>OU342481.1:11811250-13065000 GCA_910589355.1 Parapoynx stratiotata
GACTGCACTATTTAAATAGCGGTTGGAAAATAACCTTTAAATCCACTGCATAAGATGCAAGACTCACTTTGTACACGAGTCCGTAATGAACATTGCTAGTCTGTACGTTTCTGAAAACAAACAAATTATAGTATTCAAGTTGAAATATGTCACGTGATTTAGATACATAGAATTTAAGAGGGCCTGTATCAGGATTTTCCATTTGAGCTTACTACTGAGAGCTTTTCTGCGGTCTGTTTTAGCTCTATGATATTTATGACACAAATCGACGCAAAAAGTTTCAATCACTTAGACTGCAGTCTAACTCGCAGTTAATTATTGAAATATCAACCTTATCAGCATTGCAAAAAAATATAGGCTCGCCCCTGTTACACGGTTGAAATACACCTATCTATGTATTTTTAAACAACTCCTCACATAGAAAAGATGCTCACACGAATTAGTAATACCATGTTGTACAAATCACTCCGTCGTGGAGGTTGCCATAATGTTTTATTAATGTCAATTGCACAAAAGTTGGCCATTTAGTATCATTTCGGTATATTAGTAAAATTTTCTAAAACGACAAACATTGACAAAACAGTTGAGAGTTGAGTGAGACATAAATAGAGTCAAGTCGTAATACGCCGATAAATTAAAAGATATGAAATCAATAAATTATACAAGCACATGTCAGCATCTAAAACTTAAACCATAAACACCCAATCGACGCTTCAGATATCAAAATTACTGGTAATCACACTGGGCGAGGCAGGAATAGGAATATGTTGACATGAATTTGACCTAAGCCCACTGTGCATTTTTAAAAATGGAAAGGCGTTCTAAACCGACCTAAATATTTTCCAACGCAAATTTTTTTATTAATTCTTAGTTTTTAAATATGTATAATGAAATAAAAATACGTTTTGAAACGTATTATATTATGTGATTCTGGGTAATTATATTTAGCGTGTGTCAATTTAGGCAGCAGTAGCTGAGTTGGGACGGACGGGGCACTACCCGTTCGAGAGGCCGCGGGAAACGCGGGTTCGATCCCACCGCCTTTGCCACTGAATTTGAATAAAACATACGTACAGTTCATTATAAATATCGCTTGCCTCACATTGTGCCCGGTGCATGGCAACAGGCTCGCCACCTGTTACATGGGGATAGGTGTTTAACACATCTGCCTACCCCTTCGGGGAAAGAGTCGTGATGATATGTTATGTTATATGTGCTAATTTGCGTAGGTACTTAGAGTTGGTCGTTTAACGATTTGCGTTTATGTCATTGTGCACATCATATCTGAATGGATTATTAGTCATGAACATGTATACACTTTTGAACAAAAAACGACTTTATTCCCTTAAAATAGAAGCCATCTACTCTGAAAAGTGTATACATGTTCATGCTGTGATTCATGTGACTGTACATATGACGGAAATCGATACGGCAACCTCTTGAATGGGTACCTAGTTTTCATTTTACCGCGTCTATTTTTTAGTTGTTTAACTGTCCTTTTCAACGATTAAAGCTTCGAACATATACTATTTAATTTCCCTTTGAACAATATTCAGTTTGAAATAATATCTAAAGTTAAATAATAAAACAATGATGCGTAATTCTATCAGCCAGGGCGGAGAGCAAAGTTAGATTAAAAGATGTAAACTTTGAATAAGTACAATTAACAACGAAAATTTGGTAACAAAATCAATATTCTAAGATTTCATTATAACGTTTATAGGAAGTGAAGTGAAACTGAAGTGTTTAGCATTTCATCACAGATTCTATTGTATGTTTTCGATATAATAACAATTATTGTAGGGTTCATTGAAAATAAAATATAATTTACATTTATAATTATGTGGTACTTTTGGTTTTCGCAACTAGCAACACCGATTTATTTTGAAATTGTAGGTATTCGGGCGACAAGAACGCTTGGCCGATGCAACGGCATTCTGATACAGTTGTGTTCAGAGTGAATTGAAAATAAATATCTATCAACCTACATACCTGAGTTTTATTACACAATGCTACTTTTTACATAGCTATGGATGGATGAGCAATATTTTTGATGTGATATCGAATTCCTCCGAACTTCAGAATATAAGCCGTTAGTCCCGGTCGCCATTGCAGCCGTTTCTACCCGTCCTAAGCCTATATGCGTCCCCCTGCTGGGCACTGGCCTTCCTCGTGGAGGAACACGTGAGGAGAACGCCGTAACACCACCACGCTGGCCCAATGCGGGTTGGTACTGTAGCGAACTCTTTGCTACTCGCGCGTAGACTCGGGGTCGTTGAAAAATTTGAATTTAAAATAAAATATTCGAGAGAAAGTGCGCGTCGTCGTCGCGCTCATGTTGTAACGAAGAGTCCTGAAATAAAGTGAACTTCAAGCAGTACATGTGTTTTCCTGTTTCGCCTGCTCGATCCTGACTGTACCAACCGTTTCTACCCACCAATCTGCATGGAACCGTGGGTGTTACGGCCTGGGAGCGCATTTTTGAATCATTCGAAGTGAATCTTAAATTCGAAAACAAAACGTATACGAAATTGGCTTCGATTGCTCCCAACTTTACGTATTTTTGAAACATTACAAATGAGTGTTGCCCTAAAACTAGAATCTTATAATATTTTTCATTTCATGCAGAAGAAAAGCCAGAAAGCCCTTACTCGTTTAGTTGATTAAAAACCGGTAATGAGTTACGGGGGAACGGAACATAAAAAAAATAATTATATCATGGCATTTGTCAACAAAATCTTCACATGTCAGTGTCATTCTCACGTCATTTCTACTAGTAGAATATCGGAAATGAGTGAGTCGGACCACTCGTTGCAAAATTCACGAGTATGAATATTCAATATCAGTGATTTTAGGGATTTGCATACGAACCTTGCGATTTCATCCAATATTTAGATTTCTATTGATTAAAAAATGCGTCTCCTGTTCAATTGGTCTATTTTACCTCGCACACTGCTGAAAACTAACCTTAATTACAACAAGCGAAGCCACGCTTCCTATAATCGAGTGTGGGTGAGAACCCTTACCTGGGTCGCAGTGGACCCAGTAATTTGGAGCCACTAAACGGCCGGCCAGCAATGGGTTAATGAAACCCCTAATGGAACGGTAATGCGGTACCCAAATTGAGAGGACATGGTATGGTACGAATTTATCTGTAACGGAGAGTAATAAAAGGAGTTATGTTATGTAATAATAAAACAGATACAAGACGAAATTATATTATTATAACAAGAGAACAGGAAATTATATGACAAAACAGAATGTCAAAGTGTGACATATCAATAATACATAGATACATATACTGACGGTATGAAAAGCAAAACTGAAATTGCAGTTTTTTTTTGTATGCATTTGGTTTATGATTTGGTCACAGATTATATTTTTCATTTGTTTTTTTTTAATTCTTCCATTTTGGCAGGAAAAGGGAACTAAGCCCATTATCTGGTTTGTTATTATTTTTTTTTCTCGTGTTATTATATTAAGGTCTACATTAAATTATTTTATTAACTGTAGGTCCTGCCGGAATACCAGCGCCACAGTGTCGTTGGTCGCTGTGGCATTATGCTGAGGCGGACACCTAGTTGGCCTGTTATCCTATTTTTTTTTTAGTACATGTATGTGTATTTATATGTAAGCCAATAAACGCATTCTTTCTTTCTTTCTTTCTTTCTTACATATAATCACGACTCCAATTAGTTAGGCCGTTAAAGGATGTTTCTATCGGCTTAAGGTGTTATATCAAGTACGCAATTATTTGAACGTTGACATAAGAATTAAACTTTGCGAAGAATTAATATTATCCAAACTAAATTATGCTGACGTGGTAATTGGCGAATGTTTATTTAATTATCCTAAAAATATTATACAGCGAGTCCAAAATGCATGTGCCCGATATTGTTTTCATGTTCCCCGTAGAACTCATGTAACTCCTTATCTCAATCAAGGTAAGTTATTAAATATGAAATCTCGACGTTCCTTACACTTCGCATGTCTACTTTTTGGAATAATTAAGACACAGTCCCTGTCGTATTTATTTAAAAAGTTATCATTCTCACAGCGTCAAATAAGAATCGCACCTCGTCTCGCATGCCCAACACACAACACGGCTGCATTTCGTGGCAGCTTTAGATATTCCGCCACAAAATGTTGGAACAACATACCTCCTCCCTTAAGAAAATGTAGCAATTTTAATACATTTAGATTAAAATATAAGAAATATTTATTAGATTTACAACAAGAACTTGGATAGTAGGGTGTTTACCTAAAGATGTTGTGTTTTGTAAGTGTATAGTTTAGGAAATTGTAATGTGTATTTTATTGTGCCTTGTACTTTAAGTTCTGCGTGTGTACCTACCATGTATGTTTCAGTGTATCCCAAGTGCCATTATAATTTAAATGAAACTGTTTTTAAAAGGGTTTACTAGTAGTTATTGCTATAAATAGGGTTAAGAAATTGTTATTTAGATTTAATACAGCGCAGCGTAGTAGTACTTCCAAGGGAAAAAAATTTGGTGACCACGGAAGACCAGCGTCGGATGTCTGCGACAACTGACACGTGCTGAGTGGCTCGCCATTTAGTGTCACAATTTTCTTAGATATTAAGCTTAGTACTAAGGTTGATTCCTTGTCACAAATAAATTATTTTCTTTCTTTCTTTCTTTCAATTACAGTTTAATGTCAAAATACAAATTTTATGTCAATTATATAAAAAATAATACCAATAAACTAATGTCATCAAAATAACAGCATTAAAAATTTTAAGTATGATTTTCAAAGAAATTTATACTTACTCGTTGCGCAACTTCTGTACCGTGTAACACCAAGGATTGCTCCACTACTCATTGATATAAGGTATGTGAGTTTCGAGTATATTGCATTCCTATGTCTTAGACCATACTTGAAGCTTTATTTTCTTCACTACATCCCTAACGCCGGGACATAAAGACCAAATTGGCACGGCAAATCCAACCGTTGGAGAATCTTCTACTTCATTAGGGTTTTATGGAAAGCATATCTTTTTTCAGTAAATTTTTTAAGGTTTTCATAGTTTTTAGGAATATAAGGAGGTTTTGCGGGGTTTTCAACTAAATAAATAAATAAATATCTTCAGACATTCACACCTATCAACTAGCCCCATTTTAAGCAAACTAATGCTGCTTGTGTTACGGATACGGATGATGGATAAATATAATTAAAAGATAAATACACATATAAATATCCTGAAAATATATAGTAAAATATAAATATCCATGACTGGAGAACAAACGCCTGAATTCATCACCCAAACATTTGCCCCCACCGGGGATCGAAGCCAGAACCTCTCGAGATGGCGACGCCTTGAGACCGGCGTACAGACCACTCGACCACGGAGGTCGTCAAGTTTAACTATGATATATAAAACAGCTTTTTCTATCATTAACTCCACAAACGTGTGTTTAGATACTAGTCGAAAATTAAATATATTCTTTAACGTGATAAACTGAATAGAATTAGTGTATTCATCTCAGGAACATTGTGTTTCCACCGGAGTGAAACTGGCGCCCAAGCCATGCCAGGAAACGCATTTTTGAATCAATAGAATTCTAAATGTAGTATGAAATTGTAAGATTCGTATGCGAATCCCTAAAATCACTATTTTTGAATTTTCATACTCGTGAATTTTGCAACAAGTGTTCCGACCCACTCGATTCCAATATTCTACTAGTAGAAATGACGTGAGAATGACACTGACAAGTGAAGAAATGACATGACATACTCATACATTTTTTTTAAGTTTCGTTCCTCCTCAACTCATTACTGGTTTTTAATCAACTCAACGAATTAGGGATTTCCGGTTTTTATTTTTTCTGCATGAAATGAAAAATGTTATAAGATTCTAGTTTTAGGGCAACACTCATTTCTAATGTTTTAAAAATACGTAAAATTGGGAGCAATCGAGCCAATTTCGTATACGTTTTGTTTTCGTGCATGAAATTAAGATTCACTTCGAATGATTCAAAAATGCGCTCCCAGGACCTTAAACGCAAATGTTCGATTTATCGAAACCAAAAGTTTTACATGCTCTCCAAAGCACGTAGGATCTCACGTTACAATGTTTAAATCACCAATATCCTTACACTACACACGTCACCCAGCTCCTCTCTTATGGCGATGTGGCTTAGATAAAAAAAATAACATTCTTAAAGTTACATATAAAAATATTCATGTCGCAGAACAAATGGTAAAGTGTATTAACGCAGACCCTCACATTTTTTTGAGTCCTGGGGACAACGTACATCATTTTACTGAGATACTTCACAATCATGTAAGATTGCATGTGGCCGAAATGCGTATGTTAAGATGGATGTGTGGAGTGACGAAGATTGATAGAGTGAGGAATGAGTATATCAGGGGATGCCTGAAAGTTGCTCCAGTGATAGAGAAGTTGAGAGAAAAGCGGCTGTCGTGGTGTGGACATGTTTTGAGGAGGCAGAATGAGCATGTAACGAGAAGAGTTATGAATATGAGAGTGGATGGTAATGCAGGGAGAGGAAGACCAAAGAAGAGATGAATAGATTGTGTGAATGAGGACATGGCTAGAATGGGAGTGAATGTTGATATGGCGTGTGATAGGGGAGAGTGGAGGAGAAAGACTCGTTGCGCCGACCCCAAATGAAGTTGGGAAAAGGGCAGGATAATGATGATGATGACTTCAGGAACATGTAAATACATGAACTGAAAAAATTATTTGACTTTGCAGTCAGTGTTTGTATTAGTTATATTAATACGGCATTGCGAGCCCGAAGTCATCGATTTATTCCCTGTCAATACCAGAGAGTTTGAAAAAATTTTAAAGTACATATTCTTAATTTCGAATACCTTACACAATACCAGTTGCACGTTCATGTTATCATCACAAGGATATTTTATCTCCCTACCAAGAACGTTGTATCAGGACATATCCTAACATATCATTTTTTTATGGTCCATTCTCATCACTATACACATCCACCTCAACATATTATTGTGTATTTCAGCTACATGCAATTTTTGTCAGTCTGCTCATCAGGACAATGTTTTTTGCCAGCAGGAATCTCGGCATAGAGTCATCTACGTGGTTGCTTCTTTCTTAATTTTATCAGCAAAATAGCAATGCTTGCATTTCTGTGTTTAAGTTCACTCTATAGGCAGTGAAATTGCTGGACACTGTTATTTTACATCTTACAACACCGGTTGACAACGTACATACACTGTGATCGTTATAGGAGATGCATGCGAATGCAATTCTTAGAGCTAGTTCAGACACGGCGGAAATCGTGCGGACGCAAACCGCGTGGTTCCAATCCGCGAGGATTCAATGTGTTCAGACTCGCGCGGTGAGCGTGAGGAGTGTGGTAGGATGACAGCCGCTTTATTTCAATAAGGTGTTGTATGAATGCTCTAATACCATGCCATATTAAAACCCGCGTGGTGGATACTTGCAGTTTTCGTCCGCACGGATTCCGCAATGTTTTAACTAGCTCTTATAATATCTCATGTATTCTAGGCAACTCTAGAACATACCATTATGTAGCAAGCAGGCAGGCAGCTTGATCGTATTTTTACATATTATTACGACAAGTAAGACAGAAGGTATAATAAGACCAAATTAAGACCCTAATAACAATGTTATAAGCATTGTTGTGTTCCGGCAATCAGTGGTAAGATAGCCAGTTCCTCAGTTGTTGAGGATTACAGGTGAAGCTCGCTTCCACCTTCGGCCTTATCGTCACTTACCATCAGGTGAGATGAAGGCCAAGAGCTTACCTGTCATAATTAAAAAAAAAAGAAAAAAAAGGTATTTCACAACATAAGAAACTGGCTATCTTACCTCTAGTTGCTGGAGTACGAAAAACTTAAAGATATATAATGAAAATTATTGTGATTTGAACGACACTTAATTAAAACGCAATTGAGTTGCTCTGTAACAAAGATTTAATATAGCAATCTTGCATAGAAGATTTACATAAATAAAAGTAGATAACTACAATGCGAAATAAGTACATACCTGTAAGAAAGCAACGATATTTTATGTTTCTAATCGTAATGTCATTTCACAATCACGGTAACTAATTATATAAAATCTAAATATTGGGTCCTTACCTATGAAATTGGTGTTTTTTTTCTCTCTTAGTATTTTGTCTGTATCTATCAAGTTTCAGAGTCATCTTAAAAAATAATTACCTCCTCTTAAAATAGACCATATTTTTGAGCTCTTTTGATTTATTTTGATAAATTGTTGTAAGTTTAATTGTGTTAAAATTGGACACGGAGACATCTCTTTTTAAGTGCCTCCCGAATACATCATTTGATTTGCATTCACTTAAAAACGATATATAATTTTTATGAAGTTTGATATCACAGATATCGCTTAAGGTTGTCTTATCCCCAAAATCTCCATACAAAACACCAATTTCATAGGTAAGGACCTAATATTATTTTTTCTTAGCACTTTTCATTCGAGCATAGATTAAAATCATCACACTGCAAAAAGTTACAATACAAACAGCCATTTAAATTAAAAGAAAATAATATTTTTCTTTACAGATATTTGCTTCGTGTCCCTCTGCCTATTCTCTCGCTCACTCGGCTTGTATTCGGATATAAAAGCCAGAAGGAATGTTTTGGAAGCATCGCGTATATTAGATTCCGGTGTCTTCTAGTCTAAGGCCGCTGTACAATAAAGCAGGGTACCAGTGACAGCATACACTGAACACCGGCTTAGCAAAGGATAACTTTCCAACTATGCGTTTTCTTGTAAAGTCAATAAAGTCTAGAATCCATTTGTCTTGGACAACTGCTGGACAGGAATGTAGGTTAGGATTCGATAAACTAAAGCAGAACCTACTAGTTTTTTTGCAGTTACACATTTTGAACTAGTCAAGGAGCACAAAACGAGACACAATACATCCATTGATGACGACCTCCGTGGTCGAGTGGTCTGTACGCCGGTCTCAAGGCGTCGCCATCTCGAGAGATTCTGAGTTCCATCCCCGGTGGGGGCAGATGTTGTGTGGTGAATACAAGCATTTGTTCTCTATTTGTCTTGGATGTTTATGTATGTACAGTCGCGGTCAGATAATGTTTACCATCCTAAGTATCAAAATTGCTTGCATACATTGAAGTCAAAAAAGTCGAAATCACGAAATCACGAAATGTCTATTAATTTCGTATCAATTTGATTGATCATAGATTATACCCAAAGATTATACCTATATTTTTTAATAATACGAGAATCCATCGACGACATTTAGACGTGTATCAATAACGTTTTTAAGAAAACTATTCTTTAATATTTCAGTTTGTTTTAATTATAAATAATTTACAAAAAAAAAACTCAAACAATCTTTATTTTATTTTAATAAAATTGTCATCTTATTTTAAAAAATACGGATTATAATTTCACCTTAGAAAAATGATGATATAGAATAGACATGCGTATGTCAATGTCAAGAGCGAACAAGCTAGTTAAACAATGTTTTCCTAAGTGCGGTAGAGATAGGTATACTATTTTCTGTCCTTATTAGAGTTCGTGTTTTTATTTGTCTGACACGTACCGTATGTGCCAAACAGTAATGTGTGTTTCTTTGTGTCGTCGTGAAATATTACGTTTTGGACTGTGATTACTGCTTAATCATACAAGTATTTATTGGGTTTTACTCCACTACTTTTATAAGCAATGGTACAGTGTTGTATTATCGGCTACAAAAGTCGCAGTGAACGAAAACACGAAAACATAACGTTTCACACGTAAGTCCCATATTTCATCGTTTTATCTAAATCACTAACACCCAGTTGCAGAAACGAACTTTAAAATTTAATGTCGGCATTATCCCTAATGCTCCATTAAATTTATTGATTGAAGTGTCAAAAGAACACCTTAGCGTAGTTTTTACGTTGCACAAAACGACATTAGCACCCTATCAATGCTAAAGAGACATTAGCTAGAACTATTTTGTGTTCCAATTTTAAATTTAATGAACTTTAAAGTTTTAATGTCTCATTACTAAATGTCGTCTTTAAAAAATCTTTGTGCAACTGAGCGTAAGTGTACTATTACTAGTTACCGCTTATTTACATTAAATCGTGTACAAAATAGCGTGAAAAAATACGATAAATAGCTAATGAAAATTTGTTGCTTTGTCGTATTTGCCGACTAAGAAAACATGTCAACAAAAGTCAAGGGAGGCTGCCATTTTAAGTGTTATCTGAATTAAGCCGGGTTTTATGCGTTTTAGGGATACCTGTCGAAGAAAATGTAAATTACCCATACTTAAAGGGAAATATTTAAAAATGGTTATTTTAAATATTCTTAGTAGATTACCTGCCATTTTTTACAATTTACTTGATTTATACATAGTTCTTTGTTATACCAATTATCGCAAATAATTGTTTACTAAGTCACTTTTTGCACTAAGTCACTTTTTGAAACATGACTATCTTAGATATTAATTAGCCCCATTTAAGTTGTTTGTGAAATTGCATATTTATAAATTAATCCTGGGTGTGATAAAACTCCTATGGATTCTTTAAGTAAGATTACATTTGGGTCATGCCGGACTGTTAGAAAAGTATGTAATCGATGCTTATTATTCACAATATTTTTTAAATAACAACAAATAATTGTAGATTTTCTACGTTGCACGTTTTGCACACTAGAAACATGTCCTGGTACATTAAAAATATTTTTAAACCTTATTTTGCCACCAGGCGGGAATCGAACTATCACCGTATGCTGGACGGCACCCTAATACAAACATTATAATGCATATATTATTTATCTATATTGAAGGTTCCCTAACGATAGAAAGTGCGTGATGCATTGGTTAAAGCGGCTGGTAGGCTAAATTGGAAGCCAACTGCAAACACGCGCATATGCTCTAAGCATTTTAAAAGCCGATTCTTTCGCAAGACTCTACGCAAAGTATTTTTGGATAAAAGTGCATTTCCAAAATTGTGGATACATGTAAGTTCTTTGATTTCAACAATAATGTTTATTCTCCCAAGAAAAATAAAATAAAATAAATAATAACAACAATACATAAGTGGTTTTATTTTTCCAAATATGTTACTGCTTATTTATTAACACTATGATTATTGGGAAAATGTTTATTAGCATAGCAACATAGTTTTGACACATACTTTATTTCTGTCCTTTACGGGTGTACGCGTATGTTTATTCTATATCATCCTTTTTCTAAGAATTTCACTTTTGTCCGAATGACGTTTAAACAATCATTATATATATATGATAACTGTCATTTCTTTATTTGTCTTTTCCATACTTCATATTGTTTATTAATTTTCAAAGGGTAACTTGATATGTCATAGTCTTTATTGAAAACAGAGTGATACAATGGAGTGATAAAGAATCTAATTTGAAAACTGATAAACATTTTCTGACCGCGACCGTTTTATATAAAATCTGAATATTTATATGTTGATCTATAAAATATATTTATCCGCCATCTAGTATCCGTAAGACAAGCAGCATTAGTTGCTTAAAATGGGGCTAGTTGATAGGTGGATAGGTGAATGTCTGAAGATATTGTTTGCGATCACCGATGTTCGTGGTGCCCGCGACGATCGCACACGTGATAGCGCCAAGACGTCGATGGTTCTTAGTGTGTATACCCTACACTCTGGAGGGAGTCTCACAACCCTACGTCCCCCAGGCGTAGGGTATGCGTAAAACATTTCCATCGTTTTTTTCTTTATATGACAAGTAAGCTCTTGGCCTTCATCTTACCTGATGGTAAGTGACGATAAGGCCGAAGGTGGAAGCGAGCTTCACCAGTAATCCTCAACAACTGAAGAATCTTACCTCTAATTGCCGGAACACAACAATGCTTATAACATTGTTATTATGGCGACAAATTTAGGTAAGACGGTGGTAGCTAGCCAGGCGGGGTTAGAAGCCCTACCACCAACCAAACCGAGCAGAAAAACCCCTGCTCCCGTGGGGATTCGAACGAGAGGCGGTTAAAAAAAGGCTAGATGTTGCAATCGGTGGTCTTATAGCTAGGCTAAGATGAGAACGGCCGAAAATCACCACCAGCAGTGGACAAGAGTAGGCTGAAGATGATAGCTGGACAGCGATCTCTATTAATGTTCGGCTATTTGCTTTATTCAGAACTAGCAAAACCAAACAAACATGGGCAAAACCGTGACTTCATCCGCAAAGAATAATTACTTTGAGATATTGTGATGGTATGGAGCCTATAGCCTTCCTCAATAAATAGGCTATTCAACACTGAAAGACTTTTTCAAATGGGAAAAGTAGCCTCAATTGGTGGAATTGAAAATTTACTCCTACATTATTATTAGGAGCAAAGTTCATAGTGGTGTAAATTTGTCCTTAATTTTTCTGGGAGGCGTTATTTAAATTTTATGGCCTATGTCCTTTCTCAGGCTCTAAACCATTAGCTCCCAAAATGGTCCAGGTGCACCCCTAGGGGTCCACGGGAGACTCGACGGGGGTCTTGTCGTCTTCACACCTTCACATTTTTGTTGAGTTTTGGGAATATGGTAGGAATGTAGCCGCAGGGGGTCCACCGAAACCAGATAAATTTTTAAAGTGGTCTTTGAGAAAAATATGTCTGGGAACCTCTGCTCTAGATTGTATTACCAAATTGGTTTAGTAGTTTTGACGTGAAAGCAACAGACAGAGTTACTTTCGCATTTATAATATTAGTATAGATTTTAGACGCTCACGGATCCTATTCTCTAGCGGTTTGACTATAATTACTTGTAAGCTGATTTTAAAGTTATGATTAGACATTAAGATAATTA
Organism: Parapoynx stratiotata; assembly: GCA_910589355.1. Taxonomy (NCBI): domain Eukaryota; kingdom Metazoa; phylum Arthropoda; class Insecta; order Lepidoptera; family Crambidae; genus Parapoynx; species Parapoynx stratiotata. The sequence continues at coordinate 11,824,061 of OU342481.1, forward strand.
TGTATATCAAGTAACCTAAAATTTTACTAAAATAGATTTTGGTTAAGTAAGGCTTCCTTTCATCCGGTTGCATAATGCTAAAAGTACTCTGTATTCAACATTTCTGTGTGCAATCAACTAAGATTTCTTTGCTTTGATAAAAAGGCTCATATTATGGTATCATCTGTTTAGGAATTTCCGGGACCCGCACGGGTGCAATGTGTTTGTGTTGATATATTAGGTCCTTACCTATGAAATTGGTGTTTTGTATGGAGATTTTGGGGATGTCTGCATTTTACATACTAACATTTTATCAGTTTCCTTCACAACGACAAATCCAAAGATAATAATATTTGGCATCTATCATTAGACAAGCTTTAGTAATATGTGTAATATCACACTTCATAAAAATTATTAATCGTTTTTAAGTGAATACTAATAAAATGATGTATTCGGGAGGCACTTAAGAGTTGTCTCCGTGTCCAATTTTAACACAATTAAACTTACAACAAATTATCAAAACAAATCAAAAGAGCTCAAAAATATAGTCTATTTTTAGACGAGGTAATAATTTTTTAGGAATACTCTGAATCTTAATAGTTACAGACAAAATACTAAGACAGAAAAAAAACACCAATTTCATAGGTAAAGACCCAATATTATGTTTACTAAAGTAAAAGGTAGCCTGTAGCATAATATATATAGAGTATAAAAATTTCTAAAAGTGATATATATTTGAATTGGACTCCCAACATGCAAATATACTATACCACTTAATTTATCTGCATTCCTCATGGAACCAAACACATTACGCGTATGGGCCGTAACACCACCGCGCTGGCCCATTGGCTGGTTGTTGGGTATAGAGACGGCTGTATTAGCAACGATCAACGGCTTAAGGTGCCTTCCGAAGCACGAAGGAGTTCGAGATCACAAAGTTTTGGTCATCCACGGCCTGACCATGCGAAGGTAGCATCGTTTTCGATATCGAAACCAAAGCTACTACGCCACTGAACTCCTCAGTGTGGAGAGTGGTGGCGTGCATTAAGGGAGGCTTATGTCTTCCCTCCGTACCCAAAAAAAAGACGTGTGGCACTCGGGGACTGCCGCGGTAAAGCTATTGCATAGCATTTTGTATCAACTTATGCAATTATAATTTTATTTATTTATTTTATTCATGCAGTATTTCTTTTTCTTTGATATTAATTCAAGTTACACTTTTTGAGCGTGGTGACCAATAAGAAAACAAATTATATAAACTGTTGGTAGTTTGCATATACATTATTTCGTTCGGATCACTTATAAGTAAATTAAATCATAAAATAATTATCTAAAATAAATGTTAATAAACTAATTAATAAAATAACAAAACTCATAATAAACAATGTGTAATAGTTAGCTTATAAATAAAACCAAAGTGGCGTCTTTGTTAAAATAAGTTCTTTGTTGTATCACTAGATGGCGCCACCTATCCTTTAAAACGCACTATTGTTTACTCTCATAGACTTATATGGTCAAACCGATGTTAATTAAAATTTGTATTCGCCTTGGACACGGTGTTTCATTTTGGTAACCACCTTGGGTTTTAACATGCACGGCCTTCAAGCCACACCTCCTTGCGCATCGGAGTGGGGAGCGTGAGGTTTTTTCGTTACGGAATTTCTGGATTCGGTCCCCGCGCTCAAGGCCCGCGATAGAAGCTATGCAATAGCTTAAAAACACCCAGTTACCAAAGCACTCCTCCGGTTGCAGAGCTTTAAGGGTCCGGCGAACAGTGAATTTTTCATACAAACGTAATACCAAATCATTTTCAATTTAAGAATATCTGGACATATCGTCGCTGTTATTCGGATTAAGAAAGTATTTGTCGATCGATTCTGTTAAAAAAATTTGTTCGATGTTTCTGTTTAAAAAAATTTGTTCAAAATATTTATAAACTTATAAATATATGCGATTTGTTCGATGTTTCTGTTAAAAAAATTTGTTCAAAATATTTATAAACTTATAAATATATGCGATTATATTTCGTAAATTTTTCGACGTTTTTGGACATATTTTCCGCTTATTTGCTTCATATTATAAACGCAATTAATCATTATGTAATTTTAACAGAAACATAGAAAAATACTTCCTTAATCCGAATAACAGCGATGATATGTCCAGATATTCTCAAATTGAAAATGATTTTGGTATTACGTTTGTATGAAAAATTCCCTGTTCGCCGGACCCTTAAGTCGCGACCCGCTCGCTGGCGGCTCCCGAATGCATTGGGCACCCGAACGCAATGCAGCCCTCATTGGTTGGGGGCGATTAAAATACATGCTTTATTATATTTCATATTATTCTATTATGTTCGAGTTTTTTCTAGTTTTTCACGTGATCAAATCATAAAAGAAAAATGGATTGCGGCCACGGGACGGAAGGACTGGTTCCCGATTAAACACAGTACTATTTGTTCCACACATTTAGAAAATACCAGTTTCATTGAAGGGAAACAGTTGGATTATTAAAAAAGACTGCATGCCCCACTATCTCAGAGTAAACAGAACTGGAGTAGCCATTAGTCAATTTCTCAAACATTTTTTTCTGCCATTTCTTGCGGGGGGTGAGGTTACCACTACACTCAAAGCCAGCCGTTCTTACAAATGCACACATGCATAATTCGACACACAAATTTAAATTTCACGCACACACACGCTTAAAATAGTCTCGTGGGGTGTGCGTTATGACAACGTCACAGCCGCACTCCCCACGAGACTAGCGTTCGAAATTTGAAATCGTAGAATTCTAAAACATGAAATAATGAAGTAAATAATCATGAAATCTTAAAAATTATAATTACAAATAAAAGGTGACACCATCTTTTAGCATACTCGATGTTTTCTATTTAATTTTACAACAAAAAACAGCACAGGCAGACATTTTTGCGGGAGCTCTGTTCGCCGCAACGTTTACAATGTTATGGCTGTCAAAATGGCGGCTCAACTAGTTTTATTAAACGTGCAAGCATCCGATGCTTGTGCATTTGGCAGAGGGGAATGTTAGACAAAGGCTACTCCAGTTCTGTTTACTCTGAGCCCACTATTGATGTAATAAAACCATTGCCAATGAAGATGAGAATAGATTTAATTTGTAACAGTTTTTTTTAGGGTATAAAATATTTACGTAGGCGCATTGTGCTTTAGAGAATTAAAAATATAGCACAAAAACCTTCAACATTGTCGAGGATGAGAAAGCTAGAAAGGTACAGTATATTGTAAACGTATGGAAAACCGATAAAATATTTCGATTTTGATTTCTTTTCAATAAATTACGGCTGTCAAGGGCTGTCAAGCTGTCATGTCACAGTTGATGCCAAAATGATGGCACGCATGGTTTCAGAACAAATCTATATAGATGCGTTAACTAAAGTAAAAGACAAATAATAGGTCATTACCTATGAAATTGTCGTTTTTTTTCTCTCTTAGTATTTTGTCTGTAACTATTAAATTTCAGAATATTATTATAAAATAATCTAAAAATAGACCATATTTTTAAGCTCTTTTGATTTGTTTTGATAATTTGTTGTAAGTTTAATTGTGTTATAATTAGAAACTAAGACAACTCTTTTTAAGTGCCTCCCGAATACATAATTTGATTTGCATTCACTTAAAAACGATAAAAAAATATATTAAGAGTGATATCACAGATATTGCTAAAGCTTGTCTAATGATACATGCCAAAAATTATTATCTCTAGATTAGTCGTTGTGGAGAAATCTGAAAAAAATTTAGTATGGAAAATGTAGACTTCCCCAAAATCTCCGTATACAAAACGGCAATTTCATAGGTAAATACCTATTATATACATATCTGTGACCTAGACATTAACTATTGAGTTAACTATTACTACGGATTAAAAAACTCACCCTTAAGCACTCTAGACTAGTTCAAAAACTTCCCTAACAGCTGAATAAAGTTCGTTTGGAGAATTTAATTAGTGAATTCAACTGAACACTGTTCCGTTTGCTAACATACTTTCTTTTTCAATTCTTATTCGGAACCCTTTGACAGATAAGTGGGCGGTGTATATTAGTTTTGTTCCAGTAACCTATTTTAATTTTTCAATTTGCAAGAAAAGAGTTTTATTTTTTAATTTGTTCCATAAAATACATACATATGTATATATAATCACGACTTATAATTTGGAACGGTTAGTCAGAGACTAGGCAACCGCAAAAGCAGTCCACGCTTCACCAAGCAGTGACTGCACTCAGCGTGACAGTTGGTGAGCCCGTCGCCGCTATAAGCTATTGGTTGTGCAGTTCTAAATCCATTAGTCGCCTTTTACGACACTCAAGGGAAGAGATAGATTAGTAGTATTCTTTTAATGAGACGCTACCACACAGGTAAGGTTATTATTAATGGGTTAGTAACACATTCGAAATATTGGGTCCTTACCTATGAAATTGGTGTTTTATTCTGTCTTAGCAATTTGTCCGTAACTATTAAGTTTCAGAACATTCTTATAAAATAATTGCCTCTTCTAAAGATAGACCATTTATTTGAGCTCGTATATCAAATTAAATATAATTTGATAATTTTTTGTAAGTTTAATTGTGTTAAAATTAGACACAAAACAATTATTTTTAACTGCCTCCCGAATACATCATTTCAATTGCATTTACATAAAAACGATGAATAATTTTTATCAAGCGTATTCACACACATATTGCTAAAACTTGTCTAATGATACATGCCAAATATTATTATCTCTGGATTTGTCATTGTGAAGAAAACTGATAAAATGTTAGTATGTAAAATGCAGACATCCCCAAAATCTCCATACAAAACACCAATTTCATAGGTAAGGACCTAATATAACTCATTTTTAAGTTAAAACTAACTATAACTTGGCAAACAAGCGAGTGCGGCGAATTCAGAAGTAGGTCGGCTAATAACTCACATAACAACCTAAAAAAACTTTTCGTTTTTTTTTATTATGGAAATGGGCATAAATTAAAACCGTCTAGAACACTCGGAAGTCTTGGAACCATAATCGCGATTCCACTGCCATTATATCTTGAGAAAAGAAAAAAGTTGATTTAGTGAAGCTCGGTTGAAATACTTTATAGAAATACGAGTTTTATTCCTTATATTTACGAGTATTACCAGTGTTGCCTAGGTAATCTAGATAAAAGAAAGCAAGCATGTAAATAAAAGTGAAAATATTTATTTCAGCGAAGAGAGCGAGCGTTTAGCTCGGTGGCGTAGTGGTTATTTATTTTAAAGAAACAAACAAATACTATTGTTAGAAATAAAAAAATTGTACATAGACCATTAAAGTTTCCACCGATATGTGTTACATGTTAAACTGTTTTACAGCTGAGTACGAGCAAAATTTTTAAACATAAAAACATAATTTAAAAAATATATATATAACCACACATAAAATAACTAATATCACCACCAAACTCAATTGATTATACTCTTTAAATTTTTTCTATATATTCCTAATGACAAGTTGAAAACATCAAGATGAGAGAAATATTCATTATAATTACGACAAGAACGAGTCAAGAAGATGTTGCTTGCATAATTAGTGATTAGTGGTGATTTGTTTGGCTTTCGATATATTCCTGAGCTGAAATCAGAGATCCAATGCGTCATTGGTGAGATACAGTTACATCTCTGTGTAAAAGTGGTGGAAAATATCATGAAAAGAGTAATGACCTGCCATCAGAGCCGTGGGGGCCATTTGCCGGAAATTTTATTCCATACTTAATCGGAATATGTCTTCTTTACAATTCAATAAAAATATCACAACATTCTCATTAAATATGTGTTTTTATTTTGAAATGAAAAAGTGCACTCTTACTGTGACACACTTTACAAACCGTTATCACTGAATACGCAACTCAAGAGAAACCATAAACACGGTATAAATTTTCATAGTAAGACTCTTCATTGGAAAATATAGGTGAAAAGTACGCTTTTGTTGTCCATACGTAGATAAGAATAAGGTTTCCTTTTGTGTGCGCGTGGAGTTTCCACGTTATATTGTAACCATAGATTCAACGTGATACTAAAGAAATGAAATCAAACATTTTTCGATGGAACTTGTGACATAAGATGTGAATTCACAGTGCCCAGCGTTAATAACGGAGCTTGACTTACGAATGTCAAGACAGTAAATTATAAGCTTGTTAAATACTTAAATCATTATTTTTAATAAATTTTTAATAAATCTATGAATGCAGTTCCACTTATTATAAAAAATAAAATGATGTCTTCTTTCAGTAAAACATCCTACCTTCAATATTTAATATACTTTCCCTCCATGTGGCATGGCCGTTGGACATTCTGTACAAACATCCAAGCCTGGAGAACAAACCAATTATTCCTCACACAAACATTTGCCTCTACCGTGAATCTAACCCAAAACCTCTCGAGATGGCGATTTCTTTCGTTTCGTAGTAGCTTTAAATGGCGCTAGTTGATTGGTGTGAATGTCTGAAGAAGATTGTCGGAAGATATTTATTTATTAATGAAATATACAGAAGTCACTTACTCTAAACTTGTTGGTCACCCTTGTCCTATAAAAACAACTTTCACCTTTGTGACGACTGTAATAAAACACATTTTTCTAGCCACATATCTCATTTAAAAATAATGTTTTCTGCAAGCACACTTATCAGAAACAAATAATTTGTTGGTACATTTGTAACAATGAAGTACGTTGTTATACATTACTGATAATAAACTCAAGCGGAAGCTGCTACGATATACAAAGGTGCTCTTGTCGCAATACATAAATCTTTTCACCAAAATCTGAAAAATATATTTTTCCTTGAAGAAATAAGGATTATAATTAGTTTTAGTAAGGCGTTGTAAAAATATAACGAACAAATTTTATTTTGTATTAATTTAATTTAAAGTTCTGAAGTGTGAATGGTACAGTGATATTTTTTTTTTAGAAAGTGCTCGGCAAATGTTTGATCTCCACATGCCATTAATCTTAAACGATAAAATTAACCTTTACAGATGAGATGCATTAAATATTAGTTAGCTTAAACAAATTTAACAATCTCGCTTATGAAACAAAAAATATTTTAGGCAAAATCTTTCCAACTCAAATAACGTGCAAAGATTTTACGTAAATTTGTAGAGAACTTCACGCTGAGCGTGCGCTAAATCACGCACCGGAAGCGGAAGTGGTTCGCTAATAAATATGGCCGCGGACGGTTCCGTTATCCGTTCGATAAAGCCTCCGTCCGCGGAAACTATTTTTCACGGTTTCAAAATCGTATGTAATAATTTTTGACAATAACCGTTTAACGCCGGAAAGCGGTGGAGGATTTTCTTTTAGTGACAAACTTAATCTGAATGCAAATATTAAAGTGGTAATTTTTAAGTCAAAGTTTTTTCTATTCAACATGTTGGCAATTTGGAAACTATCTATTTATCAGCCAATTGTCGTCCACTGCTGGACATAGGCCTCCCCCAATGATCGCCACACCTCGCGGTCCTGAGCCGCCTGCATCCAGCGACTTGCTTCGACCTTCGCCAGTCGTCGTTCCACCTCGTTGGGGGCCTCCCTACGTTGCGCCGCCCAATACATGGTCGCCACTCGAGAACCTTTCCGCCCCAACGGCCGTCAGTTCTACGAGCAATGTGCCCTGCCCACCGCCACTTAAGGTCCGCAATCCTGTGTCCGTCCGGCTATGTCAGTGACCTTGGTTCTCCTGCGAATTTCCTCATTTCTGATTCGATCACGCAGAGAAACTAGGCCCTCTCCATTGTCCTTTGAGTGACCTACCTACCTACCTAGTGAATTTGGAAACTACCCACTGGTAAATGGCACCACCTAATGAACACCCCAATTGGTCTAGTGGTTGACACCACAGGGTGTTGAGCGGGAGGTCCTGGATTTGATTTCCCGCGGGCGGGGCGGGGGCGAGAGTTTTTCTGTTCTATTTGGTTGGTGGTAGGTCTGCTAAGCCTCCCTGACCATCTTAACTAAATCTTTCACCAGAATAAATTTGCTGGTGAAGCTCGCTTTCACCTTCGGCCACGAGCATGAGCATTACTTACCATTAGGTGAGATGAAGGTCGAGAGCTTGCCTGTATTATATTTAAAAAATCATCTTCTAGGGCAAACTCGTTTATTTGTATTTGAATAGGAGAAAACAGAAGACTAAATTCAAAATAACAATTTGACCTATGAATCAGCAGAGGAATGTCCACATTAGAATAACATCGCCTCACATCGTCTCAGTGTTCTACAGATTGCATTTCGGTGTGAGATTTAATTCTACCAGCCTTGTTCCTTCGCAGAACGCGAAGTGGTGCAAGTCTCTGTTGTCGAAATACGTACCTAACTAGCTTTGATCATATGAAGTATTTAATCTTCCTTTGTTCATGTTTCAGAAAGAAAATAAATATAGTTGGGATTGCAATGGTGTGAAGAGGCGTTCATTCAGTTTGCATTGTATTAAACGACTCCATAGCTAACTCAAAAAGTACGCCTATGTAACTCCTTGTTCTAGCTACTACTTAGTTAATATCTACCATATAAGAAAACTATCTACTTCAATAGTATGACGAGTGGTTGACGACCTCCGTGTTCGAGCTGTACACCGGTCTCAAGGCGTCGCCATCTCGATAGGTTCTGGGTTCGATCGCCGGTGGGGGCAGATGTTTGTGTGATGAATACAGGCATTTGTTCTCCAGTCTTGGATGTTTAATTATCCGTCATCTAATATCCGTAGCACAAGCAGCATTAGTTGCTTAAAATGGGGCTACCTAGATGATAGGTGTGAATGTCTGAAAATATTTATTTCTTTATTTATTCCATTCTCCTATTAATCTTTCCTTCTTCTTCAAACTGCTTTTCTTCTTGATGTTGTTGTCCCACTTTAAGTGTGCACATGTTTCTGTATTTGTTAACTGAGGAATTGTGTTTGTATTCTTTTTTATACCTAAAGTATAAAAAAATCTTTTATTCAAGTCATCTTTCACAAAATTCAATAAAACCCAAGAAACCTAGATATCTGTTATAAAATCTGGAAGAATGCCTACATGAAGTTAACCTTTGACCCGTGTAAAGTTATTCATTACCTAAGCCGTAATTAAACCCAGCTAATTAAGACTTACATAGTTAATTATGATTAGGAGGCGTCAGCACGTACTGCGTAAGCACAAAGCTTATTATATCATAATATAAAGGAATTGATTAAGCTTTTATGAGAACAAACACGCGGGGAAAATGAATAGTAGATTTTTTTAATTTGGTCTGGGATTTTATTGGTCGTACTCTTAGCTTTATTTGACATAACATACATACATACATATAATCACGACTGCTATCCTTTACGGATTAGTCAGAGACTAGGCAAAAGCACGGCAAGAGCAGTCCACTGCCATAGTCCGCGCTTCACCAAGTAGTGTCTGCACTCACCGTAGCAGGTGGTGAGCCCGTCGCCGCTACAAGCTATTGGATGGTTGTGCAGTTCTATGTCCATTAATCGCCTTTTACGACACCCAAGGGAAGAGATGGGTTGGTTACCTTGTACATCCACAGCACTTTGACTGTGGTTATAACTGATACAAGCGGCCGGATTCCGAGAGTACCTAAGGCTTTTTATGAGGAGAATATGGCAAGAAACTCATGACCCACTTTTTTAATGGCCAGTCACATAATTATTGTCAACATTAATATATTATTCTTACATAGTTTAAACTTTTTATTAAATCAAAGTGCATTATGACGTCTTCCTTAACTGTATTAATTATTTAAAAAACATTTACACTTGATTGGAACTACCTTTTAAAGTGTATAAATCATTATACCTATTCAAATTCCTTCATATTAGCCGAGGCCGTGTGGTAGCGGCTCATTAAAAGAAAACTACCAACCCATCTCTTTCCTTGGGTGTCGTAAAAGGCGACTAATGGACTTAGAATTGCACAACCATCCAACAGCTTATAGCGGCGACGGGATCATCAATATCACCACCTGTCACGCTGGGTGCAGTCACTGCTTGGTGAAGCGCGGACTATGCCAATAGACTGCTTTTGCGGTGCTTTGACCTAGTATCTGACTAACCCTTAAGGGATAATAGTCGTAATTATATGTATTTATGTCCTTTATATTACTGTATGAAATATTACTTAGACAGCAAAACGTTATGAACATTAACCAGAAATCAAATCAATTATACTCATAGAAATTGAACCTTACAAATCCGTGCAAACGTTTCAATAATAAGGGTTAGACACACAAACTTTTCCATTCCCAATATTATGTTAGGACGAAATTAATATAACTCGTTTGATCCCTCATTTATGTGGATGATCCCAAATTCATCCCGCAGTCAAGGGCATCAATAAATTAGCCAAAACTTATCTGGATAATATCCAAGACGACAAGAAGCAACGGAACAAAATAACAAGAGTTTTATAGCCGGCCATAAGTTAAAACGGTAGAATGGACCAACGTTATATATGGTTATTGCGGCAACATGCGGAACCTAGCTTATTATGTACTTCAATGGGATTTTATTAAATATACGGACTTTTCTAAAGGTTGACAAAGCAAAGCACACCAGTAAGAGAATATAAAGTACAAACGTGTACTTGTTGCTTTATATGCTTTATTTTCAAACATACACAAACATAAAATCACTCCTTTCATCTATTATCTTTCTTTTCATCTATGTATACGCATTATAATCCCATACATGCTGGGATCCTTTTTTGGCATAATGTTTTTACTGATAATATACTTTGGCATACGAATTTGGCATAATTTTGTTTGGCATTATATAAATTAAGCATAATTTTCGCTTGGCACAATATTTATTTCGCATAATTGTAATTAAGACTAATGTAATTATCCATAATATTATCCCGCATAATGGTGTACAGTATAATGTAAAGTCTATTAGGTACAAAGACGAGCAAAGTGAGGAGGAGTGTGTTAGAACTGTGCCCTTAATCGATATTTTTTATTCATAATTATTTATAAAAATTTATGCGAATAGTTGATTATGCCTTGAGATGGTTATGCCATTTATAATTATGCGTTAATAATTATGCATAAAATTTTATGCCAAATACAAATATGCGTAAGTATATTTAGTGTAGATTCCATTATGCCAATTCATATTATGCTTAAAATTTTTATGCAAACAGATAGGGAACCATGCTTACATGGTCGGTGATTTCGAGTACTAAGGTGTACCATAAAACAAAAAAAATGGTTTATCGGTCACCCTCGTCGTGTCAACCTGCATATTGCCTCCATACCATTGATAAAAAATCGACTCGTTAACTGCAATCTTCGTCGATTGTACAATGTGATTACTGTAGATGTCGCCTGTATTCTTCGCGATGGAGCCACCACTGGGTGAGCAATCTGCTTTTTCCTCAATACTTCTTAAACTATGCAGATTCAAACTGAGAACGTTCCAAGATGTGGACCTAAAAGTTTACAGAGATAAAAAATCTGCCCCACCAGACTTGTCACCCGAGCACAGATAAAAACTTCCTACGACCGCTTCAGATGAAAAATTACACAAATAACTTAGATTTTGTCGTTTTTTAAACGGCCCCGCCGAGGTAGCACCATAACTTGAGAGCAATGTTCTAAGTTGGGCGATTTAAACCTGCGATCAGACCCGGATGAATCTGAGGCGCGCCGAGCCGATTCTAAAAGGGAAGCATACGAGAAAAAAGGTGGATTTTGTGGGGTGCCAGTTCTAGCGGCTACAGTTATCAAAAAGATGTTCTAAGTTTGATCGCGATTGACTGAACCGATTTTGATGCGGTTTTCACTAAAGTATTTGTTACACTCAGTAATTTAAAGAAGACTAAATGTGTAAAATTCTCACAACCAAATGTGAGAAATGTAAACTTTGATATTAAAATTAATGACTCTGCTGTGGTGTCACGTGCGTTGGGTCGTTGCGTTCCCTAAAATTTGAGCGAAGCGATGGCTGATTCATGTATTATGCCTGTGAACAGGTGCCACTGTCGGTGTCTGTCTGATTTGTAGAATTGGCGTTATCAATGAAGTTTTCTTTGGGACTGTATGGTACGGCAAGTGGTGAAGATACCTATCCTGGTTTTGTATATACTACTTTTTTAATTTCTTCAATTAATCAACGGAACCTTAATTTTATTTTATTTATGTAATATTTTAGACTACTTGCATTTGTAATGGAAAATGTGTTAAACTGCAAAATATATAACACAGATATTTATTACTTTTTCTTCTAAAACTTCAATGACGTTGTAGTTTATCGCTTTCACGAAAATTTGTAAAATGCTTTTGACGTGCATAAGCATGTGCTAAGACGCATCTTAATTGAATAAACGATATTGAATTTTGAATTTTTTTAATAGTGAACAAATCGAGTGTGTAGAATCTTTATTGTTTCTCAACAGTTTGTTAATATTTAGTTAACTAATATGTAATTCTTTTTTTTTTTACTTTAACAATGTGTCTTGCTTTCATATAAGCCACACATATTTTCCAAAAATTTCATTTACATGTTGTGCATAGTTGTTAAAGGGATATAAATTTATTTATGTATTTACACCTAAGAAGTATTTTGTAACAAATGTCATGATTTGTATCTAGTAACTGTGCCAAATAAATAAATAAATCAATAAATAAATAAACTGTATTTTTAGGCATTAAATTAGATTCTCGTTTACAATGGTCCCCTCACATCTCTACTTTGTCTAAGAGATTAAGCTTTGCTGCCTATGCGGTAAAGAAAATTAGAGACCTAACTGATGTAGAAACAGCACGACATGTTTATTTTAGTTACATCATGTAATGTCATATGGATTGTTGTTATGGGGATCTGCAGCTGATATTAAAAACATATTTTAACTGCAGAAAAGAGCTGTACGAGCTATTTATAATCTAGAACCCCGAGACTCACTTAGAGAGCTCTTTAAGGAAATTAATATATTAACCATTGCATCCATTGCATATAATTAACCATTGCATATGATAACATTGTTAATGTTCACAAGAATAAGAACGATTATGTAAAGCTTTGCGACCACCATAATATTAATACCCGAAAAAAAAATAAACTTGCAATTCCTAGCTTCAGATTACAGAAAATAGGTCGATCATTCATAGCGAAAGGTGTACGTTTGTATAATAAAATACCACAAAAATATAATAGAATTACCTTTACATAAATTTTAACTATTTGTAAAACAGACCCTAATGAAAAAAGGCTATTATAATGACCAAGATTATTTTGATGATAACCAGGTCTGGAAATGAATTATATTGTTGAACTGTATTGGTGTTTGTAAATTATAACTTTTTCGATGTTGAAATTTTCTGGAACTCGTTCTAACGTAAGACAATTTTGTATAAAGGGAGGATGGATCCCTTGCAGAGTTTCTTGCCTGTATCTTCTCTTGACAAGGCCTCCCGGTAGTGAACAGGAAGAAAAAAATGTAGAGGTATACAAGTAGAAGTGTAAGAAGTGTTTTGTTTGCAAACTTTTATTGTTATGACGCGTCATGAGTGTAACTACTTGTTGCCTAAATAATTAAATAAAGAATTTCATTTCATTTCAGGAGAAGGTTTTAGTACTTTAATCGACTTCAAAAAGGAAGGTCTCAGCTTCACCTATATAAATTTATGTATAACTTAGACCGCGATTGTCTCGCGATTGGCTGAACCTATTTTGCATGCGGTTTTCATAAAAGCATTTTATACACTTAGGGCCACTTTCAGGGAATTTTCCTAGTTTAAATCTAGATTTTGTCAATTTTTGACATTTCAGCCATATAACAATTACTAAATCTAGTTTTAAATCTCGATTTAAATTTCCTGCAAGACGCCCTTAATAACTTTTTTAATACTTACCGCTAAAAAGATTAAAATTAAAAAAAAAAACATGATGATTTGAAAAATTAATATTATTTAGAACAAGAGCGTGTCGGGCCACGCTCAGTATAGGGATCCGTAGTTATCCATATAAGATTAAAAAAATGCTTGCATATATGGTTAAGTTACAAATTTAGTTCAAAAATAACTTTGTACAATTTATCATAAACTGTTCAACCCATCAAGTTCAAGATAATTTTCCTAAAAATTACTTATAAAGTTCTACTTTTGAGAATTTTTTCATATTTTTTGAACTTATGGGTCAAAAGTTAAAGGGGGACACATTTTTTTTAACTTTGGGAGCGATTATTTCACAAAATATTAATTTTATCGTAAAATGATGTTAGAAAACCCCTATTTATTTTTGAATAGTTATCCAACGATATATCACACGTCAGGTTCCAGAGGAAAAAAAAATCAGTCCCTACATTACGTGTATGGGCACCCCCCTCCCCCCTAATTTAATATTTTATTCCACTTTAGATTTGTGCACTGTGTCGGCGTTATTAATATACATATTTATTCAAAATTTCAGCTCTCTAGTGCTAACGGTCACTGAGATTATCCGCGGACAGACAGACAGACATGGCGAAACTATAAGGACCCCTAAAAAGGGAACCGACCGAAGGAAAATAAACGAACTTATTTTATCAAGCGTGTTCACACACATATTGCTAAAGCTTGTCTAATGATACATGCCAAATATTATTATCTCTGGATTTGTCGTTGTGAAGAAAACTGATAAAATGTTAGTATGTAAAATTCAGCCATCCCAAAATCTCCATACAAAACACCAATTTCATAGGTAAGAACCCAATATTACAGATATAGTATACGTGAAGACACACATATAGTATACACTTAATTTTATAAAAAAAACCGTCGAGGAATTATCTTTCATTGCAGCAGAAAAAAGTAAGATAGGGACGAATAAATACCAAGTCAATCTCGATAATTTCATCGCGAGTCGCAAATTTTGCATAAGCTCAGCGATGTTTCAGGTTCACTTAAGGCCGTAAATGTTTTCCTCTTTTTCGTACAAAATCTGAAATTTCAGCCCGCTACAAGTGAGGCCACGCCCTAAACAAAAGAGGGAACAATTCGGTCGCTTTCGTTATTCGGACGCGGGCGCCAGTCACCTGATTACGCGCTCCGGTGGGCAAATAGGAATGCACCAAGAACTATCGATAAATGTCTTATGCATATAAGTTTTAATCGGAAAAATAAATCACACCCTCCTTTACCCGTATTCTTAGAAAAGAACGAGCATAAGGCAGCGAAAGGCGATAAAACTATTTAAAGTGTCCTGATTTAGTTAATTAACAGAATTCTGTTGGCAGTAAAGTAACTTTGTGTTTTGATGACAAAATAGTAATGACATATTCAAGACTTTACAAAAAATATACGATCCATAGCCTATCCATTTTGATCTGAGACAAAAGGTAAACAACTCATAAAAAGGGTTCTTTGTGGTGTCATTACTTCATTGCCGTCGTAAAACTATACGACTATTCAATATTTTATTATTACAAACGTTTTAAATTAAGATAATTAAATAATTACTTTTCTCTTTTAATATTTTTCGGTATTTTTATATAAATTTTATATATTTATAAGTAGGGTTTAGATTACTAAATTAATATTTGCTATTAAAAAAGATCCAAATCCGAATGGTATTCTCGAACTTTTAAACATTTAAAATACTACCAAATGAAAATGAAAAATCATGACATTTTCATGACATCTTGAACTAACATTATCATAATATTATGAATTACTCTATTGATTTATTTCTATTCATATTTATCATTTAGATAATAGCAATATAGCTTGTGTTTAAATACTCTTTACATAATACACCGTAAGACCTTCATTTCACAAATAAATAATGTTTAAATTCAATGACGATATTAGTATAATAATTATAGGTATAGCTACACCTGTTTCTATTTTATTATTAAAAATTAAAGCCCATTTTTTGTCCTAGAATTAGATAAAAAGTTTTAGAACCACAAATTCTTTGTTTACCATTTGTCTCAGATCAAAATGGATAGTTGTTTGTTCAATTTATTGTTTATAATACTTACTTGAAATTAAGTCTTAAATAATGTTTAAATTCAATGACGATATTAGTATAATAATTATAGGTATAGCTACACCTGTTTCTATTTTATTATTAAAAATTAAAGCCCATTTTTTGTCCTAGAATTAGATAAAAAGTTTTAGAACCACAAATTCTTTGTTTACCATTTGTCTCAGATCAAAATGGATAGTTGTTTGTTCAATTTATTGTTTATAATACTTACTTGAAATTAAGGTAGAAATTGAGCTTGTTGCCAAGCATGGTTGCAGTGTGAGACAAGCAACACTCGGAAATGCACATATACACCATCACGCCTCTTTTCCCGAAGGGGTAAGCAGAGATGTTATCACTCACATGGCAAGCCTGATACCATGCACCGAGTACAATGTGGTACAGACGGTGGGATCGAACCCGCGAGTTCCGTGGCCTCTCAACCGAGTTGTGCCCCGTCCGTCCCAATTCGGCTGCCGCTGCCTTAACCTCGTAATTTAACTGGCCATACGTTAGAATGCTTGTTGTGTGGTTGTCAAACTTGGGTATTTACAAACAAAATTAAACAGAGAATCAAATGCAGCCAAACATCGATGGAAAGAAGCATGTTGAAAATTAGAAGAATGCAAAAAATTAGGAGCGAAAGCATTCGTCAAAAAAGGCAAGGATAGGGAGACATGGAAAAGGATGGAGGAGGCCTGTACCCAAACAGGGGTCCATATACCATAATACTAACATAAAATTTAAGTCTTAATAATATAATGTACTAACATCAAACTACAACATAAGGAAACATTGTAATTGAAACACTGAAAGAATATGGAATAAACGGTTATTATTATTAAGTTCGAATGATAAAATAATCTTCTTTTTAACACGCTTATTTTAGTTTCATTATTCCTGCCCTTCCGTGATTGTATGTCAAGTCGGCACAATATGTTATATTCTCCCATTCTCCTCTGTCACTTCTATGCTCAACAACAACTGTTCTTATCATATCAGAATTCACACATTCAGTCCAGCTGCTTTGCTCATCCTCTCTAGGTCGAATGGAAAATAATGTACATCGATACTTCCTTCCGTACATCACTAAAACGTTCTGGCAGCTTTAAGTGAGTATTGGTCCATGCCGACCCACTGGTTACATCTACAATTCTGAATATATGGCAGGGTGACCCGCAATCCGCGACCTTACAAAAGTCACTGCACATTGGAAAGAGTGCAAAGAAAATTCTCTTTAATTTGCACAAGAAATTAAAAAAAATTATATCTTTCTTTTTTACGTTACATTTAAAAGTTAGCTTAAAGACTGAAGAGTGTGAGAAAAAGTCTGAAAGTTGCCCGATTGCTGATAAACTCAGAGAATAACGACTTTCTTGGTATAGACATGTAATGAGGAGAGATAATGATCATGTCACCAGGAAAGTGATGGATTTGAAAGAGGACGGGCGTGTGGCAAGAGGAAGACCAAAGAAAAGATGGATGGATTGTGTGAATGATGATATGATGAGGATGGAAGTGAGTGTTGACTTGGCGAGTGATAGAAGAGAGTGGAAGAAGAAGACATTTTGCGCCGACCACAAATAAAATTGGGAACAGGGCAGGACAGAGAAGATTCAAAAGTTACAAAGGTTAGGTTAGTCTTATGACAATATAATACTTGGTTTGAAAACTTAAACCTACGTCGTTGTGAATATTGAGATAACATTGTGAATGGGACGAAATTATTTAAATTAATTCTCGAGTCAGTGGTTTGCACTGATAAATAGTAATAATGATTATAATGATTAACAACTTACACATGAAATACCCTATTAATGTTGTTTAGTTTCAGGAAGTTGGGTTTGTATATTCTTAGAATAATGAATAGCTATAATAGTTAATTATCATTTTGTTTGTGTGAATTCAGGCATTTGTTCTCCAGACTTGAATATTTATATTAGTATTGTATATATTCTAAATATTAGGTCCTTACCTATGAAATTGTTGTTTTGTATGGAGATTTTTGGGATGTCTGCATTTTACATACTAACATTTTATCAGTTTTCTTCACAACGACAAATCCAGAGACAATAATATTTGGCATGTATCATAAGACAAGCTTAAGCAATATGTGTGTGATCACGCTTGATAAAAATTATTCATCGTTTTTTATGTTAATGCAAATCAAATGATGTATTCGGGAGGCAGTTAAAAATAATTGTCTTTGTGTCTAATTTTAACACAATTAAACATACAAAAAATTATCAAATTAAATAATACGAGCTCAAATATATACCAACAGGGGACAACAAAATACAAATGTACAAAATAATGATTTTTGAATTTAATTATAATCATGATGCCCTTAGTAAGAACTTATTCGCATTCTCAGGTTTACATTCAAGGTTATTCATATCCCGAAGTAGACCCAACTGTCCCCACTTCAGTTTATACCAAGTGGAACCCTTTTTTAAGCACGTCCTTATATTTTCATATGGTATCATAAAATTCACAATATTCTTTGCCCAAATAAACATTTCACTTAAAAATAGAATCTTACCTATTTCTTATATTGTATAGGTTATATGAGGAGCTCAGTGGCGGAGTGGTTAGTATTCTTTGGCTTTCGATCGAAAACAAAGCAACCTTCGCCGTGGTCAAGCCGTGGATGGGTAACCAAAACTTTGTGATCTCGAATGCCTTAGTGCTTTGGAAGGCACGTTAAGGATGAAAGAAGGATCTCGGTCGCTATTCTGCCCACCAACCCGCAACCATATGATGTTACGGCCCATAGTTCTTCAGCAACAAATATTTCTAAATTGGTCAGCAGAATTACTAATTGGGCAGCAACATATTTCTTATTCGTCTGGAAAAAAATGACTAATTGGGCAAAGCAACTCAAATGTTTTCTCTGCTGCCAGATCGTTTTTATGACACAAAAAATTTCCTGGTAATTGATTCTTGATTTTTCATTAATTCTTTTCCTAGATTTTATACATTTCCCGTAACATATATTATTATTTTGCTGCCCATATAATTATCTTGCTCCCCAATTAATTATTCTGCTGGTCAAATAATTGTTCTGCTGACAAAATACTTATTTTGCTGGGCAAAAAATTTAATAACTGCCTAATTAATTACCTCGCTTATTAATTATTAAAACGTGTTTCTATTATAAATTCTTAGGAAATTAATAGTTTGTACACTCTTCTTCAGACAAAATTCCAAAACTACTAGAGCGTACAAAGCTTTCGTAAGCTCTTAAAAACTCACCAGCGTCTATATTCTCAAAGTTTATGTCTCTCTTTAAATTTGTACGTGGGAGGGAGACAAAGCCTGCCGATTGGCCTAGTACATCACCTGTTAAACCTTCAATAATTCAAGAGAAGTAAAACGTTGTTTAAGCCACGATAGACTGACTGTTACACCGTAGCGTTAAAAGTATTCAGAAAAAACTTCCAAACAATATTAACAAATAATATCTGTTCACAAAATTTTCAACTCATTTTTAAATTATTTCGAACTTAAACTGGATATCCAAACGTTTTGTTTCATTTATTTATTTTTTCCTGCTTGTCATTACGTATTTTGGTTTACTACTTTAAAGTATATTGGTAGAGAAGGTTAAAGTGCTTTCTGAACAACGACTCTTTCAAAGAAAACTCGAGATCACGAAATGAGCACCCATCCGAGGTGAATACAAAGCGAATAGAATGTTGCGAAAGGTGCGAATATAGCTTTGTTTTTACTATCGAAATCAAAGCTGCTCGTAGACTCGTCCGAAATCTTTCTGAGTACAAGACCGGGGGTCTTGTCAGGAGAAGACTGTCTTGCGAACGGATAGCATATTCTGACCTGATTCTATATTCGTCCCACAGCTGCGCACAGGCCCTCCTACTATATAAAAACTACACGCGAGGTCACCACTACTTACGTAGTAACTTTTTAGTAATCTGTGCCACTACGCTGGCCCAATGCGAATTGGTGGGTAGAAACGGTAGCAATAGCGACTGGGAACAACAGCTCAACGTGCCTTCCGAAGCACGGAGGAGCTCGAGATCACAAAATTTTGGTCACCCATTTTACAATTTAGATTTAAAAATATAAAAAATAATAAATATAAATAAATATACCACATTTTTGTTGTTATTTTTAGCTAATGTTGCAGTTCGGTGTAAACGCGTCCCTCTAATCCCAGTTTTAGCGTATCCGTTAATCCGCGGTTAGTATTCCCGGCGCCAGATTTATTAGCGAACCATCGCGCAGCTTATTCAATTATCTGCTTTGCGATATTTGAGCCTATAATTATCGGCAATTAGGACTAATTAGCTCTAAACAAGAATTACGTCTGTTTTAAAGGATAACTATTGGAAACAACATACTATTACATAGAATCGACATCCACTCCCATCTTCTGGATGTTTGGTTGTATTCCATATAATGTGGAATGAATTGTCACCTCCGGTCTTTCCGGACCAGTACGATATGAATACCTTAAAGAAATGAGCGTATTTCCACTTCAAAGGCCGGCTACGCACTTGTGACTCCTTTGGAGGTGCGAGTGTCAATGGGCGCCGGTCCTTGCTTGCCATCAGGTGACCCGTCTGCTCATTTGCCCCCATCTCATAAAAAGTCATAAAGAAGTAACTTTTTACTCTTTTTATAAATATACTCTACAATTCACATAGTATTTAGTACAAGTGTCCGAAATATACCAGGTTCATTAAAGATAAATAAGGGATTGCTGTAGAAGTTCAATTTGAAATAGTTTTACTTTTACTTTTTTCCTCTGCTAACATCGCAATCCGCCATGTTCGTGAAAATGGTGATGTAACGGATCAGATAAACTAATAATACGCATGATTGTAATAGTCAAACGCCGGTCACAACTAATTAAACATGTCTTCGGCTGTATCAGCCTGTGACGCAAGCATATTGAATTCATAGACCATCATGGCCGAAGGTCTGCGCCGTGTGCGACCCAAGATTGCCACATAGGCGTAAGAGAATAATCTTTAAAGCTGTCGCTAGACCTGTCCAAAGCGATGGACAAAAGAACTGCACGCAATATTTCGATGGATGTTTGGAGTCACTAGAATGGACAGGTTCAAGAATGAGTATATCAAAGGAAGTTTGAAAATAGCGCCAGTGACAGGAGAGATACGGAGCAGTAGGTTGTTTGTTAAAGCTATGAGCTGAGAAGGAACAAATGTTTCATAACTAGAATGATGTTAAGATGTTAAGTGTAGACGTGGTTGGACCTAAAATGAATCAGAGAAGTGGTTGTTGAGCTGAGAATGGAAGTTTTGCCAAAAATAGGGAAATTGCAAGAAGAAGTATAATAACAAAAATATATAAAAAAATCCTACTAGTACCTATTAATAAAATATGGGTAGAAATACACAAACATACAAATAAGCACGACTATTATCCCCTAAGGGTAAGTCAGAGACTAGGCATAACCACCACAAAAGCAGTCCATTGCCATAGTCCGCGCTTTATCAAGCAGAGACTGCACATGTGCTCAGCGTGACAGATGCTGAGCCCGTCGCCGCTATAAGCTATTGGAAGGTTGTGTAGTTCTATGCCCATTAGTCGCCTTTTACGACACCCAAGGGAAGAGATGAGTAGTAGTATCTATTCTTTTAATGATCGGCTAACACACAACGAAATACACTTTGATAAAAAATCCGTAAAATCCGGGAATTGGACCAAAAATTCCGGATTCTTAAAAATGTGGATTTTAAATTTAAAGAATTTGTATTCCCTACTTTTGACAAATGAAAACAAACCTACTTTTAAACATTGCGCAAACGATAGGTGCTGGGTACCCCGCGAAAAAGGGCATAATTATTTAAAAACTGGTACTTATAATTTGCGTTTTAATTAAATAGTAGTAAAGTCTATTATCGACCACTAGAAATAAAGTCACAAAAGTTAAATCAATGGAGTCCATTCAAAATACAGTATCAAATATTCGGTACTCATAAATTAATATCCGTCTTTCCGTTTGTATTTTTTGTGTTGCGGTCGCCTTTGTAAATCCACAAAAAAGCATTATTCATTCCATTTCCATTCAAGTTTTGAATGTAATATATTCTCATTCGACTTCATATTGGGTCCTTACCTATGAAATTGGTGTTTTTTTTCTCTCTTAGTATTTTGTCTGTAACTATTAAGATTCAGAGTATTCCTAAAAAATAATTACCTCGTCTAAAAATAGACTATATTTTTGAGCTCTTTTGATTTGTTTCGATAATTTGTTGTAAGTTTAATTGTGTTAAAATTGGACACGGAGACAACTCTTTTTAAGTGCCTCCCGAAAACATCATGTTATTTGCATTCACTTAAAAACGATAAATATTTTTTATGAAGTGTGATATTACACATATCACTAAAGCTTGTCTAATGATAGATGCCAAATATTATTATCTTTGAATTTGTCGTTGTGAAGAAAACTGAAAAAATGTTAGTATGTAAAATGCAGAATTCCCCAAAATCTCCATACAAAACACCAATTTCATAGGTAAGAACCTAATATTAAAAAAACTGATCTTGTTCACTAATTTAGCTGTCTCGGTCGCTATTGCCTACTTAATTTATTTATGATTCCTCTAGTATAGTAGCGCCACCTAACGTAATAAGTCGAACGAAGGGGTTAATTCGTCTAAAACTTATTATTGTTGCTGGTACATACAAGCAAGCAAGTTTTAGACGAATTAAAAACCCATGTATGGGAAAAGCGATCTATAGATACTACTTAATTTATCTATGCTAATACTGATATAGCGCCTCGTTTCTTCATGAGAAGGCCTGTGCCCAGCAGTGGGACGTAGTAGCTAAGGACGAATGCTGTGGATTCATCATACATTCGGGAAAGGCAGTCGATTCAGTTTTTCAGTTTTTTTTAACGATTCAAAAGTTACAGTGGTGGTCGAGCCCACCAGTTCGCATCAGGCCAGCGGCTGGCGTCAGCTCCAAATAGAATGGCACAACACAAGGACATTGAGGTAGTGCTGACATTTACTTATTTAAAAAAATATAGGAAATAGTAAATTTGTATGTTATGAACAAATCTATACATATAATAAAACTGTGGAGGTCGAATGTCTGTACATAGAATAAAAATGCTTAAAACCAAATCAGGGGGATGTAAAAAGAGGAAAAATATCAAAAAATGATTTTTTTTTGTTTCTTTGTCTGTTCGTACGGGCTAATCTCCGAAATGGGTGGACCGATTTCAATGAAATTTTGCATGGTGATACCTTAAATCCCTGGTCAATATCTTAGGTACTTTTAATTCCGGAAAATTAAAGGGTTCCCGTGTGATAGTAAATAAACCATAGTAACCGCGGGCGAAGTCGCGGGTAACGTCTAGTTATAGTACATATTGCCAAATACTTGCTAATTGTTTTCTCTCTTTTTAACATCAAGTCCAAAACGTTCGAAGTCCACCAAACTTCCAAGTAAGATTATTAAATCTAAATAAATGTACTCATTCTGTGACGTTCGTAGACAATAGGAAATCAATTTCATCTCGGCTGATTTCAGCCACCTCACAGACGAGGGGTTAATAAGACAGACAAGAGGCCGTAAAACCCAGCTCACTATTACCTTTGCTGATACCATATCTGTAAAATCACGAAGTTCCACGACAATACGCAAATAAGATCGACCTATTTACGCGACGGTGCGGAGCCGCGTTTGAAGCTGATTGTGTTAGATAATTAATCTTTGACAAGGAAGCTTCCTTCTACAGCTGTGTAGGGTTACCGCTGGAGGACTTTTAGCTATCAGATAACATTATCATCCTAGATACATTTACAATTAATAATAATAAATAAATATCAGACAATCACACCTATCAACTAGCTCCATTTTAAACAACAAATGCTGCTTGTGTTACAGATACTAGATAACGGATAATAGTAACTATCATAACTGTAACTGTCATATAATATAGGTTATTAAAACACGAGTGTGGTTTTAAAATTAAATTAAAATTCATTAATTTCAGACCCAAAATCCAAAGTGTTACTAACAATTTACTTATAAAACTATGTTAGTAATTCAAAAAATTCGCAATTTTTTAGGTCCTCACCTATGAAATTGGTGTTTTGTATGGAGATTTTGGGGAATTCTGCATTTTCCATACTAAATTTTTTTCAGTTTTCTTCACAACGACAAATCCAAAGATAATAATAATTGGCATCTATCATTAGACAAGCTTTAGTAATATGTGTAATATCACACTTCATAAAAATTATTTATCGTTTTTAAGTGAATGCAAATAAAATGATGTATTCGGGAGGCACTTAAAAAGAGTTGTCTCCGTGTCCAATTTTAACACAATTAAACTTACAACAAATTATCAAAACAAATCAAAAGAGCTCAAAAATATAGTCTATTTTTAGACGAGGTAATTATTTTTTAGGAATACTCTGAATCTTAATAGTTACAGACAAAATACTAAGAGAGAAAATCGTCTGAGGCGCTGCAGTGGCGTGGCTGCCCCAACAACGCCCTGAAGGTTTTATTGTATTGGGTACGCAGGGCAACGTATGCTGCGTTAAAACAAGCTTTGGTGAGTTTTTTAATAGTATCACGCGAGTGTTTTAATACCGAGTTATGTGTAGTTACATACACTCCTTTATCTCTCATTATTCAAAGAAATAAAACCAATTTTTTTATTGTTGGCTGCCTGGAAAACATTTGCCATAGTTTTGTGCGTTTTTAAGAAAAATAAGTGTTGCATAATGAGTCCAAGGTGTCGCATAATGGCCATTATGTTACAGTTTCCATTTTTAAATTTCCGTTTTTATCATCTGTGTTAAAAATTATGTCATTATGAGTTCGAGTCTGAGTTCATAATTCGAACATTATAACATGAGTGAACACAAAATATTTATGACGTTCTGTCCATAAAAGTTATGTTCACCTGTAATTGGCCCACATATCAAACTGAAACCCTGTACCAATGTACTTATTACCTTGTTAAATATATGAGCTGTTGGTGTACCTAATAAGTAAGTCATTATGAATTCGAGTCTGAGTTCATAATTCGATACATATAAATATTCAGAGAGCCGTGTGGTAGCGGCCCACTAAAAAATTACTCGTACTAACAACGCATCTCTTCCCTTGGGTGTCATAAAAGGCGACTAATGGACTTAGAACTACACAACCATCCAATGGCTTATAGCGGCGACGAGCTCACCACCTGTCACGCTGAGGGCAGTCACTGCTTGGTGAGGCGCAGACTGTGGTGGTGGACTGCTTTTGCGGTGCTTTTGCTTCTTCTCTGACTGGGTATAATGTTCGTGATTATATGTATGTATGTATGTAAATATTCAAAAAATATACAATACTTATATAAACATCCAAGACTGGTGAAATGCCTGGTGAAATGTCTGTACTCATTACACAAACATCTATCCCCACAGGGGATCGAACCCAGAACCTCTCGAGATGGCGACGCCCTGAGACCGGTGTCTTGTATTATTATTATTAATTAAACTTACCGAAAATTATCAAATTAAATAATACGAGCTCAAATATATGGTCTATCTTTAGAAGAGTCAATTATTTTATAAGAATGTTCTGAAACTTAATAGTTACGGACAAATTGCTAAGACAGAATAAAAACACCAATTTCATAGGTAAGGACTCAATAAATAAATAAATAATATAAGTGACGTCAAGTTGGAGTTTCTTTTTTATCGGCCCACCACGTCACAGACTGGTGTGGTATACGCTCCATAGCTGGGCACAGGCATTCCTCATGGAAACAAACACATTGTGATGAGGAGTATGGCTGAACAGCAACCAGGACCTACGGCTTACATGCCTTCCGAAGCACGGAGGAGTTCGAAACCACAAAGTTAGTACGCTTTGGCTATCGATCGAAGACAAGGCTAGCTTCGCCATGGTCATGTCGTGGATAGGTGAGCAAAACTTTGTGATCTCGAGCTCCTCCGTGCTTCGGAAGGCACGTTACGCACCAACCCGCATTACGCCAGCGTGGTGGTGTTACGGCCCATACTCCTCATGTTTCTCCATGAGGAAGGCCTGTGCCTAGCAGTGGGACGTATATAGGCTGAAGACGAAGCAAAATTCAGACTTACCACCACCCTCAGGAGTTCAGGACGTCTCCCTTACAGTCACGAGCATGAACATGTATACTTGGATAGGAAATGACTTTTATTACAAGGGAATAAAGATGTTAATTGTTCAAAAGTGTATACATGTTCATGCTCGTGACTGTACATATTACCATAATTAGATACAACTCCGTCAGCCCTGGGAAAACAATGCAAAACCACTATTTTGATACTCGTTACGCATCATCTATCACGGCTGTTAATTATCCTGCGCTGACGATTTAAGATAGCGATCTTAGTGGAAACTGCCTGAGCATTTTACTCAAGGGAAATTCTGTGCAGAATCTTGGGGTGATCTAGTCTGTACTTTGAATACCAGTGAAGCCGTTGTTCACGGTCGCTATTGTTTCATACACGAATATATTTCCCGATCGACATGAAAAACTAAATGAACAAGCTTACTCAAGTCAATTCACAATTCCAAAGCGTTTATTCAGTTTAGATGCGTCGTAGCACATGCTTATGAATTACAATATTTCGTGAAAGAGTAAAACTACGCCATCCATTCAAAAACCACCAGGAGGCCTTCTTCTGAGAAGAACGGGCAAGAAACTCAGCAAGTTTCTACCCTTCCTTTACATTAGCATCATTTAAAAAATGCCATAAACTACAACGTCATTTAAGTTTAAAAAGAAAATGATAGGTACTTATTTTAAGTGATATTCTGCAGCTTATCACATTTTCCATTACAAACATGTACAGATAGTCTAAGGTATAATCTAATAACGATAAATAACTATCTTCACTACTTGCCGTGCCATACAGTCCCGAAGCAATATCATTGATTAGACAATTTCTACCAATACTTTAATATAGTTTAGCAGCGAGAGGAAGACCGAAGGAAAAATGTGTTGATTGTGCGAATGAGGGCATGGCTGGGAAGGGAGTGAATATTTATACAATAGGAGTGAACTATAGAAGAATGAAAGCGGAACATGATGCGCTGACCCCAAATAAATTGGGATATAGTCAGTGAAATGATTACATACATTGATGGATGGATTGTGTGAATGATGATTTGATGAGGATGGGCGTGAGTGTTGACTTGACGAGTAATACAGGAGAGTGGAAGAGGAAGACATGTTGCGCCGACCCCAAATAGAATTAGGAACAGGGCAGGAAAAAGAAGAAGACATTCATATAATCACTTTATCCCCTAAAGGTTAGTTAGAGACTAGGCAATAGCACCGCACAAGTCCACAGCCATAGCCCGCGCTTCACCAAGGTATTTTACAGCAGCTCATTGGCATAATGGTTCATACGCCTTTGCCTTCGATATTAAACAAAGCTACTTTTGCCAGTCTTTCCTGGGATGGGTGGCCAAAATTTGTTTCCTTCGTTCTTCAATGGACCAGTGAAGCCGCGATTTATTTCCCGACTAACATGAAAAACTGATGAAAAAACTGAAATAAATTGCTAATACCTATAACCATTAACCCAAAAGTAGTGTGGTAGCGGCTCCTTAAAAGAATACTACCAAACTATATCCCTTGAGTGTCGAAAAAGGCGACTTATGGACTTAGAACTGCTCAACCACCCAATAGCTATAGTGGGGACTGGCTCACCACCTGTCACGCTGAGTGCAGTCACTGCTTGGTGAACCGCTGACTATGGCAATGGACTGCTTTTGCGGTGCTTTTACCTACTCTCTGACTAACCCTTAGGGGATAAAAGTCGTGATTATATGTATGTATGTATCAACTCTAAATTTACCAATTCGAAATCGCTACTAAAAATCAAAACATACTGGTTACCCGTCCAAAGGCAAACCACTTTCCTCAATTGAAACATCGTCTTGACGAATTTTTTTTAAACTTGAATGTCTTCTCAAGGTCCGTAATTTAACACGTATTTTATATCACATTTCAAAAGATTTAAGAGAAATCCTTCGTTATTTATAAGTATTGGTTAGGGCGGTTGCACACGGGCGATATATTTCTGCGGCCGAATAGATTGTAAGCCAGTTTTAGATTGTCGCCACCCCTATAAAACCCGCGAATGTAAATATTACATAAAGGTAAACGATGAAATACTTCGATTAATTTGGAACTCGCTACTGCTTTTGAAAAAACTATTACATAAATTCGCATGTCAGCTAGAAAACCTTTGAACTCATCGCAATCTCTAGTAGGGGTATTCTTGCAAGAGAATGAGTAAATAAGTTTAGATTTATATAGATTCCTTTGCTTTTGATCACTGAATAAATTATTTTTCTTTATTTCTTTCAAAATGTTTATATACTGATCACATTACAAGAAGGAGGCTGAGCATGGATGTGGACGGACCTGGAGTTAGAGGAAGACCAAAGAAGCGATGGATTGAATGCGTGAAGAATGATATGAGGATAAAAGTAGTGGATGCTGAGCTGACGAGTGACAGAGGAGAATGGAAGAAGAAGACATGTTGTGCCGACCCCACCTAGAGTGGGAAAAGGGCAAGAAGAAGAAGAGACATATAGGTTAGTGAATGCCAGATTCAAGATGTCTCCATCTCTAAGGGCTCGGTGGGAGAAGATATATCAATGAATAGACATAACATTATATATGACATGTGTTCTCCGGCTTTGGATGTTTGTAGGTATATCCGTATCAATAAGATTATCACGCAAGTTTCTTTGATCTAGTGTGTAGGAGGAGCTCGGTGGCGTAGTGTCCCTTTGCCATGGTCAGGACGTGGATGGGTGACCAAAACTTTGTGATCTCGAACTCCTCTGTGCTTCGGAAGGCACGTTAAACCATTGGTCCCAGTTGCTATTGCTACCGTTTCTAAATACCAACGTGCACTGTGCCAGCGTGGTGGTGTTACGGCCCAGGACTGAGGCTGAGGACAGGATAGCGAAAAGGAGTGGCAGCACTGCACGAGGAGTATGAAACTCATCATAGCTTCAAATCAAATCAAATCAAATAATTTATTTGTCTTTACCATTACATATATGGTGGTCTTTAACATTTCACATAAGGTGATCGATTGTGAGTGGAGATACGGGACGAGGCAGAACTAGACGAACGTTCCTCGATCAAATTAAAGACGGTCTAGAGAAAGGCCAGGTCAAAAGTACCCGAAATCACCGAGCAAGTATGAGGACTGTAATGAGAGTTGATGAAGCGAAAGATATATGCAGGGATCGTAGCAAGTGGAAGGTCTCTCGTAGAAAGTGAATCTCTGCCTACCCCTGTGGGAAAAAGGCGTGACTTATGTATGTATGTATTATAACGTGGTACAGGACTGGAGACCTTTTTAGCCATTCTAAACAGCATGCAAGGCTTTTAGTAATTACAGTGAATTATCAATAAAATTCTAAACGGAAGCTTGATACACATTTCTGTATTAAAATAGCAAAATCTCTCAAAATCCGAAACCGCACTGTAACTCACCCAAATCCCACATCGTGGGTGGAAATTTAAGCCAAGGAGACGTCATAATTGGAAACAACGGATACTTTTATGTCAACAGACCCCTTTCACGGCGAGGTGCTAAACGTTTAGTCTGCTTTTAAATTTCGGACCCTCATTTGCTTCAAGTCTAGGCAAACATTTAAAAAGGTCTTTATAAATATTATGGTTGAAAAGGTAAATAATATTTACCTTGGGTAAAGAGACGCGAAATTCAATAATACAGAATATGAATACCTATATTTTTACACACACTGGAAGTTACATGGATTTTGTAATTAAATTAACGTACATAATGGGCTAGAACTCGGTGGCCTAGAGGTAGTACACTTTGGCTTTCGATTGAAAACAAAGGTACCATCGCCATGGTCAATCCGTGGATGGGATGAAAGTTTGTATGAAATTTTGTCTATTTTAAACCGCTCGGGCTGATACTTTGAGAGAAAATTAAAGGATTCCCGTGGGATAGTTAAAAACCATAGTAACCGCAGACGAAGTCGTGGGCAACAGCTAGTTCTTACATAAAAAGCAACAGAGGGAGGGGTCAAAGATGAGGTTAATGGGTATGGACCAGATTATTAAAGGATGTATTATCAGTATCAAGTTATGTTATAGCTTTAGAGTTGTCTAGCGACTAAATTCGGCAACAGCGACCCCTGCCACCCGGGTCAAATAAGTCTGTGGCACTGTAAAACGCTATTTTGGATTCAAAAATCTGATAGATCTCGAATTTTCGTTTATGATCGCAAATTAGATGCCTGAAAGTTGCTCCAGTGATAGAGAAGTTGAAAGAAAGCGGCTATCGTGGTATGGACATATTTTGAGAAGAGAGAATGAGCATGTAACGAGAAGAGTTATGAATATGAGAGTGGATGGTAATGCAGGGAGAGGAAGACCGAAGAAGAGATGGATAGATTGTGTGAATGAAGATGGCTAAATGGGAGTGAATGTTGATATGGCGTGTGATATGGGAGAGTGGAGGAGAAAGACTCATTGCGCCGACCACAAATGAAATTGGGAAAAGGGCAGGCTAATGATGGATGATCGTAAGTTAGATTCAAAACAAGTGAGAGGAATATTCCCATAGCTAACATTTAGATAGCAACAATTGCAGCAATGAAACGGCTAGGCGAGAACTAACTGATTTCATCAAACTTTTCTATGTGACACTAAAAAATATGTTATTCCTTGTTTACGGCTAATTCGCCAAACTGACCTATTGTTAAGGGATACACAATGTTATGAGTCCATGTACCCTCTACAGAACAATCATAAATACCTACCATAATTAATGGAATACCGTAAATCTGTACATACACCTCTATGTCGTAACATCGTTTCGACGAGAGGCGCCTGGACACCAATTCGGAGCCTTTGCTGCTTCACTAGAAGGACAGCTACATTTGTTTAAATCATTAAATAAAAATTTTCTGATTAGGTTAATTATAATAACTGTTAATGATAGCTCAGGTGTGGGTGTAAATGGGTGAGTGAATGTAATAAATGTAGAGAACCAAAAAAAAAACACTGCTCCCGAAGGATGGATTCGGTGACAACTGATTTTCATTAATTTTGATGGATTTATAAATAGAGAGCAAAATAGAAAAGTAGAAAAACAGTAAAGAGGTAGTATCTCAACAGAATAAAGATCAGTTCTGCAAGGTTCTGCACAATAACTTTTGTATTTCTTTTTAAAAACGCATGAGGACGACCAGAAAACGTAATTCACTTAATATTGGGTCCTTACCTATGAATTTGGTGTTTTTTTTCTCTCTTAGTATTATTTCTATAACTATTAAGATTCAGCGTATTCCTAAAAAATAATTACCTCGTCTGAAAACAGACTATATTTTTGAGCTCTTTTGATTTGTTTTGATAATTTCTTGTAAGTTTAATTGTGTTAAAATTGGACACGGAGACAACTCTTTTTAAGTGCCTCCCGAATACATCATTTTATTTGCATTCACTTAAAAACGATAAATAATTTTTATGAAGTGTGATATTACACATATTACTAAAGCTTGTCTCATGATAGATGCCAAATATTATTATCTTTGGATTTGTCGTTGTGAAGAAAACTAAAAACATTTTAGTGTGGAAAATGCAGAATTCCCCAAAATCTCCATACAAAACACCAATTTCATAGGTAAGGACCTAATATGATCGTTTTATAAATAGACACCAATAACTGTTACACTAAGTTTGAATAGAAATGAAGTACAGTTTATTGGTTTAATGAATGTCGTTTGCTGTTGTATTGTATATGCTGAATAATCCTAATACCTTTGCCTTACATGGCACTTCCTGAACACAGCTCATTGTAATAGTTCTTGCTAAAATTAATAAAATTTATTTTAATAGTTATTGAATGTTTTATTGAAGACAACCACAACACTTGCTACACAGAACAGGAGAGCGGCTTTAGGCTGTTACACATAGACCTAAACATAAAGTCTATCCCGTGGGGACGAAAAACAATGAAGTGATAAGTTACTTTAAAAATACAATTAGCTACTTTAATTATATTGTTATACTAGCTTTTGCAAACGACTTCGTCTGCGTTACCTACTTTGAGATAATGTGATGGTATGTAGGCTATAGCCTTCCTCAATAAGAAGCTATTCAACACTGAGAGATTTTTTCAAATTGGAACAGTAGCCTCAATTGGTGCAATTGAAAATTTACTCCTACTCTATTATTAGAAGCAAAGTTCATTGTGGCGACAATTTGTCCTTCATTTTTCTAGGAGGCGTTATTTACATTTTTTAACATCCATCCGCATGTTACTCGATCCCATGGATAATATGGATAATATCGGGATAAAATGTAGCCTATGTCCTTCCTCAGGCTCTAGACTATCTGTGTACCAATCTATTATCTATCTGTGTACTTATAATATGAGTATGGATTAACTACGAATGTCACCCGTGTGTCGCCGCCCTACGTCTTCGCCACGAGCCTCCAAATCCCTGTAAATCTCGTAACTGATAAATTGTGTTTCAGCTGTTCTTATTGTCTTTTTTACATTTTTTATGTACTTCGCGATTACAGAACGTATAGCATTAATTTTACGCAATTGAGACTTGTAGACTTTTTATCAAACTCACATATATACATACTTAAAATTACACCTGTCATCCCCGAAGGGGTAGGCAGAGTCCAAGGAGCACTGTGTTCCTTAAGACCTCATTTAGCCATACAAAATTGGGTTTGGTCAGATGAAACCGGAAAATCTGCAGGACGCTCGATATGAAAATAGTTAGCGCAAAACCTTTAGTCTAGGGATCAGTTAGTTACCCTACTTCTCACAAAACTGTTTCCAAAATTAAAAGTAAACCAAATACCTATTTTTCCTTTCTTTCAAGCGTAAATTGTCCAGTTCTGTTTGTGGCAAAGTGACGTAAACGCTAGAGTTACGAAGTATTAGATCTTTAAATAAGGTTTATATTATTTATTCTTATATTAAGTTTATTAAACGTAAAGCAATTGCATTATACTTATTATAAGGGGACAAACAAAGACCCAGAAAATAAATACTTCAGGTGTACTTGGTTGAAGCAAGTTTTTCCTGTTATCCAAGTATAAACCTTCGCATGAACTCATGTAGGTACTGCGAAATATCAGGTGGTTTTTTTTTAAGATTACGGATAAAAGATTACATAAAACCAGCTAGAAAGTTCTAGCGCAGTAAAGAAAGAAAGAAAGAAAACATTTATTAAGCAACTATAACACACTTGAGAAAGAAAAAAAAATCAACAAACTTTTTATACTTTTGATTCCGGAAAATGAAAGGGTTCCCGTGCGATTGTTAAAAAGCCATAGTAACCGCGGACGAAGTCGCAGGCAGCAGCTAGTGTTGAATAAAAAAAATTGTGGAACAAATCTGTTTGGCCTCTGGGTGAATTTACTTTGACTTGAATGAATGAAAAAGTGATGAAACAAAGATTACAAGAGACTGGTCAATAAGTAGTTTTATTTTCTATTTTACACTTTGCTTAGGCATGCAGGCGTCCATAACTTCATCAAAAAGAAATGTCGCTACAATATTATTAGTCTTGTCTCTGTCTGTTAATACCTGACTCTGTGGTACTGTTTTTGCTTCACGCCACACTCCGCGCCACGTCGTATTTTGAAATATTTTTTTTTATTTTGACATATTGATGGAAAAAGTTTAGGGGAAAGGGAGAAATAAATTGCTTCCATGGCACGGGAATTTGATTGTTTTCTCAGCGTTTTTTCATTATTTATTGTTCTAATCTCCGGTGCATTTATCTGCTGTCAGGATATTGAGATATTGTGAAAAAGTTTACACGTACCGGGTATCAGTAGGTTTTTGTGCTGGCCCAAATTAAGCAGGTTACGCGATTGTATTACATTCGTCGTCGTCCTAAGCCTATATGCGTCCTACTGGTGAGCAAAGGCTTTCATGGAGACATACGAGGCGTATGCGCCGTCACACCACCACGCTGGCGGGTTTGTAGGTAGAAAATTTAAAAAAAAATGAATAATTGTTTATTACATTTACAAACCCTTTGATTACAATATTGTGTGGTAACAGTCCTGGTAAGTATATATTAGGTCCTTACCTATGAAATTGGTGTTTTGTATGGAGATTTTGGGGATGTCTGCATTTTACATACTAACATTTTATCAGTTTTCTTCACAACGACAAATCCAGAGATAATAATATTTGGCATGTATCATTAGACAAGCTTTAGCAATATGTGTGTGAACACGCTTGATAAAAATTATTCATCGTTTTTATGTTAGTGCAAATCAAATGATGTATTCGGGAGGCAGTTAAAAATAATTGTCTTTGTGTCTAAATTTAACACAATTAAACTTACAAAAAATTATCAAATTAAATAATACGAGCTCAAATATATGGTCTATTTTTAGATGAGGCAATTGTTTTATAAGAATGTTCTGAAACTTAATAGTTACGGACAAATTGCTAAGACAGAATAAAAACACCAATTTCATAGGTCCTTACCCAATATAATACCTGTATTAGGATGTTACCGCTCTTCCATTTCACAATATCAAGTTAGGTGTCCAATTGTTGGTTCTTTTACAAAATGTATGTAGAAACGGTTACAATATACCGGGATCGGGATGAAAATGATCTCAAAAGTAGAACTTTATAGCTTTCTAACACTTTCGGGGCAAATTATTTGGGATGAACAGTTTTTGAAAAAAAAATTACAAAATATTTTCTGAACTAAGTTATACAAGCATTTTTTTTATTTACAGATTTTATTATACGGAACCTTGTTACAAATAAAACCGGTATCTTGTTACAAATAAAAACATATATTAAAATCGGTTCACGCAATCCCAAATTACCACTGAAAACCCAACGTACATAAACGGTCTAGTTTGTATCGAGAGATGGCGCTGTACTTTGGGCTATTTAACTCTTAAGTGGGGTCACTTAATTGGGGTACTCACGTCCCTTAAATCGGCCCTTAATTAGGTCCTAAAATCGGCCCTTTTATAGGCAAATCTAGGAGGCAATTTAGGGGCTCCAGTACACTACCCCGATGTTGGCCATAAGTGGCTCTGATTTAAGGGACGTGAGTCAACCCCTTACATTTACATACATACAATCACGCCTGCAATCCCCGAAGGGGTAGGCAGAGTCCAAGGAGCACTGTGTTCCTTAAGACCACATTTAGCCATACAAAAATTCGGTTTGGTCACATGAAAAATCGTGAAAGAGTAGGAACAAGTGGCTAGCTCATCGCCTACGAAATCACAGACCCAGTACCCAATACGCCCTTAGTCGCCTTTTACGACATGCTAGGCAAGAAAAGCAGTTGGTACATTATTTTTGTGTCCCGGACCAACACGGGAATACTCACACTAATTCAGCTGCATTCAGCGATTGGCCATAGAAAATTTCAGCTATGGAGGCTCTTCAACCTTCCGCGTCTGTTCAGGAGCGAAAGCATCTCAATTATGAAATCATTGTTTTACATAGAAATACGCTGAATGGAGCTGAATAAGTGTGAGTAGTTCCTTAATGTGACAGACGGGAAACTAAAGATCCCTACACTAAGCCTGGCCCGACACGCTCTTGGCTGGTTTAGATTAGATAAAAAAAAAAAAAAATATCTTCAGACATTCACACCTATCAACTGGCCCATACTAGACAAATAATGCCTGTGTTATGGATACCAGATGACGGACAAATATATTTAATAGATAAATACATATAAATATTCAGAATATAATATACATATAAAAACATCCAAGACTGGAGAACAAATGCCTGTTCACACAAACATTTGCCCCCACCGGGGATCGAACCCAAAACCTCTCGAGATGGCGACGCCTTGAGACCGGCGAACAGACTACTCGACCACGGAGGTTGTCATAATAAATAATAAATAAATAATTAAGTATATAATAAATGATAAAGTAATAATAAATAAGATAAAGATTAGATAATTATATTATAAAACTTGATTATAATTAGGATGGGTTTGATGGTAATAATAACATGAGAACGCGCGACTTAATTGCTTGATATTAATTATCATAGAATATTTTCCTAATGTAAGTCGTTAAAAATGCAATTGCGGTGATTGCAATGTATAGTCTTGGTGGTACCCAAAATCTATTAATTTTCTTGCCCACAAAATTTATACTTTGTCTCTGTCTTTCGACGAGTATTATACCACTGATTGACAACTTGTTGCTGAACACTAAACATCTTTCGTTAAAACAATTACGTATTACTTGAGTTTCCTTAATTAATTATACAAATTCGGCCGTGGAACTAACTACCTTATGTCCTTTGTCTTACGTGTTATAATAACAAGCCTTGACTACACCATCCGCCATCTCCCGGGATATCGGAGATTTATATCTGGGGATGCCATTAGTTCGCAATAGGAGATTTACTCTGATGCTGGTGCTCTAAACTAAAACTTGGTATGTGCCATTTTATTTAGCAAGGAGAGGCAAAAAATTAGCTTCCAGGTCTTAACAAAACACATTAATCTTTTTTTCTGTCACAAAAAAAATATTTATTTGTTACAATACAGGGATAATATCAAATCACATATCAATAATTTGTGATCTGAGAAAAATCGGTAACAGATGCAGAACCAAACTTAGCGTCCTTTCACACAGACCGGCTCGGATCAGACAGCATTTTTTATAACATAACATATCATCACGCTTCTTTTCCCGAAGGGGTAGGCATTCACGAAGGGGTAACACTGACATTCAAATATGTTAGGTCCCAATGTTAAAGATGGCGGGAACAATGTGAGGCAAGCGATATTCACAATGAATGGTACATAAGTTTCAAAGTAAATTTAAATAAATTTCAAACTC
The DNA here is from genome assembly GCA_910589355.1 of Parapoynx stratiotata. Lineage (NCBI taxonomy): Eukaryota > Metazoa > Arthropoda > Insecta > Lepidoptera > Crambidae > Parapoynx > Parapoynx stratiotata. Next base: position 11,860,900 of record OU342481.1, read on the forward strand.
AGTACAGGCGGTGGGATCGAAACCGCGTGGCCCGAAAGCTCTCATACAAGTACTGCCCCATCACTACTCGGGTACCGCACAAAACTAAACAAAACGCGAAGAAAATACAGTTAAATATTAATTTTTAAGTGCCTTAAACTTCTTACAGCTGTCTCTATAATAGTATTAATCTGGAAGGCATTTTGACTTGGATTTTCATTGTTTTATAAACAGCTTTTTTAATGTGAAGATCTCCTGTATGAAAATTTCCAAGTATGCCAAAACAAAAACCCTACTAAAGTTTAAATTAGCATCAACACAGACCAGGTCACAAAACAGAGACCTAACAAAACCGCTTACCTTAATCCGAAGCATTCATCAAATCCCTTACTCCCTATCTTGATAACTCGAATTACAATCGATTCTCCCCTTAAATACATTGTTAATACACCGATAAATTCCACTGAACACTGCTCTTTGTCCAGTATTTAAATAAAGCTGTTTTAAGAAAAGAAAACGTTTTTTTACGGACGGTTTTTCAAACGGCTTTCAATTCGGCCAGCTTTTTGCGTATTAGCAAATAATATATGAATAGAATGCTTTTTGTTGTGAAAACTCGAATGAAATTTATACAGAAAATAAAATACTGATTTGTAGATTTTGTAATTAGCGGTCTTAATGATACGCGGCAACCTCTTCTAAACAACCTATCGATGCTATATAGATATAAAATTAAACACAAATTTTACCGCCGCTCTGGTTGAGTGGTTCACACCACCAGGTGTTGATTGGAAGGTCCGCGTTCGATTCCCCATAGGGGCGGAAATTTTTCTGCTCGGTTTAGTTCGTGGTAAATATATAGAAATATTGTGGTGGTAAATATAATAGATTTGTCGCCTTAATAACAATGTTATAAGCATTGTTGTGTTCCGGCAATCAGGGGTAAGATAGCCAGTTCCTCAGTTGTTGAGGATTACAGGTGAAGCTCGCTTCCACCTTCGACCTTATCGTCACTTACCATCGGGTGAGATGAAGGCCAAGAGCTTATCTGTCTTATATTTTATGTTATGTTATATGTATGTTTATGTTATATTTATTGAGGAAGGCTGTAGGCTACATACCATCTCACTATCACAAAATAACGAAGTCGCAGGTAAAAGCTAGTTACATTATAAAATGAACAAGTCTCTGACTACGACAACATACTTATAAAATAATATATACTTAAATATACACTTTTGGTTCCTGAAAAGTAGTTAAAAGAATATACAATCTCTCGATGCATTATGTTTAAGTATCTGCATAATTCAACACAGACCAAAGAAGAAAAACAGCTTATTTTACCTTTTACAATAAAATAGCACTTACTCCGTTTTACTTTTCAACAAACACCCCTATTTTAAGATCTTCTTTCAGTGAAAGAAACTTGATTGCTCTAATTAGGGCCATTTCAGACCCAAGGGAAATCTTTGCGCACTATCGGCTCTCCGAGACTTGAAAAAAAAGCTAAAGAGACAAAGACACATTTTAAGAGGGGAATGTTGTGTTTGTATGTACAGTCAGCATAAATTCATTCTCGCATAAATATTATTTGTGAAATAGTCATGCGTTTTTTCATTATATCGTTGCTCAATATATCGTTGTTGGAGTCAAACTCGCCCCACAGAGAATCAAGCGCCGATAATCGCTTCTCAATATATATCTTAGTCTTGCGACTAGATCCATCCTTGGAGAAATTCACACAGACTTTCTCAATAATTTTGATAATTTCACTCTGTCGCTTGAAAATGTGTTTCATGATAACGCTTGTAGTTATTCACGTTTTCACGACAGGGAAAGGTTCAAAGTTGACTTTGGTGGCCAGTGAAAATGATGAAAAAAAAAATATTCCAACGGCGACGCAATGCGGCCCTTGGTAATAATTGAAACTTTTTCAAAGAAGATGTAATGTGAATCTTTGAAGATAATGTCCGGTCTACCTGGGTACTTTTGCAGCCTCTATGGATCTCGCCCGTCTCAATTCACCCGGTGAGACCCGCTTGTGGGAGGCCAGAAAAACCGATGCGCTACCACGCGAGAGTACAAAACACGCAAAGTAGAGATAACGTCTTGATGAGAAGCAGGTACTTAAACGTAAGCTGCCACTTCTCCGCTTGATATGGTTCAGTTGTAACTCGAAGGACCAATAAATGTAGCGATAGCAGTAGAAGAGAAACGACCGTCCAAGTTGACTTCTTTTATAAAAGTAAAGTTCAATAAATGAATGCTTAAAAATGTAACATAAATTGCATAAACAAGTAATGACTAATGTGCTTACTAAATGAATACAATAATATATGCTTGCGTACGGAGATAATCCGTACAATCAGAAATATTCCTTGACATTTAATTCGACGAGGTACTCAAATGGTCAACTACTTTTGATGCTGACTGTACAAATAAATATTTTTGGGAAGTAATTAATTGGGCAGCCATTTAATTATTTGATCAGCAACAAAAAAGTCAGCCGAAAAATCATTAGGGCAGCAAACAAATATTTTGTCATCAATTTAATTATTTTGGTAGCAATATTATTATTTGATCAGCAGAATTTTAATTGGGCAGCGAGATAATTATGTGTGTTGCAAAATTTGAGCAGCAATATAACATGTTACCAAAAATGTATAAAATCTAGGAAAACATCGATGAAGAATCAATTCCTAGGAAATATTAGGTTAAGGGTATTTTTTAGGACCCATAAAACAATATTTGTGTTATCGAAACCTATATTACACAATTTGGCAGCAGAGAAAACAATTCAGTTGCTGCCCAATTAGTTATTTAGCTGACAAATTAGAAATATCGGCTGCCCATGAGTCGCTGTCAATTACCTAGTTATTTTGCTGAACAAAATTTAAAAAAGATTATTTATCTCTATGTAGAGATGTAGAGATGGGTGTACCTCAAGGAAGCATATTAGGTCCCTTATTGTTTATTACATACATTAATGACCTCCCCATGTCAGTAGGGTATCCCATGGTATTAGTTGCAGACGATAGCACTGCAATAATTCAATTTAAATATATGTCAGAATACGATAACGAAATAAACAGTGCAATGAAAAACACCAAAATATGGCTTGATAAAAATAACCTAATACTTAATTAAAAAAAAAACAAAAATTATGCACCTTCGGCAACAGACTAGTAAGCCCAACATAACGCTTAAAACGAAGTCATAACTGAGTCTGTATCTATAAGCAAATTTCTAGGTTAAGTAATAGATTATCAAATTAACTGGAAATCACACACAGAGGATTTGTGTAAAAAAATCAATAGTATTGTATTTGCACTAAGTAGACTTAAGAGATCAAAAGTTGTCAATACTGATAGTATATTAATTGCGTGCCATTGTAACGTTGAGTCTATACTTCGTTATGGAACATATTTTGGGGCAATTCAGTTAATAAAAACATTATATTTAAGGCGCAAAAAAGTGCATCAGAGCCATGAAGGGTATTAAGTAGACTATCAGCTGTAAGCCATTCTTTATCCAGTTGAAAATATACACTGTCATCACTATACATTTATAAGGTGGCAATGTATGTTATGCAGAATAAACAACATTCTTACAAAGAAATAGTAATAATACAGATATGGGAATAGAATATGTGCAAATAAATATAAAACTAGGCTAATGTTATGCAGCTTCTTTGGCATGGCACATTTAATATTTAATAAAATACCTGATGATACAGAATTACCAATCAAACTATTTAAGAAGCGCCTGGGAGCATTGCTCATTGACAAAGCTTACTATTCGGTTTCGGAAATTTTGGAAGACAAAAGGTTGAAATAATTGGACATGTTTTGATTGTTTTTATTAGAATTATTATTTTCATTGCTATTCAATTGACAATTTGTTACCATTTTATTGACTACAAATCTGACAAATCTAATAACTATTATTTTATATAAAAAATTCCATTAATATAATTGACATTAGATATTTATACTTACTAGTTCATTAAAATTGTATTTTATTTTATATATTCTCAATATTTGTATACCATGACAAAGGTGGACATGTAGTGATACTAACCAACCATGACACCAATCATTGTAAAACTAACCTAAATTTCACAAATAAATACGTAAATGATTATGATTATGACCAATTTAGAAATATTCGCTGCCTATAAGTTGCTGACCAATTAGTTATTTTAGCTGACCAATTGTGTTTTTCTGCTGAACAAATTCGAATATTTTGCTAACTGTTTAAATAACATCCAATATGTTTACCTTTATGTTGGCAGCAGTAATTGAGTTGGAGTAACGGTACTATTCGTGACGAAGGTTGGCGGTTCATTCTCGGCACGTAGTGTAGTTTTTAATAAAACTAATATCGCTTACACTGAGGCTGGTACATGGCAACAGATTGGCCCCCCTTTTACATGGGTTTATAAACGCATCGAAACGTGGGCCTTTTTTATTGTAATGTACATACATACATACATAATTATAATCACGACTATTATGCCCTAAGATTTAGTCAGAGACTAGGCAAAAGCACCTCACAAGCAGTCCACTTACATATTTAATTCTGTTATTTGACACACACACGCGCGCGCACACGCACGCACACACACACACCACGCACACACACACACACACACACACACACACACACACACACACACATCATTATCCCTAAGGGGTGGGCAGGCAGACATAAGTTCTTAATGGAATTAATGTCGGACTACACAATTTGCATGATTGTCAGAAGTTATTAATAAAATAATGTGAATAGAAATCTGTAATTAGCCTTCTGATTCTATACTCATGAACTTGTTTTATCGGATATCTAAGCTTGGTCAACGATTTGGGATTTAATTATAGCAAACAACATAATAAGTACATAAAAAAATTACATCGAGCGGTGTTCCCACAATCGCCTGTTATGTTTTTAAGTCACAAGGCAAACCTGTTGCCATGCACCGGGCTCAATCTGAGGCAAGCGATGATCCATACTGTAGCGTCGTGCATTGACGTGTCGTCAATGTCACAATGACAGCGCAAATTTTATGTTTTAATGTTTAAAAAGTTGGGTCAAAGATATGAGTTTGGGTCTTCATTCTTTGGGTTTTCCACAATTAAAAGTTATTTTCGCCACATAAGGCTATTTTCATTAAGGTGGGTTCGAACCTGGGTCGTTCCTACTATACAACGGTCATATTTGTTTTTAACTTAACGTTTCATTATGTTTTTCCACAAAACTAAAATTATAACTGTGAATGTGAGTTCCGGCAAGGCTGTATGTCTTAGATTCCTTTGCGTTCCGACAGAGAGATTCGGTCAACCAATAGGAGGGCTTGTCAGATCCTGGTTTGTCAGTGAAAGGAGGTTCGAATTTGTATCGTCTTCCCGTTCGGTTTGTTGAATATTTTACGCGTTCCTTGTAGTGGAAGTCATATTGTTTTTAGTGCTACGTGTCTGGAAGGCATAGTAAATACGTCGTACGGTCGTCAAGTGGTGGACTCGTGCACGCAAACTGCGATAAGTGTGCGATACGTTGGGGACCGTCAGTGACTTGCGTTTTCAGCAATTAGACATTTCAAGTGTTTCTTTCAAGCAATTTCAGTGTTTACGTACGTCCTACGTGGATTATCGGGCATACATGATTCTGCTCATGCCCCATTAAACCGTCGGAGTAACGGTAAAAAAAGTTAAAGTTTGCGAGGATACCTTCGAAACCGAGTGATAATATTTCGTGTCTTAATTTTCTAATTAAATACTAGTCTGGTATCTACGATAACCAGGCATATTATTCAAACATTATAAAGCTTGAATACTGTGTATTCCTTTTAAGACTACATAGCAAATACTATCAAATCTACTTTTAAAAATTATTGCAGGTATCTCTGTAATTTAAAATTTATATTTTAAAATACAAAGATATTGTTGTACTATAAAATGGTTCAACTGTCAAATAAATAGAATATTATAAAATAAACCTATAAACAGATGAAAGAAGATAATAACATAATCATAATAAGAGATACTTTTCCAAACAGGCTACCTACACCCCGGCACCCTTGGCCGGCCATTATTATTTCAGCACTTAGTTTCCGATGAATAGTGGCTAAATAAATAACAAGTATTATATGGCGCCCGAACATTTTGAGTGGTAGCACTGTGGTTTATACCCATAGTCTGGTCTATTTTCGCTCAGATTATTGTATTGTTGTATGAATATCTCTATTGTACGGTCAGATGTTATTTGGTGTTTCAACATAAGTTTTGCTGCTTTGTACTGTGTTAAGTGCTTTTATTGCTGTTGTTTGTATGCTTTCCGCCTTTTTGAAGAAAATGTAAAAAAAATTTTGTTACATTTTGTTATTTTTATTTTGTTTTGCCATAGTAATCCCTGTACTTTGTTTTGTCTACTAGGGTGATATACTATAAAAGTCAATGGTTTATTTCCTTAAATATTAAAGTGCAAGGTAGTACATTGTATTTTAAATAAAAAAAAAAGCAAAGTAATACATTGTATTTTAAGATATTTGTTTTTTTTTATTGATTTTGGTTTAATTTCTAAAATATTAAAGTGCAGGGTAGTACATTGTATTTTAAATATAAAAATACAAAGTGATACATTGTATTTTAAGATATTTTTTTTATTGATTTTGGTTTTATTTTTGCAAAACAAAAATGGAACAAAGACCAATAACTTTTAATTTGCTTCTAAAAGATGAGTTGGAGTATGAGGTGAGGGTTAGAGGTGATAAACCAGCAGATACTGTCGTGGCTCTAAAAGCTCAAGTCCGAGCTCTTAATAAAGATTTTCCCTCTGATGAAATTTTAAGCATTGATGAGGATGTTTCCTCAGAGTTGAAGGTTATTCACAAAAAGTTGGATGACTTGGACAAGCTGATAGCCTCTTCCTTGGCAAGGGCTGGTTCCCTTAAATCCTTAAATAGAATTCAGGCTTTAGCTCATCACTTGTTCCATAGGCTGGGTCGTCTCAATTTGGACGATGATTTAGACAGCAATTTCTCTACCTTATACAGCTCTTTCCAAAGCCGTTTAGGTAATATATTAGTAAAAATAGACAAAATTATGTTTACTTTCAAAAGTAGTCTCTCTGAACCAGCTGGTCAACAGCCTATTCAATCTAATCCAGTAGATGTACAATCCTCAGAAGGTAGCTCAGCTGTGTTTAAGCTTGGGGTAAAATATGATGGGAAATCTTGTGTGAAATCATTTTTACAGCGCCTAGAGGAGCTATGTTTGTCTAGGGGTGTCTCAGACACTAAATTGTACTTTTCAGCGGCAGAGTTGTTTACTAACGAGGCTTTGTGTTGGTATAGGAGTATTAAATCAGAGGTTAATAATTGGGGGGAATTGAGGTTATTATTGTTAGAGGAATATTTACCAACTGATTTTGACCATCGGTTGATGCAAGAAATTAGGTCTCGCACCCAAGGCTCTGAGTAGAGTATAATAAATTATCTAAGCATAATGCAAAACTATTTCAGTCGTTTGTCTAAGCCTATTACTGATGAGGAAAAATTAAACATAGTTCTCTTCAATATCAGACCCTTCTATACTTCCCAGTTGGCTTTGAATCCTGTGGAGTCCTGGTTGGACCTAAAGAGGAAATGTAGACTTCTTGAAGGTGCAAGGGAAAGGTGTAGTAATTTCAGTGAACCACCCATTGTTCCATGTTCCTCTTTGGCTCCAGACTTGTGTTACAATAATAAACAGAAATTTAATCAAAATAAAGTTTCAGCAGTATTAATAAATAAAGATTTTTGTCTTCGTTGTCGTGTCAATGGGCATACTCTGAAAGGTTGTAGGGCTCCTAAGATAATAATTTGTTATAGTTGTGGTAAAAGGGATGTAACTGTCAAAAATTGTCCAAATTGTTCTAATACTAAACAAAATTTTATTGAAAATTCAAAAAACTTGTAACTGTGAACTGTAAGAAATCAAATAATAGAAATACAGTTAATATTAATAAAAAAGTTCCCTTTAAAACATATAAAACAAGGATTTTTTATAACAAAAATATTCATTCCTTCAATTCTAAGGGTGGCTATTCTACAGTTCACACAATAAAAGGGGATGTTCGCCCCTATCTAAAAGTAAAAATATATGATTTGGGATTCAGAGGTTTGTTAGACTCAGGTTCTGAGATTTCAATAATAGGAAACAACGCAATAAAGTTCTTTAATGGTCTGGCAAAAATACATAAATCAAATAATTTACAATATATTAAAACAGCTAATAGTTCTTCTTCTCCTGTGACTGGTTATATGTATCTGCCGGTAACAGTTGATGAAAAAACTTGTGTCATAAAATTTTTCATTGTTCCTGATGTGTCCACAGATTTGCTTTTTGGTCTCAATTTCTGGAAGGAGTTTAATATTGCTCCAGATGTATTGTCACTGTTGAAAGGTGGTGAATTTTTGTCCAGTAGTGAGCAAGTGCATACTGTTGTGGCTTGTGAGAAAGCTTTGCATGATTTGAGCACATTGTCTGGGGTTGAGCAAGCGCAGGCTATGGAGGTCATATCTCAATATAAAGAGATTTCTGCCGAGGTGAGGGGTCTAGGCAGAACTCATTTGGTCAGCCACAAAATAGATACAGGCGATCATGCACCAATAAAACAGCGTTATTATGTGGTTTCTCCAGCCAAGTTGAAAGTGTTGAATGAGCACTTGGATCAGATGTTAAAGGATGATGTGGTGGAACCTAGCAGCAGTGCTTGGAATAGCCCTGTCACTCTGGCCATGAAAGCTGATGGTTCTTCTCGGTTTTGCTTAGACAGCCGAAAGCTTAATTCTATTTCAAAGCATGATGCTTACCCAATGCCTTATATAAGCCATATCCTGGATCAACTCAGGAATGCTAAGTACCTCTCTTCTATTGATCTGAAGTCTGCATACTTTCAAGTCCCTTTGGAAGAGAGTTCAAGGGAAAAGACTGCTTTCACTATCCCGGGTAGGGGTTTGTATCAATTCAAGGTCATGAGCTTTGGTCTTGCTTCTGCTCCTGCTACTCAGCAGCGTTTGATGGACAGTTTGTTTGGTCCAGAGTTCGTTGGTCCAGTGTTCAATGAATTTGAAACTAATGATAAAAATGTCAACAATAATAGAGTATTTGTATATTTGGATGACCTGATTCTCATTTCCTCTTCATTCCATGACCATTTGGACCTTCTCCACAAAGTTAGAGAGAAATTGAGGCAAGCTAACCTCACAATTAATATGTCAAAGTGTCAATTTTTTCGTAAACAATTAAAATATTTGGGTCATGTTGTTGACGAGCATGGTTTGCGTACGGATCCAGGCAAGGTGAAGGCCATTGTCGACTTTCCCGTCCCCACTTGTAGAAAAGAGCTAAAACGCTTCATAGGAACTGCCTCATATTATAGACGCTTCATAAAAAATTTCAGTAACACCGCGGGTCCTTTGAATGCGCTCACGTCGACCAAAAAGAGTGCTCCGCCGTTCAGATGGTCGCCAGAGGCTGATAAAGCGTTCAATGAGTTGAAAACGGCACTGTCTTCTGCCCCAGTGTTGGCTTGTCCAAATTTTTCACAAGATTTCATTGTGCATTGCGATGCATCTGATTACGGTATCGGCGGCGCGCTGTCACAGATTATGGATGACAATTTAGAGCATCCAGTCGCATTTTGCAGTCGTTCTTTGTCGCAAACGGAGCGTAATTATTCAGCCACAGAGAGAGAGGCGTTAGCAGTTGTACACGTTGTGGAATGTTTTAGGCCATATTTAGATAATGGTCGTCCTTTCAAAATTATAACGGACCACGCAAGTTTAAAATGGTTTCTAAACCTCAAAAACCCTACAGGTCGCTTAGCGCGGTGGGGTTGTAGACTTTCGCAGTTCAATTTTACTATTGAGCATCGTAGCGGTGCGCAAAATATCGTACCCGATGCACTTTCGCGTGCAGTCCCTGTGGCTGCATTAAATATTTCGTCCTCTGACGACGTTTGGTACAACAATATTGTTCAGCGTTGTACTAATAGGCCTACTGCCTGCCCAAATTTCCAATTAGTGGAAGGCAAGTTGTTGCGCTTCACTAAAAGTAAAAATAAACTTTCTAATGATTTTCAGTGGAAAGAAGTAGTACCATTAGAGGCCAGGGAGGCCATAATTGTTGAAAACCACTCTGTACCTACGGCGGCTCATTTAGGCGTCGCAAAAACATATAAAAAATTAAAATTGAGATATTTTTGGCCTAATATGTACAAAGACACGGTCGAGTTTGTCAAAAAATGTAATACATGTAACGCTTTCAAACATAGTAATCTGTCCACACCCGGTTTTATGGGTGAACCTAAAATTTGTTGTCGTCCTTTCCAGTGCATCAGCATTGATTTGGTTGGTCCACTGCCTTTGTCCCGTCAACAAAATACCTTTCTGTTGGTCGTTGTTTGTATATTCAGCAAATACTGTATGTTGTTTCCTCTGCGTAGAGCTACGGGAAAAGTGATTGCGCAGCGCCTGGAGGATAATGTTTTTCTTATTCATGGTATCCCGCAGACTGTCATGTCCGATAACGGTTCTCAATTTGTTGGTCAGGAGGTTAGGGCGTTGTATGAAAAATATAATATTCCGCAGGTGCATTTGGGCCCTGTATACTGTCCCCAAGTAAATACCGTGGAGAGATACAATAGGACGGTTATGACGGCTGTTGCCTCTTTCGTAGAGAACGATCACAGAACGTGGGACGTAAACATTCATAAAATTCAATTCGCATTAAACACTTCCGTGAACGAGGCGACAAAATATACGCCGTTTATGCTCGTCCATGGTAGGGAGGCGGTTGCAGATGGCAATGTTTATGGCGAATTTTGTGATTTGGATGAAATTATCGTGTCACCACGTGAAGCTTTCCAGTCAAATTTGGGTCATTTGAATGTCATTTTTAAGGAAGTTCAGTCCTCGCTTCTCAAGGCGCACCAGCAAAACGTCCAAAATTATAATAAAAAACGGCGGGATATTTCGTATAATGTGGGCGATTACATATGGAAGCGTACATATCGAAATAGCGACGCCAATAAATATTTTTCTGCTAAATTAGCGCCAAAATATGAATTATGTAAAATTGTTCGGAAGCTTTCGCCATTGGTATATGAGCTTGAAAACGAAAATGGCAAGTCTATCGGTAAATGGCATATCAAGGATTTTAAAATTTTAGATGTGTCATCGGATTGATGTAAAATCCGCTCGCCGTGGGTCTGGCGGCTGTAGAATACCCATCCCACCGTTCCACCTGGTGTGTCGTAAAAACCGACTATAGGTTACACTAATGTCATCAGATAGTGACGTTATTGCTTGTTTCTCCCAACGTTCTATCGTTTTTTTTTCCGACTACATTCGTTGTTCGTTAACACTATATAAACGTGTTAAGGTTCTTTTATAATCGTTTAACGGCAAAATAATTCTGTTTATTTTGTCTATTTAAAAGCATGCTACTGTTCGTTGACGCAATTTCAACGCGTCAATGTTCTATAATACAGTATGTAGGATTGTTATGCTATTAGAGCTAGAGTTTATGTAGTCTAGTTTTCATTAGCATATTTCGTGCGTAATTTATGCGTGGATTCGGGAGGACAAGCAATATCTAATATGGGGTGTTTGAGGGTTCGCAATGTCACCTGGCGGACACGCTCCATAGTGTAGTGGGAGATTGTGTTGTCATATAATATGTTTGTTTACTCAATTCATTGCGGGAAAATTTTGCACAGTTTGGGTGCTTTTATACAAAGTTACACGCTGAGCGGTAGCTTATATTTGTTTACCTTTACCTTTGCTGGTATTGCGTAGAGGGATTCGGGTTTGACGTGGGCGTCAAAGGCGAATTCACTACGTGAATTCTTACCCGGGAAGGGGGATATTGTAGCGTCGTGCATTGACGTGTCGTCAATGTCACAATGACAGCGCAAATTTTATGTTTTAATGTTTAAAAAGTTGGGTCAAAGATATGAGTTTGGGTCTTCATTCTTTGGGTTTTCCACAATTAAAAGTTATTTTCGCCACATAAGGCTATTTTCATTAAGGTGGGTTCGAACCTGGGTCGTTCCTACTATACAACGGTCATATTTGTTTTTAACTTAACGTTTCATTATGTTTTTCCACAAAACTAAAATTATAACTGTGAATGTGAGTTCCGGCAAGGCTGTATGTCTTAGATTCCTTTGCGTTCCGACAGAGAGATTCGGTCAACCAATAGGAGGGCTTGTCAGATCCTGGTTTGTCAGTGAAAGGAGGTTCGAATTTGTATCGTCTTCCCGTTCGGTTTGTTGAATATTTTACGCGTTCCTTGTAGTGGAAGTCATATTGTTTTTAGTGCTACGTGTCTGGAAGGCATAGTAAATACGTCGTACGGTCGTCAAGTGGTGGACTCGTGCACGCAAACTGCGATAAGTGTGCGATACGTTGGGGACCGTCAGTGACTTGCGTTTTCAGCAATTAGACATTTCAAGTGTTTCTTTCAAGCAATTTCAGTGTTTACGTACGTCCTACGTGGATTATCGGGCATACATGATTCTGCTCATGCCCCATTAAACCGTCGGAGTAACGGTAAAAAAAGTTAAAGTTTGCGAGGATACCTTCGAAACCGAGTGATAATATTTCGTGTCTTAATTTTCTAATTAAATACTAGTCTGGTATCTACGATAACCAGGCATATTATTCAAACATTATAAAGCTTGAATACTGTGTATTCCTTTTAAGACTACATAGCAAATACTATCAAATCTACTTTTAAAAATTATTGCAGGTATCTCTGTAATTTAAAATTTATATTTTAAAATACAAAGATATTGTTGTACTATAAAATGGTTCAACTGTCAAATAAATAGAATATTATAAAATAAACCTATAAACAGATGAAAGAAGATAATAACATAATCATAATAAGAGATACTTTTCCAAACAGGCTACCTACACCCCGGCACCCTTGGCCGGCCATTATTATTTCAGCACTTAGTTTCCGATGAATAGTGGCTAAATAAATAACAAGTATTATAATACTAATATTAGTAACTAAATAGATTTACATTTTTCACAGTAAATTCAAAACAAAAGTATCTTATTCAAGCAAAATTACAAACAAAGATATGTTTTGCAAAACTTTAGTACGTGCCTGCATAAATAAACATATATAATATAAGTAAACATATCATATACATATAAGTATATTTATCAAGGTTATTTGTCACGAGTTGACCACAAAGTCAAAAAAGAAGACTAACTGGCTTAAGACACGTCTATTATAGAATTAGATCTGTTGTGACGCAATATAATAAAGTACAATGACTGGGCAACAAAAGGTATATATAAAAGTAGAAATAAACTTTATGATCTTTACGCTTTAAAAAAATTTAATCATAGTGTAGATTTTAATGAATACGTTAAAGCATATTCTAAAACTTTTAAAAAAGCATGTTTTATGGCAAAATCAATGCATATAAGGAAAACAATTGAATCTTCCAAGAATAAAATAAAGTCAACTTGGAAAATAATAAATCGCGAAACTGGCAAAGCCAGAACTAATGACATTAGCTACTCATTTACAAAAGACAATAAAAATATTAACACCGATGTTGAAATCGCAAATATATTTGAAGAGTTTTTTACTAATATACCTATAAATACGACCTCCACACTAAACTCATCTTCACAAATATCATTGACAATACTCAGAGAGTATGTTCCTGAGTGTACCGAGAGCTTTAAATTTAGTTATGTGGACCCTGTTGAAATCATCAAAAAATATAAATGTCTCAAATTTAAAAATACTGGTGATTTGTGGGACATATCAGTGAACATTGTAAAAAATATTATTCATATAATTGCCCCTCATCTAGCACAGATATTTAACAATTGTGTAGATGAAGGCATATTTCCTAATTTAATGAAATGTAGTAAGATTCTTCCTCTTTTTAAATCGGGCAATAAAGAAGATCCTACTAACTACAGACCCATATCTTTGCTACCAACATTAAGCAAAATTTTTGAAAAAATCATACTGGATCAACTAATTCAACATTTTAAACTAAATAAAAATTTTCATTCTTCTCAGTATGGTTTCACTAAAGGTTGCTCCACCACTGACGCAGGTGCTGCTCTTTTGGGTCATATATTTGATGCGTGGGAAAAATCCTATAACGCTCTTGGTGTATTCTGTGACCTCTCTAAAGCTTTTGATTGTGTAGATCATCAAACTCTGATTTCCAAGTTGCAACACTATGGCGTTAAAGAAACAGCTCTTAAACTATTATCTTCATACCTTAGCTCAAGAAAGCAAGTTGTAGATATAAACGGAACCAAGTCGTCAGGTTCTCACATGAAAATGGGTGTGCCTCAAGGTTCAATCCTTGGCCCTTTTCTGTTTTTAATTTATATAAATGATTTGCCTTTCTTTGCGGACCAATTTTGTAAAATTGTATTATTTGCTGACGATACTTCATTGATATTTAAATTAAATAGAGACAAAACTATTTTTGACGATGTAAACAATGCCCTGTCTAAAATACTAACATGGTTTACTATTAATAATTTGCAACTGAATGCAAAAAAGACAAAATGTGTTAAATTTAGTTTGCCCAACGTAAGAGAGTTTGTTACAGATATCAAACTGAATACTGAGTCTTTAGATTTAGTGCAATCTACTGTGTTTCTAGGGATCACCATAGATTCTAAACTTCAATGGAATCCTCATATTACCACACTTTGTAACAGGTTAAGTTCTGCGGCTTATGCTATAAGAAAAATTAGACAAATTAGTGATATTGCCACTGCGAGATTAGTATACTTTAGTTACTTCCATAGTATTATGGCATATGGTTTACTTTTGTGGGGTAAAGCTGCTGACATTGAAACTGTATTTATTTTACAAAAACGAGCTATACGAGCAATTTACTGTCTGGGTGCTCGAACGTCTCTAAGAGACTTGTTCAAAGAAATCGGTATAATGACAGTGGCTTCCCAATACATTTACAATTGTATAATTCATATTCACAAAAATGTTAATTTGCACTACAAAAGAAAAGATGTACATGTTTATAATACAAGAAACCAGAACAAACTGTTATTACCAAAGTTTAGATTGCGTAAGGTTTTTAAGACTTTTATGGGCGAAGGCATACTTTATTACAACAAAGTTCCAAACAATGTACTGGAACTACCACTTAATGCATTTAAAAAACATATCAAGAATGTGTTGATCACTAAAGGATATTATTGTATTAATGATTATTTAGAAGATGAAACTGTTTGGTCTTAAATATTAATATATATATATATATATATATATTTTTTGTTTTAACTCAGTTTTGTAATGGAAGATGTTACAGTCTGGAAAGGTCTGTGTACGATATTGACATTAACAATTTCTTTGTTCTCTTGACAATGCATACTGTAAAATCTTTCAAAAACAACTATTATATTGTAAAGGGAGGAAACAACTTGCTGAGTTTCTTGCCCGTTCTTCTCAGAACAAGGCCTCCTGGTAGCTAGTGAACGGTTGGCATAATTTGACATTCATAAGAGTATGTAAATACCTAAACTGAATAAATTATTTGACTTTGACTTTGACTTTAACATTTTATCAGTTTTCTTCACAACGAAAAATCCAGAGATAATAATATTTGGCATGTATCATAAGACAAGCTTTAGCAATATGTGTGTGAACACGCTTGATAAAAATTATTCATCGTTTTTATGTTAATGCAAATCAAATGATGTATTCGGGAGACAGTTAAAAATAATTGTCTTTGTGTCTAATTTTAACACAATTAAACTTACAAAAAAATTATCAAATTATATAATACGAGCTCAAATATATGGTCTATTTTTAGAAGAGGCAATTATTTTATAAGAATGTTCTGAAACTTAATAGTTACGGACAAATTGCTAAGACAGAATAAAAACACCAATTTCATAGGTAAGGACCCAATATATTGCTGGGTGTTATTTAAACGGTTAGCAAAATATTTATAAATTGGTCAGCAAAATAACTAATTGATTAGCAACTTATGGGCAGCAGATATTTTAGTTGGTCAGCAAAATAACTAATTGGTCAGTAACTCGAATGCTTTCTCTGCTTCCATTGTATATTCCAATTGTATAATATATTTTTTCATAACACACATTATTATTGTTTTTAAGGGTCATAAAAAATAACCTCAACCTAATAGGTATCTATCAGAATTCATTTTCTAGGAATTGGTCCTTGATCCTTCATTGATCCTTTTTCTAGATTTTATACATTTCGATTACGATATAATATAGTTGCCCAGATAATTCTAGATATTCTAAAATTATTCTGCTGACCAAATAATTATTTTGCTGCCCAAATAATTTTTTATATACATTAAATAATTATATTGCTAACAAAATATTTGTTTGCTGCCCAAATGATTTTTCGGCTGACCTTTTTGTTGCTGACCAAATAAATATTTGGCTGCCCAATAAGTTACTTTTCTATGTTACTAAAGTAGGATTAAGAATCAAACTTAATCGTAGAACTCTGCTTAAGTACCGTTAGAAAGAAATGGCGTTATTCATCCCCACATAACGCCATCCCATTCTAGCTGTTGAGATTGATTCTGGGATACAGGCGTATGAGTGATACTAATTTCATAATACCACATTATAGGCCCCAACCGGTTCCCAAACAGGGGCATTAACCACTCCGAAGCCATAAAAATAGTTTGAATTTAATTTGCAGACTTTTTTAAAATCTCGCTATTTAATTGCAAACAAATTAGTCACCAGATTAGAGTTGTTAAATATATTAATTATTCATTAAAATTAACAGATAAATAAAAATATCATTAACAGTCAATAATTGAAATCAACATTAACTGATAAAATTATCATTATTCGATTCGGACATCCCGGCACCGCGAGCAGTTGAAAATATTAGTTAGGTATATCAACGGACCGAGCTGAGTGAGTGAGCCGACGAGAGCCCATCCGGCGCCCGTTAGAGCGAGACGGCAGGTGACCCAGGCGCATCGATGCCTAAGCTGATCAACTGATGCGATCGAATTTGATTTCAATTGCCTTCTCATTAAGCATGTTTTTTTCATGACAACATTAAAAAATTTTGATTGCACTCGATTCTAGGTTCTGTTGCTTTTGGAATAAGTATTAAAATTAAATGGTATTGGTGATCGAATAATGATAATTAACAGTTCAGTTGCAAGTAGTCAGTTGAAGCGTACGTATGTGATTTCGTTGCGGAACTGTTTTGTTGGTGCTTATTTTTCATGTCTAGACGAAAGGCGGAAATTTGGACACATTTTGAAAAGTGAACTGGAGATGAAAAATTTGCATGTTGCATGTACTGCAAAAAATATATCGTTTAGGCACTATCAGTAATCATTTCTAATTAGCAACACGGTACTGGACAATTATAATAATATTCATTGGCTATGTTTAAATTAAAAACCAGTTTATTTAATTATTAGATTGAAAATATCAACTAATATTTTCAACAGATAAAATTAACTGTTTAAAATATTTATCATTTAATTTTTAACAGATAATTTTTTTAAACAGTTAACACCATCTCTACACCAGATACATACAAGCACATGGGCACAACATACGAAAGAGGTGTGAATGATTTAGTCGCATTCGTGAATTGTAATATCTATAACAGATTTATCGTCTAGATTAACACCTTAAGCAATATTATGATCGTGAGAGACTAGTTAATAGCAAAAAAAACACAATATAAGTACTTTTGTTTTATATCAAATATAATAAATTAATACAAATAACATTTGAATAAATTAACATGCTATTCAAAGTGAGGATTTTTTTCTCACTTACATCACCACTATAAAGAAAATACCAAAATAAAAAAATATCATTATAAATAAAAAAAATCATAATAAATACGCACGCTCACTCACCACACCAAGCATACACGCTTACGAAAAGAAGTTCATAATTGTTCACAAACATTGGGAATGGGCAATAAAGAGGGCTAGGCATAGCTTCTTTGCATAATTAGGTTAACAAGACCTACAGGAGAAGAAAAGCCATAGTGTTAAAAAACCGCTCTTACAGTCTGAATAATTTAATAGGTGCATTTTGTCAGATGAGCATTATGGACCACTTACATCAATATATCACTTACATCAATATATTAATATATCAGACCATCAAATTTAAATAAATAAATATCCTCAGACAATCACATCTATCAACTAGCTCCATTTTAAACAACTAATGCTGCTTGTGTTACGGATACAAGATGACGGATAAATATATTTAATAGATAAATACATATAAATATTCAAAATGCAAACAATACATATATAAACATCCAAGACTGGAAAACAAATGTCTGTATTCATCACACAAAGTCACAAACATTTGCCCCCACGACGATGGCGACGCCCTAAGACCGGCGTATAGACCACTCGACCATGGAGGTCGTCACTGATGGCCGTTGTGCGGAAGGGTTCTCGAACAGCGACGTTGCACTGGGGGCGTCCATGGAGCCAACGTCATGGCGAAGGAGGCGGGAAACCGATGGATGCGAGCAGAACAAGTAAGAGTCTAGATCAGAGATTCACTTATTTTTTACATAGACCACTTTAAAAATAAATCTGATTCCGGTGGAACCCCTGCAGCTATATTTCTACCACATTCCCAAAACTCGACAAAAATGTGAAGATTTAAAGACAACAAGACTCCCATCGAGTCTCTCGTGGACCCCCAGGGGTCAAGGGTCCACCTGAAACACTTTGGGAACTAATGGTCTAGATTCTTGCATCCTTAGAGGCGACCTTTATCGAGCAGTTGGTGTCCCCTGACTGATTGAAAAACACCATATAAAATATCATTACATCTCTATCCACGAAGTGTTAGGCAAAGGGCTTTAATCTCATATTTCACTGATAAATACATTTATGATATGAAAATATTCTTAACCACTACAGTATAAGCTTCCTTCTAACAACATTTGATTCTTCAAAAATATATCATACCAGTCCAGTGTCCACAAAGGTATTATTGTTATTTACATTCTTCAAGTTGAAGACAATTCACCTTTTATTTTTAATTCCTTCTTCCCTATTGTGGATGTAACTTACTGCCACAATTGTAGTATTTAAAATAATTATTTATTTTTTCTTCACACAATTGTCTCAATTAGGATCCAAATAGATTTCTTAATATAAATCAAGGTTATTTATTTCTATTCAAGGTTATTGTGCCATCGATTTACACAACAATTCGTTGCATACTAATCAATCATTTGAAGCCTTGTCTGTAGACATTTCATTGCTCGTACTTCGCGGAACATTCGAACCGTTTTCAGAACGCACCACAGATATTATCTTGAATTCTTCTACATACTCTCTTGTCTTTGGGTCATGTGTGTTTATTTTTGTTCGCAATAATTCTATGACTTCTTCTACATCTATATCAGAAGGTACAAAAGTTCCATTTGTATCTAAATCCTCGGCAGCCATTAGACGTTCAATCAAAAAATTATTTCCGAAATTCTCAAATATGACCTCCTCATTTTCGATGTCTTCGTCGCAGCAGCGCTTGAAGAACAAATGGACGACGGGCCTCCCATGAAGATAGCTTAGGACCGCCATTAAAATCAATGAAACAAGCACACAGAAAGTTAGGAAGCGCCACCACATTGTATACACATCTCCTTGCACTGAGCGCCAAACGCAAAGAACATTAACACATGTTTGAATTTCGAACGTGTTATTTTTAAAATTTTGCCGCTTTAACTTCTTTCTTTTGCGGAACAAAAGAGGTTTTCCCGGTAATTTGATCGCCAGCGAGTGGTCGCGCGTGTGTTAGTGGTGGAACTAAGATAATATTGTAAAATTCCAATTGACGTAAGCAATAATGAATGGTTGATTGAAACACACCTTGTCCGCGCAGACGAGATATTTTGATAATTGTTTCGTTTCAAAATACATTTCTTAAAATACAATAAAGCTTTTATAACCGCCAAATCAAAAAGAAATCTGTTTGTCTGTTTGTCAGTTTGTCTGTTGAAATGGCTGAACTTATTTCAATGAAACTTTACATGGTGATACCTTATATCTCTAGTCAACATCTTAGATCGTCGTATCGTCATCAGCCTATATATATACGTCCCATTGCTGGGACAGGCCTTCCTCATGGAGAAACACATGAGGAGTATGGGCCGTAACACCATCACGCTAGCCCAAGGCGAATTTGTGGGTAGAAACGGTCCCAAATGCGACCGGTACCAACGGCCTTCTGAAGTACGGAGGAGCTCGAGAACACAAAGTATTGGTCACCCATCCACGGCCTGACCATGGCGAAGGTAGCTTTGTTTTCGATCGAAGCCAAAGCGCACTAACCACTACGACACCGAGCTCCTCACACCATCTCAACATCTTAGATATCATCATTAACATACCTACTTTTTATTCCGGAATATTAAAGGGTTCCCGTGTGATAGATAAAAAACCATAGTACCGCTGACGATGTCGCGGGAAACAGCTAGTTTTATATAAATTCTTTAACAAAATTATTATTTTAATAGAAAGTTAATGAAATTCTAAGAATACTACAAATTAATACTATAATTCCAGTGCGTTAACTCAATACAATTTGAATTAAGTCAATAACATAAGTCGCCCATAAAAAATCTCAAAAGCCCGTCGCTCGTCTGCCCACCCAACCGCAATACAAGGATCCATCCTATTTGTATGCAGCCGCCAATACATCTTCCATATTTCAGACGTTAATCCGGCGTGCAGTGTGCATATTAATATACATCAAGCCATTACTATACCAGGGTCACGTAGTATTTAATATCACTGGTATGTCATATCGAGTACTACAAATCATTGGAGCTGTTCCTGTTTATCACATGATTAATATCTTCACACTATTTTAAGAGAAGCTTTGTGGCGTAGTGGTTAGTCCGCTTTGGCTTTCGATTGAAAACAAAGCTACCTTATACAGATTATATTTTCTTTTTTTTTTTGTAAAATTGTCCCATTAAGGGAAGGCAAAGGGAACGAAGCCCATACAGCCATGTTTTTAGTATTTTATTTCTTCAGTAGTTTGCATTGAAATGCTAGTGTAATGCATTTCAATGTATCTTGGGAGAGTTTGACGTCAAACGATTGATGGCAGACACTGTGGTGCTACTTGGATGAGGTGGATTACCACGATAAAAAACTCATCGCTTTTCACACCACTTGACGTTTATTTCGATAATCCTCCACATTGCACATCATCACAGACACTTATTACACAAAACTACACTGATTTTACGTAACAATATCCACTCCAAAACAATATTACAATTATCGAAATAAAAATCACGTCCGCCATTAGTCAAATACCGCCAAAACTCTTCTTTTTTTTATTCTTCCATTTTGGCCGGGAAAGGGAACAAAGCCCATTACGGCCATTATCTTGTTTGTTTTTTTTTGTGTTATTATATTAAGGTATACATTAAATTATTTTATTAACTGTAGGTCCTGCCAGAATACCAGCGCTACAGTGGCATTGGTCGCTGTGGCATTATGCTGAAGCAGACACCTAGTTGGCCGTTTTCCATTTTTTTTAATTACATGTATGTGTATTTATATGTAAGCCAATGAACGCATTCTTTCTTTCTTTCTTTCTTTACCTTCGACATGGTCAGGTGACCAAAACTTTGTTCTCTGGAGCTCCTCCGTGCTTCGGAAGCACGCTATTGCGACTGTTCATACCCACCAACTCCTCATGTGTTTCTCCGTGAGGAAGGCCTGTGCCCAGCAGTGGGACGTATATAGGCTGTGAACGACATATTTATAATCCCGCCTTTTTCCCGATGGGGTGGGCAGTAATCACATATAGAATAGAATAAATTTTTATTCTGTACACACATAGTAAGAACCTATATATTAGGTCCTTACCTATGAAATTGGTGTTTTGTATGGAGATTTTGGGAATGTCTGCATTTTACATACTAACATTTTATCAGTTTTCTTCACAACGACAAATCCAGAGATAATAATATTTGCCATGTATCATTAGACAAGCTTTAGCAATATGTGTGTGAACACGCTTGATAAAATTATTCATCGTTTTTATGTTAATGCATATCAAATTATGTATTCGGGAGGCAGTTAAAAATAATTGTCTTTGTGTCTAATTTTAACACAATTAAACTTACAAAAAAATTTCAGAAGAAGAATAAGAATTTTATTAGAATGTTCTGAAACTTAATAGTTACGGACAAATTGCTAAGACAGAATAAAAACACCAATTTCATAGATAAGGACCCGATATATCTCCACTTGCTACGATCCTAGCACACATCTTTCGCTTCCTATACTCATATAATAAAACTGTAAAGGTCGAATCTCTGTACATAGGAAATAAATGCTTAAAATCAATTCAGGAGGATGTAGAATGAGGGAAAATACAAAATTATTCGTTTTTGTTTCTCTGTCTGTTCGTCTGTTTGTACGGGCTAATATCCGAAATGACTGGACCGATTTCAATGAAATTTTGCAAGGTGATACCTTATATCCCTGGTCAACATCTCAGATACTTTTTATTCCGGAAAATTAAAGGGTTCCCGTAGGATAGTTAAAAAACCAGTCACCGCGGACGAAGTCACGGGCAACAGCTAGTAAAACAGAAAATAACTAATTCTCTATTAATAACAGAAACAGTCCAGTTATGTCCATCACTTTAGCAACTGCAACTGCAGACGTCTGTCACTTACAGACGGACTCGTTGCCCAAATATCAATTCTATTCGACGAATTTTAGACGACCTCCGTGCCCGAGTGACCGGCGTACAGACACGCCGATCTCAAGGCGTCGTCATCTCGAGAGGTCCTGGGTTCGATCCCCAGTGGAGGCAAGTGTTTGGGTGATGATTTTTCAGACATTTGTTCTCCAGTCTTGGGTGTTCATAATTTATGTATTATATTATGTATATTCTCAATAATTACATGTATTTATCTATTACATACAATTAGTTGCTTAAAATGGAACTAGTTGATAGGTGTGAATGTCTGAGGATATTTATTTATTCATTTATTTATTTATTCTATCAAATCTATAACCGATGTTAAACAATAGCCACGCAATCCAATGTTCAATATTTAGTGTCAAATTTGATTAGATAGTAGCAAATATAAGCAGTTTCAAATTTGTAACGAAAATTAATTTAGTTAATTAATTATTAAGCCTAATAACCGCTTAATAACAAATACTTTAATAAGTGTTCAACGACAGATATCCCACTAAAATCCATTGGCATTTGGTTAAAGTGTAGGGCAACTGACTTATTTTTTACTGATTGAGGGTAAGACATAATATTATATGATATTATTAGTATTCTATGATCTCTACACTATAATGCATTTATGTGTTGTGTTCGACGATTATCAGTCCAAAATGACATACATACATATAATCACGACTATTATCCCCTAAGGGTTAGTCAGAAACTAGGCAAAAGCACCGCAAACGCAGCCCACTGCCATAGTCTGCGCTTCACCAAGCAGTGCTCTTACTAAGTAATATGCCGGGCTTCCATAAAAAAAGCACCAGTATAAATAGTTTCAGCATAAACAATTTTTTTTTGACTAGAGGGAATCCATTAACCCGTACCTACTGGTGGCTAGCCGGTAGGTGTAAGACTCACCTGAAATATTGGCACTACCCAATAAAACTCCTCGATATATCCGTTCTTGGCAGCCGGTGAAACGTGTGCGTGGAAGACATCAAACGCAGGTGGCTGCTCCCGGGGCAAGTAGAGGAAGGGGTTATGGCGCCCGCCGTCTCCTGCCCACCCGTCTACACCGGAGAGGAGGGGCTAGAGGATCCTTTCCCTCTCTTCGGCCTCGCAGATGGAGGCGACAGCCTCCCACACTCTCTTGCTGCCAACATGACATTTTGCTTTCGTCACTTCACTGAGATTTCGTTAAAGATGTATACGAAAAAGTTCATAATTCGTTTTGTTTATGTAGGTATGAAAATGTTTTTGCAAACAAAGTGATTTATCTTATTTTGTTCCACTCAATTGCAACAATATTGTATGTGACAAATTTTGAATTTCTTCTAAACGATTCCAGATACTACGCTGCTTTTGCTTTTGTTAGTGACTGTACAGTCAGTACAAATACAATCAAAATATTGTTATTGTCAAATTTTAAAATGTTCTGAGGCAGAGCTAAAAATTATCACACCATTATGGCCGCTGTACATCAAGTTTTATGGTATTTTATCTACACTGTCCTGCAGATAAATGCCAAATATTCGTGAATTTGCCGTTTTTATTTAAAGTCGTAAAGAATACTTTTATTAGTAAAGCAATTTAAGCTATTGGGAGCTTGGAGAGCTATGTATATGTATAGGAATTGAAATAATATCTTTTAACGGCTCCGTAATTTTAAGCATAACGTTTATTATCATAATATGAAAATCCATAATATTGAAAGGTATAATCATCAAAACGCATAAAATTGCGTCGCATAATTTTGAGAGTTCTAATATTGTATAGGCTAAAATTGTTTGTCATAAAAAAAAATTGTTGTTTGTTGTTGTTTGTCGTAAAGGCATAAATTTGAAACGTACAACTTATGAAAAGCATAATGATCACAACGCATAATGTTTCTCTCTGCCTCAAATTGTTTACTAAATAAATTTCGATTGCACAAATATAGTTTTTAGGGGTCATAAAAAATAACCTTAACCTAATATTTATCAGAACACATTTCCTTGGGATTTTTCTTTCGAATCTGAGTGATTATACGAATCATTTTAGGACTACCTAATATTGTGCTAAATGAAATTAGGAATTTCTTTAGTTATGCTTTATAATAATATGCCTTTAGAGAGTTATGCCACTTAAATGTTATGAGTAAGAAGGAATATGTGACATGATTGTTATGCTATTTGATGATTATGCCATTCGATGTTATGACAATCGACGTTATGCGAAAACATGCGCTCCCTCTTTTAACACTTGGTTGAATTCTTCTCTTTGAGGCATTGTGCTCTACATTACCCATAGGGTTACTTAAACTACTACATGCAGTAGGGCATCGTTTTCCACCAGAAACCGTCAAAAATCCTCAATCATTTTAGCACTTCAAAGTATCAACATACATAAATCACGCCCTTCTCCCATAGGGGTAGGTAGAAATTACTTCTTTCCACTTGCTCAGTGTTTACGTATTTTTTTCGCTCATCTACTTTCATTAGTTTTCATAGAAAGAAAGAAAGAAAGAATGAGTTTATTGGCCATACATGCAAATACATGATATAAAACAACAATAAAAAAAAAAAAGACAGATATACATCACAGATATACATTAACATAGATGGCGCAAATGCATGTACTGCGCGTGATTGAATACCCCGACCAAACGTCGGGGTTGGCCGCTGCTAACTAGTCTTTGTGGGTCCGAATGGCTGTAAAAACAAAAAAAATATGCCTCATCATCCCATCCTTCAGCCTATAGACGTCCACTGCTGGGCATATGCCCCCAATGATCTCCACAATGACCGGTCCTGCGTCGCCCGCATCCAGCGACTTCAGCCTTCGCCAGATACTCTTCGCCTCCCAATACGTCCGTGACGTCACAATTGGTTTCAATACAAATCGTTAATACTTGCGTTATCTATGAAAATGTATACCCATGGCTTTCATACAGGCTCGGCGAGCATAAAATATAATAATAAATAATGAAAATCTTCATTAACACAAAAGATACATCATAATTATAAACTAGCCCCCACACTAGGTCGAGTGAACAATTGTTTTACAAAATCACACAAATAAATATGTATATACTCTTTATTGTAATTTAAAACAACACATACATAAAACAGGTTGTTAACATATGTTTGCAAGGGCGGACATATCCCTAACAGAGATCTCTGCCTGTCAACCCATGAAAGTAAGTTGAGAAAATAGATTATAGGGGATACAAATGCATAAAGAAGACAATATTGAAAAACTTTAATATTAAACATACCTACATAATAATAATCCTACTTAAATACACATATAAAAACAAATACTTAAATAATTACACAAATATATACATAAATATATACATATTAATAATATATACCTTTAAATATATACAAGATACCTAGATGACAAAATTCTGATTAAGCGGTACTTTGAGTATTTTGAGATATATAATATAGATATGTATAGAAGGACTGTGCTGAATAGAGGCTGGAAGACAGTTCCACATTTGAGCAGCGCGGAACGTGAAAGAGTGTAGAAGAAAAGTGGAGTTACATTTAGGAATATCTTAGATATAGACTTTCTGTATAGACTATAATAGACTTTCTGTCTAAATTCTTATTTGTACCCTGAGGTTTTATTATTGTTGAAGCATCGGACAAATTTTCATTTGCTGCATCTACAATAAAAAAACGAAATTTTATTCGGATTTCCATCCCTACAGCAAAGGAAAGGGAAGACAGTAAATTCGCCCTAGCAAGATTATTCGCAGAAATTGATGGGTCCAATCAATCGGAGATATGGCTGTTATTCGGGCTCAGCGAGAGCATCATTTGCCTTAAGGGGGTTCTGGTGAGCTCTTTATATTACTGCTAATATATTAGTTTTCATCCCACCACCTCGGAAAGTGTAATTTTGCGCTTCGAAATCTGGCTGGAAAATTCTATTTTATTCGCTTGAGCGGCAAAGTAGATTTGAATTTAGAACATCACATATAATGAGTACTCAATATAATTGTAAATTCAAAACGTCATTAAACCTATTTAATGTAACCTCTATGGTGCCAAATTTATGATTAGAACTTTTTAAATTGTGAAAAATATTTTGTCATTATAAATTGTTTTCTTTTTCATTTTGTCATTTCCTCGCTGAGGTGGGATGAAAAGTTACGTATTGCACTCGAGTGGAAAGATTTTTCACCTTGTGCTCGTTTGTTTCCCTCGCTGACGCTCAGGATTCTAATTTAGAATCACTCGCTGCGCTCGTGATTCAACTTAAGAATCCTTCGCTTGCTCGGTCATCCAAATCGAGCACGCGGTTAAAAAGGAACTTTCCACTCTTGTATAATAAATAACTATTTCCTCACACTCTTGTCTATGTTAACAAATATCAGACTCGCAAGTAGGTATTCTATGTTTCCTTTTCTTTTGCGACAATACAATTCAATATTAAAGTTAATTTATACTTATATTATGTTTAAGTACATTCCATTGTGAATATCGCTTGCCTCACATTGTGCCCGGTGCATGGCAACAGGCAACAGGGACCTAACAAATCTGATGTAAAGTGGGTGTTGAACACCTGTTAAACAGTGTTACTTTAGCATTTTTAATATAAGTATGGAATATGGATTAACCCAATATCAACTAACTAATCACGTATAATAACTGAACTTGATATACTGAGTAACATATTACGAAACGGATCACTTCCTCGCTTAAGTTATGTAATACTAATTTGCCTGCTAGATCAGATCGTTTATGTAAATCGTCTAGAAAACAATATAAATTGATCTCTTAAGCTTAATTGCGTGTATTTAAATGAGCACCTTCATTATCAATCAATGCTAATTATAGTCTTTGAGACGCAATAGATTTAAAGTAAATAAACATTTCTTGAGCTCAAGGCAATTCGTCCTCAGCCTATATACGTCCCACTGCTGGGCACAGGCCTTCCTCCAGGCCTTCTTCCAGGGTATGGGCCGTAATACCATCACGCTGACCCACCACTACGCCACCGAGGTCCTGTTCTTCTCCTCTTCTTCAGCACCAGAAGGCCTAGCACGGGCCGGAGAGAATAAGTCCCCAGAGAACGCAGAAGCGAGAGGCAATGAGTAATTTTGTCTCCGGGGACCTTTTCTCTCCGGCCCGTGATAGGCCTACTGGGATTATAGTAAAGTAATTTTTTTCTGTATTTTCTGGTTTTTAGCGATTTTGGACTTAACTTGTAACATCAGGTAAGGTGGCGTCATTTGTCTGGCACTTCTATAAAAAATGTTTAGATTAACTAAATCTTCAAAATTCCAAAGCTGACCTCTGAGATTACAAGTCTTTGAGGAGTAGACAATAAGACCACATAGATCATTACGCCCGGCATAAATTTTCACATTATCTCTATATTTGGCGGCTGGGCCGCTCGTATTTGCATCGCAAACAGGTCATCGATCACCACTTCGCAAACACTCGCTGTTTGGTTAACATTAACCTTTAAAATTTGTCACGGGATTTGTTTGATGGGAGATTTGGTGACGTAAAAAACTGTTAAACTTCTGTATGCAGTTTTAGCATCACTGAGTCTGTGTTTTAGTATTTTCATGAAAGAGGAGAGTTTGGCACAAAGTACCCCCGCGTTTGCCCAGAGTGGTGGTGTATCGGCCCAAACTCCTCATGTGTCTCTCTATGTAAGAAGTTCTATTGTCTCGCTCCAGCGAATTGGGTGATTAAGCTTAAGGGTGATTTCTTTATCTCAGCGCCGGCCACACGTGCGCTTTTGATCCATGACATTGAAACGCTGCTACTATCTCGTGTAGATGTAAGGGCGCGCGTGTAGCCGTCGCCGGCCTCCAGAAAATAAAACCCCAATCTAGTTACTATCGATATATTTCGTAATCCAGTTGGTGTAACCGCTTAACGAGATGTAGGAGACGTCCCGGCTGAAGCAGAGCCCTCTGTCGGTGGGGTTTCCAAACCTCGTACCAGCCAGATACAGGCTGTTATTGAGGGTCTCGCTCACGTAGATGCCCCCATAGCTTGGGCAGAGGGCTACGTCTGAAATACAAGAAGAATTAATATCCTCAGACATTCACACCTATCAATCAGCCCCATTTAAACAACTAGACGGATAAATATATTTAATAGATGAGTATATAATAAAGATTCTCATCAGATCAGGGGATTAGGGGCGGCCTATGTCCAGCAGTGGACAAACATACGCTGATAATGACAATATAATACATATATAAGTATAAACGTCCAACACTGGAGAACAAATGCCTGTATTCATCACATAAGCATTTGCTCGATGATCGAATCCAGAACCTCTCGAGGCGACACCTTGAGACCGGCGTACAAACCATTCGACCACGGTGGTCGACAAAGAAGAATCTTAGCTAACATTTAAATTGCGCTAACGAATGTCTTAGAAGGTGTAGATAGCTATAGTTGGACATAGGGAGGATAGAAGTTCCTGAACTAGCTGGACTGGACCATCTCGCTGGTACAGTCCAGCTAGTTGGGTAGAAACATTACTACTCGACGTAGATCTTTCATCAATACATTGCTGCCGAGTTTAGCGTAATTTTAAAGTTTAGTAAATTTCCATCTTAGGATGGTCAAAAAGCCAAGGTCAAACACTCCAAAGACCGTCAGAAAGCATAAAGAAAATTTACCAATCCCCTTACTTATCCAGTTTATTCAGCATCATCTACTGAGCAAAATCCCCGGCTGAGTTATCTCAATAATAAAATACATAAGGGACACATTATTTCGTAAACAAACACAGCCGTTACTTCGGCTTTAGACGTCCAAAAAACAAAATAAAACGCGCGACAGTCTCACCATTGCCGTAAGTGGCGCAATACGTATTTTCCACTTTATTATCCGGACCACAAGCTTTACTTTTCTCTTTATCGAAATATATGAGCGTCAAGTTCCCAGAAAGACTCCATGCAGTAGTCTGAAACGAAAATATTTCTTTTGTTAGCGCCTAATGAAAATTACATAGCAAACATTTTGCGTCAGCAGAAATGTGCGTGTGTATCTCTGCTATTTGTTTTTATTAGGCGCTTGCGATGCGAATCTAGCGTTCTTAGCCAAAACAGTAAAAAGAGGATAAACTATTACTGTTTTATTTGAAATAACAACTGTGCATGTAAAACGGTATACAGTTTAGTAAGAATGTTTGCGTCAGATAAGTACAGTGCGTCAAAAGTACCTCATTAATACTGTGTCAGTGTGTCACATTTATTTATTTTTAATTCGACAAGTTGCTCAAATTCTTTATCTACTTTTGAAGCTGGCTTTACGAATACCAGCAATTTATTTGAAACCACAAAGGTCATGCTCTAATCTATCGTAACATGACACAAAGCATTTGATAACATGCTTTCATACATTTGGAAAGAGAGAAAATTCAATCAGTTCAAATAAACACAAACGTATTTAGGAGGTACAAAATAAGAAGAATCTTTTATGTGCCTGAATCTATCCTAATACGATCGTGGTTTGCGCTGGCGCCGCCGGCGTATGCGGAGTAGTATAATTGTCCCTATAATACTTTCCTTAAAGTCTTACCGTGTTATTCATAAATAATAATTAAGTCTTAATAAATCTATTTTAGTTTCAGAGTGCTTTTGTTTTCTTCTTTCAAACACAAATCTAAATTAGAAAGATAGTGACAAATCACTTTTTAACTAAAATAGGTTTATTAAGCCTTTAATATTTTTTATGAATTACACGGTAACAATGTGTTTGTCAAAACTTACAATAGCTTCTCCATTGTCATCATCGGAGCCCCCGTCTCGCCTCAGACATGCCACCTGGATGCTGTCAGTCAGGTTGACGGCATCCTCCAGGACCAACATTGCCAGGTCATTCTTTCCTTCCCCTATTGTGAAGCCTGGGTGAAGATCCACGGACTTAACCTGAAAATAGATAAAAAGATGACCGAAGAAGAGAAACAATAAAAGATGGTTATTGTGGAATGATGAAATGAGACGAAGGGAGTATGCAATATACTTTCT
This sequence comes from Parapoynx stratiotata, assembly GCA_910589355.1. Classification (NCBI taxonomy): domain Eukaryota; kingdom Metazoa; phylum Arthropoda; class Insecta; order Lepidoptera; family Crambidae; genus Parapoynx; species Parapoynx stratiotata. Next base: position 11,891,649 of record OU342481.1, read on the forward strand.
CCAGCCTTATTTCCAATTTTATTGAGTATCGCGAATAGCGATGAAAGTGAGTGATAGGAGAGAATGGAAGAAGAATATGTATTACCGACACCAAATTAAGTTGGGAATAGGGCAGGAGAATGGAAGATTCATAGGTTCATAGGTCAATCATAGGTCAAGGAAGAGTAATTTTGGATTGGAATCATCTATTGTTTACTGTCTGCCTCGACCTCAGCCTGCATACATCCCACTGCTGGGCACAGTCCTTTCTCATGAAGAAACACATGAGGAATATGGACCGTAACGCCACCACGCTGTTGGTGGGTAGAAATGACTAACGGCTTAGCGTGCCTTCCGAAGCACGGTGGAAGGTCTAATCATGGCGAAGGTAGCTTTGTTTTCGATATCGAAAGCCACTACGCCATCTAAACTCATTTTTACAAAACCTCAACTCTCAGATTGTCGGGGCATACAAAATGTTCAGGGGGAAAGTTTGAACTCTTTTTCATGCTTTTTTGCTAGATACTTGATCTCCAGTAATATTATGGGCTGATACCTTCGCATGAAAAATATGATTTTAGCCTTAAAAAAAACAAATCAAAAAATCTTGTCTTTTGTTTAGATCAATTACATTACAGGGTGATGGGCTTCTCCTTTTAGGTTTAGTAAAACCTGTGTAAGGAGAAGACCCGCTCATTCAGTTCCGATGACAAACAGAAAGGAACATCTATTTACTAGCTGAACAATTTAAAATAATTATTTAACTGCCGCACTCAGGGTCATTCCTTAACTTTAGTGGTTACTTTAGTAAAAAAATTGACACTTGTTTTAATATGCATACCGACGAATTTAAATTCTTTTAAATTCCTTTTAAAGATGAATTAGATTTTAGCCTTTTGAATAATTAAAACTTGGAGTTGCGAAAACATAAAGTTTAATCTATTTTTCTATCCTTATACCAATAAATATAATGGCTAGTCCACCCTAGTTTACCTGCAGCTTATTCCCCAGCCAAATCCCACCTTAATAATTTACCTTCTGAATGCTCTCCTGGTCGCCGCTCTCCTGCAGGGAGGTCTTCCCCAGAAACACGATGAAGTCCTCACTCCTTTGGGTGACATTACCGTTGAACACACACCTTGCGGCTGGAACGGGAGCGCATGTTTTCGCATAACGTCGATTGTCATAACATCGTTTGTCATACATCGAATGGCATAATCATCAAATAACATAACAATCATGTCACATATTCCTTCTTACTCATAACATTTAAGTGGCATAACTCTCTAAAGGCATATTATTATAAAGCAGGACTATAGAAATTCCTAATTTCATTTAGCACAACATTAGGTAGTCCTAAAATGAATCGAATAATCACCCAGATTCGAAAGAACCAATCCCAAGGAAATGTGTTCTGATAAATATAAGGTTAAGGTTATTTTTTTTTATGACTCTTAAAAACTATATTTGTGTCATCGAAATATATTTAGTAAACAATTTGGGGCAGAGAAAAATATTATGCGTTGTGATCATTATGCTTTTCATTAGTTGTGCGTTTCAAATTTATGCCTTTTAATACTTATGACAAACAATTTTAGCCTATACAATATTAGGACTCAAAATTATGCGTCGCAATTTTATGCGTTTTGATGATTATGCCTTTCAATATTATGGATCTTCATATTATGACAATAAACGTTATGCTTAAAATTACGTAGCCGGCTGGAACATAAACCATGGTTGAGTTCTCTACACTTAAAATGAATAAAAATAAACAATAAATATCTTCAGACATGAACATCTATCAAATAGTCCCATTTTAAGCAAATAATCCTGCTTGTGTTACGGACGCTAGATAGTATATCTATTTAATAGATCGTCATCAGCCTATATACGTCCCACTGCTGGAACAGGCCTTCCTCATGGAGAAACACATGAGGAGTATGGGCCGTAACACCACCACGCTGACCCAATGCGGGTTGGTGGTTGAAACAGTCACAAATTCGGCCGGGACCAACGGCTTAACGTGCCTTCCGAAGCACGGAGGAGCTCGAGATCACAAGGTCTTGGTCACCCATCCACGACCTGACCATGGCGAAGGTAGCTTTGTTTTCGATCGAAGCCAAAGCGCACTGACCACTACGCCACCGAGCTCCTCCGGGTAAATTTAATAGATAAATACATATAAATAGGCAAAAAATTATACAATCATCCAAGACTGAAGAACAAATGCCTGAATTCATCACACATACATTTGCCCCCACCCGGGATCGAATCCAGAATCTTACGAGATGGCGACGCCTTGAGACCGACGTACAGACCACCCGACCACGGAGCTCGTTGCGGCTGCTGGTTTGATAATCTTTTCATCACCGTATAACTCGTCATAGGAACGGCTTTTTATTAAAAAGAGTTCGTTTGACTGCAATATTTTAATATATTAATAAATATATTTTACATCTCTCATGTTCGGTAAGTAGGTCCTTAATACCCCCAGATGCGGGTTGTAAGTGATCAATTACCGCCCTAGGTTAATAATGTAGCTAGAAACGCCCTAGGGCGGTAAGTAATAAAAAAAAACTCTTTCAAAAAGTTCGCGTACATCTAACCATCTTACTGGCACTAGACATCATGCATTCAGCCCAATGACAAAAGAGGTCGCTTCGCTATTTTCATCAATTTTGAATATCGAACGGCGAAGTTAAATTTAGTTCTTGAAAATAAATTTATTTATTCTTGTGACAAAAGAGGTCGCTTCGCTATTTTCATCAAGAATATCGAACGGCGAAGCTAAATTTAGTTCTTGAAAATAAATTTATTTATTCTTGTAATGCCTTTTTTTCCACTTACCTCACAATCGAGATGTAAAGCAGAGTAGTTAGCTCGGGTGTAAGCATCAATTGCACCCTCGAACTATAAGCGCCCTCGCTGCGCTCGTGCGCCTAAATATCTCGGGCTGCAATTGATGCCTTACAGCCCTTGGCTACTAATCTACTATAATATATTATTATAATATCCACAAACAACACGCACGCATCCACGTACACAGCTCAGTGTGAGAATCGCCCTATAAAACCTTTTTTCAAAGTTTACCACAAATGTGATACTCCAACACACTCATGTATTCAGCATGACTCGACAACCGCTGAACAAGCCCAAACTCGCTAACAAAAACTTGTTTAATTTGCCCGAGTGACCCAGAGTGACTCTCAATATAGTGACAGCTTCTTAAGTTTGCCTTAAATTGAATAAAGTAATTGATAGCCCGATTTTTGGTGTTTGAAGGTTTGTCGTTTTAGTAGGTAAATTGGATATTGGGAAAGAATTGATTGTTTTAGTTCTTAAGCAGAATGAACAGAACAAAGGACTACTCACAGTTATTCAGCTTATGAGAGTTATTCAGCATGAGATGCTTATACGCGGCTGAACAGACGCGGAAAGCTGAGCAAGCTCCATACAAAACTGCCGTTTTCTATCGACAAACGTTAAATAAGTGTAAGTAATCCCTAAAGTATGATTTTTCTCATGCTATCACATGGAAAAATCAGTGAACCGGGTAGTGTGTATTTGATTAAATAAAATAAAACCGACTCCAAACAAAATCCAAAACAAAATAGCACTCAAAAGTTAAAAATAATTGCTGCCTTCTTAAATACCAAAGTAACTCTGTTGTTGGTGCAATTAATTTAAATAAAATTGAGAAAAATATAAATTTAACAATTAATGAACTCATTTTTTTAAATATGACAGGCAAGCTCTTGGTGTTCATCTCACATGGTGGTAAGTAACGAGAAGACCGAAAGGTAGAAGCGAACTTGACCTGAATTCCTCAACAACTGAGGAACTGCATAATTTAACTCGAATTGCCTGAACACAACAGTGCTTGATTAGTATGGCGACAGATTTAGGTAAGACGGTGGTAGCTAGCCAGGCAGTCTTAGAAGACCTACCGACAACCTTAATTTTCACTAAAAAATAAATAAAAACCCATTATGTTCTCCTATTGTATGAACCCAAAAAACAGTAAAATTAAGTTCCCATTTTCCCTAAAGTTTGTAAATTTTCAAGGCACATGGATTAGCCTGATGATTCAAGACGATATAAACTTGACGCAGGCATATTATACATTATGAACGAATACCGACAACATAACCGGGATTATTAAAAAAGTTCCACAAGAATACGACTTCGCCGATGAAGTTATAAGTAACGAAAAAGAAAATTAACTGAAGCTTAAGCCGCTTTGAGAAAAACTCTTTGTACAGTCGCCAGCACCTGTATTATGACCATTTATTGAAAAAAAAATTATAAAGACGACGTAATAAAAAACAAACTTCTGGTATTCACTCCTATTCACATCACAGAAAACCAGATGCAATAGAAATATCTATTGTTTGCGAACCACGGGTTTTTGCGCTGACCCTCAATAGATCAAGTAAGCAGCGAACGTGCAAATAAACTAACAATCATCAATTATTGAAGAAAAAATTATTGATTATCAACATCACACAAACATCAAACAAAATCTGAAAGAAGTTGCACGAATATTACTGGTGATGACAACACCACGCTGCCGGTGCCCGCGGTATGAAGAAGGAGCGCGGGAGGGGGCCACACATCGCGACAGGCCCCAGTCGCGCGTCACACACTTGCGACCAATACATCACGCAGAACGCACGTTCGTTTGTCGGGCTAAATTTGTACATTTGCTCCCTGAATAACAACCAGTTTTATACAGTCCACTCTTTTATTCACGCTACACATCCAAGGCAACCTGCTGAGGGTCTAGCTCCACTAACTACCTATTAGAAATTCCGTTTCTTCCTCGATCTCCTCATATACGACGCACTGCTGAGCCCACTGCCCCATGCACTGCCTAATGCGGGATGGTGGGTAGAGACGATTGCAATAACAAACGGCTTATGTCCCTTCCGAAGCACGGAGGAGATTCGAAATCACAAAATTTTGGAATTAAGCAGCGAATGCTCTGCAATCCACTGGCATAGTCCGCGCTTCACCAAGCAGTGACTGCACATGTGCTCAGCGTGATAGGTGGTGAGCCCGTCGCCGTTATAAGCTATTGGATGGTTGTGCAGTTCTAAGTCCATAAGTCGCCTTTTACGACACCCAAAGGAAGAGATGGGTTGTTAGTATTCTAGTAATGCGAAAATTTGAATGTAAAGCTTTCCCTTACATCTGAGTAAATGTTTTGTTTATGAATTTCAAAATTATATTAGTATACTTACCAGTCAAAACCACTCGTTTCGAGATGAGCGCACCATCGCAGAAGTACTCGAACTGGTTACTTTTGGAGTCGTTCTTCACGAAGATGGCTGCGACCCATGGAAACACTGCCTTGGAGAGAGTCTTCGAATCTCCGTTGCAGGTGTGAATTGTCTATAAATAAGGAAAAGAGTCATATTTAAAGAAAAGAAAAAAAGGAAAAAGATGTATGTCAGATTTCTTTCTATGATCAGCGATGACTTTTGACCACGAAAAAACCGTTCATAGTTTTATTTCAGTAATTTGTACAGTGTGTATGGTCCAAATCAAAAATATCTTTTTTCTTAACACTTAAATCTTAATTTTGATGATCTGCATTGCCGATTGCATAGAATATAAAAAAAACATCATTTTGATGACGTTCACTTGTTTTGCAAAATTAAGCTATTGCATAGCTTCTATCGCGGGCCTTGAGCGCGGGGACCGAATCCAGAAATTCCGTAACGAAAAAACCTCACGCTCCCTATTCCGATGCGCAAGGAGGTGTGGCTTGAAGGCCGTGCATCGTCTAACGTCGTTTCAGTTCGGCAGTCTTCGACACGGCGTTGTGTGCGTGAATATGAATGAACAAAGTGCATTTATTATTTTATTTATTTAATAATCGAAAAATTTGTTTTCTTATCGGTCACCACGCTCAAAAAGTGTTACTTGAATTAATATCAAAGAAAAAGAAATACTGCATGAATAAAATAAATAAATAAAATTATAATTGCATAAGTTGATACAAAATGCTATGCAATAGCTTTACCGCGGCAGTCCCCGAGTGCCACACGTCGTTTTTTTGTATTTTTTAAGTTTAACGCTTAAAAATAAACGCTTAAAAAACAAAAAAAATAAACAAAACAAGTGAACGTCATCAAAATGATGTTTTTTTTATATTCTATGCAATCGGCAATGCAGATCAACTAACTTAATAAATCATCACGTTCTAATATGGAGAAAAAAGTAAATTCCAAAATCATGTAAATAACAAGTGTAAACAATTATACGATTATTCCCATAAATTGTTAATAAAGGAAGTCACATAAATAGGTGCCAGGATACAGTAAGCATCAAAAGCAGATGAGCCCTTAAATATTGGGTCCTTACCTATGAAATTGGTGTTATTATTCTGTCTTAGTATTTTGTCTGTAACTATTAAGATTCAGAGTATTCCTAAAAAATAATTACCTCGTCTAAAAATAGACTATATTTTTGAGCTGTTTTGATTTGTTTTGATAATTTGTTGTAAGTTTAATTGTGTTGAAATTGGACACGGAGACAACGGAAGTGCCTCCCGAATACATCATTTTATTTACATTCACATAAAAACGGTAAATAATTTTTATAAAGTGTGATATTACACATATTACTAAAGCTTGTCTAATGATACATGCCAAATATTATTATCTCTGGATTTGTCGTTGTGAAGAAAACTGATAAAATGTTAGTATGGAAAATGTAGAATTCCCCAAAATCTTCATACAAAACACCAATTTCATAGGTAAGGACCTAATAATTTGCGAAATTAAATGTGCAAATAATATAATGTGTCTAGGAAATGAAGCAAATGGAAAATGTGACACAGTAGGTAAAGTCATGAGCTATTCCTGGTGCTGACTGCACTTTTATCCAAATACTAGTATGATAATAGCTGCAACGTATGCTAATAGCTGCAACGTATGCTAGTAGCTGCAACGTATGCTAATAGCTGCAACGTATGCTAGCAGCTGCAACGTATGCTAGTAGCTGCAACGTATGCTAGTAGCTGCAACGTATGCTAGTAGCTGCAACGTATGCTAGTAGCTGCAACGTATGCTAGTACCTGCAACGTATGCTAGTAGCTGCAACGTATGCTAGTACCTGCAACGTATGCTAGTAGCTGCAACGTATGCTAGTACCTGCAACGTATGCTAGTACCTGCAACGTATGCTAGTACCTGCAACGTATGCTAGTACCTGCAACGTATGCTAGTACCTGCAACGTATGCTAGTAGCTGCAACGTATGCTAGTAGCTGCAACGTATGCTAGTACCTGCAACGTATGCTAGTACCTGCAACGTATGCTAGTACCTGCAACGTATGCTAGTAGCTGCAACGTATGCTAGTACCTGCAACGTATGCTAGTACCTGCAACGTATGCTAGTACCTGCAACGTATGCTAGTACCTGCAACGTATGCTAGTACCTGCAACGTATGCTAGTACCTGCAACGTATGCTAGTACCTGCAACGTATGCTAGTAGCTGCAACGTATGCTAGTAGCTGCAACGTATGCTAGTAGCTGCAACGTATGCTAGTAGCTGCAACGTATGCTAGTAGCTGCAACGTATGCTAGTAGCTGCAACGTATGCTAGTACCTGCAACGTATGCTAGTAGCTGCAACGTATGCTAGTACCTGCAACGTATGCTAGTACCTGCAACGTATGCTAGTACCTGCAACGTATGCTAGTACCTGCAACGTATGCTAGTACCTGCAACGTATGCTAGTACCTGCAACGTATGCTAGTACCTGCAACGTATGCTAGTAGCTGCAACGTATGCTAGTACCTGCAACGTATGCTAGTACCTGCAACGTATGCTAGTACCTGCAACGTATGCTAGTACCTGCAACGTATGCTAGTACCTGCAACGTATGCTAGTACCTGCAACGTATGCTAGTACCTGCAACGTATGCTAGTACCTGCAACGTATGCTAGTAGCTGCAACGTATGCTAGTACCTGCAACGTATGCTAGTACCTGCAACGTATGCTAGTACCTGCAACGTATGCTAGTACCTGCAACGTATGCTAGTACCTGCAACGTATGCTAGTACCTGCAACGTATGCTAGTACCTGCAACGTATGCTAGTAGCTGCAACGTATGCTAGTAGCTGCAACGTATGCTAGTACCTGCAACGTATGCTAGTACCTGCAACGTATGCTAGTAGCTGCAACGTATGCTAGTACCTGCAACGTATGCTAGTACCTGCAACGTATGCTAGTACCTGCAACGTATGCTAGTAGCTGCAACGTATGCTAGTAGCTGCAACGTATGCTAGTACCTGCAACGTATGCTAGTAGCTGCAACGTATGCTAGTAGCTGCAACGTATGCTAGTAGCTGCAACGTATGCTAGTAGCTGCAACGTATGCTAGTAGCTGCAACGTATGCTAGTACCTGCAACGTATGCTAGTAGCTGCAACGTATGCTAGTAGCTGCAACGTATGCTAGTAGCTGCAACGTATGCTAGTAGCTGCAACGTATGCTAGTACCTGCAACGTATGCTAGTAGCTGCAACTATATTTTTTCTACTTGTGGTACGTACTCTATCGAATAAATGAACATTTTCGCATCAGAATTGACGGAGAAATCGACACATTTGTTCAGAGTGGTTTCATAGGTACGCTGGCTGCCAGCAACGACCGCGAGCGTTCACAATTACACCGAGCTATAGTGTTCGCGGAACTAGTTGGCCGCGCCTTAGGTATGTGAGCGGTGGGATGGAGAGGCGGGGGCGCTTGCTGTCATTCAGTTCGGCGCCGCACTTCGCGACGGCAACACGCATTGAAAGTTCCGGCTACTTTAAACAAATCGCACATGTGATAGCGAGATGTTAAGAAGCGAAGCGGCTGTCAGTGATCTGTGGCGAGATGAGTCGCCACCTAAGGCGCGGCCAACGAGTTCCGCGCGCACTATACTAACTTCGTTTCACAGACACACGTGCGCTCTTATATTGGGTCCTTACCTATGAAATTGGTGTTTTTATTCTGTCTTAGCAATTTGTCCGTAACTATTAAGTTTCAGAACATTCTTATAAAGTAATTGCCTCTTCTAAAAATAGACCATATATTTGAGCTCGTATTATTTAATTTGAAAATTTTTTGTAAGTTTAATTGTGTTAAAATTAGACACAAAGACAATTATTTTTAACTGCCTCCCGAATACATCATTTGATTTGCATTAACATAAAAACGATGAATAATTTTTATCAATCGTGTTCACACACATATTACTAAAGCTTATCTAATGATACATGCCAAATATTATTATCTTTAGAATTGTCTTTGTGAAGAAAACTCAAAAAATGTTAGTATGTAAAATGCAGACATCCCCAAAATCTTCATACAAAACACCAATTTCATAGGTAAGGACCTAATATGTCTAAGAGACGTTTCATAGATATGCTGGCCAACAGCGCCGGTGATTATTCCATACATTTTGTCGTAATGCACGAGCGTGTGACTGTGAAACGATGTTAGGTATCTCTTGTAATTGTAAGCGCGTGCGGCCAGCTACCTATGAAATGTCCCGCAGTGAAACATATAACCTCTTTTATCAGGGTTAATAAAATAATAATACAGTTTCCTTAAATCCTTCAGGCCGTCCTCCTCAATCTATCTAAGCGATAATCATCACAGTTCGCTATCGAGCTTGCATTGATCTCTCTTGACAAATGATGGATTGACCATTCTTTAAGAATCGATTACAGACGCCGCCTCCGTACTTAATGCCACAATACGCAGTAGGAAAAACATTAAATCGTTTTTGTAACGCAAATGGCGAAATAGAATGTGTATAAAGTTAGCCCCCATTTTTTAATTTTCAATGTTTTTTTGTTGTTCCAGGTTGTTCTATATTGTTCTAGGGTTATGAGACCAAAAACCAAAAAACAAGACAAAAAACGCAAAAAAAAATTATTTTTCTGCCCCCATTTTTTGAAAATTCCAATTCTTTTGTTGTTCTGGATTGTTCTAAACATTGTTCCAAAATATCAATACCCAAAATATGTTTGGAACGGTAAACTATTAAAATCTCGAATTTCTGTTACCCTAATCTTAAAGTCGATATAATTATTTGGTCAGCAGAATAATTAATTGGGCAGCAAGATAATTATTTACGCAGAAAAATAAATATTTGGGCAGCAATGTTACCGGAATGTTTAAAATCTAGGAAAAGGATCAATGAAGCATCAAGGATAAATTCCTAGGAAATGTATTCTGATAGATATTAAGTTGAGGTTATTTTTTTATCACATTTTAAACAATTTGGCAGCAGAGAAAACATTTGAGTTGCTGCCCAATTAGCTATTTAGCTGACAAATTAGAAATAAGACAATCTGCTGCCCGGCTGCAAATAAGTTGTGCCCAATTAGTTATTTTGCTGACCAATTTAGAAATATTTGGTGCCCGTAAGTTGCTGTTCAATTAGTTATTTTAGCTTAAGAATTGTATTTCTTTGCTGACCAAAAATCGAATATTTTGCTAACCGTTTAAATAACACCCGCTAGAAATTAACATAATAATCAGGAGCTCGGTCACAGATTACTAATAAGTTACTACGGCTCGGTGTTGTAATGGTAAGTACGATTTGGCTTTCGATTGAATACAAAGCTGCCTTCGCCGTGATCAGGCCGTTGATGCTTAACAATTCGCAATGGGCCCCCGCGGCACTGTGGTGTTACTGTTGGTATTTTTTAATTTTTTACAGCTAGAAGAGCCGCTAACGGTAACGGAAGCCGGTAACGTGATGACTAGATAAACATTTAAAATAAATGAAATGGAAATAACTTCAACTTAAAATCAAAAAATGAAAATCAAAAATAATTTTATTTCATAGGCCAAGTTTGGCACTTAAAATCGTCAAAATTTTACATATTATGCATTTTACAAAATAAATAGCTTATTATAAATTATTTTAAAATTAGAGTATTTAACCATGTTCATTACCACGAGCGCTTGTAGCAAGTACATCCACAGCACAGTACAAATATAATACATTTTTGACTGTGGTTGTACTCGATACAAGCGGTCGTATTCCGAGAGTAAGGCTTTTCATGAGAAGAACCCGGCAAGAAACTCATAAACCCGGAACTAACTGTCCTCAGCCTATAAACGTCCCATTGCTGGGCACATGCCTTCCTCATGGAGAAACACATGAGGAGTATGGGCCGTAACACCACCACGCTGGCGCAATGCGGATTGGTGGGTAGAAACAGTCGCACAGACCGGGACCAACGGCCTTCCGAAGCACGGAGAAGCTCGTGATCACAAAGTTTTAGTCACCAATCCACGGCCTGACCATGGCGGAGGTAGCTTAGCCAAAGTACCAGTAACAAATATAATATACAAAAAAACATCTTCCACTAATGGTTTTTTAAGCCCTTTTTTTCTAAGCATTCTTCCGTCAGACAATTGCAAACTTACGGGTCACGCATATAGCAAAAGTTTTTTTTTCGATTAATTACGTAACCTTGAGCCTTCGTCGTGAGTGGCCCATTACGAAACTGAAGATCTACGAACGGTGTGGTATAATGGACGCGGCAATCACAGACCAGACCGGTACCTACTTTAGGATGAATTAAAATTATGGTCGTGATCCTGCAAAGATCAGGGCGTCGGTATCTTGCTTAATTAAGCAAGATTCCGACGACCTCCATGGTCGAGTAGTCTGTATGCCGGTCTCAAAACGTCGCCATCTCGAGAGGTTCTGGGTTCGTTCCCGGTGGGGGCAAATGTTTGGGTGATGAATTTTCAGGCATTTGTTCTCCAGTCTTGGATGTTTTTATATATTTATATATATTCAGGATATTTATATGTATTTATCAATTAAATATATTTATCCGTCATCTAGTGTCCGAAACAGAAGCAACATTAGTTGCTTAAAATTGGGCTAGTTGATAGGTGTGAATGTTTGAAGACATTTATTTATTTATTTAGTAGTTGGTGATGGTGAGTTAATTTTTTTTTAAATATAAACATTATTTGCTAAGAATATGAAGATAAATCGCATGATAAATAAATGAAACGTGAATAACAAATAAAAACACATAAAAAATTTATGCCGCTCTAGGTATACAGAAAACATATTTTTATACACATACATACAATCACGCCTGCAATCCCCAAAGGGGTAGGCAGTGTCCAAGGAGCACTGTGTTCCTGAATACCACATTTAGCCATACAAAAAATTTGGTTTGGGCAACCAAAAAAACCAAAAGAATGTACCATGTCGTAAAAGGCGACTAAGGGCGTATTGGGTACTGGTCTGTGATTGTGTAGGCGATGAGCTAGCCACGTGTTACTACACTTTCACGATTTTTTCATCTAAACAAACTCAATTTTTGTATGGCTAAATAAGGTCTTAAGGAACACCGTGCTCCTTGGACTCTGCCTATCCCTTCGGGGATTACAGGCGTGATTTTATGTATGTGTATGTATGTATGTATGGATTATTTTTTGTCACCAAGTGGGATGACGAGGATTGATAGAGTGAGGAATGAATATATCAGGGATGTCTGAAAGTTGCTCCAGTGATACAGAAGTTGAGAGAAAACGCCTATCGTGGTATGGACATGTTTTGAGAAGAGAGAATGAGCATGTAACGAGAAGAGTTATGAATATTAGAGTGGATGATAATGCAGGGAGAGGAAGACCGAAGAAGAGATGGATAGATTGTGTGAATGAGGACATGGCTAGAATGGGAGTGAATGTTGATATTTTTTTTATTTATTTTTTTACACATGACAGGTAAGCTCTTGGCCTTCATCTCACCTGATGGTAAGTGACGATAAGGTTGGAGGTGGAAGCGAGCTTCACCTGAAATCCTCAACAACTGAGGAACTGGCCATCTTACCTCTGATTGCCGGAACACAACAATGCTTAAAACACTGTTATTATGGCGACAAATTTAGGTAAGACGGTGGTAGCTAGCCAGGCGGGTTTAGAAGCCCTACTACCAACCAAACCAAGCAGAAAACCTTCTGCCCCCATGGGTAATCGAACCCAGACCTCCCGATCAACACCCGGTGGTGTGAACCACTAGACCAGAGAGGCGGTTAAAGTGTTATATGGCGTGTGGTAGGGGAGAGTGGAGGAGAAAGACTCTTTGCGCCGACCCCAAATGAAATTGGGAAAAGGGCAGTCTAATGGTGACCTGTGATACAATCTGTTAGCTTCAAATGATTCCCTCGTTCAGGTTATCCACTAAGAAAGTGTTCTGAGATCGTTGGTTCTATTGTGGCGGTGATGGATGGGTCGGTATCGCGTGACGCTACGTATCAACCTCTTCCTAGCTCCAATTTAAGCCATATATGCCCAAAACCGTCTGCTCTTTGTCTATGAAGCCTACGTATCGTCCTGGAGTTGGGTCTGATAAGATGATTTGGTAAAAATATAAGTTTAGTGTGGCCAATGTTTTTATCTATAATTTTTTTAAGATAAGTGCGGTTTTAAGGCAGCGATAGCCGAGTTGGGACGGACGGGGCTCGTTCGAGAGTCTGCGGGAAACGCGGGTTCGATCCCACCGCCTGTGCCACTGAATTTAAATAAAACTTATGGACAGTTCATTGTGAATATCGCTTGCCTCACATTGTGCCCGGTGCATGGCAACGGACTCGCCACCTGTTACATGGGGACCTACCATATTGGGAAATGTGGGTGTTTAACACCTCTGCCTACCCCTTCGGGGAAAAAGACGTGATGATATGTTATGTTATGTGTTTTTTAAGGTTCTCGACTGCGAGGAGGGAGAGAGCAGCTTTGCTAAGTCCACCATGAGGTGGACCAACGACTAGCAAAAGGTCGTTGGAATGCGGGTAGATTAAGTTATTTTAACTTTACTTAATTCTTGCTTGATAATGTTTAAAGTTAAATTATAGGCTCACCACCTGTTACATGGGAACCTAGCATTTCTGGCGAAATGTGGGTGTTAAACACCTCTGCCTACCCCTTCGGGGAAAGTGGCGTGAATATATATTATGTTTATGGAAATTATTGTTTCTTTCTGATTTTCCTGTTAAGCCTTTTTACCAACAAATAAGGTATGGCCTTTTACAAAATTACCTATTACCATTTGTCCCTCACTCACAATTTCTTTAAGTTGTAATATAGTTTATTACGTTATCTTTTCTTTCATGTTTCGTTGCCGAACAAGTAAGTACATACCCATAATTTGTACTTTTTAATTGACTTAAAAAAAGGAGGTTCTCAATTCGACTGTTCTTTTTATATTTATGTGCGTTACCTCATTACTCTTATGTTTATAAACTGATTTCGATAATTCTTTTTTAATTGAAAGGTGATGGTTCTCGTGTGATCCCATTTAAATTTGATCACGAACTGACGAGTAGTTTTGGAGTTATCAAATTGGGAAACCATTTTTATACTATCCGTAACACCTTTTCGTAAACATTATATTAGGTCCTTATATATGAAATTGGCGTTTTGTATGGAGATTTTGGGGAACTCTGCATTTTCCATACTAACATTTTTTTAGTTTTCTTTACAACGACAAATCCAAAGATAATAATATTTGGCATGTATCATAAGACAAGCTTAAGCAATATGTGTAATATCACACTTCATAAAAAATATTTATCCTTTTTTTGAATGTAAATCAAATGATGTATTCGGGAGGCACTTAAAAAGAGTTGTCTTGGTGTCCAATTTCAACATTATTAAACTTACAACAAATTATCAAAACAAATCAAAAGAGCTCAAAAATATGGTCTATTTTTAGAGGAGGTAAATATTTTTTAAGAATACTCTGAAAGTTAAAAGTTACAGACAAAATACTAAGAGAGAAGAAAAACACCAATTTCATAGGTAAGGACCCAATAGTTGCATTTACTTAATAAGTATTGAGTATACAAGTTAGTCGGTAAGACTAACTTGTATACTCAACAATACTCTTGTTTATTTTATAAAAATCCGAATTTAAATCTAAAGAAGTACCTACACTCGTATACCAATACCCACCATTATCGCTCAGCACTAAATAAAATAAAAATAAGCAAATAAAAGTAATTTACGTTCCCGCATTCGACCTGTGTCACAAAAATATTTATGGGGACTCCCCACAATCGGGAGTCCCTACAATGGATTTTTAAACCTATTCAAAAGTAAAATAGGGAAAGTTCCATGCAAATCATTCGTCATGAGATTCAATAGAAAATTGTTTTTCGCGCGTGCCCGGATCGGTTTTTTCTCGTATTTTTGTGGTGGGATGATTGATTTGAGTTCGTCGGATGCCAGGGAACCTCGATTTACACACGGACGACTTGAATAGCCAACTTTTTTTACGTCAAAACAAAATGACATAATTCTTATTTGAAAGAAAGAAAGAAAGAAAGAATCGTTTATTCAGCAATACACGTAATAACCCTTAGGCCCGATTCATCAACAAAGATATAAATTAACAGCATTCATTTGTTCTTTAATTATTATTTTTGACAACCTCCGTGGTCGAGTGGTTTGTATGCCGGTCTCAAGGCGTCGCCATCTCGAGAGGTTCTAGGTTCGATCCCCGGTGGGGGCAAATGTTTGGGTGATGAATTTTCAGGCATTTGTTCTCCAGTCTTGGATGTTTATATATATTCAGGATATTTATATGTATTTATCCATTAAATATATTTATCCGTCATGTAGTGTCCTTAACACAAGCAGCATTAGTTGCTTAAAATGGGGTTAGTTGATAAGTGTGAATGTTTGAAGATATCTATTTATATATTTAATATTAATTACGGCACTTAATTAATAGAAGGTGTATTTTACTATAAATACTTTTGTACTTTTATTTTGTTAATATTGAAAACTCACTTATTTTGTTCGAATGATACAACTAGTGCCATCTTGGAGAGTAATTGGTAAACTCTCTTAAACACGGTCGCAAAATGGCGCAAAGATTTAGAATCCCCAAAACACTATTAGAATCAATGGATATTGTGTGTAAAACAGTATTAGCTATTATTTAAAAAGTCTTATTTAACCCCATGGGGACACCGCGAGCACCGGTGTTCGCACACATTAGATGTTCCTCTTGTGTCTCCTCTTGTGCCCCTTGACTAGTTAAAGCTTCATATTAGCATTTCACGGGTTAAATTTATTACATATACCTACATGAAATCACGACTATTATCCCCTACGGGGTAGTCAGAGAGTAGGCAAAAGCACTGCAGAAGCAGTCCACTGCCATAGTCCGCGCTTCACCAAGCAGTGACTGCACTCAGCGTGACAGGTGGTGAGCCTGTCGCCGCTATAAGTTGAGTAGTTCCAAGTCAATTAGTCGCCTTTTACGACACCCAAGAGAAGAGTGTGATTCCTCGACATTTAACTAAATAACAAATCTAAGTATCATTAGAACAATATTTGCAACTTCAGGTGCATAAGTGTAATATAACAATATGAAAATATTTCTATTCGGTTAATTATTTGGGTAAGTGGTTGGGAGGTAGTGGGTGGGGTGTGTGTGTGACGTGTGTGTGTGCGTGCTTAGTGTGTGTGTAAATATGATAAAACAAATTAATAATACATATCGCATGCCTTGAATGTTACAAAGATAATGCATTACCCTCAATGTAACAAGCAATTGAATGTACAAACACAAGTAAATGTTGGTTGGGCTCTCGAGCATTGTGTCACACGAACAAAAGCAGTTATTTCTTTAGATCTAATATTTTAGCACTCACACTCGCGTTTTAAGGTGTGAATAAAAGTTTTCGTAACGACATTATAATGTAACAAGCTTTTGCCCGCAACTTCTTCGGCCTCGAATAGTTACTTTGAGATAGTGTGATGGTATGTAGCCTATAGCCTTCCTGAATAAATAGGCTATTCATCAATGAAAGATTTTTTCAAATTGGAACAGTAGCCTCAATTGATGGTATTGAAAATTTACTCCTACTCTATTATTAGAAGCTAAGTGGCGTTAATTCGCCTTTCATTTTTCTATGGGAGGCGTTATTTAAATTTCTTAGCATTCACCCGCATGGCACCCGCATGGCACCCGTTCCCATGGGATTCTCGGGATAAAAGGTAGCCTATGTCTTTTCTCAGTGTACCAAATTTCGGTTAAAATGGTTCAGTAGTTTTGACGTGAAAGCGAGACAGACAGACAGACATTTTTGAATGGATTAGATGATCAAACAGTATCATGGTCATTGTGTGCTTAATTAATTACTTCCAAAGATGTTTAATTGATCAAGAATCCCTGATTGTGTAAAGGATTCATACGAGAGATATAACATATCAAAATATTTTGTCTGATATGTCTTAGATCCCTCTGTAAAAAGAGTGAGCAATCACTGTGCCCGGTGCATGGCAACCGGCCATGCACCGGGCACCGTGATTGGCAAGCAATTCACGATAAATTTCAATAAACTCTACATAACGTATGTTTAGTTTATTCAAAGGGAAATGATTAATTGGGCAGCCATTTAATTATTTGGGTAGCAAAATAATTATTTAGGCAGCAATATATATGTTACCGTAAATGTATAAAATCTAAGAAAATAATCAATGAATGATCAAGGATCAAGTCCTAGGAAATGTATTCTGTTAGATATTAGGTGAAGGTTATTTTTATGACCCATAAAACAATATTTGTGTAATAAAAACTGTTTTCTCTGCATCAGAATAAGAAAACATTTAACTTACTGGCCAATTAGTTATTTTGCAGACAACTTAAAAACATCTGCTGCCCATAAGTTGCTGTTCAATTAGTTATTTTAGCTGATCAATTGTATTTTTTTGCTGACCAAAATTAGAATATTTTCTTGACCGTTTAAGTAAAACCCTTATTCAAACTCTAGTGGTACAAGCGGGATCGATCTGGCTACCTCATGAACAAGTAGTCCCAGCTTTCGCTACTCGGCTATCACTGCCTTAAAACATATATAGAGGAAATTATATATCTGTCTAACCCATGATGGAACATCATTTAAACATTTAAAAATAAACAGTAAACTATTTCTATTAACTAACATAAATGGACATAACAATAAACATAAATTAATTAATTTGATTTCAATATTAAGAGACTAATATTATCAATAACAATATTTAAAAAAAATAACAAATAATTCAACATAAATCACGCTAATATAGTCTGGGCGTAAGCCGATAGCGCCCAACTATTGATAGCTTCTAACAAAAGCTGCCCACTTATAAAAAAAAAAAACATAATGGAATATATTATGTATAATCTACACTTCGTTATGCGTGATAAATTGCTTTATGTAAATAATTTATGAAACTCTCCACATAGTTAGTATATTGCTTAAAGGCGAAGTTTGTTGTTTCTCATTATAATTATATTTATAAGTTATTTATTAATTATTTGAAAATAATAAACGAATACTCCCTTTATACCATAGACTAGCTTTTGCAAGCGACTTCGTCCGCATAGAATAGTTACTTTGAGATTAACTTAATTTTTTTAAAAAGCAGAGAATGAAATTTCTTTCTTCCTAATTTTGGGTTAGATAAATTCTCAGTCTGCGAATAGATTTTGTGTTACGGCATAGGTACACCAACCTTGGGCCCGCGTGGTGGTATTACGGCCCATTCTTCTCACGTGTTTCTTTACACATAGATATTTTGAAATTCATAGTTGAAATGTGATAACATTAATTGGCATAGACCCAACATAACAACTAACAACCTTATTAATTAAATTTAGAAAAAAAACATGAGAGCACCTTTGTTTAAGTTACTTAATTTGAAAATTAACATGTATTAAATTATCTGGCTAATTAAAAAATAGTTATGATAATACAGTTCTCAGGTCGTTTAGATAATGATTTTAATATAACAAACTTCACACGATGTTGAGATAACAGTGTTATGTGTAAGGCCATACAAATAGACACCTGCCTACTAAGTCGTCTTTGATGCAGTCGAGGAGGTTCACATCACTAGCCATGTGGAAGTCTCCCCCGATAGGAAGGGCATAGTCATTAATATCCAACGGTTTCCTATAAACGTAGTGTGGGACGCCCTGTGACAAAATGTGATGACGATTTTCGTAGGTTGGCTGGAGTGAGCTGGATGAGAATGGCCGAAGATCGAGAGCGGTGGCGTGCATTAGGGGAGGCCTGTGTCCAGCAGCGGATGAGCATAGTGGTCTTACCTGTCCTGTCCTATCTTCATCCTATTATACATCTCATTCCTAACTATGCAGTCCACTCGGATAGAATCGAAGGTGTACATAGGAAGTGTCTAAGGATAGCATCTTATAGGGCTAGATTAGGTCGAAAACTTACCTCGTTCAATGAGAGATGTCACCATTTCCGAAAGACATCTCTGGAAATTCGTCGTAAGCAATTTGATCTCTTCCATCTACATAAGATCGTCCACTCGGAATTCCATTCCTCTAACTTACTTAAGCTTCTTAATTTTAACGCTAAGTTATTATCTCGGAATAGAAAGAAACTATTTACTCCTCAAACATTTAGAAATAACACCTCATATTATAATCCGTTGGTCCGTATGTGCCGTCCTTATAATGAGATATTGCAGAATAACGATGATTTAGATGTATTTACCAGAAAGCATACCACATTAAAATTTTCGGTAAAAAGGATCCTCGGTTAGATTAAGCCCGACATTTTTGTGCTGTTTTAATATTACACGGAATGTGACTGGAGAGCCAACCGGCACCGCCGATCACGGATGAGAATAGATGCTTATCGCCGATGGCTATCGTTCTGCACCAAAGTCATAACATTATTATGTTGCTTCTTGTTACTTTGTTTTCAATATAAAAACCCAAATCGTTGTTTAGTTTCTATTTTGAAGATTTTAGAGACGATTCCACGAAACGTATAGAAATGACTCATCTTTTTTAATGCGGAATAACCGCAAATCCATCACTCGAGAGTTGATTGAAATACTTTATATTAAACTAATTAAATTCAACACATTAACCTTTACGTTATAATTACATGTTTTTATTATTTACGACAGCTAAGCCATTAGGAGATTCTTCTCGGATCATAAAGTATTTAAAATTATAGTTATTTAAAAGCCAATGTCTTATGGATTCTATTAAAGAAATGATATTTGATATTATAAATTATTATATTTTAAGTTGACTTTCTGGTATTGAAATTCAACTCTTCGCTATATTGTATTAACGTCTGTATTTAATTGGACATTTGAATGGAGAGAGATATTGTTCAGACAGCTTTAGAATTGAATTCTAATCCAGACTAAAATATTGCGAATTTTCATAGACAGCGTCTAACTTTTTTCGTTAAAGTAATTACAAGTGAAAAATTCGGATATCATCGTGAATTTTTCATTAAGATGGTAATAAATCGAAAACTATTCTACTAGGTTCTATACATGTATGTCATAGGCATTGTTTCCACACCTGTTTTCCACCCTACATATCATTACCCTACACTTATTCTACGTTTTAATATAAAATATCACAACAATGCATTTTATCGCATCGGGATAACCCAAGACCTATCGATTAACTGAGAAAGAGTTTGTCTACTCGATGACCTATTATTGTCTTAATCCTGCCGTCATGTAAGGTTCTTTCACTCACAGTTGATTATCCACGACATAATTTAGTTTTTATATTATTTTATTTATAATCTTAGTACTTACGTTATTTATAACGTTCCTTAGAAGATCAGAAAGTACTTCATCCGGGAGAAAAGTCAGCGAGTATTCTATATTGTTATCTATATCCTTCTCCTTTCCTGTGATTTCATCTACTAAATCTAAAACTTCCTCTGAATGCGATGATTCGGTATAAGGCACTGCAGGGTTCGTTGTATCTTTATACAGATCTATGTAATCTATTATAGGATAATCTGTGCTATTATCATCAGGTATGTCATAGTAAAAGAAGTCTCTATCTACAACACTGTTTTCTTCACTCTTCAAAGGTATTACACTAATATCTAATAAATCTGTAGCTGTTGTTCCGTAATCACTTAATATGTCAGTGAAATCTACAGTCTCTGTGGTAACATCAGTAATATCTTCTGTAGTTGTGTCTTCTGTTGATTCTTCAGCGACGTAAATTTGCTTATTAGCATCTAATTCGTACGCTTTCACGTAAATCTGCGTTTTATCATTAACACTTTGCACTGTTTCACTTCTTTTAGCATGAGCGTCGATCTGTTTTATTAGATCAGAAATATCTGTAAGCACAGCGTTTAGTTTTGGATTATCCTCATTAAGTTCCACAAGCTTTGTTGTAGCGCCATCAACCTTCAAATCTTTAGTCGTCCTGTTTTTAGTCCCGAAGTATTCTTGGAGAAAATCCGTAAAACAGTTGATGTAATCATTACACTCACTATTGACGTCAAGAACCATTAAGCCACTGATGAAAATTAAATACGGCAGATACATTTCTTAATTATAATATTCAGTTTACTACTGCGTGGAGCCGCTGTGTCCGTTCGTAAACAAATGCGTGAGAGATGACTCTTGGTATACAGAATCGTCATGGCAAAACAATGCGAAGCTTAGCTCTTATTTTAATGCTGACAGAGTCCATTTTCTATTGTAATTGTGTTGAGTAAGTACTACCTTGAATTGCAGTGACTTTGATAGATGACCCAAGTCAATTATCTTGTAAAAAAATACTTGATTTGAAACCTTTGAGGTTTTGGAAGCTTTCAACGGTTGTGTAACGCAGTAATTGGTATTAAAGTACCTAATTAAGGTTGCCAATAGAAATACAAATAATTCGTTATGAGTCAAACAAACCTTCTTGCGAGTCACTAGAATTGAATTTTCATTGTTGGTGTTTAACTTAAAGTCAATAAAAAATAATTTTTGGCCGGTTATTCCTACCAATAAATTACATAAATAATATTCATATTAAAAGAGCACACACTTATACAATACGTTGTATAATTAAATTGGTTCTATCAGAAATGAGTATAAAATAAATTAAAAAATGATATTTTTCTCTCAATTGCAAATGACTATAGCAAATGGTCGCCGATTCAATCTGATTCAATCCCCACCCTGTACAACTAAGGATAATACCAAAAAATAAACTAATCTCATACGAAGTGGACCGACGATCTGACGAAGGTCGCAGCAAGTCGCTGGATGCAGGCGGCTCAGGACCACGAGTTGTGGCGATCATTGGAGGAGGCCTATGTCCAGCAGTGGACGACAATTGGCTGATAGATGATGATGATGATGATACGAAGTACTTATAAAGAGTGATATTTGTTCTATATTGTTGTTTTAACAAGACTGGAGTATTTTATTATGAATACCTAAATCTCTTATATTTCACTTACCGTTGTATGGCAACAGTCTCACCTATATAAAACTAGCTGTTGCCCGCGACTTCGTCCGCGATTACTGGTTTTTTAATTATCCCACGGAAACCCTTTAATTTTCTGACCAAGGATATAAGGTTGGTATCACCATGCAAATTTCATTAAAATCGGTCCAGCCGTATAGAAGGTTAGCCCGCACAAACAAACAGACGAACAGACAGAGAAAGAAAAATTTTTTTATACATATGACAGTAAATCTCTTTGCCTTCATATCACCTTATGGTAAGTGACAATAAGGCCGAAGGTGGAAGCGAGCTTCACCTGTAATCCTCAACAACTGAGGAACTGGCTATTTTACCTCTGATTGCCGGAACACAACAAATGCTTATAGGTAACATTGTAATTATGGCGACAAATTTAGGTAAGCCGGTTTTTGTTTTTTTCCCACTTTTTGACTTGATTGTAAGCATTTTTTTTTCTATTTACAGGCATTCGACCGCTACAGTTTTATTATATGTATACTGTATAGATGATAATCTATTTAAAACGAAAGACTATGTCCTAATCGTAAAACGAACCTAGGATCGCTTGAAGTCTTAAAAAGGCCAAGGTCACTCACCGTCACTCAAAACTGACTGCCAATCAACAATCAAACTTTGATTAGGTACGATTATTTCAACATTTAATTAAATTTTACCAAATGGGCGACGTTTGAACAAGGGCCAGGTCAAATCCACCGCGAACCGAAGGGTATAAGGCAAGCAATGCCACATCGATGCAAGCTGAGTGGAGACCAATTTGGCAATTAGGCATATTATTAGGTCCTTACCTATGAAATTGGTGTTTTGTATGGAGATTTTGGGGAATTCTGCATTTTCCATACTAATTTTTTTTCAGTTTTCTTCACAACGACAAATCCAAAGATAATTTTTGGCATCTATCATTAGAAAAGCTTTAGTAATATGTGTAATATCACACTTCATAAAATTTTTTTATCGTTTTTAAGTGAATGCAAATAAAATGATGTATTCGGGAGGCACTGAAAAAGAGTTGTCTCCGTGTCCAATTTTAACACAATTAAACTTACAACAAATTATCAAAACAAATCAAAAGAGCTCAAAAATATAGTCTATTTTTAGACGAGGTAATTATTTTTTAGGAATACTCTGAATCTTAATAGTTACAGACAAAATACTAAGAGTGAAAAAAAACACCAATTTCATAGGTAAGGACCCAATATTATGTCAATTTAATGTTTTGTAATGATATGTTTTTTTTTATTATTGCCAAATAAATATTTTTCTTTCTTTCTTTCTTTCAATGAGAGTAAAGGAAGCGAGCGGTGTGTGCCAGTATCGTAGCTAGTGAAGACCTCTTCCTACCCCACTGGGAAAGAGGCGTGAATGTATGTATGTATCCATCCGTCCTCAGCCTATATATACTGCTAGATACAAGCCTTCTTCATCGAGAAACACTTGAGGAGTATGGGCCGTAATACCACCACGCTGGTCTTATGCGGGTTGGCGGAGGAGTATCACTAAGTTTTGGTCACCCATCCACGGCTTGACCATGGTGAAGGTAGCTTGGTTTTTGATCGATAGCTTCTCCCTGTCTGCTCGCTTGCCCCCATAAAAAATCTTTACATTATAGTTTGTCGTCAACTATTATACTTTTGTGTCTCATACTATGATTAATGGGCATTCTTTACATTATGTAAGATATTAACATATTCCCACTATTGTTCATTGAACGGAAGGCGAAACGTAAACAATATTTGTATCTCATTGCTGTGTTATAATACTCTTACGCTCAGTTGCACAAAGATTTTTTAAAGACGACATTTAGTAATGAGACATTAAAACTTTAAAGTTCATTAAATTTAAAATTGGAACACAAAATAGTTCTAGCTAATGTCTCTTTAGCATTGACAGGGTGCTAATGTCGTTTTGTGCAACGTAAAAACTACGCTAAGGTGTTCTTTTGACACTTCAATCAATAAATTTAATGGAGCATTAGGGATAATGCCGACATTAAATTTTAAAGTTCGTTTCTGCAACTGGGTGTTAATATATTATTTATTTCCGCACATGAGTACGTACATCACTACTGCGTACAATCACGTGCTAAAGTATGTATACAGATGACAGTCTTATTTATAATTATGATCGTTTACAATAAAAGTATATACTGATACATACACATTTTCGCACGTGACTGTACACACAATCGTGCGTTAACAAAATGAAATCTTCGACTTCGACAGTCTGCTGCGAATTTCCTGAACTTTACCTACATCATATCTCTCATTGTCATTTGTAGAGATTTGTAATTAGCACAGAATTTAATAATAGGTCTTTGCCTATGAAATTTTCGTTTTATATGGAGATTTTGGGGAATTCTGCATTTTACATACAAATTTTTTTTCAGTTTTCTTCACAACGACAAATCCAAAGATAATATTTGGCATCTATCATTAGACAAGCTTTAGTAATATGTTTAATATCACACTTCATAAAAATTATTTATCGTTTTTAAGTGAATGCAAATAAAATGATGTACTCGGGAGGCACTTAAAAAGAGTTGTCTCCGTGTCCAATTTTAACACAATTAAACTTACAACAAATTATCAAAACAAATCAAAATAGCTCAAAAATATAGTCCATTTTTAGACGAGGTTATTATTTTTTAGGAATACTCTGAATCTTAATAGTTACAGACAAAATACTAAGAGAGAAAAAAACACCAATTTCATAGGTAAGGACCCAATATGTTTATATTATAATATACTTTATTACACATAATAATACAAAGAACTTATGATATGATAACAAAAAAGCAATTGGCGGCCTTATTGCTAAACAGCAATCTCTGCTAAGCAACCTGTGTGAGAGATAATAGCATAAAAATATATACATATAATTATATGATCAATATCACTACCTAAAAATAAAAACTACATAATATAGTGAAGATAAACACAGACTACAGCTGGTCTGAGTAAGCTTATTCAGAAAATGACTCTTTACCTGACTCTTAACGGACTTCAATGTTTTAATTCTCCGGAAGAGAGTTCCACAATCGAACAGCTTAGATTGATTATTGAAACTGTAAATATTACTAAAATAAATAAACAAATATGGTTTGTTAACTTCTTTCTACTAGTTGACTCATATCAAAAGTAATGAAAATAATGTTTATTTCACATAGTATTTTGTACAAGGGTCCGAAATATACCAAGCTCGATAAATATAAATAAGGGATTGCTGTAGAAATTTAATTTAAAAATGTATTTTAACTTATTTTCATCTTCTAAAAACGCTATCCACCATGTTCGGGAAATTAGTGAACGTTTCATGTAAACAATTACTGCGCATGATCAAACTCCGTCAAACGCCATTCGCAACCAATCAAGCATGTCTGTCGGTTGTGTCAGCCTGTGTCACGCATTTACCAAAATCGTGACCTTACGGCACAGATAACTCGTAGACCATCATGGCCGAAGGCGTTTTTGACAGTCAAACAAACACGTAATTGAAAATTTTAATGTGATAAAGACCTCAAAAAATTTATAATATTATTTTTATGGTGTTGGCTGACAGTAATGAATCATTTGGGGCCCAATAAAAATAGGATCAACTAGCCTATTGTAGTATTTCGTAGTTCCAAATGGCTCTCCATGCGAGTAGTAGTGACGCTAGTCATGGTAATAGTGATCTTGATGATTTTGCATAGAGAAGAACATTTAAAGAAATAAATAATATAATAATATATTGAGTTTATATATTGTTTAATTATATGTATCATTTTATTTGTTTAGTAATGTATATGTTTGCATAGATTTCTGTTTTGTCTTGTGCACTGGTGTCGCTTCTCTTACATCCTGAGATCTC
The DNA here is from genome assembly GCA_910589355.1 of Parapoynx stratiotata. Lineage (NCBI taxonomy): Eukaryota > Metazoa > Arthropoda > Insecta > Lepidoptera > Crambidae > Parapoynx > Parapoynx stratiotata. Next base: position 11,917,796 of record OU342481.1, read on the forward strand.
ACACACCTGTAACGGGATGACTAGAAGATATCCCTACTAGAGATAAGTCCTCCCTTGTATACTTCTGCTTTTTACATTGTTTCTTTTTGTTTATGTGCAATAAAGAGTTATAAATATATAATTTTCCTTTTCATGTTACGGATTTTTCATTTATGAAAAAAAGTAGCTGTGCCCGCGACGACGTTCGCATGGCTATTAATTTAACGCCTATAAAAGTTTACAAAAAGTTTTTGTGTGTTTGTTAACACTGCATTGTTTTTTTACAAAGTGCTCAACATTACATTCCTACCTCTTATTAACAAAATGTTGATTGTTAAGAGTTGAACTAAAACCTCTAATCATTAAAATAATGACAAGAACATTTCCTGTCAGTGTTATATCATTGATTGTTGTCATTATGATATATCTCTGAAATTTTAAAATTCGAAATGAAACTACATTTTGACTGAATATGTCACACAAAACTCGGTCGAGCAGATATTGATAACCACGGTTAAACCCGCGTTGTACCCGTTCCCATGGGAATATCGGGATAAAAAGTAGCCTTTGCCCTTTCTCAGGCACTAGTCTAGACTATTTGTGTACCGAATTCCAATTGAATCGGTTCAGTAGTTTTGACGTGAAAGCAAGACAGACAGCCAGAGTTACTTTCGCATCTATAATATTAGTATTGATTCCGTGTTTTCTAACACTGAACCAGCTAGTGTAGAATATTAAATAAATATTTTTTGTTACAATAGTCACACATGTCGCATGAGGAGCCTAGTGTTGCTGCGCTGAGTCAATTGTTGTGCGATTTAGAATAAAAAAGTATAAAACGTTTGTTGCGGTCAGTTTTTATAAAACCTTTTTACACAATTTGTCTATGGCCTTTATGTATTTTTTTTATGACGTTTGCGTTTGGTCGTATTTTGTGTTGGAGCAAAATATAGCAAGTTTTAAAGTTTCTTTAGTTTCATTGCTAAAATTCCAACACACATATTCGTCCTTAACAACGTTCTAATAAAAAGCTGTACTCAACTTTCACAATTATGTTTATGCAAGATATCGTGATAGATACACCGCAAAAAGAAACTTACCTGTACAGGAATCTCCGTCCCCTCATTCATAATCTCCACATCTTTCAAGCTTTTCGGTTTCAATTTGCTTTCATCGATTAAGTCTTTCATCGCTTTATCGGATTGATCGTCATAGGCCACGTAATCGACGGAGACGTCTTTCTTCGGCAATTCACTGTAATCTTGTTCCACATCTTCCAAAAGAGCCCTTTTAATTCTCGTAATGTTAAAATCTTCAAACGCAAACGAATAATCTTCAGTATTCGAGTCGAATGCTGTTGATATGTCCTGGTAATCCATATCTGTAGTCGACGATTCTGTATTATACTCGATAACTTCAATCACAGTTAAATTTAACTCAGATATTGTCGGTATTCTTTTGATCGTTATGTTCGCGTTCACATAGTTATATAAGTCTGGCCAATATCTTACACTGTACAGAAATGCTGTTAAGATGAACAGAACCGCTAATATTATTAAGAAAATTAATAACTTTATGAAAAGTTTCGTAAATGGTAAATTTATTTTCATTTTGACTTCCAATTAGCGTTGTTGTGTTAGGGATATCTGGTTAAACACTGCTCATTTCAGCGTTGGCTTGAACCATTGCAGTGTCCCTAAAAGGAATGTCAGGAACAATGGGCTATTTAGCTATAGGAAGCTTAAGGACGATTAAATAATAACGCCATTAATTTGAGACATTTGTATTGTGTACATATGACACATTGGTGTTGCGTAGTTTTGACGTCTGTTTTGATTTTAAAGTACTTATTAATAACTGAGTTAAAGTCTTTCAATAATAGTGATATACTTTAACATTTTTACATTTGAGTCTTCTTTTCTTCTTTTTGAGTTATTGCTTCCTATTTGTACAGTCAAATAGTTATACAAATAATATATACAAATAACATCTCCATTATGTTGAAAACATGAGAAGCGCGGTGGCATACTGGTACGCTTTGGTTTTCGATATCGAAAACAAAGCTACCTTCGCCATGGTCAGGCCTTGGATGGGTAAACCAAACTTTATGATCTCGTACTCCTCCTTGCTTCGGAAGGCACGTTAAGCCGTTAACCCGCATTGGGCCAGTGGTGGTATACTCCTCATGTATTTGTTAAGGAAGGCCTGTGCCCAGCAATGGGAAGTATATACGCTGAGGACGACGTAGACAACAAAAATAGTTTCCATATAGTTGACAACAAAATGGAAAATTTATTTGTATCGATGTTATTGACTGTTTGGTAGCGTCTATTCTTTTGAACACTCTGCATGTCGCTAATAATTTGACGCTGATTATTGACCATTTTCAATGTTACGCTATCTATTTGGTACAGTCATCATCAAATAGTGACACTCAGGCTGTTCCAATAAGTAGACACTACCAAAAAGTCTATAATATCGTTAAATACTGGGTCCTTACATATGAAATTGGTGTTTTTATTCTGTCTTAGCAATTTTTCCGTAACTATTAAGTTTCAGAACATTCTTATAAAATAATTGCCTTCTCTAAAAATAGACCATACATTTGAGCTCGTATTATTTAATTTGATAATTTTTTTGTAAGTTTAATTGTATTAAAATTAGACACAAAGCCAATTATTTTTAACTGCCTCCCGAATACATCATTTGATTTGCATTAACATAGAAACGATGAATAATTTTTATCAAGCGTGTTCACACACATATTGCTAAAGCTTGTCTAATGATACATGCCAAATATTATTATCTCTCGATTTGTCGTTGTGAAGAAAACTGATAAAATGTTAGTATGTAAAATGCAGACATCCCCGAAATCTCCATACAAAACACCAATTTCATAGGTAATATAATATAAAGTTTTCATAATGTTGACAACACAAAATCTCCTTTGATGACAATAATATGGAAACTTATGGAACATTAATATGGGTTGAATTGAATTGGATTGAACTTATTTGCACCGATATTATTAGCTTTTTAGGGTCGTCTATTTATTTGAACACCCTGAGTGTTAATTTTTGATGCTGACTGTACCGGTTTCTTAGTTGCAAAAAAGGCAGTTACCTACCATTATTTCCCATTTTAATACAATTATACGTATATGCGTATGCTTTAATTTATTTAATAATATCGATTATTATAATACAGCACGTCCAAGTTTTAATAAGATAGTATATGAAAGACATAATATTAAAATAAAATACATGTTTTATAACAAAATTTTTAATAACAACAAACACTTATAGTTAAGAAATAAGATTATTAACAATTATCACACACGCACGCACACACTCAAACACACAAACATGCATTTTACATACACACAAACAGCAACAACAAGAAACGAAACACATTCACGGCGCTACGACAAAACAACTTAAATTTAAAGGTGCACTAACAGAGTGTTCACAATTTACAATCTTTGTGGATTTTAACTACTCTATAGTACCATATCACAATAACTTTGCAGAAAAAGGCATTACAACTATTATTATATGTGTTGCATAATTCATGTGACATGGTACAATAGAATGTCAGTCCAGTCACAATTCTTGCTAAGCGACTTTCAACCCTAACCGGCACACTTTAGATCTTATGAGATCCTTTCTTAGTGTGAATGATGGTTTCGTAAACTGGTACTTTGAAAGGCACAGGTTTTTCAACAGGAACAATGATGTGCTTATAAACCTTGAAAGGAACGTCCTTGAATTTAGGAACATGGACTGTCTTCTCTACAGGATAAGGTACAGATTTCTCTACAGGTATCGACACTTCTTTGATAATTGGAATAACCACTGCTTTAGGGACTGGCACTTGAATGGGAACTGGATGAGGAACTGGAATGATTACTGGCTGATTGATTTTGAACTCTACGTTCTTAGGCACAGGAACTACTATTTCTTTGTAGTGTTTGATTGGCTCAGGGTTTTCCTCTTCAATGTGCTGGTGAACTGGGTATGAGTGGGCTTTGAGTTCGTGACCACCGAAATTGTGACCACTGAAGCTGTGACCACCGAAATCCTGGGCGCTGAAGTCATGACCACTGAAGTCACCGCCTATGTTTGCTCCCGTATAATCGCTGGCTTGTACCTGTAAAGAAAAGAAAATTGGTTAGTAAAATGTATGCTACATTATGTTGCAATAGACATATAAATAAATAAATAAAATAATCTGTAGGTAGAGCAGGCATGATTCAAAACTAGTACTGTATATCGATAGACGTGCCAAAAAAAATATTGAACCTGATTGCATAACACAGTGCTAATACATTAATATTTATTTACTTTTCTTTATAATTCTTTTCAGAAGTTACAGTCATCGATGTCGTTACCAGAAAATAGTAATTGGTCCTAAAAATAGCCACATCTGTATGCACCCCTGCATCTGACACCCCGGTGGGGCAGAGTCATTGACCTCGAGATTTTTTTTTACAAACAGTGAAAATTACTAAAGGTAATAATTATGTACTTTCGAAATTTAATGTTTCACTATTGATTGATTGCTTGTGGCCAATGATCCATACTAATATTCACTAATATACTTTCGCACAACACACACACACACACACACGAGACAAATTCACCAACTTGCATGGGCTTGATACTGACAAGAAATGTTAATTCATTCTTTTAATAATTAGAGGTTTAAGTTCAACTATTAACAATCAACATTTTGCTAATAAGAGCTAGGAATGTAATGTTGAGCACTTTGTAAAAAAACAATGCAGTGTTAACAAACACACAAAATCTTTTTGTAAACTTTTATCGGCGTTAATCAATAGCCACGCGACACAGCTAGTATGAAATAAATTTTAAGCAATTTGTATTAAATCTTTAAATAGGATGTCCTATTGGATGTTGTCCTACATATGAAGGTGCAATTATATTATAATAGTAAGAGCACAAAAAAATTATATTACTAGGTGGAGGGGTTTCGGCGGCATCGGTATAGTTCAATATATATTACGGGTGTGACGTCACAGTAGACGTTTTGACACGCTTGGTTTCAATACAAATCGTCAAGGTGCATAAAGAGTAACATTTTATATAACTTGTGTTTTATAACACGTCCACATTATGTTACCTTGTTATTCAACAATGGAACATAAAACAATACTGTATACATTACTCATAACAATGCAATATAACAATGTTATATAACCATTGTCGTTAGACGTTCTTCAGCTAAGTTGTATAACATTTTTGTACAAATCATTAACATGTTATGTAATATTCATTATCCGAAACATGTTATATTGCAGTTTTATACATGTTATGATATATAACATAGTTCGTACGCACAATTACACTTGCGTTATCAATGTAAATGTATATCTGCGTATAGTCAAAAAACATTCGCTAGGCGCGAACTCGATACCGCGTATTTTATCGTTGGATCATAGCAATTAGACATTGAAAGTCACAAATAAAATTACGCTCTTCTTGTTTTGCAATCGTTCGCGCCAATTCAATACCGACGGAGTGAACCGATAAAAGTGAAAAAAAAACCGTCAACTACGCTCCGCTTAGATTATTTGTTTTTTTTTGCACTTTCATTTAAATTTATATTTCCGTTCGGTTATTCAATATTGGCGTCTGACCTGCCTTATTTGATCGACTTGTTTTTTAACTATTACGTAAAATGAGAAGGTTTTTGTAACGCTCGTATTCGGTAACGTTATTAGGAGCAGTTTTTGCTCTGAATGGTCGAATAATTGATGTGTCTAGTGTATTACATAAAATATTCGAAAAGAGGGTTAAACAAAGAATTTATATACTTAATAAATGGTTATTAATAAAGAATCCATCTATTATTTCCCTCCGGCCGCTTGTGTCGATTACAATAACAATCAAAGCGTCGTGGTTGTACTTGATACAAGCGCTCGCGGTAATGAACATTAATATTATGATTAATTATTATTATTTAAATTGTAAAATAATTATTTAAAATGTAAAATGTTGACGATTTTAAGTGCCAAGTTTGGCCTATGAAATAAAGTTATTTTTGATTTGATTTTGTAAAATACATGCTGTGTATACATATAATTGAATTACAGATTAGTCTCCATTGTATAAGTTTATATGAAGATCCAAATTATGTAATAACTGTACTTCACTTGTACACCATAAATAAATTAATTAATTTACTATATTTGTTAACCTTAGTATGGGACTCCAACAAAATTTCAACCAGCATAAGTAATAATAATAAGGATAAAACATGCGCCGTATGAGACAACATATCCTCACACTGGATTAGAGTAGAAATGGTTGAAAATAGAAATCATAACCAATTACTTAAAGAACCTCCGAAGGAACATCTTGAGATCGCAAGAATTTGGTCATCTATGTCCAACAAAGGCGAAGATTGCTTTGTTTTCTAATTCAAAAGCTGTTCACAGCTGTTCGTAGCAAATTTAATTCGTTCTTCTTAACTTTTAAACGAACAAGAGCACAGTAACTTACTAGACAAGTTCCGCTAAGTACCGATTAGTTGAAAGCCTAGCAAAGTCTCTTTGTCAATTAATAACTTTACGGAGAAAATTGTTAAGCTTAAGCAACCGGCACTTCATGATAGCAGAGCTTAATCTAGAACCTAAATGAACTATAAAGAAAGACAGATGACCGATGGGACAGTAAATCTTCTGCCATAAACACATATAATTGTTTCGGCAAAACTTTAGATGTTCCCACGAATAAACTTGTAGGTGAATCAAGACAGGTCTTCCTCATGGAAACAACACATGAGGAGTATGGACCGTAACACCACCACGGTGGCCCAATGCGGGTTTGTGGCCCAATGCTAGTTGGTGGCCCAATGCGGGTTGGTGGCCAATGCGGGATGGTGGCCCAATGCGGGTTGGTGGCCCAATGCGGGTTGGTGGCCCAGTGCGGGTTGGTGGCCTAATGCGGGTTGGTGGCCCAATACGTGTTCGTCACTCTAACGTCAGCTAGTAATAATCATCTTCCGCGCATATAAAAGTCTTAGGAAGAAATATAATGATTGTACGCCGTAACACCACCTCATATCTTAATGTGACTGTTGGCTAGCATAGTTGTAATAAACACTGCGATCAACAACTTATAGCCTGACCAGGAAAATAAATTATTTGCATGGAAAAATATAATTGTGGATATTTTTTTTTTAAGTATTTTTGGTGTTGCAATAACAACATAATTACTGGCGCCCTCACAGCAGGTTTTTTATTTTCTGGTCAAGCTATTATATTTCAAATTAAGTAGTTGGTCGCATTGCCTTTCAAAGCATGGAGGAACAAAATACCTGAAAGTAGCAGATAAGAAAGAGATGAAATATGAAACAAGTCTTCAAGTATCTGCACCGAATAATATCTATATGATCGTATCCAAGATTCTACCTTAGCAAAAGTTGCCAGGCTCTCAATGTCGGAATCAAAGATCTCCGAGCTCAGAGCTCCGATTTCCCAGTATTTGCACAAAAATATACCTCTTTAATTAAATCTTCCGTTCAAACAATCTAACGCAAACAGTCCGACAATCTTACCGCTCGGGAAATAGCCCCGGTTTAAAATTCCTTCTATTGACCATTCACCAATGAAGCACGCCTGATTACAGCTATTAATGTTTGATGGATACTTTGAGATTATAGGTGAAGAAACAAAATTTTGTTCAACGCAGAGGTTACAATATCCTAAGAATCTGATTGAAGAAATGTATGTTCGCCATAAGTTATGAAAGGAATATTGGGACTCCCAGTCTCCCAATTTGGGAGTTGTTGCAAAGGGGGCTATCGTTTTTTGCCTAATCAAGTTTGTTATTTACAGTTATTTCCAGTGCCAAAGTAAACATTTGTATTTGTAGCCAGACCAGGAAATTTAAAAATCCTGTTCCGGGGGCGCCAGAAGTTTTCTTGTTATTGCAACACCAAGAACACTTTTTTTTATAAAATTTTCCACAATAGTATTTTCCATGAAAGTAATAACATGCTGAAAATGAAATGAAATACTTTTTTATGAATTCAATGATGGATGATTGACTGGATTAGACCAAAAATACGTGACAGTTAATTTCTCCAGTTTTTTTATGGGAAAATGTTGAGATTTATGTGAACCTATTTTTCTTTGTAGATTATGATGATAGTACGTGTAGGTAAATACAGATTTTTACTAATATCATTCACTACGTAAGACTCTTCAATCAATTTTCCGTTAACCTGTATCCCACCACAGGTGCAGTGACTTCCACTCGCTAAGTGCTTATAATTTCAACCATACCATAAATAAGCTTTAGCTTTCAAAGGCCGTAATTATGATTTACCGCAACAAACACTTCAGACTGAGAACAAACGTGTTACGAGAAGGCTAATGCTCAATTTAGAACCATTTATTTAAGAAAAAAGAGGGAGATTCTTCTATAGTTAATGAAACAAATGAAGTATCAAGTATCAGAGAGATGGCTGATCAGAAATAAAGGCAATTAGGCACTCAAAACAGGTTTCATGCAGGCAAGTATTGATATTAGAAAGTGATTAAATTAGGCAAGAAATTATTGTGTGCACAGCACTTTTAAAAAACTATCTGTTGAACATATGGCCTGACCAGGAATATAGAAACCTCGCCATTTTACGGAAAATTTTCGGAACTAATTTATTTTAATGGCAACAGGATTTTTTTCCGTCAATTTCATTTTGAAATATTTTGATTACCTTTTATTGTAAGATCAGTTAAATATAAGGCAAGTTACATTATATAAGTCATTTTGGTGCTGTTTCTTATGTTGGTAATCCAAATAAATAAATAAATGAAATGTCAACTATGTATGTATTTGTTGTTTAATCCAGTGTAATCAAAAAATTCAGTGTAATTCATGTTTTCATTTTCATCACGGATCACTTGATCTTTATTATTTGAGATAAAGAAAGCAGAATAATTTATAAAGCTATTTGATAATGCTATTTTTTCAAATTGAGGTACGTTTTATACGTACGCTACGAGATTTCCATACATTTTGACGTAAAGCGCGCGCGTGGCTATGAAACGATATTAGGTATCTCTTTTTATCGTAATCGCCCATGGCCGGCGCTTGCGGCCTCAAAAATACACTCATTAGGTAAAACCTTAATTCATTCATCAATGGTGTGGTATAATGACGACGTATCTATCACACAAGTGCTTAATAGGACATACCTGTAGGTCCGGTTGTTGCATAGTGTAGAGCCCGTTCTGGTAGTTGTAAGGATTCCATTGTTGTTCCTGAGCTAAAGCTGCGACCAGCAGTGTGCTGAATAGCTGCCAAAGAGACAAGAACCATAATCAAAAACATATTACATAAAAAATAAGACAATAAGATATAATATTATATACAAAAGAGGCACGTAATCCTTTTTTTAGAAAAATAAAAAAAAACCTCTACAAACAATGCTATAAAATCATAAAATCTTGTTCCGTTAAAAAAACTGTTCGCTCAATTTAAAATTGGAACTCCAGAGAGAACGCCTACAACACGTGACGAACACTAGTGATAATAGTCTATACTTTTTGTTCCGGTTAGTTGCGTCATGTCAAAAATTTGGCGGGAAATTTCCTTTTTAACATCGGTTTCCTTTTCATATCATCTGTTACAACAACATGATGGAATAAAGAACTTTGACTTTGCAAATGTTTCGTTCTCTATTAAAAATGTTATGGGAATGTTTTTTTTGTTTGGTGAGCTAATATTTTATATACTTTATGTAATTGAACGGAACCAATAACATACATTAATACATATAATCACGACTATTATCCCCCGAGTGTTAGTCAGAGACTAGGCAAAGGCACTGCAAAAGCTGTCCGCGCTTCACCAAGCAGTAACTGCACTCAGCGTGACAGCCCGTTGCCGCTATAAGCTATTAGATGTCGTGCAGTTCTGTTCTAAGTCAATTGGTCGCTTTTACGACACCCAAGGGAAGAGGTGGGTTGGTAGTACTCCTCTTCTTAATTTAATTATTAAAATACAATCACAATCAAAATCTTAAAGTGTCTTCCTAAGCACGGAGGAACTCGAGATCACCAAAGATTAGGTCACCCATCCAAGGTCACACTTTTACATAGCCTCATTTTTCTTTTGTTTCCAATATCAAAATTAAAGCACACGAGCAACGTACGCCAACAATAATGAATTTCATGTTATTTTAAAATTCCTTTAAATTTTCCCGGTATAAATTACCTGGAAAATTATCAAACCTCTTTTAAAGAATTTCTACTTCAAGCAGATTGGTGTGAAATGTAAGCTGAAAAGAAAAATGTTAGCTTGGCTGTCAGGACCAGAAACCTTTAGTTTAGCTTGCTGACCCTTGTTTTTACAAAGTACGAGTACATAAAATTAAAAATAACAGTGGGCCAGTGCGAGTATAATATTGGCCTATCTCAATCTACCAATACTTCAAAAATATTATGTAATCACTTTTAACAGTTAATGGCTCTTATTGGGGATTGGGGGGATATCAAGATTAATAATAATCATCTTTTATTGCAACAAACATTGTACATACCATAGATGTTAAGGTAGTTAATAATATCAGACATGTTTCACCACCGTCAGTTCACTTATCAATTCAAATGATTTTTTCGGGAGGCAGTTAAAAATCTTTGTGTCTAATTTTAACACAATTAAACATACAAAAAATTATCTAATTAAATAATACGAGCTCAAATATATGGTCTATTTTTAGAAGAGGTAATTATTTTATATGAATGTTCTGAAACTTAATAGTTACGGACAAATTGCTAAGACAGAATAAAAACACCAATTTCATAGGTAAGGATCCAATATGTAAGTACTTTTATTATTATAAAATAAATGCAAGTTAATAAAAAATAATAATACAGGATGTCAAAATAAAATTGAAACAATATTAAGTAGGTATAAGTTTCAATTTTGGCTACTTGGTGGAGAGAGTGACAGAGGTCATTTATTTACTTCCACCATGGGACATGGTGCAGTTTTTACAGGCCATTGAGCAACTGCAAGACGACACTGCGGACGTCAGATAGTTCTGCTATGGGTATAGGGTGACCATATATTTATATACCTTCAGACATTCACACCTATCAACTAGGCCCATTTTACGCATGTAATGCTGCTGATGTCATGGATACTAGATGACGGATAAATATAAATAGATAAAGAGAAAATATACAATACATAAATAAGAATGCAAGACTGGAGAACAAATGCCTGTATTCATTACACTAACATTTGTACCCATCAGGGATCAAACCAAGAACCTCTCGAGATGGCAACATTTTGAGAGCGGCGGGCGGCGTTTAGACCACTCGACCACGGAGGTCGTCAAGACCATATTACTATATTGTGGAAGTAATAGAATAATTTAAAAAGTTATTCTTTTTCTGAATAGCATACGACATTGCCTAAATAGCATGAGCAGCGTGATTTGATATTTACCTCGTTTTTATCGCCCCCAATTGTCAAATTCCGAACTACTTTGACAGTTGAATGTAAAAAACCAGATTTTTTATTTAATTTTATTTAAAAAAAAATGGTGTTCATGTTAAATGAGCTGGTGAGAATGTCTACGTCATTACTATCTGCGTATCACCATATCGTAGGTATTCATATAATTTCTTTCATTCGGAAACCAAGAGAAAAATGGCCAGAGAAGAGTGCAATGACAGCAACGAGGCGCTAATATAGCTATGGCGCCTCGTTACAAACTTAGTACATTAAAGGCATGGAGATATGTAATTATGGGGTCGATTTCAACATTATTGACATTGACCTCATTAGTGTTTACGTTTATTTTAGACAATGATGAAAATAATATAAATCAATAGAAACATTCATTCAAAAAGAATGTACCAACTGCTTTTCTTGCCTAGCATGTCGAAAAAGGCGACTAAGGGCGTATTGGGTAATGGGTCTGTGATTGTGTAGGCGATGAGCTAGCCACTTGTTATTATTCTTTCACGATTTTTCATCTGACCAAACCCAATTTTGTATGGCTAAATGTGGATTTATATTATTTTCATCATTTTCTAAAATGAACGTAAACACTAATGAGGTAAATGTCAATAATGTTGAAATCGACCCCATAATTACATATCTCCATGCCTTTAATGTACTAAGTTCAGTGGCATGAACTTTGTGCCCAGCCCACTGCCACTTAAGGCTCGCAATTCTACCTATTTAGACCTATCAGTGACCATAGTTCAATTTTTTTTTTCTTTTATCCCAATTAGTTACAAAAGCATTGCCACCGTGCCCGTGCAGCGTCCCCGCTATTTTTGAGTTATGGCGACGAACAAACCTAACAAATGGCTGTCCCCTGAACTAAAAACTGAAATAACGAGCTGTTTGCACCCAAAATAGCGATCTCACTAATGATGTGGCTTGCAACATCGAAGAAAGCTGACGAAAATATATTTGGTGATTTATTTTTAAATAAATTGGATTTTTAGGGTTTCTTTGAGGCGTGAGTGATACCATAATTGTTCAATTTATAACTGAATTCTCAGATAAATGTTTTTTATGGTTACTTTAATGCGTAAAAGACATGACGCCTTTTACGCATTTTTAAAGCAATTAGGTAAATGATTTTACATAAATGTGATTTTAAACTTTAACCAAAACGTGTGATAACTAGTGAAAAGAGGGCAATATGCATTTTGTATAAGACTTATTTTCGTCTTCTTCTCTAAATAAAGGCGTTATTTTCATTTAAAATCTTATTTTTTATTCTGTTCATTCTGTTATTTCATCCGTCCTCTATATCACAAGTTTTCTGTAAGAATTTGCTGTGTTGTTTATGTCTGCAACACGCCAATATATATTTCTATGTTCTATTATTTCCATTTCACGGTGTGAATACACTTGTACTTCCTCAAAGGTACCGCATAATAACCGTTATTGTCCACAAACCTACTTCCGTTGCTTTCTTTGCAGTTTAACTACCGTTGCAATATTTTAATACAAGATGATGCTTTTACCTAGTCTCTGACAAACCCTTATGGGATAATAGTCGTGATTATAAGTATGTATGCAATATTATTATCACTGTGATAACACGGCAACCTCGATAACTTTGAATTAAATTGTTATATTTCTATTAATATTTAGGACCGTTTGGATGATAGCAAGCAATGATAGCTTATTTTTAAATACACTTAACTTAATACACCGTATAACATTACTTCATTCTACAAATAAATTATGTTTATATTAATTAGACGATAAATAAGTATGGCTACTCCTTTTCTATTAGATTTAAAAAAAAGAGCCCATATTTTTAGTCCCAGAATTGGATAAAAAGATTGAGAACCACAAATTCTTTGTTTTCTTTTTGTCTTAGATCAAAATGGATAGAGTACAGTTACTTCACACAGCTTTGTGTAGACCACTTGGTCGAATTTTCACGTAAATAAATTTTAATGCAAAAACAAGTAGCGGCTCAATAAATAACTGAAGTTAATGAATATTAAAATAATAATTATACACTATTCGCTATAACGTTGCGTAATAACGGTAGGCATCATTTGCAAACAAAACTTTATACATTTCGCTTTGAGCGCAGTAAATTAGCGATTAAATATTTAAACGACCATTATTTTGTCGTTTAACGGTTAATAACTGTTATAAATAACTGAAAGTTGCTAACAACGATGCATCAAGTTATCCAGGACCAGGCAAACTAAAAAGTTTTATGCTGCTTTAGAAACATACGGGATTATAACAGGAGCGTGCCTGACGCTATTCGGAGAGTTTTGGTTAAAAATGTATGATTTGTATGATTGGCTATTTAAATAAGGGGCTCATGAGATTCTTGCCGGGTTCTTCCCGTGAAAAGCCTTAATCTCGGAGTCCGGCTTGTATCGATTGCAGATGTCAAGAAAACATTTATGTGCAAAGATAGGCGTGGTGTGGTCATGTGTTGAGGAGAGATTGCCACATAACAAGAAGAATGAAGAAGATGTGGAATTGTGGATGGCCCAAGAATGAGAGGTGGGACAAAAAGGAGATGCATTGAATGCGTGCAATGATATTAGAATAAAAGAAGTGGATGCTAAGTTGACAAGTGACAAGGGGAATAGTATTATAGAAGAAGCGGTGCTGCATCTTCTTGCAATTCCTACAGGAGCCACTTACGTTACCAACCTGTGATATAAGATGTAAGGTCACTGTTAGTACCCATAATTAGTACATATGACAGGTACCTAATCTCTTAGCCTTCATCTCACCTGATGGTAAGTAACGATTAGACCGAAGGTGGAAGCGAGCTTCTTCTGTAATCCTTAACAACTGAGGAACTGGCTATTTAACATATGATTGCCGGAACAACAATGCTTAAAACATTGTTATTATGGCGACAAATTTAGGTAAGACGTTGGTAGCTAGCCAGGCGGGCTTAGAAGCCCTACCACCAACCAAACCGAGCAGAAAAACTTCTGCTCCCATGGGGAATCGAACTCGGACCTCCCGATCAACACCCGGTGGTGTAAACCACTAGACCAGAGAGGCGGTAACTTAATCCTTTAACTTTTTAATTACGGAACATGCGCAAATATTTAAAATATTTGATTGAAATAATTTGTGGTTATTTCTCTCCTTAAAAACCTGTAAATCCTTAAAGTACCACTGTTTCACATATCTTTACAATAATAATTGCACAACTCACATATGTTTGCACTCCACACATTTTGTTGTTCACTATCCGTCTCACTGTAACTTGTGATGTCATAATAAAATAGACCGCGCTATTTATATCAAAGTGACAGGCCTCGAATTTCCAATGTTTGAATGTCTACTTCTTACTTTTTTTCATTTTTTCTTCGCTATATACCAAATTACTTTGACCTATCACTTGTGTCTGCCACGGTGAAACACAGATCTACTTATTTTGGACAGGTTATATCATTTGGCCCGCTGCGAAAGCAATAAGTTTGGTACTCTTATAACTTACTACATTGCTGTTTGTATCAATGGTCAAATTCTTTAGTTGTAGTGGAGATGTAATGTATTTGTTACTAGATAATATCTCGTGCGGAAGTATATATCGGCTCGGCAGTTTTTATTTTTTCTTCATTGTTTTTTAACGTTATACCGGCAAAAATTGAATGAGCCAATATTGGAGCGACATTATCAACAACATCTTTTTATTCTTCCCTATCTATAGTAATTACTTCAACGTCTGCCTTCCGTGCGTTCAAGATATCCTTTTTTTAAAGCTATTATTGTTTTTGATACTTTTTGCGTCTGTGTGCTTGCCGTAACACATAATTAGTCTAGATTTGCTGCCGGAAGTGCATGAGAGTGAATGTAAGGCATGAATTTAAACTGCTGTAATTTAGGTGAATTTTAGAATTATTAGAGCATTAAACCCGAACCTTTCTAGATAAGCTTAACAAATCTGATGCCGGATTTGAATATTATAAAAGGACTTGTGTTGACTACTGCACTGGGCTACGGGCTGATAAGGGGTATACTCACGTTCCTTAAAGCAAACGAAATATCTCGGCTTCACGAAAACCCAGATGGACGATTAATTTTGCCGGTGAATTTACTACCTTGTAAATAAATGTTATAAATGTCATATTTAATACGGGTTTCTAACTAAAAATTGCTCATTCTGGCCGATTCTGGTTGAATAAATATTAATTTGTATTATGCCAAACATGTGTGAAAGCCACGTTAAAGCCATGCGTATAAATAATTGAAAATTCGATGAAGCCGTGTATGTTGCATTTCATTTTGTACTGTATTTTTGTGTTTTTTACAGAATTTTATCTATCTATCTTTGGTCCAAACGTAACAGACCGTGGCGTATGTCAGGGTCGAAGCAAATGGAAAGATCTCTGCCAACCCCTACGGGAAAAGGCGTGACCCTATTTATGTAAATAAATATATATTTATAAGAAATCTAAGATAGTAGATTTTTGATACTACTTCTATTGCTGTAGATCAAAATGTTACCTAATGGTCAAAACACAATCAGTTGTCTCTATCGAAACTCGAATGGAACCCTTTTAGTTTAACAATACCTAGGTAGGTATTGTTATATATAAATACATCAATTAACCATGCAGATTTATAATAATGGTTATGTTATTAATCAAACTATAAAAATAATGCATAAAGGTGTACAATAGGTAATTCTTTGTCCGCTTTACTGTTATATAACAACGAGAGCATTATTTCACCATTGCCATAATTCTAAACACATTTTACCTTATACATTACATTTATTGTGTCATATTCTATTATATTACAAGATCTATTGTTACGTCTTGCATACGTACTTAGGTCTAAATAAAAAAAGTCAAGCGTGTGTCGTGTAGTAGGAATGGTAGAGTTTCGCAGTAAATCGCATCATCTTAGGAATTTCATATTGGGTCCTTACCTATGAAATTGGTGTTTTTATTCTGTCTTAGGAATTTGTCCGTAACTATTAAGTTTCAGAACATTCTTATAAAATAATTGCCTCTTCTAAAAATAGACCATATATTTGAGCTCGTATTATTTAATTTGATAATTTTTTGAAAGTTTAATTGTGTTAAAATTAGACACAAAGACAATTATTTTTAACTGCCTCCCGAATACATCATCATTTGATTTGCATTAACATATAAAAGATGAATAATTTTTATCAAGCGTGTTCACACACATATTGCTAAAGCTTGTCTAATGATACATGCCAAATATTATTATCTCTGGATTTGTCGTTGTGAAGAAAACTGATAAAATGTTAGTATGTAAAATGCAGACATCCCCAAAATCTCCATACAAAACACCAATTTCATAGGTAAGGACCTAATATTTAATTTTAGGAATCTGTTCAATTGGATGGAGAGTAGGTAGTGACGTCACCTTCCGGGAACATGGAGTAATGAACGTAAACCTCTCGTTACATTTTACTCGGACATTTTCTCAATCCGTTTTCGTATTCATCGCGAGAAAGTTCTTGCTTGTTAGATATAAAAATGAAGCTATAGTACGTCTCAATTCAAGTTGGCAAAAAGGTAAACAAAAAAACCGACATACCGAATTTGTTATTCAATAATCACACTTTTTACATGGACATGGGCACATAAATATAATTAACGGTAACAATTGTTGTCCGTTTCAATTAATTTCAATTACCGACAGTCATTAGAAAACATTTTAGAGATGAAAAATTACCATTGTTTTGTTTACCTTTTAGGCAACTTGGATTGAGATGTACTATAGGTACTTGTTACTACACATTGATATATTATGTTGTCTGCACTTCTCACACAGTAGTATCTCCTTACTTTAACATACCAACATTAGCTGAGTTTCTTGCCAGTTTTTCTTCAGGATCATGGCCCCGATTGCGCTAAATAAGAATGTATTGGGTCCGTACCTATGAAATTGGTGTTCTTTTTCTCTCTTAGTATTTTGTCTGTAACTATTAAGATTCAGAGTATTCCAAAAAAATAATTACCTCGTCTAAAAATAGACTATATTTTTGAGCTCTTTTCATTTGTTTTGATAATTTGTTGTAAGTTTAATTGTGTTAAAATTGGACACGGAGATAACTCTTTTTAAGTGCCTCCCGAATACATCATTTTATTTGCATTCACTTAAAAACGATAAATAATTTTTATGAAGTGTGATATTACACATATTACTAAAGCTTGTCTAATGATAGATGCCAAATATTATTATCTTTGGATTTGTGGTTGTGAAGAAAACTGAAAAAAATTTAGTATGGAAAATGCAGAATTCCCCAAAATCTCCATACAAAACACCAATTTCATAGGTAAGGACCTAATATAAGAACTAAGGTGGCAATCAAGCATATTACAGTCCATAAAACAGCGTTCCTGCGTAGTTCCTGCGTAAACGCGCTGTGACGTCACTGACTCGATCCATACAAGCTGTTCAATCACGATTCACGCACGTCTCGGTGTCCCCCGTGCCTTGCGTCCGCCGCACTTACGCGCGAAGGTGCGTGTTTTGCCGCATGTAGGCGCGTGAATCGCATGCGCGCGAGTGGATGTTTCCAGTTTGATGTCGTTTTTTCTATACAAAAGAAGATACTTTCATACAACGTTAGAACACGGATATTTTAGACTACTTATGTAATGGAAAATGTGGTAAACTGCAGAATATATAGAACAGATATTTATTTATTTTTTACTTCAAAAACTTCAATGACGTTGTAGTTTATGACATTTAAAAAAAAACAATAATGTTGATGAAAGGGGAGGATAGAAACTTGCTAAGTTTCTTGCCCGTTCTTCTCAGAACAAGGCCTCCTGGTGTTTTGTGAACGGATGGCGTAGTTTATCGCTTTCACGAAATTTTGAAAAATGCTTTTGACGTTTAAAAGCATGTCATTGTGGTAAGACGCATCTAAATTGAATAAACACGTTACGTCGTGCGGCTCTGTATGGAAATTGCCTGACTAACACTCAGTTGCACAAAGATTTTTTAAGGACGACATTTGTTAATGAGACATTAAAACTTTAAAGTTCATTAAATTTAAAGTTCTAGCTAATGTCTCTTTAGCATTGACAGGGTGCTAATGTCGTTTTGTGCAACGTAAAACTACGCTAAGGTGTTCTTTTGACACTTCAATAAATAAATTTAATGGAGCATTAGAGATAAAGCTGACATTAAATTTTAAAGTTCGTTTCTGCAACTGGGTGTCAGCAAGTTTAATCCTCCCTTCGTTTGTTTATTTAAGCCCATTATGCAATACTTACTAATCTTACTATAATATCATGTTTCGATGGTGGGGGAATGTTACCTGCCTCCGCGAGTCTATTCTGTGTCTAAGTGAAAGTGAACCTATCACTCGCGACAATCTGACAGGTTAGAAAGGAATTACATTTTTGTTTTTAATATTTTTTACTCTTTGTTTTAGCTGCAATATTGATTGCATCCTATTTAAGCAGACATACATTCTATATCCTATAGAAGGCAGAGATCCATTACTCACCTTAATTTTCCAGTAATTTCGTTGCCTCAGCCTATAGAAATCCCACAGCTGGGCACAGGCCTCCTGGTAGTTTTGTGAACGGATGGCGTAGTTTTTCTTTTACACGAAATATTGTAAAATGTTTAGGTATGACATTCATAAGCATGTGCTAAGACGCATCTAAACTGAATAAATGCTTTTCATTTAGATTTTTGTTTTTTTGATTTCAGGCCTTCCTGGAGAAACACATGAGTAGTATGGGCCGTAACACTACCACGCTGGCCCAATGCGGGTTTGTGGGTAGAAACGGTGACAGTAGCGACTAAAACCAACGCCTTAACGAGCATTCCGAAGCACGGCGGAGCTCGAGATCGCAGTTTTGGTCACCTTTCCACGGCCTGACCATGGCGAAGGTAGCTTTGTTTTCAATCAAAACCACTACGCCACCCTTTTTGTTAAAATTTTGTTTGGTTTTTTCTTAGCTGGTTGTTTTTTCAACTAATCAGAAATAACCGTAGCCAGCCATGTCAAATATAATTTAGCACGGTTCATTATATTTTTATTGTTGTTTTAAAAATTACTGTCGTTATTGACAATGTACGTACCTGTGACCGATAAGATTGTATAACTAGATACAGTCTACAGCACACCAGACTAAACAAAGCTGTATAGTCACGAGAACATCTAAAGGTTTTAACAGTAAATGACTTCTATTAGAAGGGTATTAAGACGTTTATTGTACAAAAGTGTATACATGTTCTTGCTCGTGACTGTACAATTTCGTGCGAAACATTCAAATCGATTTTGAACCTTAGGTTTTAGACATTAAGTATAAAATTTACTTTTCGATTGTTTTGACGAGAAGTGGAATGCTTTGTAGGTACTTATACAAAGTGATATAAACACACGGCTGATAGTTATCCTAGACATGTTACCGAATAATAAAATAACCGTGTAATAAAAATGGTTACCGTCGTTCAAATTTATTCCTTGAGGTGCTGGACTGCATCATCCCTACTAATGTTAAGAAAGTAACTCTGTCTGTCTGTCTCGCTTTCACGTCAAAACTACTGATCCAATTTAACCGATATTTGGTACACAGATAGTCTAGCCTGACAAAGTACGTAGGCCTTTTATCCCATGGACGTATATTGGACCATGCTTGTGAATGTAAAAAAAAAATTATAACGCCTCCCAGGAAAATGAAGGACGAATTTATGCCACTATGAACCTTGCTTCTAATAATAGAGTAGGAGAAAATTATCAGGCTACTGTTCCAATTTGAAAATATCTTTCAGTGTTAAATAGCCTATTCATTGAGGAAGGCTATAGGCTACATACCATCACACTATCTCAACTATTTTACGCGGCAAGGAAAGGAATATTTCGGCATCCCTACATACAAGCCCACTGTTGGCAACCAACTATGCCTTGGCATGCTGCAACGTCCTTAGGGATGCCGAAGCGTCCTCAAGCATGCCGTACTGTCCAAACTACCCCCGAGTGATGCCTTGGCGCGGCGGCGGCATACTGAAGGATGCCGAAGTATCCCGAAGCAACCTCAATGCCGACAATGCAGCAACCTCAAGCATACCGAAGCGGTATTTTTGTTACTACGGCCATATATCATGGAAATTTCTATTTTGTTGCCATGAAGTTAATATAAATTGTCACAGCGCTCCCTGGCCCGGCTGAGGCAGGAAAGCGTTGAGAGCAGAAAAATATGTACAATTAAATAAAAAGAAATATTATACAGTGAACAATTTATTTCAAGAGCTAAAAAAATATACTAACAACTTTGTCGGTAGAGGAAAAAAAAAACGGGTTCCTTATACATATGTGTTGCTCTCTCCAGTATAATTATCATCTATGTCTTAAAACTAAAACAAAACTAAGTAAATCAATCAATGTCCTCACGAATCCTGCAACCATCCAGTCTTCTTATGAGAAGCAGTCAGGCTATACATAGGGCTTCCTAAATCTGCCTCTTGCATTACCAATAAAAATGTTATGGGTGACAGGACAAGCGTTACTTCGTTTTAACGCAGTATTTATAAGAGTTTGCCCAACAAAATAAACTTATGTTATTATGACAAATAACAAATAAGTGCAAAAAAAGAAAAATACCAAAATATAAACCACCGCAACCCACCTGTGGGCAAAGCACAAAACTTACATGAAAATTTTTATATTTAATTAATTATATAGAGTTATCCCAAAACATCGTAACATGAATTAGCTGTTTATTAATAAATTACAAATACATACCGGTTCTTAAATCATAGGTCATTTTACATTATTTTTCAATAAAAAATAATAAATATTCCGTGTTTAACTTAAACACATTTTCCAAATTTTGTCGAAAAAATTGCATGACCAACTCGATATCGTTCTCTCATCTCGTAGGCCGCGCCTGCCCGGCCGATCGTCTATTGTTTATCTTTTTTCCACGTATATGGCTTCGAGATAAGAGAATTGAGCCATTTAAAAGAATTTGAAATTAATTAATTTTTCCAATTTAAATAATAAAAAAAATGCAATGTTACAAAATACATATAATCACGACAATTACCCCTTAAAGGTTAGTCAGAAAGTAGGCAAAAGCACCGCAAAAGCAGTTCATTGGCATAGTCCGCGCTTCACTAAGCAGTGACTGCACATGCGATCGCGTGACAGGTGGTGAGTCCGTCGCCGCTATAAGCAATTGGATGTTGTGCA
Organism: Parapoynx stratiotata; assembly: GCA_910589355.1. NCBI lineage: Eukaryota > Metazoa > Arthropoda > Insecta > Lepidoptera > Crambidae > Parapoynx > Parapoynx stratiotata. Next base: position 11,939,471 of record OU342481.1, read on the forward strand.
GTTGTAAGTCCATTTGTCGCCTTTTACGACACTCAAGGTAAGTTGGGTTGGTAGTATTTTTTTAATGAGCCGCTACCACACGACTCACGGCCTTGGCACGGTGGCTAAGTTAATATATGATGCTATTTATCACCTAAAATCCTGAGCCGTGCCGATGCCTATAATGAGGGCCGGGCCTAGGTTCCTCGTCTCGTATCTCCACTCACACCCAATTCATATATCCTTCTAGTCAATCTACTTACATCCTTTCTACATGACCAAAACATCTCAGCATTCCTTTCTCTATTCTAAAACTTATGATATCGTTATTCTAAAAACGCGCTGTTAACGCGCGGTTAAAGAAGATCCAAGAAGAAGCGCGGCACAGATGCGCCTATTCGCGCAAAATGGCCGCCACCGCGTTGAAGATGTACCCCTAAGGCCAACCCCTTCGTAGTAACAATGTTACACGTTAAATTATAAATTACGTTGAATTATATAATGGACGTTAAATTATATAAATTTCCTTAAATTATATAATTTACGTTAAATTATATAATTTAACGTGTTTCGTTGTTACTACGAGGTTAAATAAAACAACTCAAACATGAATTAACAAAATTTATTCCTTAGAGCATAATATTTACAAGGCCTTAAATATCAATCTTAGAAGTGAGCAGTCAGTCTGTCGATCTCGTATAGGTCCGCGGTTATCTCTTCTACTTTGGTGCCGATCTTCTTAGCAATCTGTAACGAAGAAAATGTACATTTAAATAGTTGTTTATTAATATTAAAGTACAAAAAACTGTAAAAAAATAATTAGCTTGGTCCTAACATTTATGATATAAAATTTACTGTGTTAAAGTCATCGAAAAAATATATATTATTTTTATGGTGATGGCTAACTGTTATTAATCATTTGGGGCCAAATAAAAAAGAGGGTCAATTTGCCCATTAGAAGCATCATTCTTGCATCCAGATTTTTATATAAAGGTATTATTTTACAGTACAATGTATAAAACAAGATCAAAAATGTATGCATCAGCAAGCAAGAACATCGTTATATTTAAAATGTATAATTAAACTGGTGGTGATGGCTATCAGGTCAGACCATAGACACATTGTAGATAGCATATTTAAGATATATTTATATATATATGTAATTTTTGACTTATATTTTTTACTTGGCATTTTTTGACGTTGTCTTTTTATTGCTTATTAAACTATTAGACTGAAAGCTCGCCTTATTACATATTAGGTCCTTACCTATGAAATTGGTGTTTTGTATGGAGATTTTGGGGATGTCTGCATTTTACATACTAACATTTTATCAGTTTTCTTTAGAACGACAAATCCAGAGATAATAATATTTGGCATGTATCATTAGACAAGCTTTAGCAATATGTGTGTGTACACGCTTGATAAAAATTATTCATCGTTTTTATGTTAATGCAAATCAAATTATGTATTCGGGAGGCAGTTAAAAATAATTGTCTTTGTGTCTAATTTTAACACAATGAACCTTACAAAAAATTATCAAATTAAATAATACGAGCTCAAATATATGGTCTATTTTTAGAAGAGGCAATTATTTTTTAAAAATGTTCTGAAACTTAATAGTTACGGACAAATTGCTAAGACAGAATAAAAACACCAATTTCATAGGTAAGGACCCAATATTTTAGACACTTAACAATTGGTATAGTATTGTATTGTGTCAAAAGTCTCAGTAGGCGTTATTATCTTTTCCCTATCTTCCTGTCCAGACTATCCCTAAAGTGGTGTGTGTAACAACAAGTTCGTGTGCAAGAAACACTCACATAATGGCAATAAAAATTTACAATAAGCTAAGGACATGAAGCTGTTACCAATAAACATTTTTAAAACGAAACTAAAAAATGGTTGATTGAGTAATGTTTTATTAATTTAATAATTTATTGTACACAATAAAGAAAGAAAAATACAACGAAGAAAGAAATATACAATGAAGAAAAAAAATTACAATAGGTAGGGCATATGTCTATAAGATATCTCTTCCAACCCACCTGCGACAGGAGAAGTGCAAAGAGAAAAACAAGTTGCGTGTCTTCTTCTTCTTGCCCTTTTCCCACTCTAGGTGGGGTCGGCACAACATGTCTTCTTCTTCCATTCTCCTCTGTCACTCGTCAGCTCAGCATCCACTACTTTTATCCTCATATCATTCTTCACGCATTCAATCCATCGCTTCTTTGGTCTTCCTCTAACTCTAGGTCCGTCCACATCCATGCTCAGCATCCTTCTTGTAATGTGACATTCATCCCTCCTCATCACATGTCCATACCACGCTAACCTATTGCTCCTAATCTTTTCTGTCACTGGCGCTACTTTCAAACTTCCTCTAATATATTCATTCCTGATCTTGTCCATTCTTGTAACTCCACACATCCATCGCAACATTCGCATCTCTGCTGAGTGCAGCTTTCTTTCATCCATCGCTTTCGTTGCCCAACATTCAGATCCATACATTACAACTGGTCTAACGACGGATTTATAGATCTTCCCCTTAAGCTTAAGGGGTAATCTAGGGTCACACGTTGCTCCTGAGACCTGTCGCCATTTCATCCATCCCACATTTATTCTATTTCTTACATCCTTGTCAATATCGCTATCGTTTTGAATTAATGATCCGAGGTACCGGAAATCGGAGCAAATAGGTAGGGATACACCACCTAAGGTCATGTCCGAAAAACTGGATGCCTCCCCAAAAGGGCAGAACAAGTGCTCGGTTTTCGTCCTACTAATCCTTAAACCGACACTCTCCAGCCTACTCTGCCATTTTCCCAGCCTGCTTTGAACCTCGGATACATTTTCTCCAACAAGAACAATGTCGTCGGCGAACAGCATACACCAAGGTGCCCCCTCTTGTATGTCTGCTGTAAGGGCATCCATAACAAGAAGAAACAGGTAAGGGCTTAAAGCCGACCTCTAGTGCAAACCTACAGCCACATTGAACTTGTCGGTTACTCCGGCTTCGGACCTAACTTGCGTGCTCGCTCTATCATACATCTTTCTTACAAGCTCATCATACAAGTTAAACAAGTTGCGTGTACCTACTTAAAATTATTATAAGCATAATAAACCCTATCCCCTGAAAGAGGGGGGTTTCTATTCCCTGAAAGAGTACTTTTATCTAAATTTGTTATAATATTACTTTTTTTTAAGTATTTATTTAGTACCTATTAATGTTAATTTTGCATACCAGTTTCTGGTGAAATATTGGGTCCTTACCTATGAAATTGGTGTTTTTATTGTCTTAGCAATTTGTCCGTAACTATTAAGTTTCAGAACATTCTTATAAAATAATTGCCTCTTCTTAAAATAGACTATATATTTGAGCTCGTATTATTTAATTTGATAATTTTTTGTAAGTTTAATTGTGTTAAAATTAGACACAAAGACAATTAATTTTAACTGCCTCCCGAATACATCATTTGATTTGCATTAACATGAAAACGATGAATAATTTTTATCAAGCGTGTTCACACACATATTGCTAAAGCTTGTCTAATGATACATGCCAAATATTATTATCTCTGGATTTGTCGTAGTGAAGAAAACTGATAAAATGTTAGTATGTAAAATGCAGACATCCCCAAAATCTCCATACAAAACACAAATTTCATAGGTAAGGACCTAATAAATTGTGAACACCTTATCATGTACCATATTTCATGTGAAATAAAAAGTCTTTGTCTTTGTCTTTTTGTAACTCACGTCCAGCCGGTCAGCGTTGGGCAGAGTCCCGTAGAGCGCCACCAAGTCTCCATCCAGCATTCCTCGCGCCGGCCCGCCGCCCGCAGTGCGTCTTGCGCACTTGTACGTTCTGACGGTCAATTATTACATTCATTAGAAACTAGTTCCCATGGGAAAATTGGTATAAAAATTTGCGTATGTCCTTTCTTACTCTCTAGACAATGCGTGTGCCAATTTCGATTAAATCGGTTCAGTAGTTTTGACGTGAAAGCGAGAGCAGACAGACAGACAAAAAGGTAAACCGAGTTACTTTCGCATTCATAATATTAGTATGGATATTAGGTCCTTGCCTATGAAATTGGTGAATTTTTTTCCCTTAGTATTTTGTCAGCAACAATTAAGTTTCAGAACATTGTTATAAAATAATTAACTCTTCTAAAAATAGACCATATTTTTGAATTCTTATGATTTGTTTAGATAATTTTTTGCTCTTTTTAACTGCCTCCCGTATATATCATTTGATTAGCATTAACATCAAAAACGATAAATCTGTCTATGGCTTCTACGTTAATACTAGTGAACAAATTTCATCGAAAGGTACACAGATAGTCTAGAGCCTGAAAAAGGACTTAAGCTACTTTTTATCCCGAGGAAACGTGTACTAGTAGGTGATAAATAAATATAAAACGCATTACCTATAGGCCCTGGGGTTGAGCCCAGCGATATGCCGGCAGTAGTTGTTCATAACGTTCTGCAACATCAGCAGTCGCCGGTACATCTTCTCGGACACTGGCAACACATAGCCTACTCCGCCGTCTAGGGTTGCTGTACGTAAAAAAACAAATATTTAAAAACACCTAAAAGGATTTAAAACAACATGGGTCATTGAGAATGGACCTAGAGTGAGAGGAAGACCAAAGAAGCGATGAATTGAATGCTTGAAGAAGGATATGAGAATAAAAGAAGTGGATGCTGAGCTGACGAGTGACAGAGAATGGAAGAAGAGTAACTACACAAATATACAGTCATTATACCGTTAAATTAAATTTTATTTTTAAATACCGTCAATTTTGAACTGGCTATCTCACCTCTGATTGCCGGAACACAACAATGCTTATAACATTGTTATTATGGCGACAAATTTATGTAGGACGGTGGAAGCTAGCCAGGCGGGCTCAAAAGCCATATCACCAACCAAACCGAGCAGAAAAACATCCACCCCAGTGGGGAATCGAACACGGACCTCCCGATCAACACCCGGTGGTGTGAGCCACTAAACCGGAGAGGCGGTTTTAGAACAGTTTTTATGAATATCGCTTGTCTCACATTGTACTTGATACATAAAAACAGGCCCTTATTTTAAAACTCATACCTTAATAGGTATCAGTCTTTTGATTAGCTATAAAAAAATCTTTATGGCATTTTATTTTCCTTTCCTGACTGTAATTTGTTGAAAATATGTGAATTCAGTTAAGCCTATTTATTCTCAAATATCGATTCATAGATTCGTTTCATAAACTCGCTTTAATTCTAATAGATTTCGCAATAAGAAGAGATAAGTATAGAGATTCCATGATATTCATGATAGTCTGAGGATATTTATTTATTTATACTGGTCAAGCGCATTGCACAGTCTCGCCTTTCTGGGAATTTCATAGCCCGTCAATGGTCAGAAAACCAAACAAAATAGAAACATGTATTGTTTGTGAACGCGGTTAATATGCCCAGGGTATATCGGAAAATTTTACCAATATTGTATTGCCAGTATTATAGATTAATCTGGATTACTCTAATTGAATGTTTATATATTGTCCTCAGCCTATATACGTCCCACTGCTGGGCACAGGCCTTTTTCATGGAGAAACACATGAGGAGTATGGGCCGTAACACCACCACGCTGGCCCAATGCGGGATGGTGGGTAGAAACAGTCCTAATAGCGATCGGGACCAACGACTTAACCTGCCTTCCGAAGCACGGAGGACCTCGAGATCACAAAGCTTTGGTCACCCATCCACGGCCTGACCTTGGCGCAGGTAGCATTGTTTTAAATCGAAAACCAAAGCGTACTGACCAATATACGCCACCGAGCTCCTATGTTTATATATATTCAGGATATTTATTTAATACATTTATCCGTCATCTAGTGTCCGTAACACAAGCAGCATTATTTGCTAAAAAAGGGGCTAGTTGATAGGTGTGAATGTTTGACGATATTTATTTATTAATCCTACATACACCTACCGCCTAGTCAGTGGTAGGTGCAGTTCGTTTTAATAGACACCCCTTAAAAAGCTTGTAATGATAGGTACTCACTATACATAGTAACATGCGTAGACTTCGCAGGTCCGGCAGCCGCCAGTCTAAACATAGCGTGGACCTGCTGCCCCACATGGTAGTCGCACTTCTTGATTAGGCGTTGGCCTGGGGACAAAAACAGGTTTCTATAGCCCTATGGTATGTTTTCATTGAGAAAACCTTCACACTTTTAGTTGCATTAAGAAATGTCAAGAATGTCAATTCCTATGCGAAACGTGAAAGCGCCCTCTAGCGGAAACTAGTTAAAATCACTTTTCTCATAAAATTGACATTTAACGCAACTACAAGTGAAAAGCTTTTTACAATAAATACACTACGGGTACCGAATATTTTTATCACTCTTTGATTATTAAAATTAACTGTGTATAAAATCCACTAATAGGTAGATTTAAAAGGTTTCAACCTGTAATAAATATTGATATTGATTTACTGTTGTATAATATTGCTTTTATTTTATTTATAATTTCTTTACGAAAACATTACAAGATTAATTTTCAGGATTGAAGTGAGGATAAACGAGCAATAGACATTTATGACGTTGGAAATAAACAATTTATAGTACGTCTCAATCCAAGTTGCCAAAACAAACAAAACGAAGATAATGTTTCATCTCCTAAATGTTTTGTGATGACTGTAGGTAATTGCAATCAATTCAAACGGACAACAATTGTTCCCGTTAATCATATTTACGTGCCAATGTCCATGTTAAAAGTGTGATTATTGAATAACAAATTCGGTAAGTCGGCTTTTTTGTTTACCTTTTTGGCAACTTGGATTGAGACGTACTATAGTTACCAAAATAGGTTGATTTTTATCTTTAAAACATCAGAAAAAAAAGAACAAAAATACTAATTCAAAAACAAAACATGTTACAAATCTATAATAAAGTTAACAAGTTAACATTTTGTTAAAAAACAATATGTTCTCACCTCCGTAGCTTTCTCTTGCCTGCGGCTGGTACATAAACAGCGCTAGATTCCCGTCCGCTTCGCTCACTAAGAATCCTAAGCTTGTGTTGTCTACCATAAATTCCATGTCGTATATCTGAAATAAACAAAATATTATTTAACAAAATATTACTTTACAATAAACTTGTAAATATCAAAATAATGCCGTTCATCATTTCAATTTTAATCAACTCAAACGTTCTATAATGCTAAGTGATCCTATTATTGATTGGGTGTTATTTAAACGGTTAGGAAAAATTCGATATTTGTTTGCTGCCCAAATGATTTTTCGGCTGACCTTTTTGTTGTTGACCAAATAATTAAATGGCTGCCCAATTATAACTTCCCTTATTTATTATGACCAAAGGCAATTATGTGTAGTAAACCTTTGCCACCGTAAATCCCTAGAAGCTTCCAATAGCGACAGCTTCCTATACTGCGCACGGTAGCGGAGTAACCATGAAATTTCAGAAACCTACAAACTTGAAATCTTGTAAAAAGGTTCCAAAAGGTTCCTTATAGGGTGTAGACATCTGCTAAGAAAGAATTTTACGAAAATCCTCCCCTGGAGGGGTAACATAGGGGGTTGGGAGTTTGTATGAAAACCAGCATGGGTTCTTCAAGGGTGTACTCCTTGTGTTGCAAGCGTCCATGGGCTACGGTAACCGCATCGCACCAGGTCGGCCGTATGCCGTAAGCAATAAATTAGCTTTGCCTTGCCTTTCACTAAATTGCATATAGTCCGCTCTGGAACCTACCATATGTCTATTAAAATATATAATTAAATACTCCCAACCAAATCAAAAAATTAGAAATCAATGTTTTAAAAAAAAATTAGGTGAAAAATGTTATAACACCTTGAAGGATTTTTAAAATTAACATGTTACTTTTTATACATATTATATTACCTGTTGAATGTTAAAATATTTGACTTGTTTAGTGTTAATATTTGCGACACCCTTGCAGGCAGGCAGGCAGGCATTCATATTGCACTTTTGTTCCTTTCTTCTACCTTTATATATACCAACATAAGGCAATAATGATTATGATTATACTCTATTGCCTATATCTATATTATAGTGGTACAAAAAAGTGACGGACGGCCATTAGTGTATATATGTATAAGTATAAGTAACCTGTGCAGCCCTGAGATCCCTGGAGACCAGCGACAGCGTCCGGTGCTGCGCCTGGTAGCGCAGCAGCGACACGGACTTGTACACGTCGGCCACCAGGATCAGGTTCTTGACGGCCAGCATGCGGTGCACGTAGATCTGCGTGTCGATGAACGCCACGCCCACCAGGTCGTTGTCCTTCAGTTGCCAGATGTAGATCTAGCCACGGTAAAAATAATGTACAGTGCATGCAGATTCGACACGTCTTAATTCCTTCGAATTGACATTTACTGTCAAACTTGCATACATAAATAAATAAACATCTTCAGACATTCACACCTATCAACTAGCCCCATTTTAAGCAACTAATGTGTTACGGACACTAGATGACGGATGTATTTGATAAATACATATAAATATCCTGAGTATATATAAACATCTATGTGCGTAAAACAAAACAAAGCACATACACTGCTTTGTTTTATTTTTTATTTAATCGTACCTACATTTTCTATCAAGTGTTCTCATTAATTTATAAAATTATTGAGTGGAGACTTTATTGGTGCATGAAATAGTTTTTAATTTAGAAAATAAGTATTGTCAACTGTTTGTTCCCCTGAAATAAATGAAATCAAATAAATAAATAAATTATTCCAAGACTGGAGAACAAATGCCTGAATTCATCACCCAAACATTTGCCCCCACCGGGGATCAAATCCAGAACTTCTCGAGATGGCGACGCCTTGAGACCGGCATACAGACCACTCGACCATGGATGTCGTCAAATTACAATAATACATCTTTTTTAATTTGACTGTATATAAATTGTCGTGTGACTGCAGCTTTAATAATAACATACTTCTATTTTTAAAATGTCAGCGTCTTTTAATACCGGTTCATAAATAGATAGATTAAATTCTTAGGGCCGGTTTCAACACCACCGAATAGGCAAATGTATTTAAAAATAGAAATGAAATTATGGGAAATTATCTGTCAGAAAAATTGTATGATTAATTAACTGCAAGAAAACTTCATACATATCCGGAGATGACGAAACCAGTCATTAATAATTTCAAATGAAACGAGACCACAAATAATATAGCAATAGTGTATATTCTTTTAACCAAGTTTTTGTTTTTATATTTTGTTACATTAAATTTCAATAAATAAATAGAAATAACACATAATTATCATTCTACTACAATTTTATATGGATAATGGTAAAATTATGACACAGGCTTTTGTAATTTGTTATAAAGTGTTTTCGTAAAAAATGAGTTACATTTATTTTACCTAGGTCCAACAAGAATGAGACTATCTCATTTCTTTATTGTCTTCTCTCACATATAATAGAATCTATTACAATGTGCGACATAACCTAATAACTTATTACAAAATAGTCTATGCAAGAGACAGGCATCAGTACTAAGAGAAGCCTGTATGTCAGATCACATTGAAAACAAAGTATAATTTGCAGCTCTTATTTGCTGAAATGCAAACATCGTGAGATTTCTAAACGTTACTTTTGACTGCATTGTTGAAATGAAGCTCTTTAGAAGATTTAAATTGTTTGACATTGATTTTTGGAAAATTTATGAGTTGTCAAATATATATTGAACATAGTATTTTCCTGAAGAAATTTATGTAATCCATTATTTATTATTTAACTCGCAGCTAAATTATACACAGACCTGTGCGGACCGTAGATACAACATACATAATCTATAGCAGGAAACGTCCTGCAAGTGATTGTCGTGCTGTTTGTCGTTCCTAAGTATGAATATACTCTGTAACCTGAATCCCAGTTATTCTCATGGCCAGCATAGCTTACCTTCTGCCCCACCGCCGAGATGAGGTAGCCCAGCACCTGCGTGAGCGCAGTGACGGGCCCCTTCTGCTCCTTGGCGTACAGCTCCTTGAACCTGTTCTTGGTGAGCGGCTGACCGGGTTCCGGCACTACGTCTATTATGTCGTAGATTATTATCTGTGGTACAAACAAAATTTTGTTTTTACTAGACCAAATTAAGCAGCTTTAAATGCAACTGGTGTTATCGGTACTAAATGACGGAAAAATAAACATATTAATCACATAAAAATGTTCAGAATATACATAATAATAAATAACCAAGACTGAAGAACAAAAAAACAAAGCATGTATACGTCACAGAAACATTTACCCTCACTGGGAATCGAACCCGAAACCTCTCGACATGTCCCCCTTGAAACCAGCGTACAAGTCACTTGGCCACGTACGCGGTCAAAGAAACGGGACGAGGCAGACCTAGGCGAACGTTCCTCGATCAAATTAAAGACGTTCTTGAGAAGGGCCAGGTCAAAAGTACCCGAAATCGCCGAGCATGTATGAGGACTGTAATGAGTTGATGAAGCGAAAGAAATATGCAGGAATCGTAGCAAGTGGACGGATGTGATCTCTGCCTACCCCTGTGCGAAAAAGGCGTGACTTTATGTATGTATGTGAGTGCGCAAACGTTATTGCAGCAACAACTCAGTGTGCTTCCTTCGTGACTTGCGTGTGTGACGTGTTTGAAGATGTACGCACTCGTATTGCTTGGACGCCATACGCTTACGCTACGAAGAGCCTTAACATGCTTGCAAAACCAAGTGAAGCAGTAATTATTTAATTACTCACCCTTCCGCGAGACGTGATGTCTTCACCATAATTATAGTTGGTGCCAATAGCTATGTACCCTCGAAGACCGGACCTGTAATAAAATACATAGAGAATGTATGACGTGGTGGATTCCGGAGATAAATAAAAGAACTTCTTGTCACTTATTTGAATGTTTATTTAATTTATAAAAAAGGTAAACTTACAGTAGTGCCTTTGGTAAACTTATTAAAACTTGAACAATTTATATCGTTACAGTTTATTACTCGTTTTATAATTTTATTCTTATCACTTATCAATGTTATTATAATATTTATATAACTCTCTGATAGGAATAACATTCGAGAACAAAACAATGAAAAAAAAAGAGAGAGACGGTAAGTTTAAAAACAGAAACAAAGAGAAACAAATAGAAAATGGCCAGAGAAGAGCGCAATGACAGCAAAGAGTCGTTAAAACTGATATAGCGCCTCGTTACAAATGTATATAGGTACTCTTGCTTGATGTAGCTCGGACTGCAGAGATTCTGTCCTGGCTGTTGGACTTTTGGCTTCAATTACAGAGTGGTTATAGATTTTCCGTAGTACCCAATATCGTCAACAGTAACAGTAAAGTATCGGTGTATAATGCGCCTATACCCCATGAAATATAGGTGTGACAATATGTATATATGAAATTAATAGTAATACTGCATTACCTGGTTCCCTCGTAAGACAATGCTACATTCTTGAGGCAGGTGACATGCTCCCAGTCCTCCAACTCGATTCGTGTGTTCGGAATTATCTCCCACGAAACCGGCGAGAACAGCATCACTGCGAACTTCTCTTGCAGCGGGTACGGGAACCTAGCGATAAAACGCAGGGATATTATTGAGACTGTTTAGGGTATACTTACACTTATTCAGCTCCATTCAGCATGTCTATAGAAAACGTCAGTTTTGTATATAAATAAAGTTTTTTTTTCGCTACGCCAAAAAGATACATGAAGCATGGGAGCGAGAAATTCCAATCAATTACAATCTGACAGTTCGAGCCACAAGCCGAACATTGAACGACGCCGAACGAACGATATGGGCGGAAGACGTGACTTTGCTTGAGTGTGTAGTATAACCTATCCTCTTATTCTCCACCGATCTCACCTTATCCTTCCCGTTGACAACGATCTGCGTGCCACCATGGGGAATTTACGTGTTGTTCATGGTGCGTCGTAGGAGAGGTGGGTGACTAACTCTCTACCTATCTCTGCCCCTCTCCCCATTTCTCTCCCTGTTTCCTTCTCTCTCCCTCTGCTCGTTACTCTCTCCCTCCCTTCCTCTCAATCTCTCTTTTCCTCAGCCCTCTCTCTCCCTACTTCCCTCTCTCTCCATTAATCTAACCACCTATCTCCCCCCATCCTCGACGGAGGTAGTGTTGTGTGTGTGCATGTATGTGCGCATGTATCGCTTGTATCGATTACAACCACAGTCTAAGCGCCATGTGGATGTACTTGCTACAAGCGCTCGCGGCAGTGAATTTTATTAGCTTTTTTTTGTAATTTTTATTATTAAAATTTACCATTAAATAATGTGACTATGTATAATGTTGAGTATTTCAAGTGCTAAGTTTAGCCTATGAAATAAAATGATTTTTGGTTTGATTTAGTAGTGACATGGTACTGACCTATCCCCCTTGTTCTCCTGCGAGCGCTCCTTGTCCTCGCCGTTGAAGCGGTAGTAGGCGTGGGCGGGCGCGGCGGCGCTGGCCACGAGGCAGTAGGTCTTGGACTCGAGGTGGTAGGTGACGGCGTGCGGCGTCATGCGGATGGGCACCTTGCGCACCGGCCACGGCGCGTCGTACGACAGGTGCGTGGCCAGCGCGCAGATGCGCAGCTCCGACTGCAACACGGCCACCGTTACTCTGAGCTGGCAACACCTTGCGCACCGGCCACGGCGCGTCGTACGACAGGTGCGTGGCCAGCGCGCAGATGCGCAGCTCCGACTGCAACACGGCTACCGTTACTCTGAGCTGGCAACACCTTTACGACTGTCTAATTCACATCGACGTTGGTTCTTATTTTAAATTGGACTTCCAAAAATAAGTTCTACGATTGCACGAAATCTTAAGTCAAAATCGCCGAAAAATGACAACACTTAGTTCATCTTTCTTAAAGCTAACCAGAAATTTATGCTGCAGTATATTATGATATCAAACCTTCTGAGTTCACGTCGCCGTTTAATGACTTGAGAAAATCCCGTATTGATTATTATGTACATTCAAATGAAAAGAAACACCACTCAAATGAAAATCTTTGGAGCATGGGTTGTCAAACCATCTAATTCCGATTAATAGGTAACCTCCCCAAATATCATTTCTTATGCAGTTCCATTGGTTTTAAGCGAGAGTGAGTAAATTGACCAACCCTTAACTTCACGATAACCAATGAGTGCGTTTAAGATTAAATGTCAACCAAATAAATGGCTTCTAAACTACACAGTACCTTATCAGTAAAATACATGAAGCCCTGCGGACAGTTAGTATTGTTGAAGGGCGCGAATGCTGCGGCCGGCGCATGATGGGTGGCCATCGGGTGCACTCGCAACTCCCCGCGACTGGTCAGTAGCAGGACGTATGGGGTGTACCCACACACGAATACTCCGTTGTAGCCTCCCACGTTACCTGTGAAAAACGGTGTAACGAGGCGCTAGATCAATATTAGCGACTTTTTGCTGTTATTGCGCTCTTCTCTGGCCATTTTCTCTTTGTTTCTGTGTATTTTTTATTGTTTTTGGTATCCAATTTTATTCCTATCAGAGTCAGTGTCTGGAGCGGTTGTCTCGACGCCAATAAATTTATATTAGGTCCTTACCTATGAAATTGGTGTTTTGTATGGAGATTTTGGGGAATTCTGCATTTTCCATACTAAAAATTTTTTCAGTTTTCTTCACAACGACAAATCCAAAGATAATAATATTTGGCATCTATCATTAGACAAGCTTTAGTAATATGTGTAATATCACACTTCATAAAAATTATTTATCGTTTTTAAGTGAATGCAAATAAAATTATGTATTCCGGAGGCACTTAAAAAGAGTTGTCTCCGTGTCCAATTTTAACACAATTAAACTTACAACAAATTACCAAAACAAATCAAAAGAGCTCAAAAATATAGTCTATTTTTAGACGAGGTAAATATTTTTTAGGAATACTCTGAATCTTAATAGTTACAGACAAAATACTAAGAGAGAAAAGAAACACCAATTTCATAGGTAAGGACCCAAGATTAATAAAGTTAATTGTTGATATCAAAATTATAATACATATTAGAGTTAATAAATGTTCACATAACTATTTCAAGGCACTATTTAAGTGACTACGTCTCCGAGTATTATTTCTACATTACCACCTCACCAGTAACATTTAATATACTTGCTTAGGCGATTCTCACACTGAAAAACGCGACGGAGCGTCGAGAGATTAGATATATTGTATACTTACATATTTCCGATATTTCGGGCCCGATTCCATTTATAATTGTTACCTTTTTGATTTATTTTACTGAAGACTTGTTTATGTGTGTCAAACTAATATCATGCTGTGTGTACACGTTTTCGGGTTACATTTTAGTGTGTAAAATAATTACTATTGTAAATTGTATGCAGTTTTTTTTTTTTTTTTTTTTTTTTTTTTTTTTTTTTTTTTTTTTTTTTAATTTTTTTTTAATATCCTGTCTCCCTGTGACTGAATCCAGGTTGTCACAGCCTTTTTTAAGCAGTATTAGTTAAAGACTATTATTTTCAAATACTTACCCTCTTAGGGGGCAATTTATAATTTTCCCTTTGTATTAATTGCTATTCTTATGTATTTACGTTTACACTCATTTTAATATTAATCAACACATAATTACTTAAAAATATGAACTACTATCGAAATATTAGAATATAAAATAAAGTTAAAATACCTGTATAGGGGGTGATTTAAAATATAATTATTACAATTTGTATTTATTTCCATTTATATTCGTTTCCATTTATATTCATTTAATTTAAATTTCTACTCATTTTATTGTTTATACATTTATATTTATGTCTATTTTTGTATTTTGCCGTATAATCCGTTTATCTTTCTTTGCCGTTCGTGCTGGTTCCCTGTATTTGAACAAATATAGGTACAGCACGATCCACCAACTATTTATTCTCTTTCGCGACCTTTTCCACTATTTCGATCCCATATTTTAAAAATTTTTCCCTAGAGTCTTTCCCACATATTAGTTCGTTCGCACTTTCCACGTCTATTTTCTTGCCCAGTGTTTGTTCCGCCTCATATCTGCGGGTCAGGAACCGCGGGCATTCGAAGATGACGTGGATGGCCGTTTCTTCGGTGGTCTGATCGCATGGGCATGTTGGGTTTTCTTTGCATTTGAAGCGATTCAAATACTCCGAGAACCCACCATGTCCCGTTAGCATCTGCGCCAAGGGACCGGTCATTTCTAATTTCCTCGCCACTCTGTACGCGTCAAATATGTTGGGGAAATATATTTTTGTTGTCCCGGCCGTCGTGCCCGCCTGGTATCTCTGGTTCCACTCTCCTAGGGATTCCTTGCGGATCCATCTTTTTACATAGGAGAGTGGACACAGATCGTAGTCGGGTCGTTTCTTGTTCCCCATGGCTGCCTCCTTCGCTAGTTCGTCCGCGCGTTCATTCCCTGTCACCCCCACGTGGGCTTTGACCCAAAACAGGAGGATCTTCTTGCCCTGGGCTTTGCTCCTGTTTAGGTTTCTACGAGCTTCCACTGCCAAGGGGTGGAGGGATTCGTGACTGACCAGCGTCTCCAAGGCCGACCTCGAATCGCTGAAAACCCCAAACGTCCTTTCTGTTCTTTTGAGGACCTGCTCTGATGCTTTGGAGAGAGCCAGGAGTTCCGCTTGGTACACTGTAGCGTAGGACGGCAGCTTCAATTTCTGGTACTTCGTTTCGGCACCGTCTCTCCATATGGACAGTGCCGCTCCGACCTCATCCTCAATTTTGCTGCCGTCTGTGTAGATTTGGATCTCCTGGTCACTCCTCACATCTACTTGCTCCTGGGTCTCCAGTTTTTCGAAGTCCAGGACTTCGCGCTTGGCTGGGTGTCCCATCTCCTTTATTGGGGCCCGTCTCTCCACTTCCCTGTCCAACAGCATCGGCTGGGGCTCCCCTCTCCTAGCTCTGTACAGGGCTGCTGCCTCTTGAACCCTTAGGTCGAGTGGGAGTATCCCTGCCAACGCCAATCCCGAGTTTAATGAGACCGTTCGGTAAGATTTTGTAATCTTCTGGACGAATCCACGTTGAACCGCGTTCAGCTGTTTCCGCACATAGATTTTTACCGCGACTGGGGCCCATACGCTTGATGCGTACATTATAATGGGCTCCGCAGTCGCTGTGTAGATTGTGCGGATCACTTCCGGGTGCAGCCCCCAGCTGACTTTGGCAGCTCTAGACAGTGCTTTGAATACATTCTATGTGGGTGTTGAATGTCAGCTTTTCGTCTATTGTGAGTCCCAAAATCTTAATCTCCTTAGCCATTTTAATGCTGACCCCTCCCATGCTAAGGACCGGGGTGTCATATTTTAACTTACGCGTAAGCAGCATTGCGCTGGTTTTCGCGGGCGCAAACTTCAGTTTGTTTTTGACGCCCCAGTCCCCAACATAGGAGAGGGCAGCATTTGCTTGTCTTTCGATTTCCTGGGCCGTTCCTCCGCTGAATGCGAGCACAATATCGTCCGCAAAAGCTTGACAGTAGTCTCCTCTCTTTTCCAGGTCCTTCAGGAGTGGGTCCAGCAGCAGGTTCCAGAGGAGTGGGCCTCCTATCGACCCCTGGACACATCCTTTGCTTGTGTGCCTACTGTGTTCCTCTCCGGCGTACCTTACGTGGACCACTCTGTTTTCCAGGTAACTGTCCATCAGCCTTCTCAGGTTCACAGGGCACTTTTCCTCGGCCAGTCGGACTTTAATTGCTGGCCACCATGCGGCATCGAAGGCCCCCTCTATGTCTAGCGAAATGATTGTGACGAGTTTTTTATTTTTAATCTCCTTTCGTATATGATTCACCAGATCATAGAGGGAGTCCTCGGTGCTCTTCCTTGGCATAAATCCGTACTGGCGAGGACTTATTCTTGGTAGGATGTGCCATTTTATCCTTTCTATTGTCATCTTTTCTAGGGTCTTCCCAAGGATGGACAGTAGTCCTATAGGCCTGTATGACTTAGGACTTGTGTAATTTTCTTTCCCCGGCTTTCTCAAGACCACTACCGTCGCCTCCTTCCATGCAGTCGGGAAGAGTGCCAGCTCCAAGCATTTATTTGTAAGGGCCAAGAATGTCTCTGGGTCTCTCGCTACTGCTTTCTTACAAATATCCGCTGTTAGGCCATCTCCGCCCGGAGCCTTCTTGGGGTTGAAGCTGTTCACCGCCATCTTGAGTTCTCGCTCGGTAAATGGTGGGTCATGGCATTCGTCATGCTTCCATTCATTTATCTTTTCTGCGGCTTTTCTTGTTTGGTGGTGTTCAGCACTATCCATTTCCTCTGAGTCCTCCGGGTAGAAGGTCTCGGCTAGCAATCTCACCGACTGCAATGGGTCCATTTGGTTTCCGTTTGAGACGAGCGGAATGTCCTCGTGTCTCTTCGTTGTCCTTCCTATTACTCTATATATTCCCTCCCACAATCCTTCTTTTTCCTGCTTTCCACAGAATTCCTTCCAACTCCTCACCTGTGCATTTTTGATTTCTAACTCATAGTTTTCTTTTGCTTTCAGGTATTCGGCGATTACTGACTGCTTCCTGATTGGTGCTGCGTTCCTGATGCGACGTCTTCGGGTGAGGGCCGCCTTTCTGAGCTCATCGAGTGCTTCAGACCACCACGGCAAGGTAAGTTTCTCTTTATTTTTCTTTTTAGGTATGGTTTCGTTACATGATTCTGTTATTATCTCTATATATTTATCTATTGTTTTGTCTAATTTTATTTTATCCGTAATTTTATCTATTTCTATTTTGTTTATATTGTTTTCAATTTTTAATTGGTCCAGTTTCTCATGAAACTGGTTCCAATTAGCTTTTTTGGTGTTATATTTTCTGGTTGTGTTTTTAACTATTATTCCTTTTGATTTTTCTAGCAAAATATGCCGTTGTGGTCCGAACACGTGAGGTCGTCCATCACCCTCCAGTCATCTATATACGGAATCAAGTCCGCGGAGCATGCTGTTATGTCTAGGAAGCTTGTTAGATGCCGATCTCCTCGTATGGTATCAAACGTTGGAGTGTCTCCCACGTTGAGTACTTGTAGTCCTATCTCTTCCAAGGTTCCGGACATCTCGTTTCCCCTTTCGTCAATTTCAGTACTTCCCCACCAGGTGCTCTTTGCATTTGCGTCTCCGCCTATTAATAGCTTTTTTGGGCCAACCTCCTTTATTATGTTCTTTAGCTGCTTCAGGTAGGGTTCGATCGGTTCTGGTGCCGGCTCGAAATAGTACGAGATGACCGTTATATCCCAGGCGCTTGATTGGATCCTCACAACTGCGATGTTGTTGGTTGTGAGTTTCGGGTAGAGTGTGGCCTTGAGGTCCGGATCGAACACTGCTATTGCCGCTTTTACTCTCCCTTCTCCTTGATCTGAGCACTGGAATATTCTCACTCCCTTAAAGTCTTTCATACTTCTTGAACCGACTACATGGGGCTCTTGTATGAGCGCTAAAGCTACATTCCGCTTCACGGCCTCCATCATTAGCTCGTTTGTGGCCAGGCTTCTTTTTTGGAGATTTGCTTGGAGCACTCGGTAGGGATTAGTCCTAGTTCTGGGGTTTCTTGTTCGTGAGTGTCCGCCTGGGGGGCCCTTAGCAATATGCTACTGAGGTCCTAGCCAGTGCGTCCCACCTTTTTCTCACTGCGCATTCGCCACTGAAGGCATTGTGCTCCACCGCTTCTAGATTTGCGCTTTTGCAATTGCTGCATGATGGCGCTGTCCCAGCTAGCCAGTCCGCACACTCCGCCTTCATATGTGGTCCACCGCAATGGCTGCACTTCTCTATCGTCTCCCTACACTGTCTTCTGCCATGTCCATAGCACAAGCATAGGGAGCACTGCACCAACGGGGATTGATCTGCGACTCTTATTCTTTGGAGATCTATGTGGACCACTCCCTCCTCTGTAGCCTCCCTCCATAGTTTCGGGGACACTCTCGCGACTATGTGACACAGGTGGGGGTTTCTTGCTTTCCTTCTATACCTTATCTCGATTCTGTCCTCGTCTTTGTTGAGGCTACGGAACAATGCCCCATTCTGGTTTCTCAGGGCGTTTATGACGTCTTCGTCGGTATTCGCCTTTAGAACGTCTCTGAGGATTATCAGCGGGTCCTTGTTCTTAACCTCTTCCACATTTAATACAGCTTGTGCTGTCCTCAATCTATCCTTTACTTTGTCCCTTTCTGCTTCTGTTCTGCATCCTACTATTACTCTCCTGTCCTTTGCCTTCCTTACTCTATCTATCTGTATTCCTCCCTCTTTCGCTTTTACGGCTCCTCTTATTCTTTCTAAAACTGCTTCAGCTGTTTCCGTTTCTATTTTGGAGGAAACCACCACGGAGTGCAGTGCGGTCTGTTCTCGGCTCTGGGGCCTGGACTGACCTGATGCTACACTGGCGTAGGTGGTCTTCTCCAAGATTTCCTTCTGTTTTTCCATAGCTTCCTTCAGAAGCTCCATTTGTTTATTATTTTCCCTCAGTTTCTCGCTATGTTCTTCCAGTAACTTTTTAAAGTCTTCTTTTTCACTCTCCTTGAGTTGGTCCCGGACCTCAGGGTTTCTGAGTTCAATTGGGGTCTCACCCTCATTTGTGGGGTCCCCTCTTACTCTTTCTTCCTCTGATTCCTTGACCAACTCAAAGAGGTTAGTTATCATCTTCACAGTGGCATTTTTTATTTCTGTTTTGAGATTCCTCGCTTCATCTATACTATCTATTGCTTTATTATAGCAGGTTGCTGCCTCCTTTGTCCTGCCCTTGTAATCCCCCAGATTAAGACGGGTTATTTTGTTCTCCGCAGTTGGTTTGCGGGTTAATTTCTTTTCCTCTTGTATCTGGTTTGTTGGTTTTTGTTTGGCGACCAATACTGGGGTTGTCTTTTTTGGGCTCGATGGTTTTGATGATGAGGTGGAGCCCCCGCTTTTCTTATTTTCTAATTTGTCTATACTCTTCCTCACGTTAAATGTGAGCTTTACTCCTTCTTTTCCTTTCGAGGGTCCCGCTTGGTCGGGTTCTGCCGAAGGCGATCGAGTCACCCTCTCGTCGGGCATGCCACTTTTCTTTACTGGGGTTCTTATTCCCGGGAACATTTTGTCACAGGTAGTACAGTTGTCAATTTATAAAATTAATATTGTATAAGTTGTATAGAAAATAGATAAAATGTTAACCTCTAGCCGTTTAATTTACTAATTTTGTTTTGTTGTTTCAGATGGTGTCCAAGAGTTCCGGAGCAATATCTACGTTAGCGCAGCTTGCTGTCTACGGAGTCAAGTAAGTATTTCTACTTTTAAGATATAATTGTCAAATTTCCTATTTTATGTACAGAGTCGAGCTCTATCCGGTCTGGCCTGCTTCCCTCTTTTTCAGGGTTATCTTGTCAATTTTTATGTCAATTTTTAATTATTTATAGTCAAATTTTACAATAAAGTATATTTTACTCTATTAAGAGTCTGTCTAATCAATTTAAAATTTAAAATAATTATTTCGGTCAATTTAAATGCTAAAATATGATTTGCTCTATATAGAGTCTGTCTCTACTTTAGTAGGGTCCAATCAATCTAAAAGATTGTTTGGTCAAGTGTTGAAAAACGAAAATTTCGTTGAAAGTCAATAATTTTGAGTTTTCTCTATATTGAGTCCAGAAGCAGTCCAGAATTCCTGGAGATGCTAACCCTGCATCGGCCAGGCCTAACCGGTTAGGTTAGGTTAGGTTCGGTTAGGTTGGGTTAATTGTATGCAGTTATTATTGTATGTAATCTGTTGTGTATGTCATAATAAATAAATAAATTTAAATATAACCTAATTTTCGATTCAGATGAAATATTTTAAATAAATACAATATTCTATGCATATTTTTAGTAATTCATTCATTCGTTTTCATATCCACTTATGATATAAATCACTCACCAAAATATCTCAACTGCCGTACATTCTCCCGCAGCGCAGCAGCGACATACGAATCGTCGTTACCGCCGACGATATCGCCGCGGTAACCGAACGGGAACGACAGTGCAACTCGCGAGAAACGCATTTTCAGGTTACCACGGGGGTACTTGTATGCCTGAAGAACATTGGTCTTGTTAGATATTGTATAATAGCCTTACCAAGAATTTAAAAAACCTCGCCATATTGCGAAAAACTGATGGAACTAATTTATTTTACATCGCAATAGTAATTTTATGTGTTAATTTCACTTTTAAATGTCAACTGTCACGTATTTTGTTGTCTAATCCAGTCTAATCATCATAAAATTCAGTATAATTTATTTCAGTTTTCGTTCTTTTTGTGTATTTTAATGCTCAGGATGTTAAAATTTGCTATAATTTTCATGGAAAAATACGATTGAGGAAAATTTTACTTATAAAAGTTTTCTAGGTGTTGCAATAACAAGAAAATTACTGGCTTAAAGCAGGTTTTTTATTTTCCTAATCAGGCTATAGGTGTCGTGGTTTTATGTTGAAAACAAAGCTACTGTCTCTTGTGTAGCGATCACATCATACTGCTACATTGCGAGATATCAATTGAACGAGAAACTTAATAAATCAAGATTCCCAATATCGACCCTCAAAACACAGCAATACCATGTGCGACTTAACTGTACAAGCTTAATTATTGTGTGATTTGCAAATAATTATTTAAGTCAAGGATCCTGAATCGATAATTTAGCTAGCCTACTCTAGAACACAATCTCAATTAAACCTCAATAATAACACAATCCAATATCTCAAAAGATTGAGACGAGAGAGGCGGTACGAGGTTACCGATTTAGCAAAACTCAATGTCATTTAAGTCACTCAATATCCGCACAATTTAAATCCATTTATGGCGCTAGTGTCGCAACTGAAGAGTAAGAAATATCACAATATCAATGTCGATCGATCGCGATTGCGCTCAAGACTAGACTATCTACGAATAAAACAGTTTATTAGAAACTGATCATCATTATTGTTTTGTTATTCGAGCAATGGTCCCAATGTAAATCACTGAGGTACACCGAAGTTTACGGGCGCTTCTAGTAACATACATTAAGAGCCTCTTGCAGGAAATATAAATCCAGATTTATAACTAGATTTAGGATTTTTTTTGCCATTTTAGCCATAGTAACGTTGTCAAAAAATTACTAAATGTAGGTTTAAATCTCGATTTAAATTTTTTGCAAGACGCCCTTAAAGTTAAATTAACATACAACTTAGTTGTCACTACAAACCTGATAAACCATGAGCTGGTCTTCAAACCTCATCAGCAATAACACTCTGCTCCCCTTATGTCCCAAGCCCACCACCAGTAACTCCCTCAACTTCTCCACTTCGCTATTCGGCCCAGAAGGACTTGTGTCCTCCTCTTCTGGCACCTCTTCGCTTATGTTTGGGACCGATTCTAAGCTGTCGGCTAGGATCTGTATGGAAAATATGTAGTATCATTAAAATTGTGGCATTTTGAACTATACAATGTGAACGGGTTACTCAAGCATTTAATTAGTTTAAAAATATAGGTTTAGTAAATGGTTTTATATTATACCTGAAAGTTGTAGAAAAAGGGAAATTTTCAAACAAAATTTATTTCTCAAGCATGGACACGTGACTTTAGAACGAAAAATATTTCGGAATATCAACAAAATTTCTTAAAACGGGTATGTTACTTAGTTTTTGGAGTGAATCAATTTTATGAAAAGCATAATTTAGGGTGTGTTCTAAAACGGGTAAAATTTACCGGTACCGGTAAAAATCGCCCTTGTCACAGTAAATTTGGAGTGAATTCCATACATCTGGTTTCACTCGGATGTTTTTAGAACGGCCCAGAGTAAACACCCTTAGTGGGTTCAAAGATATTCTGCAGTGTAATCCGACTTGGTGAACTTTCCTTTATCTTTGTCGAGTCCAACCTACAAGCTTACTTTTGAATGCAATCTCAAATAAAACTCAATAATAACACAATTTAATATCTCAAAAGATCGAGACGAGAGAGATTCTAGCAAAACTAAATGTAATAAAGTCACTCAATATCAGCACAGTTTGAATCCATTTATACTTCGCAACTGTCGAGTAAGAAGCATGACAATATTAATTTCGATCGATCGGGATTGCGTTCAAGAATTATTACATAATACGTAAAATATATCATATATAAATTGTTATAATTAACCTAAGGAATTTGTGGAGTATCGTGCAATAAATTTCGAAAGTACCTTAAATTATTTTCTCAAGGCACTATTGTAAGTACGAGACCTTTTATAATTATCTCAAAGTTTTTATGTTCAGTGATTTGTGTAATTTACCTTTTAAAAGTTGTTTCAGTGTGCCTTAGTTTTTTATTAATAATATGCAAAGAAATAATGACGACAAAGAGGATCTTTCATTTAACCGTTACAGTCTGGAAAGGTCTGTGTACGATGTTGACATTAACAATTTCTTTGTTCTCTTGACAATGCATACTGTAAAATCTTTCAAAAACAATTATTATATTGTAAAGGGAGGAAACAACTTGCTGAGTTTCTTGCCCGTTCTTCTCAGAACAAGGCCTCCTGGTAGCTAGTGAACGGTTGGCATAATTTGACATTCATAAGAGTATGTAAATACCTAAACTGAATAAATTATTTGACTTTGACTTTGAAACCTCCGTCCGGCATCCATCACACCTTTAAGCCTCGGCCAGACAGACGTGGTGGCGGTGGCGGTCAGTTGCGTAGTATTGATGTCTGAACATCGATTCTCACAGGCGCGGCCTGCGTCGCGGCCATGAGGCGGTCGGCCGCGGCCGCTTGTCACTTTGACATCCATCTATGGCGAAGTACTGTACTTACTACTTTTCGTTTCTAAGCTCGGCGATCGCGCTAGGGTTATAAATTTTCGCCCAGTCATAAAAACTATTCTTTAGAATGAAACAGCAAGAACATAAATAGAAAACATGAATAGATAATTAATTGAATATTTCAATATTATTACAATTATAAACATGCAGCGTACTTTTGTCTTTGAGTCATGGAATCTTGCAAGTTAACTTTGAGCCAAATCATGTTGTTCAAACCATTGACCGATTTATTAATGTACTACAATAATTAAGTAAGTATAGTCTTCCAGGTCTCATGACATTTTTAAAAAACATAAAATTATGATTTTAATAAAGCCACCCTAACTCTATACTCTTTGGTCATCAATCAAGTGGCTTGTCAAACGTTTACATTTCATTTTGTTTTTGCCTAAAAAAAAATTTGTTGTTGTGATATTATGAAAAAAAACTCCAATCTATCGTTCAGTAACTGAAAAGTCTCAGATTTGGCAACCCTGGCCGCGCGGCCTTACCGCGCCTGTGTGACCTGGTGTAGCGGTGGCGGTGTCTGGCCGAGGCCTTAACCTGCAATCAAATAGCGACTAACCTGATGTCCTTTACAAGCGTCCCGTACTAGGAAGCTGAGCCTCATCTCCGGCAGCGAGTACAGCTCCAGGTTCCCGTTGTTCCTCAGCACGAACAGCCAGTGAGACGCTCTTGGCTCGGCCAGTCTTCGGCGCCACCACCGGGATACGCGACGGGGAACTGCCCCGCCTAGGCGTTGCTCTTCTAACATTATCTAGTGGAAGAAAAAATATTTTTTGATCATAAAAAAACAGTTTATAGCGACGAGGGCTCACAACCTGTCACGCAGAGCGCATGTGCAGTCACTGTTTGGTGAAGCCCGGACTATGGCATTGGACTGCTTTTCCCTAGTCTCTCACTGACCCTTATGGGACAAATAAAGTCGTAATTATATTAGGTCCTTACCTATGAAATTGGTGTTTTGTATGGAGATTTTGGGGAATTCTGCGTTTTCCATACAAAATTTTTTTCAGCTTTCTTCACAACGACAAATCCAAAGATTGGCATCTATCATTAGACAAGCTTTAGTAATATGTGTAATATCACACTTCATAAAAATTATTTATCGTTTTTAAGTGAATGCAAATAAAATGATGTATTCGGGAGTCACTTAAAAAGAGTTGTCTCCGTGTCCAATTTTAACACAATTAAACTTATAACAAAATTATCAAAACAAATCAAAAGAGCTCAAAAATATAGTCTATTTTTAGACGAGGTAATTATTTTTTAGGAATACTCTAAATCTTAATAGTGACAGACAAAATACTAAGAGAGAAAAAAACACCAATTTCATAGGTAAGGACCCAATATGTATACACGAACGACGAATAACGGTCGATCGCGACCCCCGAGCGTACACCTGGTTCGGCGGAAGATCTTCCTTTTTCGCCGCGGGTGCGGCATGCCTTCCCGCACCCTTCAACGTGCATATTTTACGGGCCGATATATTATCTACAGTAAATACACAAAAGAAAAATAATCCTCCATGTTCAAACCTCCTTCCTGAAGCCTCTAAAAAAGTATACTCACGCTAGCCATAGACGCCGGCGTCTGGTCTCCGCCATAGAGCAGCTCGTCGTCGTCGTTCAGCTCGTAGACCGCTCCGGGCTTGAATCCTTCCGCCTTTACGGACCCTTTCTTGCCGGTGAACTCGCCTTTCACCTGAAAACGTCATTTCTTTAATTATTGGTTTGACCGGCAACGAACTTGTGACTCCTTTGGTTATATCAATGACCCATCTGCACGTTTGTCCCCTCCTCTTCATTTTGGCTTTTTCCCCAATTCCCACTCTAACATAAAGTTCATAGGAGTGATTATTGATGAAAACTTTATGTGTCTAGATCGAGATGCAGGCAAATTGCTCGGTAAACAATTATTCAGAAACAGAGGTCTATTATTATAACAAATAAATAAACATAGTGCAACATATTTATTTGTAATAATAATAGTCCTCTTTGTCTGAATAATTTCTAGTCTGTAACAATTTGTCTGCATCTCGATCTAGACACGTAAAGTTTTCATCAATAATTACTCCTAAGAATTCGACGTCGCTCACTTCCTCTCATATGATCATCAGCTTATCTGGTAAAGTCATCGTGTCTACGGCAACAGCTTCGCCACCCGTTACATGGGGTCTTAACAAATCTGGCGGAACGTCGACGCTCACCCCTTCGGGGAAAGAGGCGTAACGGTATGTCATTCTGTGAAAAAGTACAAAGAACGGGAGTTTTTTGGCGATTTACATACAGAATAACACCTGTGATTATGTAGGCTATGAGCTAGCCACTTGTCACTACTTTTTCACGATTTTCTGAATGTGGACTTAAGGAACACAGTGCTCCTTGGACTCTGTCACCCCTTCCTCTCTGTACGAGCGGGGGGCCGCCGCCACCGCCTGCCGCGTCGTGCCATGACAGTGTATGATGTACGACAGACCTGCGTGGGCGCAGGCGCGGGCGGCGCCAGCAGGCCGCTGAGGTCTCTGTACGGCGCCGCACGCACCAGCGCCGGCCGCGCCGCCACCGCCTGCCGCGTCGTGCCATGACAGTGTATGATGTACGACAGACCTGCGTGGGCGCAGGCGCGGGCGGCGCCAGCAGGCCGCTGAGGTCTCTGTACGGCGCCGCACGCACCAGCGCCGGCCGCGCCGCCACCGCCTGCCGCGTCGTGCCATGACAGTGTATGATGTACGACAGACCTGCGTGGGCGCAGGCGCGGGCGGCGCCAGCAGGCCGCTGAGGTCTCTGTACGGCGCCGCACGCACCAGCGCCGGCCGCGCCGCCACCGCCTGCCGCGTCGTGCCATGACAGTGTATGATGTACGACAGACCTGCGTGGGCGCAGGCGCGGGCGGCGCCAGCAGGCCGCTGAGGTCTCTGTACGGCGCCGCACGCACCAGCGCCGGCCGCGCCGCCACCGCCTGCCGCGTCGTGCCATGACAGTGTATGATGTACGACAGACCTGCGTGGGCGCAGGCGCGGGCGGCGCCAGCAGGCCGCTGAGGTCTCTGTACGGCGCCGCACGCACCAGCGCCGGCCGCGCCGCCACCGCCTGCCGCGTCGTGCCATGACAGTGTATGATGTACGACAGACCTGCGTGGGCGCAGGCGCGGGCGGCGCCAGCAGGCCGCTGAGGTCTCTGTACGGCGCCGCACGCACCAGCGCCGGCCGCGCCGCCACCGCCTGCCGCGTCGGCGCCAGGCGCGCCGTCGGCTGCACACACACACACACGCTTATTGCTCTACCGCACCGCAACGAGCGACAGATACATAGATAAACTCTTTATTTACAATTTCACACACGCACACTTACGAACAAATATAGGTACAACATACAAATTTTTTCTACATTACACATAACGATCAAATAATCATTACAGAACAATAAACGAAAGGTGGCAAGTAACATGTGTGCCATGAGAATAATGCAAAAAAGGTATGCTCAATGAGCGACGCACTGATTTTCAGCTATTACCCAATAAAAAGGACGAAAGAGACCTAGATAACCTATCCAAACAGACGAGATATTAATTTTGTACCAATTAAATCCTCATAACGAGAAGCCGTGCGGTAGCGGCTCATTAAAAGAATACTACCGACTCATCTCTGCCCTTGGGTGACGTAAAAGGCGACTGTTGGACTTAGAACTGCACGACGTCCAATAGCTTATAGCGGCGACGGGCTCACCGCACGCTGAGCACATGTGCAGTCGCCGCTTGGTGAAACGCGGAATATGGCAGTGGACTGCTTTTCCAGTGCTTTTGCCTAGTCTCTGACTCGCCCTTAGATGATAATATTGGGTCCTTACCTATAAAATTGGTGTTTTTTTTCTCTTTTTTTTTGTCTGAAACTATTAAGATTCAGAGTATTCCTAAAAAATAAATTACCTCGTCTAAAAATAGACTATATTTTTGAGCTCTTTTGATTTGTTTTGATAATTTGTTGTAAATATAATTGTGTTAAAATTGGACACGGAGACAGCTCTTTTTAAGTGCCTCCCGAATACATCATTTTATTTGCATTCACTTAAAAACAATAAATAATTTTTATGAAATGTTATATTACACATATTACTAAAGCGTATCTAATGATAGATGCCAAATATTATTATCTTTGGATTTGTCGTTGTGAAGAAAACTGAAAAAATTTTAGTATGGAAAATGCAGAATTCCCCAAAATCTCCATACAAAACACCAATTTCATAGGTAAGGACCTAATAGTAATAATAGTCGTGATTATATGTATGAAAAAACACGGGTGTTAGTTTAAAAATTAAACTTGGCAAGGTTTTTATAAGTAGCAGCATAATTTTGGTGCTGTCTGTTAGCCAATGGACACTCAGCATCTCATCTCATCCGTGATCGGCGGCGCCGGTTGGCTGTCCAGTCGCATTCCATCTTCCTCGTTGCTGCCACGTCAGTGCTCCATGCGCAGCTATTGGCTCCACGTAACGGTCACGCCCACTCAACACCAAAGATAAATGCTACTCATATTAGTATCACGAGCATATTTAAATACCGAATTATGACGTAAATCTTTCTTTCTTTTACATATGAAAAATTTGCTCTTGGCCTTCATCTCACCTAACTAAGTGACGATAAAACCAAAGGTGAAAGCGAGCTTCGACTGTAAATCCTCAACAACTGTGGAATTGACTATCTAAGCCCTACCACCAATCAAACTAAGCAGAAAAACTTCCCGAACCCGGACCTCCCGATCAACACCCGGTGGTGTGAACCACTAGACCAGACAGGCAATTGAAGGCGGTATGGTTACTCACCTTTTCATAGCAAACAATGCGCTTCAAAATTCCTGATGCTCCGCAAAGGAATGAAATAGCCTTCCTGCCTCCGTGTTTCCGACGAATAACAACCCCCTCTCTGGTCTTATGGTTCACACCACCGGGTGTTGATCGGGAGATCCGGGTTCGGAAAGTTTTTCAGCTAAGTTTGGTTGATGGTACCACCAACCTGTTATCTACCACCTACCAACCTACCAACGTGTAACAGAAATTTGTCGCCATAATGAAAATGTTATAAGAATTGTTGTGTTCCGGTAATCAGAGGTAAGATCCTCAGTTGTTGAGAATTACAGGTGAAGCTCGCTTCCACCTTCGGCCATCAGGTGAGATGAAGGCCAAGACCTTATCTGTCATATGTTACAAAAATTGGACATTTTCAAGGCCGTAGACCTCATCGTCGCTTTCCATCAGGCGAAAGCACTCAAATAATTTTTAAGAAAAAAATGTATTATATACTTACCGAGCCATCCTTAGCGCGGAACTCCCTAAGAGCCAATACTAAGGCTCGTCCACATGTGGAGACTACACATAAGTACGGGTCCGACACGTTACAGACACTCGCCGTCCATTCTAGCTGCAGCGATTGGAGGTGCACGCCGTCTGTCATAAAAAAGCAGAAAAAATAGTACCTATAGCCCGAACAGGACGAGGCAGACCTAGGCGAACGTTTCTCGACCAAATTAAAGACTTTCTAGTGAAGGGCCAGGTCAAAAGTACCCGAAATCGCCGAGCATGCATGAGGACTGTAATGAGAGTTGATGAACGAAAGAAATATGCAAGGATCGTAGCAAGTGGAAGGATGTAATCGCGGCCTACCCCTGTGGGAAAAAGGCGTGACTTATATATGTATGTATTAGGTCCTTACCTATGAAATTGGTGTTTTGTATGGAGATTTTGGGGAATTCTGCATTTTCCATACTAAAATTTGTTCAGTTTTCTTTACAACGACAAATCCAAAGATAATAATATTTGGCATCTATCATTAGACAAGCTTTAGTAATATGTGTTATATCACACTTCATAAAAATTATTTATTGTTTTTAAGTGAATGCAAATAAAATGATGTATTCGGGAGGCACTTAAAAAGAGTTGTCTCCGTGTCCAATTTTAACACAATTAAACTAACAACAAATTATCAAAACAAATCAAAAGAGCTCAAAAATATAGTCTATTTTTAGACGAGGTAATTATTTTTTAGGAATACTCTGAATCTTAATTGTTACAGACAAAATACTAAGAGAGAAAAAAAACACCATTTTCATAGGTAAGGACCCAATATGTATAGCCCCAACAGGAAAGTAAAAAACCTGCTCCGAGGGCGCCAGAAACACCATGAAAACAATAAATATTTAATATCCTGAACTGAAAATGAAATTAATTATACTGAATTCTATGATGATGAGACTGGATCAGAAACAAAATACATGACAGTTGACATTCCAAAATGGGAAGTAATTAATTGGGCAGTCATTGAATTATTTGTTCAGCAACAAAATGGTCAGCGGAAAAATCATTTGGACAGCAAGCAAATATTTTGTCAGCAATATAGAGAAAAAAGAAGCTTTCTTTTAAAATGTCTCGTTTTTTCATAAAATCCCCAGTACTCACTCTTCAGCAACCGGATCGCTGTAGTGGTAACCTGCACCATGTACCGGTTATTGCCCAGGTTACCCGCGAATACCGTGGCCGAACTGGTCATGAACCCGGAACTCTCCACTTCGTTGATCTCTTGGCCGGTCTGTAATACCTGGGTAGAACGATGACAAGAACCAATCACATTAAAAGAATTTATTCAGAGGAATATAGTTGGGACAAAAGAATGAGCGTTGGGTCACGCGCAAGTTATACTCGAGGTGTTGCAAGCATTCATAGAAGGTAACACATTTGGGAGTTTGGGCCGTAACACCACCACGCTGGCCCAATGCGAGTTGTTGAGTAGAGAAGGTTGCAGTGGTAACCGGGACCAAGAATTAACGTGCGCTCTGAAGCCCGGAGGAGTTCGAGATCACAAAGTTTGGTCACCCATCCGGTCCAGGTTGGTTGATCCATATCATAGATATTTTTAATTATAATTTGCATCAATATAAATTACAAATTAGGAATTTAATTAATGCCGTAGTTAAAGTTTAGTTTATAATCTTCTATTATTTAGTATATTTTTTTTGTAGTATTATTATATATTATTGTTACTACTTTTATTCATTTTACTTAAGATTAAGATTAATTTCTGTTTATTATTATCTGTGGAAACTTCACTGATTTATGTATTTGTAATTGTGTTTTATCCTTTAAGTTTTATTGTAATTGTATGTTGCCCTCAAAATAACTAAAAAACTAAATAAATATCGAATGTCGTTACTCAGCGAAATAGGTGATTAAAAGGCTATTTTGTGAAACAGTTATTTATCAAACAGACTTACCATGCTCCCGTCTTCCTGAGAGAGTATCAAATACGCGTGGGACCCCTCCGCCTCTTTGTTAGAGTCCTTCGCTTCCGCGGGCGGCTCGCCCATCACCGTCCACATGTCGATGCAGCCTGCAACACTACTGGCGTTAGACTACGTCCCACAGCTGGGCACGCCGTACTCGTAAGCCGCCTCTAGTGGTTCACACCACCGGGTGTTGATCAGGAGGTCCGGGTTCGATTGGCATGGGGGCAGAGGTTTTTCTGCTCGGTTTGATTGGTGGTAGGGCTTCTAAGCCCGCCTGGCTAGCTACCACCGTCTTACCAAAATTTATCGCCATAATAACAATGTTATAAACAATTGTTGTGTTCTGGCAATCAGAGGTAAGATAGACAGTTCCTCAGTTGTTGAGGATTACAGGTGAAGCTCGCTTCCACCTTCGGCCTTATCGTCACTTACCACCAGGTGAGATGAAGGCCAAGAGATTACCTGCCATATGAAAAAAAAAATTTGCCAGATAATTACTCATGTGTCCTCCTTGAGGAAAGCCTGTGCCCAGCAGTGGGACCTATACAGGGTTTTTTAATGAATCAACAAATTCGCAATATTAGGTAGCTACAATCTTAAATAACAACATTTGTTCTACTAGTTTTACCTTAACTCTATACATTAATTAAATATTATTTTACAAGTTTCAAATGTACTGTAGTGACATTTGTAAGTACTACAACAAAAAGTGTTATTTATGGTTATTTTGCTACCTAGCTAGCTATTTTAGCTACCTAGAATTGCGAAGTTGTGGATTAATTAAAAATAACCATGTATAGGGTGAGGATGGAGATAATTATATAAAATGAAAAGCATTTATTCAGTTTAGATACGTCTTAGCACATGCTTATGAATACAAGGTCGTGGAAGAGAAATTTATGGAAACAGTTTTTAAGTGTTTGCTTGAATTTTGGGTTCGAATTGTGTTGAAATTCGGTTGATTCTGCCGCATGAACACAAACTGTTTTGAATAAAGTTGCATGTGAAATTTGTCCCTCTAAATCACATCAGCATATCACGCCAGCCTGCCTTGCTCTTATCTTTGCTGCCTCAGCCCAAAAATTCTTAAAAATGCAGTTTTTCTGTATACATCACCTGGGAGTGCCCCTTCGGGAATATATACACACATATGCTTTTTGCCTGAAGGAGTAGACCCAAATTGCGTCAGATATGTTAGGTCCCCATGTAACAGATGGCGAGCCTGCCATGCACCGGGCACAATGTGAGGCGAACGTTATTTACAATGAAATATAGTTAAGTTTTATTCAAACGCAGAGGAAATATAAATAAATAAATATAAATATCCTCAGACATTCACACCTAACAACTAGTCCCATTTTAAACAACTAATGCTGCTTGTGTTACGTATACTAGATGACGGACAAATATATTTAATAGATAAATACACATAATTATTCAGAATATATACAATATTATACATATAGAATGAATTAATGAACATCCAATACTGGAGAACAAATGTCTGAAAATTCATCACCCAAACACTTGCCTCCACTGGGGATCGAACCCAGGATCTCTCGAGATGGCGGCACCTTGAGACCAGCGTACAGACCACTCGACCACGGAGGTCGTCATATATGGGTGTGATATGTTTGCATCACCTGGCAAATTAAAGGCAGTAACCAGATGCGGCCGCAGCGCCCTCTGCAGGACAGCCAAGGCCCCATTCTTGCCTCGGCCGCTGCACGCCACCAGCTCCAGGTGGTCTCGGGGCTCCCCCCCCGTCGCCTGCAGCTGAGGCTCGCCCATAGACACGTCTCCAATGGGACAGATGTTTAGGAGAGAATCGCACACCTGGGAAAGGACATAACACTATACCCGTGTAGAAATTGTGTTGAACTAAATGAAAATAATAATTGCTATTGCTTTCACGTCAAAACTACTCAATCAATTTCACCGAAATTTGGTACACAGATAGTCTAGAGCCTGAGAAAGGACATAGGCTACCTTTTATCCCGATATTCCCATGGGAACGGGAGCCATGCTGGTGAATGTAAAAAAATTTAATAACGCCTCCCAGAAAAATGAAGGATAATTGTAATAACAGAGTAGGAGTTAATTTTCAATTCCACCAATTGAGGCTACTGTTCAAAATATCTTATCTTGAAAATATCTTTCAGTGATAAGCCTATTTATTGAGGAAGGCTACATACCAACACACTATCTCAAAGTAACAATTCTACGCGGACGAAGTCGCAGGCAACAGCTAGTATATAATATTATAGCTGCCATCTGTGAACTTCTAATTCTATCTGTGTAAATAGCCCTAGATCCCATTTCACTGCATTAGTGCAATTACGAGAACTGACTATTAACAACTAGCTGTTGCGACTTCGTCCGCGGTTACTGTGGAGTTTTAACTATCCCACGGGAACCCTTTCATTTTCCCAAATAAAAAGTATCTAAGATGTTGACCAGAGATATAAGGAATCACCATGCAAAATTTCATTGAAATCGGTCCAGCCATTTCGGTGATAAGCCCATACAAACAGATAAACAAAAAATATTTTTTTTTTGTATTTTCCCCCTTTTCACATCCCCCTGACTTGGTTTTAAGCATTTTTTTTTCTATGTACAGACATTCGACCTCTACAGTTTTATTATATGTATAGATTAAGACCTACCTCAAACACATAGCTAGTAAGCTGCGTAGACGTCCTAATATCGGACCCGTACACCTCCAACTCATCCTTATCACTGATCTCTATGACGTTGGACGCCACGCAGTCGCTGATGGTGTCCATGCGCCTCTTCTTAGACGCTGGGTCGTCCTTCTGAGCCTCTTTGTTACTCTGTTCTTTTTCTTTTTCCTTCTCCTTATCTGTAAGAGAAAAATGTATTTATCTACACTCATGTTATATGTTCGAATTATGCACTCAGACTCGTACTCATAATGACGTACTTTTTAATAACACAGATAATAAAAACGAAAATTTAAAAATGGAAACTGTAACATAGTGGCCATTATGCAACAGGTTGGACTCATTATGCAACACTTATTTTTCTTAAAAACGCACAAAACTATGGCATATGTTTAATAAAATTAAGTCGTCCTCTGCCTATATACGTCAGTTCTTCCTCATTTATTTATTTTGAGGGAAACAAACAATTACAACAAAACTTATAGGATAAAACACAATAACAAATGCATACATCAGTGAAGTTTCCACAGATAATATAATCAACAGACATAAAAATGAATAATATAATAGTAATAACAATAATATATAATAATGCTACCAAACAAATAATAATAAATACACTTAATAATATAAGATTATAAACTAAACTTTAACTACGTCATTAATTAAATTCCTAATTGTAATTTATACATACGTACATAAAATCCCCGTGTTGGCCCGGGACACAAAAAGAATGTACCAACTGCTTTTCTTGGCTAGCATGTCGTAAAAGGCGACTAAGGGCGTATTGGGTACTTGGTCTGTGATTGTGTAGGCGATGAGCTAGCCACTTGTTACTACTCTTTCACGATGATTTTTCATCTGACCAAACAACATTTTTGTATAGCTTAATGTGGTCTTATGGAACACAGTGCTCCTTGGACTCTGCCTACCCCTTAGGTGATGATTACAGGCGTGATTGTATGTATTTATGTGTGTATATATAAAATCACTTTTATCCCCAAGGGCTAGTCAGAGAATAGGCAAAACCACCGTAAAAGCAGTCCTTGGCAAAATCCGCGCTTCACCAAGCAGTGACTGCACTCAGCGTGACAGGTGGTGAGCCCGTCGCCGCTATATAAGCTATTAGATGATTTTAATTTATATTAAAGCAAAATGCTCATTGAAAATCACATGACGAGTATGGGCCCGTTGGTTTAGCGACCGGAACCAACGGCTTAACTAGCCTTCCGAAGCACAGAGGAGTTCGAGATCACAATGTTTTGGTCACTCATCCAAGGCCTGACCATGGCGAAAGGAGCTTTGTTTTCAATATCGAAAGCCAAAGCATACTAATAACTACGCCACCGAACTCCTCCTTGAAACATTGAAATAAAGAAAAAGATGTAGTGTGAAAGAGAATGTAATAACAGAAATAGAGATAGAGATAGTTGGTTTTGGCATTTTGAGAAGATGATTGGAAGAAAATCAGATGTAAATTGGGAGAGAAGTTACACTTACCAGCCTCCGAGTCAGTGAGATCAACGGTAGCTTCCAAAGGCTTCTCCACAGAGAAGAGCATCCGATTCTCCCTCTCTGTCACTCGCAGCAGTAACGAGTTGCCGAGCCGCGAGCCGAGGAATAGGAAGTCCTCTTCTATCACGCACATCTGAGTGAGACAGGTTATATTTGAATAAGTGGGGTAGAAACTCGGTGACGTAGTAGCATGTTAAGCCGTATCCCGGTCGCTAATGCAACCGTTTCTATGCACACACAGCGTGGTGGTGTTACGGCCCATACTCCTCGTGTTTGTTTCCATAAGGAAGGCCTGTGCCCAGCAGTGGGCTGTAATAGGCTGAGAACGATGGACGATACATTAGGTAGGTATAGTATGTTTCAATCAAAGTTGCCCAAAAGGTAAACAAAAAAGCTGACTCACCGAGTTTGTTATTCAATAATCACATATTTTACATGGATATTTTCACATAAATATTATTCACTTCAACAATATCTGTCCGTTTCAATTGATTTCATTTATCTACTGTCATCACAAAACATCTAGGCGATTAAACACTGCCTTCGTTTTGTTTACATTTTGGGCATCTTTGATTGAAAGATACTATAATATAATATAATACAGAAATATATTATAGTATCTTTATGTAAATAAGTGATACACAATAATTGAGGAGCCCGGTGCTCGGATATGTACGGTTTGATATTAGATATTGAAGCCTTTCGGTCAGTCCTTTGATGGTTGACCCAAACATGAAAGGCACGTTATGACGTGTCAGTCTCAATTGGCTGTTGTTACCGTTTCACCCCCCAATCCGCATTGTTTCTACCCATCGACAAGGCAAAAAGTACATAGGCATTTACAGGCTCAAATGTGGGAATTACGCAATAGAAAATTAGAAAAACAACACCGACAATTTTTTTTTCTTAAGCAAGACAAAGACCAAATTCTTCATCATTAAAAATACTCATCAATAAAAATAATTTTATATTGAGAAATTTCAAAAATTAAAATATAATAGTACATTATGGTACAAGTGTGTAATGTTGGTGATTACCGCTGAGGCGCATTGAGGCCCGAGCCGTCAGGCGAGGGTCTTAAGGAGCCGAGGACGGTAATCATCAATACACACGTGTATCATACAACGTTTTTCAACACACTTCTGAATAATAGATATTTTTCCTTTGAGTTTTCTGGTAGTAAACTTTCCATAACGTTCTGGGCTTCACATCTTATATCGGGCGGTGTACAACATTAATCATTTTCTTCATAAATTGTATTTGCAGACATCTTAATTAATAACTAACTAAATAACTTCAAAAGAGAAAACGAGACGAGTTGTGAAAAATGTTTCGTAATGGCGGGAAAAATTAATCAGTTTTCCTATGCGCGCGCATCGTCCATAGACTAAAAAATGAGGTTTCTTTTTTTTGGGCTTTTCGCGGATAGCTTTTTAGCGCAAATGTAACCGTAACTCAACCAATAATATTAAAAAAAACTATTACTCACTCGTGAATAATAGTAATGAAAAAGTCACAGTTTGATTATAGGTGTCATTATGTGCCTAATTGCCATGGGATTAGAGCCACTTTATAAGGAAGTGTGTTGAAAAAAAAATTTCAACACTCTTGCTCATTATGTGAGTCTAATTTCACCGCAATCAGGCACATAATGATACCTATTATTCACACTGTGTCTTTTTCATTACTATTATTCACTAGTGTGTTATAGATGTTTTATGTTGAGTTTGACTTTTTCAAAAATATATTTGTACACCTTGGAAAGGAAAGGAAGGAAAGCTGGACACAATTACTATGTAACAACTACAATTCTTGTCTTACAAATAAACGAATTATTATTATTATAAAAAAAAATTGGACACCAAAAAGATCGTGATAAATTTTTTGTGTCCATTTCAGAACATGCAATACATTTGAATACTTTCGGAAACATCGGATACATTCGAATATATTTCATCGACTTTTAGAAAAGGGGGTAGTATTATGTTATTCGCAAGTGCGTTGAAAAACGTCGTATGAGACACACTTGTACCATAATGTGCTACTACATTTTATATATTTTAAACGTATACTTACACAGCTAGTAAGCACAGAAGCGGCCGCCCGATCTAAATGCAGACTCCGTACGCTTCTGACAGAGTCTGCCAGCAAGGTGAGCACGTAGAGCTGCCCCCCGCGCAGCGACAGAGCGAAGCGAGCCTCTCCCAGCGGCGCCACGCATGCGCCGTCTAGCGTTATACATACCCCTTCCTGGATCCCTAAACACGAACATTCAACATTTCTATTCATTATGCCGACTAGTAGATTATATGAAGCCAAGCATCAAAAATATTAATTAAACTATACCATGGAGGAAACTGAGGAAATTACTCAAGATGCTTTCAACAGCTGTTATTTCGGAGTTGAATAATAGTACATTATGGTACAAGTGTGTAATGTTGGTGATTACCGCTGAGGCGGATTGAGGCCCGAGCCGTCAGGCGAGGGTCTTAAGGAGCCGAGGACGGTAATCATCAATACACACGTGTATCATACGTTTTTCAACACACTTCTGAATAAAATAATACTTAAATAAAAAACCATTTTATATAGTAGATAAAAAGTTTATTTAGAGAAACAATTAGTAAATGTGCAGTTAGTAAAATTATAATTAACTATTTTTGATGATATAGCGGTCTCATCAGATAGATTATTTACTGAAATACTTTCATGTTCTATTGTTATTTGTGATGGTTCATTATTCGTGTAGGTAGGTGAAATCCAATCATTGGATGTACTTGGTATTTCGCTAGTAGGATGCGTCTCAGAATCAAGTTTAATTCTTTTTGTGATTTTCGCACAAATTTCCTTCTTGTTTTGTATGGAATCTTCTACGTATGATTCTGCTACATTGCTAGATCGCCACCCGCCATGTCGCTTCAAAGTCATTATATCAGCTCCTGAATTTGCCAGCAATGTAGCTGAAGTTCTTCTGAAACTATGTCCAGTGTAGCTCTCAGCATCTACTAAACCCAAAAACTTAGCGATTTCTTTAGGCATAGAACCAAATTTGTTTATACCTATAGGCTGACAGGTACATTTACCATTCTGGTAATTTAGAAAGAAACGGTCATTTTTTGTTTTTGGTGAAAGCAAACTTTCATACTTCTTAACAATATCATAGAATGGACCGTGTATGGTGAATGACCTAGGTATTTTATTTTTCGTGATAGGTATCTTCACTAAAAGCATCTGGCCATGGTTTTCTATATCTTTTACAGTTATATTTGTTAATTCTTGTATCCTACAGGCACCAGTTACACCAAATATTAAAGCAACCTGAAACAAAAGAAACAATAATTAAAGTCAACAAGCTGCTATTAAATATTTAATTAAAATTAATTTAACTAACCTTTGTAGCCAAATATTGGTTATCTGGAGCATCTTTAATAAATTTTTCAAAATCGTCAGATGATAAAACCTTTGATTTTTTGCTTCTAAATCCATCGTCTCTTTAGATAAGCTGACAAATTCGAGTATGTTTTTAAGTCCACTCCATTCTTTGTTCGGACTGTACTTTTTGACATTGAGTAAATACACCACAAAGAGCTAGGTTTGTACTTAGAAGATAATTCTTTAAAGTACGCCATGAACACATTTTCTGAAAAAGACTGCGTATTCTTGTTGTTCTGCCATTGTATGAAATTTTGGTACGCTAATAGATATTTTTCCTTTGAGTTTTCTGGTAGTAAACTTTCCATAACGTTCTGGGCTTCACATCTTATATCGGGCGGTGTACAACATAAATCATTTTCTTCATAAATTGTATTTGCAGACATCTTAATTAATAACTAACTAAATAATTTCAAAAGAGAAAACGAGACGAGTTGTGAAAAATGTTTCGTAATGGCGGGAAAAATTAATCAGTTTTCCTATGCGCGCGCATCGGCCATAGACTAATAAATTTCGTAATGGCGGGAAAAATTAATTAGTTTTCCTATGCGCGCGCATCGGCCATAGACTAAAAAATGAGGTTTCTTTTTTTTGGGCTTTTCGCGGATAGCTTTTTAGCGCAAATGTAACCGTAACTCAACCAATAATATTAAAAAAAACTATTACTCACTCGTGAATAATAGTAATGAAAAAGGCACAGTTTGATTATAGGTGTCATTATGTGCCTAATTGCCATGGGATTAGAGCCACTTTATAAGGAAGTGTGTTGAAAAAAATATTATGATCTTAAAACAGCTCCTTGTTTTTTTAATTTTTTGTTTCTTTGTCGCTATAAATCTTATGAGCCGTGTGGTAGCGGCTCATTAAAAGAATACTACCAACCCATCTCTTCCCTTGGGTGTCGTAAAAGGCGACTATTAGACTTAGACTGCACAACCATCCAATAGCTTATAGCGGCGACGGGCTCACCACCTGTCCGCTGCGCGCAGTCACTGCTTGGTGAAGCGCGGGCGGCAATGGACCACTGTTGCCTAATCTCTGACTTACTTTTAAGGGATAATAGTCGTGATTATATGTATGTGTATGTATGTATGTATAAATCTTATATTATTCCTTTTTCATTGGAACAAGGCAACTTGGTATCTATAAACGATTGGCATAATTTTACAGTTTAGTTATCAGTTTAGTTATTCATGTATAAGAGAATACATAAATAACTAAACTGAATAAATTATTTGAGTTTTTCCGGAGTTATATTCACAGACATAAATAAAATAATAAATGAATATCCTCAGACATTCACACCTATCAACTAGTCCCATTTTAAGCAACTAATGCTGCTTGTGTTACGGATACTAGATGACGGACAAATATTTTTAATAGATAAATACATATAAATATCCTGAATATATATAAATATATATAAACATCCATGACTGGAGAACAAATGTCTGAAAATTCATCAGCCAAACACTTGCCTCCACCGGGATCGAACCCAGGACCTCTCGAGATGGCGACGCCTTGAGACCGGCACACAGACCACTCGACCACGGAGGTCGTAAAATACATTTGCATATAAAACCCCGACCAAACGTCGGGGTTGGCCGCTGCTAACTAGTCTGTGCGCGTCCGAATGGCTGCAAAAACTTAAAAAAATGCCTCGTACGATAATTGGCAGAGGGTCATCGGCGGCATCGGTATCTTTCAGTCAGTTTGGATCTCCCGTCTCAAAACTACGACTGTGAGGTCACAGTAGACGTTTAAAAGTTGACACTTTCAATACTAATAATTATAGTTGCGATATCTATCATATCTGTGATTTATTTCCTCCTGCATACATTTAATTGAGAAACAGATACTATACGAAAATTACCGGAAAGTAGACTTTATTTTAATGCAGCATAATACTCACTGAGAGGGAAGTTAGTAGTGTGTGTAGCGATGCTGTTGAGTGACACGCCGTACGGCGGCACCGACTGGTTCAGGTATATCAGGGAGTTCACCGCCATTATTAGACAACCGCCTGAAAATAGGACACATTATATTGTTGTTTCCGCCTTTCGAAAGACCACAATCAAATAACATAACATTTTGTGCTGTTTTTCTGTTGGTGAATAAGGTTAACAGATCCCTTATCTGTTGGTGCACGACTCCGATTCGAAAAGTCCCCGCGCCCAAAAGTTCCCGTCTCACTCTAATTCGTCGCAATACAACAGGACAGGTATAGAAACTCCGAGATTCGTTTGTTTTCCGACATTTACGAATAAGGGAAGGAGAGCTCTACGGGGCAGGGAAATGGAGTACTTCAAATCTACTTCTTCCTTCTTCTTTTTTTACTTCTTCTAATATTTTTCTTTCTTTATATGTGCCCATAGACTAGATGAAGGGTATACAACGCTCGTTTTAAGGCTACTACTTACCTAAGGGCTTCTGCGCAGGCACGGCTTGCAGGCAGTCGAAGGCGAGCTTACCTAAGGGCTTCTGCATAGGCACGGCCTGCAGGCAGTCGAAGGAAAGCTTACCTAAGGGCTTCTGCACAGGCACGGTCTGCAGGCAGTCGAAGGAAAGCTTACCTAAGGGCTTCTGCACAGGCACGGCCTGCAGGCAGTCGAAGGAAAGCTTACCTAAGGGCTTCTGCACAGGCACGGCCTGCAGGCAGTCGAAGGAAAGCTTACCTAAGGGCTTCTGCACAGGCACGGCCTGCAGGCAGTCGAAGGAACGCTTACCTAAGGGCTTCTGCACAGGCACGGCCTGCAGGCAGTCGAAGGAAAGCTTACCTAAGGGCTTCTGCACAGGCACGGCTTGCAGGCAGTCGAAGGGCAAGCCGCCCGTGGACCAGATGACTGGGTGGACGCGAGCACTCATGTTTAAACTCACGCCGGCCATTGCACATGTGTCGTTACGGACGGCTGTGCGGCTGAAAAACAAATATTTTTGAAACACTTATAATGTAGCAAGAATACCTCCATTCACATTCCATCAAAAAAATTATATCTGGAGACAAATCAGACCCCTCAAATTTCCGCCCAATATCAATATTACCAACTTTGAGCAAAATATTTGAAAAAGTCATTTACAATCAGCTGATTTCTCATTTTAGAATAAATGAATTATTTCATAATAGGCAATTCGGTTTTACTAAAGGTAGAAGTACTACTGATGCGGGTGTCGAGCTCATGAAGCAAATATTTGATGCCTGGGAAAATAAGCAGGATGCGTTAGCTGTCTTCTGTGATCTTTCCAAGGCCTTCGACTGTGTAGAACATAAAACATTATTGGGAAAATTACACCATTATGGCGCCTCAGCAAATGCGATAAATATATTAAAATCATATTTAAGTGATCGCTTACAAAAGGTGATTATAAATAAAACTGAGTCTTCAGGGGCTCCAATTCTAATGGGCGTACCTCAGGGCTCAATATTAGGACCACTACTATTTCTTATTTATATAAATGATCTTCCATCCTATGTAAACAACCTATGTGAAACGGTATTATTTGCAGATGATACATCTCTTATCTTTAAAATCAATAGAAACGTA
The DNA here is from genome assembly GCA_910589355.1 of Parapoynx stratiotata. NCBI lineage: Eukaryota > Metazoa > Arthropoda > Insecta > Lepidoptera > Crambidae > Parapoynx > Parapoynx stratiotata. Next base: position 11,981,679 of record OU342481.1, read on the forward strand.
GAAGACTTTGACGATGTAAATAACACCCTTTCCAAAGTAATGTGTTGGTTTACTCATAATAACTTATTATTAAATTCTAAAAAAACAAAGTGTATCAAATTTTCTTTGCCTAACGTAAAGCAGGTCAGTACAAAAATTAAAATTAATGAGGAGATAATTCAATGTGTTGATACAACAGTATTTTTAGGGATCACCCTGGATTCTCGTTTGCAGTGGAGATCTCATATTAACACCCTATCGGCAAGACTCAGTTCGGCTGCTTATGCCGTAAAAAAGATTAGATTGTTGTCGGATGTTAAAACAGCGAGACTTGTATATTTTAGTTACTTCCATAGTGTCATGTCGTATGGTCTGCTGTTATGGGGCACAGCAGCCGATATTCACGACATTTTTGTACTACAAAAAAGAGCAATACGTTCTATTTATAAACTTAAACCTCGTGATTCACTACGGGAATTATTTAAAGAAATAAATATTTTGACAGTTGCATCCCAATATGTGTATGAAAACATTATGTACGTTTATAAAAATATAAAAACATTTTTAAAATGCAGCGACGGTCACAGTCTAAACACAAGACACAGGAACAGGCTTGCTGTTCCAGGTTTTAGACTACGTAAGACTAGTCACTCATTTATGGGAAAGTGCATACAAATATATAACAAAATTCCACAACATGTAACTGAACTGCCGTTGCACAGGTTTAAACCGCATATTAAGAAAACCCTCATGGGAAAGGCATATTACAAAGTTCAGGATTATTTAGATGATAGGCATGTGTGGACATCCGTTGCTTAATCTTAATAATGTTTAGTTTTATTTGCCACTTTAAAGTAATGAGACGTTAATACATGTATCATTCATACAAGTTAATGTAATAAGAGATAACAATGTTTAATCTTATTTTGATTATATACTGACATATAATTTCTAATTGTAAAAAATGTAACACTGTGACTAATAGATTGTATGATTGGCTATTTTAAAAAAGTGGCTCATGAGTTTCTTACCGGGTTCTTCTCATGAAATGCCTTACTCTCGGAATCCGGTCGCTTGTATCGATTACAACCACACTCGCGGCAGTGAATTTTAAGTCTTTTTTGTCAATTTTATTATTTAAATTTACTTTATATATAATGTGACTGTGTATGAATGTTGACGATTTTAAGTGCTATGTTTAGCCTATGAAATAAAATTATTTTTGATTTTGATTTTTGATTTTATAAATATCCAGATAGGAAGTCTATGATAGTAGAAGAAAAAAAGATATCAGAATCATAGCACAGGACGACTCTCTCTATGTATAATCAAATCAAATCAAATCAAAATTTGCTTTATTTCATAGGCCAAACTTGTAATATTATTAAGAAGATGAAATATAAATATAACTTACCCAGCAAAAGTCCTGACCGGCTCATACAACAACAAGAGTGTTGGTTCATAATACCCATGCAGAAACTGTATGTCCAGTATATTGTCTATCTTCTCATCAAGCTCCTTGAGGACTATTACGTATGAAGCTAAAGTTGGCGCGCGTGTCATGGGCTGCATTGGGGCCTGGGAAAAATAGGAGGAAGGTTAAAGTTGAGGTGCCGAAAACTTTTAGCAACTCGACGTGCGTGTGTGGGAATATTGTTTCTATTCTTGGCAGCCCAGCTCATCCATTAATGAAATAGGTGGAATGTATAGTTTGAAAAAATAATGATAAAGAAAGTAGTAATTATTTGGATAGCCATTTATTTTCATACATTTTTCATTCTTTTTAAGAAAATGAAATCCATATTCATTTTTCAGCAACAAAAAGGTGAGCCGAAGAATTATTTGAACAGTAAACAAATATTTTGTCAGCAATATAAATATTTGAGTGGAAAAATAATTATTTGGTCAGCAGAATAATGAATATTGAAAATCTATTCCAAGTGTGTACTGTACTTTTAATATAAAATAAATTAACATAAAAAAAGTTTTTTATATCGTCTGAAATGCTTACTGCTGATGACCAAACACAAACTAATAGGGTCTACTAAACTCACTTCCCTTAAATCACAGGTAATGTTGGGACAACATCGGAGCAGTGGAGGGAAGCAAATCGTAACAAATTTTGTGTCTAGAGAAAAAAAGATTGAAATAAAGTTGCAGCCGATTTTAAGGGCTGATTTAAGGGATGTGATTTCTGATTTCTGAATAACTTACATTCTTTTTTGTGTCAAGGAATGGTTTAGCTTCTAGAGGATCTGCTTCTTCTGATGTTATATCTTTTCTAAAAGGCAACACAGCCAGCTTCTTCCCATATAACAGCATCACAGCACATCTGCATTCAGGGTCTACACGGATCCAGGGTATGTGGGGATGAGTTGTCCAGCCACCCTGAACAGAATATCATTACAGCAAAATTCAATTCAAAAACCTCCTGATGTTTACCTCTCAATTATTCTATAAAACGATCAAATTGGAATGGTTCAAATGACGAATACTATACATACTAATAAGCAAAACGCAAAACCATTTAAAACATTCCAAAGACAACAATGAGCTCCAGACAAGAAAGAAATAACCAAAAAATGTAATCAGAAAAAAATTGCTGCACTTGATAACTTTTCAGTGTCTTTACTTTTAGTAATTTCATCATTTCTTTATTTGAATATAATTTGATTCTTTGAGCTTGATTACGTAAATTACACAAAACATACCTTCATATCATCCTCTTCAAAATAATGCATACTCAATGTAATCAATGTGTTAGTCTGTGGGTCGTACTGTAGGACAGACAGCTTAGCTTCTTTGAACGACACAAGTAAGAGGTCACGGCCCGCGCTGGCACAGCGGACAGACGCCAACGACATCACATTGCCCCATAATGTGTATGTTGCTAAGCATTCCAGCTTCATCTTCGGCGGTATTGGTTGACCAGCTAAAATGGGAGATTGTTTAAACTATACATAGGTATTATTGTGAAAAAATGTATGTTCAGCCAGAAATAAAGGAAAAGACGTACCGGCATTGATCTCTTTCGTATGCCCGTCTGGTAATAACCTGAACACTTTGATGATGTTAGCACCCGCGGTCACCAAGCACAGATCTTCATTGTCAAAGAAATAGCAGCTCACGGCATGCTCAATGCCTGTGGCTGGATGTGTTTGTCGACAAATAGAAAACATTTTTGTTACGTCTGCGTTTTAGGTTATGTTTAACAACACACAGATATAATATTAAGCTCTTTAGTACTTATTATTGCTACATTAATATTAAATATTTGAAATTATCGCTCAAAATTACAGCATTTTTTGATTGAAACGCACAAATTATCAAAATTCTTTTGAACAAAACAAACGCCGCTGGCAAACAATATTGACAACGCAACAACTGACATTGACAGATTTGAATATTTGTTTTAATGTAATAAAAGCAAAGGATATGCAATTACTCAGCCCCTACTATTATTTATAATGGATCTTCATATTGGTTCCTTCCTAGCCTAAAAATACTTTAATGATTTCCATAAATATCTTTGATGTCAGAGGGATTCGAATAATCGGGCGGGAGAAAATACGCTTTGATTTCGGTATTGAATCATTGGCAGGCCTCTGCTTGAATATGTGATTAAATCTTTTTGATATCCTTCGTGTCTCTGAGGGTACGTTAAGCCGTTGGTTGAAATTCCAACATCAATCCCCAGTGTGCTAACGGAATCCAGTGCCCAGCAGCTAGCGACATTTGAAAGTGCTCTTAATGAGAGAGCGTATCGTGGCAGCTTTTGTTGCTGATTTAAAGATGTATTATTATTATGAATTCCCTTTCGATATATTTAAATGTTACCAAAATAATGTTGAAATAAAAATAAAAAAAGCAAAATGTCGTTCTCGTCGGGGGGTGCAAGATAGGTAAGGTACCTTACCTGTGTCTTTTTTTTAACGAGGAGGAATCCATTAACGGACCGTACTCGTGACCTTAACCAATCAAAATATTCAGAATACATTACCTAGGAATTGATCCTTTTCCTAGATTTTATACATTTCCGATAACATATTCCTGTGCTACTCAAATAATTATTTTGCAGCTCAACTAATTATTTTGCTGTCCAAATAAGTATCTTGATGTCCAATTAATTATTCTGCTGAACAAATAATTATTTTGCTGTCCAAATTATTACTTTGCAGCTCAAATAATCATATTGCTGACAAAGTTTTTCTTTGCTGCCCAAATGATTTATCGGCTGCCCTTTGTGTTGCTGATGTAATAATTAAATGGCTACCCAATCAGTTACTTCCCAAAAAAAATAATAAAACGACAAAATTAAAACCAATATTTATTTGAATCGTCACCTAATGAGCAACATAATTTTTCAAAACTACCTACAAATAAGAAGTAATAAATACAATTGGTTTCCCACATGCTTGTCAATATTATACAAACAAGGGGTTAATAATACATCGAACTAAGGAAACAATTATAAATATTACATTTATACACGAAACATGACACAAAATATATTTGCGGGGCATAAATCTTCAGCTCTATTTTATTTTAGGCAATAATATTTTGAAGTTATTACAAAATTCTTAGTACAGATATTGCAATTCACGAGGACGCTTAAATCATTCGATTTTAGACTATCATAAAGCATTAAGAACGTTGGCGGTCGCCGTCATGAATTGTAACATCTGAAGGGAACAAAACTAAGACTACCCGCTTTGTTCGTTAGGCATATAAAAATATATACGACATTGTGTACTAGAATAATAAATGGAATAATACATAATCATTTCAAACAATACAGAATATTATAGTAAAACGTTTAAAGTAACAACATTATATAATTTAATATTTTTTTTAGCTACACCATTATTAGAATAGGCTCTAAATTATATCATCAACAAGATAGGTACATTTTAGACCAACGAAGCAAGAAAATTGTGTCAAACATGACTTTGTAAGATCAACACAACAGACAACACAACGTTATTTTTACTTCATTGCATTATCATGATCGCAACTTGTATGAAATCTTGTCTTATTTATTATTTCTACAAATTTCAACTTTCAACCACCGAAGATCTCTGTAATTCAAATTACATCACCCCATTGGTAGGTCTTGAAAATTTGCTAAATTAAATAATAAAAAAATATAACATGCATTTTTAAGGCGATTTTGTCATGCTAATTCATAGGTAATTTCATTATATTAGGTCTTTACCTATGAAATTGGTGTTTTGTATGGAGATTTTGGGGAATTCTGCATTTTCCATACTAAAATTTTTTCAGTTTTCTTCACAACGACAAATCCAATGATAATAATATTTGGCATCTATCATTAGACGAGCTTTAGTAATATGTGTAATATCACACTTCATAAAAATTATTTATCTTTTTTAAGTGAATGCAAATAAAATGATGTATTCGGGAGGCACTTAAAAAGAGTTGTCTCGGTGTCAAATTTTAACACAATTAAACTTACAAGAAATTATCAAAACAAATCAAAAGAGCTCAAAAATAGTCTATTTTTAGACAAGTTAATTATTTTTTAGAAATACTCTGAATCTTAATAGTTACAGACAAAATACTAAAACAGAATAAAAACACCAATTTCATAGGTAAGGACCCAATATTTGCTTTTATGTTTATTAATTTCACTAAAGGTTTCATGAAGTTTATTGTTAGGGTGACACTACTTTTAGATACCCTTGCAAAATATATTTTATGTAAATTGAATTACAGAGAAGATATCCACCTTTCATAATGTTCTACCTAATCAAATCCAATGTAGTCATTCCTTTCTCAGTTTCCTAACAATAGCATGTAAAACTTGTAGAGTACTAATAACGACAATTTTACTGAAAACATGGCAAAGTAACAAAACTATGGATAATATACAATTGTATTTGTGTCATGCCAGTTAAAAACAATCCAAATATCCATTACGAATCAGTCTTAACCATATTATGATCACATATTGTTTATCTGTATGATATCAAGTACATCCAAAAAGATACCTTTATCAGAAACAACATTTACAATATTGATTGGAAAAATATTATTTTGCAATATGATATTGAATCATATTGGTAAATATAATTTTTCCAAACACACAACCTCTTTATTCTCAACGTCGGAAAACAAAAGAGTCACGGAAACCCTAAACCTGTCGCTTTTTACTGCAATGGACCAGAGGAGACAGCACGTGACTTTCCGAATCCGCCACTAAGAATAAGGCCAGTTCTGATCCCATTAGTTAGCACTCCACTCCGCTGAACGGCACATATCTTCCAAGAGTTGGTCAAACTCCAGCACAGAGCTCTCATAAATCTCCAAATCCTTCGACAAGTCCTCATTCAATACATCGACATCATCGTCCACAGATTTGTTATTATCATCTTTGGACTTACGCATCAAGTTATCAGCCAGTTTCAAATGCGGAGCATTAAAAAAGTCTTTATAAAACTCCGCAAGCTCTGTGATTGGATGATTGTCGGCGAATGGGAAACAGAGCAGTTTCAATGGCGGTTCATGTTCATTACGAAATCCGGAAAACTTCTTCGGTGGTGATTCGAAAGATGTTGGACTTTTGGATATGATGTCTGCATCCAAATCCTGCGTGCTTTTGGATACGACTTCAATCTCAGTGTCGGGACTTTTCGGTCTCGCCCGCATATTGCATTTGGGGACCGGGATTTTAGATAAGAATTCCTCGAACGCTCGCTGCACCAACGCTTCATCCACAAATGCAGCAAAACGCAAAGGTTTATTCAAATCAATCGGTTTTAATGGTTTATACTCTTTCTCCTTCTGTTCTTTAGTCTTCTTAGATTCAAAGATAACGTGCTTTGGACTTAACTCAAAGTGGTCACTTTTAAGTATCAACGTTTTACTCTTATCGGATCTGTTGGGTGAAATAGAGAAGTTTGTTCGATATGTGACGGAAAAACAAATACCTCCTAACGGTGTTTTCAATAAACCCGCTTGAATTTTTTTCATGTTCTCGCCAAGGGCTTTTATTTTGGGTTCGCCATTGTAAACTCTGTAAAATATAGTAAAAGACTCTGTTCTCTGTTTACGGGATAAATGATATGCGGGCGTTATTCTTGTGATTGTTATTAGAGATTTCAGGAGAATTCCCATTCTGAAGTATACTGTGTTCATTGCTTTCAAAGATGTGTCAAACTGGGTTTCATCCAGTTCCAAAGTCCATAGCTCAAGTACCATTTCGTCTCCATCTTCAGTTTGGACAGATATTTCGACGTGTAGTTGAGATCGGATCGTTTCTAAGACCCTGTCTGAAGGTAATGCGTTTTTGGTAGCTTGATTGACTTCTGGAGAATCAGGTATTTGTAGGTTAAACCAGTCTGAATCGTTGGATATAGGTTTACTGTAGGGTTCGATCTTGACTCCCTTTCTTGATTCGACGATCACTTGGACGCCTTTATATGCTAGGAACTTCGCGAATTTTGTGAATTCGTTCTTATCACTTATGTTAGAGAATGCGGCATCGGGTGCCATGATTACTAACTAGAAATGTACAACTATTTCACATTAAAAACGGTTTGTTCTGAGTCTAATGGCTACTCTTCATCGGCAATGCAACTCTCGACAAGGTTTCTCAGATTGGGATTATCCATTGCGGCTGCAATTCTCTCTTTGTCGTTGATCTGTTTGTTAACTGCAACAAAAAAGAAGCACATTAAAAAATATAGGGAACAAGTAAAATTCAAATGTGAAACCTATGGGACGCAAACGTGGGCGGGCACTAACAAAAGAACCAGTTAAGAAAATAAAAACTACATAAAGGAAAATAGAAAGAAGCATTCCTGTCGTCAGAAGAATAGATAAGGTCCTAAATGCTAGACTAGCATTTAGAGGCCAATAAAGGATGCAGTAGTGCAGAAGGCTCAAGTGGAAGTGTGCTGGACAACTTATGCACCACACCGACAACCGATGGACCAGAGAAAGCACAGTGTGATGTCTACAGCTTGCACCGAGAGGACGCGGGAGACCACAACACGTACGCTGACAGACGGAATTAGAACGGTTCGATGGTTAAGGAGTGCTGTGGGCGAGACTGGCAGCAGATAAGGATCTGTGGAGAGGACTTTCTCCATCAATGGGATGACTTATAATAATTATATCACTATGATTTAATCAAAAATGTAATGTTTATAAATAACAAAACGTGAAAGGAACTGGTGTAGGTGGATTACCTAGGTGATGTAACCATATAGTATTCTAAAAAAAATTGGGTCGATCGGCAATATAACTGTCAGGTATCGACATGAATGAAAACTAAGAGAGCGTGTTCTAGATTAACGGGATAGTGGACAATTCCACTACTGATAAAAATGTTTTGAGAGATTTTTGTAAACCAACAAAAAGTTATAAATTGGTGTATAGAAATATTCAAGTAGTAACTAGGTATTTATGAATAACAAGGAAAATTTTGAAACATAGGTAGGTAACTAGATCACACCTGTGTAACAAGAATAAACATAGTGAATATTAGAATATAGATACTAATTCACTAACTTTGCATGCAGTTTGACTAAATATTAATTATTCTTTTGAGTAAATATTATTATTGTATGTTACAGTAGACAATTTTACAATATAATTTGTTGCTTTAACCGTAATTGACCTGACAATAAAACATGAATGACATAACAGTAGATACTAATTACCAATACAATTTTAATACTAACAATCTGTAGCACTATCAATTTTGTCCTATTTTGTTTATAACTGCGTTTAAAAATATTATTCTGATATAAAGGTATTATGCTATATTCGTTTCTCAAGGTTTCTCATGAACAAACAATCGTAAGGGTAGTTACAAACTAGCGTTTTGAGCATTTAACGAGGAGCTCGACATCACAAAGTATTGATCACTCATCCACGGCCCGACCATGGCGAAGGTAGCTTTGTTTACGATGGAAAGCCAAAGCGTACTAACCACTACGCCACCGAGCTCCGAAGAGAACTTATGAACAGTTTATTGTGAATATAATTTGCCTCTCACAGTGCCCGGTGCATGGCAACAGGGCACCACTTGTTACATGGGGACAGAAACATAGCGAAATGTGGGTGCTAGCTAGTATATCTGCCTATCTCTTCGGGAATAGAGGCGTGGTGATTTAAGTGAACAAACGCGCGAAACATGTCGGTAATACGACATGCTCTCTTACGCTTATTGCGCGAGTTTATACCTAACCGTGTCAACGCTCGAAAAAACAAAACAGCACCTGTATGTTAATGCATTTCCAAAAATGGTAGGCAGTAGTAGGAATAAATCCACAATGTAACATATAAAGGCATTTTACTTACTTGATGATTAAACAAGTATTAAAACTTGTCTTGGTTGGTTAATAATCTTGGCATACCTTTTTATTTGCGAGAATAGTCATGAAAATAAGAGTGGATAATTCAGGGAGAGGAAGACCGAAGAAAAGATGGATAGATTGTGGGAATGAGGATATGGCTAGCATGGGAGTGAATATTGATATAGCGTGTGATAGGGGAGAGTGGCGTGAAGGCAAAGGCAAGCTAATGATGATGACCAAATTTGGGTGTTTAACACCTCTGCCTACCACTTCGGAGAAAAGAGGCGATATGATAATAAATCGTCATTACAGACTAAAACCTTTTAATATCTTGAGATGCCATGAACAATAGATTTAGCTATTGTGTCTCGTATCTGGTCGCCTCTCATATCACTTCGCCTCTTTTCCCCGAAGGGGTAGGCAGCGGTGTTAAACGCCCTAATTTCGCCAGATATGTTAGGTCCCCATGTAACAGGTGGCGAGCCTGTTGCCATGCACCGCAATGAAGAACGAGGAAGGCAATATTCAAAATGAACTGTACATAAGTTTTTTTCTTCAAACTCAGTGATGTATTTAACCCGCGTTTCCCGTGGTCTCGAAGGAGTAGTGTCCCCGTCCGTCTCGGCTACCGCAATGGTATCCCAACTCGGCTACCGCAATCTTAAATTTATTAGGGATGGATAATAAGTGGCTGGCACAGAGAAACCTAGGGGCGCGACGAGTGCGGGAAGGGCGCATCAAGTAACAAGACAAGGCGAGTTAGCGCATAAACAAGACTCATATCACTCCCCCAAAATCGCGGTAGAACTAACCAAGCTTGGGCCGAAATTTAACCGAATTTTCCATTTTACCTTACTTTCCTATTGGGTTCCTAAGTTTTTATTGGGTTCAAACCACAATCGGCCCATCACTACAATTTATTATTATAGACTTTCATTAATATTATTTTTTTAAAGGAAATATTCATAAAATGTTGTACTTATTGGTATTATTGGTAGGTCATAGTATCATCTTAGATTTTTCGTGGTATTTAAAAAAATTTTTTGTATCTTTTCCAAAATTGTGTACCAAGGATTATAGTTGGAATGACAAACAGCATTCCCTGTATGTCTCACGTACTAGATAGTCTACAAATAAAAGATAGCTACATACTGTTATCAGTACAAAATAGCACATGGCCTGCTTACTACCAACTCTGGTTACCTACTCAGAACACACAGAATACTCAAACTCAAAGTCATTTAATCAAATTGGTATCATCAAATACACTTTTGACAAGTCAAAAAAAATAAATTACAATTATCCTAAAATTGACAATACCACTACTTTTTTTTCGGCCTGTTCACTACCGGGAGGCCTTGTCTAGAGAAGATACAGGCAAGAAACTCTGCAAGGGTTCCATCCTCCCTTTACATGAATATGTTATACAACCTAATAAAATTTACGTGTATTATACAATACCTTTAGTCACAAATGTCAAAATTGAAATAGGTTAATGTACTATTTACTTTAATAATATGATAAGGTCTTTGTTGTATAAATAAATAAAAAAGGAGTTATTATCACCCATCCAGCATGAAATGGTATTTATTTGCTATCCTTACATTTTTTTTTGTACTCACACACTCTTATGATGACTGTTAAGCAAAAGTTATGATTGTTAATTATAAAGACTATAAAAAATAGCTGTTACATAGACAGACACAATGTGGTTAGGTATTAAAGAGAAAGACTTGTTGTGCTGACTCCCAAATGAAATAAATAAATTTGAAAATGAGAAGTGTCGGCAAATCATGTAGTAGTATGTCTGTGATGACTCAGAACAGCGAAAGATAGAGCTACTCCTGCTGTTCCTTGGGAGCTTACATATTACAAGTCATAATCAACTACTTAACATTAATCAAAGTAAAATTAAAAATCAATAATTAATTTTAAAAAGTGGACAATCACATAATTATATGGATTGTAATAAGGTACTTAACCATTAATGAATCTGTGTCTATAAATTGTAATCCTTGAGTTTTATTTGAAATATTTAAGATTAAGAAATACTTTTTTACTTCATATTTGTTATAAATAAAATTCCTGAGTATTAATTGCTATACTAATGTGATTTGAGAACTAATTATCATCATAGTAATAATTTTTGTTAATAATAATACTGATTGTCGAAATTAGCTCAATAGGTAGAGATTTATAGAAAAGTCCCCACAGTATGTTTGGGTGATTATAAAAAAGTTGGGTAACTCTTGGGTATATTTTGTCAACCATAGTTATTAAATAAAATTGCTAAAACATTCGGATGTATATGATGGCTAATAAAATGAATATATTGTTCCTAATCGGGCCAGTCACTTTTTTAAGTAGATTAGAAAATTGAGAAATATTCAGAATTTGATTGCCAGGGACTGACTAGGGTAGTATAGTACTGTAAGATACTGATAATGAATTTACATAAAAAAGTTGTACAAATTTCTTTTCTTTTCTTTCAAAAAGGACCTTATTCAACAATATTTTATTGTGTTTCTTCTTCTTCACTGATGTCTTTAATTCTGGTCTTTGGCTTTGTTTTGGGTTGTTTAACATAAATTTTTAATGCTTAGTTTTAAGCTTCGAAGCTATAGCCTTCCTCATCATCATTTCAGTCTATGGAAGTCCACTGCTGGACAATGACCGGCCCTGCACCGCCTCCAGCGAGTTGTTAAAATGAACTTGTATTTAAATTGAGCAGCTGAAATTGGGTGACCAAATACAGGCTTTGCCATTGTTTTAAAGTTATTTGTAATCTCAATAAAATTTTATAAGTCCAATAAATATATTGACCTTGAGTTATCCAATTTTTGTATAATCACCCGTTTATATTGTGCAGGTAAACAGGAAATCATGAAATAGTATTTGAGAGGGCAAATTTAAATTTACATATCCTTATGTCTGATGACCTGCAAAAAGTTGCTGGCCATTTATGGACTAGGTTGGTCAAGGACAGAAAAACTTGGAAGGTGTTAAAGGAGGCTTATGTGTCAGGAGGACATGCTGACAATGAAACATGAATATGATGTGTGAATATATTTTGTAAATACCTATTTTGGCAGTAATAAAAGCTTATTATTATTATATATCCTTATGTAACTATTATTTGTATGATAACTATGATAGAAGGTTAAGATTGTAAAGCCAGTGCAATGTACTGATTATAACATATAACTAACTGTTAGTTATGTTAGTTACATAAAATAGAACCAATGTCGCTGAATATGGGTGAAAATGAAGAAATCATTTGACAAAATGTTACAAGACATTTTAAATGTTATAATAATCAGTATAATAACAATTAAAATCGTATTGAAACATTATGTAAGAAAATACAATAATGCAATTATTAGTCGCAGCTGTCGCACTGTATTATTGAATGAAACACCTGTACATTTGTAAACAAAAGTGTGTATAGAATTTAATGTAATATTTTTATTATATAAATTTTAGATGTATTTTTTTATGGTTTATGTTTTTAATGTATATATTTACCAGTTTCGAGTAAAAGCAACTGAAAATGTTGAATTTTTTTTTCATCTTAGATTTTTTTTCTCCCTCCCAAATATAATGTTTAATAGCACTCGAACTCCCTATTAAAATTTGTCAATTATTTTCAATTTCACCCTGTAGAAGGGATAAGTATTTACAGGATATTAAGATTAATTATCCCACTTTTGACTGTGATAATTTTACGACAGATGAGTTTATTTAATAAAATATGATAGTAAACAATTCTTGACGACACTTACTTTCATCTTCTGTAGTGTGTGCTCCTTTCTTTATGTAAATATCCAGCTTGATGGGGTGGTGTAGAGATCGTATTATTTTCACTCGTATACACAGTCCTATGAGCGTCGCCAGGGAACAATGAGGCACTGTAGGATTATACTCGACCCTCAACACTGGCACCTTATCTGCAGTAGGCTCCTTTACAAAAATTCCTTCCTCATAAACAACCTTCAGGTCTTCTAATGTATTTGGCTTTTCCGGGTCCCGAATCGTCCGCAAAAAGTCTAAAATACCACAACACCAATTAAAATCACAGTTAGAATTACAAAGAGACCCAAAACCACACAAAAATTTGGTCAAAACAAACCGTAAATTGTCTCTTTTAAGTCGTTTTCATCTTTGTAACCAAGTTCCTGCAAAGTTGCACTTTTGTCCATATAAGCTGGCTTAGCTACTTCCACCGTGGGCTTGGAACTATTATTTATGGCAAGTTTCGAAAAGAAAGATATCATATCGGTCCAAAGTAATTTTTTCGTTGACTTGTGAAATAAATACAAACTGAGGAGTGCTCGCTACTTGTTGGTGGCCATATTTGTTTGTTAAATTTCTCAAATGTCATTGCAACCTTTGTATGATAAGGCAAAGAGGTTTATTTCATACAGCCATTTCAGCTTTTCGTTTTGGCAAAATATGCACGACCGACAGTCAATTTTGATATAAACTTCTGAAATAATACAGAAAATTACCAAATCCATTTATTACTCAAGTACCAGAATACCAATTGATATGCAATTTTCAAATCTCGAAGCAATTTTTTTTATAAAAAGCAAAGGAGTCTTAGTACGTACACACATGTAATTTTTAACGTGTGGAAAGTCACGTAACACCATAGCACAACAAATTCACTACAGTATTTATAGATGGTCCAAACTTAAAAAACTCAACATTTTTCGTTGCGCTAAGATGCTTTATTTCTATTATTATTTATTTCTATGCGAAACGGGGAAAAGTAAAAAGCGCCCCTAGCGGAAAGTAGCTCAATAGAAGATTATATAACAAGGGAGCAAAGTAGTATTTTAACGGGAGGCGCTAGTTTGAATCACAAGCGAAGCGAAGGATTCTACATAAAACCCCGAACTTAGATAAGGATTATGGATTATAACGTAGAATCCTGAGCACAGCAAAGTTTCGCCCGAGGAAAAAATTTTTGTTCTCGAGTTATTTGCCTCGTTTAAATATCAACTCAACTCATTTTATTCGTTTCAGTTATTGCCTGTTCTGTGGTTATTGCATACACCAATTCGTTTTCGAGAAAAACGATGTGGCTCATGCCCTCTTTTTAAGAAATAGGGCATTTGACGTGCCGGCTAATCACCCTTATTTCCAAATTATTGAAGCTAGTCTTATATTATCGCTCTGTGTCCTGCAGACTTGAAAAACTGCTTTTCATTGGTCGGTTCTCAATCTCATTATCGGATGGGATTTTAGAGACTTGCATATCAACATGCAGCAATTTATGACGGGCATCCAGCTAAAAATTCCGTGATACGTAGTTTAGTAGAAAAATCTGTGTTCAGACTACTTAAATTTACGTATAAGACTTCCGGCTGGCACTTCTGAATCTCAATAATTGCAACTACTTAAAAAAAATCTGCAAGTGGCCCTAACGGCCGCACTCAGACGTCATAAACTAAATAACTAATTTATAAATCGTTTATATGTCTATTAAAATAAGTGTATATTTTTGTTCTGTAACCGTTAAAGTTAATGAAAGACTGGAGTGCGGCAGTGAGTGTTACATTATTAAAGTAAGTGTTGCCATGACTTTAGTGCTAGTAGCATAGAGTTGTTCACTCTGCTAGTAAGTACGCATAAACCTGTAAAATTATATTTATGTAAAACTATCTAGACGATTAAAAAAACAACGTTTTACTTAAAAAGTAGATTTATTTAGAATTTTTTGAAAGATTTCTTGGAACCTTTGCCCTTTGAAACCTTTAGTACGTTGAATCGCACGGTCTTTGAAAGTGGCCTGCATTCTCCAATCGTGACAATATCTCCGAGTTCCACGTCCCTGAAATAGAAGATAGAAGTTTGGTTAATAGAATGAATGACAAAGCTGGAATTGCTGGAATATACTTTGTTAATCAGAGTTTGGGTTAAAACACGTTTATCATCAATTTGTGGTCAGAAGACCGTCGTGTGGATTTCATCATGTAAGCAATAAATATGCATTATTCATACACCTACATACTCATTACATAAGGCAGAGGTGACAACGCTTATTTTTTTATAGATAGACCAGACAAATGATCCCTGTAGGCCTAGCACGGGCCGGAGAGAGAGAGGCCGCTTCTTCGTTCGCGCGGAAGCGAGAGGCAATGACGATTTTTGTCACTGGGGACTTTTTCTCTCCGGCCCGTGCTAGGCCTTCTGGTGTTAAGCAAGAATGAGGTCCAGAAGCGGGGTAGCTGATGCGATTAAAGGATATCGCATCAGCCACCTTCACCTAGAAGCCTTGCATAGTGCTTTTAGCCAATAACCTATATCCTCGTGTAACAGGGAGAGGGAGGGGTCTGCCAAATGTGACATGTCTTTATTTTTATGACGTCTAATTTTTAATTTACGAAAATCTGGAAATAAAACTATTTTTGGAACTGCTGTTTTAGTTCAATAATTTCTAAATGTATAATGGGAATATGTAATATGTGATGGATGTCACATTGGGTAGGAGAGAGTCTCAACAATGTGAAAATTTTGAGACCCCCCTACCCGGGTAAGGGGTCAAATGAAATTCGTGTGGTGTAATTTATGAAAGCGTAGTAAGTTTTAGTCAAGTTACATCAAGTTTATTATCAATTTACTCAAAAGGATACAAAGGACGACCTCTGGTACGAGTAGTGTTATTTTCTTTGCTTGGATGGCTGGCTCGGATCTCTCGAGCGCGAGTAATAAATATAACACGAAATTTGATCGCGAGAGCGACAGTGAGTTTTAATATGTCCTCAGCCTTACGTCCCTCTGCTAGGCACAGGCTTCTCTCTTGGAGAAACACTGAGGATTATGGGCCGTAACACTATCAAGCTGGCCCAATGGGTGATATAAGTGGCGGCATTTATCTTTGGTGTTGACCGTTATGCGGAGGTGATATCTGCCAATAGCAGCGTATGGGGTACTGACGTGGCACCAATGAGGAAGACGTTAGGCAACTGGAGAGCGAACCGGTGCCGACGATTACGGACAGAATGAACGAGAATGCACCAACAGTGACTCTATCTTGATTTGACGTGCCGATAGGTATATATCCGCTAGGTCAGCACCAAAGTTATATAAATATAATATAAATATCTATCTATCATAATATACCTATCAACTAGCCCCATTTTAAGCAACTAATGCTGCTTGTGTCACGGATGCTAGATGACGGATAAATATATTTAATAAATAAATACATATAAATATTCACGTTTTATATAATACATATATTAACATCCAAGCCCGGAGAACAAATGCCTGTATTCATCACACAAACATCTGCCCCCACCGGGCATCGAACCTAACACCTCTCGAGATGGCGACGCCTTGAGACAACCACTCGACCACGGAGGTGGTCAAAATATTCCGCTACTTGTAGTGAACTATTCGACTGTACGACTCGCAGCTGTTTTTTCTGAATTTAATTTCATTTTGTATAGTTGCGGATAGAGGCTCTGCCTGTTAAATAAAAAAAAAAACGGCGATTCTCGTATAGTTTACTATAAGAACTCATGCCAGACTGGACATGCCCAAAAACTATTTTCAATCACTTGAGTTGATGGTGGATCACCCCCTTAAATACATATCGGGCGAAACGTGGGTGATATACACCATAATCTTTAAAAGGTTCCTCTGCATGTTATAATCAGACACATTTTATGTACCTATTTTATTGTAATTGAGACGCATTTGACGTAAGAAATAAAGATTTATTATTATTATTATTATATGAGACACGTTAGTGTCATCGAGAATTATTGGGTTAATAAATATGTGGAATATTTGAACTTCACTGTTATCCGGCCGAGAGCTAAGCTCGTTCAGCTTAGGTCGTGTAGCTGACTCAGCTTTCCATACAACGAATTAGGGATGATAGGTATATAGAATAGGAACTCCTCTCAAAACTGCGATCCATGAAAAATACAACTGTGTGGGCGGGGCTAAAAAAGTGCAACTGAATGCGTTGTCAGTCTGCCGCATGTGTCGTTGACAGCCATCAGAGTCGATTTTGTTGAAAAAATTGTAAACAACTTCTTTCTAATGGGTGTTATAAAAACTTAGCAAAATATTCGAATTTCGGTCAACAACAAATAAAATTCATCAGCTAAAATAATTGGTCAGCAACTTATCGACAGCAAATACTTCTGAATTGGTCAGCATTTATGGGCAGCAGATATTTCTTATTTGTCAGCAACACAACTAATTGGGCAGCAACTCAAACGTTTTCTCTGCTGCCAATTGTTTGAATATGATTTGATGACACAAATATTGTTTTAAAGGGTCATACAAAAATAACTTTAACCTAATATCTATCAGACAGAATACATTTCCTCGGAATTGATCCTTTTCCTATTTTTTTTTACATTTCCGGTAACATGTTAAATGCTGCCCAAATAATTATATTGCAGCTCAACAAATTATATTGCTGCCGAATTAATTATTCCGCTAACAAAATAATTATTTTGACGTCCAAATTATTATATTGCTGACAAAATATTAGTTTGCTGCCTAAATAATTTTTTGGCTGACCTTTTTGTTGCTGACCAAATAATCAAATGGCTGCCCAATTAATTACATCTAGTTTCTAATGAACAAAAATGAGCTCGTGTATGTAAAAGACGGAAAGAAAGATATAAAAAACAAACCGTGATAGCTTGTCCCTGATTAATGTTATCATTTGACGATGATTTTTCGTCTACAAAAATTGAATAATTTTACTATTGTCTGTGTTATGCAAAAAGTAGCCAGGCAATTTTTTATAAGTAAATATTAGTCGCTGGATGCAAGTGCCGCAGGTCCGATCATTGTGGAGATCATTGAGGGTGGCCTATGTCCAGCGGTGGGCGTCTCTAGGCTGATGGATGGATGAATTATTATTAATTTTATACCAAGAACAGAGTTTTGCAGTCACTGCTTGGTGAAGCGCGGACTATGGCAATGGACTGCTTTTGCGGTGCTTTTGCCTAGTCTCTGACTAACCCTTAGGGGATAATAGTCGTGATTATATGTAAGAATTTGTATAGCAGAGTTTTCTTAATTGAATTTATTGTTAGCGTTTCATTTCAATTATTTAAATAGGAACCTCGTAGCTCCTTCCAATGGTTACGAGCTCATACAAAATTTATCTATCACAAATTAATTTATCTATTTGAAATATATCGGAACTTTAGTTTATCCATCGGTTAAGATACATACACAAGATTCGTTTGGAAAACTCAGATACTGACAGACAACTTTTAAAAATTTAAAGTGCTAGAGCAAGCAATCTGGGCATACTCAGACGTCAATTCTTTTAAAAAACAGAAAAAAATATAGCCTGACCTGGGAAATAAAAACCTGTTCTGGAGGCGCTGAAAAGGGTTTTTTTCCTTGCAATCCAAGGAACCTTCTTTTAATATGTTTTCCCTAATCTCATTAGTAAGTACCATATACCATTTACTAATTTTAATGTTCTAAGGGACTTTTCGAACCTTATCTACAAATGCCCAGTATGCCATATTTTATTATTATTTATATTATATTATGACAGACATATTTTATTATGACAGACGACAATAGGCTAGTTGACCCTTTTTTTATTGGGCCCCAAATGATTAATTACTATTGGCCATCACCATAAAAAATTATATAATTTTTTTGAAGCCTATATCACAATAAATTTTAAATTATAAATTATATAAATAAATACTTTTTCTTTCTTTCATCTGGAAACTTCATAAGATATGGTTGTGTCATATACACATAAATTATTATTGTATAAATCTCTCACCTGAAGCATGGTGACAAGTGCACAGACATATTTCTGTGTCTCTTCTCGAACCGGTTGTACTTGGGTAGGTAGTGGAGGTAGTCGCGGCGGATGACGATCGTGCGCTGCATCTTCATCTTCTGCACCACCCCGGTGAGGATCCGGCCTCTGATCGACACGTTGCCAGTGAATGGACACTTCTTGTCAATGTAGGTGCCTTCGATGGCCTGGAATGTGATTTTGGGGAGTTGTTAGTTAGGTTTGGTGATGGTAGGGAGTAGTGTGTGGTTTTTGGAGATTGCTTGATATTACAGCATCATTATAAAAATATCAAGTAGAATTTACATTTTCTTATGATGCATTAGGTCACATTAAACGATAATAAAATTTGACAATATTATGATACATTATAATAATAATAGGTTAAATTGTATGTTGCCAAACCAAATTACGAAAGTTTAAAAGCACACTAGATAGATTGTAAATGAGGAAATTCTAATTTTATTATACTATGTAATTGTAAATGATACCAAAATTGTAAAAGCTATTTGATTCAGGCTGTAATCAGAGTTTGGGTTAACACGATCTTCATCATGTAGTTGTCAGAAGACCGTCGTGTGGATTTCATCATTTTACAGCCATTACACTTAAAACTAACCATAACCAAGTATTTTCTGTTAGTTACAAAATTTATGCAATTAAATTATAACCCAATGTAGTTGCTGACATAGATTTCCAACATTAACAGCAGGATTTTTTAAATATGTTAAATGATTCCCTCACCAGTGATAATATTTAGACAATATTTTGTAATGTAAATGTCAGATTTGTTTGTAATGAAACTTATAAACAAAGTTTTCCAAAATCAAATAATATGAACCATATCTCAAACTTTACTAATATTAATTTGATTTTGTGAATTGTTGGACAACTATCAAAATATCTAAATATAACAAATTGTATTGAATTTTTTCACATAAAATTTAATTTAATTATAGCAACATGCAAAATTTACCATGCAGTTAAATTAAAAATGAACATAAGTTTTAACCAACACCATTTCTTTGACACCTGTTGATGACTGAAACCATATTTATGTTAGATGATAGAATGTTGTAAATAAAATCTCATACAAATAACAGACTTAAAATATATACTGTAATTATTAGAATAGGGGTGCTTTTCCACCAAAGTAAGGTAGGGTCAGAGCGTTGTCTTAGGGGAAACTTGGCAATTCAAAAAGAGAAACCCAACAATCTTGTTGGGTCTCATCTTCCTCCACACCAGTGAGCTGTTTGAAAAGCACCTTGACAGTGAAATAAAATCTTTTTTATAAGTATGAAATAATATTTTGTAAGCCTCCAATGTTAACAACGTAACCAGCCTCCCAGATGTCCTCCACCAATACAACAATATCTGTAAATCAGACCTCACGTGGTGTCTTAAACCCTAGGCCAACATTCTTATGATGCCGCATATCCTTCCTCTTGAGGCCCCCCTTACGGTTCAGGAAGACCGTAGGCTGTTTCTGATACGCTTTCTCTGTCTAAGGAAAGAAAAAAATCACACATTAGCTATCACACTACATGCTGTATGTTACCTCGCGGGGCGTTTTGAAACCAAGTCCCACATCTTTATGGTACCTCAGCGGTTTCCTGCTCCGCTTCACACCAATTCCCTTTTTACGGTTCAAGAACACTGTTGGTTGCTTTTGGAATGAACGTTCCGTCTGCAATTGTGTAACATGATTAATATTTTAATACTGAAATGTAAACTGATGTGTTCAAATAGAGTTAAGTTTATTAAACTTAAGCTAAAAAAAACTTCATTAGTAATAAAGTCCACAAATAAACTTGGAATTGTACCAAGATTTTGCACAAATAAAAAAAGGAAAAGCACGTATAGGACTCTTGTTCTTGCTGAAACTGTGTACAATAGACATCATGTAAACATAACCTATAATTTATTCTAAAATTCTTTATTTTCAATATGAAAAAACATGAAGCACAAGTCCTCGGCTACAGATTTTTTAGAAATAATTTATAATATTCTGTAACAATTACTAGTATTTTTATGCGGGGAAAGGAGGTAACCTATAAAAGCACTTTGGTCAGAGATTGCACAGAATTCTACACCACATATTGTAAGTGATAGTTAAAATAACGTATCTGCAAAATGTACAATATATATTTCACTGAAATCTGATAAATTCATTATTAAAATTTCAAGGAAAACGTTGTCCCACGTGCACAGAAAAATATGGTCTTTTAATTCATTAAATCATGTTTTTAAAGAGCGCTTAAACACTCCTTAACGCTAAATCACACACAAGAAATAAAATAAATGATTATTTGAGTTTAATAACTAATAAAAACTTATATTTTATAATAAATTTCGGCACACACCTGATCCGCCATTTTGCTTGACAACGAAAAGAAAATCCAATGTCAGTAAAGTAAAACGACTGTCAAATTGTCAACGCGTAGGTACCAGTGAGATGCCTATATTTAATGATTTGACAGCTGTATGATAGTTTTGACCAATCACAATCAAAATTGAAAACTGATCCTGTATTACCATTGGTTAATAGTATACGAATGTAAGTTACCAGTAGAAAAAATATCTTACCATTTTGGCGTTTTGATCAATGTCAGGCGAGGCGAGTAGTAAATTTTTTTTGATTCAACTGGATTCGTGATGATGATGACGTGAGATACTCTAAGATTCAATGGTTAAAAATGTAGTCGATTAGTTTTTCTAGTTTCCTTGTTTCTTAAAATGATTAGGTACCATCATTCATTAATTAGAATAACATGTGTTGGTATGGGTACAAATCCTGACGTAAGTATAGCTGATTGATTTAGCGAGCGCCTGATTTGATAAATTACATATTTTTATTTTTATAATTACATATTCTGATAAATAATAATCTCGGCTCAGAGTAAAAAGAACTGGAGTAGCCATTAGTCAATTTCTCAAAAATTTTTTTCTGGCCAACAATCGTCGCGGTAGGCCAAGTTACCCGCGAACAGTTATTACCAAGTCGCCCACGAGACGTTTGACGGCTTGGAGGGGGAGGATATAGCGAATGTGGTTCCTCGCACATCGGCTCGAGTGCGAAGACCACCGGCGCGTTACCGCTCGCCTTAGATTAAAACCTTTTTATATATTTTAGTTTTCTTTTTATTTGACGTAATGTTCTTTTTTATTTTTCCTGTCAGATTGTTTTGTGTTGTTATGAAAGTTATTTGTAATTTTATTTGCAATATAGTTATTTTACACAGTTTCCTAGGAAGTTTCATTCCGAATATCAGCGACCATGCTAGACATACACATACTAAGTAGAGATACTACGTAGTACATGCACATAATATTATTATTTCAATTTTTCAACTATAAAAGTCATGAAGGCGCTCCCGAGCTTCCGAAGCAGTACGAGCGTTCTGTTTACTCTGAGGTACGAGCTTTTAGCAATAGAAGTATTTGACTTATAGTTGTAATGGCAACATTAGTAAACGGAGTTGTCAAACACGTGAATTGTTATGAAAATATGTACCAATTTTATTTTTCGCCAAATCTTTAATAGACCGCGTTGATTTTCATTTTTTAGGTTCTGTTTTAATTTTATTACATTATTTAGCCTTACTGATGCAGAATTAGATCTGATCAGATAAGGGTGTTAGTGGGAGTGATGAATTCATTTCTAATCTTTTGTTTTGTTTGGAAAAGTCGTGTTTTTCGTTGATTTAGGATGGAAGAAGTAAGGCAACTGGTGCAAGAGGAAGGCAGGGAGGCCAGAAACCTCGTAGCATTTCATGTTGCAGTCGACACGCCATGTAAGTAAAAAAAATATTTTAAAATTCGTGATGGTAGTCTCAAGTGGCGTAGGCGTTGAGAATGTTCTGTAGAACAACGAAAAACTTTTGCATTAACAAAAACCTATCATTTTATTTAGTTTTGAGTTAATATTAATGTTCATTTGTTATCTACCAAGAAAAAAGATTTATCTTTGGATTGATAAAACTACGTGGTTATTCAATATAATTTTTTAAAATAATACTTTCATATAATGAGACTTTTATGTTTCACATCAATCTTCAAATAGAAGATTTAATAATTTTTGATATATTTTACTACAGTAACTGGACATTGCAGGTGATATGTGTTGATTATTTTCTTCAAGAATTCTTATGATACTAAAAAGTTTAAATAATATATTTTTCGGTGTTTGTTCACAGCTAGGAGACATGCCTCCTACCGCTTAAGGATATTTTTATAATTTTACATATTTACAGAGTAAATATTTCTATTATTGTTCTCCAAAAATTGGTAATCTGTTGATCTTTTAGACCCTTTCTACACAGGACAATAAATGGCATCTTAATAAATTCTTCAATAAGGTCTGATGACCTTATTCATAGTGTTTATTTTAATTGGAAGTGTTACACTAGTAATGTGCTTAAGATTTAAGTGGTAAACTACTGCCTACCTCTAATAAGCTAGTCCTCACATTGTGCATAATTAAGTACTGCCAAATACTTTGTGTTGGATAGAATAATTTTTAGACATATAGGACAGTTATCAAATATCAAAAACATCATCTAACAGGCATACCCAACTATTTGTTCATTTATGTCATTTACAATAGATTCTCTTCTTTAATCTCACATTGACTTTTCATTCTTTAAATGAACTTCCAGTGCCAATATTGGTAATAGAACAATAAACTGAGGCCTGTTTTTTTAACATATTAGTCCATTGTTCTTTCTCAAGAATAAAATAACAGGAAACAATAGGTAATCTAGAATGGTTTATGGTCTTCATCTAAAGATACAATCAAATACATTTTTTGATGTTATATTCAAGTCCATCTTTAACTTTGGCCTTATTTAGGAATATAAAATAATATACTATAAAAAGTATTAAGTAATTATTTTATCTTGTATAGTATTCAATCAATTGTATTATAACAATTAAACTGTATTTCAATATACATATAATATTATATAACTTTTAAAATACCATACCACCACATAGGACATCCAGAGCTATTAATCTGATATGTTGAAGTCCATGCAATAGAAGGAGAGCCTGTAATCATACACTAGGCACAGTGTGAAGCTGCTGATACTCACCATAAACTGTACTTAAGATTTACCTAGACTTTGGGGATTGATCTGGCTACCTCTTGCACAAGTAGTGCTTTTATTAATGTATATACATTACATCTCAAAAGATAAGATTAATGCTGGTAAGGAGCTCCTTGTGTGTTTCTGCACGAGGAAGGCCTGAGCCCAGCAGCAGAACTGAGTAGGAGTGAAGTGGTCGCCAAGGCTGAAATCGGTGGGATCATCATAGTGTGATGACACTACATATCATTGAATGTTAAGCTTTCAATTGTCTTTAGTACCTATCACATACAATAGTATGCCTTATATAACTCCCTTGTGAGTCTCCTTTCATTCATCAAATGCAAAAAATAGAGATGCAGTGTGTGGTCTCCTAAGATGGAAAGATGTAACAAGATGTATCTTACTATACTAGCTGTTCCCGTCCACGGTTACTATGGTTTTTAACTATCTAATGGAAACCCTTTACTTTTCTGGTATCACCAGCAAAATTTCATTGAAATTGGTCCAGCCATTTCGGAGATTTGATTAGACAAACAGACATAGAAACAAAAAAAATAGGTATTTTCCTTCTTTTTACATACCCCCAACTTGGTCTTAAGCATTTTTTTTCTATGCACAGACATTCGACTTGTACAGTTTTATTATATTATACGTAGAAGATACATTATAAGCATCCGTGTGTGGTCTACTTAATGTTTCTCCCTGTTTACAGCGCGAGTGTCTCGCAAGCCCCCGCGTGGGCTCGGCGGGCCGGCGCTGCGCAGGGCTCCGCCACGGCCGGCGCGGCGCTCGGCCTCCGCCGGGCGGGACAAGCGCTCCGAGCTACGCGCCCGGTACTGGGCGCTGCTGTTTGGGGATTTGCAGCGGGCGGTAAGTCGGGAAATTTAGATACACAATAGATCAACAATTAGTGGCCTCATGGCACTGACTATTAGACAGCCTGTCGATTGTGAAATCGAGATATCTGAAGCCCCATAACTTATATGTTATATTGTAACCGCCCAGTGCAGAACCTACGCCTCCCACGAGAATTACTTTATCGTTAATAATCGAGCTGGTAACAAAACCTCGTTTGTTGATTGGGATGGCGTTACATGTTTTTGGGAACCCGTTAAACTGAGTAATACTTTGATTCGATTTCAGATTGGTGAAATTTACAATACAGTCGAAGCCCATGAGAATCTCAACGAGTGCCAAGAAGTAATTTTAGTTTTAGAGAACTACACCCGAGACTTCAAAGCTTTGGGGGAGTGGTTCAGACTTAAATGGGAGTACGACAACACGCCGCCCCCGCAGCGGCCACAGAGCTTAGCTTGGGAGATTAGGAAGACTGATTTTATACGACCAGAATCTAGACGCGCATATTCTGTCAAAAGCTCCCCGTCAGTTTCAGGTAAAAATAGTCCTTGTCTTTCAGGACATAACACCCCAAGTGGCAAGAACAGTCCGAACCTTACTGGGAAGGCAAGCCCAGGCAGTGGCAAAATTAGCCCTAGAATCTCCTCCGCCCATTCCAATACTAGTCCAAAAGCCAATATTGAGTTCTTCAGCACGAAGATCGCAAGCAAAGTGACAGCTAAGCCAGAACCTAAATTGGCCAAAGAAACTCAAAGACTGTCCGATATTACGGAGAAAGAAATAAAAGAGTGTTTAGATGAAACTAATGGCGATTATCAGCCTCAAACAAAAGACGTAACTAAAGGACCTAAAGTCATCGCTTCAGTCGAAATAGAAAAACCCAAAGAAAATTCTGCAAGCCCAAAACAAGCAGCAATTAAATCCTCCAGACGGGTTAATTCCAACAGAGAAAATACTGAGAACACCAATGAATCTAATTCTATTAATGATACCGCCATTCGAGCACTTGAGATTACAGCAAAATTAAATGCTATGGAAAACGAATTCTTAGAGAAGCAAATAGCTGAAAACAAAATAAACAATGATAACATGCTCAATCATGACAGATACATTGAGCAAACAGTCGTTGCTGATCCCGAAGCTACAAATGATATGGATACGGCTAGCGAAACTACTGAGAAAATCAAAGCTGAAAAAGTTACCGTCGTCGATGAAAAGGAAAGTAGCTCTTCCGACTCGCCTGTAAAATCGGAAGACAATTTTGCTGATATTTCAAATGAAAGTTCTAAATCCACTGATGAAAAACATTTAGAATTGAATGGAACAGCAAAAAATGATAATGATGCAAATAAGATAGAAAAAGACCTGACTCATGATATACCTGAAAATAACGCGGGTAACACGAGTCAAGATGAAGTGAATGAGAAAAACATTGATGTAGCAAAAACTGAATTAGTTCAAGAAATATCAAAGAAAGCAGAGACAAAAGATATAAAAGAGACTGTCAACAATAAAGAGGATGTTAAAAAAGATGTGAAAGCTTTGGTCGAAAACAAACCAAACACAAGGCCTGCTTATTCACAAGCCGCTGCTAAACCAAAGTTAGTAGCTGCAACTAAAACAGAGACAAAAGCTCCTGCTAAAATGACGCTGATTAGAAGCAAAACAGTTGTAGAAATTCGACCAAATGTTCCAAAAACTCAACGACCATTTCCAAAAAAGAATCAAGTAGGCAAATGCAGCTATCCTTTTAATCTTACAACAGGGCGAACTAGTCTCTTTGATGCTCCTACAACTCAAAATAAAAATATTCAACCGAAGAAGACTTTGAATAAGAATTTACAGATGGCCGCTGGGGATGCTAAATCTAGTCAAAATAAAGTAGATACTAAGAAACGTCCTCCAAGGCCTACGTCTTTGAAAGTCAATGACACGGTTGCTGCCATAGAAAAAATGAACCCTGCATTAGAGAAAATCAAAGACTGTGATGAGTACAGCAGCTCAGATACAATAGTAACACAAATTGACATGTCTCGAATTGAATCTAGTGAAAGCCTTAAGACATTAGTGCCAGAGGAATTACAAATGATTCTAGATGTAGCTAATTCTATTGAAGTACTTAACGTGGACAATAATAAGAGTGATAATGAAGGCTGGTTGACTGTGAAGTCAAGGCGATTGAGTCGTGAATCAAAAAAGCAATCGAAATCGCATTGGGCGCAAAGGTTTCATCAGCCGTCAGCAACCACGAGCTTGCCGACTTTAAATATGATAGAATCTCCGAAACAGGAGTCTAAGCCAATAATTGATTCTCCAAAACATGCCAAATTGGATCGAGCTAAGTCTGAACAGCCTCAAACAAGTGAAGTTAACAATGTTGACAAACAAGAAAAGGTTGTGCAAGTTACTGAGACTGTAAAGCTGGATGACGTAAATAAAACAAAGGATCCGTCAATGATTCGTCAGAAATCTGACGTAACTGGCCTTAGAACTAGATCTTCGCGGAATAAAGCTTTAAAGAAATCTGACAGGTATAAAGATGAAAAGTATACTTTAGAAGATGTTTCTGATTTGGCTAAAAACCGACTGCACTCCTCATTGGAAAGTCTTACTACAGGCTTGGCGAGATCACAGGAAAGTACTGAAGACGCTTTCGATTTTGATAAATGGAAAGCTGAATTCAAGTCTACTTTCAAATATTTGGATGACGATGACCATATTATTCTGAATCATAATGAGATCCTAGAATCCGCGGATCCTACTGAAAGGTCTGAGATAGCGGAGATGACGTCTCAAATTGAAGAAAATGAGAAGAAACTAGGTTGGGCTTTGGATTTCCAATCAGAAGTTGATCAGAGGAAGTTGTGCGAAGAGGAGGATTTGCTCAACAGACAAATAATGGAGCTGCAGCAGGTTTCTGACATCGATTTGGATACAGAAACTGATGATACTGAGGTGAGTGATTTACTATCTACTTCTTCGTATTTACTTCTTCCCGACTACCCATACGTAACATATTTCTCGCCATTGGTCCATATTAGATTGACCAGATTGACCACGGATCAAAAAACGGACCCTAAGTTAAGTTAACTTGACATGACTGAGTCATAAAGGAGTAAAATAATTTTTTCTGTGATGAATATTTGTCGTTTAATTTTTAACAACGTATTTAAGACGACCTCCGTGGTCGAGTGGTCTGAACGCCGGTCTCAAGGCGTCGCCATCTGGAGAGGTTCTGGTTTCAATCCCTGTTGGGGGGCAAATGTTTGGGTGATGAATTTTCAGGCATTTGTTCTCCAGTCTTGGATGTTTATATATATTCAGGATTTTTATATGTATTTATCTATTAAATATATTTCCGTCATCTAGTGTCCGTAACACAAGCAGTATTATTTGCTTAAAATGGGGCTAGTGGATAGGTGTGAATGTTCGAAGATATTTATTTATTTTAATAATATATAGTCTATCATTGGACAACATTCTTTCGATTTTTGTTTTTTTTTATAGATATTTGTAATAGTTACGGAATAATCAATCGCCTGTGCACTCTCACCTACAACATTCTGTACAAAAAAATATGATTTTAACTTTTGACAATCCTTTGCACAGACGGACGCAGAGATCGTGTGTGAAGAGACAGTGTTGCCGGGAGTCGAACCGGACGGGGCGAGTTTGGAAGACCGGTACGAAACTGCGCTGGCTGGGATGTCCTGGGCCGAAAGAGTAGACACGCTCGGGGCACTCGAGGCTCTTGTTGCTAGGGACCCAGGTAATACGTGATTACGATTAGAGATAAGTCCTCCCCTGAAAACTTGTTATAAAGAGTTTAACTATCGCAAAAAACTGATTTTTTTCACATTTGACCTTGAATAACTCACGCCGTAGAGACGAAATTCTGTTGGACTTTTGAGACAAGTTTTAGAACACCAAAATTAAGGTGTATACTAGCTCGATATCTCTCATTCTCATTTGCTATTATTTTCTTATTTTTTTTGACTTAGGTAAATGACTAGGCTATTAACTTCTAATTAGTGACATATACATAGACTATTTCTATCTCTACAGGTCGTGCCCAACAACTCCACGCCAAGCTATCGCAAGGCATCAAGCGCCGCGGCAGTCTACAGGACGCCTTACGGCGCTTGCAAGCCAAGCAGGCGCGCGCCGAGCGACAACGCACCGAGTACCAGACCGAGAGGGCCAGGAAGATACACTCGCTGCTGGCCAGGGTCGAGGAGGTCAAGGTCAGTGTGTTACTGCCAGCGACAGCCACCGAGTACCAGACCGAGAGGGCCAGGATGATACACTCGCTGCTGGCCAGGGTCGAGGAGGTCAAGGTCAGTGTGTTACTGCCAGCGACAGCCACCGAGTACCAGACCGAGAGGGCCAGGATGATACACTCGCTGCTGGCCAGGGTCGAGGAGGTCAAGGTCAGTGTGTTACTGCCAGCGACAGCCACCGAGTACCAGACCGAGAGGGCCAGGAAGATACACTCGCTGCTGGCCAGGGTCGAGGAGGTCAAGGTCAGTGTGTTACTGCCAGCGACAGCCACCGAGTACCAGACCGAGAGGGCCAGGAAGATACACTCGCTGCTGGCCAGGGTCGAGGAGGTCAAGGTCAGTGTGTTACTGCCAGCGACAGCCACCGAGTACCAGACCGAGAGGGCCAGGAAGATACACTCGCTGCTGGCCAGGGTCGAGGAGGTCAAGGTCAGTGTGTTACTGCCAGCGACAGCCACCGAGTACCAGACCGAGAGGGCCAGGAAGATACACTCGCTGCTGGCCAGGGTCGAGGAGGTCAAGGTCAGTGTGTTACTGCCAGCGACAGCCACCGAGTACCAGACCGAGAGGGCCAGGAAGATACACTCGCTGCTGGCCAGGGTCGAGGAGGTCAAGGTCAGTGTGTTACTGCCAGCGACAGCCACCGAGTACCAGACCGAGAGGGCCAGGAAGATACACTCGCTGCTGGCCAGGGTCGAGGAGGTCAAGGTCAGTGTGTTACTGCCAGCGACAGCCACCGAGTACCAGACCGAGAGGGCCAGGAAGATACACTCGCTGCTGGCCAGGGTCGAGGAGGTCAAGGTCAGTGTGTTACTGCCAGCGACAGCCACCGAGTACCAGACAGAGAGGGCCAGGAAGATACACTCGCTGCTGGCCAGGGTCGAGGAGGTCAAGGTCAGTGTATTACTGCCAGCGACAGCCACCGAGTACCAGACCGAGAGGGCCAGGAAGATACACTCGCTGCTGGCCAGGGTCGAGGAGGTCAAGGTCAGTGTGTTACTGCCAGCGACAGCCACCGAGTACCAGACCGAGAGGGCCAGGAAGATACACTCGCTGCTGGCCAGGGTCGAGGAGGTCAAGGTCAGTGTGTTACTGCCAGCGACAGCCACCGAGTACCAGACCGAGAGGGCCAGGAAGATACACTCGCTACTGGCCAGGGTCGAGGAGGTCAAGGTCAGTGTGTTACTGCCAGCGACAGCCACCGAGTACCAGACCGAGAGGGCCAGGAAGATACACTCGCTGCTGGCCAGGGTCGAGAGGTCCATGTCAGTGTGTTACTGAGAGAGACGGAGCACTTGTTAGAGAGGTACGGGAGATACACTTTTTGCGGCTAGGGTTGAGGAGCTCACGGTTAAATAACCAAATATATTCTTTAAAGAAAGTTAATTAAAACATTTCAAGAAAATGGTCGATATTATTGTTTGTGATCAAAGCACTGAACTGGAAAAATTGTAGTAAAATAGCACATTGCAAACGTTAAAGAAAGAGTGGAAGTTTAGGTTAGTGAATTACTGAGAGCGACAGCGGACCATACGACCACCTGACATAAGTACTTAGTACTTTTTTGGTCACATGTTAGGTCAAGTTCTGATAACATGGCCATACCAGGATAATCTGCCTTTTCTCAATATGTGAAACTAAATATTTTATCTTGTCTAATCAGCATCGTCATTATCCTGCCCTTTTCCCAATTTCATTTGGGGTCGGCGCAACGAGTCTTTCTCCTCCACTCTCCCCTATCACACGCCATATCAACATTCACTCACATTCTAGCCATGTCCTCATTCACACATCTATCCATCTCTTCTTCGGTCTTCCTCACCCTGCATTATCATCTACTCTAATATTCATAACTTTTCTCGTTGCATGCTCATTCTCTCTTCTCAAATTATGTCCATACCACCATAGCTGCTTTTCTCTCAGCTTCTCTATTACCGGAGCAACTTTTTAAATTGTCTAATAACTGTCTAAAATCTATTCTTTGCAGGTTGCTAAAAATCAACTGATAGAAGAGAAGAGACTGCGAATGGAAAGGAGGCTACAGAAAGCTACGGAGAATAGGGACCAACATCTGAAGGTATGTATCGTGTTAAAATAAAAATAAAAACAAATTATATCTATTAGTTTTTGAATAGGTTGGCATTTTGCTCATTGTTTATTAGTCTATGTGCATATTGAAATTACAGAAATTAATTTGCACGAGTTTTTCACATTAAAAATAGTTTTCCACATAAGTGTTCCAATTTTCACACAGTTTTTCCATTTAAATTTACATTTAAATTTTTTGATTTTCAATTTACGGATTTTTTCCATGAATTCACAAATGTTTCGTACACAAGTAAGTCATCAGCCTATATACGTCCCACTGCTGGGACAGGCCCTCCTCATGGAGTAACACATGAGGAGTATGGGCCGTAACACCACCACGCTGGCCCAATGTGGGTTGGTGGGTAGAAACGGTCACAAATGCGACCGGGACCAACGGCTTAACGTGCCTTCCTAAGCACGGAGGAGCTCGAGATCACAAAGTGTTGGTCACCCATCCACGGCCTGACCATGGCGAAGGTAGCTTTGTTTTCGATCGAAGCCAAAGCGCACTGACCACTACGCCACCGAGCTCCTCACACTTCGTACACAAATTGCCACTTAATTCGATGTCGGTCCAGGACATAGTCCGCAAGGCGCACGACGAGGAGGAGAAGCTGCGCGAGATCGCGTTCATCAAGCAGCTGGAGCTGGAGAACCGGCGCCACGAGTTCCTGGCGCAGTGCCGCGCGCACACCTCGCGGCTGCGGCAGGTGCGCCGCGACCGCCTCTCCAAGCTGGTATGCGTTATCACGTCTGTCTACATATTAGGTGCTTACCTATGAAATTGGTGTTTTGTATGGAGATTTTGGGGATGTCTGCATTTTACATACTAACATTTTATCAATTTTCTTCACAACGACAAATCCAGAGATAATAATACAGGGTGGGCCATAAAGTTGGACGGATTTCAAAAACGCATGACCCGTGACAGGAACGCGGGAGAGGGGTGCGGGTAGCGGGGATAGGTAGCTTGGTTCTCGGAAATTCAGTCGCCATGGAGCGTTTCACCGGTGAGCAACGTGCGTTCTGTGTAAAGGCGTATTACAAAAATGGCGATTCGTGCATTATTGCGCGGCGTCTATTTCGCTCGCATTTTAATTTACATGATTTAAACCAATGTCCAAGTGATAGAGCGATCAGATCGTGGGTAAGAAAGTTTGAGTCTTCGGGTTCGACATTAATTGAAAAACCTGCGGGACGTCCAAGGTCGGTAAGAACGGAGGAAAATGTAAGCGAAGTCGTGGCGTCCGTACGGCGTGATCCCCAACAGTCGTCCCGAAAGAGATCAGCTGAGCTCGCCATATCAAGAACATCATTAAGGCGTATTTTGACTAAAGATCTTAAATTACACCCTTATAAGCTACAATTAGTCCAGGAATTGAAACCAAATGACCACCATTTACGTCGTGCATTTGCCGAAACAATTTTAGAGCGATTTCAAAGTTTGAACAATATTCTCTTCTCGGATGAAGCTCATTTCCACATATGTGGATTTGTAAATAAACAAAATTGTCGATATTGGGCCGAAGAAAATCCCCAATTAAAACATCAAAGACCTTTGCATTCGCTTAAAGTTACAGTTTGGGCAGCCATGTCGGCTCAAGGAATCATCGGACCCCATTTTTTTGATAATGAGCGAGGCCAGGCAATAACAGTAAATTCTATTCGCTACACTGCAATGTTACGTAACTTTTTCTTTCCACAACTGCCTAATTTTGAAGGCTACAACAGCAGAACTTGGTTTCAACAAGATGGCGCGACATCCCATACTTCCAATGAGTCTTTGGCAGTTGTTAACGAAGTGTTTAATGGAAAACTGATATCGCGTCGAGGGGACATTGCGTGGCCTCCCCGGAGCCCAGATCTCACGCCACTGGATTTTTTTCTCTGGGGGTACCTCAAGAGTCGCGTTTATGCCAATAAACCAACAACGATTGCCCAGCTCAAGGACAATATTCGCGAGGAAATGTTAGCTATCCCACGAGCGATGTGCCAGCGAGTCTTCACAAATTTAAGGAAAAGATTGGAGGAGTGTGTACATCAAGAAGGCAAACATCTAAGCGACGTTATTTTTAAAAAATAAATTTCCCATTTGTTAACTTTACAATAAATATACTTTTTCTTTCCGCAACTTTGTAGTTTTTTTTATATATTTTTTTTTAATCCGTCCAACTTTATGGCCCACCCTGTATTTGGCATGTATCATTTGACAAGCTTTAGCAATATGTGTGTGAACACGCTTGATAAAAATTATTCATCGTTTTTATGTTAATGCAAATCAAATAATGTATTCGGGAGGCAGTTAAAAATAATTATCGTTGTGTCTAATTTTAACACAAACACAAACAATCTTACAAAAAATTATCAAATTAAATAATACGAGCTCAAATATATGGTCTATTTTTAAAGGAGGTAATTATTTTTTAAGAATACTATGAAACATAATTGTTACAGACAAAATACTAAGAGAGGAAAAAAACACCAATTTCATAGGTAAGGACCCAATATTTGGGGAATTGTATTCAGAAAAGAGAGGACGGGTATTGAGGAAAGAGTGATGTCACCAGGAATGTTATGGACATAAAAGTGGATCGGGGTGTAGGGAGAGGAAACCGATGATAAGATTGATGAATCGTGTGAAAGAAAACGAATGAATGACAATTCTAATGCAAGTTGTTTGTTGACACGAGTTTAAACACAAATTTTAACACAAGTTGTTACTGAGTACCGAGACATTATTAAAACGCGACGCGTGTCGAGTGCAACCTAGTTATTATTTACTATGACTATGACACTATAAACATCCGACTCGGCGGCATAGGCCGTGTGTGTACAACGTGTCGTCTCGTTTTAACGATAAGTAATTTCAATCCACTGTGACGGGGTGAAGCCGGGGATAATGAAAAACGCTGGGTCGTCACTTAGGTATTGTTATATTTAAGAATTAAGGCACAACTGAAAAAATTATATAAAAAAGGTAAATTACACTGAACACAAAATAATTTCACATTTAACACTAAATATATTATAAAAAGGATAGTGCCTTAGAGAAACATATAGTCTTTGTTATAAATTAGGAACTGATAATTTGGTTTGTTGTAACTTTGTCTCAGTTTATAAAAAATGATTCACTATATAAATATTTTACAATTATTGTTAGAAGGGAGTCAACCGCTCTACGCACTGACTCTCGTAAGAATGAGCTTCGAGAACAAAACAAATAAAAAGAGACAGACAGCAAATTTAAAATCGGAAACCAAGAGAAAAATGGCCAGAGAAGAGCGCAATGACAGCAACGAGGCGCTAATATAGCTATGGCGCCTCGTTACACCACTTTATCCTTAAGCTGGAGAGAATAGCTTTAGCCGAAGCATCGCACCTTTTTTTTTCTTGCCCTGTTCCCAATTCCATGCGGGTTCGGCGCAACATGTCTTTTCTTCCACTCCCTTCTATCACTCGCCAAGTCAACGCTCACTCCCATCCTCATATCATCATTCACCCAATCCATCCATCTTTTCTTCGGTCTTCCTCTCGCCACACGCCCATCCAAAATCCATAACTTTCCCGGTGACATGATCATTCTCCCTCCTCTTTACATGTCCATACCGAGGATAGTATATTTCATTACGAGTGCGGAAAGCCTGTCTTTGCAAAGAGTTCCGACAAATGTCTACTCATAAAAACTTCTATGATCTTTTTTTAGTAAAAACTTCGTGGTTGGTTTTTTCTTGTTGTAAAATTCTCCCATGTAGGGAAGGCAAAGGGAACGGAGCTTATACAGCCATGTCTTCAGTATATATTTCTTTAGTATTTGCATTGAATGCATTTCAATGTATCTTGGGAGAGTTTGGCGTCAAATAGTCCATGGCAAACACTGTGGTGCTACTTTGATGAGGTGGATTACCATCGTTTACCAAATCTCATCGTTTTTCACACCACTTGACGGTTATTTCGATGATCCTTCACATTGCTCATCATCACAGACACTTATTACACAAAACTACACTGATTTTACATAATAACATCCACTCCGAACAATATAACAATCATTGAAATAAAAATCACGTCCGCCATCGTCAAATGCCGCCAAAAACTCCTGGTTTTTTCTTTTTAATAGACATCATTCTGACAGGCGGGAAAGAGAACGCACGAGTTCGGAAAAGGTAAAGAAAATGCTCGAGTATGTAATAGCCCACATCCCGAACACTATACGTCCCTGCAATACGCCACTTTTTGAGCAACTGTATTAAAATAGTAGTTTATTTAACTGTCACATAATATAGGTAATTAAAACACGATTATATAGTATCACGCGAGTGTTTTAATACCGAGTTATGTGCAGTTACATACAATATATATCTACACTCATAATTCAAAGAAGTAAAACAAAAAAATAATTTATTTTATGTCTGGAAAACATTTGCCATAGTTGCATGCGTTTTTAAGAAAAATAAGTTTTGCATAATGGTCAATTTGTTACAGTTTCCATTTTTAAATTTTCGTTTTTATCATCTGTGTTAGAAGTATGTCATTATGAGTTCCAGTCTGAGTTCATAATTCGACCATTATAACATGAGTGTAGATAAAAGTAGTATTTCTCTGAGTTTATCAGCAATGGGGGCAACTTTCAGGAACAAAAAGCAGCCCGCGAAGCAGCGGTAGGCGCCCGGCGCCGGGCGCTGGAGGAGACGCGCGCCAAGAGAGTGGAAGATCTGCTGGAGAGGAGGAGGCTGCGGGACCTGCGCCGCGACACGCTCGACCGCCTGCGCGTGACCCAGCGCCGGCAGGCCGCGCAGCAGAAGGTACACCACACATACACATGTGCTGGAGAGGAGGAGGCTGCGGGACCTGCGCCGCGACACGCTCGACCGCCTGCGCGTGACCCAGCGCCGGCAGGCCGCGCAGCAGAAGGTACACCACACATACACATGTGCTGGAGAGGAGGAGGCTGCGGGACCTGCGCCGCGACACGCTCGACCGCCTGCGCGTGACCCAGCGCCGGCAGGCCGCGCAGCAGAAGGTACACCACACATACACATGTGCTGGAGAGGAGGAGGCTGCGGGACCTGCGCCGCGACACGCTCGACCGCCTGCGCGTGACCCAGCGCCGGCAGGCCGCGCAGCAGAAGGTACACCACACATACACATGTGCTGGAGAGGAGGAGGCTGCGGGACCTGCGCCGCGACACGCTCGACCGCCTGCGCGTGACCCAGCGCCGGCAGGCCGCGCAGCAGAAGGTACACCACACATACACATGTGCTGGAGAGGAGGAGGCTGCGGGACCTGCGCCGCGACACGCTCGACCGCCTGCGCGTGACCCAGCGCCGGCAGGCCGCGCAGCAGAAGGTACACCACACATACACATGTGCTGGAGAGGAGGAGGCTGCGGGACCTGCGCCGCGACACGCTCGACCGCCTGCGCGTGACCCAGCGCCGGCAGGCCGCGCAGCAGAAGGTACACCACACATACACATGTGCTGGAGAGGAGGAGGCTGCGGGACCTGCGCCGCGACACGCTCGACCGCCTGCGCGTGACCCAGCGCCGGCAGGCCGCGCAGCAGAAGGTACACCACACATACACATGTGCTGGAGAGGAGGAGGCTGCGGGACCTGCGCCGCGACACGCTCGACCGCCTGCGCGTGACCCAGCGCCGGCAGGCCGCGCAGCAGAAGGTACACCACACATACACATGTGCTGGAGAGGAGGAGGCTGCGGGACCTGCGCCGCGACACGCTCGACCGCCTGCGCGTGACCCAGCGCCGGCAGGCCGCGCAGCAGAAGGTACACCACACATACACATGTGCTGGAGAGGAGGAGGCTGCGGGACCTGCGCCGCGACACGCTCGACCGCCTGCGCGTGACCCAGCGCCGGCAGGCCGCGCAGCAGAAGGTACACCACACATACACATGTGCTGGAGAGGAGGAGGCTGCGGGACCTGCGCCGCGACACGCTCGACCGCCTGCGCGTGACCCAGCGCCGGCAGGCCGCGCAGCAGAAGGTACACCACACATACACATGTGCTGGAGAGGAGGAGGCTGCGGGACCTGCGCCGCGACACGCTCGACCGCCTGCGCGTGACCCAGCGCCGGCAGGCCGCGCAGCAGAAGGTACACCACACATACACATGTGCTGGAGAGGAGGAGGCTGCGGGACCTGCGCCGCGACACGCTCGACCGCCTGCGCGTGACCCAGCGCCGGCAGGCCGCGCAGCAGAAGGTACACCACACATACACATGTGCTGGAGAGGAGGAGGCTGCGGGACCTGCGCCGCGACACGCTCGACCGCCTGCGCGTGACCCAGCGCCGGCAGGCCGCGCAGCAGAAGGTACACCACACATACACATGTGCTGGAGAGGAGGAGGCTGCGGGACCTGCGCCGCGACACGCTCGACCGCCTGCGCGTGACCCAGCGCCGGCAGGCCGCGCAGCAGAAGGTACACCACACATACACATGTGCTGGAGAGGAGGAGGCTGCGGGACCTGCGCCGCGACACGCTCGACCGCCTGCGCGTGACCCAGCGCCGGCAGGCCGCGCAGCAGAAGGTACACCACACATACACATGTGCTGGAGAGGAGGAGGCTGCGGGACCTGCGCCGCGACACGCTCGACCGCCTGCGCGTGACCCAGCGCCGGCAGGCCGCGCAGCAGAAGGTACACCACACATACACATGTGCTGGAGAGGAGGAGGCTGCGGGACCTGCGCCGCGACACGCTCGACCGCCTGCGCGTGACCCAGCGCCGGCAGGCCGCGCAGCAGAAGGTACACGCAGATATAGTTACATAAATGACGCTAATGCATGAACTGCGCGTGTCTACGCGCGTCCTATTGGCTGCAAAAACTAAAAAAATGCTTCGTTGGGTGATGATTGGCGGAGGGACATCGGCGGCATCGGTATCATTAAATCAGTTTAGATCTCCCGTCTCAAAATTTCGGCTGTGACGTCACAGTAGATGATATAAAGTTGACACGCTTGGTTTCAATACAAAAGGTTATGCTTGCGTTATCTATATAAATGTATATCTGTGGTACACACGTATTATCACGACTTAACCCCGAACGGTTACTCAGAGACTAGGCAAAAGCACCGCAAGAGTCCTCTGCCATAGTCCGCGCTTCACCAACCGGTGGAGAAGGCAGAAGGCCCGGGAAGAAGGTAAGTCTTATTAATAAACTAGCTGTTGCCCGCGACTTCGTACGCGGTTATTACGGTTTTTAACTATCCCACGGGACCCCATTTATTTTCCGGAATAAAAAGTATCTAAGCTGTTGACCAAGATATAAGGTATCCAAGGTCCAGGGTCCAGCCATTTCGGAGATTAGCCCGTACAAACAGATAAACAGACAGAAACAAAAAATAAAACATATTTTTGATATTTTCCCTCTTTTTACATCCCCCTGACGTGGTTTTAAACTTTTTTTTTCTATGTACAGACATTCGACCTCTACACAGTTTTATTATAAGTATAGATAAATAGATAATTACAGACATTCACACCTATCAACTTGCCCCATTTTAACAACTAATGCTGCTTGTGCTACGAATATTAGATGACGGACAAATATTAATAGATGAATACATATAAATACTAACGTTTGCCCCCACCCCGAACCTCTCGAGCTGGCGACGCCTTGAGACCGGCGTACAGGCCACTCGACCACGGAGGTCGTATTATTATACTTAAATAATCATAGACAATTTAATCACAACACGATGCTGGGATTAGTAAAATGGCGGCTGGCGGCACACCTGATGTGTATTGCTTCGAATTTTCAGTGCAAACTTAACAATTTATCAAGGTGACGTCACACATTTTGGCGTTTCATTGACGCTATTAGTCTACAGTTTTTATTATTGGGGTGACTATTTGTACAGATCAAAATTTAACAAACTTTTAGCAATAAATTGTTATTGCTGATGCTAACTATATACTCGTATTCCATCTCTAAATAATAATATTATGTTAAATAAAATTTGAGTTAACATAAATTTGAGTATTTTGACTATAAGCTAAAATTTAACTTTACCCCCATAGGCAGAAGGTGTGAAATCCCGTCTCTCAGCTCTTGCCGCCGCAGCAGAATTAGAAGCTGACGCGCTCCGTTCCCGAATCCGGGACAAGCAGGACGCTAGCCAGCAGCGGCTCGAATCACATCTACAGGCTATAAGGGAGAAAGCCACTGGGCCACGACAACCAGTAAGTTGTTAAAAACATAACATAATATCACGCCTCTAACCCCGAAGGGGTAGGCAGAGGGATTAACACACACGTTGCGCCAGATAAAATAAGTCCCCATGTAACAGGTGTCGAGCCTGATGCCATGCACCGGGCACAATGTGAGGCAATCATTCCAAAATATTGCATAGGTTTATGATTATTTTATTGGCTTTTCAATGTAATTTGAAAACAATCATTTTTATTGCGAAATAGAAATGAAATATTTTCGGTTGACTGGAAGTGATACCTATTGGGGATGAGTTTCATCTATTTGTACTTGTTGTAACAAACAAATCATCCACACTCGACCTTATAACCATCCAAATAAGGTACACTATTAAATAACTCTATATTTGCTATAACAGACCACATCAGAAGGCCACGACCAGGGCAGCAAAGAAGAGAAGGAACTCGCAGAACAAACGGAGAGGATAGAGCAGGAGCGACGCGAGCGAGAGAGACAGAAGACCATCAAGAGAAAGGCCAGGAAGATCAAGCAGAAATTGCTCACTGGGTGAGGACTTGTTACATATATAAAATGCGGTAAAAATTATGTACGAATTTGAGTTTTATGTGGGTTACCGGAGATACGAAAAAACATTGTGATGAATGGACGTTTTTGTTGATACTTTAGAACTCATTAGAACCTAGAGGTTTTCTGAATGACGCACTCACTTTAAGCTAGTCAGAACTGGTTCGAAAATATGAGACTGTCAATTGGAATCAAAACCGAAATGCATGCAATCTCAGTAAGATCTGTAAGATATGGCATATTTCAAACCGGTTCTGAGCTGAGGTAGAATTTTAAATACTATTTCAGATAAAATAATATTTAATACCGAAATTGATTAGTGTTTCCATTTTTCAGTGCCAACGAACTACCGATATTCTACGACGAAAGTCGCATAAAAGCGGAGCTTGGAATGTTTGGTCCTTCGAGCAAATTACACAGAGTTTTACACGCACTGTATAGCATCATAACACCCCTTATAACCTGCGACAAAGAAGACAAGAAAGACCACAACGAGGTAGACTTGGAAGAGAATGAGAAGAACTCTAAAAAAAGTAAAAAGAACAAAAATAAAATTGTCAATGGTGACGCAGAAGAGAGTAAGAGTAAGAAAAAAAAGAAGGAAGTAGATAAACAAGAGGATAGTGTGGAGAATAACAATAATACGCAGGTGATAGGAGAGGAGGAGAAAAGCGAGGGTGGTAAGAAGAAAAATAAGAAGAAAGGGGAAAATAAAAATAGTGATAGACCGAGGTTGAGTAAGACCAATTCAGTGTGTAGTTCGATGAGTGACATGAGCAAGTGTAGTGGGAAGAATGAGAGAAAGCCGCAGATTACTATTGATTCGACCATGTTGGAAAGACAATTGAACGAGTTACACCGTCTCACTGAGCGGTTTGATCGGGTGAGTTTTACATTGTAATAATCTGATTTTAGTTTATGCAAGGTTATTTTTAATGAATCATCAACCACGCAATAATAGGTAGCTGACATCATAAATAACAACATTTGTTCTACGATTTTTGATAATTTGACACATTTTACTTTCATCCAAAAATTTATATCAATTTCTGAATGTTCTAAGCTCTGTGCGCATAGAACGCGTGTGCGTCGCGCATGTCGCGTTAACGTATGAACGGAACATAGACTTTCTAATGTCACGACAGTACATCATAAGCTTGCAAAATAATTTTTAATTAATGAATAGAGTTATGGTAAAAGTCGTATAAAAAATGTTGTTATTTATGATGTTAGCTAACTAGTCTTGCGAAGTTGTTGATTCATTAAAAATAACCACTTTTCTCAAACTCATAAAGTTGATAATATTAATCTATCAAATCTTCTAAATCACAAATAAACTAGCGGTCCCATAAGGTTCAATTTCTTTCAAGGCAGTTTTATTCAAGCCGACACTCTTCGTTCAGTCGTCGCAGGCTCACACTTTTTTTTTAACTTACCACTCCCACGTTCGAATATATTTTAGTTAGAGTTCGTTACTCCTCATGTGTGGGAGGCCTGTGCCCAGCAGTGGGACGTATATAGGATGAGGACTGGACAGTTCAGTTCATCAGTACAGTTCTTCTCATGGAAAGCGTTACCCTCGGAACCCGACCGCTTGTATCGATTACAACCACAGTCAAAGCTCTGTGGTTGTACTTGCTACAAGCGCTCGCTTTTAAATTTATACATTGTAAAATATTGGCGTTTTAAAGTGCCAGGCTTGGCCTATGAAATAAAGTTATTTTTATTTGTTTGTTTCGTTATTAATATCGCTTGCGCCCGGTACAGTCACATCTCATTCAAATATGAACCTTATTGCATCCTAATAAGGCACACCCCTGTTACATAGAGACTTAAACAATACAATATCATCTTTAGTTTACTTCTTAATGTTTACTTTTTGTTACCAGAACGTCCTCGACAAGGTTATATTCCAGAAGATCAACGGCCTCAAACTACTAGGTCATATATTGTCGATCGCCGCCGAGAGGGACGACATGGCGCAACAGTTTCATGCCAAGTGAGTATCGACCTTAATAAAACGAGATATGGTGCTCTTTATCTATTTAAAAAATAGTTAATTTTGTGTAGATTAATGTAACATTTGTGGTAAATAACTTTGTTTCCAAACGCAACTTACAACTTTTCAAAAGAACTAATTTGTCAATACTTCCTTGTTTACGAATGTAAAAAAAAATACCCACCTATTTTAATTATTTAAGGGAATTGAACATCTATTCATTTTTATTTCTACATTCACAGTTAAATGTTTTTTTAAAGAAAATATAATACCTTTGCAGTGTAGTGATGTGAATGTAAAACGCTTGTTTAGCTTGTAAAACAATATTTGATATGTTTCATCATCCGCGAAAACTGAAAATTCACTGAAAACTCATTTCCTTAACTAGTCAACGGGCACAGAAGGTGATACGCTAGAAACATCAATTGTTTGCGATCACCGGTGTTCGCGGTGCCAGACATGTATGAAGTGAATAACATACAGTATGTTTCCATAGATTGGTGCGAACAGCAGTGTCGCTTGTCTCTCGCTGCGCGGGGCGGGGCCACGTGCTGGGCTCTGGCATCTGTGCGCATCTGGGCACACTGCTGTGTCATCAACTGGTTAGTATTACTTTTATTTTTTTCCTAGCTGTTTCCCGCGACTTCGATCGCGATTATTTATTTATTTATTTAATTATTGCACTCCATAAGTATACAAGAAAAAAGAAAAGAATGAACCAACTGCCTTTCTTGCCTAGCATGTCGTAAAAGGCGACTAAGGGCGTATTGGGTGCTGGGTCTGTGATTGTGTAGGCGATGAGCTAGCCACTTGTTACTACTCTTTCACGATTTTCATCTGACCAAGCCCAATTTTCGTATGACTAAATGTGGTCTTAAGGAACACAGTGCTCCTTGGACTCTGCCTACCCCTGCGGGGATTGCAGGCGAGATTGTATGTATGTATGTACATATAAGTAAACAAGTTGGTACATAAATGGATAAATGAACATAATGGACCCGGTTTGGGCATGGCAATATTAAGAGTGTTTCCATTAAAAAACCAAATTTCAATAAATATAGCACATACCAAAAACAATAGCTCTAAGAATGCTTTGTATACACTTATGTCCTGGAACAAAAACTGTTGCATTTCCTTTAAATAGATTTAAATTTATTTTGTGCACTATGGTTTCCAACTATCCCACGGGAACCCTTGAATTTTCTGGAATAAAAAGGTTATAAGATGTTGCCCAGGGATATAAAGTATCACCATGCAAAATTTCATTAAAATCGGCCCAGTCATTTCGGAAATTAGCCTGTACAAACAGAATGTTTGAAGTTAAAAAAATATTTAAACCACGCACACACTTTAATAAGGGTGTTATTTAAACGGTCAGCAGTAATAATACAATTGATCAGCTAAAATAACTAATTGGGCCGTACCTTAAATGTATTCTCTGCTGCCAAATTGTTGTTTGACATGACATGACATAACATAAATATTGTTTTTATGGGTCATACAAAAAAAAAAAAACTTAACCTAATATCTATCAGAATACATTTCCTAGAAATTGATCGAGACTGAGACTGATTGAGACTTTCCTAGATTTTATACATTTCCGGTAA
The DNA here is from genome assembly GCA_910589355.1 of Parapoynx stratiotata. Taxonomy (NCBI): domain Eukaryota; kingdom Metazoa; phylum Arthropoda; class Insecta; order Lepidoptera; family Crambidae; genus Parapoynx; species Parapoynx stratiotata. The sequence continues at coordinate 12,025,467 of OU342481.1, forward strand.
CATATATTGCTGCTCAAATAATTATTTTGGAGCCCAAATAATTATTTTGCCGTCCAAAGAATTATGTTGCTGACAAAATATTTGTTTGCTGCCCAAGTGATTTTGCGGCTGACCATTTTGTTGCTGACCAAATAATTAAATGGCTACACAACTAATTACTTCCCCTTTTTTAAAAAGGATTAAAAATATGTGTAAGGGCTTATTGCAGGAAATTTTAATCGACAATTTTACAATGGCTCTTATGTCAAAAATTTACAAAATCGAGATTTCAATGGGTTCCAAATTCTGTTTCAACCCATATTACATAAAGCGCCATCTCGGTTTCTAATTAACAACTGCTTTCTGTGACTAAAAATTAAAGAATTAGGGCGTTTTCGCGTTACTAGGTGGCGTTAGCAGGGTTTTTTTGTTGCGCTTACAACTGTAAAAATATTAGGTCCTTACCTATGAAATTGGTGTTTTGTATGGAGATTTTGGGGAATTCTGCATTTTCCATACTTAAATTTCATCCGCCGCATCAACGGCTAATCGCGGGTGCGTATCGTATCGATGAAATGAAATCATTTATTCTGCAATTGGATTTACATGAAATACTTTTGCACGTCAATATTTTTTTTCCTACTAGCACTTCGACGTGAATGGCCTGTTGAGAAGAAATGCCGCAAGAAACTCAACAGTTAGCCTTTTTTAAACAGCCATAATAACAAAAGGAATTTAGAACATTTTAAATATTGTAAAATAATTATGTGCAGAGGAGGAAATTATAGTAGCCACGAATTTTTATCTTTAAAATAATCTTCTATCTTATAATACCCCTTTTTCATTAAACAGCTTTTAACAGTTGACTTAAATTTATTAAGTAATACACATCAACGCACGAAGAAAATCGCCTGTGTGTGAGAATCTCCTTGGAAAACTTTTCTGAACTTACAAAATTAGTTGGTTGCTGTGTTACTAGATGGCGTTAGTAGTTTGGTTTGCAGTTCTTACTGTAAATTAATTAAATTTTTTTCTGGGATTAAAACATTATAAATGTATTACTTAAAAAATTTCAAAAAAGGTTATTTCACGATTACTGTAATAATTATCTACACTATTTATTATTAGTTATTTTATTTTTAGTAATATCTTGTTTTACCGTATTCATGCATCGTCAACCTTTGATCAACAAACGAAAAAACTTGGCCAATAACATATTTTATGTTATTACTGTTTTACCAACATATTCGATAAGCAAAAGGGGTACGCAACATTTTTCCGGCCGTTAGTTTTGATGCGTCAGACGTCGCCAACCTTTCGGTGAGTTGCACAATCTAGTTAGGTCGTGATTTGGTTTACGGGCTTTCTAATGTTCTGGACGGCTCGTAACTTAGTTGTGTAAAGGTTCCGTGTACGATGAGCATTTGAGTAATAAAGGCAAGGACGGACTTCCCGCATTCCGGTCGACCGATTCATCAACCAATGAAAATGCGCTTTTAGTTCTAAATAATTTCTGACATTCATTCCAATGTGAGCAGTTTGCGCGCTTGTGGTATGAATACTAGGTGACGGATAAATTCAATGATTATGCCACTCTACACCTATTACTCTCATCCGTCTCATACCTTAGACTTCAGAGATAGAGATAAAAAAACCGTGCAAACCACTCTACCACTAAAGTCGCTACCTCAACAGAATGAGAAAAATTATGCATAATTATTTATTCCCATTATTGGTCAGGTATAAGTTAATTCAGTCCTACATATAATAAGCGGTACTCGCTATATTAGGTGTGTGCTATACGTGTGCGTATAGCGGTACAACTACGTACTATAGTCGCTTATAGCGATGACAGCGGCCGCGTCGTGAGAATCGACGGGTCGTAGGGCTGTGGGTAGCGGGAAATTTAGAGAATATTTTTTATTGTCAAGCATTCTATTAATATTTGACTTGTACTTACAACTCCTTGGATCTGTTCATACTTGGCTCGGTCTCGCCTTTTTCCTGTAGGGGTTGTTAGAGATTACGTCTATCCAATTGCTACGATCACTAGCTTCATCACTTCTTACCAGCCGTGTAGTAGCGGTTCATTAAAAGAATATTACCAACCCATCTCTTCTCTTGTGTGTCGTAAAAGGCGACTAATGGACTTAGAACTGCCCACCATCTATCATGCTATGTGCAGTCACTGCTTGGTGAAGCGCGAACTATGGGAATGGACTGCTTTTGCGGTGATTTTGCCTAGTCTCTGACTAACCCTTAGAGGATAATAGTCGCGATATGTATATATGTAAATCTCACCACTTTAGTCATTTAAGTCCGGCAATATCGGTTACTTTTAATCTGGCCCTTCTTAAGAACGTCTTTGTTTTGGTTGAGAAACGTTCGCCTAGGTCTTCCTCTACCGTATCTCCACTGACACTATTCATATACCTATCCTTAGTCAATCTACTTTCATCCAGACTTTCCCCATGACTAAACACAGCATTCCTTTCTCTATTCTTGTCACTACATCCTCTTTCAAACCACACTTCCTTCTTATCGCATCATTATATATCCTGTCACTCAATTTTACTCCAGCCATGCTTCTCAAAGCTCTCATTTCTACCGCATTTATTCTACTTTCGTGTCTCTCCTCCCATACCCAACATTCACTCCTGTACATCAGTGTTGGGATTTAGCACACCGTACAAAATAGAAACACTCGTTGCGCCGACCCCAAATGAAATTGGGAAAAGGGCAGGATAATGATGACATAATTTATTTGTGAATTAATAAATAAAGGTACTCATTTTTGGGAGATTTGGGTTTACCTTGGATGGGTGGCGAAAATGGCACGTCAAGCCGTTATTCATGGTCACTATTACAACCGTTTCTATCCACCAACCCGCATTGAGCCCGCATTGAGCGTGGTGGCGTTACAGCCCATACTTCCAATGTGTTTCGCCATGAGAAAGACTGAGAACGATTGTTCTTAATTAACTTACATACATACATAAAATCACCCCTGCAATCCCCGAAGGGGTAGGCAGAGTCCAAGGAGCACTGTATTCCTTAAGACCACATTTAGCCATACAAAAATTGGTTTTGGTCAGATGAAAATCGTGAAAGTGTAGTAACAAGTGGCTAGCTCATCGCCTACACAATCACAGACCCAGTACCCAATACGCCCTTAGTCGCCTTTTACGACATGCTAGGCATGAAAAGCAGTTGGTACATTAGTTTAACGATAATAGAAAACGAACGAAAACGAAAATAGATTTAACGGTTAAAATTTTTTTTTATCATTATTTCCGTATTAGAACATGTGGCAGCCCTGCGTTGGCGCCCTAAAAGCGCTGTTAATGCACCGGCACCGTTTGAACGATCCACTGAGCTTGCATGTTGGGTTTTGAACAAGCTTGCCGGGCCAGTGCGATTGGAGACTGAAAATATTTGACGCTTCTTAGATTAGAATATTGTTTAACGAACATTGTTCCACCTCTTTTAGTACTTTAGTTCACGGTCCAGCGGTGCAAACGGTGCGAACGGTTTGTTTGGTGGTAGGGCTTCGGCTTCTAAGCCCGCCTGGTTAGCTACCACCGTTTTACCTAGATCTATCGCCATACTAACAATGTTATAGCTTTGTTGTGTTTCGGCAATCAGAGGTAAGATAGCCAGTTCCTTAGCTGTTCAGGAATACAGGTGAAGCTAGCTTCCACCTTATCGTCAATTACTATAAGGTGCGATAAAGGTGATCTTGCCTGTCATTTAAAAAAATACGAAACTTCCGACCAATGCGGTAAAGCACGTCCACGTTGTTAGCGAAAGATTCGCTTTTTAGAGTTCCGTACCCAAAGACTTTGCTGTCTGTCTTTCCGTCTGTCTGTCACCAGGCTGCATCTCGAGAATCGCGCTAGCTAGACACTTGAAATTTTCAAAAAATATGTATTTTTGTTGCTCATATAACAACAAATACTAAAAACAAAATAAATATTTACGGCCCGCTCCCAACAACAAACGCGATGTTTTTGTCCTTTTTTGATCGATATTAATAATAGCAAAAGGTACGCACTTGAAATATTCACAAAATACTCAGTTGTATTTTAACTTTAATAATAAAGTAAAATAATTATTAATTGGGCTTCCATACAAAAAACACTATTTTTGCCCACTTTTGCACGAATTTATCGTTCGTTCTGTTCGAATTTTTGTCGTGCGCAAGACTTGCAGGTTTTTATAGTTTCCATCATCGCATCGTTTGGTTCAGCATCCACTTCTTCTGATATTACACCCCACACATTCATACCCATATTCAGCAAAAAACAGTACATTTCCAAGTTACATACCTAAACAATAAGTAATATGTTATGTCTGATTGTTTACATTGCAGTTTCAACGACAACTTGTCCTCCTCCTTGTCCACCTCGCGAAACTGCCGGTGGATACGTATAAAATTCACGCGACACGTTATTGAGACCATAAAAATAACTTTCCCAATTTTAATGTCGCTCGCGAGGATGGCCGGGGATTCATTTTGTTGTTTGATATTAAAAACAGCTTATCAAACTGCGTAAGCGCCGTGCCACAGACTAATGAACCATTGAGTTATAAACGTCTATTATTTATTTTTTTGATAATGTTGTTGTAAGCTGTAAGGCTTAAAATCGTGTAAAATGTAACCTTTGTAGAAAACAATGTGAGATTTTTTCTTCAATTTAAAATTTACACATACATACATACATAAATCACGCCTTTTCCCCACAGGGGTAGGCAGAGATTACATCCTTCGACTTGCTACGATCCTTGCATATTTCTTTCGCTTCATCAACTCTCATTACAGTCCTCATGCATGCTCGGCGATTTCGGGTACTTTTGACCTGGCCCTTCTCTAGAACGTCTTTAATTTGATCGAGAAACGTTGGCTAGGTCAATAAAATTAAAAAAAATAAAATTATAATTGATAAATAAAATAATAATCATATTAATAATTAATAATTTTAATTATTTTGTAATTTTAAATTTACTGGCAATAAATAAGCTTTAAAAACAGTTTCCCAAAAACTGTATTATCCCCGTATAGTGATAAGCAGCAGAGATCGCTTGAAATGTTTCTGTTCAAGAAGTCATTTAATTCATTAAATATTCAAAGAAAAAAAAAGATGTTCTTATCTTATAAAACAGTATCAAAAAGAATAGCTTTCATTTGACACTGTTTGTACATATTTATAATGACTAATGAGTGAGATATCTATGCGTATTTAAAAAATAACATTTTAGTATATTTATATTCTTAAATTCAGAATAAATGATGCTCTTTATTAGTCTGTGACACACTGACGCCTCATGTTAATTGTGTCTTATCTGCTTCGATATCTCGTTCGTTTTTTTGTCGTAAATCTAATTGTTTATGGCGAGCGCCACAACATTGTCGCGATAGCATCTTGTAAAAAGAATACAGTTGTTATACGAAAATAGCTTTTATGATGTAGTCAATAGAGGCGGTATATTTACAGAAGTGTGTGCGCGGTTACCGAGTGTAGTGGTCGTTTGCGGTCGGCTTTGTGTCGGGCCGCGTCGTGTTTTCGAAGCTATTGGTGTAAATCACGTATCTTTGTGTTTGCGAAATTACGTCACTGTTTAAGGGGAAGCCTCCTTACTTTGTTTGTTCCTTGTGTGCGTGTAAGATGATGTGAAATTTTAACCTTATGACTTTCGTACCTTTTCTGAATTCTTATCAAGAACGCACCTAGTCGGTGTAAACACTCGTATCTTAGATAGGCAAGGCATTTTGAATTTGTTTTTATTGTAATTATATATGAAATGAAATTTTAACATTTATCACGCATATCTCCTCACCCACATTTCAATAAATTCGATAGTATCGAAGTAGTAGTAGTAGTCTTTCTATCCACTATTTTCACAATTTTGCGCTTCTTCGAATTTATTTCGAACTAGCTTTTGTCCGCGACTTCGTCCGCGGTTACTGGTTTTTTAACTTTCCCACGGGAACCCTTTAATTTTCCGAAATTAAAAAGTATCTAAGATGTTAACCAGGGATATGAGGTATCACCATGCAAAATTTCGTTAAAATCGTTTCAGTCATTTGAGAGATTAGCCCGTACAAACAGACTAATTGGAAAAACATTTTTTTTGGTATTTTCCCCCTTTTTATATCCCCCTGACTTGATTTTAAGCATTTTTATTATGTACAGACATTCGACCTCTACAGTCTACAGTTTATTATGTATAAAGATAAAATAACCGCTCGATCCTTCCAGTAAACTTGCCAATACCAAACGCGCGGCCCGCCTAATGGAACTCCGCCCGCCCTACCGTACACGTTTATATACCGCTCTCTATGTATACGGTTACAGCTTGATAACCCATTTGGGCAAAAAGCTTTAGGCTCCCCGGGTTGGTTATGACGCTGAATACAACTGGGTATTTTGGATGGTTTTGAAAATTTTATTGGTTGGATATTATTTTATTGGTTGGATATTAAATTTTATTGGTTGGATAAAAAATCCTAATTGACACTAACTAAAGGATCTGATATAGACATGTAATGAGGGCAGGAATATATGCGTGAAGAAACAACACAAAGAAAAAATAGGTACGTGATTAGGTGACGTAAATGATGATTGATAAGGTAGCGAGTTAAGTAATTATGACAAATGATCGAAAGGAGAAAAATATTACGCCAGCCGTTGCCGCCGACATGATATGGCAAGTCTAGGAAAAATCCAAAGATATACTTCTAAATATACAAAGCATATTTAATTCTTAACATCAAAGTGACAGAAATTGGCACATTACTGTTTCCAACAAATTTTATGTCTGGTTGATAAATACTTCTATACATGTTTTTGACTTGTATGACAAGGCGCAAGTCTTATTAAATTTGTAAACACCCAATCAGTTTTTTTGGATGTTTGTAATGTCCTTATTGTTATTTACAAGTTTAGTATTATTACGAATGTGAATACACTTTGAATGAAAGTCTATTTGTATGTCTTGAACGTTAAACGCCCAATATTGACACCAAGCTTTTGTCTCCAGGAAAAGGACCTCAGCGATCACAAAGAGTTAGAGCTAGCTAAACAACTGAGCGACTGCCTTTCCATTTCTCTGGACTCGGTGCTGGTGGCGACCAGGCTGTACGAAGAGACCAAAGACCCTGAGGAGTTGGAGGCTATCGCCTCGCTCCGGAACAGGGCTCATACCTTCATCAGGTAAGGCTTTTTGGCTTTAAGCAAAGGAGTCCTGCAATTTTAAGGTGTGTTAAGGAGTGCAATTTTAAGGGTCTGTGATTGTGTAGGCGATGAGTTAGCCACTTGTTACTACTCTTTCACGATTTTTCATCTGACCAAACCCAATTTTCGTATGGCTAAATGTGGTCTTAAGGAACACAGTACTCCTTGAACTGTGTCCACTCCTTTGGGGATTACTGGCGTGATTTTATGTATGTATGTATGTATGTTCACTTTAGTACTCATTAGGCTTAGGCAAACGATGGTCCGATCAAATTGCGGACGAACTAAAAACTCCACCAAGCAACAGAACGGGACCGATGGAGACTATTGGAGACAGCTTGTTGACGGAATCAAACGGAGTCACGATCCTCAGCAAGAGGGACCGATTGAAGAGTGAGAGAGAGGCTTAGGTTTGAAGGGCTTATATTTGTAATTAACCTGCATGATACTTTCAGCCGAAAGTAAGTGTTGAGGCATAAAGTCATTTGTTTTTTGTCGGAATTGAATGTCCTGTTTCGCCCGAATGTCATCAAAATGTGTCACAGTGTTGAATTCAAAATATCTACATATAATCTTTCTCTAAATTGTGTGTTGAAAAACTTGAGATTAGTCTGCTCACGTTCCTCAAGACAAACCCACATGGTAAAAGTCCACAGTCGCCTAGAATGTATGTGATTGCTGTTATAATGGTTTCTGGTTCTGGTACACGGTGCCAACCTTCGACATAAGATACTAAATAGGAAATCAGTAATTAAACTTTACAATGATCAAGATTGGGTTCGTTTGAATCGCCTTAACGAGTACTTTGTCTTAAACACCAATAAAAGAAAAAAAATTAAAAAAGAAGCTTTTATGACTTTCCTAAATAAAAGCGTATTAAAATTTGATGGAACATTGAAGAACAGCTTTTGCAATCAAAATGTAACACACTTTTATTTAACAAAGTGATTAAAGCTTGTTTTTTTTAATTTATTATTATTTTTTATTTTTACACATAGTTGAGAGATAAAAGTAAGAACTGACTTTGAAATGTGGATTATTTAAATCCGTGTTGATTCTTATTCATAAATACGTGCATTATTCACGTGCATTATTTTAAAGTTGAAAAGCGTAGTCACAGCCGTGGAAGGTGGGTCACCCCGGTTCGCGGAGCGTATAATCTAATTTGTCTAATGCACTCACCCCCCGTAATTGGGGGGAGGGGGGTAAAAGCTGTACCGTGTAGTTCCCGTGAAATACAGCAAGTGTAAATGTGTGGAAATATTATTATGACTGTTCTCCGTGTGAATTAACTAGAGATGCTAGTAGGTGGCTTGTAGGTATGCAAATGAATATGGGATAACTTGTAATTATGGTTTTGGATTTATCTTATTTAATCACCTTTTAGTACATATCTGGCGATGATCTTTCGATAGACATAGTATTTAAGAGATATTTTATTTTAAATTATGCGTGCCTTTTTTGTTACACTCATTTCTATGATAATGAATTTTCATAACTTTTATGAATCAAATCATTAAAATAGGGAAAACAATTTTTTTACTGGTTCCAAAGTTATCTGACTATTATTTGTCTTTGTGGGTTGTCTGTTAGTGGTCTGAAGTTATATTTACCAACCCGCATTGGGCCAGCGTGGTGGTGTTACGGACCATACTCCTCGTGTGCTTCTCCATGGCCTGTGCCCAGTATATGTATGTAGGCTGAGGACTTCTTATTGCTTATTAAATACTACCTTATATGTTACTAAAGATTTTAGTTTTTCGTACCTAAAACCTTTGGTTAAATAATTTATTTATTTAATCTTTATGTACGACGTACAAAGGTGGACTTAATGCCTTGAGGCATTCTCTACCAGTCAACCGGAAAGCGGAGTGAGGAGAGCTAAAACGACGGTACAATAAGAGTTCAAAAACCAATAAAAATAGAATACTTAGAAATATACACTAATAATTACACTAGATATAAATAGCCATAATATTTATGAATATAGAATATAATATACCTACACACGATGTATGTTATATACAACATGAATATACATATACTACGGAGATAAAAAATACATAACAATAATAAATAATTATACTTAAATAAATTACTAAGACTTACACACAATAAATAATTCAATAAAAATAATTATGATACAATATGTGCTTTTGATATGTCAGATAATAAGTGCTGGCGAACTAAGCGTTTGAATGGTAGTTTGCTGGGCGCTCGATGACACTGCAGCTTGAGCGCATTCCAAAGCTGGGTGGCTTGAAACAGAAGATAATCACAGAAACTTGTAAGACCTTAAAAGCCAATACATATACAGTTACAGCTAACCACACTGAGTTCGGCACAATATATCGCCAACATTTGCGGAACCTGACACTGGCATCTTAAACGTCACAAAACGTATTGATTGCTGAACAAACAGACCACACACCAAATATTGACGCAGATGGTACTGATGGCAGTGGCGTACTGTAACTGTATACTGTGGACTGTGTCAAATGACTGTTTGACCGGAGAGATGGGTGCGCTTGGCAGGTCGTGGTGTAAATATAGCGTGATGTGTTATGACTGGGGGCGCAATGCGAAGCTGTTGATCTATAGGATAAATATATTTTCGCTTTTTTACTGGTTTTTTAACCGCCTCTCTGGTCTAGTGGTTCACACGACCGGGTGTTGATCGGGAGGTCCGGGTTCGATTCCCCATTGGGGCAGAAGTTTTTCTGCCAGGTTTGGTTGGCGGTAGGGCTTCTAAGCCCGCCTGGCTAGCTACCACCGTCATACCTAAATTTGTCGCCATAATAATTATGTTTTAAGCAATTGTTGTGTTCCGGCAATCAGAGGTAAGGTAACCAGGTCCTCAGTCGTTGAGGATTACAGGTGAAGCTCGCTGCCTTATCGTCACTGACCATCAATTGAGATGAAGGCCAAGAGCTTACCTGTCATATATACATATTAAATTACAATATTTATTCTACGAGTCTTACCATAACACAATACATTAATTAAAAATGATTGTTTTATGCTGATAACGTACTGTTGGGACATTAGTAAGTCTATGTTCCGTTCATAGGAAAAGGCGGCACGTGACTCGCTCGCGCGCTCAATGCGCACAGAGCAGAGAAACGCAAAGAATATTCAGAAATTTATATTTATTTTGTATGAAAGTAAAATGTGTCAAAAAATCAAAAAGTCGTAGAACAAATTTTGTTTGATGATAGCCTTCTAGTATTGCGATGTTATAATATATCCCCCCCCTTTCCCAGCCAGCGATTCCTAGGAACTCGCGCGCGCACTGTACCTTATTGTAGTTGTAGTTTTAAAATTTCCAAATGTGCAAACGCTACAGCTATCAAATAGATTATCGTACAAGTGTAATAGTACGTTGTGACATGACGTCGATCGGTTCAGACAATGACTCAAGGCCCGCCGATTCGTGGCCGAACATCGGGTGTGATTGGAGTAGTGACTGGAGCGAGCTTAAGGAATTACAGGGGATTCCGTATGTTACGGACCTTTTTTTAAATCATTAACTTAGTTTAAATGGATGCGGTTCTTGTTTTCCTCTAAGCATATGAAAGTGCCACCTTGTTTTTCAATAAAAAGGTGGTTGTCTATCTGCAATTCTCATTTTAATTATAATATGTTTCAAATCGGTAACGTAAAAAATTAAACATTATTTTTCTTTCATTATTAAAAATCGATCAAAAATAAGTTTATCTGGATCTGTGGATATAATATTGAATTCCAATACAAATCTTTATAGCGCAATTCAAATTCACAAGCGCGTATTTAATTTAGATGCGTCTTAGCGCATGCTTATGCATGTCATAAACATTATACAATATTTCGCGGAAGAGTAAAACTACGCCATCCGTTCACAACAACCGCCAGGAGGCCTTGTTCTGAGAAGAACGGAGAAGAAACTCAGCATGTTTCTACCCTCAACACACCAAATACCTTCTGCTTTACAACAAATTATCAAAACAAATCAAAAGAGCTCAAACATATGGTCTATTTTTAGAGGAGGTAATTATTTATAAGAATACTCTGAAACTTAATAGTTACAGACAAAATACTAAGAGAAAAAAACGGCAATTTCATAGGTAAAGACCTATTATTTCTAAATTGGATGTCAACCATAGTAAATTGGACTAAGACCCGTAATGCAGAACCAAACTCAAACGTAGATATCTGCTTAAAGTACCGTTAGAAAGAGATGGCGTTATTCATCCTCACATAAGGCCATCCCTTTCTAGCTGTTCTTCGATTCTGGAAGACGGGCCTATTTTTATAATAATTTTATCTCTGATATTAGGTCCTTACCTATGAAATTGGTGTTTTGTATGGAGATTTTGGGGATGACTGCATTTTACATACTAACATTTTATCAGTTTTCTTCACAACGACAAATCCAGAGATAATAATATTTGGCATGTATCATCAGACAAGCTTTAGCAATATGTGTGTGAACACGCTTGATAAAAATTATTCATCGTTTTTATGTTAATGCAAATCAAATGATGTATTCGGGGGCAGTTAAAAATAATTGTCTTTGTGTCTAACTTTAACACCATTAAACTTACAAAAAATTTTCAAATTAAATAATACGAGCTCAAATATATGGTCTATTTTTATTTTAGAAGAGGCACTTATTTTATAAGAATGTTCTGAATCTTAATTGTTACGGACAAATTGCTAAGACAATAAAAACACCAATTTCATAGGTAAGGACCCAATATCTGCCATAGTGCCAATAAAATGTCTATTAATATAGCCTCTAGCCTCACGGATCCCTAAAATGCGTACCGTTAATCCCGACCCCATTCCTATCAATACAGCTTCTCATTGCGGCATTGTCTTACTGTGGACGTCGAGGGTGCACCGTGCCAGTTTTAATCTGTTCTATAATGGAGACTTCGCTGGTATTTTTTTTAATAAAATTCTTCGTCACTTTACGGACACGTACCAAATTTCATAATTTTGTCAAGATACCTTGTGACATTTTCTTATTCATTCCACTTAGACTGGTAATGTGTATATTGTAGAACGTAAGACAATTTTGTGTAAAGGGAGGATGGACCCCTTGCAGAGTGTCTTGCCTGTATCTTCTCTTGACTACTTGTTACCTAAATGATTGAATAAAGAATTTCATTTCATTTCAAGGCCTTGACTAATACGGAAAATATGTTTTTTCATAAAGCAATTTACTTTTGGTTGAATATTTACTTTCTTTAGCTGTAAGCTTGTATGTGGTTGTCCATCTTGATCTTTGACGACCTCCGTGGTCGAGTGGTCTGTACGCCGGTCTCAAGCCGTCGCCATCTCGAGAGGTCCTGGGTTCGATCCCTAGTGGAGGCAAGTGTTTGGGTGATAATTTTCAGATATTTGTTTTCCGGTCTTGGATGTTAATAATATTATAATATTCAGGATATTTATATGTATTAAATATATTTGTACGTCATCTAGTATCCGTAACACAAGCAGCATTTAGTTGCTTAAAATGGGACTAGTTGATTGGTGTGAATGTCTGAGGATATTTATTTATTTATTTATCTATATGATATCTAAATTGTTTTGCCAGCACTTATATTTGTTTCACAACACGTCTTCCTCTTTTATTCACCCCTCGACCCTCGTTCAATTCGGTTGTTTTTTAAATTTCCGTAGCTTTTTTTCACATTAATGGAGCAGTGGAAATGTTTTATAGGGAAATTATATTAACTATTAGACGAACTGTTAACTTGAATGCCATTCAAGTGATATAAATAATTTAATTTTAAAATATTGGCGGCGAGAAATTCACTACTTTGGATTAAGTTCTTGTTTAAATTAACTAACAGATATCATTTCTTACCTACTTACGTACTACGAATTCTGTTTAATTTTTTAACATAGCACATTACATATTATCACGCCTCTTTTCCCCGAAGGGGTAGTCAGAGGAGATTTTTTTATAATCTTTTATAAAGTGACTGGCTTTCTGGAGCGTAAACTAATTTATATTTGTTTTTAAATGACGTGTAAATTCTATAATTCACCAGCCTATATTTTGTATTATGTCTTCTGTGAATCTATAAAGGACTCATTCAACACCACCTCCTTTGATTCCGTCGCTTTCATAGCGTTTGTCAAAACAAAGCGCGTGCGCATAAAGCGAATGCGTCGCCTCCTGTCGTGCGCATGTCGTACACGTTTTGCATTGGGTAAACATTCTGAGAGAGTTCATGCGTAACCTTTAAGCGTATCTAGAAAAAGTAATTTAGTGCTACTGTGATAAGATATGATATGTCTGATAATATAAGAGGAAGAGTGATGGCATTGTGCTTTGTGTTTCTGTCTGCTTTTCCACTAAAGTCTTATAAACTGATGCAATGATTTCTACACTTTGAAGTTAAAAAATATAAGATTTGTAGACATAATATTGGGTCCTTACCTATGAAATTGGTGTTTTTTTTCTCTCTTAGTATTTTGTCTGTAACTATTAAGATTCAGAGTATTCCTAAAAAATAATTACCTCGCTAGAAATATACTATATTTTTGAGCTCTTTTGATTTGTTTTGATAATTTGTAAGTTTAATTGTATTAAAATTGGACACGCAGACAACTCTTTTTAAGTGCCTCCCGAATACATAATTTTATTTGCATTCACTTAAAAACGATAAATAATTTTTATAAAGTGCGATATTACACATATTACTAAAGGTTGTCTAATGATAGATGTTAAATATTATTATCTTTGGATTTGTCGTTGTGAAGAAAACTGAAAAAAAATTATTATGGAAAATGCAGAATTCCCCAAAATCTCCATACAAAACACCAATTTCATAGGTAAGGACCTAATATTTGCAATACTATTGCCCGCGACTTCAATTCAACCTCAGCCAATATACGTCCCACTGCTGGGCACAGGCTTTTCTTATTTTTAATCATGCATAAAATGACAAACACATTAAGAGGCTGGTGGAAAAGGTTGCAATAGCAACCGGGACCCTCCGTGCCTTCCGTAGCACCGAGTTTTGGATCACAATGTTTTGGTCACCCATCCACGGTCTGACCATAGCGAAAGTAGTTTTGTATGCGATATCGGAAGCCAAAGCGTACCACCCACTACACCACCGAGCTCCTCATCAAGCTTCTGATTGGTGATACAGTAGTTCTTGTCATACGTGTAATTATCAACAGAATTTGAATAAAAGTACGATATTGCAAATTAGATTCTCACTAGATGTAGTACTCATGCAAATACAAGAAAAACATTACTTTTAACAGTAACTACTAATCTAACATATGGGGTGTCATTATCAGCGTGGATTACACGAGTTTATCGAGTAAGTTGATTGTGGGGGTCGCACATGTTAGGAGCATAACCAGTTTATTAGTTATTGGTTTATCGATACTTTAATCGAATCGAACTTGTACTCTGGTATCGCGCCTATTTTTACGTGAGTCTATACTATGATCCCGTTGAGTTTTTGAAGACTGTAGGATATTTGAGATTTTTTTGTGGTTGCGTTTTTTTTTCCCAGATATTCACACCTATCAACTAGCCCCATATTAAGCAATTAATGCTGCTTGTGTTACGGATACAAGATACATACATACATACAATCACGCCTGCAATCCCCGTAGGGGTAGGCAGAGTGCAAGAAACACTGTGTTCCTTAAGACCACATTTAGCCATACAAAATTGGGTTTGGTCAGATGAAAAAACCGAAAGAGTAGTAACAAGTGGCTAGCTCGTCGCCTACACAATCACAGACCCAGTACCCAATACGCCCTTAGTCGCCTTTTACGACATGCTAGGCAAGAAAGGCAGTTGGTAAATTCTGGTTGGTTGGTTCGGATACTAGATGACAGATAAATAGATAGTTAATAAATAGTTAGAGTTTTCCTAATTTCTATTGTCAAATTCATGGATGATCTGGGTTGGCGAGAATAGGAACAATATTCCTACACACACAAAATAGACGCTTAGACCACTAAGGCCCGATTTTTCAATCCTCAGATAAAATTATCCGCCATTTAAAACTATCACTGTCACTTTCTAAAGTCATAAAAAGAAAAGGGACAGAGCTAACATTTGACTGACAGATAGTTTTATCTGAGGATTGTAAAATCGGGCCTTAGACGTCGAGTTGTGGAAAACTGCCCGTTTAACCTTATACGTTAAGTAGTTAACAAGAGTCCATTTCCAGTGGTCTGTTGTAAATACTACCTGATGGCGACTGATTTGTAGTTTCTTCGAAGTATAATTTCTGTAGCTAGAAAGATATATAGATTTGTGTTCTTTAATATAAGGTCACTCCTATCCGAGTCAGAATTGTCCGTGTATAATGGATATTTGAAAACGAATTGCCAATCCCCTCTGTATCACACATCATCAAAGATTTTTGAAAAACCCTTCACCTTTCCGAATAAGAATTTGAGAATGCATTTGATTGAGTCACATTTCACATTCCGAAATGCCACTACACAACAAAGCAAAGTTTCAACAACATAATAGCATTACATAATCGAGAAAGGGTGATATCGAGTAGTTAATTCGATTGTTAGAGCGAGAGGGTTCTCGATACGATATGGAGCACCTCTCGATTTGATTGCTATGGAATGATTGCGTGCTTTTAGGAATCGGTTCTTGAGAGTTGCTCTTTTTGTGTAAAATTCGATTTGGGTTGCACTAAGTTATATTTTGATACGGGATTTTCTCCATGGAAAAAACATATCGTAAGAAGATACTGCCAGAACATCACTAATAGGTCTAAACCTACAAATATTAGGTCTTTACCTATGAAATTGCCGTTTTTTCTCTCTCTTTGTGTTTTGTCTGTAACTATTAAGATTCAGAGTATTCCTATAAAATTACCTCGTCTAAAAATAGACTATATTTTTGAGCTCTTTTGATTTGTTTTGATACCTATACTTCATGAAACCTTTAGTGAAATTAATAAACATAAAAGCAAATATTGGGTCCTTACCTATGAAATTGGTGTTTTTATTCTGTTTTAGTATTTTGTCTGTAACTATTAAGATTCAGAGTATTCCTAAAAAATAATTAACTTGTCTAAAAATAGACTATATTTTTGAGCTCTTTTGATTTGTTTTGATAATTTGTTGTAAGTTCAATTGTGTTAAAGTTGGACACGGAGACAACTCTTTTTAAGTGCCTCCCGAATACATCATTTTATTTGCATTCACTTAAAAACGATAAATAATTTTTATGAAGTGTGATATTACACATATTACTAAAGCTTGTCTTATGATAGATGCCAAATATTATTATCTTTGGATTTGTCGTTGTGAAGAAAACTGAAAAAAATTTAGTATGGAAAATGCAGAGTTCCCCAAAATCTCCATACAAAACGACAAATTCATAAGTAAAGGCCTATTATCAAAAACAAGTGGATTTGTATGTAATTTTTTCATATAAAATGTTCTGGTAAAAGGTGTTTGCAATTTCTGTCTTTTATTAGGAGTTATGAGTATGCCCTAAGACTATTTTAATCAGTATAATTAGCAGGATTGATTTAACATTTTGGGTACCCTTTTCATCGAAAACGGGCTCAAAAATTCACCTTTCGTGCCACTTAAAAATGTTAACATGTAGCACTTATAAATAGTATCAACGTAAACATAAACGTCATCAACATCAAGCTATGCTCGTCCACTGTTGGACATAGGTCTCCCCTAATGTACTGAATAGCAAATTTTTGTAATTGACTATCGTTTGATTTTAGCGTTCTTAAGTGATATGTGGATATTGACACCCGTGTCTACCACAAGGATATAGGCGTGAAGATGAATTATGTTAAGGAACACTATCAGCTATCTTTTCCAAACAAATTTCTTGATTCAAAACCCCTCCTAAATAATTAGCGAAGTCAATCGTGAACGCTCCCGTTCCCGTTATAATATCGTAAAGTCGTGTAATATGTCCACATGGCGACCACGCCCACAGATTGTAAATTAAAGACCGGCTCTTAATAACGGGAATAAATGGGACCCCGTCGTGTGGACACCCCCTAAGGCGGGGCAGCTGTGACGGCGGTTTCATAGGCGCAGCGGGTATGATGTTTATTTTTTTAAAATCAAAATGTTAACAAATAAACATACTTGTAATGTTTATATGGAACTACTGTGTAGGTTGCTAGCTTATGGCAAAATACGGTACCCGGTAATTTCACTGCCTATATCACTCAGGCAGCGCAGTCAGATAGTGTACCGCATATGACTCAGTACCTCTGGATCTTCCGAGTTTTTCCTATCATCTTAAACCCAAATTTTTGTAACAAAATGGAACTGGGTATGTGTAAAGAGACCGCGATACCGATCAACATTATTGTGGAAGTTAACGCGCTTTCAATTTAGTTGGTTGTTATCGTACTTTTCATTTCTGCACTGGCGCCCAACCTTTACCCGCTCGGTAATTCCAGCGAAGGACATTTTTAATTTATTAAAAATGGCGGGGGTTCAATGATTATTTGATATTCAGGATAAATATTTATTTTTTATTAGCGCCTACTGTCGCGTACATCTGGGCAGTGAAAGCGCGCGGGTTTTTTATTGGTAGCGTGAACATTTTACCACGATGGCTTAATCATGTTTGAAACATGATAAAAAATATGTAATAAAGTTGACATTATGAATGTGAATTTCAGATATAGATAACAATGTATCAGTGACGACCTCCGTGGTCGAGTGGTCTGTACGCCGGTCTCAAGGCGTCGCCATCTCGAGAGGTTCTGGGTTCGATCTCCGGTGGGGGTAAAAGTTTGTGTGATGAATACAGGCGTTTGCTCTACAGTCTTGGATGTTTATATATATTCAGGATATTAATGTGTATTTATCTATTAAATATATTTATCCGTCATCTAGTTTCCGTAACAAAAGCAGCATTAGTTGCTTAAAATAGGGCTCAACTTTGATTGATTTGACTTATACCAATCGACATAAGACTTGAATTGGTGTTACGGTCTGAGTTTGTATTCACTTCTTCCATGTGGGATTCTTGTCTCTAACTGCTGGATGTAGATGACATGTGGTAAGAGAGGTCGTAGTAATAAAATGGAATTTAAGTACCTAGATGCCGCTTTTTCGGATCGGTTTTTTTGAGTTCATTTAGTAAACCATTTTGGCGTGTTTTATTGAGTTAGCGTTCAATTTTAGGTGAACTTAAAACAAAATGCATTTTTATTGATTAATGATATGTATACACTATTGATGTTACTCTTCTACATTCATATTTTTTGTATAACTTCATTCACAAAAATACCTGTACGGGGCGCAGTACTCGCAGTCGAACTTCCACAACTGTTCCACATAATGTTAAACGATTATGCCGACTGACAAAGAGGGCAGGCTGCTTGTTTAACAATTATTTAAAAAAAAAGACTATAGAGTATGTGCTCCAATAAAAATTTAATAGAGTCAACAAAAAATGACAATTCGATGAACATAACGTAGAACACAAACAAACGCGAGCGTAGGGTTACAGAGGCTGATGGCTGCTGACTCCATGCGTTTATTTTTACAGTGGATATTGGTTTTGTTTGCAAGTATGTGCTGTGTGTTATTTTGATATTGGCTACATTAAAAATCAACTGAAGTATCAGGTCTTTATGTACGGGTAGCCTATGACTGTTTTTAATTCAAATGCAATTTATAAGGTATAGATTCTAGACTAAAGTTCAATTTCAATAACTTTACTTTAGAATAAATGGTTACTTACCTACTACTTAGATCAAAATACCGAGCATAATGATATGAGAGAACTTTATTAAACAAAACCAGGAATCGATAAATTCGAAAGAATCGATAAAATTTTGGGAATCCTATAAAAATATTACGCATAGCCACCCTAAAGCTCATCCCTTACATGAGTAGGGTGACCACGTCACCTGCCGTCAAATCGAGCGCGCGTCATTGACATCACACAAATTGAATGCGACCCCACGGTCGCCCCTTCGATTCCCGACCGTTATTGAATAAATTTCGTCCCGTATCATCTGTTCCTTGATAATACCCTCCGTGTTTTAGCAGGAAATTGTATGATTTTATGATGTTATACCATTATTGGACTTAAAAGCTTTGACTTAAAATTTTGTACTAAATAAAGAGGCCATATTTCGTTGCAATTATTAGGTCCTTACCTATGAAATTGGTGTTTTTTATGGAGATTTTGGGGAATTCTGCATTTTCCATACTAAATTTTTTTCAGTTTTCTTCACAACGACAAATCCAAAGATAATAATATTTGGCATCTATCATTAGACAAGCTTTAGTAATATGGGTAATATCACACTTCATAAAAATTATGTATCGTTTTTAAGTGAATGCAAATAAAATGATGTATTCGGGAGGCACTTTAAAATGAGTTGTCTCCGTTTTAACACAATTTTAACACAATTAAACTTACAACAAATTATCAAAACAAATCAAAAGAGCTCAAAAATATAGTCTATTTTTGACGAGGTAATTATTTTTCAGGAATACTCTGAATCTTAATAGTTACAGACAAAATACTAAGAGAGAAAAAAAACACCAATTTCATAACTAAGGACCCAGTATTTGACTAGCGTCGTAGCGGTACAAAGGCTGTTTTATAGACTTTTAGCCCTTCTCTAGATGTTCTGATTTTTGCGAAAGTTTATTATTTTACCAATTTGAATAAAACTTATGTGTGTGGCGAGTATTTGGTGATGTAATCAAGTCATCCTTCATTTTATAATCCATAGTGTTACTATTCTATTCGAAATATTTATTGTAAACCTATTTACGTAAAACTAAAAGTCACATTATTTATTTTTATTTTATTTAGCTGACAATAATTTTGTATTTATCAATAAGGACCTTGTAAGGCACAGCAAATCGCAAATACTTTGTTTATCGAAAGAAACCGTGTCTTAGTAACTTTTGAATTGATTTCGTGTTCTTAATTTTGTAGAATTAACGGATGCATATGTAATAGGAATCTATATATTATATAACTCAAAGGTGACTGACTGACATAGTGATCGATCAACGCACAGCCCAAACCACTGGACGGATCGGGCTGAAATTTGGCATGCAGGTAGATGTTATGACGTAGGCATCCGCTTATATAGGATTTTGATTAATTCTACCCCCAAGGGGACAAAATAGGGGATGAAAATTTGTATGAAACTTTGTCAGTTTTAAACCGATCGGGCTAAGACTTTGAGAGAAAATTAAAAGCCGCGGGATAGATAAAAAACCATAATAATCGCGAACGAATAGTCTTGGGCCACAGCTAGTATACGATAAACCAAAAAGGTGCAGTACAATAACAATAAATGGTACCTAGTGTGAATCCTGCGAACCCAAAAGAACTTTCACTATTCGGAAGCACTTCGCTCTTTTTTTCTAATTCAATTTTTAACACTCAAGCGACAGCAGCCCCTACCGGCTAATCTAATATTCTTCCACTTGATTACCTGCTCAATTCATTTAATCAAATTACTAATAACAGTACTTGCCGCCATATGCGCGGAGAATGAAATCAAAACACACTTGATGTAACTCCTGTTGCTTTTATATGTATATCGGGCCATTGACCACCCCGAGGGGGTGTGACGATGAACATGTGGGTAGTTTAGACATGATAATCACCTAGTTGTGATGGGGTGATGGGCTGTAATATACTGTAGTGTTGCGAGGCAAGTTTCTCGGCAATAAAAATGGACTCCTTTAAAACTGTTTTTTAGATCAATTAACTAAAGTCAGTTGATTCTTTTTAGTTTTTTTAAGGCTGCGAAAAGGACACTGTTCGCGGGGTTAGTAATCCAATTACCAACTAGGTGGTACCGAAGTTTGAATAAAACTTAGTACAGTCGGGATCTTCTAGGAGGAATCTTCATAACTACTAATAAAAGATCTTCTCTTTTACCTAACTATATTTTGTATAAACAATACAAGTACGTTTGTATCTACACGTGAATAGCTCGTAGTGGTATTACCCTTTGGCTCTTGATATCGAAAACAACGCTACCTTTGCTATGGTCAGACCTTGGATGGGTGACCAAAACTTTGTAATCTCGATATCCTCCGTGCTTCGGAAGGCACGTTAAGCTATCGGTCCCGGTTGCTATTGCAACTGTTTCTACCCACAAATCCGCATTGGGCCAGCGCGGTGGGGCTACGGCGTATACTCATTTGTTTGTATCCATGAGCAAGACCTGTACTCAGCAGTCGGACGTATATAGGCTGAGGATGACCCACAGGTTCCTATATCGCTTGCCCCATAGCGACTTAAAGCTTATACCTAGTGTCATAGAAAAGTGAAATGTGGATATTTTATTTATATTAGGTCCTTACCTATGAAATTGGTGTTTTGTATGGAGATTTTGGGATGTCTGCATTTTACATACTAACATTTTATCAGTTTTCTTCACAACGACAAATCCATAGATAATAATATTTGGCATGTATCATTAGACAAGCTTTAGCAATATGTGTGTGAACAAGCTTGATAAAAGTTATTCATCGATTTTATGTTAATGCAAATCAAATGATGTATTCGGGAGGCAGTTAAAAATAATTGTCTTTGTGTCTAATTTTAACACAATTAAACTTACAAAAAATTATCAAATAAAATAATACGAGCTCAAATATATGGTCTATTTTTAGAAGAGGCAATTATTTTATAAGATTGTTCTGAATCTTAATAGTTACGGACAAATTGCTAAGACAGAATAAAAACACCAAGTTCATAGGTAAGGACCCAATATCTTGTTGTATATTCTGTGTATTTTCTAGTGTTGCAGAATTACGAATAAATTTTTTATTATTATTATTATTATTATCTGTTTGAGGAGCTTGGTGGCGTAGTGGTCAGTGCGCTTTGGCTTCGATCGAAAACAAAGCTACCTTTGCCATGGTCAGGTCATGGATGGGTGACCAAGACTTTGTGATCTCGAGCTCCTCCGTGCTTCGGAAGGCACGTTAAGCCGTTGTTCCCGGTCGCATTTGTGACCGTTTCTACCCACCAACCCGCATTGGGCCAGCGTGGTGATTTTCGGCCCATACTCCTCATGTGTTTCTCCATGAGGAAGGCCAGTCCCAGCAGTGGGACGTATATAGGCTGATGACTATTATCTTTTGTGCAGCTTAATTAGCAATCAGGAAACCGTATTTCACTTTAGTCTAATTACGACGTTGATATGTCTCTTCACAGCTTGTCTTATCATGTGGATCTCGTCAAACCGTTTGAATCTTTAGATCTCAATAAATTATCTCAATTTCTTTTTTACCGCGTTTTACTAAGTTGCACTTCTTGTTTGAAGAGATCAATTTTCTTATGGCTATTTTCAAGCACTTCTTGATATCCGATTAAGCTGAAATTTTCCTACAGGCTTGCTTTCGGTGACAATGCCTACAATATTAAATAAAAAAAGGGTTAATATGTAAATACTTTGAAAAAGATGGATGAAAATAGATTGCATGTGGCCAAAATGCGTATGTTGAGATGGATGTGTGGAGTGACGGAGATTGATAGAGTGAAGAATGAGTATATCAGGGGATGCCTGAAAGTTGCTCCAGTGATAGAGAAGTTGAGAGAAAAGCGGCTGTCGTGGTGTGGACATGTTTTGAGGAGGGAGAATGAGCATGTAACGAGAAGAGTTATGAATATGAGAGTGGATGGTAATGCAGGGAGAGGAAGACCAAAGAAGAGATGGATAGATTGTGTGAATGAGGACATGGCTAGAATGGGAGTGAATGTTGATATGGCGTGTGATAGGGGAGAGTGGAGGAGAAAGACTCGTTGCGCCGACCCCAAATGAAATTGGGAAAAGGGCAGGATAATGATGATGCTGTTAATACTTTATAAAAAAAACTTTAGAAAAACCACGTTTTACTAATGGACTAAAAAGGGGAAAATGTTTTTTTGGTTCTAAAGAATATTTTTGATATACATGCTTAAAAAATATTCTAAATATTATTTTTAATGTAATGACAGCACCAAGCACACTATGGAAAAAATTCATACAACACAGACGAAGTCAGAAGCAGAAGCTAGTATATTGTCATCTGCTATCAGCAATTATCACACGACACTAACTGTAAAATGTTCGCCACGCGACCGAATGGTTACCGTGTATCCTCCAGAGTCCTCGGTTCAATTCCCACTGATACGCCATTCGCACGTGTCATAGCAAAAACTGGGTTCAAAATAGATTATTCCCTATTTTAATAGCGTTAAGGACGGTTTCAACTAGTGTGGTTTTAAAGAAATTTATAACGGCACGCGACTAGTAATTATTGGGAATTTGTATTTTCATAAGTAATTTTATTTATTTGGTGTGCGCTTTTATTGTTTGTATTGTCTATTGTATTTGGGTTAGTTGGTAGTTATGTTGGGTCTGTCAATTATTGGAGCTAAAGTAAAGTACGGTAAAGTACATAAGAGTTACAGATCTGGTTAATAAAGCACTATTTAAGGCTTAAATTAGTGTGTGTGTGTGTGTGTATGTATGTGTGTGTGTGTGTGTGTGTGTGTGTGTGTGTGTGTGTGTGTGTGTGTGTGTGTGTGTGTGTGTGTGTTTGTGTGTGTGTGTGTGTGTGTGTGTGCGTGCGTGCGTGCGTGCGTGTTGCGTGAATGTGTCTCATAACAATATAGGTCACATATGAATGAACGTCAAAAGCATTTTACAAATTTTTGTGAAAGCGGTACTACGCCTCTCAGAACAAGGCCTCCTGGTAGTTTTGTGAACGGATGGCGTTTGACAGATGAGTTTGTCGCGCTAGGCGTAGTTTATGCTAAGACACATCTAAATTGAATAAACGATGTTTAACTTTGAATATTTTTTTACCTAATGGAGATTCGGGACAGGCGTCTGCGGTGCCGGAATCTTACTTTTTTCTACCGCAGTTCTTGGATTGCTGTTCTGGTGTGAGCGTAACACAGTTATAGGTATCACTAGGTAAGTAGCCACATATAACTTTGGTGTTGATCGTTACATGGAATGGAGGTGATAGCTGCCAACAGCTGCGCATGAGGTACTGACGGTAGTGAGGAAGATGGAATGCGACTGGAGAGCCAACCGGCCGGCACCGCCAATCACGGATGAGATGAGACGCTTCGCGCAGATTGGCTGACGGTCAGCAGTTCAGCACCAAAGTTATATGCCGTTAGTTGTACAGGATTTTTGGATTTAATGAAGATTGGATTACTAATGTTTGGATTTGGAAGCAGTTGCTATTCTTACAAGAAACACACGTATTCTAGAGGACTGCAGCCACTTACCATCAGAAGGGCTGTTTGATATTACTGAATAAAAAAGATGATTGTATCAAATACGTCACGCCGTAACTAAATTTAAAACCCATCGAAACGCCAAATTCCCATTGGACCCAAACCGAAATATTTACGATACCAATAATTATTTAATTCGCAAACCAGGCGCGTGCCGCAAATGCGTTTCCCTTGTAACCTCGGGGGAGCGGGTTCGAGTCCCGGCTGTCACGTGAAAGTGATATGGGGGTGAAAGTGTCATGTGTGCTGGATTTTTACAAAATCTTCGTTTGGTGAAAGCGATCTGGCGGACAAATGTTGTAGGTATTGTGTGTTCTTTTGTGATAGTATAATGGGTAGGATAATATTAGGTCCTTACCTATGGAATTGGTGTTTTGTATGGAGATTCTGGGCAATTCTGCATTTTCCATACTAAAATTTTTCCAGTTTTCTTCACAACGACAAATTCAAAGATAATATTTGGCATCTATCATTAGACAAGCTTTAGTAATATGTGTAAAATCACTTCATAGAAATTATTTATCGTTTTTAAGTGAATGCAAATAAAATGATGTTCGGGAGGCAATTAAAAAGAGTTGTCTCCGTGTCCAATTTTAACACAATTAAACTTACAACAAATTATCAAAACAAATCAAAAGAGCTCAAAAATATAGTCTTTTTTTAGATGAGGTAATTATTTTTTAGGAATATTCTGAATCTTAATAGTTACAGACAAAATACTAAGAGAGAAAAAAAAACACCAATTTCATAGATAAGGACCCAATAATAGGAGGTATTCCTCTAAGCGCACCAAAATTATTCCTCGAAGCCCACTTATGTTTAACTTTTGAATAGTGATGGGGATACTAACTGAAACTATCGATAATCAACGATAATCAATCAATCAATTTCGTGATTAATCATAATCAGTGAGTGGTATTCGCTTTATATAAAAACTCCCTGTGATATATTCATATCATTTCGGTAACTCCACACATCCATCTCAACATTCGCAGATTTAGCAAGAAGGCGTATCATATCTATATTTCCAAAAAAGTACCAGGCTGTCATAACTATATAGGAAATATTTTATTTTATACCTTACCTTAAATTGTATTTCTCTTTCCTATATTTAGAAGATGCCTCAAAATGTGTGTGCTTCGAGGAATACCTATTTAATGATTCGTAATATATGGGCTTATCTAGCCCATATATTACGAATCATTAAACGCTTGTGTCGTGGATTCTCGTTATTATTTTAATCGTTTCGGAATTGAAACTTTCCTTCACAGAAAACTTTGGGAGAATGTCCATAATTTTGAAATTTCGATTTCCTGCCTGCTTCGACAGACAGATTTTTATTTTTTTAGTATTGATGCGTTTTAGGTTATGTTGCTATCGCAGTCGATATTCCAACCTCTTCTACTTTCTAATCCATATTCAGCCACAGTTGTTGGTGTTACGGCATGGCATTATCATATTTTGAGAACTATAATAGTTTGCACGGAAATCACACTATATAGTCATAAACTACCTCAAATAAGTTTCAACTTTACGACTAATTACTAAACAATGAATAGACTTCTGAATGTAACTGCAGTCTTCATGTGGTGATGATGCTGATAAAGCATACTCAACACACAGTACTGTTTTTTTTTCTCTATGACAAATATTCGAAATTTTATGGTCTTTGTCGTCACACTATAACAAACTCATAACAGGACATAATATTTTTTTTTTACTAGGAATTTTTCTTTAATTGATTCGAACATCATCAAATCAAACCATAAACAAGTGTGCCAGTTAGTGCTCCCCACAATAGAGATGTGTCAATCAGTAGTGCTGGGCGTTCAGTGGGCATAACAGCTCAGCGGAACGCAGCGGGGCCACTACGACTACTGTGGCGGTAGGTAGGGTGGCTCACAGATATACATTTGCATAGATTACGCAAGTATAACGATTTGTATTGAAACCAAGCGTGACAACTTTTTATCGTCTGCTGTGACGTCACAACCGTAATTTTGAGACGGGAAATCCAAAATGATTGAAAAATAACGATGCCGCCGCTTTCCATCCGCCAATACACAACGAGGTTTTTTTTTCTGTTTTTGCAGCCATACCGTCTGTTGACGAGTGATAGTGAAACTGTAATAAAAACGCTGGCTTAGTGAATTATGGGTTTTATAATATTTAAAGAAAACAGTACAGAAAAAATGGAAAGAAAATCAATGACAAGACATTAAACCAAAGACAATTACAACCAGAATATAAAAAAGATATAGAAAAGAGGACGGCTCTTGCCTGGTCCGTAACACCGTTGCGCGCATACTAGTTAGCAGCGGCCAATCCCAACGTTTGGTTTGGTTTTCGAACTCGCGCAGTTCATTTCATCTATGTAAATGTATATCTGTATGTGTGCTACCTATGATGCTAGACATATAAGTCGTTCTCCTCTGTATCACCAGCTTGGAAGACCCCGTAGGAATATCGAGAGCAAATACCTATAGCCTATATCACTCGGGGATTGTGTAGTTTCCAAACGGTGAAAGAATTTTTCTAATCGGTCCAGTAGTTTCGGAGCCTATTCTATGAAAACAAACAATCAAATATTTCCCCTTTATTATATTAACCCCTTGAGGGTCAGTGCGAACACCGGTGATCGTAAACAATTGATGATTCTATTGTGTCTGGTTTTCTGGCCATTGACAGGTTAATGTATACTTTATTATTAAATTTATGTATTTGTTAATGTTAATTAAGCCGCCACCAGATCTCTGCTTTGCCTGATGGTTTGAGAGCGACATTAGTCGTGAAGTCCGCCATGTGTACATTTTCTGTAATGCACAAAAGCTTAAATAAATAAATAAATGTAGACTAAATATTGTTACTGAAGCATATCTGTCTTCATAAAAGTTTTTGTAGTTAAATCTAGATGAAAGGTTACTGTTATGGTGAGTAAACTTAAGAAACACCTTTTCTCTATCATGGATAAAATGTTTTTGTTTCTATTTTAATAAAAGCTTAAACGCAAGAAAAAATTTTTTATTTACTGTTTCACTTGGGCTTCACTGCTGATTTGTTTAGTAAATTTTAATAGCCCCAAGATGTTAGTTAAAAAAAATATGAATAAAAAATAAACTTCCCTTTTCTACTATAATGGTAATTAAATCTCCTTTGTGAATTTATCAATAGCTTAAATAAATAATCGCCAAATCACATCAGTAATCACTCCCACTCTGCGGGCATTACTGCACAGCGGGCGACGCCGCGGGGCGTCCTAGTGTTATGGGGCTGTTGGGCCACTCAGAGGTCCGAGATGATTGGATGTGATCGCTATATGATGATTGAGATGTTTCAATCCGCTTTATATAGTGCTAATATGTTAATGCAAAGGCGCAAATTGGTCTTTTTCTTTGCGCCTTTGAACGTTTTCTCGTGTCGTGGGTCTCTGGGGTCTCTCAAAGTTCCGAAGTGATTGGATATGATCCGGTTGTGACGATTAAAATTTTTCATTCCGTTTTATATGCATCTGATGTCTCAGTATGTTAATGCAAACCCGCAATTGGGCCTTTAACTCTTCAGATACCAGACTCCAGACACAATAGCTTATTCTATTGTTCATCCCAAGATGCCGTCCGGGATTTAAGGGTTAAGCCTGGCTAAACGATAAATGGATGTGATCGCGTAGCGGTGATTAAGATGTTTCTGTAGATTTTATTTAGGTTGAATATCTAAGATATTTTATGCAAAGGCGAAAATGGGCCTTTTTGTTTGCGCCTTTCTAATGCTAGTTCGTTCGTAGTGATAGGATGTTATTGCGTTACGGTATATTAAGGGTCAGCGTTGATTGAGATGTTAGTTGGATGTAATATCATCATCATCATCCATCAGCCTATTGACGTTCTCTGCTGGACATACGCCTCCCCATGATTTCCACAACTCTCTGTTCTCTGCCGCCCGCAGATTCGGGATTTAATATACTGCTAAACGAAGTCAATGCAAGCTTGAAAAGGCGCTGTTGGACATTTTGCTTTGTGCAGCTGCAAGACATCTTTTTTCAATTGAAAACGGATATACATTGCTGTCCCAACATATTGAACCTTTGTTTTGACTGCAACTGAAGATTCCATGTATAACAGATCATACGTTTCAATACACCAAACTAAATTAACCCTCCTCGGGGTCAAGAATGGAATGCTGCAATCTGACATAAAGTGCCGTGTGAACGGTCAGGTGCGCGCAGAATCCCAGACGTGGGACTTAACACTTGCTGTTAACAGGGGGTGTTATATACCCGGTGTGATTCTTGACGCGCGCTGGGTTTTGATTGAAAATAATTGTGACTTGAATGGTGGAGGGTGTTTTTGCAGTTGTGGAAGTGTTGAAGATGAAGTGTTAGGAATAATGTTGGTGTTGGATATTTATTTTACGATATTATTTTATAATATCCTTTCCAATATTTTATTAAATCTGCTCCACGTCTATTTTCGTACTGATGTGGAATTAAATCAAGTTAATAATCTTGCGAAATCAATGTTTAATAATAATAATAAAAGCATTTATTTATCTTCCTTACACTAACATAATCATTATAATAAAATATAAAAAAATAATCTATATATAATATATATATTTTAAATTAATCTCTATCATCTTCTCCCTGTCACACAACTTGCCACTTTTCGTTCCATCTCTTCCTTGGTCTTCTTTGTAGTAATGATTACGGATCTTAAGCCCGTTTTCTTCAAAGTACGATAGAAATCAAATTAAATTCCATTTAATTACTTACAAAACTAATGTCATGACTCTTCCTCACAAACGTTATTTGTATCAACAAGTGAGCTACTATCAAATGCGACATCAACAAAGCAACTGTAATTGGATACTAGGTTTTTACGGAATCGAACATGCGCAAACAATATCGAAACAGGCGATTATCGCTCGACCATCGCTAAGTAGTCGCGACATCTCGAGTGGGGGGTTAAGTGTAGGGCGTATGAGGGAGACAGCGATATGTGGGATGGTTGTGTGAGACAAGGATGGCGATGTGTGCTCGAAGTGCGGTGGCGTTATAGCGACAGATTGCCGCGCACATGTTGAAGTTGCGATGCTCTTTTTGCTAACTTTATGATAGGGATGTGGTGTGATGTGATTTAAATCGATAGATATTTAGGTATTTTGCATTCCATTGAATATTCGGGAAAAAAAATCAGGCATGTCATTAATTCATTGTACTGTTAGTGTAGCAAATGCACCCATTGTTAATGTAAAACTTTCAAATGAACCGGGGAATGTTCCTTTTTATTAATTAAATCAGCGGATTCATTCCTCTGAATCATAGGTATATGTAGGTAGTGAATATTTTACTTAGAGCAGCTGTTCTCTTTGACACAGAGTATATTTTAATTTTTTCGTTAAAACATTTCAATTTTTTAATTAAGTTCAAATTCTACATAATAATCAAGCCTTCCCGTGGGTAGAGTTGCAACATTTATAAATTTTCTTCGATCACCTACAGCCAGTCTACAGCTAACACAATAAAGCAATACTAAATTGAATTAAATTTCTATTGTTTTAGAAATTTTATTTTCCTCGTAGTATTTTCTTAGCTTATCGATAATATTGAATAAGTTATCGTGCGTAACCATCACTATGCCTATAAGCTCCAAAGCGCGGGGGAGCCGCGGGGTAGGCAGTACTTGTTTGTGCGATTTAATTTCATTTATCAACGCATTACTTACTGAGACAGAATTACTTAGTCGGATTACCCGGGTCTACCCAGCCCTCACCTATGTAAATATGGTGCGTTTTTAAATTTGTTTTTTTTTATATTACATTTTTAATATATTACTTGTCGTATACAAGTGTGAATATTCGCATTCGGCCAGCGTGGTGGTATTATGGCCCATTTGTTTCTCCATGAGGAAGGCCTGTGCCCAGAAGTGGGACGTGTGGGCTGACGACAGCGACAGAATACTTTGAATCTGCCATAATAACTTGTCCTGGCCTTAAGTGCTATAAATTCAATTCTACTTTTTTTGTTCATTGTTTAGTGCAAATGTTAGTGTCGTTGCGCAATTGTCGTTTTGGCATCTGGGACGTATTAGAAATTTTTGTATTTTTATATTCCGAATATAAAAATAAAAAAAATTTCTCCTTAATGAAGCACAGAATGTGTTTGTACAGCATTTGAGTAAAATACAAAACGCAATAAAAAGTTTTATTGCTCAGTCGGCAAACACGACAGGTGTGGTCCATATTAAAGTTAACCCTAATTGTCCATAAAACGTCCAATGATTAAGATACAATTGCGTACCATGTCGTAATTGTGTATGGCGTCTGTACGTCACATTTATTCCCTTTTAGTTTATTCAATGAATGCAGATTCAGTTCAAACAAATTTCATCTCACTCCCCTTTTGAATAAATCTATGGCGTGCAAGGGTAGGGTAATATTGTTATTGGGTGCTGTAAGTAATGATGTTTCTGCTTGGACGTTACGATTGATTAAATTACTTTAATTTGAAGGCCTGTGCTCAGCAGTGAGACGTATATAGGCTGAGGACGGACGGACATATTAAGGGAAAAAACTCGTCGGTCCAAAGCCAGGAGTGGTCGTGCTTAGTCGCATCGTTCACTTATCATCAACATCTCAGCTGAAAGACCACTACCATTACTGTACCGCAATTTAGTATTATCATAATTTGATACAAATACCTTCCTTTTACATCAAACTTGCAATCCCGACTGAAGCGTTCAAAAACGTGTCATAAATTACACTCGTTCCACTGCCGTCGCCGACGCCGCCTTTGATTCCACAATAAATCCTCCGCCTGAATTAACATGCCTACAGTTTACGTATTAACGTGTCGCTTTGACGTGGCTAAATATGGTGGAGCTTTCCCGTCCATTGCAAGAACATAATGCTTTATGATTTTCCTGATACTTCATTTTTTAAGGTCAGGATCTTCCAAATCGACCTGATTATGACAGGTCGATGTATGTCGAGTTTGAAGGCATAAAATTTTTTTTGTTCAAAACAAAATATATATTATTATTCATGCACTATTCTGTGGCTCAAACACGGTAGTTTATACTTTTTCGACCATAAAAATGCAAAGGTAGGTAAGTTTTAGACTATTTTTCAAGTTTAAGTACTTGAAGATATTAGACTATGAATAAAAAAAATACGTAGTGACATTGGTCAATTGGAAATTGGAAAATGTCATTGTCTTGATTTATTCTGTAGCTAGTTTTTATTAAATTTGGCTTTATTATTTTATAAACCTCATTAAATTTCGTGAAAGCGATAAACTACGCCATCCGTTTACAAACTACTATAGTCTATCCATTTCGATCTGAGACAAAAGGTAAACAACCTATAAAAAGGGTTCTTTAAGATGTCATTACTTAATTGTCGTAATGTTTTGTCAAAAATATACATATATAAAAAAGCCCCAAAACAAATGGTATTCTCAAACTTTTATGCATTTAAAATACGAAGATAAAAAATTATGAATTACCTCATTGTTTTATTTCCATTCATATTTAGTATCATTTGGATGATAGCAATATTGCTTGAGTTTAAATATTCTTTACGTAATACACCGAAAAACATTACTTCAGTTCACATATGAATAATGTTTATATTCAATGACGATATTAGTATAATAATTATAAGTATTAATTATAAGTATTATACCTTTTCCTAGTTTTATTATAAAATAATTTGCCCATATTTCTTTTGTCCCCGAATTGGAAAAAAGTTTGAGAACCACAAATTCTTTGTTTACCTTTTGTCTCAGATCAAAATGGATGGAGTATAGGAGGCCTTGTTCTGAGAAGAACGGGCAAGAAACTCAGCAAGTTTCTATCCTCCCTTTACATTGTTTTTCTTTTTTAAAAAAATGTCATATACTAAAACGTCATTGAAGTTTTAGAAGAATAAATAAATAAATATCCCTATTAGAGATAAGTCCTCCCTTGTATAATTCTGCTTTTTACATTGTAATTTTTTGTGTATGTGCAATAAAGAGTTTATATCTGTGTTATATATTCTGCATTTTACCACATTTTGCATTACAAATGCAAATAGTCTAAAATATAATAGGTATCTTGCTCGAATATGCTGTGACGTGACGATGAGAGTCAAGTGGAATAATGGTTTGATTTCGCTTGCAATATTAAAAACAAGCTACTTTCGCCGTGGTCCAAAACTCTATGATCTTGTTTCTCCAGGCTTCGGAATGCACGTTGAGCTATTGCGGTTGCCACCGATCCACCCATCCACGGCCTGACCATGGTGAGGTAGGTAACCACTACGCCACCGAGCTCCTCGACTTTATAAACCAAAACATACCCCTAATTATAACTTGACTACGCTTTCCCAAAGGTCAGACTACGCTGGGCGTTTTAACCAAAACACGACAGACCGTTCACTAATGGGGCATACATCAAGATGCAACCGACTCCTTTTATCTCAGAAATTAGGAAGGAAAATATTTTAAATGGTAACATTCTCAACCCGATTTATTTGTGGACAGCTCTTATATTGTTCTGAGTTTGTGATTGCTTTCAGAATGAGATGACGATGATGCGGTTGTTGTTTTGTTTTGTTTTGAGATACTCATTTCGTAGTCAGAGAAATAAAAAATACATACATATTAGGTCCTTACCTATGAAATTGGTGTTTTGTATGGAGATTTTGGGGATGTCTGCATTTTTCATACTAACATTTTATCAGTTTTCTTCACAACGACAAATCCAGAGATAATAATATTTGGCATGTATCATTAGACAAGCTTTAGCAATATGTGTGTGAACACGCTTGATAAAAATTATTCATCGTTTTTATGTTAATGCAAATCAAATGATGTATTCGGGAGGCAGTTAAAAATAATTGTCTTTACACTTACAAAAAATTATCAAATTAAATAATACGAGCTCAAATATATGGTCTATTTTTAGAAGAGGCAATTATTTTATAAGAATGTTCTGAAACTTAATAGTTACGGACAAATTGCTAAGACAGAATAAAAACACCAATTTCATAGGTAAGGACCCAATATATTCACGCCTCTATTCCAGTGGGGTAGGCAGAGATAACAGATCTCCACTTGCTACGATCCTGACACACATCTTTCGCTTCCTCTACTCTCATTACAAACGGCTGACGCCGAAAGACATGCTTGATTGGTTGCGACTGGCGTTTGACGGATTTTGATCATGCGTAGTAATTGTTCACATGAAGCGTTACTTCACCAATTTCACGAACATGGCGTATAGTTTTTGGCAGATGAAAAAAAAGTAAAAATAAAACATGTTTAAATTGAATTTCTATAGCAATCGCTTATTTATATTTGTTGAACTTGGTAGCTGAGCAGCTTGGTAGCTGAAGTGGCAGTGGGCGGGCCATATCTGTCGGAGAACCGACAACCATTGGGGTAGACGTGTTCTTGAGTGGAGACCGCGACTCGGCAAGCGTAGTGTGGGACGCCCTCGGAGTAATGATCGATGGAGTAATGATCTGCGAAGCGCTGCAGGCAGATGCTGGATGCAGCAGGCCGGGGATAGGGTAAAATGGCGCAAATTGGGGGAGGCCTATGTCCAGCAGTGGACTAATGTGGGCTGAAGAGAGAGAGAGAGAGAACTTGGTATATTTCGGATCCTTGTACTAAATACTATGTGAATTAAACATTATTCTCATTATTTCTGATATGAGTCAACTAGCCTATTACTGTCAATATATTGACATGGGTGTCGCATGAATTTTATGATAAGGTAATGTGTGTATTAAATATAAAGTATGTATGTGTCTCCGTTATCTTATACCACATACTTAAACCAATAGTCAAAAGGACAATTATCTAGGCTAGCTTGTTTCATCCTATAGGAAAGGTCTCACCTTGTTTACTATAAAGACTGTGTTATAAATATACTTATTTAAGTAGGGGGTTTAAATTATTGTATTGTTAATATTAATTTAAAATAATAGTTTGATTGAACCTCGAACTTTGTTAACTTATGTTTACTGTTATGGCAAACAGGAGTTTTATTTCAAAAAGATTTGTGAAAGATAACATTTCATTGCCCATTAACCAGTGTTTGCTGAATCTATTTGATGTTAAAAAGAATAACATTTTTAAAAGCATTTCCCCAAATATGCACTCGGACCAATCACGGCTTCGTAACAATGTGTACAGATGCGCAGGAGTTGCTTCCATTAGTGTTCAAATTTAGAATGCCATGAATCATTGGCGCCTACTCGCTAGAGTAGGGTTTTATTTTTATTTTTTAATAGCTTTGGACTTGATTTATTGGTCAGTTTCAAATAGGTCTTAATTTAAGGTGTAGACGTGATGCTGAGTGATGGTGTTTAATTAACCGCCATTTCTGACTCGCTGAAATAAGAGCATCATGTACTCTCAATATAGATAGAAAGGCGACAGGTGTCCTCTTGTAAAGTTTGCGCACGTGCAATCCAAGTCATAATAATAAATATTGGCACTATACTTTTGAACGATAAAGCAGTTTTTGATAGGGATGAATTTACTTGCTTACATATTTCGTGTTTTGTCTACATAAGTGCATATACGATCCGATTCAAATAAGAACTTCACGGCATTTGTGCCGCCAGCAAAAAAAAATCGTTAATAAAGCCTAAAAAATCCGGAACGAGCATAGAACTGCGACTGTCGCCTTATTAATCGACAAAAGCACACATCGTTTTCTAAGCAGCAGCATCCATCCTACTCCATGAGGTCCATGTCAAAGGAAGATGGGCGCTTTTGTATAATAAAATTGAAAGTTTAAATTTTTTATAGTTTTTGTTCCTTTTTTGCACATCCTACACCATGAAGTTGAAGTGCAATGCGAACCAAAATGGCCGTTTGATAGTAATATTCATAATTGAATCGGATAGCACATTTTTATGATATTCATCTCATCGTGGTAGAATCACTCCTAGATTCGATGTTGCCATTTTACTATTATACTTCGAAAAAGGGTCGATTTCAAGTTTAATGCTATTTTTCTCATTAATGTCCACGTTTTTTTAAAGAATATTATAATAGTATTGATACTCCTCAGGGTAATCGCAAGAACACTAGTACCCTCTAAATAATGGTTCTATTGATTGGTATTAATTTCATAACATCCTCTAATATGAAAGTAGACACTAATGAGGAAAACATCATTAATTTTGAAATCGACCCAAAAGCAGCCACTTATTATTCTTCACGACTTCGGATCGTTTCACACTTCATCTGAGTTGAATATCAGGCAAAGTTTAGGTGACCAGTGTAGATCAGCGTCGGATGGCTCACCTTTCAGTACCTACACAATTATATGATAGATGATAGCATTAAGATTAATTCTATTTACTGTGTTATCTTCAATACCTATATTATTTGAAGTTACAAATGTCACCTTACAAATGTTGGTGTCAACAGTTTTCGAGCAAAGAAAAACATGCAAAACAAAACAAGAGATTAGTAACGGATAAATGTTTTTACGAATAGGTCAAAGTTGTCACTGTAACTTAACATTTATTAAACATTACGCATTAGTTGTACCTAAAATGCATGTCATTGGAAACTCCTCGAAAGCTTTTACGCACTTACAAACACTCCGTTTAAACTAGCGTCCACTAAAAACAAAGTAAGAATCTAATGACCAATATATTCCTGTAGCGTAAGACACTAACAGTCCCGATAAAGGGTCCCAAACAATATTAACAGGAACATTATCATAGCACCTTGTACCTAATGCCATTACGATGACCTTTACCGCAGCATAGGTAAGAAATATTTAAGATTACCTTATCTTGACCCGTCACTGTACAGCAAGGAGGTCTGCTGTGTTATTTAAATCACCAACTTTTATTTGCGTCCTAAATATTCCTAATTTTAGCGTGTTAAGACTCATTTTTGAAAACTTTCTTGTGTTATGTAATTTGGTATCCGTATACGTTATGCGAGAGTGACCAATCGAGAGGCGGTAATCCGAATTCCGATTTTGAATTCTTCACGTTCCATTGGGCGCCATAGTGGTTTTCTTTTTCTTTTTAAAGGCGCCCGAAGAGGTTTTATTTAATTGGTTGCTTAAAACCGGCGTTTAATTGATCTGTTTAGCGTTTTAAATCATTATTGGGAAAACGTGTGGCTTAAATGAAAATATCCTTAAAGAACTGACAATAATGTAAAGGGAGGATTCAACTTGCAATGTTTTCATCCGTTCTTCTTAGAACAAGATGTGGTACAATAACCATTACATACCTACAACTTCTTACACGGCTAACTAGGATTTTCGTCTGCCTATATATGCATGTCTCTCTCAGCAGCCCTGCGTTTAGGGTTTAGAATTTATAAACGATTTATTCAGCCAATTTCAGCGACCAACCAACCCGCATTGGGCCAGCGTGGTGGGGTTACGGCCCATATGGGCCGTTACTCCTCTTGTGTTTCTCACAAGAGGAGTATGTCCCAGCAGTGGGACGTATATAGGCTGACGACTGACTGACTGATTCAGCCCATATTAAGTATAATCAAATTGTATTAGTGAAAACTCCTTCGGTAAGGTATTTCTTAACATAACTGAAATGTGCTGAAACTAGAAGCTATATAAATAAATGCAAAAGATTAAGAAAGATTATATCCAATCTCGCGACTCCCCAATCTGGTAAAACAGCACAGCCAGCAAAATCCGCGTGTGCAAACTAGTCTATAATTGGCTCGTTTCGGCGGCAGCGTCGCAAATATTTGTCCAGGATATAATTGGATCAGTTCTGAGGGGACGGGGGTAGATTGCGTTTTTTCGTTTCGTAGATAATTGGGTTCAATTTAAATAAGGTTTTTTAGGTAGCTTTGATAGTAATTGAAATACGTAGCAGTTCTAATTTGTTATTTTTGAAATGTTGGAAATCGAAAGGTTTTGGTAATTTGTAGTTGATTTCTTGCAATCCAACCTTAAATGCTTGTCGGGTAAAACCATAGAAGATCACTTCTAAATGTAAGGCAGAAAGCATTGTCCAGACGTCAGAACTCATGTCTAGAGTTATATTGGAAGCGGAATCGAACAGAGTTGTATTGGAAGCGGAACTCGTCTTCAATGCTGTCAACATAATGCTTTCAATTTTTTTAAAGAAAAGGTAACGTGTGAGTACTCGTAGTACTTAAAATAGATAATAATTACGAATATTTCTTTATTGCTCTTCCCGTCTGGGTTTAGGAGTGATGAGATCTTTTGTTGTTGTGTAGTTTCTCTATCCCACTAAGGCCAACTTGCAGGAAATTTAAGTCGAGATTTAAAACTCGATTTTGTCATTTTATGACAATTTTACTATGGCTGTTATGTAAAAAATTGACAAAATCGAGATTTAGAGTGGGTTTAAAATTCCTGCAAGTGGTGGTTACTGTGGAAAGTCTACCGGCTTCGTTTTAACAATAAGGTTTATTATGAGAGCCTGCTCTCCGTACTAGGATATTCTAATCGTCATTTGTTTACAAAAGGGAAACTTTCGCAGGTATCTAGATAATTTAAATTTTAATACCTTCAGTATCTCGCATGTATCCCGCAATGTTTGCGTTCATTTGTTTACGGTCCAACATCAACAGAGCATGTTTGGCTTTCATTCGGATTTGCTCGGGATCTGTTGAGGGCGGTCTGCGCAAATACCGGTTGACTTTAGCCAAACGGCCACTCTTCGCTTTGGCTTTTTGGGTTCAGGGTTTTTATGTAGCCGGTTTTTTAAGGTACGTAATCCCAACTTGATTGGATCTAGGCTTTGACTGCTCGTTACGCGAAGTATTGAGAAGGAAGTGGAAAATTGAAGCTCTGCTGACGTTGATGTCCAGAGCACTACCTGGGTGAAAAAGTCATTCATCTACAAGAAATAGTTTTTCAATATCTGCCGTATAATTAAAGATTCAGAATGTTACTTAAGTTAACCGATTTGATTAAATTGTGTTCAATGCCAAAAAAGAGATGGCTTGAATGAAAGTTTTTGTCAAGTCAAACCTGAGCTGACGAGTAAGGTAACAGTAGGAAATTGAAGATAAAAATTATTCTGGAAAGTTTTCGATAAAGGCAGGCCAGTATATGCGGTAGCTTATACTTCCTTGTAGGCCAAGGCTTATACGCCTTGGAATTGGCGCCCTCGGGGTCAATGCACGATGTATGATGTACCAAGTATCTTGCAAAGTCGTTCACCTTTGGTTCAATGTTATTATCCCTCTCCAACTGATGCAAGGAGGTATATGAGAGTATAGGCTGGTGGATTCCATAATAAAAGTCCCGGCATAGTTGTAGTGTAATCAGTAATAATTTGTGCGTTTGGTTCAGAGCTTGAATCCAAACTTTTCGGACAGTTTTTCTTGCCAATATATTTCGGGTGCTTATAGTCCTACTTACTCAAGAGATTCATGCCGAATTCTTCTCGTGAAAAGCCCTACTCTCGGAAGCCGCTTATATCGATTACAACTACAGTCAAAGCGCTACAGTGCAAATGCTCTGGAGTTTTGTCAATTTTTTAGTGGCAAGCTATGAAATAAAGATATTTTTGAGTTTGTTTCTTTTTGTTGTAGCTACCTTTGTCTGTGTGGATGCATATCCCGGTCGGAGAAGGCTGGCGAGGCGCGCGAGAGCGTGCAGACCTTGCTCACCGTCTGCGCTGATCTATGCCACCCGTGCGATGCTGATGTTGTAAGTTTACTATACTACTTTTAAATACAACAAGAAAATAATAAAATGGCCTATATACGTATGCAACACCTGTAGGCCTAGCACGGGCCGGAGAAAAAAAGTCCCCGGAGACAAAATTACTCATTGCCTCTCGCTTCCGCGCGAACGAAGAAGCAAGAGGCAATGACGATTTTTGTCTCTGGGGACTTTTTCTCTCCTGCCCGTGCTAGGCCTTCAGGTGAATCTCCGATTTGAATGATCATTAATTTAAATGTATATAATCTTTATAAGCAGTTTAAAGTATGCCTAGTATGGATTGGATTGTCCTCGATGCATGGCAACAGGCTCGCCATCTGTTACATGGGGACTTAACTTATCCGGCGAAATGGGGGTGTTAACCTCTACCTACCCCTTCGGGGAAAAAGGGGTGTGATTATATATTATGTTGTTATTATGTTTAACATGGATGTGAATAGGCCTAGAATAAAGGAAGTTATATTGGGTCCTTAACTATGAAATTGGTGTTTTTATTCTGCCTTAGCAATTTGTCCGTAACTATTAAGTTTCAGAACATTCTTATAAAATAATTGCCTCTTCTAAAAATAGACTATATATTTGAGCTCGTATTATTTAATTTGATAATTTTTTGTAAGTTTAATTATCAAATTGTGTTCAAATAAGACACAAAGACAATTATTTTTAACTGCCTCCCGAATACATCATTTGATTTGCATTAACATAAAAACGATGAATAATTTTTATCAAGCGTGTTCACACACATATTGCTAAAGCTTGTCTAATGATACATGCCAAATATTATTATCTCTGGATTTGTCGTTGTGAAGAAAACTGATAAAATGTTAGTATGAAAAATGCAGACATCCCCAAAATCTCCATACAAAACACCAAAATTCATAGGTAAGGACCTAATATGAGGAGAAAAGTAGTGACTGCTGAACTCACGAGTGGAAAAAGACGTATGCCCGTATAACAGAAACAAACTGTTTTAGCATAAACCTCTGCTTGAGTATAGTTAGAAAGGGATAGTGCTATTCATGCCCAGCATTTGTAAAACCGGTCGAATCTTCTTCTTCCTGCCTTTTTCCAACTGTCCTCAACGTACGAGATCACAAAGTTTTGGTCAATCATCTAAATCTCAAAAATCGAAAGCAAGGCTACCTTCGCCATGGACTACGACCACCAATCTTTTCCTACTGTAGGTGTAGTCAACACAATCTCCCTCTTACAAATTCCTCTGTCACTTGTTAACTCAGCATCCACTTTATTGGTGTTCCACAGGGTTCAGAACGCCTCTCTGCTATCCAATCACTGCGTTGCGCGCTCGGCACTGGAGTAGGCGGGTCCCGAGCAGAGTTCTGCGGACTGTTCGCTCACGGCGCGTGTCTGCCCGCTGATGGAGATGGCAGTGGCCGTTTCGTCAAAGCTGCCCGTACTGCACACTTGTTGAGGGCATTGGCTGAGTTGGACCATCATATTGTGCAGGTTAGTAGTGGTATACCTTTCTTTCCTACTTCCAGTTACTATCCAGGTAGACTAGTTGAGTGGTGATATTGGGATGGCGTGAGCGGTTCGTAACCAGAGGTCTGCGGGTTGTTCACTCATGGCGCGTTGACGCCGCTGTCGGAGATAACAGCGGCCGCTTTTTGCGAGCTGTCCGTAGAGATGCGTGCAGATCTGGCAATTTTTCTTACTGTGCGCATTGGTCTTGGAATGAAGATTTTTAAGGACATTATATCACTAAAAGACAAGAAGTGAGCTTAGTAAAAATGGCTCCCTAGGCGTTATAGTTGAAATATCTGTTTCATCTCAAGAAACTGTCTTTTCAAAATCTTATAATCTTATGTTGTTTGTTGTATAAAAAATGCACGAAAAACTCTTCGTTAACAGCTCAATAGTTCATGTTCGTTTCCCCGCGTAAAAATCTGGCAGTAACAAGGTATTCAGCTCGCGTGGTGTTTGCGGGCTCCTTAATTAACGCAGTGTCATTACGGCGTGTTTGACCGACGCAAATAGGGGTAGGTACTGGGCCCAGGAGGGATGGGTTGGGAGATGCGGTAGTTGGGACATATTTATTTATGAAGGACGTGGAATGCCGATAAAGATTGATTGCGGAATCGTAGATTTTAGGTGACCTCTGTCATCACGAAAAAAAGAGGTTCAGATTCTTTGTGCGCATACGACGATATGTATGATGATATGGGAGCTCGGTGGCGTAGTGATTCGTACGCTTCGGCTTTCGATATTGAAAACAAAGCTACCTTCGCCATGGCCAGGCAACCTTTAAGTTTGGTATCTTGTATACACTCTATGGGAAAGGGTGCTGATTTTCTGGTAGGTTTTTATTTAGTTCCTAGCGATCAGTTCTAGAAAATAATATCACTTGATGTAGTAATATTGACATCTTCCATTACAATAAAATGCCACGTCTACTGCATACTAGATCCGTGCCTCGTCTCTAGGGACCTCGTGATTGTCTGACTGCGTACACTTATTATATGAGTGCATACGACACTGTGCAAACAGTTCAACAGATCGAACGCTCAAGGAAATACAGGAGTTGAATGTGTAATGATAATGACTATAATGAAAAATACTTAAGTGTGATAATGGAGAAAATCACGATAGTAAAATCTACTAAAGCATACCACTACTTCAATAATGGTAATAGTAACATAACCCTCTCGTCGCGATTGACAGCAATTAACAGATTGGCTGCCCAACTGGTGCAAATGTCCCAAAGTCGTTCATTGATATAGTCTGCGACTGTCAAAGCTCTTAATACTTTAGGATAGAGCCTAAATTCAAATAATTGAAGTGAAAAGTGAGTTTGTATCTCTGTACCACGCTCCGGAGCACACCGCCAACAATAAGTGATTCGCTGTCGAACGTTGTGACGGCTGCGACAATAGAGCGTTATTGGGAAGCGATGCGCAACAGTTTGAGATTGTTGTTCTACGTGTCGTAGTAAAATATAATCTATGATGTTGGTAAAAGGGTTCAATGTTCTTTGGTTGATTTGTTTTCCTTAAATGTGAGTATTTAACTTATGGTTCCAATTACAGCGTAAAATGAAAATGAAGTGACACAAGTTACGAGCAGAAGATGGCTGTATGTATTCCTATATAAACATTACAAAGAAGAATATAATCCTTGGTCTGAACAAATCAAATTAATTTTGGACACACTGTTGACTAGCTTGACACAGAATA
The DNA here is from genome assembly GCA_910589355.1 of Parapoynx stratiotata. Taxonomy (NCBI): domain Eukaryota; kingdom Metazoa; phylum Arthropoda; class Insecta; order Lepidoptera; family Crambidae; genus Parapoynx; species Parapoynx stratiotata. The sequence continues at coordinate 12,067,834 of OU342481.1, forward strand.
GAGAGTGGTGGAAGAAGCCATTGTGACTGAGGAACACATACATACATATAATCGCGATTATCTCCTAAGGGTCAGTCAGAGACTATGTAAAAGCAGTTCACTGCCATATTCAGCGCTTTACCAAGCAGTACTCAGCGTGACAGGTGGCGAGCTCGTCGCTACTATAAGCTGTTGGATGGTTGTGCAGTTCTAAGTCCGTTAGTAGCCTTTTACGACACCCAAGGGAAGAGATGGGTGGGTAGTACTCTTATAATGAGCCGCTACTACACGACTCTGACTGAGGAACACGCCATAGATAAACGCCACGACAAATAAGATTCGAAATAGCAAAATGCGCTAAACAGTCAAAATATCTTCCACGACATGTTAAAACTTTTATAGTTGTATATCTTTAATTTCCAATTATAATTTTGTCAATCTCCTGTTTTATTAAGACTTCTATTAAATACAATAGCTCCCTTTGAACAGCAAGATAAACAAGCTCTCCCTAACAATGAGCTGGACAAACAGACAGACTAACTGCCTTGTTTAAAAATCTATAAACACAGTCTATCCGCTTGAGAATTGCGAACCCACGTGTCGTGCCCCTTGTTTGTTTGTCTCTTTCGTTCGCAATGTAATAGAGCAAATAGCAATGAGGACAGCTGATGAAGTTGTTCTTATGTTGTAATCTTTTCTTTTTAAATAATGTTGTTTCAATTTGATTGCTATATCTTTTTAAGTCTGTCATGTATCTTATGTTTACATAAAAGTGTTCAATGATTTTATAAATTTTGCACAAGTTTCTTTCCGGATACATGAAAACCCTGATCTGCAGATTTCTAGGTAAGTGTAATTATCACTACGTCATCTATGACAACTGGAGTCTTCATTACTGGGTGTTTAAAACCTCTGCCACTCTCTTCGGGGATAGAGGCGAGATGTTTTATTATGTTATGTTTGTAAGAGAGTATTATCATTTCATTTTCAGTTTGTAGAAACAGTAGAACTTGAAAACAGTTGCAAGTAATTGGAAGCTAGTGTCTTCCCAATTAAACATCCAACGTAATTGACACAAGACAAACGTCGCTCATGAATCAGGATATACCAAACTACTGGCACAATTTCAAGTGATTCATTTAAATCCGCAGCACGTGGCTTGGCCTAACCATGGGGCCTAATATTTGATTATGGTAATATAAGTGGGTACCACTATATGGGACGCACGGTCGCTAAGACCGGGGCGAGCAGTCGGAGGGTTAAAAGATGTGTTATTTTGAATTAAGTCTTTATTTGCTTTGCTGTTGAGGATCTTTTAAGAACCCCTTATTTTTTTAGAATAAGCAAGGTGATAATCTAAGTTAAAAAATAGTGTTGATAAAATAGAAAATATTGGATTACCCGTGACGTTTTCTTTTGATTTTTTTATTAAATGTTCGGACAAATGACTTGACAACAATGAAAAATATAGTTGAGCGAAGCGATGGCTGATTCATGTGTCATGCCTGTGAACAGGTGCCACTGTCGGTGTCTGGTCAAACTCATGCCTGTCTGATTTGTAGAGTTGGCGTAATCAATGAAGTTTTTTTTGGGACTGTATGGTACGGCAAGTGGTGAAGATACCTAGGATAGGTTTTGTATATACTACTTTTTCAATTTCTTCAATTAATCAACGGAATCTTAATTTTATTTTATTAATGTAATATTTTAGACTACTTGCATTTGTAATGAAAAATGTGGTAAACTGCAGAATTTATAACACAGATATTTATTTATATATTCTTCTAAAATTTCAATGACGTTGTAGTTTATGACATTAAAAAAAAAAGAAAAATAATGTAAAGGGAGGATAGAAACTTGGTGAGTTTCTTGCCCGTTCTTCTCAGAACAAGGCCTCCTGGTAGTTTTGTGAACGGATGGCGTAGTTTATCGCTTTCACGAAAATTTGTAAACTGCTTTTGACGTTCATAAGCATGTGCAAAGACGCATCTAAATTGAATAAACGATATTGAATTTTGAATAACACCTGGGGCTGCAGTCTCGACATACATAACGATCGATACGATTTCCTATCGATCGTTAAGTTTAGCGAAAAAAATTGCTTGCCGTATCGACACTATCGTAAAATGCAAGTCTCTACTGATCAAATATCGTGCACAATCGTTATAAACGCTGTCGTTATGATATCGAAAAACTGTATTCATAGTGCGAACTTGATAAGTGAGAAACAAGCAAGTTATTGCCATTTAAAAAAAATACAAGGTAAATATGGAAAGGATATTTTATCAAATTGGTTATATCTAGGTATTTATTACATAATTTACATATTTTTATTGTTCCTTTATTGGATATAGATCTATAATCTCCATGAGTTACAGTGGTTTATTTTTATTTCGCTTAATTTATTTACATGCTGATGTAATTGGTGAAAAATAAATTATTAAGATGGTCACACTCATTGACAGATCTGTCAAATTCATGTCTGTTTATACTTGAAAATCAAGTAATAAGAATAATATCGACTTGGTTTTTTCTTGCTGTGAACTGCTTTGTGTTGTGTTTGGCATTATGCTAGGTGATAGGGATGACTCATCATCACAGCGAGGACGCGACGACTCTCACTCGCAGTTGCAAGCAGTAGCGCCACCGTCGAAGTAGGTGCTTTTTAACTGTACCCGTTGTTTTATAGTTTATTATTTCCTTTAGTGCGTACTTCTGTACTATTTATGTATATCATAATAATATTTCAGGCGCAAAAGAACGACAAAAGCCACTGCCACCCAATTCGAGGAGTTATTGGGTAAATTGGAAGCGCGTCCATTCCTCGCCACAAGACGCTTTACGGGTCTCCAAGGAAGGGAAAATTTTGAGGTGGGTTGGCGAGAAGTGGCCCAGGAATTGAACCAGTTACCCAACGGTGCTGTTAAAACGCCTGACCAGTGGATGACGGTAATTTCTTATTACTTATTACTGTCTTCATTATAATGAATTAGGTAATTACATTTCATTTGTGTTTATACTTGCTGCAACAATGCTTTGAGTTTTTAAAACAAATTGTTATAGGTTTGGAGGGACTTTAAAAGTCGCTGCTGCACAAAAGCGGCAAAATTAAATAAGGAAAAAGCGCAGACAGGGAACCGAGGTGTCAACACACCCCCACTCAATGAGTTGGAAAAAAGAGTAATATCCCTTGTTGGTGTAGAGTACACAGTTGGCACGAGCTGTCCTGACGCTATGCCAGAGGAAGATGTAAGTTAATAATTGTAATTTTTTTTAAATATTCAATGTCTACTTAAATGCTGATGCTTTAGTGATAAATTTATCTCTGTCTCATTTACACAATGCTAAAACACTTGATTATTTACAGGCAGTACAGCGTGATTTAGAGGCTGGAGTTGTAATTGATCCTTTTATAGATCTATCTCATAGCAGTGCGTATTCAACATCTAAGATTTTTCTAATTCTTACTAGGAACTAAACAAAGTTTACCTAAACGTTTCTCTTTTCATTACAGATTCTCAAGTTGAGGGACAAACTCATACCTACATTATGGTAGATCCAGTTATGAGTATGTTAATTTTTGTAGACCTTTACATTTAAGTATTTAAACTTATGTCCTACAATTTAATATAAAAACTAAAAAAAAATTTTTTTCAGCTAACAATGCTACTGCTACTATGGCTGAGCAGCCAGTCATTATTAATTCAGAGCCATCTACATCTCAGCAGGCTCTTGAAATAAGTATGTTACCTACTCTATAAGTAACTAAAAACTAATCCATTCAATTACTGTATTTTACTTTAGTGTAAAAGATTGTATAATACAATAAATTTTTTATTTCAGACACCAGTGACAAGAATCCTCTAGAATATAGGGAATATAGGCAGCAGACTCAGCCTAGGAGAAACCGAGGTTACAACTTTTATTATTTATTTTTATTGAAAAAGAAGTTGGGACTATTGACTGTAACTAACTATCAAAATTTAACTATAAATTCTTTATCCATATATCAATAATAAATTAAAATAAAAAAATATTTTTTCAAATCATTATAAAATATTAAGACAATCTCCTCTTATTTCTTTTAAATTTTAGGACTCAACCCACGCCGAAGCGTTGCTGAGTTGCATAATTCAGCGAGAAGTGACTTCCTCGCAGTTGCACAGTCAAATGCAGATGCAATGAAGGTAAATAATTTATTTTTAAACAAGTCAAATCACAAAATAAATTTAATATTAGCCAGCTGTACTACATTACATAGTATCATTTTTTTTAATTATAGGTACTCGCAGCCGCAACTACAGTCCAAGCTGAGGCGGCCAAAATTCAGGCTGAAGCTGCTAAAAAACAGGCTGAGGCACTTATGATGTTTGCAGAAGCAGCCAATAAAATATGCGATATTCTTTTAAAAAAATAAAAATGATTTTAAAAATAATATGATTTTTAATTTATATTGTCAATTAAAATAATTGGAAATTATTCGTCTCCTAATTCTTTCTGCAACTGCCCGTCCAGCTCCAGTTACTCCTGTAATAAGAATTAAAGTTTTCATTTATTTTGCCTTGTTATCACACAGGTATACCTACTAAGTGTTGTGCAACAGTGCCCTTTTTTACCAAGGTTGATGCAAGTCAGACTTGATGTACACATATCTTGCAAATAAAACATGAATGCATAATTGGATAGTTACCGGCATCTGTATTCTCCCTGTCATCACGGGTAAAATGGTCTTCGGTTAACAGAGGCTCCTCATTTAATTTATATTTTATTCGCATGTTATGCAATACTGCACATGCATTTACAATTTGGCCAGCAATGTTTGGTTCATACATTAACTGACGTTGTCTCGAGAGACATCTAAATGTGCTTTTTAATACACCAAAACACCTCTCAACCACATTCCTAGCCGAGCAATGAGCCTGAGTGTACTTGTACTCTGGTGTATTAGTGGGCTGATTTTTTATAGGTGTCATTAGCCATGGTTCTAAAGGGTATCCATCATCACCTGAAAAAGTTTATGAAACATATTTCAAATATACTTATGGTGTTTTTAAATTAGTTTATTTAGTAGTATAATCAGCGGGGAAAATTGATTATTACTAGGTAGGTGTACTAAATTTTGATTTGCTACAAGCAAAACATTTGCTAGCAAGCGGTTCTGCTTATTTTTTTCTGGGATCAATACATTTTTCTACATTTATTTATACCTAGCCCTTAACTTACCCAACAGCCATGCACGACGGTACCCATTCTCAAAATTTCTCTTCATACAAGAGCGAACTGGAGAATTTGCCCATATGTGAGCATCATGCCTAGCTCCTGGCCAACGGGAATTTATATTTAGGATTAATAAATCTGGGTCACATATCTAAAACAAAGTAACATAAATAATATTTTCTTTTTATATAAAAGTCCAGAAGAACACATGTATGAAGGTTAACTTACAGCTTGCACATTTAGTGAATGACCCTCATGATGACCACTCACATATGCTTCTTCATGGACCCTAGGAGCTAAAATTTTTACATGGGTGCAGTCTATTGCCCCAACTGTGTCTGGGAATGGATGCGGAGCATTTGCAAATTTTTGCTTGGTTCTTTGCCGCTCAGTTGCAGTCATTGGGAATTTTATATATTTCCTAAGTAAATGACTGTTTATAGCCATGGTCACTCGACGGATCACACGACTAACTGATTTTTGGCTCATACTGCTACCCCATTGCAGACCAATTGGCATTTGGTAGCATCCAGAGGCATAAAATCGCAGTGCCGTTAATATCTGAAACATGCAATGGATATATTAACATTATTAAAGATGGTTTAGCTAGGTAACTAGCTTGATGTTATACATACCATCAAGCTAGTTACCTACCTAGTTTAGTTAAAAATCCACTTTGTATCCAACTGACCTGCGTTTCCGTAGACAGTCCGTAAGGCCGTTGTCTTTGAAGGGTGGGCCGTAAAACTTCAGTCAATTCAATGAACATTGCTTTTGATACTCTGTATCTTTGCAAAAAATCATTTTCTTCCAGAAAAAAAGGGTTTCGTTCATTTCTTCTACGACGCGCACTTTGCCGCCGGTTAACAATATTGCGACGATACTCCAATTGGAACAGATCCCAAGCTAAATATGCTTCGGCCATTGAAAAATTGAGGTCACTGGGATAAGTAATTTGAAAAATATCACTTTTTGAGTATTTAAATTTTTATCGACAGCGGTTTTTTACATATCGAGCTGTCACAAAGGCTCGATAAGTTATCAATAGAAATCGTTATTTTGACATTTGTTTTCGATACTATAACGAAAAAAATCGATATCTTAACTGTAGAGACTACGAAAAATCGATATATTTTATTGTTATGAATTTAACAACCGAAAACGATCGATAAGCGGTCGTTATGTATGTCGAGACTGCAGCCCCTGATTTCAATGAACAGTAAAAAAAATTAAAATACATGTTTATTCAAAGAATTCAAACTTAATAAATAATGAATAAATATCTTCAAACATTCACACATATCACTAGCCCCATTTTAAGCAACGAATGCTGCTTGTGTTACGGACACTAGATGACGGATAAATATATTTAATAGATAAATACATATAAATATCCTGAATATATATAAATATATATATAAATCCAAGACTGGCGAACAAATGCCTGAAAATTCATCACCCAAACATTTGCCCTAACGGGGTTCAAACCCAGGACATCTCGAGATGGCGACGTCTTGAGACCAGCATACAGACCACTCGACCACGGATGTCGTCAAAAAACTTAATTAATGTCTCGCCTTTCTTCCATGAGGGTCTACTACTTCTCCACTTGCTACGATCCTTATATAACGAGTACATTTGTTTCACTTACGCTCAGTTGCACAAAGATTTTTTAAAGACGACATTTAGTAATGAGACATTAAAACTTTAAAGTTCATTAAATTTAAAATTGGAACACAAAATAGTTCTAGCTAATGTCTCTTTAGCATTGATAGGGTGCTAATGTCGTTTTGTGCAACGTAAAAACTACGCTAAGGTGTTCTTTTGACACTTCAATAAATAAATTTAATGGAGCATTAGGGATAATGCCGACATTAAATTTTAAAGTTCGTTTCTGCAACTGGGTGTTAATCTACTTTAATCCGGTGATAGCTGAGAAGCTCTCAGAGGCATTAGTTTAGGTCATTTCTATTATTTTTGATCTTTCCATTTGATATACATACTCGTATTGTAAACGAACATTTGGCCCTACCGGTACTCGATCCCAGAACCTCTAGAGATGACGACTTGAAACCGGCATCCGAAGCATTTGCCACCAAGTCAGTTCTATCTAATATGAAAATGACCCAAGTTTCGACTGTGAAAGCAAGTTAATGTATCGGTGGGTCCATTAGCGGTATTGATTACTGGGCCCATGGGATGTGGTCCGAGGGTGGGGCTCGCTAACCACATTCATTACTGGGTTGGGCCCATCATACTATACCACGAACACAATGCTACAGATAAGAATTTAGTTTCTCGAGTTTGTCCTTTTTGTGCTATGTATAATTCTAGATTTAAGAAATTTGAACTTCATAAAATTTTTCTGTAACTGAGCCAAATGTAAATCACACGTTTTTAAAGCGACTTGGATTACGCAGTTGTTATAAATTCAATACATTATGCTTACTATCTGGAGGTATGTCTGTCATGCTCATGTCATTCTACGATACAGTTTTCGTAAAATATTTGCTCTTGTGGCACAATAGTGATGACAGTTTTTTGTGAAACAGTTATTATTGTATCCATTTATATTAGATATATTTTTTTATTTTTTTGTTTTGGCCAGGAAAGTGTTCCGAATAGACATGACAATTAATTAACTACTTAAGTATAGTTATTACAATCACTTGTATATTCTGATACGTCGCTTTTGGAGCATTTTCCTTCCAATTCAATTTTGACATTTGTGACTGAGGGTATTGTATAATACACGTAAATTTTATTAGGTTGTAGAACATATTCATGTAAAGGGAGGATGGAACCCTTGCAGAGTTTCTTGCCTGTATCTTCTCTAGACAAGGCCTCCCGGTAGTGAACAGGCCGAAAAAAAATTAGTGGTATTGTCAATTTTAGGATAATTGTAATTTATTTTGTTTTGACTTGTCAAAAGTGTATTTGATGATACCAATTTGATTAAATGACTTTGAGTTTGAGTTTGACAACACGAATTGCTTTGTCCTTTTGTTTATATGGCATAAAATAGTGTAATTTTTTATGTGACTGTGGTTTTTAGGGTCGATTCTAGTGTCGGACGAAAAAAGGTGGAAGTCTATTTATCAGAAATAAAGATTTTTTAGATTGTGTGAATGAGTACACGACAGGATGGAAGTAAATGTTGATATGGCGTGTATTAGAGGAGAATGGAGGAGAAAGACTCGTTGCGCCGACCGATGAAATTGGGGAATAGGGCAGGCTAATGTTGAAAGATTTTCGGCGTATGTTCTGTATCATACATGCTTAACTAGTCGTTACGAGTATGTTAGTAGCCGTATATACGTTTTGTTATAACAACAACAATACGCCTCTCCCGTCTAACCCCCCCAAACACAAACTCCCAATAGGATTCAATCTTTGATGTCTGTATCTTGCCATGAATAATTGCCGTCCCCGCGGACCTCGCGTACAGAACTAATAGATTATAAACAACATTATATGTTTATTAGCTCACCACAGATGTGGCATTGTGAGGGGCTTAAATTGGGCGTTGCAGATGGAGTAGTTATGATTATGATGAATCGTAAATTTCGTTCGTTTACATTCGGTTTGTGAAGGGTGGTTTATATGTCTAATTGTGTATTAGGTGTTTGTTATGAAAAGAAAATTACTGTAAAATTTTAGAACATTTTCCTGAATTTAATGTGTACAAGTTGAAATCAGTTTCCCAAAATTAAATCAATCTTCCGTCAACTGTATTCAACAAAGCGATGATAAGTGTATCTTCAGTCTCCACACAAAGTCAGCTAGCTGACGGCACGCGGCCAACTTAACAAACGAGCGCCTGTCACGACAGGATTGGGCCCAAATCGCGATGAACGGACCATGGATTCAGCGTGTAAGCAGTGATTCATGGTGGCGATGGCGGTCCACTTGGTTTTTATAAGTTGCTGTTTACTGTATAACTCCAAACTAGCTACCGGGCTTCGCATGGGTACTATATTTGTTTGTGTTGATGGAAGCATCCAAGCATAGGCAAAACAATAAGAAATACAACTCGTCAAAGACACTAAATTATCAATAACAATGTCAGTTTACAAAAATTTTATTTAAATGTCAACAACGTTAAAATAATGAAAAGAAAAAAAGACATAAAAAACATTTTTAGCTCGTCTTAAATAAAAAAAATTAGACGTTTGGCACTCGGGGACTGCCGCGGTAAAGCTATTGCATAGCATTTTGTATCAACTTATGCAATTATAATGTTATTTATTTATTTTATTCATGCTGTATTTCTTTTTCTTTGATATTAATTCAAGTTACACTTTTTGAGCGTGGTGACCGATAAGAAAACAAATTTTTCTATTATTAAATAAATAAAAAAAGTTAATATTGTTTAAAATATTTTTTATTATTTTACAATACATGTGGGTTTTATTATCTTACAGTAGCTTTGGTTTGATGGTTTCTGTTATATACATAATGAAGAATGAATTTATTTATATATATATATATATATATATATATATATATATATATATATATATATTAGGTTGGGGAAAAAGTTTCTTCGCATTTTTTAAGAAAATTCAAAACATTTTTTAATATAGTTTATTTACATTTAACTAAAGTATGTAGGTACCATTTTGTTCGATAACTTTTTGCCATCTTGTAGGTAGGGACATGATCCCATTGCTATAGAAATTTTGGGACTTCTGGTCAAAATACCGCGACAAGTGGTTTTGGCAGTCCTCTCGTGATGTTAACCTGACGCTGCCTAAAGAATTCTGAAGAGACCGAAACAGGTGGAAATCTGAAGGTGCAAGGTCAGGACTATACGGCGGATGCATTAACACCTCCCAGCCAAACTCTCTTAATTTTTGCTGAGTGGCTAAAGATGTGTGAGGTCTAGCGTTATCATGATGAAAAACCACACCCCTTCTGTTGATTAATTCCGGCCGCTTTCTCTCAACTTCTTGCTTTAATCTCATCAGTTGTTCGCAGTAGAGTTCAGAATCGATGGTCCTGCCTGGTGGTAAGAGCTCATAATGAATAATGCCCTTCCAATCCCACCACACACACAGCATCACCTTGTTGCGAGTTAACCCGGGTTTCGCCACAGTCTGTGAAGCCTGACCGGCCTTTGACCACGACCCTTTTCGCACGTTCTTGTCGTACGTGATCCACTTTTCATCACCAGTTATCAGCTTCTTCAAAAATGGTTCGGTTTCATTACGTCGTAATAAAGAATCACAAATGAGTACACGGTTCATTAGGTTTCTTTCAGTGAGCTCGTGAGGTACCCAAATGTCGAGCTTTTTTGTGTACCCAGTTTTTTCAAATGCGCCAAAACTGTTTTGTGGTCAATTCCAAGTTCTTCAGCTACGTCGTAACTACTGATATGCCGATCTTGCTCCACTTTTTCAAAAATGGCATCCATTTTATCTGTAATAGGGCGACCAGAGCGACGTGCATCTTTGACATCAAAATTTCCGGATTGAAAACGCTTAAACCAAATTTGTGCTACTCTCACAGACACTGCACTAGGTCCATAAACATCGCAAATTTTTTTCGCGGCTTGCGTTGCATTTTTACCTTTTTTGTAGTAAAATTTTAAAATGTATCGAATTTCTTCAATAGATTCACTCATCTTGGCGGTACGAAAAACAAATGAAAATCACACATTTTCCTAATTTGAATTTGGAATTATGTTCTTTAAAATTTAAACTTTCAATGATACCAAAACCAGCCAGATACAAATAGTATAGCCAAAGAGATTTTATTACAAGTTTATACATACTATAATGCGAAATGACTTTTTCCCCAACCTAATATATACAGATTGAGAATCTAAATTTAGAATTTAAACTATACGCGTGAGTGTGTTTGTGTGTATAAAAGAGGGCTACTTTACACACCTCCTTGCGCATCGGAGTGATGTGGGGAGCGTGAGGTTTTTTCGTTACGGAATTTCTGGATTCGGTCCCCGCGCTCAAGGCCCGCGATAGAAGCTATGCAATAGCTTAAAAAATACACATTATTGATGTCTTATAAACTCAGAGTGCTCCTAAGTGTTCGTTACTATATATACAAGGTCACCTCTCTCATCCATCTTGTGCGTGGACGCCATTAAATTACAAACCAAATTTAACCAACGGGCAGTGCTTGGTCCTTCATATGACGCAAATGAACTATGACCTTGCAAGGTTGAGGGCAAGAAACGGATTTGTAGGATACCACAGCTGGTTGAGATTCAGTAAGATCTGATACACCTTAAAACCAATGAATGTAGGTACTAATCGGCTACGGATGTGTTCAAATCTATTGTGAGTTGGGATATTCAGAGTAATCTTCTTTACTTTTTCTACAGTCGTCTTATTCTCTACTGTCTCGTGCTGATTTGCTGCAAATATAGGTGCGGTCACATTCAAAAGTGCATTCATAGTCGATAAGAATTATCACATGGAGCAGGGCCCGTCTAACGTATGGCTCATATAAAAGAATATTGACATAATTACCAAAAAGTCGAAAATAAGTTTTTAATGCCATAACTTCATGTTTTGCACGTTTTATCCATGGTAAAAACGACAGAATTATTGTTCCATTAGTTTCCGACAGAGAGAGTCACTGCCGTCATGGTTTTGGCCTATACTTCGAAAGGATACACGGAAACATCGACTAAGTTTATAAAATGTAGACAGATTTATAAAAATAAAACTAAAATTAAATATAATGTTGTTTAAATTCATGATTTATTCCCATATCCAAACCTAGTTTAATGTCATAATTGTATTATTTGATGTATAAAATGTCATAAATGTACGTCTGGTTTGTTTTATTTCGTTTTTTCAAATAGTTATCTTGAGTTTTCTCGCAAACTTTTTATGTATTAGGTTGGGGAAAAAGTCTTTTCGCATTATAGTATGTATAAACTTGTAATAAAATCTCTTTGGCTATACTATTTGTATCTGGCTGGTTTTGGTATCATTGAAAGTTTAAATTTTAAAGAACATAATTCCAAATTCAAATTAGGAAAATGTGTGATTTTCATTTGTTTTTCGTACCGCCAAGATGAGTGAATCTAATGAAGAAATTCGATACATTTTAAAATTTTACTACAAAAAAGGTAAAAATGCAACGCAAGCCGCGAAAAAAATTTGCGATGTTTATGGACCTAGTGCAGTGTCTGTGAGAGTAGCACAAATTTGGTTTAAGCGTTTTCAATCCGGAAATTTTGATGTCAAAGATGCACGTCGCTCTGGTCGCCTTATTACAGATAAAATGGATGCCATTTTTGAAAAAGTGGAGCAAGATCGGCATGTCAGTAGTTACGACGTAGCTGGAGAACTGGGAATTGACCACAAAACAGTTTTGGCGCATTTGAAAAAAACTGGGTACACAAAAAAGCTCGACATATGGGTACCTCACGAGCTCACTGAAAGAAACCTAATGAACCGTGTACTCATTTGTGATTCTTTATTACGACGTAATGAAACCGAACCATTTTTGAAGAAGCTGATAACTGGTGATGAAAAGTGGATCACGTACGACAAGAACGTGCGAAAAAGGTCGTGGTCAAAGGCCGGTCAGGCTTCACAGACTGTGGCGAAACCCGGGTTAACTCGCAACAAGGTGATGCTGTGTGTGTGGTGGGATTGGAAGGGCATTATTCATTATGAGCTGTTACCACCAGGCAGGACCATCGATTCTGAACTCTACTGCGAACAACTGATGAGATTAAAGCAAGAAGTTGAGAGAAAGCGGCCGGAATTAATCAACAGAAGGGGTGTGGTTTTTCATCATGATAACGCTAGACCTCACACATCTTTAGCCACTCAGCAAAAATTAAGAGAGTTTGGCTGGGAGGTGTTAATGCATCCGCCGTATAGTCCTGACCTTGCACCTTCAGATTTCCACCTGTTTCGGTCTCTTCAGAATTCTTTAGGCAGTGTCAGGTTAACATCACGAGAGGACTGCCAAAACCACTTGTCGCGGTATTTTGACCAGAAGTCCCAAAATTCTATAGCAATGGGATCATGTCCCTACCTACAAGATGGCAAAAAGTTATCGAACAAAATGGTACCTACATACTTTAGTTAAATGTAAATAAACTATATTAAAAAATGTTTTGAATTTTCTTAAAAAATGCGAAGAAACTTTTTCCCCAACCTACATATTAATATTATTGGTAGTAAAGTAACACACATAACTATTAAAATATATCAATAGAATGATTGGAAATACACAATATTTTCGATGTCAAACTTTTAAAACGCTCTCCTGAAAAATCACAAAAACGTAATTACGTCAATATTCTTTTGGATGAGCGATATCATAACATATCATCACGCCTCTTTCACCGGAGGGGTAGGCAGAGGTGTTAAACACCCACATTTCGCCAGATATGTTAGGCCCCAATGCTGCGAGCCTGTTGCCATGCACCGGGCACAATGTGAGGCAAGCGATATTCACAATAAACTGTATTTAAGTTTTTTATTCAAAGTTTTGAACCGGATCTGAGCCGGATTGAACCCGCGTTTGCCGCGGCCTCTCGAACGAGTAGTGCCCCATCCGTCTCAACTCGGCTACCGCTGCATTCCCGTCGAAATATGATATAAATGCATTTACTATAACTTAAATTTGAAATTTATTTCTGGTAGTTTATGTCAATATTGGGTGATTTTCGTTGCAAGTGCAAAGTCTATTTTAGTTTATAGGATTATGTTTGTATGAATAGACTGGAATGCGACCGTACATAAATACCAACAAATATTGCGCTCGTACTGGGACTGTTTAAGATAAAAAACTTTCAAAAACTCTTCAAATGCAGGAGCATAAGATTTTCTCTCGACGTTCACGCACGAGATGGGTCTAACTTTATATAGGGATAAAGTTAGACCCATCTCGTGCGTGAACTCCATTAGATCAAAAACCAAAGTTAAGCTGCGGGCAGGGCTTGGTCCCTCAGACGTGACGGCCATTAACTATGACCTTGCAAGGTTGAGGGCACGACTCTTGACTGATTTGTGGGATATCACGTACCGTTGAGATTCTTTGAAGATTTGGTGTCATTGTGAAGTGTTTTACCAGAGATTTTTCATTGTATGACGCTTACCAGTTTGTCACTCAAAATTTGTCGCTTATTCGCTAAGCTGATTAGATAAAACAACAAGATATCTATACATATAATAAAACTGTAGAGGTCGAATGTCTGTACATAGAAAAACAATGCTTAAAACCAAGTCAGGGAGATGTTCTCTGTCTGTTTGTCGGTTTATCTGTTTGTACGGGCTAACCTCCGAAATGGCTGGACCGATTTCAGTGTAATTTTGCATGGTGTCAACCTTATATCCCTGGTCAACATCTTAGATTCTATTTATTCCGGAAAATTAAAGGGTTCCTTCTGGGATAGGTAAAAAACCATAGTAACACGGACACGTCGAGGGTAACAGCTAGTATTAAATATCCGTCACTATTAAATATAGTCACCTATTAAATCCGTGCCTACGAATGTCTTTAATAAAACGTAGGACAAAAGTACGATACGATTTAAGTGTCTATTTAGCATGAGTTGATCTTTCGGGTGTTAAGGTTCGGCAGTTTAGGTGGCGGCCACCTACACTGCAGACCGTAATCTTGGTAGTGCTACAGGAGGTGGACAAAAGATCTAACGAATGTCGCTGGAAGTGGAATGAACTTGCTAAGTTTTTGCCATTTTTTCTTAGGAATAGCCACTTGGTAACTGTACGGTTTACATCGCACATAAAGAATAATAAATTATATTTAATCTTAGGCCTATACATTTCATTGTATTGTGTAGTACTTCTCTGTAACAACGACGCGACAACTGATATATGAAATAAAGAGTGTGAGTTCAGACAGCAACCGACTCGGTCGTATCATTTATCATCCGTTATCATCTATCAATTATCAACTTATATCATCTAAAATGTGTGTAGTCTAAAGACCCCACAGTAACTAATGAACGGTTAGCATGGTCTCTAGTACATGAAGATCATTGTAAAATACCATGATTAAATGAACGATATGAGTTTGTATCGGTGGCCAGCGAAGGACCGATTCTTGTTGACATTCTTGCGGGTATACTTACCTTTCAAAAGAATGTACCAACTGCTTTTCTTGCCTAGCATGTTGTAAAAGGCGACTAAGGGCGTATTGGGTACTGGGTCTGTGATTGTGTAGGCGATGAGCTACCTATTTGATACTACTCTTTCACGGTTTTTCATCTGACCTGAAACCCAATTTTTGTATTGCTAAATGTGGTCTTACGGAACACAAGGTGTCAGCATCTTATGGTGCTCCTTGGACTCTGCCTACCCCTTCGGGGATTGCAGGCGTGATTGTATGTATGTATACTTACATTACATACTTAGACATAGCTCTATCAGCAACGGTCTATCTCTAGGCTGAATGGTGATAGTGATTCATTTATTTTAGCTAACATTCCTTGTTGTTATAGGAGGCGTTCGGTGAAGCGGGCTGGCCTCTCGAGTTCCGAGCGGCCGTGTCTCGGCTGCTGTCGCAACACGCGCCTAACGACAAGGAGGCACCGAGGACCACTGCCTTGAGTAAGGCCTGTAACTTGTACAGTCAAGTGCATAAATATGTATCTTGAAAACCATTAAATAGAGTTTCTTTTCTATTAAATGTTGACAATTGTTTCTTGCTATGAAACCAGTATGAAACAGAGAAAGTAAATACTGCAAAATTTCTCGAACAAACGAAAAAACTCGATACAAAACAAATTGTCCTTTAATGAATACATGTTTTTGATCAATTTCTGCAAACATATTTACGACACTTAGATTGGATACTTTCTTTATAAACTTTCATTGATATATACTTTTGACACGTTTGTTTAGATACATATTTATGCACTTGACTGTACCTACTTGATTTTGAGAGATTTTTCGAGTTTAGGAAAACCCAGGACTGATTTTAATGGGAATTCTTACTTCCCAAGGACGTCCAATGGTGGACGTCTCGGCCGATATGATTAGGGCAAGCGGTGTTTAAAACATTAAAAGTTTCACGTGTTCAAGAGAAAAATATTCTATTGAATATCTATATTTGCAAGTGTGTTATACATACATATCATCACGGCTATTATTCCCTAAGGATTAGTCAGAGACTAGGCAATGGCACCGCAAAAGCAGTCCATTGCCATAGTCCGCGCTTCACCAAGCAGGAACTGCACATGTGCTCAGCGTGTGGTAAGCCCGTCGCCGTTATAAGCTATTGGGTGGTTGTACAGTTATAAGCCCATTAGTCGCCTTTTAGTACACCCAAGGGAAGAGATGGGTTGGTAATACTTTTAATAAGCCGCTACCACACGACACAAATGTATTATGGTCATGCATTTACCTATTTGTTGTCACAAAGTATTTATCTTTAGGAAATTCAATCAAGTTGAGAACAAATATTTGAACAACCTTCAAATTACAATGTGTTCGGAAATATTTAGTTATAACTGACTCGAAATTGAGAAGAAAAGAGGGATGTTCTTGAAATTAAACTGCTTGCTTACATAATTGACAGTGTTTTATTCTTTCCCTTTTTTTGACATGAATATTTTTTTTTTATTTAATGTTACTTTGTGGAACTAAAGCGACTGAAGAAAGAGGTGGTAAATATCCATTTTCCGCCACAATATACTTAATCTTTTTGTTTCCAAACAAAAACCATAGACTTAACAATATGGCATTTTTCATATTATGTTTAATCAGTAATTCCTTTGTCTAGAACTCAGCAACCAGCGACTCGACCAGACCCTCTCCGAGACTATGGTGCTGGACCTGATAGTACTAGTCGGCTTCGTGGTGGTCAACAACCCCCAGTTACAGGTAAGAAATGCTAGCTTTTAGGGATTTTCACGACGAAAACCTTCCTGCAAGAATAGGCTTGTATAGAAAGGCGCAGTTGGTAAAATTTAGACCGACGATCCTTGTAGCACATGTAGATGCCACAGATATACATTTACATAGATGACGGAAATGCGTGTACTGCGCGTGTCCCAAAACCCGACCAAACGTCGGGGTTAGCCTGGCTTGGCTGCGAAAACTTAAAAAAATGCCTCGTACGATAATTGGCAGAGGGTCATCGGCGGCATCGGTATCTTTCAGTCAGTTTGGATCTCCCGTCACAGTGGACGTTAAAAAGTTGACAGGCTTGGTTTCAATACAAACAACGGCCTGTCTGGTCTAGTGGTTCACACCACCGGGTGTTGATTGGGAGGTCCGGGTTCGATTCCCCATGGGGGCAGAAGTTTTTCTGCTTGGTTTGGTTGGTGGTAGGGCTTCTAAGCCCGCCTGGCTAGCTACCACCGTCTTACCTAAATTAGTCGCCAAAATAAAGATGTTTAAAGCGTTTTTGTGTTCCGGCAATCAGAGGTAAGAAAGCCAGTTCCTCAGTTGTTGAGGATTACAGGTGAAGCTCGCTTCCACTTTTAGCCTTGTCGTCACTTACCATCAGGTCAGATAAAGGCCAAGAGCTTACCTGTCATATGAAAAAAAATCGTTATATTTGCATTATCTAGGTAAATGTATATCTGTGGTAGGCATCTACCACGAAATCTTCAGGCAAAATGATGAACCTATGACTGACTCCTGACGGCGTGTGGTGCAGCAGGAAATCACGGTCTCTGCCATCATAATTGCATTATCACTTCTTCGCTTCGTATATCATTTTTATAATGTTTTGACCCGCCATAAATGTAACTACTTGGTAACTTAATGATTAAATAAATAATTTACAATGTTTGAATTTCGCGTCTCGATGTGAACTGACCCTCAGTGAGCCTTCCGAAGCACGGTCACACTAGAGATAATGATAATAATAGTTTTTATTTATTTTTTCTTATTCACAATCAGAATCATAGAAATTCACAACAATTTTTTCTTATTACGACAATAGGAGACTGGTGCCCAAACTATTTTGACCCTGTATTTTGTGACACCAGGCCTCATCCCTGGCACAAGACTACATCCATGTGATCGAAAATATGGTTTCTCTGATACAGAGCCAACTAACATGAAACTAGCCTTGTTATTGGGAAACCAAAAGTAACGCAACAACACAAAAATCAAATCATTTATTTGTACAAATGTGTGTAACATAATGATGGTAAGTATTTAAAGTAGGTCCAGCACCTTTACCATTCTGGCTTGCAAAACATACCCTAAATACTTTTTCATGAACTAATAACAATGTTTAATGAAATAGGAAATAGGATCAGAAAAAGGAAATAGATAACAAATTCGTAATAGGAAATGAAATAAAAATTAAAAAAATCATCTATATAATGAAGAACGTAAGACAATTTTATGTAAAGGGAGGATGGACCCCTTGCAGAGTATCTTGACTGTATCTTCTCTTGACAAGGCCTCCCGGTAGTGAACAGGAAGAAAAAAATGTAGAGGTTTACAAGTAGAAGTGTATAATTTGTTTGTTAAGTTTTATTGTTTTTAACGCGTCATAAGTGTAACTACTTGTTACCTAAATGATTAAATAAAGAATTTCATTTCATTTCATTGCGTACATACATGTCAGGTTCCAATAAAATATTTCATATTAATATTAGGTCCTTACCTATGAAATTTATGTTTTGTATGGAGATTTTGGGGAATTCTGTATTTTCCATACTAAAATGTTTTCAGTTTTCTTCACAACGACAAATCCAAAGATAATAATATTTGGCATGTATCATTAGACAAGCTTTAGTAATATGTGTAATATCACACTTCATAAAAATTATTTATCGTTTTTAAGTGAATGCAAATAAAATTATGTATTCTGGAGGCACTTAAAAAGAGTTGTCTCCGTGTCCAATTTTAACACAATTAAACTTACAACAAATTATCAAAACAAATCAAAAGAGCTCAAAAATATAGTCTATTTTTAGACGAGGTTATTATTTTTTAGGAATACTCTGAATCTTAATAGTTACAGACAAAATACTAAGAGAGAAAAAAAACACCAATTTCATTGGTAAGGACCCAATATTAAAACTGCAGTACATAACAATGTACTGCGGTTTTATTCAGTTATTGACACTGACAATAATTAACTATAGTTTTTTATAGAAATTATTATGTATTTAGAATTATTACATTGTGCTCTATTAATATTTCCTGTACCTTTTCCTCAACTCGTAGAGAACGGAAGAAAAGTGTTCTAGTTAATTAAAATTCAGTCCATTAAACAGTGAAAACTTGTAGCTTATAAATGAGGCGTGTAACATCTCGGACACGTGTCCGGGCAGGTGCGGCCCGCATGGGAATACCAACGGTCAAACTGTTTCACATGTTTGTTTGTTGAAGCATGGCTCGTGATTTGTAAGACCCCTTTTTAAGATCGGACTATCGAATTATTGTTATAGAAATGCTTGGGCTTCTGTCTAGAGTGCCCCCTGTCCTCAGCCTATACATCCCACTGCTGGGCATAGGCCTTCCACATGGAGAAACACATGAGGAGAATGGGCCGTAACGCTACCACGCTGGCCCAATGCGGGTTGGTGGGTAGAAACAGTCGCAATAGCGACCGGGACCAACGGCTTAAGATGCCTTCCGAAGCACGGAGGAGCTCGAGATCACAAAGTTTTGGTCACCCATCCACGGCCTGACCTTGGCGAAGTTAGCTTGGGAAGGTAGAGTGCCCCCTGGGTAATCGTAATTATGTTCTGAAAGAGATATATTTGTCTAATATATTTTTTTCTGTTGCTCTTGTGGGCAATTCTAGCGGTATAGACATAAACATGATCTTATTAGAGATATAATTTTATTTAAAAATGTGTATTTTTTGGCTAGCCCAACATTTGTCATACTTTCTTCATGTGAAGACATGAAGAAATTACCGCAGTCAGCAGTGAAAAGTGTATTGGCTGCTAGCGACTATGAACAAGGTTTATTATGCGATCAAAATATATGTCGCAGGTGGGCTGGGACATATTTCTGTTAGGAATAGGCCACAACCTTTAAAACCGTTTTTGTAATTAATTTTTCTGTCTGTCTTCTGTGTACACGGCCCAAAAATTGCTTGACCATCAAACGATAGTTTTCAACAATAACAATAATTATTGAAACAATTGTTGTTTATATTGTGATCGATAACATACATACATACAATCGCGCCTACAATCCAAGGCAGAGGCAAGGTAGGCAAAGTCCAAGGAACAGCATTTAGCCATACAAAAATTGTGTTTGGTTAGATAAAAAAATCGTGAAAGAGTAGTAACAAGTGGCTAGCTTATCGCCTACACAATCACAGACCCAGTACAAAATACGCCCTTAGTCGCCTTTTACGACATGCTAGGCAAGAAAGGCAGTTGGTACATTATTTTGTGTCCCGGACCAACACGGATCGATAACACTGTTACTATTTGTCCCCTGACTTTAAGCGCAACTTGCATATAAAAATTTACCAAGAACTTAAAAAATTAAGTGAAATGTCTCCATTCTCACGGGCACAGGTGTCGCAGTGCCCCTCGCACGCCCGCATCGCGGACATCTCTATGCATAATTTAGTGTTGTCGCCTTTTGTCTAATAATTGATTAGATGGACTCCTGCCCACACCTGGGTCTTCAGAATTTATGCTGTTTTGTCAGGTGTGCTTTGCGGAGTGTCAGGTGGTCTTCTTAAACTTTTTTGGTTGTTTTGATGATTACATTTTAATGCCTCAGTTTATCAGACAAATAGGCTAAACCAACATGTTCTTAAAGAATTTTTTATTAAAAGTTTAAATTATACATACAGTCGAGTTCAAAAATATGTATGCACGTTTGACAGTAAATGACTCTTACTGGTAGGGCATAAAGACAAAAAGTCATAAAGTCAAATGTGCATATATATTTTTGAACTCGACTGTACATACATATAATCACGACTATTATGGGTTAGTTAGAGACTAGGCAACAGCAGTACACTGGCATAGTCCGCGCTTCACCAAGCAGTCATTGTACATGGTACTCATCGTGACAGGTGGTAAGCTCGTCGCCGCTATAAGCCATTAGATGGTTGTGCAGTTCTAAGTCCATTAGTCGCCTTTTACGACACCCACGGGAAGCAGGGAAGAGATGGGTTGGTAGTATTCTTTTAATGAGCCGCTAACACACGACTAAATAAATGTAGAAATAGTTTCACAAAATTCGTGAAGGAAATACGCCATGCGTAATGGGACAGGTTGTTCTGTAAAGTACGTGTAAGAAACTTAGCAGAAATCGTCACGAGTCTATATGGACATGAACCAATGCCAATCAGTAGGATCGACAATATAACCTAACTTCGAAGCATGGAAGTACTTGTAATCACAAAGTTTCGGCCATTCAAGGAAAGACAAAGGCAAAAGTATGTTATATTGAAAGCCGAAATGTAAATACCACTACGCAATCGTACCTCACGCTTTTGTTATTTGTAAATAGAGGAGTTCACAGACGAAGATACATTTCAATACATTTCGCTACATCTTTCCATAGAAGTCACCTGGACACCACACATATTTTCGTATCTTATAGATGCTAAGACAATTGAAAGCAGACTCACCAGGTAAGTATATAAGGCATACTATTGTATGTGAAACTTATAGACAATAAATATAAATGTAATTTACATTAATCAATACATAATATAATAAAATTGTGAAGGTCGAATGACTGTACATAGAAAAAAATGCTTAAAATCAATTCAGGGCGATGTAAAAAGAGGGAAAACACCAAAAAAAATGGTTTTTGTCTGTTTGTACAGGCTAATCTCCGAAATGGCTGGAACGATTTCAATGAATTTTGCATGGTGATACCTTATATCCCTGGTCAACATCTTAGATACTTTTTATTCTGGAAAATTAATGGGCTCCCCTGGGATAGTCGAAAAACCAGTAAACGCGAACGAAGTCGCGGGCAACAGCTAGTGTATAATAGCTGCCGTCTGTGAACTCCTTAATTGCATTGTCCAACCAAATTCAGATAAAGTTAAGAAAGACACACACTCACACACACCTTTATTGTGTAGGAGACGATCCTCGAAGGCTGGAGCGTGGTGAAGACGCTGTGCACGCTGCCGGCCAACTGGCTGGTGTCCAAGGTGCACAGCCGCGCGCTTCTCCCCACGCTGGCCGCTCTGGCTGAACGACCGACTACGGCCACCGCTATAGCTTCAGAGCTGAGCATGCAGGTAAGAAACAGCTTCTATTTCTTGCCCTTTTCCCACTCATCCGTCAGCTCAGCATCCATCATTCTTCACGCATTCAATCCATCGCTTCTTTGGTATTCCTCTCACTCCAGGTCTGTTTACATCCATGCTCAACATCCTTATTGTAATGTGGTATTCATCCCACCTCATCACATGTCCATACCACGCTAACCTATTGCTCCTAATCTTTTCTGTCACTGGCGCTACTTTCAAACTTCCTCTATAAAACTCATTCCTGATCTTGTCCATTCTTGTGACTCTACACAAGCTATATATACAAGCTATTTTTTTTTAAATTTTTGTTACAATGGCCGACGTTTTTTGTATATTCAAAAATCTTAGGCATGATGTTATACGTAAATCTCAAATATTAGGTCCTTACCTATGAAATTGGTGTTTTGTATGAAGATTTTGGGGAATTCTACATTTTCCATACTAAAATTTTTTCAGTTTTCTTCACAATGACAAATCCAAAGATAAGATAATATTTGGCATCTATCATTAGACAAGCTTTAGTAATATGTGTAATATCACACTTCATAAAAATTATTTATGGTTTTTAAGTGAATGCAAATAAAATGATGTATTCGGGAGGCACTTAAAAAGAGTTGTCTCCGTGTCCAATTTTAACACAATTAAACTTACAACAAATTATCAAAACAAATCAAAAGAGCTCAAAAATATAGTCTGTTTTTAGACGAGGTAATTATTTTTTAGGAATATTCTGAATCTTAATAGTTACAGACAAAATACTAAGATAGAAAAAAATCACCAATTTCATAGGTAAGGACCCAATATATAATATTGTATGAAATTGATTTTTCAAGCAGTGAACGTATTACATGGTCTGTATCAAAAGTAGCTTATCGTTTTAAAACTCACATAGTATTCAATGGTTTCCTTGACACTAAGGGCGAGTTTTTTCATCTTAGTAATTTTTTTAAAACAGATGATAGATGACTTCATGGAGAGCCCAGATGCTCAGAAGGTAAAACTGGTGCAGGTCATAAAACAAGCGCGTAGCAAGAAACCGAACAAGAAGTGAATCACGATGACTGTCCCAAAGGTAATGACTAGAAATATACTAACCCTCTAGTAATTATACTTTGAGGAGCTTATATTGACGTACACCTAACTAATGAAATTGTAACAATTAAACTTCAGATGAAACTCATAATGATTTTTTCAATATCTGAATTTAATATCGATCCACAAAGTTTACTATCATTGCATTATTAACACGGTTAAAAGACATTTAATGGGCCAAATTATGAACCACACACTAATATCTCATTTCACTTAAAGATGACAAATAAGTAGAAATGAGAATGTTATTTCAGCATTTATTAATGTGTTCAATGGTTTATGTGCATTATTATAAAGTAACTTATGTCTCTTTATATGCTTATTAAAATGTTTTGCAGGCTATCTCAATATTATGATATCCAAAGTTATAAAGTATGCACTCAGAATTTGTCCAATATCATAATCACATCATTCATTAACTAGGGATACTATAAGTCCTATATCTTTTAACATTAGAAATGCACTGTAAATGAGATCTTTATCTGAATTTGAAACCACAGGCCTAATGTCATTACTTACTCAGCTGTGGTTATGGAGCATTACCTAAATGTGTAGAATATAATGGCCGGTTTACTTTCAAACATTTCACCGGACATCTCTCCAGTTCTTACGGATAGTTTGGACGCGTTTATAAAATTTTGCCGAACCGATCATTGTTTATGAGAAGTCGCACTTGGCAGCAAGAATGTATATTACATCTTGGGATATAGCTTTCAATTACTTTAATGTATGCCTTAAATGCATAACTTAGACAGTGTCATTTCCAAATTTCTTTATTTTAAGTGTAAATAATCTTCAAGTAAAACTTGAAAAATTGTAACAAACGTAACTATCTTTGCATGGTTTTATGATCTATGGTGTTCTGAGCCTAAGAATAATCAAACACAGCTCATAAATTAAAAATATATTTTTTTCTGTATAAGAAAATGTATTTGATTCCAACTCAACAGAAATATGTTCATGTGAAAGATCCAGTCCATAACGTATGACGTAGGTTTCAGAGAGACATGACATGTGGTTGCCCGATCCATCATCCATTCTAAATTCAAACGCGATGTCACGCAAACTTGTACGCGTAACAAGTATAGCAGTGTGTACGTTTCTCGCACACCGAACATCCTTTGATAGTTATCCACTTCAAATGGATTTGCCTGTAACAAAAACCAATCACCGTCCACATTCTGACAATCGGTACGTACGTACAATGTTTGGCGAACTTATTGGGATATTTTGTATGTAGGTTTGAGCTGGAAAACTGATCGTGACATTTGTATGCATAACAAATGCCGTCCACACTATCAGTGCAGACACGCTTCCTTGTCACGGTTACGGTAATGTGAACGAGCCATAAGCTATCTCGCTTTTGATCATAATACTTTTGATGACCCTCTGGAGTTAATGTATTATGTGTCCAAGGTGTCTCCATTAGCCATGGTTCATTTCGATATTGCAGTTTGACTGTTAGTTCTTCATCAAATTAAGTAGTGCTCTAATATGATATGTAGACTGAGTCAAATTCAAATTTATTTAGATTGTTAATGGATCAACATGTAAAGAAAGTCAATTAACTATTATTTTTCTGTCCAATCAAAGATGCTAAACCAATATTTATTTTGAATTCTTTAAAACTTCACAAAGTGAAAGCTTTAGATGTATTTGTTTCTTGTGAGGTTCTGATTGAATCTAGAAACGTGTTTATGCCTTGAAATAATTTAGTAAATGTCTATTTTAAAAGTGGACGCAACATTGAATATTTTTCATATCTATTGTTGTTTTACCAAGTCCGTCTACAAATACCTTTACTGTAGAAGCAATGTTCATTGTTGAATGGTACTGTGTAGTTGGTAAGGGGCTGATGTACAAGATTAATTATCATTCAAAAATAATTGTAAAAACTACAGCCTTTAAATCGAATTTATTAGATGGGGCATTAATAAATCATTGTTCAACATCGTTACATACATTACGGTACAGAAGTTTAATGTTTAATCATATTATGTGTTGGTGTTGTATTCAGAGTTGTAATACTTTGTCAATAAATTGAAAAGAATACATATTTTTCTAAAAATAACTTGATGGATTGTCTTGAACAATAAATTTTAGACTTTTTTTGACTTTATCACGTTTTTGATGGCTCTACCATCAGAAAAGTGATACTTAAAGTCAAAAAAGTCAAATAT
The DNA here is from genome assembly GCA_910589355.1 of Parapoynx stratiotata. Taxonomy (NCBI): domain Eukaryota; kingdom Metazoa; phylum Arthropoda; class Insecta; order Lepidoptera; family Crambidae; genus Parapoynx; species Parapoynx stratiotata. The sequence goes on from OU342481.1 coordinate 12,093,474, forward strand.
TTTTTTTGTGACACTCGTGGAATTGGATTGCGGATCCTGTAAAATGGGATTTGTAGTGGTAAGAACAAATTTATTCATCTTGTTTCACGAAAATATAATAATAATAACTTGCCGCTTAGAGAAGTACAATTAAATAGTCCGTAAGATCTGATCAAAGATTATGTAACCAAGTATGTTCAATAGATAAAGGTACGGTGTTACTGAATATATTTGGATTCACTTGTCAATTTATTGACAATGTTCTTAAATAGTATCATTCCACGTTATCATATAATCAGTGTTATAAAATTTTACTGTTCTATAACCAATAAATATCATCAATGTTTATGTGGACTATTCAAATTAGATGAAAAATTTTATGTACTTTTTGATGTGACTATATTTTTCTATGAGACTAGAATTATTGAAATATATTAAGGAAGCTTCCCTTCGTTTGGAAATTTATTGATATCAAATCGACTAAAGATTGAATACTAATATCAGAATTTAGTTCGTGCTTTGGTGTAATAAATTTCCAAATAGCTTCTTTCCCTGTTTATTTTGTTACAGCGACAAATCATTTATTTTTTAAAAGGTTGTTTAAATCTCTTGGACGTAGCTTAAGTTTAGCAACTACATATCCAAATGTCATTATTTTCTAGGAATGTACTGTCGACTGACAAAATGCCCACTCATAGTGGGAATTTAACACACTTGGTAAAAAATTGTATGAAAATTAGCTGTTAAACAATTAGGACTAAAAGGTGTGCTAGAAGTGTGCCTTGCGGGACACTTTTGTAGATCCGGTTTGGATCGTGCAAATAATGTTAGTGTTAATTAGAAACGCTGTGATAAAAGCAGGGCTAAGGGATAAAATTGTTGAAAATTTTTCTTTTTTCTAACAAAAATTTAATTAAATTACAAAAATGAATTGGTAATTAATTCGATCGAAAGCTTTAGGTCAGTCAGAGATTGGAAAGCTATTTTCTTTTTTGATATTTATATTAATTTTGTGATAAATCTCAATTATTAGTAAAACTGTGATTAATATATTTTATAAATTATTTATTTTCGCCGGATATGTAATATAATTATATCGCGTTTAATTAGTACACTTAATAATAACAATGCAGTACCAATCGTAGTTTGTTGTATTATATTATCTGTGATTCCTTTTGTTTAGCTCGTTGATAATATTTCTCGTGTATCTTCATTGTGTATTTTTGTGTAAGTGGCAAATAAATATTTGTGTAACAGACATTTTGATATTTTATTCAGATCACAACCATTCACACTAGATTGTTGGTCTACAGTTTTTGTAAACATCATAAAGACGAAAATGCAAAGAATATTTTAAAAATATATTTCTAAATTAATAGAGCCTTTTAATTCAGACTATTGTTTATACTACAGACAGACAGACCAATATTGTGTAGATACAGTGAGAAAGGGGGTGTATAGCTAATTCTTAACTGGGAACAATTAAAAAGTACGAGAAGGTGGGTCCAGGAGAGGGGCTCTAAATAAGATTTCCTGTTAGGGAAAACTTTCAACGTTCTACCTTACTTTGGTTTTACGGTAAGTTACGTGGACTTTGAGTGGAATACCCACTATTACCCACTGTATCTTTAGTAAGTGGTTTCAGATAACTTTTAGTATTAGGCTACAAATAGTGAAGTTTCATCTGTTGTCTAGGCTTGACGTATTATCGATTAACTGACCGATTCTGTCGGTAGTTATTTTCTAGAACAATGAATCAACGTATTAGGTACAACACTATTACTCCTCTATCTCCGAAAGTGTAAACGAAGGTGTCTAGGGTTCATCCGTAGACGTCATTTTTTGTAAAGGACGTCCTCTTTTTCAGACCCAAAAATTTATCTTGTCCCCTTATTTGACATATTCAATAGAGGACAATACTTTGCCCTTTATTTTCTGAAATTCGCGCGAGTAGTTAGTAGCGTTGATGCATTGTATGAAGAGTTCTGTTTAATAAATCTTCTCCTGAAAAAAATTATAAAGGAGAAGGAGAATAAAGGAGAAGGAGTGTGAATGTGTTCTTGAAAATTGGATTCAGATTCTAAAATCGACGGATGAAAAACAGGATCTAAACAATACGTTACGTATTTTACTGTAAAAGTAGAACTACAAATAACATGTAACCAATTTTATTATAGAAAATAAAGCTCTTAAATCTGCAACAAGTAATACTAAATACAATTTCAAAAAAACTAATAATTAGATACTACTTTGTAGAAATACTTTGTCTATTTTCATTAATAAGTATCGCTACTGATACCATAGTATTTTAATGAAAAAAAATTTGATGTCTCATCCTTTATTTAATCTAACCAAATCCCAATAAATTTAAAACTGGAGCTGGCAACCCTATGTGCACCGGACACGGAAACGATATTCTCAAATAACTACACTTACGGTTCTTTCAAAATTAACAGGCTAGGAATAAATCGGCAACTCGTACACTCCTGTCAGTCATCTAAACAATGAAAAGTGCTTGTTGCCTGTCCAATTAAGTGCTTGTTTTAGTTTGTGACCAAAAACCCTTTTACACCCTCGTTTACTTTAACTTTCATTCGCTCAGCGTTTCAAAGTTCTTTCGCTTTTAGTTTGACACGTTTTATTATAGCCGCAGAGTGTTCATTCATAAATGGCTTCTATTTTTGGTGTTCGGGCACTCAATCGGGTGCTTTGATCAGACAAATATACGGGGTTACCTTAAGTGCTTCGCGAGTTATTGTAGCGAGAGTAACCACGTCGAGAGATGTGTGTAATTTTTCGTTTTAATGATATATTTAAACTACTTATCTTTCTCCGGCGTTTGGTTTAGAATTATAATAATAGTAGTGGACATTTTTGGTTCATTCAAGCTATTATGCTTGACTTACGCTTATGCAATTTATCTGGCGGCTTGGTAACGGAATTCAGACCTCCACAGGGACTTCGACCTCCCATCCATCCGTCAGTTTCTTCCAGACGACTTCAGGTGGTTTTTCGGTAATGCCTCCCACCACCCCAACCCGCTCGGCGTAAGAGCCGCCAATTACTCTCCCACTAGTGAGGGTCGACCGAGACTCCGCAGGCCGAGGCACGTCCTCCTCGACCCTGAGGACGACATTACAAGCACGAACGGTCGCGCTCCACACATACGCCCATCATGCACTAGACACACTTTTGTTTATACACCGCACTCGTAGAACAAGAGTGCGAAGACCCAGGTCACACTCGCGGCGCTCCGTGCGCTCCCTCGCCTCGCCCTCGAGGTCCGCCCTCTTAGAGGCACCCTCAGGACCGTCTGCCGATCCCCGAATCCGGATCGAGCGCCCTGGAGACTCCCTGGAAGCGGGACCCCTGAAAGGGGAAGACTTCCAGAGAGATACCCTCCAACGGTGGTTCGCCACTATAGGCTTGAGGACCCACCAAAGTTCTCGCCTTCTTTAAAACAATCCGGTTTTAGCTGAGTAGCCGTCAGAGGCATCAGTTTAGGGCAACTCCAAAAAAAAAAAAAGACGTCTTGGCATAAAACTCTTAAATGAATATCGCTTTTGAATATCTATAGTTTGCTTTAGGGCCCCATATACGGAACAATTAATCTGTACGATCCCTAGAACTTTACGCTGAAGCATTTATATCTTCAATGTCCTCTAAAACCTACCAAAATATTATTTTTAATGTCGACATTACAGCATTAGGTACACATGAGTGCGCCACAATGACTGAACACTTTTGCAGCGATGAGAAGCTGCGAGCGATGGAATGGAAAATAGCGAGAAATGGTTTCCGATTGTTGAGGGTTCGGAGCTTGGTGATTGCGTGCGATAACCTTCACGGCTCATTGGGTTAGCGAATTTATCGGCATTGTAAGATATGGATTTTTGATTTAATACAATTTGAATGGAACATGTTCTTGAGTTCTGTGGCGTAATCAAAACAATAGATCGCCGTTGACACTGTCTCGATTTAAAACTTTTTCTAAAAAAATCGTTGCAATTTCAGTGAACCCTATTTATTTTTTATACAATAAAAACTCCCGTCCCGTGCAAGACCTACGTGATTTTTACAAAGCTGAAATTTTGAGTATTATTAGTGTACTGTCTTGTTAAAAGTTATGAGAATCCACTAGTTTGAAAGTTTCTCAGGTAGCCCGAAGTAAAGTTACAAAAAAAGTCTAATAAAAGTAATAATTGAATGCGCGACTGACGCATAAGTACCTTCTTCTTCTATCTGTCTGTACGGTGATCGTCTTCTGATCTGAAAAGAAATATTTTTCAGTAAATGTGCGTGATAAGTATCCAAATAAAATTTGCGTTTTAGTTCGCTTTCGATTGCGCCAACATGCTGACGTGCCACAATTACTGTAATCTCTTAATTTTTTTTTATTAAATAATGTTAAACTATAGATTAGACGGAATATTGTAATTTCGCTCAGTAACTACCATTTGGCAATAAAGAACGTGATGGCAATTATTTAACAAAATTTTAATTAAATTACACTTCTATGATTTTGATTCCAACATAAGCGCTAACATTGGCCAATGCTTCTCCATATGTTGGGAGTTATAAGATTCTAAATTTGAATACTTTAGAAAAATTATTTTTGTTCTTTGTTCTTTAATTTCGTGAGGCTGATTCTGGATAATATTTCTTCAAAGGTGTTCTGCGTGGTGTATTTATGTGACGTTTACTAAAGATAACCTCAAAATTTCGAATCGTGGGCCATGTATCTACGGTCTACAGCTGTGTTGTGTTGTACAGATATAGTGTTAACTGTGAACGAGCTTTAAATTCATAGGGTTCTTAAGTTCTTACGTGATATTCTTCTTCCTAATTAATAGTTCCTGCGTGGCACAGCTTCTTTACGCTCGCTAGCGGCATTGAATTATTATTACTAGCGTATATAACCCAATGGCTAGCGGTTATTTTATGAGCTCTCAGACATTTAACAGTGTTAATTTTACGCAATATGAACTTGAATGCTTAGGTGAGTGAGAGAGAAGACAATTCAAGGCTTATGTACCGGACATCCTTCCGCTGCATCGCCTTTACCTGCGGTTGAAGAAGGCGCCTCTTGCAGATGATCCAGGTTAGTGGATGTTTTGTAGCGCTCATAGTGTATATTCCTGATTTTAACTAGATACCTAATTGTGTTCTACCGATAATATTATTTTTATTACCTACACTAATACAAAAAAATAGGATCGATCTAGAATATAATACGGTTTGCTCATCATTATCAGGTATTAAGAAAAATATAGGTACCTACGTAATGTGAGGAGCTCGGTGGCGTTGTGCTTCGCTTTGGCTTTCGATTGAAAACAAAGCCACCTTCACCATGGTCAGGCCGTGTGGATAGGTGACCAAAACTTTGTGATCTCGAGCTCCTCCGTGCTTCGCAAGGCATGCTAAGCCGTTAGTCTCGGTCGCTATTGCGACTGTTTCTACCCACCAACCCGCATTGGGCCAGCGTGGTGGTGTTAAGGCCCATACTCCTCATGTGTGTTTCTCCGTGAGGAAGGCCTGTCCCAGCAGTGGGACGTATGGGCTGAGGACGAAGTGGATGTTTTGTAGCGCTCATAGAGAATATTCATGATTTTGAGTAGATCCCTGATTGTGTTCTACCGACATTATTTCGTACAAAAAAAACGGTTTGCTTTGCTTTACAGGTATAAAGAGGTATACGTAATGATAAGTTTTAATGAGGTAGGTTGAGTACCTATCCAAAAATAGTTAATTTTGAGACTTCATAGCTCTGTTAGCATGATTGGGGTAAGTGTGTGATGGCTATCCTGGTGGATGGCATGCCTTTATCTAAATGTTTCATCATCACCAGCCCACATTAGCCCAGCTGGACATAGACATAGGCCTCCCCTAATGTTCTTTACCCTGTCTGCTTGTTGCATCCAGCATTTGCCACCAGGCAGCGTTTCGCAAAACAGGTTCCCTTCCTCTATCTTGACGTGACGTCCAGGTGACGTCCTACACCTACACTACGTTTACCGAAAGAAAGAAAGAAGAAAGAAAGAAACTAACTTTATTAAGAACCATGATACACTGAATATAATAAATAGATTCGACATGTTGTATACATCACGATGCTTAATAGGTATCTACTCAGCATAGTCGATGCATCTGAATAATGCTCCGACGCTGGTCTTCCGTAGTTGCCAAGAAAAACTCACGAACACGTCCACTCACAAACACATCTCGTTGTCGTCACCCTCAGCCTATATACGTCTTACTGCTGGGCTCACCCTTACTCGTGGAGAAACACATGAGGAGTTTGCCGTAACACACCACGCTGTCCCAATGCGGGTTGGGTAGAAACGGTTGTAATAGCATCCGGGACCAACCGCTTAACATTCCCAAGCACGGCGGAGTCCAGGAATATATTCTAAACTGTCGGTTTATGGATTCGATTCGGAAAGTCATGTCTCGTCTCATATCGAAGTTTCTCACTATAACAAAAACATTGTAACTCACATTTTTCTCATAGCAAAGTATTTGTGTTCTATTTTTGACATTTTGGGTATCGAAAGTTCCTTGCTGTTCTGCCCCATTATTCTAAACTGTCGGTACCTATAGGGATTCGATTCGGAAAGTCACGTCCCGTCTCGCTCTAATTCGACGCAATAAAAAGTGACAGCAATAGAGAATCCGTGATTTGTTTAGTTTCCGACAGTTTAGAATAAGGGGGCATATCACAAAGTTTTGATTTTGACCATAGCGATGATGATTTCATGATTCTTTGGCTCGCTTTAAGCATGAGATACTGGAATCACATGCAAAGGAAATTGGAAATATATTATATATATAATAGGGGTTAAAGTATGAAATTGCCGTTTTTTCTCTCTCCGTATGTTGTCTGTAACTATTAAGTTTTAGAGTATTTTTTTAAAAACAATTACCTCCTCTTAAAATAGACCATATTTTTGAGCTCTTTTGATTTGTTTTGATAATTTGTTGTTAGTTTAATTGTGTTGAAATTGGACACAGAGACAACTCTTTTTAAGTGCCTCCAGAATACATAATTTGATTTGCATTCACTTAAAAACGATAAATAATGTTTATGAAGAGTGATATCACACATATTGCTAAAGCTTGTCTAATGATACATGCCAACAATTATTATCTCTGGATTTGTCGTTGTGGAGAAATCTGAAAAAATGTTAGTATGGAAAATGCAGGCTTCCCCAAAATCTCCATACAAAACGGCAATTTCATACCCCTATTATTTTTGTAAGTTTATTTTTATATTATGAAAATTATGTTCATGTATTATTATATACTTATTGTTCTTTTTATTCTTTAGTAACTATTTAGCGATGTTGAATATGTAAAGAATGTTGTACACGCCTGTAATAGGCAACATCAAGACATTTTTATGTATGTATTTGTATTTGTACGGTGTGTTCTTGTACGGATTAATGTGTATGCTGTTTGTGTGTCTAAATAAATAAAATAAGATAGCTTTGCTTTCGATATCGAAACTTATTTTGTCGGTTATTTTGGTTATCTGTCCGATAACATCGTTACGGATTTTATCCTCCATAGACTCCAACCACTGTACACTCCATAGCTCGCATTAGGCGCTGACCTACTTTAAATGATGATAATTAACGCAGAACTGTTCTTCACATACATTTATCAAGCAGGAGTACGCCCCGAAGAGGTAGGCAGAGCTGCTGACCTACACTTTGCCAGTAATTTTGTTGGTTGCACGTAGTTCATAATAGGAGGCAAGCCTATTGTCAACATGTTACGAACTTCTTTATAAACTGAAATATGAAAGACCATTTGTTGCTACTGATGTGGTACCGTTATAACCCTTTAAAATTAATGTAGTGTACCTAACTTAAATATATTCCTTAATTTTTTACTGTTTACGGACAGACACAGTAAGCTTGTACAATATATAAAAATTTTAGCTTGTGCGGAAGTAAGCTCGACCTTGTGGTGTAAGTTATAAGCCTGAGGGTGCTCACTACCGTTGAAACTGCCGCGCGAGGCTGCTAATGGATGCTACGGAAAGTGTGGAGTGGACAGTAAATATGATTTTTTTTCATATTCAGCATTGTATTTTATTTCAAATACGTTCTTTTTAAATGAGGTACTTATTACGGTCCCATAATCCGTTACGCACGCATGTAATTATTCATAAAAATTATTATTCAATATAACTTCCATAGAAGCATGAACCTTATGTTGTAAAAATAAAAACATGAAAAAAACGTTCGTAATCTAGACATATAATAAAATTGTAGAAATCGAATGTCTGTACATAAAAAAAAAGATTAAAACCAAGTCACCGGGACGTACAAAGAGGGAAATTACCAAAAAAATTTTTTTTTGTTTCTCTGTTTGTACGGGTTACTCTCCGAAAGGGCTGGACCGATTTGAATGAAATTTTGCATGGTGATACCTTATATCCCTGGTCAACATATTAGATACTTTTTATTTCGGAAAATTAAAGGGTTCCCGTGGGATAGTTAAAAAACCATAGAAACCGCGGACGAATTTGCGGCAACTAGCTCCTTATAAAAATTTTTTGAAGGAACCGGGCATCCTTACTCAGGTATAATACTTAAAAGGACGCCCAACCCATTAGTTTTCGCTTTCCCAATGCCCCCTACCTACGTGAGTGGAAAAATTAAAACCATCTTAAAATATTATTGTGGACAGAAGCCTAAAGAAATTTTCCATATTTAATCTTTCTTTTCCGCTTCTGTACACAACACTCCTGGAATTTTAAAACTAATTATACTACGTATCTATATTTTATATTTTAGATCATACATATCATACATAATAAAATAATAGACAACTCCATAGAGCAGTGTGTGCAACAAAATTTGAGGCACAGTTTGAGCGTCGTGACGTTCGGCCTTGCACTTCCTTGGATGGGCTTCGGCTGGATAGAGCCAGGAGCCAAAAGTTAATGAAATTACATTTGATATATTGCGTCCTTACCTATGAAATTGGTGTTTTTTCTCTCTCTTAGTATTTTGTCTGTATCTATTAAGATTCCTAAAAAATAATTACCTCGTCTAAAAAAAGACTATATTTTTGAGCTCTTTTGATTTGTTTTGATAATTTGTTGTAAGTTTAATTGTGTTAAAATTGGACACGGAGACAACTCTTTTTCCCGACTCTTTTTCTTTTTTTTCTTTTTCTCTTTTTCTTTTTCTTTTTCTCTTCCCGAATACATCATTTTATTTGCATTTACTTAAAAACGATAAATAATTTTTATAAAGTGTGATATTACACATATTACTAAAGCTTGTCTAATGATAGATGCCTAATATTATTATCTTTGGATTTGTCGTTGTGAAGAAAACTGAAAAAATTTTAGTATGGAAAATGCAGAATTCCCCAAAATCTCCATACAAAATACCAATTTCATAGGTTTCACAGTACCTAATATATAAAAAACATTAGTTCTGTGATTATACATAGAATTTTGGTTTCTGGACATTGGCGGAATTCGTTTTCTTCTATATCCAATGATAAATGCGAAAACAGTGTTTTGTGTCCAGAAGTTCGTTTCAGAAACCATCGAAACCGAGCCGATCGGATTCCACTTCTTTCCGAAGCCAATGAAGACGATTTAACCCACAAAAATGCATTGAAATGAAATGAAATGCTTTATTTACTATGCTTTCTCTCTCTGCCCAAAGGTTGCCTGGAAGATAATGCTATTAGCTATAAGGCCGCCTGTGTTGCATTGTATTTTTTTCTTTACCATATTTCTGTGTTTTTATTAGTTGCAATAAAGAATTTTATCTATCTATCTATCTATGTATCATTTAGGTAACAAGCAGTTACACTTATGACGCGTCAAAACATTAGAAAATTAACAAAATTATACAATTCTACTTGTTCAATTCTTCTTGTTCTACCTGCACATCTTTTTCTTCATGTCTTCACCGGGAGGACTTGTCAAGAGAAGATAATTGTATAAATTATTATCATGTACTCGTATTCTCTAATGCTTTCAATGATTAACGCATTTTTTTTTTAAAAAATAATAAAGTTATTGTGGTTGGTTCGCTATTGCATGCTGCCGTCCGGGGAGCGCGTTAAAAGCTCTCTGTGCCGGCACTCGCCTGTATATATTGTTACAGTTGACGGCTATTTTTACTAGGGCTTGTCTTCGAACGCCACTGCTAGCATAGGTAGGGGCAACGGTGATTTTTCACATCTAGAGAGAAAAAAATGTAAATAAGAATAACAAATTAAATAACAATTAATGACTCCTATACGTGGTTACGAAATAAAGTTAATTTCGCCATGTTCAGTCCTTGGATGGGTGACGAAATCTTTGTGAGGTCACTTTTGCTCGACTCGACTTGTACGAAAGTGCCATCTTGCTCATATTGCCCTATATGCCTTTTCAATACCTTGCTATGGAAAAAGTTCTTTCTTTTCAATTTCGAAAACATCACAATCAAATCATATGAACTTTACACCACGCGACGGAGCTACGTCTATACCTCAATCCATTATTAGTATAATGAAAACAAAATTTACATTTTATTCTAAAGCTCAACAAAAAAACTGATTTCCTGAAACCCAATCCAGGACAACCTGTCTTCACCACCTCTTTAATTGATACACTTACATCTAATTATGTTGCGATATCCGTATCCGCTTCTTGAATTGTTTCAAAATATAAACAGGAATTAGTCCTAATTGAGCCGCTTCCGATTGTCAACGAATATATTTAGATAAACACTGTTCAGTTTTGCCTCGGGTTGTGAATTAATTAATTTACATAAAAACAACCAAAGTTAAGAATACATTTAATTTTTATAGCATCACTCCTTCATCACAGTTCATCACTCTCTTTCAATTGACGTACTAATCTGTGGACGTAACGTCTTTTTTTTTTTGGCTTTACTGGCCTGGTTACTTGTCCTTTAGGCCACTTCTTAATTTTAAGCTTCTTTGACCATTCTTTCGTATGTAACAGAGTTCATTAACACAGTTTTTCAGATTAATTTCACAGTATTTTTTATGTATCCATATAATGGTGTATAATAGCATTTTTGTTTGAGATAGTTCTGCAAGCGGCGGGGGACAGGGATTTCATTTTCACAATTTTGAGCTTCAAGGTCACATATGTTACTCGCGAGCACGAGACGTTTTAGCGAAAATTCACGACAAACAAATATTTAATGATTGATGTCTCCTATATCAGAATTGCAGTAATGGCATTTGTTATCCTGAATAATGTTTATCTTTGCTAAGTGTAAAGGTGTTTTGTGATGTCCATATCTTAGGCGAGTTATAGTTGTAATAAAATCACGGCTTGCCTTTTCATACTGTTTATCTGAATACCATGGCTTCGTTGGTAAAACGGTTTGTATTGAGCCATACCATCTTCCTTGACGTAACGTCTGTTTCTTAATTTTTTTGTTGTAAAATTCTCCCATGTAGGGAAGGCAAAGGAAACGGAGCCCATACAGCCAAGTCTTCAGTATATATTTCTTCAGTATTTGCATTGAAATGCATCTCAATGCACCTTGGGAGAGTTTGGCGTCAAATAGTCTATGGCAGACACTGTGGTGCTACTTCGATGAGGTGGATTACCACGATAAAATCTCATCGTGTTTCACACCACTTGACGGTTATTTCGATGATCCTTCACATAGCTCATCATCACAGATACTTATTACACAAAACTACACTGATTTTACATAATAACATCCACTCCGAACAATATAACAATCATTGAAATAAAAATCACGCCCGCCATCGTCAAATGCCGCCAAAAACTCCCCTTAATTTTTTTTTATTGTATTTTCAGGGTTGTATGGCTATTTAAAAAAAAAGATCAGCAAACGTTATACATACATATAATCACGACAAATATCCCCTAAGGGTTAATCAAAGACAAGGCAAAAGCACTGCAATCCGCACTTCACCAAGCACTTACTGCACGTGTGCTCAGCGTGGCAGGTGTTGACCCGACGCCGCTATAAACTATGGATGGTTGTGCAGTCCCAAGTCTTTTAGTCGCCTTTTACGACACCCAAGGGAAGAGATGGGCTGGTATTCTTAATATGAGCCACCACACGACCAAACGTCAAAAGTAACAGCGTAACATTACACAAAGATAATAATTGTAGGTCCCTCCCCGCGTAACTGCATCATCTAATTACTCGGTCCGTGTAGATCGGTATCAGCAACACATATGGCTACTGATCGCTGGGGTAGATAGAGTACAGACGGCAGCAAGCCTAAAGTTGCAGTGGACACTGGATTGAACTTAAAAGTTTATGTAAATGGTGGATGTACTCTTGCTAATTGACTATTCTTCTCAAGACAAGACGTCCTGATTTTGCGAACGAATATCGTGGCATAATCTATAGTTCATAATTTTATTTTCTTTGTGAACTGTCACAATATGAGGACCTCGGTGTAGTGTTTAGTACGCTTTGGCTATCGATCGAAAACTAAGCTACATTCGCCAAGGTCAGGTCGTGAGTGGGTGACCAAAACTATGTGATCTCGAGTTCGAAGCCGTTGGTCTCGGTCGCGATTGCAACCGTTTCTTCCCACCAACTCATATTGGGCCAGCGTGGTGGGGTTCCGGTCCATTCATACTCCTCTGATCTTCTATGCACCTGGTCGGGGCCTAACGATACGTGGACGCTCCTGGAACCCTTCTCTCCTAACTGCTGTCAGTTCTGCGACCAATGTGCTCAATAATAAGTGACAGTGAGCAGTGTCAATTAATATTCTTTGAAGTATTATTATTATTTTCGGTTGTTCCGGGGCTGTTTCGCATCACTGCGATCTATTAAGATCTATTGTGACCAACCTATTAAGTTCTATTTAGGCCCTACAGTAGCTAGTAGTAAAGATAAGATTTTCCCAGTTTGGATGGTTTGTATTTCACCTGGGTCGAGGGTGTGTGTCGAATTAGTGCTTCATGGGAGCACAAGAGGTACATTGGTGTTTCACGCTCTTATTCGCAGAATCTGCAATGTGTCATTGTCTTTTATTCTCATGTTATAAAGGTCTCTTAAGCTTGCAATGAATGACTGGTCAAAGTCCTAATTATCACAGTCAGGTTACTCCTATTGAGCTTTAAGCTTTAATAGCTCGTCAGTGCGTTTACGAGAGTATGGTTCGATTGGTGCTTTTGTGTTAACCTGGCGTTCTATGCCAGTCCGCTCTTGCCTCGTTGAGGAGATTATTTGAGGTGACCATAGTTCTGCGGATCAACTTATTCCTGATTGGATCCCGAAGAGAAACGTCAAACATAGCTATTGCCTTTGGGAGCCAAGATTGTAAAGTAATCACAATAGACTTGTGGTTCCTCGTTATTAGCTTTTTAGTGGTGTCAGAAAGCTCAGTAACCTGTATAATTATTAAATCATATCATGTACATTAGTGCGACTGATGATCGGTAATCATACGCACGCAAAGATCATAAAATGGAAAAAAATTTGGAAGATAATTGTAAAGTGATTACAGGGTGCTCCGAAGTCAACGGGGGATGAGCACCCCTCTAATTAACTAGATGGACGCGTGCGCTATTGATTTATGTACAGCATGTTCAAGATATGATTCTTAATGATAATTTTAAAACATTTAAAAGTATCGCTTAACTGTTAAAATCAATCAATGGCACTTAGGTTAGGGATTGTATCTAACAAAAATGTGTTTTACAATGTGTATTTTGTTGCTTATATAGGTGCCAAGTCTATAGTTTTGTCACGTCCGTTTGTCTGTCCGTCCGTGGATAATGTCCGTGAATGACCTTTACCACTAGAAAGCTGAGATTTGGTACCAATATACATATATAACAATCATTAGGGAAAAATCACTCTCTCACTCAATTTACACGTAAATTGGCGAAAGATTTTTTTTTATTTTAACCCTAACGTGTGATATATTTTGGATAGGTATTTAATAATAGATAGGGTTTCACTTAAATCATTTTTTGATTAAGTTATTATTTTCAGAAATACTTGATCGCTCCAAGAGTAAAAAATGTATATATATATATTAAATAAATACTCATGAAATATATATACTTATGTATTTACTGTCATCTAGTGTCCGTAACACAAGCAGCATTAGTTGCTTAAATTGGGGCAAGTTGTTAGGTTGAATGTTGAATGTCTTAAGATATTTATTTATTTTATTTTAGCAAAATTAGGACTATTAAATATAACAAAACAATATACCAAAATATAGCTGGCTCATGCAGTGTTTATTTGAATGGTGGTTAGTAATAAAGCTGTAGAAAGTAAAAAAAAATGTTTTGAACATATAAAACATCTCCAGCAAATTCGTCTCCATCATCTGTTCAAACATGACAGTAATGTGATACTTTGCAGGCTCCGCGCGTATCGAGTGTCGTGGCTGAGACAACAAACAACACCCTGTATGCATTCGCATGATCTATGCTACCCCTAATATATGTGACATACTGCTTTGAAGGATGGCAAGAAAATGGTCATCATTTCAGGGAGATCCTTTTTTTTGGCATAATGTAACTCATAATATACTTTGGCATATGAATTTTGCATAATGTTGTTTGGCATTATATAACTTAAGCAAAATTATAGTTTAGACTAATGTAATTATCAGTAATAGGTTTTATTTCGCATAATGGTGTACGGCATATTGTAAAGTGATTTAGTACAACGAGGAGCGAAGCGAGAAGGAGTGTTAGGTAGAACTGCGCGCGACCCGAGCGAGCAATGCGAACATGCCGCAGCAGCGGCCGGCGAGGCGCCAGTATCGATATTTTTTATTTGATAATTATTTCTAAAATTTTATGGGAATAATTAATTATGCCTTGAGATGGTTATGCCATTTGTAATTATGCGTAAATAATTATGCTTAAAATTTTATGCCAAAATCAATTATGAGTACTTAAGTATATATAATGTAGATTCTGTTATGTCAATTCATATTATGCTTGAAAATATTATGCAAACAGATAGGGAACCCATTTCAGGTTGTTACTGCGAGGCAAAGCATCTCCAGGTAAAAAAAAAATAAAACAATATCTCCTCTCTTTTCACTTCCTCGTTCCTAACCATATTCGTTGCTTTCTGACCGTGCCAACTCGCCAACTCGCGGTTCCCTCGCCAACGCTCAGGATTCTTATTTTTGACTCACTCGCTCGTGAATCAATTTATAAAATCCTTCACTTGCTTGGTCTTCAAATTGAGAACGCGGTTAAAAAGCAGTTTTGCACTCTTGTATAAAAAATAGCCATTTCAATACGAAAATATTTTTTGAGCATCGAAACAAATGACAATGTCCTTTACTAAACTAGATCTTTTTAAACGCTGCGTCCGTGTGTCGTACCAAGAGACACCTGGTGTGACGTCACGCAGTAATTACATCGAGATTGCCCACCGGTGGGTGCGGCGATCGTGGTCAAATGTTATTAATGTTTTGACTTCGGAAGGGTGCAATGCTATTTAACATGGACTATTCGTGTTGAGTTTTTAATGAGCTCCGTAGCCGATAAATGTTTTCTGAGGTTCTAGGTTCAGTGTCTGATATTTTTGCATCAAAATTTATTCACGTCGCATCACAAGCGTAGGTAGGTAGGTGTACCCACTGATGAAACATAATAATTTTAACACGCCGAAACATGCGGTAGAATATGAGAACATATCATATTGGGTCCTTACCTATGAAATTGGTGTTTTTTTCTCTCTTAGTATTTTGTCTGTAACTATTAAGATTCAGAGTATTCCTAAAAAATTATTACCTCGTCTAAAAATAGACTATATTTTTGAGCTCTTTTGATTTGTTTCGATAATTTGTTGTAAGTTTAATTGTGTTAAAATTGGACACGGAGACAACTCTTTTTAAGTGCCTCCCGAATACATAATTTTATTTGCATTACTTAAAAAGGATAAATATTTTTTATGAAGTGTGATATTACACATATTACTAAATCTTTGGATTTGTCGTTATGAAGAAAACTGAAAAATTTTTAGTATGGAAAATGCAGAATTCCCCAAAATCTCCATACAAAACACCAATTTCATAGGTAAGGACCTAATATTTAAAGGAAACAACTGACTGTACCATGTTTGTAAATAAAGATTGATTTGTTTTGATTTGATTTGATTTGATATGATTTGATGGGCCCAGGCCTTCCTACAATGTGAGTTATAGTATGAGGAGTTCCAAAACCTCAAATAATGTCTTGTTTATTGTTAAATGAAAGTAAGAACACTGCATTTCACCAGAACTTCTGATTGGAGTAGTTGTGAATACAATTATTTGTTCCACAGTCATGTATAAGTATAAGAAATTATTTATTACTAGCTGTTGCCCGCGACCTCGTCCGCGGTTACCATGGTTTCTTAACTATCCCACTGGAACCCTTTTATTTTCCGGAATGAAAAGTATCTAAGATGTTCACCAGGGAAGGTATCATCATGCAAAATTTAATTGAAATCGGTGCAGACATTTCGAAGATTAGCCCGTACAAACCGACGAACAGACAGAGAAACAAAAAAATAACAAAAAAGTACAGTCATTAAACCTCTACAGTTTTTGTAATGTATAGACTATTTACTTATTCTAGTCAACATGATTAGCCCAACTTAAAATTTAGATTAGCTTAACAGAATTACTTGAGCATATCCAAAGCCAAGCAATATGCAGCCTTGTGCTTATAGCATTAAAGGAGGTCCAGTGGATGTTGTGTAATATGTCTAATCCCCGGTGCAAATTCCGGGTGTGTAAAAATTTCATGCGGCCACATGTCCCTGAGTACTTACGGGCTTACGAGCACGGACAGTCGATAAGAAAACCAATACACAATCTATACTTATAATAACTCTAAGGTGACTGTCTGACATAGTGATCTATCAACGCACAGCCCAAACCACTGGACGGATCTAGCTGAAATTTGGCATGCAGGAAGATGTTATGACGTAGGCATCCGCTAAGAAAGGATGTTGTTTAATTCTACCCCCAAGGGGATAAAATAGGGGATGAAAGTTTGTATGAAACTTTGTCAATTTTAAACAGATCGGGCTGAGACTTTTAGAGAAAGTTAAAGGGTTCCCGTGGGATAGTTAAAAACCATATTAACCGCGGATGAAGGTGTGGGAACAGCTAGTCTATACATATAATAAAACTGTAGAAGTCGAATGTCTGTAATAGAAAAAAAAATTGTTTAAACCAAGTCAGAGGGATGTAAAAAGAGGGAAAATTACCCAAAAAAAATTTTTATTTTATTTTTTGTTTCTATGTCTGTTTCAGCGGCCTAATCTCCGAAATGGCTGGACCGATTTCAATGAAATTTTTCACCTTATATCCCTGATCAACACCTTAGATACTTTCCATTCTGGAAAATTAAAGGGTTCCCGTGGGATATTTAAAAAACCATCATGTGTTTCTCCATGAGGAAGACCTGTCCCAGCAGTGGGACGTATATAGGCTGATGACGAATTTAAAAAACCATTGTAACCGCTTACGAAGTCGCAGGCAACAGCTAGTAATATAATAAAATTATAATAGGCCGATGACTCTACCATTGCATTTTGTATTATACTATTGTAGCATACGGGACGTTGCGGTTCTTTTAATAACAGAAATTAAGTAAAACAAATCCTTAGACTTATTGTCATTTTATGTGTACGCATTTTTTTGTTTTCTTTCGAAAAATTTTAAAGTTATAACTAAAAATTTTCCGCATATTCACAGGAAGTCAACTTTAGTAATAGGTACCAAAATACGTTTGCTTATTTTACGAAAGTTCCTTGACTTGAAATACCAATTGAACGAGTTTTTAATACGTTTGAACTCTACCATACAAATTCAGAAATGTCCATCTAACATCTCTCCCCGACTGTACAGGCACCCTTCTACAGCCACTCAGAGGGTCCTGCGGGAGGGGGGAGAGGGAGGGGGAGGTAAAAGCATATTTATGTTAGTTCCTCGACGACGGGGACTCCCCGCTTCACGCTAAACAGAGTTTGGGGTGAATACCAGATTTGGTTGAGTTCTTGCTCAGATTCTGAATTTTATTGGCAAGGAACCCAATCAAATGAAAAATAACTTATTTTGATAGTCTAAGCTTAGCACTTAAAATACTAAGACCCACTTGCAGCAAATTTAAATCGAGATTTCAAACTAGATTTAGTAATTTTTTGACAGTTCTTATATGGCTGAAATGTCAAAAAATGACTAAATCGAGTTTTAAACTAGGTTTAAAATTTCCTCCAAGTGGGCCTTAATGATTCTTACTACTGCGTTGGCTGTGTGATTCTTATTATTGTTGTTGGAAATTAGCTTTTTAGATCGTCGATGACGCGGAGCAGAAAAAACATTTCTGTTTATCTGTTTACCTGTTAGGACACACACCATTGTTAAAAATTTTGGGCTTTAGAATTTAACTTATAACATCGTAAAATTGGCCGAGCCGAAAAACCTTTGCGAGTTAATTTTAAATTCCTCTAAAGTTCTCTCGCGTTCTCGGTCTTTATATTTCTTTGTATTAACCAGAGCATTAATTATCAAAATGGCTCGCCTAGTGCGTTCAAAGGGTTAACTCGGCTTGGTAACCAGGCAATCAGCTAATTGTCATACAATCCGGCTGTGGAAGGGTCACTCATTAATAGCAGGCGACGCCAGAGGCGAAGATTAGTCTTTTAGCGCGTATACGGAAAATTGCTACATTCCGAACCAATTATCACATTGGTAGTGGGTATACGAAGGGTTTAAAAGGCAGTAAACCATCTATTTTGACTACCTCATTGTTTTAAATGGAATCGAACGCTGTTTTATTCAAATTATAAATGGCTTTATTACCAAGAAAAAAGTACTGAAATGAACTTAAATTAAATGAAATGTAATCATTTATTCTGCAATTAGATTTACATGAAATACTTTTGCACGTCAATATTTTTTGTTCCTACTAACACTTCGACGTGAATGGCCTGTTGAGAAGAAATGCCGCAAGAAACTCAACAGTTAGCCTTTTTTAAACAGCCATAATAACAAAAGGAATTTAGAACATTTTAAATATTGTAAAATAAGGATGTGCAGAGGAGCAAATTATAGTAGCCACTAATTTTTATCTATAAAATAATCTTCTATCTTATAATACCCCTATTTCATTAAACAGCTTTTAACAGTTGACTTAAATTTATGCAGGGGCAAGTCAATAAAACTTTGTGGCAGCCTATTATACATTCTTATGCTTGTTCCTATAAAACATTTAACAGTCTTGTGAAGTCTGAGGTTTGATACTTTCTAGAACATTCTAGACTGTCGCTTGATTTGAGATATCGTCTGTGAGCGGTGTGCAGGTTAGGTGTATTTGTAGACTCTGTTCCAATTTGTGACTGTACTAATAGGCTTGTTGACCCCTTTTTATTGGGCCCCAAATGATTCATTACTGATAACCACCACCATAAAAAAAATATAATTTTTTTAGGCCTATAACACAATAAATTTTAAATTACGCTTTTGCTTTACTGTCAAAAACGTCTTCGGCCATGGTGGTCAATGAATTATCTGTGCCGTAAGGTCAGGCTAATACAGCCGATAAACATGCTTGATTGGTTGCGACTGGCGCTTGACGGATTTTGACCATGCGTAGTAATTGTTTACATGACGCGTTACTTCACTAATTTCACGATAATGGCGGAGAGCATTATTGGCCGATGAAAAAAAAAGTTAAAATAAAACATGTTTAAATTTAATTTCTACCGTAATCCCTTATTTATCTTTAATGAACTTAATATATATTTTGAAACCCTTGCCTTGTATAAATACTATGGGAATTAAACATAATTTTCATAACATTTGATATCAGTCGACTATTCTGTACCGTGATTTCAACTACTTTCCGCTAGGGGCGCTTTTCACTTTTCCCATAGAAATTGACATTCTTAACGCAACTAAATAAGTCGTGTTTCTAACAATGACAACTTTCACTAGGGGTAGTTACTTTTTACTCTACATTTAGTTCTGTTATTCATTATGTTCTAGAAAATATATACAGCTACGGAATGGTGGTCGAGTGGTCTGTATGCCGGTCTCAAGGCGTCGCCATCTTGAGAGGTTCTGGGCTTGATCCCCAGTGGGGGCAAATGTTTGGTTGATGAATTTTCAGGCATTTGTTCTCCAGTCTTGGATGTTTATGTTTATATATATTTATCTATTAAATATATTTATCCGTCATCTAGTGTCCGTAACACAAGCAGCATTAGTTGCTAAAAATGGGGCTAGTTGATAGGTGTGAATGTTTGAAGATATTTATTTATTTTTTGTTGTTGTTTTAAAATTCTCCCGTAGGGAAGGCAAAGGGAACGAAGCCCATACAGCCATGTCTGCAATATATATATCTTCAGTAGTTTGCATTGAAATGCTAGTGTAATGCATTTCAATGCATCTTGGGAGAGTTTGGCGTCAAACGATCGATGGCAGACACTGTGGTGCTACTTGGATGAGGTGGATTACCACGATGAAAAACTCATCACTTTTCACACCACTTGACGTTTATTTCGATAATCCTCCATATTGCACATCATCACAGACACTTATTACACAAAACTACACTGATTTTACGTAACAATATCCACTCCGTACAATATTACAATCATCGAAATAAAAATCACGTCCGCCATAGTTGAATGCCGCCAAAAACTCTTATTTTTTTTTTTATATATAGAATATGCATTAAAATAGACGAAGATTATAATGGAGAATGCAAATAACTATTACCTACTTACTATCATTACAATAATGATAAAACCTCATTACGGGTCATTACGTATAGAACCATTTGTCATCTGTCTGTCAGTCACTGATGACGCGTCCATCAATATTCATGTGTGGGACAGAACGGTGATGTGAATAATTGGACATGAGGACATGAGTCAATTACTCAACCTATACAGGGTGTTTCGACAGGGACGGGTAGACGAATTATGAAGAAATCTCTCTGGAGAGTTAAGATTCTGAAATAATATTGAGACGAATAACACTCTAAATTTAATTCATTTTGTTTTTGAAATCCATTAACACCATGTATTTTAGCTCCCACGTATTCTTGGAAAAAAGGTGTGTAATATGTTTTGAGCCCTCATCGATTCATTAAACATAAACTTGTTTCATGATAAAATTTATTCAGGCTCGAATTTGATCGAGAAAATCGTTGCGTTGAGACCAAGCCCAAATTTTTGTTTATTTACGCGATGCGAGTTCATTTATATTGTCTCCATTACTTCTCATTGAAACTTACGTACGCATGTGCTCCCGAACAATAGTAAATTGTGGTGAAATCACGACCAATGAATGAAAACTTTTAATTCGTGACCCCTACCATTGGAGCGTGTTGTCATCTCGGCGGGACAATGCGAGCGGTGGCTCGGAAGGCAGCGGAAGTGGTTGCGATTAGATGAGATGAGATGCGACGGAATGGCATCTAGTCATTGGGGCCAGGTGATGTGATTTATTGGTAGAATTATTAAGAAATATTTGTAGATTGGTTGAGCTGTACCACTGAGTTTTCAATAAGAAACACATCAAGTGACTCGGCAGCAAATTATGTAGATATTACACCAACACATAAAACAATATGCCACGTCCACCTTGCCATTTAGAGTTTGAATAAATCTTAAGTAAGGCTGTGCTTACTATTTGTCCAGTACGTGGAAACAGATTCGCCCCCCGCTCGTATAGAAACCTAGTATGTATATCTGGTGAAATGTATCTATTTCTGCCTACCCCTTCAGGAATAAGATAATTATATAGGTAATTTTAGGGCAGTCACTTATCCGTCGGCTAGCACAAATTGATTGTCCTCAGCCTATGCGTCCCACTGCTGGGCACCGGCCTCTCTCATGGAGAAGCAATGCGGGTTGGTGCAAACTGTAAGAAGTTATTTATTGTCATCTGGTGCCTTACAACATGACCTAACTTGTACAATTCCTGAGGATATTTAAAAACCTTCCCATTTATAAGAATTGTATTTTTATTTACCTTAATCCAGTCAGTCAATAAGGGGTCCTCAGTCCTTAGCCCACGCCTCATTTCGGCCCGCGGCATATGGCCGTAGCGTGCGCACGCGCCATTGACCCCAACTGTTGCTAATTAGTACCTCGTTTTAGTATTACATCAATATTGGTGATAATTCTTCGATAAAGGGAGTTGAGATTAAAAAGCTACTAAAAGAATGTGTCAAGAATTTTCTCGAGAGCGAATTGGTATTCGAGTTGTGAACTTAAAGTAGGTCTAGTACGATTGGGAATATATCTTTAGATATAGGTCACTGGGAAGGTGTTAGACAGCCCAGAGACAGTAATTCAATAAGATGGTCTAATCTGAACAACTCATCTCTAAAACTCGAGGATGGCCTTACCGCCACCAAATATAGAAGAAATAGAAATAGGAAACCAGTTTGTTTCTGCAGGAGAATCACAATCCTTTGGGTTGACGGGCATGATATGAGGAGCTGGAGTAAGATTGGAAAAAAATTATTCTTTCAAAAACAACAATCCACCAACGCTACGATAACTGCTAACCGAATCTAAGCTTAAAGTAAGTTACAGGAATGGCGTATAAATTAACGTGAAGATGTTTGAAAAATAATGAACATGGGAGGTATTTATTAGAGCTACAGAAGAAAAGAGTTTTAAAGCCACACAAAAGCTTGGATTTGAGTGTAGCTTTTACCGATACATTGCTACAACTCTTACACCAAATATAAGCTCTATTTTACTATTTTAAAGGTGAATCCATGCGTACGACCTCGCAAAAATATTTCAATAATACCTCTTCTCATCCTGCGCGAAGGACCAGTGTCATTTATTCTGTAGTGTTAACCGCTTGCCCATCTTTTCGTTCCATTAGGCGCGGGTATTTTTATAAAAGCAGTGGAGCCGAGCGTGGCACCTCCTGCTTTTAATCCTCTTAATGGAATGGGGTGTGGAACAGGGACGACGTGGAGTCGCGGACTGTACAAAGGGAAAAATTACTACAAATGTAACGTAGTATTTATTATTTTTACTTTAACTTAATGACGAACATTAGGATGACTACCCTGCCCATGTCCAACAGTGGACTAACGATAATATTTAATATCAAATTATGCTAATACTTCTCATTTTGTAAAGTACGAATCGCGTTTAGATAGAAAAACACTAGTCTCTTAAATGGGCGTTTAATCTTATTTCGTATATTATCAATTATAGCTTATAATTTAAATAAAATAACCACAGCTTACAAGCTGAGGTTAAAATTTATAAATTTAAATATATATTTTATACATGCATACATACAATCACGACTATCATCTCCCAATGGTTAGTCAGAGACTACACAAAAGCAGTTCACTGCCATAGTTCGCGCATCACCAAGCAGTGACTGCACTCAGCGTGACAGGTGGCGAGCCCCGAGCTGTTATAAGCTATTGGATGGTTGTGGTTGTTGGATATACCCGAAATTAAAACAATTTCGGGATTAAAATAAATAATAGCTAAACAATAAATAATTCAGTTCAATACTGTTCATGAGATTAAAGAGTGCGTATTTTAGTAACTATTCCACGGGAACGAAGTCGCGGGCAAAAGCTAGTTTTTCATAAAATGCAACGGCGACTCCATGCCTTTCCCTCTCCAATACTAGTGCGTGCCCCCGTCTTCGTTTGCGGAGCCTGATCTCAGCAATAAGGAGCTGTTTATTACGATGTCCCTACGAGGAAACTCACTTCTCCCATTTTAAAATCCATTGTTTCCGTGTATCGAAAAAAATTGACGTGCTTTTTCGCTACCACTGGGAATAAAGATGTGTTTTCTATTCTACAGTTGACTCTAGGGAGAGACAAAATTCAATTGAGATATCAAAATGGACATTTTATTTATTTTTGACACGTCTTGTTGTCCTTTGATAAGGGCCTCTTGCAGGTTTAAATCGAGATTTAGTAATTTTCTACTATACATATTTTTTTATGGCATAGGAACTTAAATTATTCTTAAATGTGGGTGTTAGCACCTCTGCCTACCCCTTCGGGGAAAAAATAAAAAAATCCTGCAAGTGGGCCTTAGGGTACTTTTACACAAGAGCTATGCGATATAGCTATGTTGTGTAAAAATAGACCAATAGACCAAAACACTCGATCCCAATTACTCCTGCTGATAAAATTCTTCAGTAGAGATATAAGTAGGATTTTATTTGTTTAACTATCCTACACTTTAGACTCAAAAATCACACATAAAATTTTCGAGCTTTCGGAAAAAACGTTTCTTTTTCTACAAGCTGCTAAAATGCAATTTAAAAATCGTACTTGTATTTTCTATGTATGTACCTACATGTGCAGTCACTGCTTTTGCCTAGTTTCTGACTAACCCTTAGGGGATATTAGTCGTTATTGTATGTATGTACATTGTTCCCTCATCCATAAGACAAGGTCTTCAGCTGTTTACTTCATAAGAACATTATTTTTAGTATTATTTAAACAGTAACCACTTGAAATCAAAATAATTCTCACGTCCGCCGTTCCGCCTGCTGCAATTGTTGTGGTGTCAACGGTACCGGGCCAGACGCGCGCCGGCGGATATCGGGAGATAAGTGGCTGATACTACCGGCGGCATAGGGATGGGTGACCATGAGGTGGCATTTTATGAGCCAAGCGTACAGAATAATGTACTATCTAAGAAATTGATTTCTGACCTACCATAAAGTAATTTTGCCGTAGCATTTGAATTCAAGCTAAATTCACCTGTATATAGGTTTTCTTGAAAATGCACGTAAAAACGTCGTAACTGCAACAGACAGTTGTAATCGAAATATTGTCGAAGTGGGTCATAAATCTGCTTGTTCGATACTTTATTTTTTTTGACAAGCAAATATTCTTATGACACGTCTGAAGGAATCGATTATTGTGAGTCGTAGCCAATAGACACTCGTAGCAACTTGGACATAAAAAAAGCTTTTATGTTGTCAGCATAGGAGACGGGCTTCTCGTTCTTAAAATAATGCTGTTTGAATGAGCCCTGATCTTACTGAGCCGGTCGCGGGTTCGATCCCACCGCCTGCACCACTGAGTTTCAATAAAACTTAAGTACAGTTGATTGTGAATATCACTCGCCTTACATTGTGCCCGGTGCAAGGCAACGGGCTCGCCACCTGTTACACGGGGACTTGACATATCAGGCGAAATGTGTGTTAACTTCTCTGCCTACCCCTTCGGGGAAAGACACGTGTTGATATGTTATGTTATCAAGCAATCATTACTGAATATTTTTATTTAGGTAGATCTTGACTCAATCAAGGACAAAATGCCCTCTTTCGGACAAGCCCTTGGTTAAGTTACCAAGACTTATCCCACAAATTCCCAAATCTTAGTCCCTCTACTCTCGCGCCTTCCCACAACATCAAAGCGCGCGGCGGCGCCGGCGCAAGCACTTGGGCTCGAGAGGCCCGCAAATAGACTGCTTCTGCGCACAGCGATTGTAATACCGCCCAGAACATACACGTGTAAGTAGGGTACTTATAGGCGGCTTTTTGTACGTCAAACACAGACTGCACTCTTGATAGTATGAAGCTGTAGCTCTGAAATTGTACAAAATCAATCTTAGAGAAGCTAGTCGGCGTATTGGTTAATAAGCTTTGGCTTTCGATATCAAAAACAAAGTCAGGCCTTGGATGGGTGACCAACACTTTGTGATCTCATACTCCTCCGTGATTCGGAAGGCACGTTAAGCCGTAGACCCGTCTCTATTACAACCATCTCCCCACCAGCTCGCATTGGGCCAGCGTGGTAGTGTTACGGCCCACACTCCGCATGTGTTTCTCCATGAGGAAGGCCTGTGCCCAGCAGTGGGACGTATATAGGCCGAGAACGAAGAATATGTTTATATAATATTACCGCGTCGGTTTTCAAGCGTCTACAGTATAAAATACAAAATGCAAATGTTATAGAGGGTAGCATTATTGCGACCACTCGAAGCCTTGTGATGTGAACAGCTTAAATTACCCCTAGGCTCACCAATGGTGGGCCAATAAAGACTGGAGTGTTTGTCCTCGCGCAATATCTTGCTAAGAGGCTCATATCCGCTTTTTGGAGCACCTCTGCTTTGCATTCAGATTTCAATGAATCTACGTATACGGTTTTATAACTACGTTCCAAGAATCTGTGCGGAATGAGAGCCGTCGTAAGATTTTAGGGCGCACTTGTGCATATTTACTGTATTTGTTATGTTGACATTGTTATTACGCCAAAGAAAAACAAGCCAATTAGTCGCCTTTTACGACACCCAAGGGAAGAGATGGGTTGGTAGTATTCTTAAACGTATTCTTATTCGGGTTGGTGTGTTCTAATGGACTTAGAACTGTACAAACATCCAATTGATTATAGCGGCGACGGGCTCACCACCTCGCTGAGTGCAGTCAATGCTTGGTGACGCGCGGACTATGGCAGTGGACCACTTTGCAGTCAGAGACTAGGTAAACTAGTCTCTGACTAACCTTTAGGAAATAAAAGTTGGTCCCGGTCGCATTAGTGACCGTTTCTACCCACCAACCCGCATTGGGCCAGCGTAGTGGTGTTACGGCCCATACTCCTCATGTGTTTCTCCATGAGTGAAGGCCTGTTCCAGCAGTGTAACGTATATAGGCTGATGACGAGTCGTGATATGATATGTTAGGTATGCATGTAATAACAAAATGTTCGACTGTAATAATTTAATATTTTAAAAATATTTAAATTAATAAAATTTCAATGTATTTCAAGACAGCGGTAGCCGAGTTGGATCATAATGTTAGTTCCATTTTTGCCGCAATGGTTCTCTTTCCGCGCAGACTCTATTGATGTACCTATATGTACATAAAATAAATTAAAAAAATACAATAGCGTGTTTGGTGTTGTGGACAAAGTGTTATTAAAATATCGGACTACCTCTATGAATGGAAATTCTGTAAAGAGATTGGGTTGGTCATTTTTTTAATGATAATATTATATTTAAATAAATAAATATTTTCAGACTTTCACACCTATCAATAGCCCCATTTTAAGCAACTAATGCTGCTTGTGTTACGAACACTAGATGACGGATTAAATATATATTTAATACATATAAATATCCTGAATATATACAAATGTATATAAACATCCAAGACTGGAGAACTAATGCCTGAAAATTCATCACCCAAACATTTGTCCCCACCGGGGATCGAACCCAGAACCTCTCGAGATGGCGACGCTTTGAGACTGGCGTGACTCGACCACAGTGGTCGTCTTTTTTATGTCGTTACTACTTACTTTGAGCGAGATCTGAACGGATTTGTTCTCCACAGAGCGTTGGGCAATATATGACGATTTACATTTTTTTTGATGATGAAGCTCCTGGCCTTCATCTCACATGATGGTAAGAGAGAGATAAAGTGAAGGTGGGTAAGCGAACTTCACCTGTAGGTATTCTTTATCAGAACTTGTAATTTACACGTATACGTGTCAATGTATACTTGTAAATCGCCATTTTCTGTCAGTCAGTCCATTTTGAATAAAGATAGAAATTAGTGGAGAACTGACGACAAAGAGCGCCTGAATAATTATTTTCAGTCGAGTACAAAAACATGTATATACACATTTTAGAGGCGACAATCTTTAATTATATAATATAATAATACGAGTCATTTGCTGCCAAAAGTGGTTACATATTATTATTTTTGGAGTCGTACCTAACTCTCTAGTTAAATTAGTATTTCAGTGTAACACAGCATTAAAATTACTGGGTACCTACTGCGACTACATATTGGGTCCTTACGTATGAAATTGTTGTTTTTTTCTGTCTTAGCAATTTGTCCGTAACTATTAAGTTTCAGAAAATTCTTATAAAATAATTGCCTCTTCTAAAAATAGACTATATATTTGAGCTCGTATTATTTAATTTGATAATTTTTTGTAAGTTTAATTGTGTTAAAATTAGACACAAAGACAATTATTTTTAACTGCCTCCCGAATACATCATTTGATTTGCATTAACATAAAAACGATGAATAATTTTTATCAAGCGTGTTCACATACTAATTTCTAAAGCTTGTCTAATGATACATGCCAAATATTATTATCTCTGGATTTGTGGTTGTGAAGAAAACTGATAAAATGTTAGTATGTAAAATGCAGACATCCCCAAAATCTCCATACAAAACACCAATTTCATAGGTAAGGACCTAATATTATGTTGCTGTGGTCCAGGCTTCCCAACATGCTATTAGATAAAATCTTACATCACACTTGAATAAACTATACACCTAGCTTAGTCACTGAACATATGACAGCGTAAATTATAATCATCAAACACCCTCCACCCCAAGCTTTTAAGGATCCCCAAAATAGCTGTCAAAATACCGTCGGCATCAACTCCGATGATTGTACAATTTCAAATTACCCGAACGTTTCCTCAGGATGAATCGCAGAAAATGCTTTTAAGTTTTTACAGTAAATTACAAGGCATTCGGACTAATTTGGGCCGGATTGAGATGGGTGCGGGCCCGTCTGACGTAAGTAGGCATATGTGTATGAATGGAGCTAATTTCGGACTGGTTTGAAGTTACATGTTTTATCACGATTGTTACCTGCGAATGTAAAATTAGAAGTACAGTCGAGGAAGTTCACCATCGATTATTACGAGTTTTCGTAAACGTTATTAAAAAAAATATGGGTAAAGTAGTAATTGGGTAGGTACATTCTGTATTGTAAAAGTATATGATGTTAGTTACTCTTTTTTAATGTACCTATAGTCTGTCCATTTTGATCTGAGACAATATGTAAACAAAGAATTTGTGGTTCTCAAACTTTTTATCCAATTCTGGGACAAAAAAAAATATGGACTCTAATAATTTCTAAGAAAATAGGAAAAGGTGTAGCCATTCTTATTGTCATTATACGAATATCGTCGTTGAATATAAACTTTATTTATTATTGAAATGAAGTACCTCATGTTTTGCAGTGTATTATGTATAAAGTGTATTTAAACACAAGCTATATTGGTATCATCCAAATGATACAAATAAGAATGAAAATATAACAATGAGGATATGTTATGATAATGTTAGTTTCAGGTGTCATGAAAATGTCATGATTTTTCATCTTAATTTGGAAGTATTTTGAATGCATAAAAGTTTGAGAGCACCATTCATTTTAGGTCTTTTTAATAGCAAATATTAACTTAGTAATCTAAACTTACATTTAAAACATATAACATTAATGAAAAATGCCGAAAATGATTGAAGGTGACCAGTAATTGCTTAATTATCTTAATTTAAAAAGTCTGTATCAATAAAATATTGAATAGTCGTATTTTTTTGACAAAACCTTTCGGCAATGAAGTAATGACATCATAAAGAACCCTTTTTATGGTTTGTTTACCATTTGTCTCAGATCAAAATGGATGGACTATAGTTCTTATAAACCATTTTTAGTTCTTATAAATCTCGAAATCTTAAAATCAGATATCTAATAAATCTACCTATTACCACACAACAGAAAACAATGGCTTCGAATAAAAATAAACAATTCCAAATTCAAAGTGGAAGCCGCCATTGGCCAGGCGCCGCTTCAATGGAAGCGCAACTGTCAGATTTGACAGCTGATAAGCCAATCGGCGCGGCAACTGCAGAAGTTGAAAACGGTCTTAAAATACACTCTATATTGAATTTTATTAACAATGAGGAATTTAATGGTATTCTTTAACGATACTGTTGGCTGATAGTGGTTTGATTTTATCTTTTTGCCAGTTTTTTATGTTTTAAAACAATGGAAGTACAAAAGCGAAAATGACTGTCGCTTTTGAAATTGGGTATTGCCTTTTTACATTTCTTTAGGTTCGAAAGGTATTACTTATGAACATCTTAAGAACAAAACGTCATAATTAATTTCGAACAATGAAAAGACCAATAGAGTTATTATTAAAGGCGTAGTTTTAAAAAGTAAGAAAGTAAACATTAACTTATATAAAAAGTCCAATACATGCATACATTAATATAATCACGACTATTACTCCCTAAGGGTTAGACAGAGATTAGGCACAAGCACCGCAAAAACAGTCCACTGCCATAGTCCGCGCTTCACCAAGCAGTGACTGCTGTGCACTCAGCATGGCGGGTGGTGAGCCCTTCGTCGCTATAAGCTATTGGATGGTCAAAAAATCATTGCTTGGTGTTATTAAACTCATTGTAAGCTACTTTTACGAATATTCGCTTCCTGAATAAACTAAGCTCTTTTTTTCTTACGATATGGCGCATGTCTCTCCTATAGGTAGTCTCTGTTTTAGAACGTCCTTAATTAGCAAGGAACGATCCCCTAAGGTCTATCTCCAACGTTCCTTAATACTTTCTACGTTCCTCTATTTCAGTGCTTTCAATACAGAGTGCTGTTAAAGAAATTTGCGGTTGATCAATAGATATTTTAAGCATTATATATAGCAAAAAGTTAAAAAGAGTGTTTATACACCAGTATGAGAGAGGACCTCGGTAGTGGTTAGTTAGTACGCTTTGGCTTTCGATCGAAAACAAAGCTACCTTTCTTGGTCCCGGTCGCTGCCGCGCCCGTTTCTTTCTACCCACCAACCCGCATTGGTCCAGCGTGGTGGCGTTACGGCGGCTGAAGACCATGTAATATCAAGCATGTAAAATGCTTGTATTGGGAGATACTGCTCATCCCATGAATTAATTTAAAAGTACAATGCTACGAAATTAATAATTAGGATTGTGTGAGGTGCTGTGAAGAGTAATGTGTGTGTGTGTGTATGTATGTGTGTATGTATGTTGTGTGTGTATGTAGTGTGTGCAAAGGAGTTGTTGTATTGTGTGAATTTATTTTAAATATGTTCTTTATGCACCGGAATTGTTAGTGTTTTATATTAATGTTCATATTTAAACAATAAGCCTTCTATATCACAGTACCCAAGTATCTCATGTTCTTGAGTTAGTTTTTTTACATTTGTGGAATTTAAAGTCGTATATTTTATATTTATTATGAAAGTTATTATAAAGGTATGCTGAATGAGCTTTCATTTGACGTCTGGCAAAAAGAGTTCTACAGGGAGCAGAAGGTACGACTTTGCGTTGTCTTCTACCAATTTGAACAATAGGATGAAAGGGCATCGATTTATGAAGTATGAATAAGTTGTTACCTTGTTTAACGAAATAACGTCTTGTATTACATCCAAATGTATTTCTAATTACATTAGTACGCGAAGTAGCAACACTGCGTGCAACAAAGCCAATGGATAATCGATATCATGTTTAAATTATTCCTAACCTTGACATACCATTAAAATATCGATAGCACTGATGCAAACCGATGAGAGATGTACTTAGGCGCGTAAACTCAGCGAAAAGTTATTACTAAATGTAATGGAACACGTCGATATGTTTACAAATCATAAAGAACTTACAATACTTTTATTTTCGTTTCTCGCTGCGCAAGCGACTCTACGCCGACCAATCGGAGCGCGCGACGCCTACCGCCAAGGAAAGAGGCGTGGCTTAAGTACAAAACCTTTTACTTAATTACTTGATGGATTGATAAATCACTTTTGTGCTCGTCATTTCTTTTTGTGGGAATGTGTCAAAATATTTTTGACCAGTCCCTTTGTTTCTTAGCCGCTTTTAAGCGAAACTCATTCTTATCTGTCTGACTTTAAAGTTTATTATGGAACGTATTTGATATTTAAAAATTGCTCAAATTAGGTTAAGTATTTTCTTGTCTTGAAATAAAATTAGCGGTTACAAATACGTAATTTGGTACGTTTTTTAAAGCCAATCGAGCTCGTTCCGTAAAGTGCCTTTTAGAGTTATTAACTTATTATCTAAAATATTATGTTACAATGACAACGTAGTAATGGCCGGGTTGGCTGATTAGATCTTTTTTTTAAATAAAAATTTCTTTTAGAATATTACAGATGTCGATTTATTGCTTGTCTGTTAGCGACTTCGCTTTCGTTGAGAATTATTGTGGATATGTAAGGAGAGGAATAGTAAAAATTTGGTTAGATTGTGTGAATGATGATCGGTGTCGTAGTGGTTAGTACGCTTTGGCTTTCGATATCGAAAAAAACTACCTTCACCATGGTTAGGCGTTGGATGGGTGACCAAAATTTTGTGATCTCGAACTCCTCCGTGCCTCACGGTTGATCCCGGTCGCTATTGCAACCGTTTCTACCCACCATTGGGCCAGCGTGGTGGTGTTACGGCCCACACCCCTCATGTGTTTCTCCATGAAGAAAGCTTGTGCCCAAGAGTGGGACGTATATAGGCTGAGGACGAGAGCGAGTGGCGACATGATGAATGATTGATTGAGAAGAGACTAATTCTGAGACTTACGAGTAGGCTTCATAAAAACTTGAGCGGTACTTACGTGTAATGTACGAGTAAATTATACCTACGTACAGTCGGGAATGGAATCGGTGATCGGCCACCTCTTGTACGAGTAGCCTAAGTAGCATGAGCAGTGCGATATGATATTTCGTCATCAGCCTATATACGTCCCACTGCTGGGACAGGCCTTCCTCATGAAGAACCGCACGAGGAGTCAGGGCCGTAACACCACCACGCTGGCCCAATGCGGGTTGGTATAGAAACGGTCACAAATGCGACCGGGACCAACGGCGTAACGTGCCTTCCGAAGCACGGAGGAGCTCGAGATCACAAAGTCTTGGTCACCCATCCACGGCCTGACTATGGCGAAGGTAGCTTTGTTTTCGACCGAATCCAAAGCGCACTGACCACTACGATCATAATGCGGTGTACATGCTAAAAGGACAGTTAAAATCCTGCTCTGAGGGCACCAGTAATTTTCTTATATATATATATTTATATATATTTAAATAAGAAAATTACTGGCTATTTTAGCAACACCAAGAATATCTAAAAAAAAGAAAATATCCCAGCATCGTATTTTTCCATGAAAATAATAGCTGATTCCAACATCCTGAGCATTACAATACACAAAAACAACAAAAATGAAAAGATAATTAATACACAATGATTAGACTGGGATTAAAATCGGAATACGTGACAGTTGACATTTCAAAATAGAATACATACATACATATAAATAACTCTTTAACTCTTTATTGCATATTTATTTTGTACACGCGACTCAGCTTTTTTTTGTCAGCACTTCTCCTATAGCAGGTGGGTTGTTAGACATTTCTTTTAGAAATAAGCCCTACCTTTTGTACTTTTGTCTTTTAATGTTCTCCTGTTCTGTATTTTGTGTACAATAAATTGTTAAATAAATAATAAATAAATAAACAAAAAAATACAATGTAAAAAGCAGAAGTATACAAGGGAGGACTTATCTCTAACAGGGACATCTTCAATCATCTTCATTTCTTCTTTAATCACGACTATTATCCCCTAAGGGTTAGTCAGAGACTAGGCAAAAGCACCGCAAAAGCCATTGCCATAGTCCGCGCTTCACCAAGCAGTGACTGCACTCAGCGTGACAGGTGGTGAGCCCGTCGCCGCTATAAGCTATCGGATGGCTGTGCAGTTCTAAGACTATTAGTCGCGCGACACCCACGGGAAGAGATGAAATAGACGGATAAAACTACCACCTGTTGGCATTTAAATAAATGAGTTCCATCAATATTCCGCAATATGGCGAGGTATTTTACATTCTTTGTCAGGCTACATTTTTCTAATGCCGTTGAAAAATGTCGCTTCAAAGCATTCAAAGCAAATTTTGAAAAAAAAACCTATCATTCTGTGTTAAGAATCAATATCAAAATTAGTAGTTTATGTAACTGTCACATAATATAGGTTATTAAAACACGAGCGTGGTTTTAAAAAACGAGCATTGACGTGTTTTTAATAGTATCACCCGAGTGTTTTAATACCCTACACTCTACTTTATAAACTACACCCATTATTCAAAGAAATAAAACAAAAAAAATTAATTAATTTTATTTATTGTTGGCTGTCTGGAAAACATTTGCCATAATGCCATAATTGCATAATGGTCATTATGTTACAGTTAACATTTTTAAATTTTCGTTTTTATCATCTGTGTTAAAAAGTATGTCATTATGAGTTCGAGCCTGAGTTCATAATTCGAACATTATAACATGAGTGTAGATAAATAATTTTATTTCATTGGCCAAACTTAGCAGTTAAAATCGTCAACATTATACATAGTCACATTTGTTATAAATAAATTTTTTAATAAAAATGACAAAAAAATCTAATAAAATTCACTGCCGCGAGCGCTTGAAGCAAGTACATCCACATAGCGCTTTGACTGTGGTTGTAATCGATACAAGCGACCGGTTTCCGAGAGTAAGGCTTTTCATGAGAAGAACCCGGTAAGAAACTCATGAGCCACTTTATATAGTCAATCATACAATCTATTTGTCACAGTGTTACAATAATACACTGCAATGATGGATACAATCAACAATTAAGTGGAGTGTCCTCGTGCCGTGGGAACACGCACCGTGACGGATCGTCACGTGCTCGGTAATGAACTGCGAGGCGAGGCGAAGCTGCTCCGTAATTGTTTGGGCGTGAGAGCGCGGGAGAGGTTGACCAAGACGAATTTGTGATTGGGGTTGACTGTTTAAATTTTAATATTTCAGGCTGTAGTGGGCTCAGGCAGCGGTAGCCGAGGGACTGCTCGTTCGAGGCCGCGGGAAACGCGGGTTAAATCCCACCGCCTGTATCACTGAGTTCAAATTAAACGTATGTGCAGTTCATTGTGAATATCGCTTGCATCATATTGTGCCCGGTGCATGGCAACAGGCTCGCCAGTTACATGGGGACCAAACATATCTGGCGAAATGTGGGTGTTTAACAACTCTGCCTACCCCTTCGGGGAGAGAGGCGTGATGATATGTAATGTTATATAAGATTTTAGACTTTCACTTTGCATTGTATATAAAAGTTACACACACAGTTAGAAAGAAAGAAAGAAAGAAAAATATTTATTTCGGCACAGACACGAGACATTATACGGACATAAAGAATATATACATAGCTATATTACACACAAACAAAGAAAAATACAGGAATACATAGTAAATATCTATTTGAAACTGTCTCACGGCTGTGCCAAAACAGGTAGCCAATTGAGCATGATGTCAGGATTATGAGTCCTGACGCTGGTTTTCTATTGGCACCTTATATATATATTTTTTTTCATGACAGCTGAATGAAGTTAGTAATACTTACTAAGTAACGTATACAAAAAACATATAAAATTATATAAAATAATGATATACTAGAACATTTTACATTAATCTAACTACATACAAGAGAAAAATGTATTTAAACATATATAAACATATATATATATATATATCGTAATATACCACTACATACCCTATTAAATACTATATGAATAATATAGTAATAATATACTATATGAATAATATAATAATACAGTTACATAATGTAAGTCGCGTGTAGTCCCGTTAGTGTAACTTTTATGTTAATTTATGTTATGGAGTGGGCTGGATGAGAACGGTGAAAATCGAGATTGGTGGAGTGCATTGAGAGACCTATATCCAGCAGTGGACGAGCAAGGGTTGCTGATGATGATGACCCCTACACTTAGGCTATTGTTCAGCGTTACGCGTGGTTTACCTATAAGCGTTGGTTTTTGATTGCGAACAAAGCCGTTTTTGCCACGGCTGGACCGTGGAAGTGTGGTCAAAACTTTTTGATCTCGAGATCTGCCGTGCTTCGGAAGATAAACCATTAACATTAGAAAATGGAATTTTTTGGCTAAGAATTGCAATTCATTTATATTATCATCTATCCATACTAATATTATAAATGCGAAGTAACTTTGCCTGTTTGTCTGTCTCGCTTTCACGTCAAAACTACTGAACCAATTGAACCGAAATTTAGTACACAGATACACAGTCTAGAGCCTGAGAAAGGACAAAGGCTACTTTTTATTCCGATATTCCCATGGGAAGGGGTGCCATGCGGGTGAGTGTAAAAAATTTAAATAACCCAGAAAAATTAAGGATAAATTTACGTCACTATGAAATTTGCTTCTAATAGTAGACTAGGAATACATTTTAAATTACACCAATTGAGGCTCCTGTTCCAATTTAAAAAAAATGGTTTTCCTTCAACACATATAAATCTTTCGCCTTTTAAATAGATAAATCTTTCAGTGTTGAATAGCCTATTTATTGAGGAAGACTATAGGCTACATACCATCACACTATCTGAAAGTAACTATTCTACGCAGACGAAGTCGTGGGAAAAGTTAGTTATTCATAAAGGCAATGTTCTCCTACTAAACATTCCTCCTACTAAACTTCTTTCAAGTGTTTGAACACTTAAAAGGAGAATCCAAACTGGGTTTTTGTTAAAACTTTTATTATTTATTGCAATAAAATATTTTTCATTTTTCATTTTCATTTTCAAACATTACAAGGAAAATTAAATATGGAATAAGGTATTTTGCAATACTGAAAATGACAAAAAGATCATGATAATCTACTGTCTTTTAATGGTTTCACGTTTCATCATAACCTTAAGGTGTGGAATATCAAAAAGAACATCACGATGTATAATAATCTTAATAGATTGAACCAGTGATTTATTGGGAGAAAAGCAGGGTATCTATCACTGGTCAGGTCAACAGTCTGGCATACCTTTTCGGAATACAGAATCGTTCTCGACCTTTATACGTCCCACTGCTGGGCACAGGGAGAAAAAGATGAAGGGTTTTGGACCGTAATACCACCACGCTATCCCAATGGGTGTTGGTGGAAACGGTTGCAATAGCGACCGGGACCAACACCACGCAGGAGATCGTCACAAAGCATCGCATCACAAAGTTTTGGTCACCCATCCACGAACTCGTCTTCTATTCTTCTGTAAAGTTAACATTGCAGTTCTTTAAATTATTCACCGCAGTTTTCTGCTGCATTGCTCCTGTCAGTTTGTCGCGATATGTGCGATATGTCTTCGGGAGGGTTTTGATATGGCGATTTATCAAAACCCTCCCTTGGACCAATGTTCGTAGATTGAAAACGTCAGTAGGTATGTGGCAAAGCGGATATTTGCGGATCCGCTGATATTGTGTTTAATCTATTTAATTGTCCTCAGCCTATATACCTCCCACTGTTGGGCATAAACCTTCCTCGTGGAGAAACATATAAGGAGTATAGGCCGTAATACCACCATACCGGCTCAATGCGGGTTGCTGGGTAGAAACAGTCGCAACAGCGACCGGGACCAACGGCTTAACGTGCCTTCCGAAACACGGAGCATCTATTTAATTATCAATCTTAATTTTTTTCGATGAAATTAGATTAGATTAGAATTAGAAATAATAAATTCTTGTATTGAAGTTGTCTTACTACTTCTTCTATGTCAGAGACTGAGAGAGAATTAAATTTAACAGATTTATTTAAAATTTTAAATATTCATATTGGAATTTAAATAAAATATTCTAAAATAAATGTGTAATAACTTGTGCATTTATCTTCAGATACTACCTAGTTTTAATTTAAAAAAAAACAAAATATAAATAGCTACAGTCTATTTCTAACAAGTTACGGATATCCTTCATACTTTTATCCGTGCGTATCTGGTGTACAAAAATAACCGCACATGACACATCCCTACAGAAAGATTAAGATTATGAGGAGCATGAATGCATCGTGGGCTGTTTAGTGGGTGCATTAGCTAAATTGGGTGTAACCAAACATTGTGGGGACGTGTTATTGATATGCTGATTGATTGGCCACTTGTGAAACGTGATAGCTTAAACCATAGATTAAGAAGATAGACAAAAATTCAATATCGTTTATTCTATTTAGATAATACTTATGAACGATAAACTACGCTATTCGTTCACAAAACTACCAGGGGGCCTTGTTCTGAGAAGACTGGGCAAGAAACTCAGCAGGTTTCTAATACTCCCTTTACATTAACATTGATTTTTTTAATGTCAAAAACAACAAAAACAACTATGACATTGAAGTTTTAGAAGTAAAATATAAATTAATAGCTGAGCTGTATATTTTGTAGTTTACCACATTTTCCGTTACAAATTTAGGTAGTCTAAATATTACTTAAAAAAAAAAATTAAGGTTACGTTTACTTGGAGGACAAAGACTTGTAGGAATGAGCAGTTTACACATTATATATAAATATAATAAATCATCTGTATATCCCCGATGATGTTAACCCGAGCATATTGCACCTGCTGTACACAATGTAAAACAAGTAATATTCAGAATATTCTGTGATAATATATTTGATGTTATAAACCTTTGAAGAAAAATATCAAGAATTAGCTTAGAGTATATTATATGTAACATAATAACATCAGCGCTGTCTAAGGGTGTTACCAGACTAATCGATCGATCGTCTATCGATGGCATGGATCGTTTGTAAAATGGATTAGTCGATTACGATCGATATATTCTACCATACGATTAATAGATTTTTCTATCGATCGATGCTCCCGATCAACGATCGTGTTTTTAACCCCTGACACAAAAAGAGGGGTGATATAAGTTTGAAGTGTGTGT
The DNA here is from genome assembly GCA_910589355.1 of Parapoynx stratiotata. Lineage (NCBI taxonomy): Eukaryota > Metazoa > Arthropoda > Insecta > Lepidoptera > Crambidae > Parapoynx > Parapoynx stratiotata. The sequence continues at coordinate 12,131,984 of OU342481.1, forward strand.
TTGTGTGTGTGTCAGTCTGTCTGTGGCATCGTATCTCCGAAACGGATGAACCGATTTCGATTCTGTTTTTTTTGTTTGAAAGATGGGTTGGTTGAGTGTTCTTAGCTATGTTTCATAAAAACCGACTAAGTCATTTGAAAGATATAAGGAGTGAAAACAGTAATAAAAAATCAAATATTTACAAATATACCCGAGTTGGGTAAGGTGTGAAATAAAAAACATACATGCATAAAATCACGCCTGCAATTCCCGAAGGGGTAGGTAGAGTCCAAGGAGCACTGTGTTCCTTAAGACCACATTTAGCCATTCAAAAATTGGGTTTGGTCAGATGAAAAATCATGAAAGAGTAGTAACAAGTGGCTATCTCATCGCATACACAATCACAGACCCAGTACCCAATACGCCCTTTGTCGCCTTTTACGACATGCTAGGCAAGAAAAGCAGTTGGTACATTCTTTTTGTCCCGGACCAAAACGGGAACACGGGACCGGAAATAAAAAAAATTAGAAATACCTTCATAATAAACCCACCAATGAGCTTTTTTAAGTACAGGTCCTGTCCGTAAAAATCTAAGTGGTGGGTAAATAGGTATAGGCAGAAGTTAGATGTTGAAAACGGTGCGAATAAGAAATACATAGCCACCTGGTTCTTAATTAAAATGTGTGGGATAATATCAAATATATCTCATCACAGTCATATTCTTACCATAATCCAAACAGAAGCTCTATAAAACAAAACAAGCGTCTTTACATACATATATGATTGTGACCCCATTAGGGTGGGCACACATCAAACATGTCGGATTATAGATGCACACAGATTAGCCCTCTGTGGTGTGGGCTCGTCCTAATCGCCGCATGTTTGATTTTGTCTTTACATACTAAGTGAGGGCCCTGTGTGCGAACGGATTTACACATTTTTACGGATATTATAACGGATATTGATTTAAAGCTCCCGCAACCCTATTGTAATTCAAAATCATAGATTATGGTACGTCGTTCTCAGCCTGCGTCCCACTGCTGGGCACAGGCTTTTCTCATAGAGAAACATATGAGGAGAATAGGCCGTAACTGCCTTCCGAATCACGGAGGAGCTCGAGATCACAAAGTTTCGGTCATCCATCCACGGCCTGACTATGTCGAAGGTAGCTTTGTTTTCAATCGAAAGCCAAAGCGTACTTACCACACGCCACCGAGCTCCTTCATTTTTATGGTACATTATTTATTATCTAGGTTTGATTTTTTATTAGAAAATCAAACCATACCGCGAACAATTTTAATACATTTTATGTATATTATACTTAAAATATTCAAACAATACTTTTCGTACATGCATATTACCCTTCTGTTTTTACTAACGTAGAAGGTAGTGATAACCGAGTAGGGAAAACGGTCATACTCGTGCAAGAAGTCTTCAGTTTGATCCCAGCGTGTACCACACGTAAGCATGTATGAGTGTGGGGCGTTTAATGTTTCAAATCAAATCAAAATCAAAAAAATATTTTTATTTCATAGGCCAAGTTCGGCACTTAAAATCGTCAACATTTTATATTATAATGCATTTTACAAATAAATAGTTTATTATGTATTATTTAAAAATTACTGTATTAAATTGTATTAAAAAACCATTGTATTAAACTTCATTACCGCGAGCGCTTGTAACAAGTACATCCACAGGACAGTACAAGTACTTCGTTGACTGTGGTTGTAATTGATACAAGCGGCCGGATTCCGAGAGTAAGGATTTTCATGAGGAGAACCCGGCAAGAAACTCATGAGCCACTTTTTTAAATAGCCAATCATAAAAAATTTCAGTTTGTTTGTACTTATATTCTTACCGCCTTAAGTAGCCATATGTATCGTGTCAGCACGTCCTAATATCTACATCGCCATTGTTTGCGATGATCCGTAAAGCCATTCTTTTGTCCACATTTAATTGCTTGTTGCTTCCACCCTTTGTAATTACGTACCGATAGCAACAAAAAATATAAGATTACACAATGTTTGTTTTTATTCTTTTCAAAGATGTAACAATTTGAGTACGTATTTTTAACGACAAATACCCAAATCGTACACGTAATATTTCATACACACACCATGTAGTTTGATGGAAGTTGTATCCAATTGGTCCTATCCTTAAGTCCGTGAGTTTCTCTTAACTTCATTCCTTGAGTCCCCATTGTGCATAAAGCATAAAATTAAATAAATAGATCGACTTTCTTTGCTGATGTTACAGTGGTCACTTTACAAGAAAACACTTTTAGGTTAAGTGTGTCGTGGCTAGCTTGCTCATGTTGCATTACATTCGCAGCTGTACAATGGGGAAAGTTTCTGACATGGGAAAAGGTTTGTTGTATGACACGACCATTACAAGGATTTCCTATCTACTTAACTACCTACCTACCTACCTGTCTCCATCTTCTCGCGGTAGGCAAAGTATACTATTGGGTCCTATGAAATTGGTGTTTTTTTTCTCTCTTAGTATTTTGACTGTAACTATTAAGATTCAGAGTATTCCTAAAAAATTACCTCGTCTAAAAATACACTATATTTTTGAGCTTTTTTGATTTGTTTTGATAATTTGTTGTAAGTTTAATTGTTATTATTATTAGGTCCTTACCTATGAAATTGGTGTTTTGTATGGAGATTTTGGGGAATTCTGCATTTTCCATACTAACATGTTATCAGTTTTCTTCACAACGACAAATCCAGAGATAATAATATTTGGCATGTATCATTAGACAAGCTTTAGTAATATGTGTAATATCACACTTCATAAAAATTATTTATCGTTTTTAAGTGAATGCAAATAAAATTATGTATTCGGGAGGCACTTAAAAAGAGTTGTCTCCGTGTCCAATTTTAACACAATTAAACTTACAACAAATTATCAAAACAAATCAAAACAGCTCAAAAATATAGTCTATTTTTAGACGAGGTAATTATTTTTAGGAATACTCTGAATCTTAATAGTTACAGACAAAATACTAAGCCAGAATAAAAACACCAATTTCATAAGTAAGGACCCAATAATATGAGTATAGATAATAAAATATCAAACCTTTTCTTTATCATCTATCCTGTTAAATAATGCCTCCTAACACAACACCAAAATTGCTTGATGCACACAATGTACTACTAGATCGTCCTTACATTCCTATAAAGTTATAACATTTATTCAAATCCATTAGTTATTTTTTTTATACAATACGCCCCATATTGCTCTGCCAAGTCGTTTGTCGTAAAGGATCACTATAATTCATCATCTCTTCAGTCTGCATTCTTCACGTCCGCCATCTTTTAAACTTGCGGAACGGTGTGTGTTTTCCGCGGGAATAGGATAAGTAATCATCAATCTTAGTAATTTGATAAGTTTCTCTACTATGTGTCGGTTTAATGGTCTTTGAGTAGGTCATGCTTTCACATTTGTTATTTTGATATGTTGTTTACTTGAATCGATAAAATTATCATACGAAGGATTTGTTACTCTTCCATTCAACTGAGAACATTAACTCTAATGTTCATAAACGCTATTTAAGTCTTAAAGCTATGATCAAAAACATGTTTAACCTAAATAGCGTTTATAAAATTGACGGTGTATGTTGTAATGTTTTTTAACCATTTAAAATGACGTTTTAGTCGCTGGTAATAACGACCTTAGTTGTTCTTATTATGTGTAAAAGCTTAAATATATAAATAAAAAAAGAAATTTACTGGGGAATGTATTTTTACGCTACAATGCACTATACCTGCGTAGTAGTGTAATGATTTTCACTAAATTGGGAATGTCTGTGAAGTAGTGAAGTAAAGCTTTCGTAAAGAAAGAATGAAAATATTTATTTGGTATCGTAACTAGGTACAAACATTTAATACTTTAGATTGCACATTAAAATTCCTATTTCGAGTACATTGTCCTACGTCTTTCCCGAGGAAAACGCCGTTACCCAAACAATAGTATCCATTTGGGGCACGCGCGTCCGCGTGGCTCGCACGTGGCAAGATGGCGCTGCCGCCGTCATTAGAATGTTTTGTGTTTATTAGATTAATGTGTGGTCGCTTCGGGAAATTGTTTATGTCTGATATTTTTGAGCAATATGTCGACGATGCTGTTAATATGTCTGGATGTCGCGGTCATGATTTATAGCTGAAGAGAAAGTGAGCAGTGGATTGTTGTGATAATAAAATGTTTGCGGGTTTTTTAGCAGGAATTTTTTATTTGTAATTAATAATTTTTTTGTGGAATATGTTAAATATAAAATCGCGTTGAACGTTCATAGTTTCTACGTATTAATAATTATGAGTCATTGTCCAATATTTATATTCGCCACAGGATATTTTTTACATAAATAACGAATAATTATTAGATTTTTTATACTAGCATAAAAATTAAAAATGAGTTGTTTAATTAAAAATAACGACAGCAGGTGCAAAACGCTATTCGAAGCTCAAATATAAAAATAAAAATCTCAATTATGTAGTAAATTATAGCGCAAACACAACTCTATCAAACACACTGCACAAAGCAAATAAAACGTTAATTATCAGTCAAATCACTAAATCTGATAGGAAAAATCTGAATTCGTCCCCACAAAAGCGTTTGTTGACAATAATCATACCCTGCTTCATTGTTTTTGATTGAATACACAAAAATGCATTGGGTTTTTACGTAATGCCGTGTTTTATTATCGTTATGGGAAACTTTTCCCCAACTGTTTAGCTTTCACACCCACGGTTTTTGATTAAAATTGACGGTAATGTAGGGGTGCAAGGAAGGGAGCATCCTAGGTCCTTCCTTTGCATTGTGTTGGCGAACGATTTTAGCCTGATAATATGACTTGGTAAGTTAGATTTGCTATGTAATGGTTCGGTGATTGTATCTTCGTAATTGAGTCCGGCGTATTGTTTTGTTGGAAAGTTAACGATTTTAGTCGTATTATATTGTCACCTGTCTATATTGTGTTGATGGCTTTAAATATGTCCAATGATATGCAAATGTTGATTACGATGGCGTGTTTAGTTTATTGATCAGCGGTCCTGGCGGTTGAATCATGCATTTGATTCTTGTAAATTATTAAGTGCTTTATTATATTGACATTATAAGTTATTATTATTATTATTCACATGTATTGTATGATTAGATATTATTTTTAGGTACTTATGTATTATTTTTTTGAGCGTAACTGTTCTTTAAAAGTGGTCCCTACTATTTTTTGGCCCCTGTTACGTTTACATATATACATTTAATCACACTATTATCAGCTAAGGGTTAGTCAGAGACTAGGCAAAAGCAGTCCATTGCCATAATCCGCGCTTCACCAAGCAGTGACTCAAGGGCGGGTGACTGCACTCAGCGTGACAGGTGGTGAGCCTGTCGCCGCTATAAGATATTGGGTGGTTGTGCAGATCCAAGTCCATTAGTCGCGTTTTACGACACCCAAGGAAAGAGATGGGTTGGTAGTATTCTTTTAATGAGCCGCTACCACACGGCTGTTACGTTACTCCGGAAGGCATAGATATTGCAATTTACGAAAGCGATTAAATCATTCGACTTTAGACTCTATCTTAAGGAGATAAGTGACAATTTTTTTTTTTTTTTTTTAAAAAGTGGCAAATGGGTTTCTTGCCGGGTTCTTCTCATGAAAAGCCTTACTCACAGAATCCGGCCGCTTGTATCGGTTACAACCACAGTCAACGATGTACTTGTACTGTCCTGTGGATGTACTTTGTTACAAGCCCTCGCGGTAATAAACTTTAATACAATGGTTTAATACAGTATTAAACTGTGATTTTAAAATAATTTGTCATAAACTATTTATTTGTAAAATGCATAATAATGTAAAATGTTGACGATTTTAAGTGCCGAACTTCGCCTATGAAATAAAATTATTTTTGATTTGATTTTGATTTGATAAGAGCGTAGCCACTCGCCTTCATAAAATGCAAAAACTATAAAAATAATACTTTTTTAATTTTGTATTAGAATTTATAAGATATAGACTTTTCTTTCCTTTAAATCTTTTAAAACAGAGATTTCAACAACAGAATATTACCTGTTGATTAGACTTCCCATACGTCTACTTTATTAAGATGACATGAAAAAGTAAACCAAATTTATTAAGTACTGTAAAAATTACTAGTTATCTTGCATCTTTTGCTATTAGTTTCGTATCTATGCTTTAAGTAGCAATAAAGGTAATAATTAAATGAAAAATATTTAATATTTATATGGGCATGTTTCTCTGTCGGACTCATAGAATTTATTCCGTATTTAGATGTAACGGTTAGTTTATGGTTGCCCGGGAATTCCATAGGGATCATGCGGGCTTGTGGCGCCTCCCAGAATTGCAGATGTTATCTCCATATACAGGTTATTAAATAGATTATTTTTTGCGAATATCGAATAACATTTTAGGTTGTCAGTCGTTTCTGATCTTCAATATCTGAATATAACGACGCAGATGATAAAATTGTAATCGAGTTTACTTACTTAATAGAACATTTACTCATCATCACCATTATATAGGCTTTCGATCGAAAACAAAGCTACCTTCGTCATGGTCAGGACGTGGATGGGTGACCAAAGCTTTGTGATCTCGAGTCTTCGGAAGGCACGCTAAGCCGTTGTTCCCGGTCCAACCAACCCGCATTAGGCCAGCGTGGTGGTGTTACGGCCCATACTCCTCATGTGTTTCTCCATGAGGAAGGCCTATGCCACCACGCTGTACTGCTAACAACAGCAACACCTTAATCAACGGGCACAAAATTAGTCAATAGAAATATTTATTGTTTCTGAACAACGGTGCTCGCGGTGCCCGCAAAGACGTTCTGGTGCCTTTCAAAGTCAAAGTACGAAGAACACAAATTCAAAAAATTTGGTCACACGTGGATCTCCAACTGCAAAGTCTAGAAACCAAGACTAACCTAAAGAAACCATTAATATAATTAACGTAATTGAACTCAACACTTGTATCGTTCAATGGCGATATTAATTAAGCGGAGTGCACACAATGCGCGCAATGAGCCGTGCGCGACACTTGCCCGTCCATATGCGCGAATGTACGCGTGGGCGATGCGCGTTAACCTGATACTTGGAGTTTAGTTCTGATTGTCATGCTCATGCATTTTGAAAGCAGTAGTTTAATTCTTGGTTGTATTTAAATAATCTTAATTTAGTTTTAGTTTAGTTCAACATATGTTTTTTTTTCTTTTCTTTTGATAAGTTTATGTTCTGTTCCGCCTGACTCATCTTCTGGTTCCAGCTGATAATCAAACCCAGCCTACGCCTACGGGCATACGTGACCTAAACTAAAATTATTTCAGCAGAACGTGTTTTTAATTTTTAATTAGTTTTGTTGATGTAATTCATTTCTTATTGAACTTAAGAGAAACTTCAGTGCAGGTTATTGTGAATATAGTGCGTAACTTTATGTTTTTTAAGTGAAAATAAATAAAATAACTCTATTATAAGCAACGCAAAGAAAAAAGCAATGCTATTGACAGTAAATTGGGTGATAAAAACTATTCGAATAGCTCTGAAGTAAAACGTATCAACATTTTTAGTCGGCATACACGGGTCCCTCACACGGTGCCGCGCGAGAGACGCATGACTGACGTATGAAAGAAAACTGTTATGAATGCATGAATATTAATTTATAAAAACTTTATATTATAATACAATAATTCGCGAAATATGCACGCATTGTGTTTCTCAATGGACGTTGTACTTTTAGAATATTTTAATTGTTTAATAATGTAAAGGTGTATAAAAGAGTTAGTTGGGGGTGTTGGATTTTATAGAATAATAAGCTTGTTAAATTTTATAGAATGAAGTTGACTGTTGCTTTTTTTCTTCTGTAGAATTTTCATTGAAATACAACAAAATAAATTTTTACCCACTACCGCTCATGGCGCTACCATCTAACCAAAACAATAATGTGATACTTGTTACTGTGACATTACAACTTATGTCACAGGTTCACACAACATACACTATGATCACTGTAGAAGTTGCGTTTGAGTTGCAGAATGCTATTCTTAAAGTTTCCTACTTGCGCTCAAGAAGACTGTAACCATTTACCATAGGACTGCTTATTTGATAAGAAACAATAGTACATCTCTTGAAGTTAGCGGTCAACAAACAGCAGTAGATAATTTATAATTTAATCAAAATATTTTAACCGTATTTGAATATTCTTACAATTTTTTTAATAAACTCTTATCTCTACTCGCAGTCGAAAACTTACGCGACTCTTAAGATTTAACAAATATTGTTAGTTATATTAAGAATGCCTTGTTTTTGCATCGGTGTTAAAAAACATACACATACATACAATCACGCCTGTAATCCCCGAAGGGGTGCGCAAAGTCCAAGGAGCACTGCGTTCCTTAAGACCACATTTAGCCATAAAAAATAGGGTTGGTCAGATGAAAAAATCGTGAAAGAGTAGTAAAGTGGCTAGCTCATCGCCTACACAATCACAGACCAGTACCAATACGCCCTTAGTCGCCTTTTACGACATGCTATGCAATAAAAGCAGTGGTACATTCTTTTTTTTAAACAGATAGGTGTAAAAGCAATGCCGCATATTTTAAGTCCCCGTCCGTCCTAGTTAGACACATAATTAAAACAAATGATTTACGAAACCGCCCCGTCATACCGCATGCAAGATTCGTAAAAAACGAAGTACGATTTTATAAATTGATATAAATTGTGTTTGAACTAGATTCTGCTGGTCATTCGGTTGATTATACTCGTTCAGCTGCGAAAATAGGTAGTACAGTCTAAACTACAGAGCTTAAAGTCGTCAATATCAGAATTATACACGTGGGCGCATGCGCAATTCTTTTCTATTGGAATCTGATTACATTCTTTATAAAATATTTTCTTGTGTCGTTAATTTCTAAATTTTGACTGTGTACAATTGATCCTTATTCTGTATTGATACAACCTCTTTGCTGTTTTTCTACTTTTCTATTTATTTATTTTGAGGGAAACAAGCAATTACAATAGAACTTAAAGGATAAAACACAATAACAAATACATAAATCAGTAAAGTTTCCTCAGATAATAATAAACAGACATAAATCATAATCTTAAGTAAAATGAATAAAAGTGACAACAATAATATATAATAATACTACCAAATAAATAATAATAAATATACTAAATAATAGAAGATTATAAACTAAACTTCAACTACGGCATTAATTAAATTCCTAATTTGTAATTTATAGTGATGCAAATTATAATTAGAAATATCTTAATCAACAGATAAATTATTATATTCTCTACAAGATCTTAAAACTAATGCAGGAGATAGTGATATCACTATCTCCTGCATTATTTTCTATCCCGTTTGCAAGAACGAAATATGCAATGAACTCCTTAGTTTTAAGATCTTGTAGAGAATATAATAATTTATTTGTTGATTAAGATATTTCTAATTATAATTTGCATCACTATGTATGTGTTCAAGGAGGAATGAAGAGTCGACGTGGTTGTGCAAAATTTTGTAGAGAAAAACTTGATCTCGCTCTAAACGACGACCCTTTAGCGAGGGTATAGATGGTACAGTCTCATGGTTGCGCGAAGCCTTGAACTTTAAACATCTTGCAAACTTATTATTAATTCTCTCAACCGCTTCTATTGATACATTATACTGCGGATTCCATGCTGATTCCATTATACTTGATTTTGCTGTCTATTTATATATCAAAATTAATAAAAGTCAGTTGTCACCAAGTTGTCACCGTATCCATCCTTCGGGAGCAGTGTTTTTCTCACCCATTTGCACCCACACCTGAGCTGTCACTAACATTATTAATGTATGTATTAATTTTAATTGTACAATTATTAAAAACAGGTTTATTGGTGTGAGCGTAAAAAACATTTTTATTTTTTTATTATATGTACCTATTTATGTACTGGTTCTAAAGGTGTGTACAAATTATGTAACATAAGATGTTATACAACATTGCTATTTAACATGTTTCAGATAGTGTTAACACTGAATGTTATAAAACACGTATTGATATTTATAACAATGTTATCAATGTCAACTTAGCACTGAAGAACGACAACCGACAATGGTTATATAACATTGTAACATTGCATTGTTATGAATAATGTGTACAGTATTGTTTTATGTTGCAATGTTGAATAACAAGGCTACATAATGCGGACGTGTTATAAAACACAAGTTATAAATAATAAATAAATAAATATCTTCAGACATTCACACATATTAACTAGCCCCATTTAAAGCAAATAATGCTGGTCGTGTTACGGACACTAGATGACGGATAAATATTAATATTGGGTCCTTACCTATGAAATTGGTGTTTTTTTCTCTCTTAGTATTTTTTCTGTAACTATTTCAGATTCAGAGTATTCCTAAAAAATAATTACCTCGTCTAAAAATAGACTATATCTTTGAGCTCTTTTGATTTGTTTTGATAATTTGTTGTAATTTGACACGGAAATTGGACACGGAGACAACTCTTTTTAAGTGCCTCCCGAATACATCATTTTATTTGCATTCACTTAAAAACGATAAATAATTTTAATGAAGTGTGACATTAGACATATTACTAAAGCTTGTCTAATGATAGATGCTAAATATAATTATCTTTGGATTTGTCGTTGTGAAGAAAACTGAAAAAAATTTAGTATGGAAAATGCAGAATTCCCCACAATCTCCATACAAAACACCAAATTTCATAGGTAAGGACCTAATATATATAAACATTCAAGACTGGAGTACATGTGTTTCTCTATGAGGAAGGCCTGTGCCCAGCAGTGGGACGTTTATAGGCTGAGGACGAATTGGAGCTAAAGTATGTAACCGCCATATTATATGTCCTCATTCCCTGGACGAAGTTGTAATTTTTTTTTAGTTATCTCCGTAGATAAATCTCTTCGACACGCGCCAGACGTCGCGACAGTTTTTTTTTATAGAAAAAAAATTGCCAGTTGGTATTTTTAGAACCGGAAATAGCTGACGTACTTGAAACTCGCTTTAAGGGATTTTTATTGATTTTTTCTGTGGTTTTTAGATAAGAAGTAAGTGGTAATATAACCTTGATTTAGTAAGATGGGCGAATTGCATACCATGAAGCAGAATATGAATCTTCTATACTTATGATAAATCTGTAGAGAGGTCAATTCTGTACATGAAATATATTTCCAAAATAACTATCAGGGGGTGATTATCGATAATGATGCCAAAAAAATGCAATCAGTAAAATTTTTGTCTGTCTGTGTGTATGTTCGTTATAGAAACAAAATCTACTCGACGGATTTTAACGACACTTGGTACAATTATTCTTCATACTCCTGGGCAGGCTATAGAATACGTTTCATCACGCTACGATCAATAGGAGCAGAGCAGTGAAGGGGAATGTTAGAAAAACGGGAGAAGTTACTCCATTTTTTAAGCTTCCGTCGCGTGTGCAGCCTCAATGGTTACAGCTACATAGAAATCATGTATGACGGAATTGTTCTCCTTAAAATTATATAAAAAATATCCGAAAACATCATATGTTTATCTTTTATGGTTGACTCACAATAACACGTGTAACTCCCAATAGCTTAGCAGTTCGGAGCTTTCTGATTATATTTGTCTACTCTTACGTTTATAACACTCTCACTCATCCCCTATAAAAAAAAAGTTCCGGTAATTTGAAGGGATAGCTTAAAAACCATAGTTACCGCGGACGAAGTCGCTGGCAACAGCTAGTACATATAATAAAACTATAGAGGTCGAATGTATATGGAAAAAAAAATGCTTAAAACGAAATCAGGGGGGTGTAAAAAGAGGGAAAATACCAAAAAATATTATTTGAATTTTTTTGTTCCTTTGTTTGTCTGTTTGTACGGGCTAATCTCCGAAATGGCTGGACCGATTTCAATGAAATTTTGCATGGTGATACCTTATATCGTTGGTCAACATCTTAGATCTTTTTATTCCGTAAAATTAAAGGGTTCCCGTGGGATAGTTAAAAAACCAGTAACAGCAACAGCTAGTTATAATATTTGTAGCACGTTATTGTATTAATGAGGAGCTCGGTGGCGTAGTGGTCAGTGCGCTTTGGCTTTGCACGAAAACAAAGCTACCTTCGCCATGGTCATTCCGTGGATGGGTGACCAAGACATTGTGATCTCGAGCTCCGTGCTTCGGAAGGCACGTTAAGCTGTTGGTCTCGGTCGTATTTGTGACCGTTTTCACCCACCAACCCGCATTGAGCGTGGTGGTGTTACGGCCCATACTCCTCATGTGTTTCTTCATGAGGAAAGCCTGTACCAGCAGTAGGACGAATATAGGCTGATGACGATTGTATTAATTAGGTACCAATATTCAACGAGAAAGGTCGATGACGTTGAGGTACGGCTTGACTTTCGATATCGAAAATAAAGCTACTTTCGCCATGGTCAGGCCTTGGATGAGTGACCAAAACCATGTGATCTCAAACTCCTAGCGTCGAAAGGCACGTTATCCGTTATTTGTTGCTATTCAACTGTTTCTACCCACCAACCTGCATTAAGCCAGCGTGGTGGTGTTACGGCCCATACTCCTCATGTGTTTCTTTCCATGAGGAAGGTCTGTGCCAAGTAGCCCAGTAGTCAATATTCGAAGCTTCGTGGGTTTTGAAGGAACTAGGTAATAAAAGTGACAGTACTTCCTCAAGGAACTTCTAAAAAGGTTTGACATTAAACGATTCCGCTTACAAAAAAACAGATTTTTTTCATCGGTAATTAAAAAAGCAATCCGAGTGCGTCAACCCCCAATTAGCAGCGAGCCGTCGGTTTTTTTTACATAAAATGGGATGGTTTTTACCTTTTTAATAGTCGCTCGGTTATCGGAGGCTGACAGTGAGCCTCGTAATTTATTCGGCAGATAACCGCGACGCCTGCGCAAGAATGCGTCTCGACGTGTTTATTAGACGGAAAACAAAGGTTTAATGTGTTTGTGGTTTTGATTTAGAGGACACGTCAAGGTTTAAAGTGACAGAACGAGATTTTTGTTTGTGACAAAAAATTTAAGAAATGTCAAAAATTATCACGATTTTTTAGCGAAATAAATAATAAATAAACAAATATCCTTAGACATACACACCTATCAACTAGTCCAATTTTAACTAAATGCTGCTTGTGTTACGGATACTAGATGACGGACAAATACATATATTCGATAAATACAGATAATTATTCAGAATATATATAATATTATACATATATAATGAACATCCAAGACTGAAGAACAAATGTCTGAAAATTCATCACCCAAACACTTGCCTCCACTGGGGATCGAACCCAGGACCTCGTGATGGCGGCGCCTTGAGACCGGCGTACAGACCACTCGACCACGGAGGTTGTCACACACAGTATATTTTAGAGATATCAACATCATATATGCCCCGAATCATTAACTGCTGGACATGGCTGTCCTGGTTTGCCATTTTCCATTTTAAACACCACTAGAGGGTCTAAAATCGTTATATCAGCAATCCTATAACATTATTCTGTTCTAGGGACAAGATCACATGACATAACATATATATAACGTCTATTACCCCGATTGTTTAATAGTTTAATCACCCACATTGAATATGTAGGTGTTACATGTGTAAATGAAGAGCTCGGTGGCGTAGTGAGTTCGCTTTGGCTTTCGATATCGAAAACTAAGCTACCTTCGCCATGGTCAGGCCGTGGATGGGTGACAAAAACATTGTGATATCGAACTCCTCCGTGGTCCCAGTCGCTATTACAACCGTTTCTACGACATGTGTAATTTACATTCCTATGATCAAGGGGCGATACTACGACGCGCTTGTTAGGACCAGCGATGTTCATAAACAGTACTTCGAGAGTCAAGATGCCCCATATGGTGTTATTATCATCTAACATGAAGGCTTCCTTTGTCCGTCTGTCTTCAAGTGCGTGTGAACATTACGTATTTCAGTGCTAGTTAGGATGCATTTAATATTTTTTTACAGTCAATCAAATGGCGAATTTTTTAAATTAAATCCTAAATAACATAACCTAACGTAACATACATCAATAGATATGAAAACATTAAATCACTGTTCTAATAAATACGTTACTTTTTAATTAACATTTTATCAGCAAATTACCTGGACTGTATTAAATAAAAAAACCGGCCAAGAGCGTGTCGGGCCACGCTCAGTATAGGGTTCCATAGTTTTCCATCCGTCACAATTAGTGACTCCACTGCTGCACTGAGTTGAACAAAATTGGCTATTTATTATTGGCCGGTTACAAATGCTTGCATATATGGTTATGTCACAAATTAAGTTCAAAAATAATTTTGTAAAATTATTCAAAAACTATTCAACCCATCAAGTTCAAAATAATTTTCCTAGAAAGTACTTATAAAGTTCTACTTTTGAGAATTTTTTCATGTTTTTTGAACTTATGGTTCAAAAGTTAAAGGGGGGGGACACTTTTTTTTAACTTGCGGAGCGATTATTTAGAAAATATTTTATCGAAAAAAGGTTGTTGGAAACCTCTATTCATTTTTAATCATTACGTTACGGTCTATAGGCACCGCCCATAATGTAACATTTTATTCCACTTTTGATTTGTGCACTTTGTCGGCGTTATTAATATAAATATAAATAAATAAATATGACGACCTCCGTGGCCGAGTGGTCTGTACGCCGGTCTCAAGGCGTCGCCATCTCGAGAGGTCCTGGGTTCGATCCCCAGTGGGGGCATGTGTTTGGGTGATGAATTTTCAGACATTTGTTCTCCAGTCTTGGGTGTTCATTATATATGTATTATATTATGTGAATGTCTGAGGATATTTATTTATTTTATTTATTTAAATATCCTCAGACATTCACACCTATCAACTCTAGTCCCATTTTAAGCAACTTAATGCTGCTTGTATTAAGGATACTAGATGACGGACAAATATATTTAATAGATAAATACATATAATTATTGAGAATAAACATATTATAATACATACATAATGAACATCCAAGACTAGAGAACAAATGTCTGAAAATTCATCACCCAAACACTTGCCTCCACTGGGGATCGAACCCAGGACCTCTCTAGATGGCGACGCCTTGAGACCGGCGTACAGACCACTCGGCCACGGAGGTCGTCAAATACATACTTATTCATTCATAATACACTTAATACACACATATTTATTCAAAATTTCAGCTCTCTAGTGCTAACGGTCACTGAGATTATCTGCGGACGGACAGACATACAGACAGACATGGCGAAACTATAAAAGTTCCTAGTTTACTACGGAACCCTAAAATATATTTTTTTTTGTTCAAAAGTGTTCACAAAATAAGCAAATGGCACAATGATAATTTTTACCGTACACTTTGCTTACCCATTTATTTACGCAGCATTCTGTTATAAAAATTATAATATTAGACATTTTATAGTTATTTAATAGTTTCGTGTGATTATTAATTCGCCATTGCAACCTTTTCTCTATATCACAGTAGGTACCTATTTTACTGAACATTTCAAGGGAAATGTAGATGCTAGCACGTCTGCCTACCCTTTCGGGGATGGAGGCGTGATTATGTTAATTTTTCTTTCTTAAGCTAAGCACGCATGTTAGGCACAAAATACGGTGTGTTGGATATAATTGATAATTCTTGTGTAAATTATTAAACAATTTGAATAAAACCTCTAATCGCTATCAAAAGGAATTTGTTTTACATATATTCAATGAGCTCAGTAATGAGCACAGCGCCTTACAACGCGCGATAAGGGCGCATGCACACGGTGATCAATGATAATGCGCTGCCCGATTCGAACGTTTTGTAAACACGACCCTATCGTGTGTACCCGGCTCAATTTATGAGACTATTGACGCATACATTCTGTGTATAGAGTTGTTAGTTCAGGTTGAAAGTTGCTAGTCTAGTTTGGCTATAGATTATACAATGGACAAGCTTAAAACGGGAAAATGATAGCAAAAGAGAAAAAGAAATATTAGGTCCTTACCTATGAAATTGGTGTTTTGTATTTAGATTTTGGGGAATTCTGCATTATCCATACTAAAATTTTTTCAGTTTTCTTCACAACGACAAATCCAAAGATAATAAATAACATTTGGCATCTATCATTAGACAAGCTTTAGTAATATGCGTAATATCACACTTCATAAAAATTATTTATCGTTTTTAAGTGAATGCAAATAAAATGATGTATTCGGGAGGCACTTAAAAAGAGTTGTCTCCGTGTCCAATTTTAACACAATTAAACTCACAACAGATTATCAAAACAAATCATAAGAGCTCAAAAATATATTAAACTCTTATATTAAACTCTTTATTGCACAAATAAACAAAATTGTAGTAAATACAAAAAGTAAGCAAAGGAGGACTTATCTCTAATAGAGATCTCTGCCAGCCAACCTATCACAGGTGTGTGAGATTTAGTAAGGAGAGGGAAGAGACACCAGTGCAAAAGATGAAAAAAAAATATAAAGATAATAAAAACTAAAACTAAAATTAATATAGTCTATTTTTAGACGAGGTAATTATTTTTTGGAATACTCTGAATCTTAATAGTTACAGACAAAATACTGAGAGAGAAAAAAACACCAATTTCATAGGTAAGGACCCAATATTATTTATTTTGTCTAGAAGTAGGGACGTGACCGACCCGCATTGGGCCAGCGTGGTGTTGTTATTATGGCCCATACTTGTTATGAGTTCTCCATGAAGGCCTGCGCCCAGCAGTGGGATGTATATAGACTGAGGACTAGGAGGGACGAGAGCACCTCACGTTTGTAAGTTTGAGGTTTTTCGGCGTGATTTAATCAGGTATTGAACTAGATCCGTAGCAGAACTAAGGAGGTAGCGCTCGAGCAGTGGGTAGAAACGTAGAAACAGAAAGCTGAAAGCAGTACCGACCGGGACCACGGAGGAGTTCGAGATCACAAAGTTTTGGTCACCCAGACTTTCTGAGGATGTATGATTTTAAACTTTCGCGTTGCCTTGTATATAAAAGTTATAACACCGGGATTACACGCGACGTACATAGTGTAGTATAGTATAGATACTACTTACTGCTCGACGTTTCGGCTGGGTTACACCAACCGTGGTCACGAGCTGACTGGCGCGGCGTCGTCTGCTCGGATGGGCCCGTGAATCTTCTTCTACCCGCACATTATTAATATCATAGTCACTACGGCATACCACACAACAGTATCTGTGTTAGTTTGTAAAGGTACAGTCCGCGGCGTTCACTTGTTAATCACTGGATTCCACGCTGATGACAATTCGCTGAGACGACCGACGCCGCGCGCCGTCAGCTCGTGACCACGGTTGGTGTAACCCAGCCGAAACGTCGAGCAGTAAGTAGTATCTATTAGGTCCTTACCTATAAAATTGGTGTTCTGTATGAAGATTTTGGGGAATTCTGCATTTTCCATACTAACATTTTATGAGTTTTCTTCATAACGACAAATCCAGAGATAATAATATTTGGCATGTATCATTAGACAAACTTTAGTAATATGTGTAATATCTATCACACTTCATAAAAATGTATCGTTTTTAAGTGAATGCAAATAAAATGATGTATTCGGGAGGCACTTAAAAAGAGTTGTCTCCGTGTCCAATTTTAACACAATTAAACTTACAACAAATTATCAAAACAAATCAAAAGAGCTCAAAAATAAAAATATAGTTTATTTTTAGACGAGGTAAATATTTTTTAGGAGTACTCTGAATCTTAATAGTTACAGACAAAATACTAAGACAGAATAAAAACACCAATTTCATAGGTAAGGACCCAATATATACTACACTATGTACGTCGCGTGTAATCCCG
This sequence comes from Parapoynx stratiotata, assembly GCA_910589355.1. Taxonomy (NCBI): domain Eukaryota; kingdom Metazoa; phylum Arthropoda; class Insecta; order Lepidoptera; family Crambidae; genus Parapoynx; species Parapoynx stratiotata. The sequence continues at coordinate 12,149,822 of OU342481.1, forward strand.
GTGTTATAACTTTTATATTTCTGACACTCAGTTGCACAAAGATTTTTTAAAGACGACATTTAGTAATGAGACATTAAAACTTTAAAGTTCATTAAATTTAAAATTGGAACAGAAAATAGTTCTAGCTTATGTCTCTTTAGCATTGATAGGGTGCTAATGTCGTTTTGTGCAACGTAAAAACTACGCTAAGGTGTTCTTTTGACACTTCAATAAAAAAATTTAATGGAGCATTAGGGATAATGCCGATATTAAATTTTAAAGTTCGTTTCTGCAACTGGGTGTGAGAATGGTAATGTTATTGAAAAAAAAGGAATATTTCTTTCCTGGCAACGTTCTTGCACGGTCATTGTATGATACGGTGTGTGATGTGGACAAATAAAAAGTCCGGAGATGTCGTCACTTATGGTATATGTATATTTTAAAACCTAATGCACACTGAAACAATGTATAAAAAGGTACATTTCACAAAGCACTGCATATAAAACTTAATGATATTATCAAAGGTAAAGGTAGGGCTACTTACAATAGTGCCTTCGTAAACTTATTGAAACTTAAACAATTAATATCGTTACAGATTATTTACTCGTATTAAAATTTTATTAATATCACTTATTATTGTTTTTTTATAATATTTATATAATAATTTGCTTCGAGCCAACCGCTTCAGGCACTGACTCTGATAGGAATAAATGGAGACCAAAAACAATTAAAAAAAAGGAGTTTAAAAACAGAAACAAAGAGAAAATGGCCAGAGAAGAGCGCAATAACAGCAAAGATAAAGGGCCTCGCTACAATTGAAGTGGGCAAAGACCTTAATCGTTTTATCACATATCGTGTTTTATTGGCCATGCTAAGGTCACCAACCATAAGAGAGGCCTTTTAATTAAGGTAACGACGATGTGCATTCATGTTAACTATTTCTGATTACTTGATGACTTCATAGAACATCCACATAATGAATGATAACACGTTCCGTGATAACATATCGGCTATCGTAATTCCTTGATCATATCAGCTAAAGCAAACACAGCTAAAAGCTACCCATTATCACACTCAATGTATTAATTCCTTCATTTGTTCCGGAAAATATTGCGGTGATAACGAAAAATGATAGCTGTATAAACTTGCGCTGTACATTAATATCTACGTTGGTTGTTCAGGAAAATTTTATGGTTGACTGGTAGACATACACTCCTTGAAATTTAAGCTTTTAGCCACGCTAAATATAATTTTGGCAATGTTATCAGCAAGTCTGACTCTGTTCATATCTGTTCATATTTCTTGTGAGATGCAACAGCTCGGCTCGGCGCTCGTCATGTGTAGTCTGTACAATCCACCTGTTTTTTTTGGAAAAATCACAAAATTACTTAGCTTGATATTAAGCAGTTGGTTAGTCCCTTTAGTGGTAATGGCTAAGGCTACAGAGTAAGACTAGCCATTTCAACGTGGCCTTCACGATCCCTTAGAAAGCGGGGTGTGTAAGGCAAGCAAAAAGACAGTGGTAGTTGGGACTACTCGTTCGAGAGGTCGCGGGAATCGTGGTTTCGAGTTCACCGCCTGTACCACTGAGTTTTTTGACCCGGGGAAATGGCCAACCCATACCCGACCTTTTGGGGAAGGAAGGGTTATGGGGCTCGAACTCACAATTCCTCCTTCGCGCATAATAATATACTGGCACCATGATCTCATACCGATGTCAGACGCAACTAGGTCAGCCAGCCTGACCTGAAAGGGACCAGTCGACACCTTGCTGGGAAGTGACTGCCGACGAGCGTTACACGGAGTCTTATCATATCTGGCGTAATGTGGGTGCCTTCGGGGAAAAAGGCGTGATGATACATATTTTGATTAGGTTATATTATGAGTGTGTATGTGTGCTATTAAATGCCCTTGCTGCGTGCACAAAACAATCAGTGTCAGTATCTCACTGTTCAAGTTGCACAACTACGACCATTTCCATCGTCATTCTACTATTGAATCAACTTACGCGCTTGTGTTATGAATACCTACCTAGAGGGCGGTTAAATATAGATACTACATTAAAATAAACCCGATCCCGTGTTGGTCCGGGACACAAAAAGAATGTACCAACTGCTTTTCTTGCCTAGCATGTCGTAAAAGGCGACTAAGGGCGTATTGGGTACTGGATCTGTGATTGTGTAGGCTACGCTAGCCACTTGCTTACTACTCTTTCACGAATTTTCATCTAACCAAACCCAATTTTTGTATGGCTAAATGTGGTCTTAAGGAACACAGTGCTCCTTGGACTCTACCTACCCCTTCGGGGATTGCAGGCGTGATTGTATGTATGAATGTATTAAAATAAACTTATAGCCGCCGACATGAGCCGTATTGTAGCGGCTCATTAAATGAATAACTACTAACCCATCTCTTCCCTTATCGTAAAAGCTTATAGCGGCGACAGGCTCACCACCTGTCACGCTGAGTACAGTCACTGCTTGGTGAAGCGTGACTTATGGCAGTGGACTGCTTTTGCGGTTTTTTTGTCTCTGACTAACCCTCAGGGGATAATAGTCGTGATTATGTGAAAAAAAATGTGAAAACAAGAGCAATCCTCGAGTTTCTGGCTCGCTCTTCTCGGGGATGTCTGCGTTCCGAGCGAGTGGCTTTCACTTCACATTCACTTATTCATAAATTGACGTTTTTAAGTGTTTGTATATAAAACCTATAAAATAAAGATATTTTTGATTTTGATTTATATGTATGTATGTAAATAAGCGTATAAACATCCAAGATTATAGAACTATTGTGATTGGGCCGATGCAAACATGTGCCTCTACCGGGGTTCGACACGTAACAAAAATGCCTTGAAACCGACATACAAACTATTATATAAAACTACAGAGATGGAAAGTGTGTTTGTCCTCGCATTTGTCAAAATGTCCACGCCACCGTAAAACGTAAAGGAGCGTGCACAATAACAGGATTACGCGCATCAACGGCTCGGACTGGAGACGAATGTCGAATTTCGTGTCTCTGGGAACATTGTGATACCGATTTTTTTGACATTACTGTTTTATTTCTTCCAGTATTGGTACTTAGTGATTTCCGTACTTTAAATTAAATTATTTGCATGTATACATCTTTTTACGCTGAGTTTGAATAAAGTTCTCCTCAGCCTATATACGTCCCACGGCTGTGCATAGGCCTACCTCATAGAGAAACACATGAGAATGGGCCGTAACACCACACCGTTGGCCCATTGCGGGTTGGGTGGAATAAAGTGAGTTAATTAGGAATATCACTTACTTAATATGTGCTTATACTGTATTCAGGTGCATAATTATGACGACGGACTCAACATAGGCAAATTATATTTAACTACACCTGACTTATTTATATTATTTTAATGAATCCGAAGAATCATTATGAGTTTGAATATTTCTTACTTTTGATAACCACAACGACACTAAGTACCTGTGTTAAATTTAAAACACATTCGCAAAACAATCAACCTTTTATTTAGTTACTTCTATACAATTTCTTTTCTCCAACTTCAAAAGGCCATCGGCCAGTGAAAAATATTTACATTCAGTAATACATCCGCGTTGCGTCACAAAACGCGTCACAAAATGGCGCGCGGTCTTGTCGGATCACTTCGGATCACAAACACAGTTTTTGTACGCATCGTATACGGATCGGATTAAGGTAATCGCATCAACGCGGGCAGCGTGAACGGTGTGGACGCGCCTTTACCTTATTAATGGACTTAAAAGTATTGTTACATTTTTTCTTTTACAAATATTTTGGTAACTAGACACTGCTGGGTTTTTTGGATTAGTATCTTATGATCTTTGAATGAAAAAAGGTAATAATTATATTCTCAAACTTTTAGTTGTTGATTAGTTATTTAAACTTAGAACAAAAAATTTGTTGATCACATCAGGGTTCGAAAGGATACATAGATAATTGTCTATTGGGGATAACAAAAAATTGCACTCTTGAAAGACTACTTCTTTATAAGTTCTAATCTGACGAAGACTGGTTTTGTTCAACCAGCGTCACCAGCGTCAGGACTCATAAACCTGACATCATGCTGAATTGGCTACCTGTTTTGGCACAGCCGTGAGACAGTTTCAAATATATATTAACGATGTATTCCTGTATTTTTCTTTGTTTGTGAGTAATATGCATATATTCTTATGTATATATTGCTATGTATATATTCTTTACGTCCGTATAATGTCTCGTGTCTGTGTCGGAATAAATGTTTTTCTTTCTTTCTTTTATTATTTTCAATAATAGTAGACTACATAATACATCGTACTACAAGTATAATGTCTAATCTGACGGAGACTGAATTTTTTAAATTTACGCTTTATAATTAATGTTGATTTGTGTCATATAATTTTTGCTCAATTTTTTTTTTACAAATTCTCATAAAACTATAAAACAAATTAATTTACACTTACACTTATGGTAATGATACAATAATTATCGGATAATTATCAAGACTCATAATTATCTTGATAAATTTGAACCCTGGGTCACATGAAACACATGAGGGAACTATGAATCGAAACTCACGTCCCTAGGTAATCATTTTTTTATTGTAAACCTACATCTCGTGTCAATAGCACGGGGGAAGGAACTCGAGATCAGAATGTTTTGGTCACTATCAGTTGTCTAACCATGGCAAAAGTTACTTTGTGTTCAAGATTGAAACCAAACTACGTATAAGCTTTGGTTATATAACAGTACACTCCAAATTTTATTTATATGATAAAAATCCACCATAATCGCTATAATTAACAAGTACCCAATATATCTCATAATTTATCAGCACTAAATCTATAACTATTTAAGCATTAAAATTCCCTGTGGACTCTCCCTGATCGATATCACAGATCAGGATCGACGCATACAATGTAGCGACATCTATTGGCGCCAATCGTTAAAACTTACTTAGACTCGATAAAAAATGCTATAAAAACATAAACCCTAGCCTTTTTGTAGTCGGGGTTCCTTAGAGAAATACCAAACTTTATCCAAGATTTTAATGTTTTCTAACTCTATTTGTATGACGACCTGCATGGTCAAGTGGTCTGCACGCCGCCGCCGGTCTCAAGGCGTCGCCATCTCGAGAGGTTCTGGGTTCGATCCCGGTGGGGGCAAATGTTTGTGTGTTGCATATAATGCATTTGTTCTCCAGTCTTGGATGTTTATACATTGTATATTTTTTTAAAACATTCACACCTATCAACTAGCCCCTAGCAAACAATGCTGCTTGTGTTACGGATACTAGATGACGGATTTAATAGATAAATACATATAAATATTCAGAAACATTACAATACAAATAATAGGCCTTTACCTATGAAATTGCCGTTTTTTTTCTCTCTTAGTATTTTGTCTGTAACTATTAAGTTTCAGAATATTCTCAAAAAATAATTACCTCCTCTAAAAATAGAACATACTGTTGAGCTCTTTTGATTTGTTTTGATAATTTGTTGTAAGTTTAATTGTGTTAAAATTAGAAACGAAGACAATTCTTTTTAAGTGCCTCCCCAATACATTATTTGATTTGTATTCACTTAAAAACGATAAATATTTTTTTGAAGTGTGATATCACGTATTTTGCTAAAGCTTGTCTAATGATACATGCCAAATATTTTTATCTTTGGATTTGTCGTTGTGAAGTGACTGAAAAAATGTTAGTGTGGAAAATGCAGAGTTCCCCAAAATCTCCATACAACACGGCAATTTAATAGGTAACTATTATACACATCCAAGACTAGAAAACAAATGCCTGTATTTATCACATAAATATTGTTGTGTTCCGGCAATCAGAGGTAAGATAGCTTGTTCCTCAGTTGTTGGGGATTACAGGTGAAGCTCGAGTCCACCTTCGGCCTTATCGTCACTTACCATCAGGTGAGATGAAGGCCAAGAGCTTACCTGTTATATGTAAAAAAAAATAATCTGTGTTTCAAGAATAGCTCATAAAATCATATTTAAACGTACAGAACCCAAAAACAGTTGCTCGCTTCACCAACAAAAGATCAGTGTCACCGTCGGCATTTGTATGTCGCTCGCAACACCCACCCTGTACAGTACATTATCAAGAGATTATCCCAAAAGGTGGCGGTGGACGCGCCTTTTTGTTGCGTCGCAACAATGTTTGTCGCCTCGTTACACTTTGTCGCGTAATCATGGCTTCTGGCTACGTAAGCTTTTTTGTACAAAAAAGTCTTTGTTAAATCTTCCTATGTTCAATACTCAATAGGCAGTCATTTGCCTACTGTCATCAGAAGAGGATATTTGGTTTATTCTAGAGGAAACTTATTAATAGGTCTTTAACTATGAAATTGCCGTTTAAAAAAAGACCTATTATTTTAAGTAAAATCTGGGAAATGTGAAATACATCAGTTTTTTTAGCAGTGGAATCTTGAAATGATATTTTTCTTATAGTTCTCTTAGAAGTGGTTAGCACGCTTTGGTTTTCGATCAGAAACAAAGCTTCGCCATGGTCAGACCATAGGTGGGTGACCAAATTTTGAGATCTTGAACTCTTGGTCCCGGTCACTGTTGCCACCGCTTCTACCCACCAACTCGCATTGCGCCAGCGTGGTGGTGTTATAGCGACCATGCAGGACCAACGACTTAACGTGCATTCGATAACAAAGGAGTTTGATATGAGAATGTTTTGGTCACCCACCCACGGTCTGACCATGACGAATGAAGCTTCGTATAATGTAAAATCTCGATATACGAGTATTAGGTTACGGATTTACGGTCTATGAGCGCTCGTCTGCTCATTCAAGGTGTCCACGGAAGACCAGCGTCGTGGTGTTCTACGCCCGACACATGCTGAGTGCGACTCCTATTCAGTGCCTTAACCTGCATTGTTTAATATGTCATTATGTATTGTCTTTGTCTATGTTTATTATTTTCTATGTAATTTCTTACTATGTGTGTACTGAATAAAATTTTATTCTATTCTATTCTATTCTACGCCCCACAGAGCTCCGTAAGCCTATTTTTTTTTTTATAATACAGTAGCCTGTTAAGTACAGGCGGGCATTGAACCAGCAATCTCTTGCACTGACATACTAGCAATTTTATTACGAGTGTTATTTTAACGGTTAGTAAAATATTCGGATTGATCAGCTAAAATAACTAATTGGTCAGCAACTAATGGGCAGCAGATATTTCAACTTTTTCAGCAATATAACTAATTGGGTAGCAACTCGAATATTTTCCCTGATGCCAAATTGTTTAATATAGTTACTATGTTTTGATGACAAAAATATTGTTTTTATGGCTCATAAAAAATAACCTTAACCTATCAGAATACATTCCTGGGAATTGATCCTTCATCCTTCATTGATCCTTTTCTGCGTGAATAACAATTTTGCAGACCAAATAATCATCTTGCTGCCCAATTAATTATTCTGCTGACCAAATAAATGCTCTGCTGATCATAGAATTATTTTTGTGCCCAAATAATTATTTTGCCGCCCAAATAATTATATTGATGACAAAATATTTTGTTTGCTGCCTAAATGATTTATCGGCTGACATTTTTGTTACTGACCAAATAATTAAATGGCTGCCCAATTAATTATTTCCCTTTTATTAATAAATACCCGGTTTCATCACAAAGAACGTAAGCTAAGAAATTAATTCCAGACTACCCCCACATTGGCAGCTCTCAGACGGACCGGAAACGGAAGAGGGTGGCGGGCCGGAAGCGGCTGACCGGACCGGACGCCGGATGTGACGTCACTCTTATTGATTGCGACTAATTTACGGAGATATTGTTTGGTTTGGATCGGAGGTGGTGACTAGAATAAATGGTTGCAGTATTGGATTTATTCATAATATTTCATCGCGATTATATCTCATCAAATTTTGCCTGATATACTTCGGTAGATAAGATCCACATGTTTTATTCAAATGCAGTGGTACAGGCGATGAACGAACCCGCAAACTCTTGAACGAGCATGAGTACCTTGTGCCGTTTTCCAACCCACTGGGACTCGAACCCAACATCTGAGATGGCGACATTTGGCGTTGTTAATCTTGCAGTAATTTTTCTATTCTCTGCATGGATTCAGGATTTTCCGCTCCGCCAAAAGCATGAAGCACGGGAGCGAGTAATTCTAATCAGGTTCAAATCACCAGAGAGATAGAGAAAGCGAATGAATGACAGACTTGTTATATGTTTTCGCGTAGTAAGAGGCCATAGCGTCCCCCCGTTTGTTGTACGCGTCGACCACTAGATACTCAATGGTTCTACGAGACGGAGATTGTCATTATTGTATGTTAAGTATTTTGTTGAGTGTTGTTATGTTTATGTTTTATAATGTGTTGTTAAAACTATTAGTTGGTTCACGGTGGGCGATGTGTTCGCAAGTTTTTGATTTATATGTTTTTTCAATTTGTTCTTAACGTAACTTATTCTTTTGTTATTAAGGACCTAGGTAGGTTCTGGGTGGGCGATATGTATAACTCTTTGTATAGAATGATTAGTTCGTGAGGCCGCCACTAGATGGCGCTGTTAACAATCGTAGTATATATAGAGTAAAATGCAAACAAACCTGAATCTCGCTATTGTGATGTCTCGCAGGCGATATATATACTTTTAGGGTCACTTTAAATACACACATTTTGTAACCTAATTTGGCCTTTTATTTCGTAAAGAATAATTAGCCACATTAAGTACCTTGGGTGGTTCATGGTTTATTCATACAACACAATGACTTAAATTTTTTTGCCTTGTCGAAGCCGATTATGTGCATCTCGTACATCCTAAATCTTTATTTCTTAAATTTCTTTTGATAGTGACCCGGATGACAAGAGTTACGAACAAAACCATGGTACTATTTTAGCATTTAATCATCACTATTAGTCATTTTGACATCATTCATGACTCTTAGTACCTAGAGAATAAAGACTATCACCTGTCAAAACTGTAAAAATATTTTTGTGTATGACTGTACAACTTACTAAAAACATCAGGCTCTAGCCCCAAAGGGGGTGTTAACATTAACAGCCGGTGGCGAGTCGGTTGTCTAGTTCGGCAACAGCAAATATTTCTCCTCATAATGACAAAGTAAAATAAAGTGTTCCTATTCTATATGCTTTTGACTGTACGCTCTGAATATGTCCCACTACACACTGGAACATGCCTTCTGTTTTAAAAGCCTAACCATGTTGGACTAGTACGACGTCTTTCGTTATTTGTACTAATTACATAAGACGTCCTATGGAAAGTTAACAACGGGGGATATTTTTGTTTTAAACTGTCGTTTTAGGTGTTTCTGGTGAACTCTTAACGTCGTGTGTTGTAAATATAGAAATACCCGCAAATGAAAGCAAAAGTAAAACTAACTTCAAAATTAAAAAAGACATTTCAATTGGTGGAGCCGTTACACAGACGACGACGCATAAGTAGTTAAATAGCATTATACGCGGCGGCACAAATTTTTTTTTTTTAAATGACTTACATTCCCACGGCTTGAGATTTTAACATGCATTAGTTCTATGAGGAGCTTGGTGGCGTAGGGGTTAGTACGCTTTGGCTTTCGATTGAAAACAAAGCTGCCTTCGCCCTGATCAAAACCGTAATTTATCGCAAACTAATTAGCTTTGTTTTTGAACGTTATTGAAATTATTTGATAGCCAGGCAGAGACAAATAATCCATCCAGAAACTAGTCAGCTAAAAGCATGTCATAATACCAAAAAAGAACCAGCCAGTTTACGGCGTAAACTGAATTGCCTGGAATCAGGCTGGATTTTAAAAACTTCATAATACGCACCCATGACGCTCAAACCATTGTGATCTCGAGCTCCTCCGTGCTTCGGAAGGCACGTTAAGCCGTTGGTTTCTACCCACCAACCCGCATTGGGCCAGCGTGGTGGTGTTACGGCCTCTCATGTATACTTATAGGCTGAGGACGAGTTCTTATTATTCAATTGGAAATTGATTATCACTAAAACACAGATATCGCCTGAGACGTGGTGGTTTGCTGACATCTTGATTGCATTTTAATAGCTAAGTACATAAAAAAGATAGGTAGGTATTTCATACAGGTATAAATATTATTTTGTTTTAAATATGTGGATAACGGTTTTGGTTGTACAATTAAATATTTCAGAATTGTTTAAATGTTGTGTATAAAAACATATTGTGCAATTGTTTGCTGTCTCAATAAATAAATAAAAAATATTGTATTTAACTGAAATTTCAGAATATTTTTGCTGAGACCCAAAGTTTTAAATTAAATGCTAGTGTTAGCTAACAATAAAGAGTTTTATTCAGTTACTTTCGTTATATATCGGACATCTTAACCAGTCAAAACTCACGAGTTTTTTTTAAACCGTTCGTATCAAAAGCGTGATAAAACACCTCATTACCTCATAGTAAGTGCCAAAAAGCTATTAAAAAACGAAACTTAAAAAAAACTTGCAAAAAAATTTAGTCTCTGCGGAAAAAACGCCTACTCGCGTTTTTTTCTAATCTACTTACATCTGCGAAGAGCCACCTTTAAGAACTTCCTTCCTACATACCCTTTTACCTTTTAAAATGTTTTTTTTTACGTAAACCTTATTACGTACAGCAAAGAAACGGTATTCGCTTGCGTCAATCTACATCCATCTCTACATCTGGCCTGTGATAGCTTTATCTATGCTCCATTTTATCTATGGCGCGTAATGACGTTTGAACATTTGGCGCCAAAGCTCTTTGTTTTTTTAACGGCTCTAACCCCACACGTTGCTGGTGACAGCCAGTTTAAGAGAAATTAATGATTGCCAGCTAAGATTTTAGAAATTATGCGAGTAGTTTGGTACTAAAATGTGCATGTTATTTTAAATTTCAACCGCCTCTCTCGTCTAGTGGTTCACACCACCGGGTGTTGATCGGGAGGTCCGGGTTCGATTCCCCATGGGGGCAGAAGTTTTTCTGCTCGGTTTGGTTGGTGGTAGGGCTTCTGAGACCGCCTGGCTAGCTACCACCGTCTTACCTAAATTGGTCGCCATAATAACAATGTTATAAGCATTGTTGTGTTCCGGCAATCAGAGGTAAGATAGCCAGTTCCTCGGTTGTTGAGGATTACAGGTGAAGATCGCTTCCACCTTCGGCCTTATCGTCACTTACCATCAGGTGAGATGAAGGCCAGGAGCTTACCTGTCATATGTAAAAAAAAAAAATAGACTTGTTTTGGGTAGCTAGTAATTTTTTTTTGTAGGAATGTATTTTACTTACCTTAAGCACCCAAAATATAATCGTCATCGTCATCGTCATCGTCAGCCTATGGCAGTCCACTGCTGGACGTAGGCCTCCCCAAATTCACGCCACTTCGATCTATTCTCGGCTTCTCGCATCCAGCTCCTGCCAGCCACCTTGCGCAAATTGTCACTCCACCTGGCCAGAATATAATAGATGGATGAAAATAGATTGACTAAAGGGATATATGACGGGTGTGAGTGGAGATACGAGACGAGAGACCTAGGCGAACGTTCCTCGATCAAATTAAAGACGGTCTAGAGAAGGGCCTGGTCAAAAGTACCCGAAATCGCCGCGCATGTATGAGGACTGTTATGAGTTGATGTAGCGAAAGAAATGTGCAGGGATCGCAAGTGGAAAGATGTAATCTCTGTCCATCCCTGTGGGAAAAAGGCGTGACTTATGTATGTATGTATGGTATGTATATAAGAATATGAAAATTATTTTAAATTTTAATACTTTTCATTTTACCGTAACATTTTTAAAGTAGGCGCTAAATATGAGAAACGAGTTCTGTAAATGGTTTTGAACTCACAAACGTCTGCAGATTACGATTCTGAATGTTGCCTCGAGATTTCCTGATCCATTTTTTTCCGGACCCCTTGGAATATACAGTAAATTGGCAGTAAATCGATTTGGAACTTACCGCTACAGTAACTTTTATTCATTTCAATAATACTTATTCAACAATGTAGATATACACAGCTATTGGAAGGTCTTCACCAGGGTCTACACAACGCGTATAACTTCTATGTTTTATAAAGAATTACTCTAAACGGACTAAGGCATTGCACTAAGCCCTTAGAAACTTTTATTCAGCTCAAAAATACCTACCCAACGATGTAACACATTTAGGCCCGATTTCTCAATCCTCAGATAAAATTATCTGTCAGTCAAATGTTAGCTCTGTCCCTTTTCTTTTTATGACTTTAGAAAGAGACAGTGATAATTTTAAATGGCGGATAATTTTATCTGAGGGTTGAGAAATCGGGCCTTATACGAGTAGCAAAAGTCTAATTATTTATTGCTTTGTGACTAAAAATTTGACTTTGGCCAACTTTTCACCAATTTCACTGATTTCATTAATTTCTTTAATTCCATTATTTTCATAAATTCTGTGCTTTTATTTCTCTTATTCAACAAAAATAAGTAATCCGTTCGAATTATATATGAATGATACATGTTCTGAATTCAAATCTCTTTTCCGTCCGCTAAAAAGTTCTTAACAGAAAAGAGCTATTTTGCTCCCACTTATCGAGGAGCAAAACGACACTTTTCGAACAGAAGTGATGAAAAATATTGTTATTATTACTCCTCTTTGTTCGCAATTATAAGTCTACTAAAAACACAATCCTCAGTTCTTCTGGTTCTAACCCTGTAACTGCCATTACCGACGCGTTACGGAATACGGACATGAAACAACACAATGATTCAACACCAATTCCGCAGCGGTCCAAATCCGCATCAGCGTAAAACGCCGGGGCCTCTCCGACCGATCAAACAAACACAAGGCCGATTAATCAAAAACAAACCACCTAAAACATGAAAGATTAACATGGCCAGATTAAAAAAATAAAGCCAGAAAAAGAAGCTCACGGATCAAAACCATAAATCATGCTCATTAATTTATATTCAAACCGGATTATTTTTTACCGAAGAAAATGTTCAAAAAAGCATCAAAAGGCTATAGGGGGAGCCATTTTGTAAGGGAGCCGACGACCGGGGCGGGAAAATAGAAAGCTGCACGCCAATAGGAGGCGCTATTTCAAAAAGGCGTTCTAAATTCCAACCAATGGGAGCGAGGGCCGGTCCACTCATGCGCTTTTGCGTCGATCCATAGAATTATAGATATAATACGGCAGTGTGGGCTTGGCCTCTGCCGGCAGAGGACGTGTGTGTCTCAATAGACTTTTTTTAAGCAAATAATGTCGAAGTGCCTAAGGACCTACAAATAGTGGATCCTTTAGTAGTAAATTTTGGTGTATTCCTTTTGTGATAAAGATAGTGTTTAAGCTTTTGTGTCACGTGTAAAATAACGTAGTTTTCTTAAAATAAACTCAAAACCCTAATTACATTACCTGCGCGTTCAATACAGTTCTAGATATCTAGAAGTAGGTATATAAAGATTGCTAGTACAGTTGTCGTCGGGTGATCATTGGTGAAGACACGTTGGCAGTGATGGTGATGGCCAGCGGCGGTGGTGGCGGGCTCGTGCAGTCCCCACCCGAAATGATGCACCACCACAACATCATGGACACCTCGTCACACGTCGAGATGATGCCTAGTGAGTACTTTTTCAAGTAAGACTGGCATTTTTATTTTGCAGACTTAAAAAAAAAATTGAAATAGCATACATTAGAGGAGGCCTTTATCCAAAAGCAGACTATTGTGAGTTGATGATGATAATGATAGCGAAATAAACATTTTATTTCGTGCAACAATAATCATATCAATTTTGTGCGCACTAAGATATTTTACCTATGTCTTTTGACATATGTAAAAAAGAATCAGTAAAATATTGGACTAAAATTTTTTTATGAATGAGTAGTGAATTACCGCTACATACCTACATATTACTACCGCCTCTTAGGAACAAATAAACCAATAGATTAAAACTATTTTTTTATGCTACCTTCAGAAACTATAATCTTTGCTACAGCAGGGAATGGGTTATTTCTTTCATTTTTTTAACTGCATTCCGAGTTGAAAAAAAAACGATATTTTTTTATTGAATAAGTTGAGTGAGAGGATTAATAGTTTTTTTTAGGTATTTTACTTGAAAACTCAATTACAATCAACTATTAAACAGATTTTTTTATAGCTGTGCATTTTTTTTAGCTTGGAGTCAATAATGCCAAAGTTATGAACCATGTATTACAAACCATGGAGTTTGTAAGACACCTTGCAATATATCTGGTAGGAACTTTCTCTGCAATCTACATATACCTACATAATATGGATAAAAGTCCAAGCGGATCGAAGGTTAGACTATATAATAACATTTAATAGGTATGTATGTACTTCTTACTTGAGATTTTAAGCGATGCTATTAATAATTTTAAATTAAATAACCTTCAAGCTACCAAAATTAGTATTGTGCCCATTTAGGGATTTGAGTTGCGACAAGTTCACTTTTTTTAACAACTTACTCGTATAATCTACTGCTAAATCATTATCATTATAGTTCAAAAGATTAAATCATATTTTTCTTATACCTTTTTGTTTTATATTGTCTGGTGTTAACGAAAAGTCGCCGTCTGGATGTCTTTCGGGGGCGCTCCAATATTGTACTGAACTTTAATTGACTAAATTGTAATTGAGTCAAAAAGTAGTCTAGTGGCAAATGTAACTTCGCCACCTTTCCTTCTTTCTGACGGCAGACAAACTAGTCTATTTGTTGTAGGAAAAAATATTATTTTCGGCAGTGAACGGGTAAATTTTTATTTGTAAATTGCATTTTGACTTATCCTATGTACATAATTATTAATTCCATCCGAATTCAATGATTACAAAGTAAAAACAAAATTTTGTATTCATCCAACTTCAAAAATAATTTATCATTTAAACCTCCCACAATGCCAAGTACTCACAATCACCGTATCACGTTCGTCAAGCATCGTAATTCCTGTTCTCAGAACAAATAAATCTTCCCCGTAACCCTCTAATGGCGGGTCTCGCTTGCATTAGCAAAAATAATGCACCCGGTCGCTTCGACCCCAATTTATAAATCAATCAGAGTCCCCTTTCGCCATCAGTATTTATTGGTTAGAGTTGGGTTAAGTGATTAAATAGTTTTCTTTAATGTCCTATGTTTTGTTTATTCGTCTCCGGATCTCTTGCGAATGAATGGCGTAGCGTATTCTTGACGGTCACAAGCGTGTAGTTATACCTATACTAAAATAAATAATGATTTTTGTCTTTGAAGGTGGTACATACTACCTAGCAAAAGTTTAGTTATTGAACGAAATCGACAAGTTTACATTAAAAGCAACAATTTCGTTGTTTAAAAATATATTATGAATTTATGATATTAATGAATGTATTAATGACAAACTATGAATGTGTCTTGGAATGACCTTTCAAACGATACCACCAGCTTAGCTAATGGAGCCGGGCTCTATTCTACCCATTGTCTTTTGTACACCTATGGAACCTTTAGTAGTTATCTAACGGTGTAATGCTTTAGCTCATGCGCGTTTTAACTACTACATAACTTGTAAATTAGTTAAGTAATTGGTGCTAACTTGGGCTAACAATCCGGGTTGAACCTATTCTGTGTTAGTGTAGTATGCATCGTAGGTTCTTTTCCTTCCTAATATAGGAGTTCTTTTCATTCCTAATATATATTCCGAATATATATATAATTCTTTTATAGGAGACCCTAAAATTACAAAACAAATAGAAATATACTAAAGAGAGAGAGAGATAGAGAGAGTGAGAGATATTTAAACAGGAATGGAGAAAAAATATTGTACCAATTCATTTTAAATCTTCTAAACACAAGCATATATTGTATATTGTAGAACGTAGGACAATTTTCTATAATAGGAGGATAAAATCCTTGCAGAGTTGCTTGTATCTTGAGTGCTTGTATCTTCTCTTGACAAGGCCTCCCGGTAGTGACCAGGAAGAAAAAAAATGTAGAGGTAGACCAGTAGAAGTATATAATTTGTTTGTTGTTTTTGACGCGTCATAAGTGTAACTACATGTTACCTAAATGATTATATAAATCATTACATTTCATTTCATTTCATCTAACCCTGGACTCGAACACGGACCTGTCGAAATCTTGAAATTAGCGTATAAGTCACGGAGGTCGTCAATAATATGCGTCGGTTAACACCAAAGCCTCTAACAGTACTAATAAGCGTCACAGTGATAGGCAATTTGAGATTTATATCAACGACATAAAGTCGAGTCACTGTATCGTATGTCACTCTTGTTGCGTAGTTCATTGTACACAGACCACCATGGGATGTTTTATGGGGATACCAACGGTAGCTCACACCTATTGGGTATCGTTTTCCATTGCTGACGATAGTAAATCGGAACCGCTAAGCTCCGTTCCGTTACCTGCCTATACTTATTTGGACATTTGAACTATGATTTTGAATATTATTTTTGACAGTTACAATTTTGTAAAGATGGCATAACTTAAAATATTAAAGGCTTTTGAAGCCTTCTTATGAACCAGCAAGGTGGAGGGCGCTAGGCCTGCAACCTTTGGTGCTGCCATAGCATTCTTCGCATATGGACTTATCTACTGCTTACAATCAGGAGGTGTTGAGTCATTTGCTGGGCTGATTATAAAAATAATTGCACTTCACCACAACTTCACGGACATAAACCAGTAGAATGTAAATATGAAGATAATGATACATAAATATATACGTACGTAAAATCACGCCTGTTTCCCGGTGGGGTAGGCAAAGATAACAGATTTCTACTTGTTAAGAAGTTAACAAACCTTTCGCTTCTTCTGCTCTCATTGAGGATGTAATTGATGATGATAATTATAATTAAATAAATAGACAACTGGAGCTCGGTGGCGAAGTGGTTAATACGCTTTGGCTTTCGATCGAAAACAAAGCTACCTTAGCCATGGTCAAGCCGAGATTGGTTACCAAAACTTTGTGATCTCGGACTCCTCCGTGCTTCGCAAGGCACGTTCAGCTGTTGGTCCCGGTCGCTATTGCGACCGTTTCTATCCACCAACCCGCATTGGGCCAGCGTTGTGGTGTTACGGCCCATACTCCTCATGTGTTTCTCCATGAGGAAGGCCTGTGTCCAGCAGTGGGACGTATATAGGTTGAGCACGAAATAGACAACTAACAATATTATTCAGTAGGTAATTGATATTATAAAGTCTAATCTACGCCCTGACTTTCCCGTTCTCAAAACATCTTTTTTTTTAAAGTTTTCCTAAGAGTAAATATCTACGTGGTTTTAATGCAGGTTTTAATTACTATACGCTACTCTCCATACCAATGATCTGAGTAATAAAACACAGTTTAATTACACTTAAAATTTTATTGCACAATTATCTACTTACATTGTAAGGTGGAACAGTATTTTATCTTCAGTTGGGTGGTCGCTATGCGTGGTAACGACATAATATCTACATCAAGCGATTTCTAACTCATTAAATGACAAAAAACGCCCTATTCACTTCTACAATGATAATATCTATCGTAAAATTCATGAAAGTATGTATTGGTATTTTAATTAAAGTAGTTTCTTTAAGTGTGAACATATGAAGAGATTAGGTAGGCTACTTTTTATTACGTCTAAAGAAAAGAATTTAATTTGTAATTGTATTATTTAGATACGTTTGTTTTTGCATGTTTTTTTGTAATATAAGTATTAGTAAGCATAAAATGAATTAATACCCACTGATAGCATGAAGTTTATTTTTAAGTAGGCATTATAGAATATGCCATTTTTCGTTGTAGTGTATGACATTTTTTTAATGTTGCTATGTAAAGGGAGGGTAGACACTTGCTGAGTTTCTTGCCCGTTCTTCTCAGAACAAGGCCTCCTGGTAGTTTTTGTGAACGGATGGCGTAGTTTTTCTTTTTCACGAAATATTGCAAAATGTTTATGACATTCATAAGGATGAGATGTAAAATGCTAGGATGCATCTAAACTGAATAAATGCTTTTGATTAAGATTTAGATTTTTTTCTGTATACAGATTCCGCGCTTATATTATGGATCTAAGAGACATTAAACAATAATTATACTTTATAATTATTATAAACATCCTTGACTATTATACCAAAAATGTAATAAATATCTGCTCACATACAGACTCTATCCAAGGACACCTTAAAACTTTCATACCTTCTCGGCAACAGAGGTGCTAGGCCATCAGACGTATCAGTCTGTTGTATGACAACATTGTTAAAAAATCCAAACCCAAGAAAACACCCGTAAGTCACCAAGCTTTCCGACGCAGATAATCCTATCGTGCCTTCGTGTCGACTACAATGGACAACGCGCGTCGGCGTCTATGATCGCCGTATTACTTAAGTCGTGTTAGGTAGGGCCTTACTTATTTTAGGGACTTTATGGGTTTATAGCGTTAGATGTGGAAACGTGTGGATCGAACACATAAGACGATATTGTTTAAGATCATTGATGATCGCCGGCAAGCTTGTAATTTTTTTTATTCAACTACCCGAAAAGTTTAAGTGTTAAAAAAAAGTGTCTTGGGTACTTATAGTCCCAGCGATAGCGACTTAGACTTTGTACCTTCCCCTGTAAAACTTTATTTATTGCAGACTAGCTGTTGCCCGTGACTTCGTCCGCGGTTACTATGTTTTTTAACTATCCCACGGGAACTCTTTAATTTTCCGGAATAAAACATAGTATATGACCAAAAACATACATGAATTCAAAATATTATACACAAAAATATATGTCGTTGCATTTTATCACTGATATGAAATCACTTGTTTTCTGAAAACTACCGCAGACGTCATAATAATACATTATTTTAATAAACTTTCATGATTCTGAAATATTTACTTACGTCTATTCTCTGTGTGTAAGCTAAACGAATGACTTGTTTGCTCTCAAAAAAATATTGGCATGCGGCTGTCAAAATGTAGATGTTCACATATGTATTCGCGACGGACGTATATTAGGCCCTTACCTATGAAATTGGTGTTTTGTATGGAGATTTTGGGGAATTCTGCATTTTATATACTAACATTTCATCAGTTTTCTTCACAACGACAAATCCAGAGATAATAATATTTGGCATGTATCATTAGACAAGCTTTAGTAATATGTGTAATATCACACTTCATAAAAATTATTTATCGTTTTTAAGTGAATGCAAATAAAATGATGTATTCGGGACGCACTTAAAAAGAGTTGTCTTCGTGTACAATTTTAACACAATTAAACTTCCACCAAATTATCAAAACAAATCAGAAGAGCTCAAAAATATAGTATATTTTTAGACGGGTAATTATTTTTTAGGAATACTCTGAATCTTAATAGTTACAGACAAAATACTAAGACAGAATAAAAACACCAATTTCATAGGTAAGGACCCAATATTTTATGACGCGTCATGTAAAGAGGTGCAAAATTTGTTTCGTGAAGTAAAAATATCATCAATGTATTATTATCTGATACTGGGAGGAGCTCGGTGTTGTGGTTCGTACGCTTTCGTGATGATGTTTTCGTGGTGAAGTTACGGCTCCATTCTCCTCTTGTGTTTTAATATTCCTCGTTCAAATCGAGGACGTTTTTGAGCAGAGGTCAAAGTACCCGGAATCATCAAGCATTAAGGGGTAACGAGAGAAGATGTGAATGAAGTTGTGACACCTATGGAGGGTTTGATGGCAAGTGAAAAGAAGCCATTCCTGCGTTCTCCTATGGAAACAAAAACATTATTTAAGTATATAATTATGTGTTTTCAATAAAAATGTGCCTGTGTAAAATCTAAATAGAAGCCATTAAAAATAGTTGTAGTAACGAAAGCTGATAATGATAAGCGAACGCAAAAGCACCTGCATCTCAAATATTGATAATAACACGAGCTTTCCGCCATAGTAGAATGACGACATACGCGACATGCGAACAGTTTTATAGATAACTAAACGGCCTACTGTTTCCATCGGTAGTGATAATGGTAATCTATAGAACATATGTCGTAATAGACACCCCTGTACAGTTTAGTGTTTATGGTAATAAAAAAACATGTTAAACTTATTGAGTTAGATAATTGATAAGTTCGTTGGTGGATTTCAATGTTGGCTGTAGGACAGAGTAAAAACAATGCAGTCATTTATAATAATGATTTATTCCTCACCATACACATTCAATATATGAAATGTATCCTACATTTCACATAGGTACAGATAGTTTTCATACAGATATAATTTACAGTCACGATAGGATCCCAGTAAATATGGTGGGCTGACACCTTCTGACCAGTCCTGTATCTCACGTAGTCAACCGTCCACCCCCTTACACAATACATAATGGAAGAGTTGTTACCTTAAACATGAGCAAACGTATGATATATACCCAATTACAGCAAATAAACTTTTTTCTTTATATTAGGTCCTTACCTATGCAATTGGTGTTTTGTATGGAGATTTTGGGGAATTCTGCATTTTCCATACTAAAATTTTTTCAGATTTCTTCACAACGACAAATCCAAAGATAATAATATTTGGCATCTATCATAAGACAAGCTTTAGTAATATGTGTAATATCACACTTCATAAAAATTATTTATCGTTTTTAAGTGAATGCAAATAAAATGATGTATTCGGGAGGTACTTAAAAAGCGTTGTCTCCGTGTCCAATTTTAACACAATTAAACTAACAACAAATTATCAAAACAAATCAAAAGAGCTCAAAAATATCGTCTAAACGAGGTAATTATTTTTTAGGAATACTCTGAATCTTAATAGTTACAGACAAAATACTAAGAGAGAAAAAAACACCAATTTCATAGGTAAGGACCCAATATTTACATATTTCTATATAATACTTTTTTAACTTTATTAATTAACATTTTTTGCCATCGTAGCCATTGTCATGGTTGGATTTAGGATGTATGACCAAATTGTGATCTAGAATTCATCTGTATTTCTTGCCTTTACAGCGCGTTTTGTTGAAGCGTTTTGCCTCATTGAGCAAGCGAGCGTGGAGAGCGTGGTTAAATTGTCCATCATCATGAGTTTCTCCGTATAAAAAGCCTGTGTCCATTCAGATTAAAGTTAGTGACAGCTCTTTCTAAATATCGCTTGCTATGAACTGATTATTCTAATGCATAGGAACTTACAAAAGATGATGAGGATGCTGCTATTCAAATGAAATCATAAAATTTTTCTACGAGTAACATTCGCCTTTCTCCTAGAGGTACACAGAAATTGCCTACATTACTCCAAAAAAAAATTACTTATCATTTATTATTTCGAATTTTTGTGTCAATGATTATGTACATACAAATATTGCATGGAATTTTATGCAGTTTTCACCGTTGTATAAAATGCTCCATTTTTTTAAGTGACATGCACACTCATGGATATGGTCACGCCTTTTTCCCATAGGTAGGCAGAGATAGTTCATTGCAATTGTTACGATGCTTACATATTTCTTTTGCTTCCTTCACTCTATTCACAGGCCTCAAAATATAAACTCAAAGGATATAAATGAAATAATATTATAAGATTTCGGGTACTATTGACCCGGCTATTCTCAAGAACGCCCTCGATTTTTATATGTACCTCACTCGAAATTCCTCACGCGCCAAACTCGCAAAAGCTAGTAACTTTTCTTAAATTACTTGGTAGGTAGGTACTGAGACTTTATTCCTATGCCACTAGTCAGCAAAGTACGTGATCTCTGAGTTGGAAGCAGATGCACTTCTCTATCACTCCTATTTTATGATGTTCCCACATACCATCAAGTGAGTAAGCAGCTTTTTGCCAACTTTTAAATAAAAATACACTAAAAACACATCTACCAATATCTATAGGTAAGTGGTTCCTTCAATAAGCTATGAAATTAAGAGCGTTGACCTCTCAAAAGAGGTTTTTCTTTTAAAATTGAACGTTACACCAATCAAGTTGCAACTGCAGTTTTGATAAAGAACATTTTAAATTGAAATTATCAAGACAACACCTTATCGGAAGAGATACCGAAATGTACACAGGGCTTTGTAAAAATACGCAGGTTGACTCGAGATCACCTTAATTCCCTACGTGCTATAGTTTATATTTCATGTTCAAGTGTACACCTTGAGGTGCTGTTCACTGTACACAGCGTTTTAACAGAAAATACCTTTCAAGTGACGAAGAAACTAACTGGAAGGTCATAAGAAGCGGTTACCCAAAATTATGCTCAATTTATAAGCAGTTTTAAACACATTTCTCTTTGCACTAAGTGTGTACAAAGGTCGCCTGAATTGATAGAAAGTTTCTTTGCATAATATATTTTTGAATACATTAATACGAATTGCGTAGAGTAAGTGAATGGTTAAAGTGTAATAAGTAACTGTCTCTTAACAGTCGTGGTGACAAAATTCTTTAAAAAATTGTTTATCATTTTTTTTTACTATTGGTCTTAACGACCCTAGAAGTAAGTTTTTATTGTATAGATAGGGTTACGGAACAATCAATTTGTGTGGAAATAAAATGTTGTCCAATACTTTCATGAGACATGCCTATTAATGTTGGAGAAGAATTAATTTTAGATACCAATGGAAAGAAGATAAAGTACGGAGGGACGAATCCTTGCTGAGTTTCTTCTTTTCTTTTTAATCAATAAAAAGAAAAGATTACTCGTACTATAAAAATTTTGCATTTTTTTTAAATTTTAAGTTAGTTTTACTTATTCGTCCTCAGATTATATTCATACCACTGCTGGGCCTTTCTCATGAAGAAACACTTGAGGAGTATGGGCCGTAACTCCACCACGCTGGCCCAATGCGGGTTAGTAGGTAGAAACGGTAGCAATAGCGACCGGGACTAACGGCTTAACGTGCTTCCGAGGCACGGAGGAGCTCGAGATCACAAATATTTGGTCACCCATCTAAGGCCTGATCATGGCGAAAGCAGCTTTGATTTCGATTGAAAGCCAAAGCGTTCGAACCACTTCACCACCGAGCTCCAGTTTAGGTATTATTTATTTATTTAGAACTTCATTACATTTGGTGTAAATGGCGGACTTAATGCCAAAAGCATTTTCTACCAGTCAACCATTGGGTGGTGCAGAAAAAAAATAGAAGTAGGTGCACTAAGTTACAACTACAACACACTGATATTATTGTATTACTGTTCAATATATCGCACATCTAGTTCTTTAGAGTCATAAATGTCTATTTCAGTGTGTCAAGTGGGTGTTTAACACCTCTGCCCACCCCTTCGGGGAAAGAGGCGTGATGATATGTTATGTTGTGTCATTTTCTAAATTTTTCACTAAAGCGCAATAAAGATTTTTTTTTTTGTCTTAACTGTGATTACTACTAAATTTGGAGTGATAATTGGATTTGTAGTTTGGACATTTACGTTTTAGAACTACCTAGATGTGCGATATAATGCGAAATGTGACTGTTGGTTGACACTTCAGCAGACCTAGTCTACGTCATCACTGTAGAAACTTAACTTTTGTAGTTGCGTTAAGAAGCTCAGTAGAAGAAGGAGTACTTTCAACTAGGGGCACTGCACATTTCCCATAGTTCGACATTTCGCATTTCCCATAGCAAATTGAGTTCCTTAACGCAAC
This sequence comes from Parapoynx stratiotata, assembly GCA_910589355.1. Lineage (NCBI taxonomy): Eukaryota > Metazoa > Arthropoda > Insecta > Lepidoptera > Crambidae > Parapoynx > Parapoynx stratiotata. Next base: position 12,173,331 of record OU342481.1, read on the forward strand.
TAAAAAAGTAAAGTTTACAAAGATAAGCAAGTAAAGAAAACGGGATATAGGCGTGATGGATTCACATAAAAAATCTTACAAATGAGTTATTTTAAGTTTATTAAAATATTATTAATTTTATAGGCCGCTGTCTATGCCTATTGTGATGACAGAATTCTTAAACTACTTAATGTTATTCCAATTACTTACTTATACATAGTTTTTATTTTATTTTACAGTTCAAAAATATTTATATGCACGCTTGACAGTAAATGACTTATTGGAAAGGAATAAAGACGGTCACCCACCTGTGAAATGTAAATATTGGGTCCTTACCTATGAAATTGGTGTTTTTTTCTCTCTTAGTATTGTCTGTGACTATTAAAATTCAGAGTATTCCTAAAAAATAATTACCTCGTCTAAAAATTGACTATATTTTAGAGCTCTTTTGATTTGTTTTGATAATTTATTGTAAGTTTAATTGTGTTAAAATTGGACACGGAGACAACTCTTTTTAAGTGCCTTTCGAATACATCATTTTATTTGCATTCACTTAAAAACGATAAATAATTATGTGATATTACACATATTACTTATTAAGAATTGCTAATTATCTGAAATAAAAAGGCACTGGTTTTGGTTGTCACTTAAATCCAACTGACAAATGACTTATAAAAACAACATCTATAGAAAAGTAAATATCTATCAAAAACAAAGGTTCTATATAAAATCCGTGCCAGTTCGGCACATTACTAAAGCTTGTCTAATGATAGATGCCAAATATTATTATCTTTGGATTTGTCGTTGTGAAGAAAAGTGAAAAAAATTTAGTATGGAAAATGCAGAATTCCCCAAAATCTCCATACAAAACACCAATTTCATAGGTAAGGACCTAATATAATATTTTTCAACTCGACTTTTCTAATTCTTCGCACTGTATCATAAAAAAAATCTAACGTTTGAACGTAAAGCGGACAAGTATAATAATATAAAACATTTTTATCGAATGCGTAAATTCTGTCAATTACCACGGCCGCAAGGGCTTGCCTTGCCGGGAAGATTAAACATGCTGTCAAGCGTGAGACGGGATTTCACTTTGAGTTCCGTAGGCACCAATATTGTACTGTGATAGATATATTTGAAAGTTTGAAACTCAGGAAAATAAACACTAAAGGAGTTCACGTACGGCAGCAATAAATAAATAAATATCTTCAAACATTCACACCTATCAACTAGCCCCATTTTAAGCAGCTAACGCTGCTTGTGTTCCGGACACTGGATGACGGATAAATATATGTAATAGATAAATACATTTAAATATCCTGAATATATATAAATATATTTAAACATCCAAGACTGGAGAACAAATGTCTGAAAATTCATCACCCAAACATTTGCCCCAACCGGGGATCGAACCCAGAACCTCTCGAGATGGCGACGCCTTGAGACCGGCATACAGACCACTCTACCACGGAGGTCGTATAATATACATACATACATATAATCACGACTATTATCCCCTAAGGGTTAGTCATAGACTAGGCAAAAGCACCTCATAAGCAGTTCATTCCCATAGTCCGCGCTTCACTAAGCAGTTACTGCACTCAGCTATCATATACATTAATGTATAATATATCTCCAGATGTTTATTATAGCTTTCAATTGTCTTAGCATCCGTAAAATATGAAAATACATTATGAGTGATCTCCAGATGATTTCTATGGAAAGATGTAACGAAATGTATTGAGATAAATTGAGATGCATCGCGCTATAATAAACATTAATGTATATTATAGCTTCGTCTGTAAACTCCTTAACCCTTTTGTATATGACCCCGTTTAATACCTTAGGGGTAGTTTCGTAAAATCTTTTCATAGCCCAGCAGATATCTATAACCTTTACAATACCCAGTGTATCAAAATTTCATTATAAAATTTTTACGTTATCCATAAAAAAATACTAATATTTGTTAACAGAGTAACGAAGAGGTTGTAACGAACCCTCGGTGGTCGCTACAACCTTTTCAACAACAACAACGACATAACATATTAGCACACTTTCCCCGAAGGGGTGGGCAGAGGTATTACCACCCACATTTCGATAGATATGTTGAAAATGAACATCGCTTAAATACTAATAATCTCCTACGATGTATTATTAATTGATATAATAGAATAGAATTCATTTATTCACTCCACTTAAATCTAGCATTACAGTTACAATTTAACATTTTACAAAGAGGTAGTGAAATGGTATCCACTCAGCATAATATTAAGACGACCGTAAGACGCCTCGACGCTGATAATAAATCTTTATTTGCTCGAATACAGATATTCAAAAGTGATATTTAACACTGTTTCCCACACTAGGATTCCCAGTGTTGTGGGCTCTAGCCAGGTCGTGTCTGTAGGGTAAAAAAATGACAACTTGCTTTCACTGGAGTTCAAGTAACAAAAAAACGATTTTTGTACCGCCCACGGAACCCTAAGTACGGCCTGGTCGGCCACTGGCGCCGTCCACCGATAACACAAGATTTTTTCCGACATTTCTTTTGTTTTTTTCTTACGGTCAAGTTATAGGTCTTTTATGGAGACACGAGATAACGCGGACCCAGATTAGGTCCTTTAAAGAGCCTCGTAACCCGTTCGTTGTATTGTTTATCAAAATTTTTGTTTTTTTTTAATTAACAAAAAAAATTGATACTTGTGGCTCTTTGGCTGTCGGTTTGTTTTTTATAATCTCAATAAGATGATAGCGAAATGTTATTGGTCAGTAATTTAATTTTTTTTTCAAACGTGATCGTTTTCATGTTTTTATTTGCTTCCTAATTAAGGTTTGCCAATAAAACCCAACTTTCTCAATCTTTATTTAGAAGGAAAACGACTAATTTTAACGGCGGAGATATAAAACATCACCTTACAAACACCAGCTTTGTAAGATATTTATTTAGATATATTTTTTATATTTTTATTTCTTTCACGTTTTCTTTGTTTATGGCGTTGTCTTTTTAATTTACTTATTCGAAACTAGCTGTACGACTCCGCCCGCGGTACCTATTGTTTTTAACTATCCCATGGGAACCCTTTAATTTTCCGAAGTTAAAAGTATCTAAGATGTGACCAGGGATATAAGGTATCACCATGCAAAATTTCATACAAATCATTCCAGCTATATCGGAGATTAGCCCGTACAAACACACAAACAGACGAACAGACAGAGAAACAAACAAAAATGTTTTGGTATTTTCCCTGACTTGTTTTAAGGTATTTTTTTTATGTACAGACATTCGACCTCTACATTTTTATTATATGTGTAGATATATTGTTACCATCATTTTTGGCCTACGTTTTGATGCTAGGCAAAGGCATTCCTAGGAGGAACAAATAAGAAGTATAGACCACATAAACACATTTTTTGAGCAATTTACCCAGCATTACCTGATATAAATATATGATATAAGCAGTAAAGTAAAAGAAGTACATTTGGAACATAAGACATTGAACCAATCGATCCATGGTACGTACAGTCCGAAAAGTAAAAACCTGTAAGTAGTACGTAAAACCAATAACTTATGTTAGTAAATCAAAAAAAAATGTTATGACCTCAATATTCCGGCGTAAAATATTTTAATTGCATATTAAATAAAGGCGCCTTCAGAAGTCCCAAGGAGATAATCAGATAAGAGCGGGATAAAGAAGATCCGATCGAGATAACAGGATTTAACACGTTGCGACGGCCTGTGGCATATCTGTTCGAAATTAACACTTATTACAACGATTTATGTACCGTTTTCCCAAATAAATGATTGAAAAACTTCTCTCAGCTGGTCACAGGTCTTCATAAGGGGAAATTTAAGGCGTGGATAGAATCTAATAGAATGATGTAGCGACTTAGGGATCGTCCACAATGAAAGCTAAAACTCACACTTACTTGCACTTATTGAGGTTATCGATAACTCGCCTTCGTCGTCGTCGTCGTCGTCAGCCTATGGCAGTCCACTGCTGGACGTAGGCCTCCCCAAATTCACGCCACTTCGATCTATTTTCGGCTTCTCGCATCCAGCTCCTGCCAGCCACCTTGCGCAAATCGTCACTCCACCTGGCCTGAGGGCGCCCTACACTACGCTTGCCGAGGCGCGGTCTCCACTCCAGAACTCGTTTACCCCAACGGTTGTCGGTTCTGCGGCTAATGTGGCCAGCCCATTGCCACTTCAGCTTGCTTATTCGGTAGGCTATGTCGACAACTTTGGTTCTCTGTCGGATCACCTCATTTCTGATTTTATCCCTAAGAGAAACTCCGAGCGTAGCCCTTAGAAACTCCGAGCATAGCCCTTAACTCGCGAGCATAACTCGCCTTAACATAAAATAATCATGATAATAAGAAACTCTTAATTACACAGAAAAACAAAAATACAAACATAAAAACAAAAGTATGCAATAGAGGACTTATCTCTAATAGAGATGTCCACCAGCCAACCCGTCACAGGTGTGAGATTCACTTATAAATATATTTACAGTTGTTTATTGTAAAGTCGCAATGTTTAACCATAGCTCAGATTGAAAAAAAAAATTCGAATGGGTTGAATGAAATTATCCATAATTTTCTAACGGATTTAGATACGCTCTTTAGAAAACAATTCGTGCAAGTACGCGTGATAACTGCGCAATAAAAACAAATATTCGAAGACCTCAAAAAATCATCCGAAGCCATTGTCGCAAGCTGGAGCTTATAATTATTTTGCCAACATCTCAAAATATTTTTCAAATCATCGTCGGCGCGTCACAATTTGCCACAAGAGACGCCCACTTTGACAGCTGTCAAATTAATCTGACATCTTCGTTGCCGCTTTTTTTTGTTGGCTCTACTATTTTGACAATGCAGTTTTTCGGACAAATATTTCGGAGGTGACGAATCGTCAAGGTATTTTGTTATCTTTATAAAAGGCTGGCGCCTTTATTGTGTGAAAAAACGTGATGAGTTGTTGTGGAATGTGTTTTTTGCTAGTGATAATTGTTTTCTCAATTAGCACCACGATTCTGTCCTCGAGTCTTTCATTTGAAAGTTTTGATACAATTTGTTTGCTTAAGTTGGTGTTACGCTTCTGCGGCCGCCGCCTCCTTAGCGAATAAGTACTAATTAGGTACTTGTACTTCATGTCTGTAATTTTAAACACAGTGTACAGAACTGTGGATTTGTTTGTATACTTTTTTGTGAACGAAATAAACATTAATTATTATTATAAAACGTGTTGCAGAATGACCCAATAATTATAATATAATTATAATAAAATTTAAAATTTCAAGTTACGAATAGATAATTTATCTATAATGAATGAGATTGGCTCATTGAAAAATTAAATAAGAATTTTTTTCGTGCGTAGATAGACATTGTTGTTATATCTAGTTGAATTTCTTTCGTGTGAAAAATTTAATTTTGTAGTGTTGTACTTAAATACTATTTGCGTGCATTCCCTCCCTACTAAAGAAGGATTTTTTCATCTAAAAATTAGGCTAATGTTTAGATATTACCAGAAATCAAGGTACGTTTGCAGCCGCTCTACGCGCTTTCCGGTTTATTATAGGTTCACTTGTTTCAATGAATTACAAGAAAAACATAAGCAATAATAAGAACAATAATAGCCAAAAAGATAATAACTTACATACATACATGCATACATACAATCACGACTATTATCCCCTTAGGGTTAGTCAGAGACTAGGCAAAAGCACTGTAAAAGCAGTCCTTGGCCATAGTCCGCGCTTCACCAAGCAGTGACTGCACTCAGCGTGACAGGTGGTGAGCCCGTCGCCGCTATAAGCTATTAGATAATTTTGCAGTTCTTAGTCCATTAGTCGCCTAACTTACTTATATACAACCTCAAATGTGCTTATTTATATAAAACCTCACACATGTAAGTACCAGAGAGCATCATCTACCATCCACTCTTTCAGAGTCCCTATGCATTTATAAAAGCGATAAAGGATCCAGATAATTTAAGTGTCCTGGCTAACAACATATACTTGTAATCTTTATTGTTTCTCAACAGTTTTGTTAATATTTAGTTAACTAATATGTACTTCTTTTTTTACTTTAACAATGTGTCTTGCTTTTATATAGGCCACACATATTTTCCAAAAATTTCATTTACATGTTGTGCATAGTTGTTAAAGGGATATAAATTTATTTATGTATTTACACCTAAGAAGTATTTTGTAACAAATGTCATGATTTGTATCTTGTAACTGTGCCAAATAAATAAATAAATAAATAAAAAATCCGCGCGCAGCAGTTCGGTGACGCGCGGCTGTCATTAGTCGAAATTTTTCCTCGTCTACACTACATCGGCTCGAGTAATATTAGTATCCGATAGTTTAGTGATAATTAAATTGCTAATATTAAGGGCCTGTTTCACAACCGACTGGTAAGTTCTGAGTAGCTTACTTGGTAGATTATTATCAGTTGTAATATGAAATTTATGTCAATTGAACTGCCAAGTAAGCTTATTCAGAACTTACTCGTCGATTGTGAAACAGGCCCAAAGTCGTATGTATTTCGCGGTCTTTATGTTCTCTTTCCCGTTCTTCCCATAACCCTGCACGTGTGTAAATAGTTCTTCTTCATCCTAGACTTTTTAAGTGAGTAAGGTGTGGTAGCGTGTGTGACTTATACATATTTACAAGATTTAAGACTTATTTTTGACGACCTCCGTGGTCGAGTGGTCTGTACGCCGGTCTCAAGGCGCCGCCATCTCATATTTTATGTATAATATTATATATATTCTGAATAATTATGTGTATTTATCTATTAAATATATTTGTCCGTCATCTAGTATCCGTAACACAAGCAGCATTTAGTTGCTTAAAATGGGACTAGTTGATAGGTGTGAATGTCTGAGGATATTTATTTATTTTTATTTATTATAATAATACTCTTTATTGCAATTGAAAAATTTACCTTATTAACACGCCCCGACAGACCAAAGAGTGGATGGGGTCATAACTTTTTGGACTGTGATTGGTTTGTGGTAAATTCGTTCTTATTTAGCGCGATCGAAGCCCAGGGCTCGTCTTCTTTGCTGCGACATTAAAACTGTCACGTGATTCTTAAGGCAAGGTACTGCGTGCGTCTTTAGACTACGGTAAACAACCATTTACCGTGAGGCGGTCCGTATATTTATTTGGCCATTCTTGCATCTTTTGCCTGCCCTTTTCCCAATTTCATTTGGGGTCGACGCAACGAGTCTTTCTCCTCCACTCTCCCCTACCACACGCCATATCAACATTCACTCCCATTCTAGCCATTTCCTCATTCACTCCCATTCTAGCCATGTCCTCATTCACACAATCTATCCATCTTCCATTCTTACTCTCTAAACAAAGCTCAAAATCAAACTAATCTTGGGAGTGTATTAAAATATTGTTTCTCTATAACTTGTCGAAGGCGTCAGTGCTGTACACACTTGAAAAAATGTCACCATGTCCATCCTTTTCAGTTTTTCTTTATGAACCTCCATACTCGACTAGATAATCCGTTGCTTCTATTTGACTTGCAACCTTATTTTTTGCGTCAGAAACCCGAGAATCGTGCGTCAGACCCCTAAAACAATACCAGAATGTGATGTCATTGTCAATCGTAATTTGACTCTTCTATTTGAGTTCAGGATTTATGGATTTGTCCCGGGGTAAGATAAAACTTGCTCTGCTACTAAAGTGTTAAAGTTTATTTTTATTTGTGGGTACTTTGGACCGAGAAGGCGCCGGGTCGTTTTGTCGCCAAGGTGATGTCGCGTCGATGATATCCGGTGGAGGAAAAAATTGTTTTGTTTTTTTTTGGACCTCCTTAGGTCAGTGACCAAAACGTTAAAATATGGTGCGTGTACGGAACCCGCATGATTTATGGTGCGGCTGTGTCGCTCTGCTTTTTTTCGGAAGTTGTCTCTGGTTCAGTCGAGTGGAGGTGGTTTTTATTAATCTATGGCGCCGGGGGCACTTGGCTATGAACTGAAATAGTTGTGTAATGAGATAACGGTTTTTTCTGGACTATGGTACTTACGACGGGAAATGGACCGGTTTATTTAGATGCAATGATGGAAAATACATTCCCCAATTGTCTATGTAAAAAAAGCAAAGCTAGCTGAAATCGCTCCTAATTGGCTGATAACGTATTTCTATTCTGTTATCAGCAGACATTCACACCTATCAACTAGGCCATTTTTAGCAAATAATGCTGCTTGTGTTACGGATACTAGATGACGTATCGATATATTTAATAGATAAATACATATAAATATTCACATTTTATATAATACATATATAATTTTTGTAATCTTGAGCTCCTCCGTGCTTCGGAAGGCACGTTAAGCCGTTGGTCCCGGTCGCTATTTCGACCGTTTCTACCCACCAACCCGCATTGGGCTAGCGTGTTGGTGTTACGGCCCATACTCCTCATGTGCATTTCCAAGAGGAAGGCCTGTGCCCAGCAGGGTCGTACATAGGCTGAGGACGATATATAAACACCCAAGACTGGAGAACAAATGCCTGTGTTCATCACACAAACATCTGCTCCCATCGGGGATCGAACCCAGAACCCCTCGAGATGGGGAGTCCTTGAGACCGCCGTACAGACCACTCGGCCACGGAGGGCGTACGTTGTTGGTCTATTAGGTACTAAATTTTTTTTTCCTGCACTCCTTAGAATACTTAAGCAATCATACAAAGCAAACTAGAGGCCTTTAGAATTTACAGGCACTCTCAGTCTCTCAAGACTACTGCTGCTCCCCAGGCTAGCAGGACCGTCGACGGTGGATGCCCACCAGAAAAAGTTCTCCAGTGGTGGCTCACAACAGGCACGAGGAGCCACCAAAGTCCTTGCCGCCTGACACAGTTAGGTAGGATATTTGCAAAACAAGATTACCGTAAACAAACAGTTCTTGACGCAAAAAATTTTAGGTAGATGTGTCTGTTTGAAGATTTACCTATATCTATTGATAAAGTCTACGTATTCGAGGTCGCATGGGACGCTTAGATCCATGATATAATATTGATTCGATTGCCACGTCCATTCAGAAAATTGTACCATCATTCATAATTAAAATTTAATAAAAAAATTTGCTCAAACAAAACAAATAAAACCTAAGTGCAGACTCCAGTTCTGACCGCGTGATGTTATGCGGCTTAATTGAATGCTCGTCGGTGAAAGTCCAAATAAAGCGGAGATGTCAGAAACACGATGGAATTAAATAGACAATCAATATTATTGTTTGCGAAACAACAAATGGATTCACGCGAGGAGCGGACGTGACGGGCGACGGACATAGGTTCCCACGGAGGACAAATAACCACGTTATTGGACCAACACCAGATTGGATTGCAGCGATGACACAAAGAACTCCTCACACCTTAGATCGTTTGTTGAAATGATCTCATTCTGAAGTCATCTTGAAAGCTTAAAGCTAACATTTAGCAGACATCGCAAGGGCAAAAACACATCTTTACGAACTTGGTGATTCCACAATTTGGAAATTATGTCGCGAAAAGCATCACCTACAAGTTCCACGCAAAGCCGGCACTTTATAAACTATTTAATTTCTCCTGAACAAGTTAAAACCTCAGTGGTGCGGACGTCGTCGGCCGCCTTCTTTGCTCTGAAACCACCCTGAAGGAAATAACTTCAACGCCTATATTATGGAATCGAGTTTTTCTCTATAGACTGCAGCATAAGATTCTTCAAGAAGGGCATATGAATCACAGGGGTTGCCATCCGTCCGGATTACCCGGACTTGTCCTAGTTTGAAAGGCGTCTGGGGTACGTCCGGCAGGGGTTTTTAAAAATGTCCGGGTAAAACCAGGTCACCAACCAGGTATTGCTGTCAGGGAAAATCCATTTTTTTATAAGCAATAATTTGAAATAAATTGCACGCGTGTTTCTCGTATTTAAAACATGCTGTATAAATTAACAAAACTGAAAATACAACGATGTTTTTATTTTTGTTGCCTTATAAGGTGGGCCCGGACACACTTGACTGTACTGTGTAGTGAAATAAGAAAAAGATAAGAGGAATCCTAAAATGCAAAATATATATATAAGTCACGCCTCTCTCCCACAGGGGTAGGCAGATTACATCCTTCCACTTGCTACGATCCCTGCATATTTCTTTCGCTTCATCCACTCTCATTACACAAATCAAAATCAAAATTAAAATGACCTGGCCCTTCTCTAGAACGTCTTTAATTTGGTCGAGAAACGTAAACATAATAATTTGAGAATAAACGCCTAACTTGGTGAAACCCTCTATTACTGCGAATTTTATGAAATAGATTTTGCGCTGACTTGGTAATCGTAGCGCTGACTTGGAATTTGGTCTTTAATACATAATTATGGTGTTTACTACTGAAATATTTTAATGCCGGTTTTTTATTATTCCTTCTCTCCACTGACTCACAGTGGATCATAAAACCTTTTACAGTAGCCTCGCCCTGTCAAAACTTGTTTTATATTGTGTCTGTTTTTTTGTCATAAAGCCAATAACACACTGGGCTGGACGCAGTCGAATTACGGGCGAACAAAAAAGTGTAAAAACAATAAAATATTTTTTAAGGGAGAAGCTAAAATTTTGTGATTTTGTGAACTGAAATATTTTGATAATGAAAAACATATCAATACAAAGTTTTGCAATGCAAATCGCCTTTAGATTATTATTATTATTTTTTTTTATTTATTTAGGATAACAAACAGTCATATACATTTATATTTACGAGTTGTTAAAACTAATAGATCTACAGTTCCATTATAAACATACAAAAAAAAAATTCGGAAATTAAGACGGTAATGTTCCATTTATGAGACAATGTGTCAATTACTGTCTACGAACCCATTATTTCCGATTTATTTAGCGATTTATTCCAGAAAACATTTATTGTTCGCGAACTTGGTGTTCGCGCCTTCCAAGGGGATAAAATATTTATATAGCATAATTACAAGTATATTTTTGTGAATAACGCTTTCATTCGCTTTCCTTTCATTGTGCCCAGTGCATGGCAACTGGCTCGCCCTTTGTTACCCTGCCTGCTACTTCAGGGATAGAGGCGTGATGATATGTGTGTGTATTGCACGCAGGTTTTTAATTATTTTTTTTCCTACTGTGTGTCTATCCTTACCCTAAGCCGTGGAGTATAATCCGACGTAAGACGACATCGTCCACCTCTCACCTGTTGATGCGCTGGCGCAGCATCCGTTACAGACGTCAGTTATTATTTGTTTATTTAGATTAATGTACTTTTTATATTACAAATGAATAATCAATCAGGTGACAAAGTTATTATGAAAGAGTGTGTTGTACTCGGTGCATGGAAAAGGCTCGCCCTCTCCTCTTACGAAATGTAGGTGTTAGGCCTTTGCCTACTCCTTCGGGGATAGGAGCGTGATAATATACTATGATAGGTATACGGTGATCTACCTCATAGGGGCCTTTGGGGCTTCCTCAAATACGTAGCCGCCAATCAGAATCTCTGCTCCCCATTGCTAGGCGATTTTGAACTTTCTTCAAAGGACTACAAAATTTAAAATGCAGTAAAATGTAACTTCGACCTTTTCGTCATTGCTCTAAAATAGTGTAGAATAGAATGAGAAGCTCGGTGGCGTAGTAGTTCGTACACTTTGGCTTTCGATTGAAAACAAAGCTGTTTTCGCCATGGTCTGGCCGCGGATGGTTGACCAAATATTTGTGATCTCGAGCTCCTCCGTGGTTCGGAATGCACATTAAGCCGTAGGTCCCACCAACCCGCATTGGGCCCGCGTGGTGGTGTTACGGCCCACACTCCTCATGTGTTTCATGAGGAAGGCCTGTGCCTTCTGTAGGACGAATAAGCTGAGGACAAGTGTAGAATATTATTTTTTAAATTTTTGTCAATTCACTTAACGTCAGGTGTTCTGTTTGCCAACATGTTGAATAAAAAAATTACTGCTCGTATTTGGACTGGCACAAGCCGCAAGAAAAATACGTGACTTATGCTTTTTTAAAGCTACCCCAAGCTTTTTTACAGGGACAAACAGACCCGTGTTTAACTGCGGCCTCTTTGGCGGTATCCTCAAAGGTGTTTGAGGGTTGAAGGACTGGTGTTTGGTTTCCTCTGTGTGCTCAAGAGGTCTGCTGGTAGCGGAGATGTGCGTTTATTTTCCGATTATTGACCAGTTGAAAACGAAAGCTTTATCTTTCGGGTCTTGGCTCGTTGTGGATTGAGTTGCTTAGATGTTCCGTGCAGACCACTGGGGGAAAATTCATCGCCAACAAGAGGACAGACAAAAATTTTGTCTGATCTGTCATACCAAGGGGACAAATCAGGTGGACAGATCGGAATATTCGTCATAACAGGTCTGTAACGCGCGAGATACCCCCGACGCATCCATATGACCTTTGAATCTGTATAAAACTTTTTCTTTTTTAAACTTTGTGCACGATTACGTCTGTACATAAACTATTTTTCTATAAAGATACCTATCGTATTTCAATATGATAAAATGATAATCGTGTACATCACAAGCATCATAAATAAGTAAATAAACCATAGAGCCATCTATAATTTGACTACAAACTCTACAATTTCAATGCATATACACAGACAGATTATATTAAAGAAAGAAAGAAAAACATTTATTCCGACACAGACACGAGACATTATACGGACATAAGGAATAATACATGGCTATATTACACACAAACAAAGAAAAATACAGGAATACATAGGAAATATCTATTTGAAATATCTATTACAGACAGATATATAGTTAAGTATGATTGGCTAGGCTAGATGGGATAGTTTTCTATAATCATATCATCATCATCATCCCATAATACGCTAAAGTTCCACTTCACTCTGTCTTCAGCTTGTTGTTTCGTGATTACATGTGATCACGCTAGCCTGGTGGTGTAACGACACACTCCTCATGTGTTTCTCCATAAGGACGGCCTGTGCCCAGCAGTGGGACGTATATAGGCTGAGGACAACTCCTCAGATTACCATCTGCAAGCACGATTCAAACTCGCCGTATCCTAACCATTTTTGATTTTTAAATGATAACTCTGAGTGATGTGTTATTTTATATTTTTAAATTTTTTCTATATAGTTATATGGAGGATATTAAAAATACGAATTTTTGCAACCTGAACAGCTTCATTGGTTGCCACTAAAGATATAGCATGATATATTATCAATTAATCTCTAGATATAACCTTAAACGATGTCAAGACATCTGTATGTCGCTAATACCGTGAGAATGGATATTAAACGACCAGTCATCCTGCATGTTATCGATGTATCAATACTGCATGAAATGAATGCTACCGTTTGTTGTGGGGCCAGTAGACGAGCGGCGAGAAGTATGCACGCAAAGTGCTCAAAAGTTGGTTTGACCCCTGGACTGACACTGAGTTTTACATTGACGTTTGTTTTCAATTAGTAAAAACCTCATTTTTCATTTAGCTATAATGATAGCGATTAAGAGGCGTGAAAAATCATTTTTTAAAAAAAATTTTTTGGGCTGGCAATTTGTGGGGGGCTAGGGTAGTATGTCAGTATGCTGCTCTAGCTATCTTCACATATGGACTCCTCTACTGCTTATCATCAGGTAGTGTCTAGTCATTTGCTGAGCTTTTTATAAAAAAGACACTAATGCTCTCAATCCATCCGCTTCCTTGATCTTCCCCAGATTCTACATCCTTCTACATCTATAAAAAGCTTTTCTTCTTGCTTTGTAACACATTCGTTCCTGTTCATCACACGTCCATGCCACGCCAACCAACTTTATTTCTTCCTCGTTCTTTTAGTGACAAGGGCTATTTTCAAACTTCCTCTGCCATATTTTAAATATTCTCTACACTAAGTGACTCTACATATCCCTTTAATTAACATCTCACTATCAGCGCCTAGAGAACTCAAATTACTAGCAGCTTAGTACTCAATTAGGATAGGACACAGACTAACTTTAATAATAATAAATACAGTATTTTTTACAAAACTTCTCGCTGGCGCTTATATTCCTACCTCAAATTTAATGGCCCCATCCAGCATCAAGATAAAGCCTGCCGGTGCGTCGATTTGACGTCTATATTCTCATATCGGCCGCCATCTAGAAATTGAAAAAGAAACAAAAATTGGTGGCCTTTAAGTGTCAAGCGATCAAAGATTATTGAGGAGCTCTCGGTGGGAACACGGGCGGGATGACTTACGGTTTAATTTTTGGTTTTAAGTAATAGGTAATTAATATAATGTTAGGTGGAAAGGTCATTGGGCACTGAGATCTCTGAGGGCATCGGGTCTTAGTATGAGAACCATACCCACGGCGAAAACAAACGAAATATGGCATAATGTTTTGATATATGACATAGATTTACCATGGCTTTAGTAAACGGGCAAGATACGCTCAATGGCCTTTGGATTGTAAGAACAAAAAAGTATTTATATTTATTTATTGAGCATATTTACAATGAACAAGTTATCAAGAACTAATTATACAGAAAGGTACTTCTTTATACTAGTCTAGTTTTAAGATAGGGGGGTCATTACCGTCTATGTAAGAAGTTATCCGCTTGTAAACAATTCCTTTGGGTAGTTTGGATAGTGATCTAGCTTTAACTAACACATTGTGACATTACTTAGTTATTATGATCAAGGACAATGGATTCGATAATTGACTTTGTCGAAAAGCTGAGTTTCGTAAATTGCCCGCATTATTTGGTGATAAGTCAGGTAACCACTGGACACAAAAAATCCAAAACTAGCTAGTGTTTCTAAGTCCCGCGCCAACTCATTCAGAAATCTTTAAGACAACTAATAACAGTATAAAATTAACGTCCAACTAAAATACTTGCGAGGAATAAAGCACTGAAATCTCAACTTGAATACCTCAGCAAACATTAAGTTGACTTTACACAGGTCGTAAGAGCTAATTCCCCATGCACTAAAACTGGCAGCTGCATAAATGAGCGAGTGTTTTTGAAAAATGTGATATGGGATTCTGACTTGTATTCTCTGTCTTGTTGGTTTTTCGACGTGTTTGTTAAGGATGGAGCGAAATTAGCAAGTCCTACCGCGGGTCTGTCTTAAAGACCCTTCTGGGCTTAATAGGTAGAGTCAACAGTCTTCTCAAATATAGGTTTGGACGAAAATAGGTTATATTGTCAGCGGAGCCGCTTGCGCATGTTTGTAAGCAGTTAGCGTGTTAGTTTATAGCAATTGTCGTGGCGCCGACGACGAACGACTAATTAACTTATTGACTACTTTGTCTTTTGTTATCCTGTTACTTTTTACACCTAATTTATAGAGGTAGTTGCTTTAAGGGAGAGATTACATTGGACACAATTGAATGGGATGATTGGTAGTTACGCACCTTTTTGTTATTTATTGAACTTCATAAATAATAAAAACCAAATAAAAAAACTAGCCACAGTACAATTTTGAAAACGTCTTTTCCATTTTTCTACGTATTTTTCTATTTATAGTGTTTATAAGCTTCTTACAATAAATTTTGAAAATAGTTATATAAAATAGACGTACATAAGTTTGCATTTTTTATGATCGAGAAAAGTTTTAACTATCGTGTAATGAAACTGAGAATACTCAAGAACAGTTAATAAATAACAATAATATTTTTTCTGAATAAAAACCTGAATAAAAGCCTTCAAACTCGACCAAAAACAGGGCCCCGATCGCGGTAAATAAGAACGTATTTACCGCAACCAAATCACTGTCCTAAACTTTATGACTCTTATACATACATATAATTACTAATATTATCCCCTAAGGGTTAGTCAGAGACTAGGCAAAAGCACCGTAAGAGCAGTCCATTGCCATAGTCTGCGCTTCACGAAGCAGTGACTGCAATCAGCGTGGTGAGCTCGTCGCTGATATAAAGCTGTTGTATGGTTGTGCAGTTCTAAGTCCAACTAAAATACTTTAGTTGCCTTTTACAACACCAAAGGGAAGAGATAGGACTATTATCACTCCATTTATTCTCATACTTGCGTTCTCTCGCAGTGTGGAAAGGCCAGACGTTTTTGATTGTGATTGGGTTGTCGTGAATACGTACTTTTTTAGCGCGATAGCCCCCAGCTTGACATGCAAGAACTGGGCCTTAATTGACAAACTGCCTAGCTTTGTACAAGAAAACATAATCTAAATGCCGGCTACCCTTAGCAAAATAATTGCAACTGCACTTATCTGTTCAACCAGTAATTGATCCTTGATCCTTTTCCTAGATTTTATACATTTTCGGTATTCTGCAGCTCAACTAATTATTTTACTGCTCAGTTAATTATTTTATGCTGCTCAACATATTATTCCGCTGACCAAATATTTTTTTTCTGCCCAGTCAATTATTTTGCCAAATAATTATATTGCTGACAAATTATTTGTATGCTGTCCAAATGATTTTTCGGCTGATTATTTTTTGGTGACCAAATAATTAATTGGCTGCCCAATGAATTACTTCCCATAAATGAGATAACTTATGGCGCGTGTCAATATTCTATTTATCTATCCGCAGGCAAAACGATTTTGAATATTGGAACGAGCCATGTAAATTGGAGAGGACACATTACTAAATACCAAATTGCCGCATAATCTACAAAAATTTACTACTTGACATTAAATCTACACTATCTATTATTATCAGATTCCTAAAGTTTAGTAAAATGTAAAGTCGAGAGTGCTATAAGTCACATGGACCGGTTATGTGTAAGTATTCCGCGGCGCTCCGGCCCACGTTGCCGCAGATAGCAAGCGGCTTCTTTGAGCGGCCTTTGCGCCCGCGCCGACTGATTTGATTATTCCGTTTAGGGCTGCCTCTGGTTAGAAAAATGGCATAAAAGGAGGAGCTACTTTCGCCATAGTAAATAACATTACATTAAGTAAAGTTAAGTAAAGTCGTGTGGTAGCGGCTCATTAAAAGAATACTACCAACTCAACTCTTCCTTTGGGTGTCGTAAAAGGCGACTAATGGACTTAGACCTGCGCAACCATCCAATAGCTTATGCCGGCCATACACGTTACGGTCTACCGGAGAGGTATACCTGCGCAGGCATGCCTGTGCAGGTATACCGAACGTCGGTCGTGTCTCCGGTGTACCAGAGGGGTCTTCAGTTTTTTCAATGATGGCATCGGACGATGACGCACTTGCTTTGTTAGCCCTCGCATTAATTATGAAAAAAGAAGAAACAAAACCAGTGAAAAGGAAACGAAGAAAGTGGTGTAAGGATTGGTTATTGAAAAGAGCAACTTATAGTCATATTAACTTATTAAATGAATTAAAATATAAACCGCGACTTGCGCAGGCGACCGGAGTACATGCACACACGCACAGGTACATCGTACGGTGTCACTCGAAAGAATTGATTTTCGATCTTGCACCGGTCGCCTGTACAGGTTGTTAAAACTGCACAGGTCTATTCCTACACACGCTCCGGTTGACCTGTGCAGGCATGCCTGCGCAGGGATACCTCTCCGGTAGACCGTAACGTGTATGGCCGGCATTATAGCGGCTACGGGCTCATCACCTGCAGTCTGCTTGGTGAAGCACGGACTATGGCAGTGGACTGCTTTTGCGGTGCTTTTGCCTAGTCTCTCACTAACCTAACGAATAATAGTCGTGATTGTATGTATGTACTTGTAATGTACTTTAATTGATTGCCCAGCCCTACCGCAGAGCGCGTTCCGTTCATTATTGACACAATAAATTCTAACGCTTGGGTTTTGGTCCAGCCTCACACACGCGCACCGCTTGCACACAGACGCGTGTTTTTGTGTCAGGGATGTCACACGCATTGGTGGCGTTTCCGGATCAAATCAGTGTTTTAATAATAGTTTAAAAAAAATAAACGGTTTGTTTGGAATCAAAGGTTTTGTGGTGTGCGTGCCTTTCTTTTATAAGCTTGAGGTTCTTTTGGCCATTTCTTTTAGGTATATTAAACATACCACTGATAAAAGGAGAGCTCGGTGGCGTAGTGGTCAGTGCGCTTTGGCTTTGATCGAAAACAAAGCTATCTTCGCCATGGTCAGGCCGTGGATGGGTGACCAAGACTTTGTGATCTCGAGCTCCTCCGTGCTTCGGAACGCACGTTAAGCCGTTGGTCCCGGTGGCATTTGTGACCGTTTCTACCCACCAACCCGCATTGGGCCAGCAGCAGTGGGACGCATACTCGTATAGGCTGATGACGACAGATAAAATATACATTAACATATTACGCAAATGCATGTACTGCGCGTGTTCGATAACTCCAACAAAACGTCGGGGTTGGCCGCTGCTATCTAGTCTGCGCGCGCGCAAAAACTAAAAATAATGCCTCGTTGTGAGATATTGATCAGTATTTTTCAATCAGTACGGATCTCCCGTCTCAACATTAGGTACTCTCAGTAGAGATACCACTGTGATTCTATACAGGGCCCCCCCTTTTTCATACCATAACAACGCAATTTTGGAAATTTTTACTGTCTACATTACGAAATAGAATGAAGGTACCACCATCATCAACAACAGACTTCAGTCATCACATTGAAGGTATACGCCTTCCTTCAAGTGAAAAGACTTTCGCCACAAACTACAGGACGAAGTATCGGCGTCATTTAATAATGAAACAAAGAATCTTGCATATTTTTATAAAACTAACGTTTATGTTCGTTTTATAAAAATATGCAAAATTTTCCTTCACTTTGTAATCTTAAACATATGTTTTTTTTTCATTTTTTAATCAATCGGGAGTACTGGGCCCCTGGTCAAAATGGGCCCCTAGGCATTGACCTAAAGTGCCTTATGGATTATACGATACTGATTCTATAGAAATTGCTAGCAGACATTTCATAAAACGCCCTTATTCTATACTGTAAATTAAACAAATCGCGGGCACAGCTAGTTTATAAAAATACTTATAAAAACCCTAAGACAGCCCTTAAATCCAGATTATGCAGTTAGCAATTAATTAGAACCCACCAATAACATTCCTATCGGCACCTTTGTGACCAATCGCTTGCGCACACCGAGCTACCCGAAGCATGTAAATTATTTTAATTGAATTTCAATTTATAGTACAATCAACTCCAAAAATATGCAGCCACTTTTGATAGTAAATGACTCTTATTAGAAGGAAATGAATACTAAAAGACTGTCACCTGTCAAATATTTTTTTTGTACGTGACTGTACCAACCTAGTGTGATAGTATTAGATGCAGTTTTTGAATGAATGCAGTTAAATGCAGTTGCATGCGGCGTGTGGTAGCGGCTCAATGAAAGAATACTACCAACCCATCTCTTCCCGTGGGTGTCGTAAAAGGCGACTAATGGACTTAGAACTGCACAACCGTCCAATAGCTTATAGCGGCGACGGGCTCACCACCTGTCACGCTGAGTGCAGTCACTGCTTGAAGCGCGGACTATGGCAGTGGAATGCTTTTGCGGTGCTTTTGCCTAGTCACTGACTAGGGGATTTTTAGGGGGTAATAGTCGTGATTATATGTATGCAAATTCAAATTATATATTAACCTACTAGTATTTATAACTAGAGACCAGAAGGCCTAGCACGGGCCGGAGAGAAAAAGTCCCCAGAGACAAAAATCGTCATTGCCTCTCGCTTCTTCGTTCGCGCGGAAGCGAGAGGCAATGAGTAATTTTGTCTCGGGGGACTTTTTCTCTCCGGCCCGTGCTAGGCCTACAGGGGAGTTAAATCTTATTTATACTTGTAATGTACCTATAGGTTCATATACTTACAACCAAATAGGTATAATTATTTGTTCAGTTCTAGAAGGAGAGGAGCCGGTGGCGTAGTTGTTAGTGCGTTATGACTTTCGATATTGAAAACAAAGCTACTTTCCCCATGGTCAGTACTTGGATGGGTGACCATAACTTTGTGATCTCGTGCTCCTCAGTGCTTCATGCCAAGACAAAAATGTTTAATCATATCATAGGACGCGTCTTAGCACACGCTTTCCCTTGAAAAAGTATTTTACAAAAAACGCGAATGATAAAATCTACTCCAGCCATTAAGCTTATCCTGAGAAGAACAGGCAAAAAACTCAGCAAGTTTCAACCTTCCCTTTTTCAGAAAGTTTTTAAGAAAGTAAAAAAAAAAGTTGAATAACTTGACCGTGAACTGCCTTTAGTAAGTTTCACTTACACTTATGAAAACTTCAGTACAGTTTATTGTGAATATAGAAGAGCTTAGTGGTTAAGTACGTATCTTTCGATATCGGAAACAAAGCTACCTTCTCCATGGACAGGCCGTGGATGGGTGACCAAAACTTTGTGATCTCGAACTCTTCCGTGCTTCTGAAGGCACGTTCAGCCGTTGGTCCAGGTTGCTATAACAGACGTTTCTACCCACCAACCCGCATTGCGCCAGCGTGGTGGTGTTACGGCCCATAATCCTCATGTGTTTCTCCATGAGGAAGGCCTGGGCCCAGCAGTGGGACGTTTATAGGCTGAGGACGACAGTCTCGATACAAAAGCATGTAAGCTCTCGTTCTTAGCTCACTCAGTAAACTTTTATGATAAACTTTTTCAATACGAGTACCTAACATACAAATAAACTATGTAGGTATGTATATTTATTATATATTCTAACTTTTCTTGTCTATTTTAACCTTACCTAGCGCTTTCGCTTAATGTTACTTTTATGGTTTTAACAATAAAAAAATATTAACTACTAGCTGTTGCCCTAACTACTAATTTCATTGGCGGTTACTGGTTTTTTAACAATCCCACGGGAACCCCTTAATTTTCCGGAATAAAATGTATTATAAGGTCACCATGCAAAATTTCATTGAAATCGCTCCTGCCATTTCGGAGATTAGCCCGTACAAACAGACAGAGAAACAAAAAAAAATATATATTTTTTGTATTTTCCCTCTTTTTACATCCCTACGACTTCGTTTTAATGTTTTTGTTTCTATGTACAGACATTCGACCTCTACTGTTTTATTATACATATGTATAGATGAATCTAAATAATATATAATTATACCGCAATATCTTGATTCATTGAATATCGTACATAACCCTACATGTAAAGAGAAAATGTAAGGTAATTTGTAATTTAAAACGCGTGCAATAATTGCAGATTAACAACCATTAGTTGAAACGATAATTGAATATCTAACTGTTTTTTACGTTAATAGATAATATGGCAATACACACAAAAACGTTAAAAAAATCAATTAGCCGTCAGCGCTTACAAAACGGCTAGTTGGTCCAAGGGCAACCAATTAAATCGCTGGATGATCGTAATGATTCGTTAAGTTATTGAACGTTATGCCTCATTAGGTCCGTTTGTTTATAAACCGAGCCATAAAGGCTGTTAATATTCTTCAAGGGAAGGCAAAGGTCTAGTCCTTAACGCTATGTAATATGAAAGCATGTTAATTACATTGTGTTTCAGTAGTATGAACATATAGTACGTCTCAATCCAAGTTGCCAAAAAGGTAAACAAAACAAAGGTAATGTTTCATCTCTAAAATGTTTTGTGATGACTGTAGGTAATTGAAATCAATTGAAACGGACAACAATTGTTACCGTTAATTATATTTACGTGCCAATGTCCATGTACAAAGTGTGATTATTGAAAAACCAATTCGGTATGTCAGCTTTTTTTTTTACCTTTTTGGCAACTTGGATTGAGGCGTACTATAGTTAGATATTAAGCTATTAGTATATAAGGATTTGTCGTTAGGAACTGTCAATCAGTATTCAATTGACGACCCTCGTGGTCGAGTGGTCTGTACGCCGTTCTCAAGGCTTCGCCATCTCGAGAGGTTCTGGGTTCGATCCCCGGTGGGGGCAGATGTTTGTGTGATGAATACAGGCATTTGTTCTCCAGTCTTGGATGTGTATATATGTATTGAATTTACTCTGGATATTTATCTATTACATATATTTATTTATCCGTCATCTAGTATCCGTAACACAAGCGGCATTAGTTGACTAAAATGGGGCTAGTTGATAGGTGCGAATGTCTGGAGATATTTATTTTTATACATTTTATTTTTATTCATCGTTAAGATAAACCCGTAGTGTATCATATCGTATCAACATCCATGCTAGCATAGTTCTTTGATGATAAAAGTATACAAACATGAAGTCATGTCGTGAAGTCATTGTTCTTCGTATTTAATATATTAATAAAAAGGGTGTGATTTGGGTTGTGATGCATTAATCATCCGTGATCATCCACTGCTCGACATAGGCCTCCCCTAATGCAGTAAGCCACTGCTTTTAGTCTCTTCACCACTCTTTCACATCCTTTGTCAAAGAAAAGTAGAAGTAATGTTGAAAGTAGCCAAAGAAAGAAACTTTACCTGAGGACTTGATATATTAGGTCCTTACCTATGAAATTGGTGTTTTGTATGGAGATTTTGGGGAATTCTGCATTTTCCATACTAAAATTTTTTCATTTTTCTTCACAACGACAAATCCAAAGATAATAATATTTGGCATGTATCATTAGACAAGCTTTAGTAATATGTGTAATATCACACTTCATAAAAATTATTTATCGTTTTTAAGTGAATGCAAATAAAATGATGTATTCGGGAGGCACTTAAAGAGTTGTCTCCGTGTCCAATTTTAACACAATTAAACTTACAACAAATTATCAAAACAAATCAAAAGAGCTCAAAAATATAGCCTTTTTTAGACGAGGTAATTATTTTTTAGGAATATTCTGAATCTTAATAGTTACAGACAAAATACTAAGAGAGAAAAAAAACACCAATTTCATAGGTAAGGACCCAATAGAAATGTAAGTTAGTTAACCACACCTCTCTCTAGTTTGGCTCTGACTCAGACTCCGGTTCCGACTCTGGTCCTGATTCCGAATCCGTTATAACAAATTTAAAAACTTCGGTTCCGACTTCGGTTCCGATAAAATCACTTCTGTAACATTCCTACTACTAACCCATCTCTCTTGGACATCTCTCTCCCATCGGACAGTCTTGGATTTAAATTTCTCACAATTTGTGAGGTTTTAAAACCTCTCGTTTCAAGTGATTCGTCGGCCGGTTTCACGGTGTCGGTCCCCATATCAAAAGGTTCCGTGTTAGATTCCCAGTTGGGGCAAAAATAAAAGTTTGTGTGCGAACGCGAATTCAGGTCCCTCATGGATTCGAATATATCTTGTTGATGTATCTATATTTCAATTTAAACTTACCTGACCTGACAGGTTAAGACCCATCCATGGCCTGACCATGGAGAAGGTAGCTTTGTTTTCAATCGAAAGCCAAAGCGTACTAACCACTACGCCACCAAGCTCCACAGCCAATACTTTTAAATTTTAACAAACGGTGAGGGAACAATATGAAAAGGAAAATCAATATGTCGATATACAGATTAAATAAAAACTAAAGAACCCTTAAGTTAGAAGTAGGCAACACAAAATATAATTTAGATCTTATCGCTAATTACTAAACATAGCAATTTGTTTAACTGGTACAGGTATTTGTCTTTCTACACGGAAATATTTATTAGTTCCTTGATTTACATCTAACATGTGTAGCAATTATAAAATAATTTCACACAAACAAGTAGGTACTTTATTTAAAATCTTTTGTTAAATGTTTACGATACAGGTTCTATTGATAACATTAAATAAAATTATCAATTAATTACAAATAGAAACAAAACAGTGTGATAAAATAAGAATATGACATTGATCGAATTCTTTAGCGTGCGAGAGAGATATCACGGCGAAAGAGAAAACTATATTTCGTCAGCACCGTCCGGTAGGCGGGGGGAACCGGCCACGCCCTTCTATCGATTCCGGTGTTGCCAATATAATTTATTCATAATTTTTTTTTTATTATTGCCGTTTTCAAGTTTTTGTTGAATTATACATTGTGGACGTTCGGATTCATTTCGGTATCTTTTGTGTTTATTAAGTATATGTGGAGAGGATTTTCGAACATTTGACCGCTAAAACTTCATAATAAAACCTGGGTTATGCCAATATATCCGTAAAATGTGGTTTAACTACAAATTTTAAGAAAATCATAATAATTACCTAACTTTAAAAAATTCTACAGTAAAATTCACCAAAACAATAGGGTTATAATACCTACTTATAATTGATTTGACACACAATAATTATAATCAAAGCGATGTCTGTAAAATAGGAATACATTTCCAATATAAAAAAACTAATGTTGCATTTTTTATGAGCAACAGAAACCAAAACCATTGTGCTATTATTTAGCAGCTACTAGCTTCGCCCGCGACTTCGTCCGCGTGGAATAGTTGCTTGTATCTTAGCGTGATGTTATATAGAGCCTTCCTCAATAAATCGGCTATCCAACACGGAAAGAACTTTTCACAGACCAGTAGTTCCTGTGATTAGCACGTTCAAACAAACAAACACACTCTTCAGCTTTATATTAGCATAAATTTTGTCAATATGTTTGTACACAGGCAGCAATAGGTTAGTAGGGACGGACGGCACCACTCGTACATGAGGTCGCTGGATCAATTGTACCACTGTACAGTCAACTCTAAAAATATGACACCACTTTGGCGTAAATGATTCTTATTTTCTAATAAAGATTGTCACCTCTAAAATGTGTGTATACACAAGTTTGAACTCGACTGTACCACCTGTCGTAAGTTTGAATAAAACTGACATTTAGACATTTTGTGTCGTCATATTTTACTAGTTCTTGAACGTGTCTTCTCGCGTCTGATGTCCCCTTGATGTCCCTCCTTATGAGCTGTCAAGATTGTCTTCAGTGTCAAGTTAAATAATTCCATTCTAAAGTTAATTAAGAAGGTTTTTGGCGCCATACAACTATGGCGGACGTGATTTTTATTTCAATGATTATAATATTGTTTCGGAGTGGATATTGTTGCGTAAAATTTGTGTAGTTTTGTGTAATAAGTGACGAGCAATATGGAGGATTTTTGAAACAAGCGTCAAGTGGTATGAAAGACAATGCGATTTTTATCGTGGTAATCCACCTCATCGAAGTAACACAATAGTGCCATCGATTGTTTGACGTCAAACTCTCCCAAAATGCATTGAAATGCATTACACTAGCATTTCAATGTAAACTACTGAAGAAATATTAATACGAAAGATATGGCTGTATGGCCTTTATAGGGAGAAATTTACCAAAAAAACTCAGGTTGTTTTATTTAAATATAAAGTTAATCTCAGGATGAAAAACTCAACTTCTTTATTTGCGTGATGAATATCAATTTCTATGGGAATCGCGAAAAGCGGAAAGTTGTTGAAATCACGTTTCCCATAGAAATTGACATTCATAACGCAAATATACAAATTGACATTCATAACCATATTCAGCTTACAAGTAGAGGATTTAGTTTTCTTGACTTCTTTTTTTACTGAACAATCACAAAAAATCTTTTCTTCCACAGAAAAGCTCCGGCTATCCCTCTGTGTGGGCTGCGGGGGCCAGATCCACGACCAGTACATCCTGAGGGTGGCGCCGGACCTGGAGTGGCACGCGGCCTGCCTCAAGTGCCAGGAGTGCCGCCAGTTCCTCGACGAGTCTTGCACTTGCTTCGTCAGGGACGGGAAGACGTACTGCAAACGGGACTATACTAGGTTAGTTACTGTTCTATGTTCTGCTTCCATTTGCGGTAAAAGCTGAGGTCACAGAGAGCAGCAATCCCAGTCGGTACACTTGAACAAAAAGAATATCCTTCCAAAGAATATTCTTCCTAAACGAAATTCCTTTTTAAAGTTAAGGTTCGTGAGTATCTGTACAATTATGACAAGGTTCTATTGGCGAAGTAAGTAAAAATGCAAGCAACCAATGCAAATTACTGTATATTGCGAAGAAGTCATCAATACAAAATGTACACATTGTTAAGGTAAATTACAAGTAGAACTTATTAGCGTGATGTAAAAACCATCAGCGCCATCTATTGGTGGAATTAGGAACTAATTCTAGCTCTATACAAAGTAGGTCACGCGAGTTGCAGTAAACGATAGCGCGATTCAGAAACGTGCAGCGCCATCTGTGATTATTTATAAGAACTAATTTTACATTATTTTAGGTTAAACAAGTATTAGTATTATTTAGTATGTAAGTAAATTGTATTAGTATTATGACAATAATTATGTATTTAGAATAATGTTTTGTCGTAGTATGTAAGTAATTGCATGTCTATTTATATAATTAGACATACCGCCCACCAAGGACATATTGCAGTATGTCCTTTAAAAAAGGAGCAATTACTTTAAATTAACAAAAAAAAACTTAACACTAGATAACAATACATTTATATAAAATTTCAAATTACTCTGCAACAGGCAATACACATATTTTTGAAACAGGCCTTTTAACTAGGGAATTTTTGGTTCTGATAGTAACTACTCTGGTAATTTTGTCAGGGCCAGGATGCTTTGTT
This sequence comes from Parapoynx stratiotata, assembly GCA_910589355.1. Taxonomy (NCBI): domain Eukaryota; kingdom Metazoa; phylum Arthropoda; class Insecta; order Lepidoptera; family Crambidae; genus Parapoynx; species Parapoynx stratiotata. Next base: position 12,199,710 of record OU342481.1, read on the forward strand.
TCTATTTTTCCTAAAAGCCATCTACCAGGGGGCATGTCGTCTTCCTTTATTAACACTATTCTACCAATCTCAGGTTCTGGAGTATGACATGCCCACTTGTGGCGTTGCAGAAATTGATTTAAGTAGTCCTGCGACCATTGTCGCCAGAAATCTTGCAACATTCTTTGTAACAGTTGCCACCGCTTTAGAGAACTAACATTAGCCCTGTCAAAATTCGAATCTGGTACTAAAACGAGTGGTTCTCCTACCAAGAAATGCCCAGGCGTTAAAATTTGACAATCAGTGTCTGAAATTGAAGAAAGAGGCCTAGAATTAAGGCAGGCCTCGATTTGAGCTAGCACCGTAGCCATCTCCTCAAAGGTAAGTGTGGAATTACCCACTACTCTCTTGAGGTGGTGTTTGGCAGACTTGATACCCGCCTCCCACAAACCTCCAAAATTTGGGGCATGTGGGGGAATAAAATTCCATTGAGTTCCATTACTCGATAAATACTCTACCAAATCAGAGACAAACTTGGACCTTTCATCCTTAAATAACTGAGCTAATTCGCGTGCCGCTCCGACAAAATTGGTGCCATTGTCGCTGTGGAGTTCAGCACAACGACCACGTCTTGCCACAAACCTCCGAAATGCAGCTAAAAACCCCTTTGACGTCATGTCACTTACTGCTTCCAAGTGAATTGCGCGAGTGGACATACAAATGAACAAGGCTATATATCCCTTGTAGGATTTGTTACCTCGGCCTTTGGACACACGAATGTTAATAGGACCCGCATAATCGACGCCGCTGCATAAAAATGGCTTATTGGGTGTCACGCGCTGAGAAGGTAGTTGACCCATTAGCTGAGTAGTAATCTTACCTAAGTGTCTGCAGCATATTACACAACTGCGACAGTACGATTTCACAGCCACCTTAACACCCATTATCCAGTACTTCGTTCTGATGTACGCTATCATGGCTTGTGGACCTCCATGCATGGTTTTCAAATGAGCATCAGCAATCAGAAGTTTAGACAGAAAAGAATCTTTAGTAATGAGGACTGGATGTTTTTGGCCATATTCCAGATTCGACTGTTCTAGCCTTCCTCCTATCCTAATAATTCCTTCTGAGTCTACAAACAAGTTTAAAGATTTATATTTTGTATTTTTTGTCTCTATTTGTCCTTTCGTTCTTAGCTCTTTCAGCTCTTCAAACAAACTCTCGTTCTGTGACTTTATGATACAAGTATTCATCGCATCCTCAATTTCGAAACTAGATAACTGTTTATTATACCGAACTCTAGCTACATTATGTCTTAATTTTAAAAATCTCTTACAGTAAGCTATAACCCGCAGCAATTTATAAAGCGATGAGTATTTGTACCATAATGGAAATTTGTTTATCGTACACGTGTGAACTTTCACCTCTTCAAGTTTTGTAACTAAATGTTTAGGTTTCCTATATACAATCTCCGGTAGACTCAGAAAATGTGGACCATTAAACCAAATCGAGGTATTTCCCAACTCTCTTGGATGAACACCACGAGAAGCATAGTCGGCTGGGTTTTCCTTAGACGACACATGAGACCAATACTGTGTGTCTAAAGTTGTAAGGATCTTGGACACCCTATTACCTACAAAGGTCTTCCAGCGACTAGGGTGACTGTTCAACCAAGCAAGCACCATTTCTGAATCAGTCCAAGCATGCAAGTTCTCCTTGGACACATTCATAGTATTCCCTACTTCTAGCATAAGTTTAGTCAACAGAACAGCTCCACAAAGTTCCAGTCTTGGAATGGACACCTGCTTTATGGGAGCTACCTTTGTTTTGGAAGTAACTAAAGATACGTGCACTTCCCCATTTGAGTTTATGACTCTAATGTACACTACAGCCGCATACGCCATTTTGGATGCATCTGAGAAGCCATGCAACTCAACCTTGGTGTCACCCGCCTTTGTGTACAACCATCGTGGAATTTTAATATCAACAAGACAAGACAAATCCTTTCGGTAAGTAATCCATTCATTATACAAGTTGTCAGGAACCCTTTGATCCCAACCTATCCCTGTTAACCACAATTTTTGTATTAAAATTTTAGCTAAAATAATGCTAGGTGCCAACCAACCTAGCGGATCAAACAACCTAGATATGTCTGATATAATTTTTCTTTTGCTTACAGGTCCCGAAAACGGCTGTAGATCGACAGAATACTGAAATACGTCAGCATGTGGATTCCAGGTAAGTCCGAGAATTTTGGTAATATCATCCAGCTTTATCTGTAGCTTTCCTTCTTCATCTTTTTTTTCCATGCTTATTTTTTCTAATAATTGCTGACTATTGCTGTTCCATTTTTGAAGTTGAAATCCTGCCTTTTCTAATATATATTTAATTTTATTATAAATTTTAAAACCCTCTTCTACATTCTGCGCTCCTGTCATCAAATCATCACAATAAAAATCATTCAAAATGATTTTCTGTACCCAAGAGCAATCAGGAGCTTCATCGAATGCCACCTGTTGCAGGGAACGTATAGCTAAAAATGGAGCCGATGCAGTTCCAAACGTGACTGTTATTAATTCAAACTCTTCAATTTCTTTTTCAGGGTCATCTCGCCACAGAATTCGTTGAAACATTGTGTCTTCTCTATTTACTAATACCTGTCGGTACATTTTGATTATGTCAGCGACTATACATATTGGGTTACATCTCCAACGCATCATTATGTTTCGCAACTCAGACTGTACCGTGGGACCAACTAACAGGTTATCATTGAGCGATACTCCGTTACTCCCCTTACAGGACGCGTCGAAGACAACACGCACCTTTGTCGTTTCCCTTTCGTTCCGGACGACTGCATGATGAGGTAAGTATAAACCATTTCCTTTATTTTCCTTAGGTACCTTTACCATATGCTTTAAATGTAAATATTCATGTATGACCCTAGTATATTCTCTTTTTAAATCAATATTTCTCAATAATTTTATTTCTAAGCCCTTGAATCTTTTTTCAGCTATCGACCTAGAGTTGCCTTGCAAACAACTTCGTTCGCCATTACGAAACGGAAGTCTTACTATGTAACGACCAGACTCATCGCGAGTTGTGGTAGATGCATAGAGCTGTTCACATTGATTTTCATCAATGTTAAGAACTTTATGTTCTCCGACCGGGTCAGCCTCTAGCTCCCAGAATTTCTTTAATAATTCATCTGAATGAATGCTAGAATGCATGACAGTAATGTTAGAAAAATCACTATTAGTTGGACCAACTGTCTCCGCTACACCAGAAATTATCCACCCTAGAGAGGTGTTTTGAGCTAAAAGTGTACCACTAGAATTTCTAACGATGCCCTCCTTAAGAATCTGGCTGTATATTTCAGCGCCTAATAAAATATCTATTTTATTTGGCCTGTGATACTCGGGATCAGCCAATTCATTGTCACTTAATTCAACCCATTCAACCTTAGTCACTCTTGCACTAGGCAATAGTGACGTAATAGTTTTCAAAACAAAAGCATGTATCACAAGACAAACGTTGGGATTTAAACGTGATTGAATTTTCAAAGCAACTGTAGCTTTAGATTCAATACTCTTAGACCCCCCTACACCTGTAATGGTGTGTCTTGACGACATCTTTTTCAAACCTAAATACTGAGCCACATCCTCCGTTATGAAAGATGCTTGTGACCCTTGGTCTAGCAAAGCCCTAACAATTCTATATGATCCGTCCTTTGACTTGGCCTTTACCAACGCCGTTGTTAACAGAACCGTCTCCCTATAGTTGCCTGTCGTAAAACAAGAGACTATTGCGTTGCTAGACCCCTCCTCCTTTGTGGAGGCCTTACCGACCGAACAGCCCCCAGTCGAACCACTCGTGTCAGTATCAAATCTAACTTTGGACTCCTCGCTACCTACATTTTCGCCAACAGAATTAGAACTCCCATTGGGGTGTAATATAGAATGGTGGCGTCTTTTACAAATATGACATTTAACGGTGTTTTTACAATTTTTTGCAGAGTGATTATTCGCCATACAAACAAAACATAACCCGTTTTCCTGAGCAAAGTTACGTCGAGTGTCAATATTTTCCCTTAGAAATTTCTTACAATGAGTAATTTTATGACCCGTTGCAGTGCAAAATGAACATACAAATTCTTTTTTATCCTTAACTAAATGAAATGATTGAGTACTTCTAGGAACATTGCGCTCAAAATTAGACTTACTATCTACATTTTCTAAACCGCGAAAACGCCCAGTCAAAAAATCTGTAAAATGTACAAATGTAGGTAACTCGTCGGTCACCTCAGACGAGACCTTAAGTTCCCATGCCTTCCGCGTCTCTCTGTCTAACTTCCCACTAATAATATGTATAATAAGTATATCCCAAGAAGAGACGTCTATACCCAAATTTTTTATGGACTCTAAACAATCTGATGTAGTACTAACTAATCGCTTTAAATCATTTGCCGACTCAGATAGTAAACTTCTTTGATGTAACAAACGCTTTAGAATACCATTGGCAAGGAACCTTTTATTATTATACATACTTTCTAATTTATCCCAACAACTTTTATAATTTTCGGAAGTTACCTGTGTATTTCGTAATAGTTGCTCGGCATCCCCTGTCAAATGACCTTTTAAGTAGTATAATTTTTGCGCGTCATCCAAAGAATTATTCTTATGAACTAAGCCTAAAAACAAATCTCTAAACGTCTGCCATTCTACATATTTTCCCGAGAATATAGGTATTTTAATTTCTGGTAACTTGACACTATTACCTTGTACATGACTACTTGATTTGTTAGGCACATCACTAGTATTTTCCGACATTTTTAATTTACATAACATGTCTCGCATATCTGTTTTAAATTCAATATAAAACTCTTCGACATCATCATACATACAGTCTTTATGATAAGAAGAATTATACAAATCAGATTTCTTAACAGTACTAATTATTTTTACATGAGTTTCATAAAATAACTTCCATTGTTGTTCTAAATTTTCTAACCTAGTTTCGATGTATGAAATTGTCAGGCGATCTTTAGGAGACTTTTTATAATTTGTTTTCGCCCTTACTAACTTAGACCTTATGTCTTCTTGAACATCAATTAAAGATTCCATTTTAATTTATTTTAAGCAAGTCGAAAACTAAAATTAAAAATTAAAAATTAAAATTAAATTAAATTAAAATATGAGTTTTTATTAGTTTTTCAAACACAGAAATGTATGAAATCAGCATAAACACATACATAAAATCAATGTTAAACTTAACATTTAATATCTCTCAAACATATACCAATAATCAAATAAAACTCTCATGTAAAAATTCAAAGTTCAAAATTTTCCGAAAATTTTCTAAGTGTTTTGAACATTAATTTCTATAGGAAATCCGGCATAGGTTCCCCGTCCCAACAGGTTTTCACTTAAACTAATTACAAGTCCTAACTACAAAGTAAATTAAACTAAAATTTTCTAAGTCCAAATTTCTTCCCAAATTTTCAAAGTTAAATTCTTCATAGAAATAAGGTTGAAAGTACTCACGATTTTACACCACACTCACTGACACTCGACTGCTCCTTTTGCCGACTACAGCGCTCCCTGGCAGCTGCTCGGCTGAACTTTTCTGCCCGCTCCTCCCGCTCGTGTCCTCCTCCGGTCACCTGCCGGTTCCTCCAGCTGCACAGCACCTTGCGTCTTGCTGGGGGTGTTCTGAGTAGCGATCCACTACTCAGTGTATGGACGTGGCGGGTGATAGCCTTTTATCACCACCGATGTGTAGGTCTATCAAAAAACTACCGAAAATCTCCAGCTCGAAGGACCATGTACAATTATGACAAGGTTCTATTGGCGAAGTAAGTAAAAATGCAAGCAACCAATGCAAATTACTGTATATTGCGAAGAAGTCATCAATACAAAATGTACACATTGTTAAGGTAAATTACAAGTAGAACTTATTAGCGTGATGTAAAAACCATCAGCGCCATCTATTGGTGGAATTAGGAACTAATTCTAGCTCTATACAAAGTAGGTCACGCGAGTTGCAGTAAACGATAGCGCGATTCAGAAACGTGCAGCGCCATCTGTGATTATTTATAAGAACTAATTTTACATTATTTTAGGTTAAACAAGTATTAGTATTATTTAGTATGTAAGTAAATTGTATTAGTATTATGACAATAATTATGTATTTAGAATAATGTTTTGTCGTAGTATGTAAGTAATTGCATGTCTATTTATATAATTAGACAGTATCTTCTGAGAAGTAGCAACAAATAACTATTCACATCATCAATATAGGTAGTGTATGTAGTGTATAATTATATTTATTGTATTAGTGTATAATATAGTTTATGTATTTATAATAATACGTAATTAGGTAAATATGTAGTGTGTTATTTTAGCGTATGTAGCTCAAGTAATAGTATATGTAGTTTATGATTGTTTAATTCATTATCAATCATTTTAATTTGATATTTGTTTGGATTTTAGTGCCCCCACTCTGAATCTCTGTTTGGCCCAAAGGTTGACTGGGAGAGAGCGATGTATTATCGTTAAGTCCGCCTTATGTACAAAAGTGTTTTTTATTTTGGACATTAAAGATTAAATTAATAAATAATATCAGGCCTAGCTAGCAGCCTTGAAAGAACCCACGTTGGAACTTTGTTTAGTTGTGAACACCGTAGACAGTTCACAAACAAGATGAAGAGACCAAGTGAAGTTCAACTCCACAAGGTCATAAGATACTTGTTGGATAGAACTGGCCAAGCTCCGGATCCTTACGATACTTGGATCCCTGAGCGTGTGCTTCGGTGGCCTCTAATTCGAGCCTTAGTTGGGAACACCGAAGACATAAGCGCGAGGTTCAACAAGATGTAGCGACCAAGCGAAAGACTCGCCCAATAACTCCAAGCGGTCATATGATATGGTCTTAACAGGAACCAGTGGAAGCAATCCTCTCCAGACGCAGCACTGATGCTAACTGTGATCCTCAGATGCAAGTGCGTGAGCTGCTGCAGTCAGAAACACGACTAGCTCCCTCCCTTATTTTCATGTCAGTCACGGTGTGTTAATTACGGAAACCCACGTCCCATTTAGAGGTATAGAGGACCAGTGCTTCCTGAGGATGGCGTCGGACCTGGAGTGGCACGCCGTGGGCCTCAAGTGCAAGGATGGTTCATATGTTCTGCTCCCATTTGCGGTTAAAGCTTTATACAGAAAGCCCACCAAGCAAGCCAAGCTAGGAAAAACTTATGTTGGAATTGATGGTATGTTTTTGGCGATGTTTTGAACAATTACGACCAAGATATAATGGAACGACCAAATGATTTTCGTCTCCCTAAAAACTTCACATGGTCGTTATAGACTTTGGATAGATCCTGTGGAGGTCCACACCAGAAGCACTCTAGATGTTGGCTACGATCCTCGGACGTAGGAAATGCTTCGGTTGTCTTGCTTATTGCATTCTCATCTCCTTTTTTTACTCTTGGCGTACATTCTCGCCTGATGCTATCTGAGGAACTGGCTTTCTTACCTCTAATCGCCAGAACACAACAATGCTTAAAACATTGTTATTATGGCGAAAAACTTAGATATAACGGTAGTAGCTAACCAGGCGACCTTAGAAGCCCTACCACCAACCAAACTGAACAGAAAAAATTTCTGCCCACACGGGGAATCGAACCTGAGCTCTTGATCAACACCCGGTGGGTCTTCTATGATGTTGTAAGGCGTTTGGGACTATTCTCCAAAGTGTTCTAAGTGTTTGAAGGCTTCAAGGCGGGCTATAATTATTATTTTAGTGTACCTAGTCGCATAAAGCAAAGTATTAAGAGTTGTAAAGCGATGAAATTATGACATTGCTTTTGTCGTAGAGTGATAATCTCTTGACTTTAAAGTTTGAACTCTACAAAAGCGTAAAGACAGTGAATATCTCACAAGTCCATTAATAGACCGTTTATACCCGATCTCTGTACAAAAAGGAATTCATAACGAGTGTCAATCAAACTACAGCCCGGCGCCACTTTTTATATACAGACACACCAGTCGAATTCACTAAAATAACTCCGTGTGTTTACATTTTCACCCTTCATCTTTCACTGCTAAAATATAGAATTACACATCCGCAAACTTAACAATGCACTCCCATAAACACACAACAGCCCTTATCACGTATACACAAAGCACATTTTCCTAGTAAAATTACCGTAACGACAACCAACAAATGTTTGTTGTAACGCTGTGATGTGCCGAAGAGAAAACAAGCTTCGTTTGACTGAGCATTATGTATTTTGGCGCCAAAACAAACGTCAGTTTGACAGCGCGGCGGGCGGCGGCAACCTGATAGTCTATGGTATAGAGTAAACATACTCTATGGTGTATTTGTTCCCGTTTGTATGGCCGGGATAAGCTGGTTTTCAGTTACTATTTTTTGTGTAATGCCAGTAAATATTGTGAAATAACGCGTCGGCAGAATCAGTTGACGATATTCAATTTAAAATCAGTGGTAGAATTTAAAACGATAAGGAATGAAGCCAACCGAACGCTACGTAATTTTTAAAATGTCCATTAAAGTTCTCAAAATAATTGAAAAGATTTCCTCGGTGTAGTATCTTTAAATGTAGTGGCTTTTCGTACAGACTATAACAGAAATTAATAATAACTTTATTGAAACTGAAAAAATATTTGTATTTTCTATTTAAAATGCAACATTTTCAAGTTCTTAGATCGCAGTTTACCACAAACCAGACTCTACCTACTACGAAAACACGTAACTTTCGTAGACGCATGCGTTCAACTCACCTCTTCATAGTTGAGACACAAAAGGGTCTGGTAAGGTTTAATTTGGGATCCTGTGACAAACAATATCAATAGAAAAACTATCAATGGAAAAGCAAACTAGTGATTAGATATGGGCAAATAGCGCCAAAAACTCAAGCTTTTCGTCAAAAACTCAAGTTTTTCGCCAAATACTCAAGTTTTTTTATTAAAAATGGTGATTTTATTTTTCCAGCCAGTACCTAACGCCAGTAATATCATCTCTGGACACTAGCCTTTTGACCCTTAGCAGTGCTGCCAACATCAGCGTCCGTAAATAGCCGGCAGTATAAACAGTTGTAACATGACACACCGTATCGAATATCGCTAATTGTCGGGGTACGGGGTGACGAGGATATTGGTTTTTTTAGTTTATTTTTCAGTTAAACTAATGTTTTGTGTCTATATTTAGTTTCTTATACACAACTGTAGTGAGAATTGTACGCGATTGATTATTTGCTTTTTAGTTCATGAGGATGTTTATGTGGAATGTAATGTCAGTTCCCATTTATCTTTAAAAAAAAAATTATTTACTGACTAATTATAAAATTAGATAAGTATGATATCTACCTGTCGCGCTGCATGCAGCTGAAAAAGGGTTGCGTAGAATCCCACATCAGATTCGTAAATATTGGGTCCTTACCTATGAAATTGGTGTTTTTTTTCTCTCTTAGTATATTGTCTGTAACTATTAAGATTCAGAGTATTCCTAAAAATTATCTCGTCTAAAAATAGACTATATTTTTGAACTCTTTTGATTTGTTTTGATAATTTGTTGTAAGTTTAATTGTATTAAAATTGGACACGGAGACAACTCTTTTTAAGTGCCTCCCGAATACATCATTTTATTTGCATTCACTTAAAAACGATAAATAATTTTTATGAAGTGTGATATTACACATATTACTAAAGCTTGTCTAATGATAGATGCCAAATATTATTATCTTTGGATTTGACGTTGTGAAGAAAACTAAAAAAATTTTAGTATGGAAAATGCAGAATTCCCCAAAATCTCCATACAAAACACCAATTTCATAGGTAAAGACCTAATATTAGTAAAATTTAATAAAGGTCGAGCAAGTGAATGAATGAGAAAGTAAAATTTTGCGTATCGTAAGATATGAATCGAGAATAAAATAAAACATGAAATATCCCACTAGCTGACTTCTACGCTTCGAAGAGCCAGAGAGCTTATTTGCAACACTTACCCTATTATTCAAATAAATACTCTTTATTTTATCGCAAGAACAATGCGCTTATCTAGCCATCAATCTACTCCACCAAGAAAACTAAATATTTACAACCAAAATAATACAAAAAAGTTTTTAACTTTTCCGCAAATTAACAAATATAAATAAATTCAGATTATTTTACAAAAATAAAATCTGTAGCAATAAATCTCACCAATTCCCTTCAATTATACATTTCCGTTCAGTAGCCACGCGTCGTTCCCGCGAGGGGAAGGCTCGACAAAACCTCTAAGTATATTTTTAAAGCCCCTCCCTAGGGAGGTTATTGACCGGCACTTAGCCGAATGAGCCTCCGGCAATCTCGCTAAAAGCATCCGCCATTATGGCTATACGTAGGGTTAAGTTTGTTGTGTTGGCACACCTGGGGATTATGCGTGGCGGAACATTTCCAATTCCGTTTTTCGAAATTATGAATTTACAAATGAAGGTTTTTGGCTTACTTTTTTTTGTTATTTATTTATTTAGAAGCTTATAAAAACATTACAATTAATGTAAAAACAATTAGGTACTTTAAAGAAGTTGGTGGGTAGAGTTTTGTAAAGCAAGTAAGTATATAAATCGATTCAACTAAAATTATAGCCACAAATTGTTGTTTAAAAATAAACTAAATATTTCCTAGAGCGGAATTCAATAACTTAATTCAAAATTAGAAGTCAATTTATTTATAATAAGTATGCAATTACAATTGCTACCATTTCTAGTCACCAGCACCTGCGCTACGGAGCAGAATGGTGATCTGATAATGTTATTATGGTTATACTTCCATCCATGGTTCAGGCTGATGATGAAGATACTTTTTTCATTATCAGGCCACTACCGCAAGGCCTCTCCAAGAGTATAGTGAGATCCTGTGCCTTAATAAACATAAAAAGATAACGAATAAGTTTTGTTTTCTTTCCTGGGTAGCATAATAAACTTAAGTAGGTTAATTTTGATAAAATCCAACAGTTCGAATTAGTTACGCAATTTTTAGCGTGTTCTGTTGATTAATTTTACCACATTTACACACTATTGTACTTTTTATTTCGAATAGGCTAGTTGACCCTTTTTTATCGGGCCCAAAATTGTATTAAAAAATACATTTTTTTCTGAAGCCTATAACACAATAAATTTTAAATCATAAAGTACGTTAAATGCCAAAAACGCCTTCGGTCCTGATGTTCTATGAATTATCTGTGCCGTAGCGTCACGATTATTGTAAACAATATTCATTACGCCGACAGTTATGCTTGATTGGTTGCGACTGGCGTTTGACGGATTTTGACCACGCGTAGTAATTGCTTACATGAAGCGTTACTCAACTAATATCACGAACATGGTGGATAGCGTTTTGGGCAGAAAAAAAAGTAAAAATAAAACATATTTAAATTGAATTTCTACAGCAATCCCTTATTTATATTTATCAAACTTGGTATACCTATTTCGGACCCTTGTACTAAATACTATGTGAATGACACATTATTTTCATCACTTTTGATATGAGTCAACTAGCGTTGAGACTTTCAAACCTTCATTTTATTATTTATGGACCACAAATTCTTCTTTTTCTACAGTTCTATTTTGAAATCCGAGCGGAAAAAACGTTTTTTACCCGCATCTCATATCAAAAAAGTACTTCTTTCCAAATATGAGAAATTAAGAAAAAAAACCTTGGAAGACTTCATTTGATTTGGCGCATCCTGTGAAAAAAAAAAAATTGTCCCCAGGCTATTCGGCACCAAATGCGACAAGTGTGGCGCATCGTTCAGCAAGAACGACTTCGTGATGCGCGCCAAGACCAAGATCTACCATATCGACTGCTTCCGGTGCTGCGCGTGCGCCAGGCAGCTCATACCAGGTGAGCCACGGGTGAATCCATACTAATATTATTGTAGATGCAACAGAAACACCGTCTGTCTCGTTTCACGTCAAAACTACTGGACCGATTCCATTGAAATTGGAAAATGGTACACAGAATAGAATAGTCTAGAGCCTGAGAAAAGGCTACTTTTCATATATCCTGATATTCCCATGGGAACCGGTACCACGCGCGTAGACCGCGAGAAAACACTAGTTGCTTATATTTAGTACCTATGGCATTCTTTCATAAGCTTCGCTTCGTGATGAGCGCCAAGACCAAGGTTTACTATATTGACTACTGCCGCAGCTGCGCGAGCCCTTTCCAACTCCACTGCCACACGGCGGAACTCAAAATCACAGTTTTAGTCAGCCATCCAAAAACTTAAGGTAAACCCACGCACCGCATTACCGCGGTACAATTACAGGCAAATTTTTATCAAACATTGATTTATAACCGTTTGAATGAATTCATGGCGCACTGTACACAAGTTGTATACCTAATTGCTTAAAACTACAATTATATTACAAACCTCGGTATCATCTGCAGATTCTTAATAACCGCGGTAATAGGTACCTGCGTTTACCTTATCTCACAATTAGCTTTGTTTGAATATCGAATCCGGCGAAATGTGAGTCCACAAAAAATAATCCGTAAAACAAATCCTAATATAATTCAAGTAATAACAATAAAAACAGTCTATATATACTTTGTAACGTCAATATGCTTTTTTTACCGATAACTTGTAAACACCATCTTAATTGAAGTTCGTGGACAGACAGACAGCTAATAAAACAGGTGCGGCGCCTCATTCTATATAAACGGGATGCAGGAAACGGGAACTAAACGTCGGAAACGCTCGTGGAAGTCAGGAATTTTTCTTTTGCCACTTTTTTTTTTAGTTGGAACGTTGAATTGCCGGTAATATCGATATTGTTTATTAGTTTAACGTATGGTTTGTTTTTGTAATAAGTTTCCGTTGTTTATTTATTTCAAATGACATAGATTAAGAATTTATAATCTTTTACGATTGCTTTGTACAAAATCTTGGTACAGTGATCATAAGCAACATCAGTATATTTACACTGCTATTTTATTTTTGTATGGTTAAATGTGGTCTTGGACTCTGCCGACCCCTTCGATGATTACAGGCGTGATTGTATGTATGTATTTTTTTTTTGGTGAAATCCTCCCTATAAACGTCACGGCAAACGAACTGAGCCCCTATTAGCCATGATTTTCGTAATTATGTCTTCAGTATAATTACATTTAGTGTAATGCATTTCAATGCATCTTGGGAGATTTTGGCGTCAAACAATCGATGGCAGACACTGTGGTGTTACTTCGATGAGGTGGATTACCACGATAAATATCCCATCATCTTTCACACCCCTTGACGATTTTTTTAATAATCTATATTGCTCGTCAATACAGACACTTATTACACCAAACTACACACATTTTACGCAACAAGATCCACCTGAAACAATATTACAATCATTGAAATAAAAATCAAGTCCGCCATAGTTGAATGTTGCCAAAAACTCGTTATTTTTTTATTTATATAAATTATTTTCGTATTACATTAAAAATGGTCGCCGAAATTAGGTAGCTAACATCCTAAAATTGGGTACCCTATTTAGTGGAGTGACTTCATATCTTAATAATTTTTTTTCTGTTGCATGTTGACGCAATTTTTTTAATAATTTATTATTGTCTTTTCTTCACAGGTGACGAATTTGCGTTAAGAGAAGGAGGTGCTTTATATTGTAGAGAAGACCATGATGTATTAGAAAAGGTAATATTTTATACTTTTTAATGCTTATTCGTCTTTGCGATATCCATACTTTAACTTTGCCGCGGTTATAATTGCAATGGAAACAAAAGTATAAACAATTGGACCTAGTTCTGCAGAAAGCAGCCCTAAGACATTTTTTCGTGAAATGAGTATAACTTTGTATGGTTTATAAAACACAGCCATACAAAATTTTGTATTGCGGATATTTTGCAAAGACAGCCAAGTAGATATCTCTTATAGTTCAAACGTCAAATACAGCTCTTTCATTTTATATTTTGTGTAGAAAACAGTCATCTGGTGTTAATAACAGCCAATTTTGACACAATTTTGCCAATTTTGGTCCCGTGTTGGTCCGCGACACAAAAATAATGTACCAACTGCCTTTTTTTGCCTAGCATGTCGTAAAAGGCGACTAAGGGCGTATTGGGTGCTGGGTCTGTGATTGTGTAGGCGATGAGCTAGCCACTTGTTACTACTCTTTCACGAATTTTCATCTGACCAAACCCAATTTTTGTATGGCTAATTGTGGCCTTAAGGAACACAGTGTTCCTTGGACTCTGCCTACCCCTACGGGAATTGCAGGCGTGATTGTATGTATGTATGTATGTGTTTGACACAAATTGAAATATCTATATCACATAAGTCAGCCATTCTGCTTTTTAAAATTTTTATTTTGTGTTGTTGTAAAATTCTCCCATGTAGGGAAGGCAAAGGGAACGAAGCCCATACAGCCAAGTCTTCAGTATATATTTCTTCAGTATTTGCAGTGTAATGCATTTCAATGCATCTTGGGAGAGTTTGGCGTCAAGCGATCGATGGCAGACACTTTGGTGCTACTTGGATAAGGTGGATTACCACGATAAAAAACTCATCACTTTTCACACCACTTGACGCTTATTTCGATAATCCTCCACATTGCACATCATCACAGACTTATTACACAAAACTACACTGATTTTCCGTAACAATATCCACTCCGAAACAATATTACAATTATCGAAATAAAAATCACGTCCGCCATTAGTCAAATGAGGTCAAATGCCGCCAAACTCTCTTTTTATTTTGTTTTAAAGTATCGATGTTTGAGTTACGTAAAAGTCAGCCAGCATTTGAATAATGAAAAAAAATAAAATATTATATATTATTATTGAACCAGTGGCAAAACTATCGGAGAAATACTTACTATGTATTTTCCCATTTAAAGTAATGTAGCAGAATACAGCCAACACGCGGGGGTTGTTTTTTTATTTATTATTATTATCACCAAATTAAAGTTATTTTGTGTAATACAGCCACATCCTAAAACGCAAGGCATAACAATTGATTTATTTCTATTATCGTATAAAACAGTTCAGTGTTTAGTATCAAGATCAACGACAGGTTAGCGAACGAAAAAATGCATTTACCTGTTTTGATGGTGCAAACCTCTAACGACAGCCATTAAACAAGCGATTGAACTATAAATTAATACACATTCATGAGAGAGAGAACACTTTACGTGTAAATTGACAGTGGCAAAACGTGGGAAGGCATGTTGCTAAATGTATATTATCAGATAAAGATAGAAAACAAAGTACTTATAATGCAATGCACCGACAACGTTTAAGCAGATCAATGAATCAACGTTTTTACGATAGTTGTATGTACGGAAAATTGGAAATAATTACAAAAACTTATATATTTTTAAGCTATTGCATAGCTTCTATCGCGGGCCTTGAGCGCGGGGACCGAATCCAGAAATTCCGTAACGAAAAAACCTCACGCTCCCCACTCCGATGCGCAAGGAGGTGTGGCTTGAAGGCCGTGTTTTAAATAAATTCTATCTCTTTTATATTACACGGCTCATTTCTCTCATAAATGCTAAATGCATAGCCATAAATATACTCGCGAAAAAGAAAAAATAAGAGACGATTGGCGTGGCCAGGCGCAGCCTACGAGATGAGTATAAGATCGAGTTGGCCATGCAAATTTTTGGAAGGAATTCAGAAAATGACTGAGTGTAAATTAAAACACGTACCTACTACGAGTATTTATTATTTTTTATTTATTTAATAATAGAAAAATTTGTTTTCTTATCGGTCACCACGCTCAAAAACTGTAACTTGAATTAATATCAAAGAAAAAGAAATACTGCATAAATAAAATAAATAAATAAAATTATAATTGCATAAGTCGATACAAAATGCTATGCAATAGCTTTACCGCGGCAGTCCCCGAGTGCCACACGTCTTTTTTTAATCTTCTTCGTTTATCTATGGCCATTTCCTTTTTTTTTTGTTGTTGTAAAATTCTCCCATGTAGGGAAGGCAAAGGGAACGAAGCCCATACAGCCATGTCTGCAATATATATATATATCTTCAATAGTTTGCATTGAAATGCTAGTGTAATGCATTTCAATGCATCTTGGGAGAGTTTGGCGTCAAACGATCGGTGGCAGACACTGTGGTGCTACTTGGATGAGGTGGA
The DNA here is from genome assembly GCA_910589355.1 of Parapoynx stratiotata. Lineage (NCBI taxonomy): Eukaryota > Metazoa > Arthropoda > Insecta > Lepidoptera > Crambidae > Parapoynx > Parapoynx stratiotata. Next base: position 12,215,853 of record OU342481.1, read on the forward strand.
TTACCACGATAAAAAACTCATCACTTTTCACACCACTTGACGTTTATTTCGATAATCCTTCATATTGTACATCATCACAGACACTTATTACACAAAACTACACTGATTTTACGTAACAATATCCACTCCGTACAATATTACAATCATCGAAATAAAAATCACGTCCGCCATAGTTGAATGCCGCCAAACTCTCCTTTTTTTTTTTTATACCAGGAAAATTATTATTTGGCAATATTTAGACAATACGTAGTTGAATTATTATTGCGATTAGAATTTTTCGGACTAAGATTTATAAATACTTTTTGAATCAATCTTAGGCATATTGTTTCAGACCACAACAACGAGTGGAGGCGGCAGCACGAACGCCGAGAGCAACAACAACACAACCCTCAACAACAACAACTCCCATCACCCACATGAACTAGGTTCTATGTCAGGTGAGGATATAACCTTGTTTTACCCAAAGTGCGAAATTCAAATTACATAGATATTCAACCCGTAACTGAATTCTGAAGGTCCTGAGGCCTTAGTGTACATTTTTTAGTATAAAATACGTTACTATTGTATTTGCGTTAAGAGCTCAATTTGTATGGGAAACTTAGTGTGCGTTACGTTCCGCTAGAGGCGCTATTCACGTTTCCTATACAAATTGGACTCTTAACGCAACTACAATAGTAACGTATTTTATACTCAAAAACTTACACTAAAGCCTCTGATTCATTATGATAGCTTCTCGGAGTAGCCTTATCTAAATAGTTTATAATACATTTTTATACGCAGTTTTATGACAGATTTTGTTATATAAACACAATACGAGAGCGTAATTGGTACAGAGGCCTTAGTGTAAGTTTTTTAGTATAAAATACGTTACTATTTTAGTTGCGTTAAGAGCTCAGTTTGTATGGGAAACTTAGTATGCGTTACGTTCCGCTAGAGGCGCTATTCACGTTTCCTATACAAATTGGACTCTTAACGCAACTACAATAGTAACGTATTTTATACTCAAAAACATACACTAAAGCCTCAGAATACAGATATAGGTAAGTACCATAATATAACATATCATCACGCCTCTCTCCCCGAAGGGTAGTCAGAGGTGTTAAACACCCACATTTCGCCGATAAGTTAGGTCCCCATGTAAAAGGTGGTGAGCCTTCTGCCATATAGTATCAGTATTACACACTGCTTTAAATTAATGAACTGATTACCCTGAAATATGACACATTGATAGTTTTTTAATCATTTACTGAGGGATCTACGATTTGTATCTCAAATAAAGCAGCGAGCAAAAGCAAGTTTAAAATTGAGTTTTCAAAATTAATTCATAGCAAAGACAATCGGTACAACCGAGGACAATACAATAGTTATTTTCCGTCTCATTTGTTATCATAAAGATAAACCATTTTTATACTTATTATACATAATGCCATGTAGTTTTGTAAATAAATAGGTGTCACTCACATCCAGGCGTTATCAAAACATCCATAATTAGTATTTATCAATGATACAGGCACAGTCAAGTGTCGATAGAATTCGCGATCGGCCGTGATTGTCCGATAAGCACTTTGATGTGTGCCGACAAAGCGGCCGACCGCTTTGAAGCCGCCGACTAAAGATCGTGTCACAGTTTTTTTATCATCTATATTGCTTTTAGGGAAAGTCTTGTTGCGTTAGCGCCAGTAATTGCATGTAACGATTGTATTTGTTGGCTAATTAATCTACCGTGGTAGCTAATTGTGAGAGTCTTAAATTTTAGCTTTAGTTAAACTAAGAATAAAAATAAAATGGTATCGGTAGCCGAGTTAGAACGGACGGGGCACTACTCGTTCGAGAGGCCGCGGGAAACGCGGGTTCGATACCGCCGCCACCACTAAGTTTATATAAGACATTATGTACACAGTTCATTTTGAATATCGCTTGCCTCACATTGTACCCGGTGCATGGCCACAGGCTCGCCACCGGATACATGGGGTCATAACATATCTGGCAGAAAAATGAAGGACAAATTTACGCCACTATGAACTTTGCTTCTAATAATAGAGTAGGAGTAAATTTTCAATTCCACCAAATGAAGCTACTGTTCTAATTTGAAAAAAATCTTGAGTGTTGAATAGCCTTTTATTGAGGAAGGCTATAGGCTACATACCATCGCACTATCTCAAAGTAACTATTCTACGCGGACGAAGTCGCGGACAAAAGCTAGTAGCTTAACAAGGCGATATTCAGAATAAACAATACTTTAATGTCCTATGACAACTAATGCAATTAAAACTCAATATCAAGTACAGATAATCTTCAAAAGGCCCAGGGTTTGTCCCATGTAGTCCCATGAACTAATTACTCACAAAGGCGTCAACCCTTCCAATGCGGATTAGTAAAGGTGTGAAGTGACCAGTCCCGGCTTCAATCATTGTCCACTCAACCCTTTGTGTCTGAGGGGACACAAGTACCCTGATTAAAAATTTACTAACCTTGCTACTTACCTATGTATGAGGTGCCGAGTTAGTACCTAATGTTAGGGGTGTGTAATTTTATAATCCACGTGTAAGTAAGAATATTGCTTGTACAATAATAATAATACATATAATGATGTTAGTATAAGAGTTGAATACTGAGCTGACGAGTGACAGAGGAGAATGGAAGAAGAAGACATGTTGTGCCGACCCCACCTAGGGTGGGAAAAGGGCAAGAAGAAGAAGAAGAATGATGTTAGTATCTACCAGCGTGGCTGTACTTACAGACAGTTTTGACAGTTAGTGACTCATAATAAAAGGGACTAAATTCTGTCACCACGTGACTATACCCCAAAAAGCAATCCTAATGTGAAAGATGGAAAATATCTGCACAATGAAAATATAAATATTGAGGTAGATGAAGTCCTGACACCCATATATTGCCTCTTACTTTTAATTCCTATAACCTAACCAATTAGCAAATATAATGATTATCCTTTGTTGTCATTAAAGTTCAGGGTAAATTTTCTTCTATTTCAGACTCTGGTAGCGAGTCGGGCTCCCATAAGAGTGGAAGAGCGCGCACGACAGCCGCCGCAGATGGAAAACCTACCAGAGTGAGAACCGTACTGAATGAAAAACAATTACACACGCTAAGGTAATTAATACTCATTGGTTTTAATCTCATATCTTATAATATTTACTCCAAGTTCCAAGTTTTACTCCAATTTAGTTTTAGTACAAACTAGCTACAAAAATATTATATAAACAAAGAGTAAAATAATTAATTTGCTCTGTGTTTTATTTAATCGTTAAATAATAATTGATTATCAGTAAAGATGCTGAAGTTTTAATTTTAGCGGCATAGCATTAAAGCGTTAATGTTGCCATTGACAATATTATTATTCCTTTAAGCGGGGTAATCAACGGGGAAATGTTTTTCCGACTTAAACTTTTTTATATTAATTACCACATTTTGCTATTGACTATAAATACTTAATTATTATAAAAAAAATTTGAAATTATAGAATATTTCGTTTGGCTTTTTTCAGAACATGTTACGCTGCAAATCCTCGCCCAGATGCCCTGATGAAAGAACAACTTGTAGAAATGACTGGCCTCAGCCCAAGAGTCATCAGGGTGTGGTTCCAAAACAAACGGTGCAAAGACAAGAAAAAAACAATTCAACTTAAAATGCAAATGCAGCAGGAAAAGGTGAATATTACATCAATATGTTTGTAACTACAATGTTATTTTTCATTTTAATTTAATAGAGGTTATATCCTATATTATAAATATCATTGACAATTCTAAATTTAATTGATATAAGTAAAACATTGCTAACATTTGATTATTTGGTGCAGGATATCCCAATGATACATTACGACTATATGTCGATATGTGAAATTGGGCAAATGTGCTAGGCGTAACGTACGTTAGACATGAAAAATGCCATGAGTAAAATATTTTACGCAAAGAAGAAACAATTCATTTTAATACATTATAGGACAGATTATCACCTTAATTTTTTTTAATATACTTGTTTCTATACGTGATATAAAATTTTATTATGAAATTTGAAGAGTAAATTATTAAGAATATGGAAACGAACTAGTATCCAAGTGTTCGCTTTGGCTTATTAAATTCATGACTAACGTACGTTAAATCAGCTGAATCGCGCGAATATTTATTAGTGAAGACAAAGACGTAGTCTTACATATTTAGACAAATTGATAGTGAGATTTTAGTACTTTAAGAAAACGAAAGGTCATGAATGTTGTTGATGATACTTATCATCGTTTTTGCACATTATCATTTTATTATAAAGTCCTGAGCCAAGGTAGATACTGTATTTATAATGTATTAGGATGTTGACAATTATATTATTGAAAAGAGGTAGATTTGTCATAATCGCTCACATTGTGTCCCAATTAAGAAATGTGACATTAATCACTTCACCAGTGTAAGAAGGCATACAGCATATTATGATAGATGCAAGACGCTGTTTTTTTGACATATTATTTATCATTCTATATTATATTGGATTCTATATGATGTTGATATGGCGTATGATAGGGGAGAGTGGAGGAGAAAGACTCGCTGTGGTGACCCAAAATGAAATTGGGAAAAGGGCAGGCTAATGATGATAATTATATTTGATTAAACTTGCTGTGTTTGTTGCCTGTTCTTACTAACGGGTGGTTGAACAAGGCTGATACCTAAACTGTGTAAGATGCCTAGACTGATTTGACTTTTGACAATAGGTCTTTTCATCATACAAACTTCTCCTTCTAACTTACGTAAAACGAATCTTATATTATTATATCTTTCCTGCTACCACCGAACTGTTAGATAAAATAAATTTAAGTTTACAATCAAAACACAATATAAAAATCCATTGTTCGCGAACGCCACCATCACTTTGAAAGTTTAAAATCGATGTGAGCATATGCCAAACCTACCTATACCGCGAAGTCATGTCTATCGTGCGTGGGCCAGGAGGGGCGGCGACTGGGCTACATGTCGCTGGGCGTGCCGCTGGTGGCAGGCGCGCCAGTGCGCCACGAGGCGGCCGCCGCGCTCGAGGTCACGGCCTACCAGCCGCCCTGGAAGGCGCTCTCGGACTTCGCGCTGCACGCAGACCTGGACAGGGCCCCGCATCATAGTGCGGCGTTCCAGCAGCTGGTCAATCAGGTAACATTTTCTTGTTATACTAGTAAAAGTGTTATGACTTGAGTAAACATCAGTACTAGCCTTCAAGTCGTAATATCTCTCGTCTCGTAATACCAATTTTACTAAATTGACTTTTGAATGCGTATCACTATTGCAAACCTTTTAGCTGTAATATTGAATATAAATTTAATCAGAGTTACATCCTGCAATAGAGAAGGAACTCTTAAAGAATACAGTTAAGCTGGCGTGACTACAGAAACATGATACATACATATATATTATATCAGGAACGCTCTTGGCCTTCTTCTTACCTGATGGGGTGGAGTGAAGATAAGGCCGTAGGTGGAAGCAAGCTTCATATTGAGATTTCATATTCAAAATCAAAAATAATTTTATTTCATAGCTGAAGTTTGGCACTTAAAATCGTCAACATTTTACATAAATAGTTAATTATAAATTATTTCAAAATTAGAGTATTTAACCATTGTATTAAAGTAGCAAGTACATCCACAGCACAGTACAAGTACATCTTTGACTGTGGTTGTAATCGATACAAGCGGCGGATTCCGAGAGTAAGGCTTTTCATGAGAAGAACCCGGCAAGAAACTCATGAGCCACTTTTTCAAATAGCCACTCATAAAATTTTTTGTTACTTAAATATATAATTATATTATTTCTTAATTCCTATAAGTCCATCAAAATAAAATGCTTATGATTACAGTAGTACATAAGTATTTTCACACCATTTTATCTTCTAGATAATCTTAGATTTTGAAATAGCCTTTTTGCATGAAAGTTTTTTTAAATATAAGGTTTAAATTTATGAAAAGATAGTGTTGTTATATTTGGTGGGATTTTATTATAAAACTGTATATATTTCCCCATAAATGACCGATTTGTTTTACGCAGTCTGAAAACAGGCACAGCGGGTTTATTTCTGTTTCTAGTATTTACATTATGATAGTCGATATTTTTCATGAACGTGTGGTTATGTTTATAAACATATACAATATTTTCATAGATGTATTGGGAGGCAACAGACAATATATCAATTTCCTTGAGTAATTCTCTAAGTGAGTCCTGTAGCTTAAGTCTGTAGATGGCTCGTACAGCTCGTTTATTGTAAAATAAAGATAGTCTCAATATCAGCTGCTGACCCCCACAATAACAAGCCGTATGACATTACACTATGAAAATAGCTAAAATGCTTGCCGTTTTGACATCAGATAAGAGTCTGATTTTTTTAACTGCAAAGGCAGCAAAGCTAAGTCTTTCTGCTAAGGCCAGTATGAGCGGATTCCACTGGAGGCGTGAATCTAGCGCAATTTCTATTGAAATTCGTTTTATCTGAATTTGAAATACGTTTTATCATAATTATCGTGTTTCGTTGGTCGTGCTAGAAAATTATAAATACAAATTTATATCTGTAACTTTATTTCGGACCTGCATATTTTTTATTCACAAGTTTTCTTGGCTCTTTACAATAAAATTTAAAATTTAAAGACCCCAATGTTTGGCCTATAAAATGAAGTTATTTATGATTTGATTTGAGTTATGACCTTTATGACACACACACACATCATACTTATAACAAATCTCTTTTTGCGTCGGGGGCTAAAAGTCAGTCATGCTGAAAGCTACTAAACATTCCATTTATTTAATATTTTACCTATTCCAGATGCACGGTTACGACGTACCCTCCCTGCCACCGCCGCGGCCTCCACACGGTGGGGAAGACAACTACGTCACGTACCTCGAGAGCGACGACAGCTTGCCGCCTTCGCCCTAGTGTCGTCTCACTTAACCGCCTCTGTTTATCTGAGACGGACGCCTAGAGACGATATTAGACAAGAATATCGATAACGTGCAACTTAAAAAAACTGGCGAATAATTGCTTTAAATAAATTTTAAAAATTATTACATTTTGTTTGAATGAGTCTTTTGATGATTACAAATTTATGTAACTGAATTTGTTAATTAATAAATAATCAAATTATCAAAAGATATTGTCATAATCGTGAAAATGAAGAAATATAATGATTTATTGCCTAAATAACTTACTAACATATTATTGTCAAGATAAGCATTAAATACTGTCTACCATGTTCTCTGACCTCATGTTATTGAATAGAATGAATCATTCTTTATATATAAACTAAGATTTAAATGCAAACTTCGTCCACAAAATAATATATTGTACTTTAGCCGCTTCATAATTTTAACATCCCTTTAATTTCAGTTATTCTTCTTTCATTTTTCCCTTTATTTTCTTCATTTCTTACTTTGATTTAAGCTTTTAGGTGATAATTCATTGAAGTGAATTTATCACATGAAAAAACCTTTATAAAACTCAATGGGCACTGTGCAAAAACTTTATTGAGACTGTAATCATTTCTCAAATATCTTCATACTTGCCAATTAATTCTTATTAATGATTAAATTATCAACTATCTGTAATACACCTACAATCTATGTGATGTTTACCATTAGTTTTGTAAAAAATATAGTTAGGTATAAAGAACTTTTTCTAACAGTAATATTTTGTGTTTACAATATACTGTCGTCAAGATCTGTTAGCTTTTTAAGTGTATATAGTAATTTGTATATAAATTGTAAAAAAAGAATATATACATCTATAAATATTTACTGAATACTTTGAACATAAGAGAAATTAAATAGTTTAGATTAAGATTTATATGTAAGTCTTTATGTGTTATGTTTTTAGAGCGAAATTGGATTTTTCGTGGTTGTAAATATTTTGCCGATTAAACGATAAATTACTTTTAACTCCCAACGCACATCGCTCTATGGAAATTATAAACAAAACAAATTTACCAAACCCGTTTGTGTTGACACGTCTGTAAATGATGTATTATGCTAATCATTCATAGATATTCCGGATATTAATTTATTCTTTAGTAAATTTAACTCTACACTGTACTTAGATTGTGAGCATCATATTAATTAATAAAATTATTGAGTACTTACGAGTATTTATTTTTGATTGAACCAAAAATAGCTTCCCTGTTCCTATTATCATGCAATATACTTTATATACACTTTTTATCGCAAGCTGGTATTTTACTGTACTGGTATTCAACAATCAACTGTAAAGCTAGCAGAGCTAGAATGACGATGTAATACTTGTTACAAGCTTTTATTAATTTAAACTTATAAGATAAAAAGGCAGAGTAGGTCGGTAGACTGATGTTTACTCACTTCATCGAAAATGAGCAACTGCATCAAAATTGCAAATTTCCGAGAAAATAGAATCTATTTCTATTTTTCAAACAATGATATTTACAAATTCTATATCGAATTTAAATCTTGGAAAGGAATTTTAATTTATAAGCTGGTAACATTTTATGCCGTCAGCATGTGTCAACATTCATGTGATTGTCAAAGTTGACAATTTGGATTATTTTAACGATTGCAGGAAGTTAGTCTTTTATATTTTTCAATTTTTTTTCCACATGTAAAGTAAAAAAAATATTCGGGTTTAGTTTTTATTGATTTCCGTCAAAAATACTAAAAGATATATATTTCGTGATTGCTTCTTGATAATAATTATGTCATTTTGCTGACTGTCTGTTAGAACGTTAAAATAAACCACTGACACATTGTGAGTTTGACAGAATGTGTGTTAAACTTTTCAACTTTTCCAAAGATTTGTTTTGAAATTACGTTCTTGTACTTCTAGCATCGAGATTATGATGCACGGAAATTGATTATTTTTAAATACATAGTATTTTTCGTGTAAATTATACGGAAATAGGTTGTATTCATTTAATAATAATAAATAATTAAGCAACCTTTTTTAGCCGTTTTAAGTGTTGTGATTTACAAGTTGTAAAAATGAATGGTGCCGCCACTGAAACCGATGAATTAAGACCAAAAAAAATTGATTTTAGGGTAAGTAATCAATGCAAGCTAAAAATTACCTATTATAATGAATACACATCACATTTTCTGTCAGCATTTGTAATAAATATTTATTTGAAGGGAATAATATATCTAAACCTGTACATGAACTTGCAGTTTCTTTAATTTTTTTCTTTATAATTAATATCTGTTGGTTACATAATAGTCTAAAAGGGTAAAAAGTTCAGAAACTTAAATTTACTTTAACGCAATGAAATCATGATGATTTAATAGGCACTCATGCATCATGTAAGTCATAAAAAGTGCTTAGCTAATCAAATTATTAGGCCGGCACTTTACAAGTAACTTGTTTTAAATCATAAATAGCTAGTTCAAGTTATAATTTGAATGCGTAAGTATTCTACAAATATTGAATATATGTTGGTTTTAAGAATGTGAATAATGTTTTCCGGCCAATGTGCTCACACCTATTATTGATCCATATAGATAAAATCAGATAAAAATGTATGTTATTGATAACACACTCAATGAAACTGAAATAGAATCATTTTCAAGTTCTCTGATAAATGTCAGTACTTACTGTTAATAAAAAGTTTAAATAAACTAATTAAAAATATATATATATATCTATTTCCTGCTATTTTATATAATCTTGTCATTTTCCTTACAAGGTGTTTGTTGGTGGAGTATCAGAAATCATCTAGGAACAAATTGTTGGTTATCAGATTTCTTTTATATGGGTTTCTCAGATACCGCGCACTACTGTTTCTGAGCATTTCTCAGATTCTAAGCAAATATTAGGACATGGGACAAATCTTTTTCCACTTAAAAAAATTTATCACTTAAAAACAAAGACAACATACATATTTTTTTTTAATGAAAAGATGGGATAATTATAATTGAGATAATATTTTACCAGTAATAGAGTGGGATCCAGATGAAAAAAAATTTAAACAAAAAAACACATCAACCTCCTGTGCATTTTTAAGCTAATAATGTAATAATCGTTTTATTACTGAATGTTTCTTTTTATTTAACAATACAAGAAAATTTAAATTAAATCCATTCCTGAGTGAAAAATACTCTAGGTAGTTAATTTATTTTATCCAATTCATCCAATTTCTTCTTGCAATTAATTTTATCTAACAACTCATTTTTAGCCCATTCCTTCCATTTATTAAGGCCCAATTGCACGATCAAGAGTTAGCGCCTAACCCAGGGTTTGTCCATATATTTGCCCCAGGGTTAAGAGCTAACCCTCAATTGGGCCTAAGTGGTCTAACTTTGTCCATCTTCTTTAGTGATCCTTTTCACATTGTGGCAATTTTAATAAAAAAAATTATCAGCAACCATATAGATAATGTCTCTTGCATTTGGAGCTAACATCTAGGTGAGACGGAGTCATTTGTTTCAGAATGTTTTCAATAATGACTTTATCAGTATTTTTGGAATAACTACTATGTATATGATACATTTTATCTCCGTCATACTTTTAACCCCTTGGTGACTGGTGAGAGGTTAAACCTCCTCAAAGGTACTAAAGTACTAAACAGATTAAGAGAACATTTTTTTTTTCTTTATGGTAGTTTATTTGGAAAAACTCTAATGGGTCTGCCATCGATTGCTTGACGCCAAACTCTCCCAAGATGCATTGAAATGTATTACACTAGCATTTCAATGTAAACTACTGAAGAAATATTATTACGAAAGTCATGGCTGTATGGGCTTAGTTCCCTTTGCCGTCCCCTATAGTGATAATTTAACCAAAAAAAAGTTTACGTCGAAGCGAGAGGCAATTTTCTTTTCAGGGACGTCTCTTTTTGGACTGTATTGAGGCCACCAGTCGTAGTGAACAATATGCTCAGGAGCTTATGTTTACTCAAACTTTAGGGACTAAAACAGAAAAATATCGCAAGTACCTTATTAATGTCTAGAAAGTCAAGTATGTAACGCGGTAAGTGCAATTGCAGGATCCGAGCGCATCTCTCGTGAATCGGCGACAATTACCGAGATGTTGGTATGGCAGTGGGAGATGAGGGCTAGGAAACTTTTCTCTTACGGCAATCACCTGGATATATTCCAGGTGATTGTATCAAACGTTTAATTATGTAAACAGATAATTTGCTAACTTAAAAAAAACCTATTAGGATAGTAGGCAAGCAAGCAGACCGAGACTCGACATCGCGTGCTGTGTATGTAAGACTTACAATAGCAGACTCGTTTCCTTCATAAACAGTGGCGTAATTTTCAAATAGCTTACACACTACACTATTCCGATAAATATTTACTTGTATTTTTATTGTGATTATAAGTGCCATGTGATTTTGCCACTCCAACTCAAAACTTACATGTTTCTCTTCGTTTATCTACTGTTATTTCCAACACATTCCAACCTTTGTCCTTCTTTCTCTGTGATTTATTTCCTGTCCATCCTTAGGTTGCCTCAAAGAGTTCGCTTTTATCGATAAGGCTTATTTCGCTAGTTTAATTATGGAAAATATATAAAACAATACTATACCTGTTGTTATGTATGGATCGGAATGTGTGTCTAGGAAAAAGATGGATGAAAATAGATTGGATGTGGCCGAAATGCGTATGTTAAGATGGATGTGTGGAGTGACGAAGATTGATAGAGTGAGGAATGAGTATATCCGGGAATGTTGCTGCAGTGACAGAGAAGTTGAGAGAAAAGCGGTTATCGTGGTATGAACATATTTTGAGAAGTGAGAACGAGTATGTAACGAGAAGAGTTATGAATATGAGAGTGGATGATAATGCAGGGAGAGGAAGACCGAAGAAGAGGTGGATAAATTGTGAGAGATGAGAACATGGCTAGAATGGGAGTGAATGTTGAGATGGCGTGTGATTGGGGAGAGTGGAAGAGAAAGACTGCTGATGATAAATTCTGGGATGCCCATGCTCAGCCTATATTCGTCCCACTGCTGGGCATACGCCTTCCTCATTGAAGAATGTGGACCGTAACACCACCACGTTGGATTGATGGGTAGAAACGGTTGTAACAGCGACCTAGGATTAACGGCCTTCCGGAGCACGGATGAACTCGGGATCACAAAGTTTTGGTCAATGGATGTGTGATTGTGCAGTTTATAGATACCAGTTTATAGGTTTATAGGTACCAGCAGTTTATAGGTACCTTGAGCTTTCCAGTTCGTAACATCAATACATCTAGAGACACCTACTGTTAAACACAAGCCTCCCCTAAAGACCTCCACGCTGCTTCTGCCTGTGCTGTCCGTATATAGCGCATATTGCACTCTTTGTCATATGTCTGGTCTATCTGGTTACTACCGACACTGCGCCTCCCAGCACGTGGCTGCCACTCGAGAATCTGAAGATGGATGGTACCACCATTTTAGCCGAGTCCCCAAAACCTTCAGACTCACCCTAAGACCACACTGATAGGTCTGTTCCGCCCGCATCCAGCATCTTCCCGCGCTCTTTGCCAGATCCTTGGTACTCTTAGTTCTGCATGCAATAAGTCCTGTACCCCTAGTGTAAGTTAACATTAAAAAACTGAACTTTTTAGTTGCGTTAAGAAGCTAATTTTCTATGGGAAACGTGAAAAGCGCCTCTAGCAGATTGAAGCTGAAATCGCGTTTTCCATAGAAATTCAGCATCGTAACGCAACTCAAAAAGGTATGGTTTTTTACAGTGATAACTTACAGGCCAGGTACTGCTAGTATACGTACGCAGTACGTGAATGGCACACCAATTGGACTTCATTATTTCGTATAAAAAAAAAAATAACTTTTTTAATTATTGGTTTAAAAACTTTTTAGACTATACGTTTAATAAAGGAAGTAACGTATTTATTTATTCATGACTAGTGTCAGAGTGTAATTAACAATAGTATTTATTATTTTATTGTCTTAAGTAGTTTGATACCTTTTATTACCGAGTTGATTAAATCCTTCCCAGGTTCAAAACAAGACTTGATAAACGAATAGTGTAAAACAGCTGTTCAGTTTAAATCCAGGATGTTGATTTTTCGTCGAATAAGTCATATACATTTATATTTACGAGTTGTTTTATTTTCCAAATTGAGACAACAATATTTGGACAAAACAATTGGGAGTCCATTTGTGCCCTTTGTTTTCAAAATAAAGAGCAAAATTCTTCTTCTGGTCCATCTCCATACTAATAATATAAATGCGAATTTAACTCTGTCTGTCTTGCTTTCACGTCAAATTTACTGAACCGAATCAAATTCAAATTTCAATTAAAATTTGGTACACAGATAGTCTAGAGCCTGAGAAAGGGCATTGGCAACTTTTTATCCCGATAATCCCATGGGAACGGGTTCCGCACGGGTGTAACCGTGGTTGTTATATCTGATCGACCGAGTATTATGTGAACATTCCGACAAAATGTAATTTCATTTCGAATTTTAAAATTTCTCGGCATTGAAAAAAAGTTATACGACAACAGACACCATGACAACAATTAATAAGATGACACTGACAGTAATGTTATATTCATTATTTCAATAATTAGAGGGTTTAGTTCAACTATTACTTTGTAAAAAACAATGCAGTTTTAACAATCACAAAAACTTTTTGTAATCAATAGCCACGGAACGACGTCGCGGGCACAGCTAGTAAAATAATACGTCGTACAGAAATGACGCAAATAAAATGTAAATGCAATTATTATCTGAATTTATTGAAATAATCCAAAAAACACTGACAAGACGTTGTATTGAATTTGATTATTCTAAACCGAATTGATATATATAGGGACGCAATAAATGCACGCAAAATAAATATATTAAATAACACTGGCTCGCCGCTAGTCCAATGCGGGTTGGTGGGTAGAAACAGTTGCAATGGCAACCGGGCCTAACGGCTTAACTTTCCTCCGAAGCACGGAGGAGTTCTAGATCACAGAGTTATGGTCACCCATCCAAGGTCTGAATATGGCGATGGTAGCTTTGTTTTCGATATCGGAAGCCAAAGCGTACTAACCACTACGCCACCGAGCTCCTCCAGTCCATCCATAGCTTTGTTTAAATAAACAAATTTCGCAACACACTGTAGAAAGTGACGGATCATAAATTAATATTTAAACTTTTATGAGTGCATATTATGAGGATTATGAATATCTAAGATTATATATATTTTTAAAATGAAACAGAACAGTTTGATTTTGCTTGTCAAGTGATAAGTGTGTTTGCGATTCGCTAGCTTTTACGATCTGAAAATGGAAGAGAATGATCAAGATGATACCAATAACAGTTCAAAGGTACTTCCTCACTCATCACCATGTATACTCGTGTGTCTCTCTCTTATTGTCTCTTCGGTGATCTTTCTACCGTAGCTTCTAAGAGGTTCGGGAGTTCATTTTTGCACGGAGATCCAGGACATTGAATTCCATTTTGGCACATGTGTTCTTATAGTCTGTGCGGAAAGAGAATCGTCGGTCGTAAGATTTGAGGGCGCTTTTGTACATATTTACTATTGGGTCCTTACATATGAAATTGGTGTTTTTATTTTGTCTTAGTATTTTGTCTGTAACTATTAAGATTCAGAGTATTCCTAAAAAATAATTATTTCGTCTAAAAATAGACTTTATTTTTGAGCTCTTTTGATTTGTTTTGATAATTTGTTGTAAGTTTAATTGTGTTAAAATTGGACACGGAGACAACTCTTTTTAAGTGCCTCCCGAATACATCATTTTATTTGCATTCACTTAAAAACGATAAATAATTTTTATGAAGTGTGATATTACACATATTACTAAAGCTTGTCTAATGATACATGCCAAATATTATTATCTCTGGATTTGTCGTTGTGAAGAAAACTGATAAAATGTTAGTATGGAAAATGCAGAATTCCCCAAAATCTCCATACAAAACACCAATTTCATAGGTAAGGACCTAATATATTTGTTATGTTGACAACACTATTATAACGCGAACGTGATAAGAAAAACCAAAAAGAAAGCCTCTAATAATTTGATATTTTGAAAATATTTACACACACATATATATATTCACGTCTATTATCCCATAAGAGTTAGAGACTAGGCAATTGCACCGAAAAGCAGTCCCTGCCATAGGCCGCGCTTCACCAACCAGTTACTGCACATGTGCTTAACGTGACAGGTGGTGACCCCATCGCCGTTATAAACTATTGGGTGGTTGTGCTAAGTACAAAAAAAAATATAATTTAAATGTATTTCAAGGCAGTGATAGCCGAGTTGTTAGTTAGTTAATGTTTTCCGTAATGGTTCTCTTTCCGCGCAGACTCGTATCATGATTTTCTTCAAAAGAGGCGGGAAACGGCATCATAAGACCAGAGCAGCCTTGGGCCAGTGAAGTGAAGACGGCTAGGCCGGCTTTTCATTCGGCCCTAGCTTCCTTCAAGTATATGGACTCATTTACTGCTGCTTACTATAATGGTATTGAGTATTTTGATGAGCTACGAGTTTCAAATGAAAATGCTGGTCTCAGCGTAATGAAGTTTAAAAAAACTTGAACGGTCGAGGAGCTCGGTGGCGTAGTGGTTAGCACGCTTTGGCTCTCCAAACAAAGCTACCTTCGTCATGATCAGGCATGATAGGCGATGAAACCTTTGTGATCTCGAACTCCTCCGTGCTTAGAAGGGTATGTTAAGCCATAACGAGGCTCTATAAACGCATTCCAATAAACGCATTCTTTCATTCTTTCTTTCTTTTTTTCTATAACTATATTAGCCACTCTTTGCTGTCATTGTGCTCTTCTCTGGCCATTTTTCTCTTGGTTGTTAAATTTACTGTCTGTCTCCTTTTATTAGTTTTATTCTCGAAATTCATTCTTGCAAGAGTCAGCGCCTAGAGCGTTTGACTCACCGTCAATAATTTTAAATATAATTATTATATAAATAAGTGTTAAATAAGTTTAAAAGCATATCATAAAACAGTCAAAAGACACAGGATTCTGAATTTATCATTAACAGTTCATATATAAAGTCTATAAGTTTCTTTATGGCATTATTGTAAGTAGCCGTACCTTTTATAATATCTTTTAGTGTTAAATGTGAAATTGTTAGTCTGTTCTGTGAAATATACCTTTTTTAAATAATTGTTCCAGTTGTGCCTTAATATTAGGTCCTTACCTATGAAATTGGTGTTTACATACTAACATTTTATCAGTTTTCTTCACAACGACAAATCCAGAGATAATAATATTTGGCATGTATCATTAGACAAGCTTTAGCAATATGTGTGTGAACACGGTTGATAAAAATTAGTCATCGTTTTTATTTTAATGCAAATCAAATGATGTATTCGGGAGGCAGTTAAAAATAACTTACAAAAAATTATCAAATTAAATAATACAAGCTCAAATATATAGTCTATTTTTAGAAGAGGCAATTATTTTATAAGAATGTTCTGAAACTTAATAGTTACGGACAAATTGCTAAGAGAGAATAAAAACACCAATTTCATAGGTTGGGCCCTTACCTTTGAAATTGGTGTGTATGGAATACATAAATAAAAATATAATGACGTCAGTTTGGAGTTTGTGACCACGTCACAAGCCGTTGGTCCCGGTCGCTATTGTCACCGTTTCTACCCACCAACACGCATTACGCCAGCGTGGGGTGTTACCGCCCATCACTCCCCATTACTCCATGAGGAAGGCCTATGCCTAGCAGTGGGACATATATAGGCTGAGGACGTTTAACGGCTTACATTTGACGACGTTTTGGATTACAACTCCGAATGGCCCCACTTTTCGCTTAGCCTTTGCAATCATCCATAAATCCTCCAACCATGAAGTGCTCACGATATTCCCTCATTTATGACTTCCTCTTCTCCGTTGGGATGCGTCAAAGTTGGGACTAATCGCTTATGACATTTATCAAATAATCGTCATTATCTTAGCGCTTTCTGTTGGAAATTCCGAGTACAAAGTTCATCTCTTTTCATCACTTCGTTCACGATAATCACGAGTGATTTTTGAGTTTTAAACCCGACCTTGGGATAACATTTTCCTTCCCAAAAAAAAAAATTAAATTGGATTTCATAATCATCGTGTTCTCGCTCTCTTAAGAATACTCTTAGTACATTCGAGCGAATTCGCTCAATTCTTCTTCGAGTTCCTACAGCTTCTCCGTCCGCAGTTAAATGCGTTATATGTTGCCAGGGCCAAGGTCTATGATGATATTTAGAAGGTAGAAGGTACTAAGATAATATTGTGTTTTGCTTGACGCCCACATTTCTATTAAAATTATCTTTAAATGACGCAGTTACAACAATTTTTTAGTTTTCAAAGATATAGCTATAATAAAATGCATATACGGAAATACTTCTTTAAACTTGATTTGGACGGTCTGAAGGTCAAATACCGTTCGATACATTTATGAATAATTTATAAATATCATTAACATGGCATGCGGCCCGGTGCATGGCAACAGGCTCGCCACGTTTTACATGTGGACCTAACATATCTGGCGAAATGTGGGTGTATAACATCTCTGCCTACCCCTTTGGGGAATAAGGCGTGATGAAATGTATCATTAACATCTAGGTATCCTTTACGATTTCATATTAAGAAAAAGAAGTTATATCTATTTAAAGTTCTGTGTGTTTTTATATATCATCTAACTAAATGTAACAAAAGCTACACATAACAGCATAACACCGTACGCCACATTGACTAGTCACGTCCGCTCACTGACAAGTGAAAACTCAAGTGTTGTTAGTTCAAAAATATAAAACATATGAATTAGGGATACCAGCATCACACGAGTGCTACCAGAGAGAAAAAAGAATACCAATTTAGGTAGTAGAAACATGAGATGGAAGCATTTTTAAACACAATGAAATATAAGATAAGAGGCTTGTGATTGTTGTGATCGGCTCTACATAGAGTAAAATAAAGTTGTACCTAATTGACTGAAAGACATGATCTGTAATTGAATGGCTTGATAAATGTCCAGCTACGAAATTTTGACAGTGTATATCACTGTTACTATCTGATCATCATCAACAGCCCACCCCTGTCCACTGCTGGACATAGGCCTCCCCTAATGCACGCCACCGCTCGTTATTTACAGCTGTTCTCATCCAGCCCACTCCATCCAGCCTTTGAATATCAGCATTCCACACCACGTTTACGAGTCCTCCACTCGAGAACTTTACGGTCCCTACGGCCGTTTTTATGTGGCGGCTTATGTGACCAGCCCACTGCCACTTCAGTTTGTTTATTCGGTGGGCTATATTTTTTTATATGAAAGGGGACAAACATGCAAACGGTTCCCTTGATGAAAAGTGATTTTAGTTTTCTGCCGAATCACATAATTCCTGAAACAAATGCGGTCTTTCTGCGACATTCCGAGCATAGCATCATCTGATATTACATTATAAGTATCGCCCGTGTTGTCGTAATAAATTGTTAAATTTATTAATCGATGACGTCTTTAATCTGTGCACTGTGTCTTCCCTTGACGGTACTAAATTTTGTACTAACTAGAGGTGTTGTTTTGTATTTCAGATCCCACAAGTGTATGCAGGCGTATCAGTTGAAGATAACACCAATGAAGACCGATATGAAAAGCCATGGCAACGGGTCAATATTTCATAGCTATTTCATTTCGTATGACATCTATTCCTTGCGTAGTAAATTCGTTAGCATTTAGCCATTTTTTCACTTGTATAATTTGACTTATTATAGCACGTCAAATATTTTCGACTTCCATCATCACAAAGAACTTATACACATGTTACACACTATAGACAAAAAAACTAAAAATAGGTCTTTACCTATGAAATTGCGGTTTTGTATGGAGATTTTGGGGAAGTCTGCATTTTCCATACTAACATTTTTTGAGATTTCTCCACAACGACAAATCCAGAGATAATAATTGTTGGCATGTATCATTGACAAGTTTTAGCAGTATGTGTGATATCACTCTTCATAAAAATTATTTGCCGTTTTTAAGTGAATGCAAATCAAATGATGCATTCCGGAGGCACTTAAAAAGAGTTGTCTTCGTTTCTAATTTTAACACAGTTAAACTTACAAGAAATTATCCAAACAAATCAAAAGAGCTCAAAAATATGGTCTATTTTTAGAGAAGGTAATTATTTAATAAGAATATTCTGAAACTTAATAGTTACATACAAAATACTAAGAAAGAAAAAAAAAACGGCAATTTCATAGGTAAAGACCTATTATAATAAACTTTATGAGAGCAACACCAGAGCGAGTTAACACATTTCTGACTGTATGTTTGTACGTTTGTCACATAAAACTACATGTAACGAAGATTTCACCGTAAATTTGCTAGAGGTCTTAAATAAGGCTTTTCTACTAGATTCCAAATTAAATTCCACGAGTGTAAACTCTAGAACAGAAGAGCTAGATAATCGAATTTTTTTTAAATTTGATCAATTTGCTTACTAAAGATAATGTACTAGATGGACTTCCAATTTAAAACAATACTGTCAAAGTGCACAAATGAATGAGTCGAATAACAGGCTTAAATTGGATTACAATACGATAATGCTTGTTCAATTACCTTATGTTTGGAAGATTATTTTTGTCTTTTACTGATTATAATACACTACAATAGATTAACATATTATTGATACAACCATAGATGTCTTTTTTCCACTCTTAAATTCTTCTCGGACACTCGTCACTTCAGCATTCACTTGTTGCCATATAAAATTTATTACACATTAGTTCATCCTTCGCTACTTTGGTGTTCCTCGCATTTTAAGTCTCATCAACATGTCCTAATCGTGTCTTTACTATGTCAGTGCCTATCACTTCTCATTTTTTAATGTGTGGCACTTTCAGACTATTTTCAGATTCATCTTAGTCGTCACACATCTAACGGTTTCTTTAATCGTTTGTGCCTTAAACAGGACAAGGCATTTTACGTGCATTTACTAAATGATTCTATATGGAGTAAAGTAATTACCTAAATATACAAATGTTATATATCAGGTTATTATTAAACTTTACTCCATTTATGCACGGATTTTAACAAATTGAAGTTGATTTCTTGCTTTCGTTTATAGAGTATTTAGAAATAATTAACAGCACGCATAGTTGAATACTTAATGTTCTGTATATTGTATGTAGTTATTAACACAAACTAATCCACCATTTTCATGATTCATCATGTGATTTTATATTTGACAAGATATTCAATTTATCATTAGGCAATCAAGTCGTCAATATTTATACAACTGGTAAAAATACTTCTACAAACAGATAAAATATTATATATGTAATAGGCACTAATAATTAGGAGCTAATTTTGTTCCAAAGTGTGTTTAGTTTTTTATCTTTTGTAATTTTCTAGGTCGTTTTTGAGATCACAAAGAAAGGGCTTCACTTATATGAACCAGTTAAATCTGTGAGTAATATTTAAGTTGTAAGGGGTTTTTATGTGTTCAATAGTGAATTTTTCGGGTAGTTTTTGTAAAGATTTTGCACATTTAGAGTTTCTTTCACATATAAATATTGAATTTTATCCACGAAATTGTTGGTAAAGTTAATATGTATTTCGTCTCTGATTTTAAAAATCAGTATTTGTGTAATGTCTGAAAATAATTGCTTTTTCTTGTTTACGGCTTGCGGGGTATCAGTAAGTACATTTTTACTATTAAAATTCACTTTCATAAACTAAATGAAGTGGAACTCACAAACGGAAATAATATTATACACGTGGTTTTAGTCATAATATTTTAAGTGAACAACTAATACTGATTACTGATAATGATAATATCATTGGCGTGGGCTTATCTGGAACTTTGAGCATTGTAATCAAATGGATTAACCATCATTTAAGCCAGAAAGAAACACATTTGGTCGTGTATTTCATATTGATAAAAATGAATGTTCAATCCCTTATTTACTGATAAGCTTATTCAGTTTTAGCAGTGAAAAACCTGAATCACTGTTACAGAGTTTTTCCGGAAAGATTAAAATATAAAAATGTACAAAGTCCAACGAAGTACAGTTTTACCTCGGTCTGTATGACCAGAATCTATTTATTTGTATATTTTATTGAATTTTTCGAATATCAGTATCTATCATCTGTTTTATTCAAATGGTTTTGTTCTGTACCAGGCTTAATCTTTCTAGGTTTTGATAATAATTTGGGAATTTCGCCAAATCATAGTACGTTTTTATCGTCGTATTAATAGAGCGCGTGTTTTTATTTTACTTCTTTCTATCGGGCGTAGGCGTTGTGAATAGGCCCCGCTATTCACAACACAACGGTCCTATTCACAACTGTAAGGAATCAAGAAATCAAGAGCTCGATATAGAATCGAGAACCTACGATCATATTCTCATTTAAATTCGCAATCGCATGCTTATTTTAATATAGGTATACTAACATTCAAACGTTAAAAACCGGAATCACTTAATTTGAGAATGGCAAGCGCGGTTTTAGAGGGGAGGCAATGTTACCATTCAAAATTTTCATCGGGTTTTAAGTTTTATGTATTAAGTTTATGTGCATTAACAATAAAAATTAACAAAATAGAACTGTTATTCACTGCTTTGTCCCTAATTGCTGGAACGCTTTTGGTGGCTTATTTACTTTTTAACACCACTCACACTCTACCATTTAAGATTTTTGTATTATAGCTGTAAAGGTGGGTATATTGTTTTAAATAACGATTATTGTGATGTAAAATGGGTCCTATATATTTAAATATTAACATACAAGCAGGGTATCGCTTTCCGGGTGATTGTTTTAAACAACTAAGATATGCCATTTTTTGTATATAGCCTAATCAGGAATATAAAATACTTCGCCTTGATTGAGAAAAATTTATGGAATTTATTTTAATGCCAACAGTAATTTTATACGTCAGTTTTATTTTGAGATATCAACTGTTATGTATTTTACTGTCAAATCCAGTCGAATCATTACAAATTCAGTGTAATTCATTTACTTTTCGTTGTTCCTGTGCTTTGCTATGCTCAGGAAGTTAAAATCAGATATTATTTTCTTGGAAAAGTATTCTTAGTGTTGCAATATCAAGATAATTTCTGACGCTTTCAGATTTTTTGTATGCCTGGTCAGACTATACGATAAATATTTCAGCAATAGTGCTTCAATGATAGGCACCGAACGAAGAATGGTAACACATACTGTGTTTGTTTGTGTAGTACTACTATAGCACTTAAGCCCCTTTTTTTCAACTGTTGCTAAACAAATGAATCACGGAATTGTGCC
This sequence comes from Parapoynx stratiotata, assembly GCA_910589355.1. Taxonomy (NCBI): domain Eukaryota; kingdom Metazoa; phylum Arthropoda; class Insecta; order Lepidoptera; family Crambidae; genus Parapoynx; species Parapoynx stratiotata. The sequence goes on from OU342481.1 coordinate 12,238,072, forward strand.
TGTCTCTTTTTATTGCGGAGAGTCAGAGCGAGACGGGAGGGGACTTTCCGAATTGAATCTGTGAACCGACAATGGAGAATAGGGGGTAGTAAGATAAACGCAGGTATTGCGACGATAGTCAAATCTGCTCGTCGCATGACTGTAATTGCATAAAATTCAAATAATATTACTTACCTCGGTAATTCCTGCAGATTTTTGTCTACCGCGGTAATCGCTGCGTTTACCTTAGTTGAAGTTCAGACAGACATCAGAAGATTGTCTACATTATTTCATTGAACCTCTCAAGTATGTTTTTAGTTTACGTAAGATATTTAATAAATCTGATAAGTATACCTCATCCGGATAAATTTCTGCAAGGTTAACACGACCACAGACATAATTGATAAATCTATTTATTGCTTCGAAATGTCAAAATATGCAAAGAAAAAAATTCAAGATGGTAATTTTATCATTTTATCCTATAATCGTCTGAAGATTTAACGAATGTTTCAGTTTTGACTATATTTTTTGGATAGAGGTTATATGGAGGTGGTGAAACCTAATGTTTCAAGGTATTCAGCTCTTTATCCTATTATAAGTATTTATACCTAATAAATTCTTCAATTTTAGGTACCTAGCATATTCATAATACTCCTGGTGGGCTATTACTGTCTCCTCATTTATTGGACCCAGTTGATCGAAGATGACATGCCTAACGTTGTCCTTAATTCTGAAGTACCCTCTGATGTAAGTACATTTTACTTCACCTTTCTTTTTATTCTTAGTTTTAATTCTAGAGAGGGGCCTTTATCAACATTCTCTTCTTCGTCGTTCTCAATGCTGAGGATTGCGACCATACAAGACTAGCTTCCAAGCTAAGCGGTCTCTGTTTCCAGACCGCATATAATATGCTGCCAACCTTCATCCTTCCCTTACCACCTTCCCTCACTTCCATAGATATCTATGATATGATATCTTCCATAACAATATACAACATAATGGTCTGAAAATAAACGAGTCTTAGAATAACTAAATTAAATATTAGGTCCTTACCTATGAAATTGGTGTTTTGTATGGAGATTTTGGGGATGTCTGCATTTTACATACTAACATTTTTTCAGTTTTCTTCACAACGACAAATCCAGAGATAATAATATTTGGCATGTATCATTCGACAAGCTTTAGCAATATGTGTGTGAACACACTTGATAAAAATTATTCATCGTTTTTATGTTAATGCAAATCAAATGATGTATTCGGGAGGCAGTTAAAAATAATTGTCTTTGTGTCTAATTTTAACACAATTAAACTTACAAAAAATTATCAAATTAAATAATACGAGCTCAAATATATGGTCTATTTTTAGAAGAGGCAATTATTTTATAAGAATGTTCTGAAACTTAATAGTTACGGACAAATTGCTAAGACAGAATAAAAACATCAATTTCATAGGTAAGGACCCAATATATCTTTTTTATCGTTAAATTGAAGCTGAAATTGATCTGACAGTTTGTGCGTAGGGGACTGCTACTCGTAATCTTTCGGATCACTCGGTAATCTATACATATAATAAAATTGTAGAGGTCGAATGTTTGTACATAAAAAACCGCCTGTTCCACTGAGTTTGAATAAAACTACAGTTCATTGTGCCCGGTGCATAGCAACAGGCTCGTCACCTGTTACATGGGGACTTAAAATATCTGCGAAATTTGGGTGTTAACACCTATATATATAAAAAAAAAGGTATATATAAAAGTAGAAATAAACTTTATGATCTTTACGCTTTAAAAAAATACAATCATAGTGTAGATTTCAATGAATACGTTAAAGCATATTCTAAAACTTCGCCTTCGAAGTTGTCCTTCGATTTTGCCATGTTTTATGGCAAAATCAATGCACATAAGGAAAACAATTGAATCTTCCAAGAATAAAATAAAGTCAACTTGGAAAATAATAAACCGCGAAACTGGCAAAGCCAGAACTAATGACATTAGCTACTCATTTACAAAAGACAATAAAAATATTAACACCGATGTTGAAATCGCAAATATATTTGAAGAGTTTTTTACTAATATACCTATAAATACGACCTCCACACTAAACTCATCTTCACAAATATCATTGACAATACTCAGAGAGTATGTTCCTGAGTGCACCGAGAGCTTTAAATTTAGTTATGTGGACCCTGTTGAAATCATCAAAAAATATAAATGTCTCAAATTTAAAAATACTGGTGATTTGTGGGACATATCAGTGAACATTGTAAAAAATATTATTCATATAATTGCCCCTCATCTAGCACAGATATTTAACAATTGTGTAGATGAAGGCATATTTCCTAATTTAATGAAATGTAGTAAGATTCTTCCTCTTTTTAAATCGGGCAATAAAGAAGATCCTACTAACTACAGACCCATATCTTTGCTACCAACATTAAGCAAAATTTTTGAAAAAATCATACTGGATCAACTAATTCAACATTTTAAACTAAATAAAATTTTTCATTCTTCTCAGTATGGTTTCACTAAAGGCTGCTCCACCACAGACGCAGGTGCTGCTCTTTTGGGTCATATATTTGATGCGTGGGAAAAATCCTATAACGCTCTTGGTGTATTCTGTGACCTCTCTAAAGCTTTTGATTGTGTAGATCATCAAACTCTGATTTCCAAGTTGCAACACTATGGCGTTAAAGAAACAGCTCTTAAACTATTATCTTCATACCTTAGCTCAAGAAGGCAAGTTGTAGATATAAACGGAACCAAGTCGTCAGGTTCTCACATGAAAATGGGTGTGCCTCAAGGTTCAATCCTTGGCCCTTTTCTGTTTTTAATTTATATAAATGATTTGCCTTTCTTTGCGGACCAATTTTGTAAAATTGTATTATTTGCTGACGATACTTCATTGATATTTAAATTAAATAGAGACAAAACTATTTTTGACGATGTAAACAATGCCCTGTCTAAAATACTAACATGGTTTACTATTAATTTGCAACTAAATGCAAAAAAGACAAAATGTGTTAAATTTAGTTTGCCCAACGTAAGAGAGTTTGTTACAGATATCAAACTGAATACTGAGTCTTTAGATTTAGTGCAATCTACTGTGTTTCTAGGGATCACCATAGATTCTAAACTTCAATGGAATCCTCATATTACCACACTTTGTAACAGGTTAAGTTCTGCGGCTTATGCTATAAGAAAAATTAGACAAATTAGTGATATTGCCACTGCGAGATTAGTATACTTTAGTTACTTCCATAGTATTATGGCATATGGTTTACTTTTGTGGGGTAAAGCTGCTGACATTGAAACTGTATTTATTTTACAAAAACGAGCTATACGAGCAATTTACTGTCTGGGTGCTCGAACGTCTCTAAGAGACTTGTTCAAAGAAATCGGTATAATGACAGTGGCTTCCCAATACATTTACAACTGTATAATTCATATTCACAAAAATGTTAATTTGCACTACAAAAGAAAAGATGTACATGTTTATAATACAAGAAACCAGAACAAACTGTTATTACCAAAGTTTAGATTGCGTAAGGTTTTTAAGACTTTTATGGGCGAAGGCATACTTTATTACAACAAAGTTCCAAACAATGTACTGGAACTACCACTTAATGCATTTAAAAAACATATCAAGAATGTGTTGATCACTAAAGGATATTATTGTATTAATGATTATTTAGAAGATGAAACTGTTTGGTCTTAAATATTAATATATATATATAAATTTTTTTGTTTTAACTCAGTTTTGTAATGGAAGATGTTACAGTCTGGAAAAGTCTGTGTACGATATTGACATTAACAATTTCTGTGTTCTCTTGACAATGCATACTGTAAAATCTTTCAAAAACAATTATTATATTGTAAAGGGAGGAAACAACTTGCTGAGTTTCTTGCCCGTTCTTCTCAGAACAAGGCCTCCTGGTAGCTAGTGAACGGTTGGCATAATTTGACATTCATAAGAGTATGTAAATACCTAAACTGAATAAATTATTTGACTTTGACTTTGACTTTTATGCCTACCCCTTCGGGGAAAAATGCGTGATGATATGTTGTTGTAGTATTTTTCTACCACCACTTGCTGTGATCCTGGCCCTCTCTGCTAATAATGCACGCCTGTCTCTTGAAGTTGAAGGTTCTTAGAAAAGAAAAATATTTTTCATTTCAGTCCTGGGATACTTTCAGCGAAGAAACAGCTCTTAAGTATTTGGACGTGATATTGGGTGACCAGCCAAGAGTGTCTGGCACCGCATACCACTTGAAGAAGACGGAAGATCTCTACGCACTGGTCAACGACATCGCAGCCAATGCTTCAATACCCATCGTCACTGATTGGCAGATCGCTTCCAGTAAGATATTATCCGTAAACAACCCCACAGCAGGTACAACATTAAAAAGTTATAAAATGGCTTGTCACTAACCTCCACGGGAAATTGTGCTCAGGGATGCTAAGTCTTTGCCTTTTGGGCTTATCTAATTTTTTTACAGGAAATATTTTTTTTATAGTTATAGCAATATAATAAACTACAAACAGCTAATAACATGCATACATACATATAATCACGACTGTTATCCCATAAGGGTTAGTCTGAGACTAGGCAAAAGCACCGCCGAAGCAGTCCATCACTGCCATGGTACGCGCTTCACCAAGCAGTGACTGCACTCAGCGTGACAGGTGGTGAGCCCGTCGCCGCTATAAGCTATTAGATGTTGTGCAGCTCGAAGTCCATTAGTCACCTTTTACAACACCCACGGGTAGAGATGGGTTGGTAGTACTCTTTTAATGAGCCGCTCCCAAACGACTCCATGCATTAGCATTTATTAATATGAAAATATTACAAATTTTGAAAAAATATCCTGATTTTGATGAATAATGATTCCGTAGGATGCTTTCCCTAAATATTTTAAGGCGTATGCAATAATGTACTAGTCTACTAATAGCTATGAGTCTTTCACATTGGCACCATAAAGCCTCTAAACTATTCTCAGGTCTAGTTACCGCTTACTATTCTTTAAAACCTGCTACATCCATTTGTCACAATATTAAATCTTACCTCAAGTTAGGAAGAGCATAAGATGATCAATTTTGCTTACACTGTGTGGTCCCCTTTCGACTAGCAGCTTTCTCTTGAAGGCAATCTCCATTAAAACTCTGTAATAACACAATCCAATCCAATATCTCAACGAGAGAGACGCGAGAGTACCGATTTAGCAAAACTCAATTCTCCTCCAACGGCTATGCCACATGGAGGGAAAGTGCCTTAAATATTGCAGATAGAACGTTTTACTGAAAGAGACTTTATTTGAATTTCACGAACTATTTAAACTGCTTTCATAGATATTTCAATAATTACATGGTTTAACCAGGAATCGACCCCCTTACACGAGGAAAATAATTAATCTGTAGCTTTATCATACCGATGAAAAGGTTTTATCGTGAGGATTATTATTTGCTCAATAACTTAATATCAGAATAGAATAGAATAACTTTTATTTTGCTTAAGGAACACCACAGAAATAAAAAAAGACCATGAATTTTATAACTTTTATAAAAGTTTATCAAAGTAAAAAAATCACATCACAGTGCAAAAATCCATTTACAATTATTTAGTTATTTAGTTTTTAGTTGCTTACTGTCTATTGTTAAGGGTAAGCCATGTAAAGTTAACTGTCCTTTACTGGGTTTTGAATGAGTCTGTCATGATTGCATGTATATATAAGAAAGAAAGAAAGAAAATAATTTATTGACTAAAGTGCACATAAACACAAGTACAAAACAGATACATGTGATCAATTAGGACCCGGCCTCAGCTTGAGCTGCATCAGCCTAAGCTGGTACAGCGCTGGTATTCTGGCCGGACCTACTTAATTACATTACAATAGACACAGTACAATATGCAATGTGATATAATGACTAATAGTACATAATACAATGAAAGCAAAAACAAACTTTATTTTTATTGTAGTAAAACATAAAATAGGTAATAAAAGCAAAATGAAACATTATAATATAAAATAAAAGGAAAAATATGAAAAGTAAAAAATTATATCCGATTTAAATGTAATTTTGCATGGTGATACCTTATATCCTCGGTCAACATATTAGTTTACGTTTTATTCCAGAAAATTAAAAAGTTAAAAAACCATAGTACGCGGACGAAGTCGCGGGCAACAGCTAGTATTCAGTAAAAGATTTAACAGAGATTATTTGAGATGCGTTGACCTTTAGACCACTTGTCACTTTCCATTAGGCGAGATTGCGGTCAAACTAATTCAAAATAATAATCATAATTTCAAACCATTTCTTTTTTACAAGTACTATCGAACAAGCAGATCTATGACCCACTTTGACAATATCTCGATTACAACAGTCTATTGTTTTTACGTGCGTTTCCAAGAAAACCCGTATACAGGTGAATTGAATTGAAATGCTAGGGCAAATGTCATTATGGTGGGTCAGAAACTCAGAGTAAACAGAACTGGAGTAGCCATGAGTCAATTTCTCAAACATTTTTTTTCTGCCATTTCTTGCGGGGGGTTATTTTACCACTACACTCAAAGCCAGCACACATAAACAATAACTTTTACCGTTTTTACAAATGCACACATGCATAATTCGACACACAAATTAAAATTTCACGCTTAAAATAGTCTCGCGAGGTGTGCGTTTTGACAACGTCACAGCCGCACTCCCCACGAGACTAGCGTTCGAAATTTGAAATCGTAGAATTCTAAAACATGAAATAATGAAGTAAATAATCATGAAATCTTAAAAATTATAATTACAAATAAAAGGTGACACCATCTTTTAGCATACTCGATGTTTTCTATTTATTTTTACAACAAAAAACAGCACAGGCAGGCATTTTTGCGGGAGCTCTGTTCGCCGCAACGTTTACAATGTTATGGCTGTCAAAATGGCGGCTCAACTAGTTTTATTAAACGTGCAAGCATCCGATGCTTGTGCATTAAGCAGAGGGGAATGTTAGACAAAGGCTACTCCAGTTCTGTTTACTCTGAGGTCAGAAATCTATTTTTTCGATAGTAGCTGCCTACATGACCTCCTGACAATAATAGCTGTGTTGCAATCACACGCAACGGTGCCCTTTCATCGAGTTGGGCATAACAATGCGTAGCGTGTTCGTTTAACAATAGCAAGCAAAGTCAGTCACTCACATAGCTTGTGATTAACGCTTTTAATCATAGGAGTAAGGTGACCATCACCTGAGTCTAATGCCGGCGCCACACACTTGCCGCAAAGATTTTCACACATCTTTGCAAGACTGCGCGAAGATTTGCGACACTGCCAGACCTGTGTACAAATGCTTTATCACATCTTTGAGCTTACAGTTCTTCAATAGACTTCAGAGAACATGAACGGAGATTTAGTTGACGCAGCTTGCTTAAATTATTTGTTACACCTGCAAATATTGGGTCCTTACCTATGAAATTGGTGTTTTTATTCTGTCTAAGCAATTTGTCCGTAACTATTAAGTTTCAGAACATTATTATAAAATAATTGCCTCTTCTAAAAATAGACCATATATTTGAGCTCGTATTTTTTAATTTGATAATTTTTTGTAAGTTTAATTGTGTTAAAATTAGACACAAAGACAAGAAATTATTTTTAACTGCCTCCCGAATACATCATTTGATTTGCATTAACATAAAAACGATGAATAATTTTTATCAAGCGTGTTCACACACATATTGCTAAAGCTTGTCGAATGATACATGCCAAATATTATTATCTCTGGATTTGTTGTTGTGAAGAAAACTGATAAAATGTTGGTATGTAAAATGCAGACATCCCCAAAATCTCCATACAAAACACCAATTTCATAGGTAAGGACCTAATATATAAACAAAGTCATGCAAAACAAAGACTTGAATGGATGTTATTTATTGGTGTTTTCTTTTTTTTTGCATTTTTACGTTTCGGATCCCATATATCTAATTCGTCTTGTATTAGCTAAATAAAGTCGAAAACACTCATTATTCCACTCCACTCCACTCTTTAGTACCTACGTTTGGTTGTTTACTTACGACAGCTCTCCACGGCGACGCTCGCGCATGTGACGGCTTCGTACAGTTTGGCAGGTTCACAAACTTTTGAACTGCGCACATGTCTGGCGCCGGCATGATGAGTGTGAGTTTAGATAGTACCTAAACTATGCGACAATCGCGCACATTAGTGTATCAGTAACTATATTAGAACTGAACGAAATCTCAATAAAAACTCGAGAACCCAATGAAAATACAGAATCGGTACGAGAGTGCCGATTTTGTCAAAACTCTAATTAAATCACTCAATATCTGCACAATTTGAATTTTATTCTGACCCTGTCGCAATTAGAGTAAGAAACACCTCTTGTTCGTATAAACAAAGGTATCATCTTTGTTATTAAAAAATATGTTGAATTTTTAACTGTTGAATGGAAACTGCCAATACAACTGTTTCCGTATGTATGTAACTTTAAGCTTAACCAAAACCAACCGTACTCCCACGTAATAGTGACCAATTTCGTTTCCAGACGAGTTCAACCTTGAACTATTCAGCGCGACGTTCCTTAACGCTTACAAGAACGTGTCGAACATCATCGCTGTGCTGGAGGGCGAGAGCGGCTTCAATAGCAACGGGACCACGCGCTCCTCGCTGCTCGTCAACTGCCACTACGATTCTGTGCCCTTTGCTATAGGTAATAAAGTCTATCATTTGTATTTAAGGGTCCGGCGAACAGTGAATTTTTCATACAAACGTAATACCAAAATCATTTTTAATTTGAGAATATCTGGACATATCATCGCTGTTATTCATTTAGAAAGTATTTTTCTATGTTTCTGTTAAAAAAATTTGTTCAAAATATTTATAAACTTATAAATATATGCGATTATATTTCGTAAAATTTTCGATGTTTTCGGACATATTTTCCGCTTATTTGTTTCATATTAAAAACGCAATTAATCATTATGTAATTTTAACAGAAACATAGAAAAATACTTTGTTAATCCGAATAACAGCGATGATTTGTCCAGATATTCTCAAATTGAAAATAATTTTGGTATTACGTTTGTATGAAAAATTCACTGTTCGCCGGACCCTTAAGATATATGTACAGATTGATGTGAATATCGCTTGCTTCACACTGTGCCTGGTGCGTGGCAACAGGCACACATCAGGCGAAATGTGGTAGAGGTGTCAACAGCATTTCTTGGTTTCTACATCGAAAGCACCTTCGCCATGGTCAGGCCGTAGATGATTGTCCAAAACCTTTGTGATCTCGACCTCCTCCTCGATCCTACAAGTTCCCTACCCTCCAACCCGCTTTGGGCCAGCGTGGTGACGTTACGATCTTTACTTCTCATTTATTTGTTTCAATGAGGAAGGCCCATGCCCAGCAGTGGGACGTATATAGACTGAGGACAACACTCCTGCATACTTTAGGGTTGTTCCTCTTCGTGCCTGGTTTTCGTGGCGTGTGATTTCGTAAACCGACAACTATGGCGGCTACTTTACATTTGAGGGTGAAGACCGGCTACTCCAGCAATACTCAAGTCGACCAACGCCTTCAAGTTGAAGACCAGGTCAAAATTAACCGAGTTACCCAGATATGACCCGGTAACCACCAGGTTACCGAGGTGGCCCGAAAACTAGGTAACATGTCTATTAATTTTCTGAGTCTTAGGGCCTGTTTCACAATCGACTGGTAAGTTCTGAATAGCTTACTTGGCAGATCATTTGACGGTTGTAATATGAAAATTATGTCAATTGAACTGGCAAGTAAGCTATTCAGAACTTATCCATCAATTGTGAAACAGGCCCTTATTCACAGTAATTACAATAATGTTGTTTTTCACGACCTCCGCGGTCGAGTGGTCTGTACGCCGGTCTCAAGGCTTCTCCATCTCGAGAGGTTCTTGGTTCGATCCCCAGTGGGGACAGATGTTGGTGAGATGAATTATTGTATATTTTCTAAATATTTATATGTATATATCTATTAAATATATTTATTGTTTAAAATGGAGCTAGTTGATAGGTGTGAATGTTTGATGATATTTATTTATTTATGATGTTATCTATCTAATATTGCGAAGTAGTTGATATATAAAAAACCCTGTTAAAAATGCATTAGTGCGAGTAAATAAAAACACGTGGGTGGTTTTTGTGATGATTTCTTTATGACACGTGCATGTTATCGTCAGGAGCGTCAGACAACGGCGTGTTTTGCGCCGTACTAGCCGAAGCGCTCAGTCGCCTCTCGCGACGGACCACCAAGTTTAAGAATAACATCATCTTTTTGTTCAACGGCGCCGAGGAAAATACCCTGCAGGTAACCTTATATAGAACTTACACATACAATATGAATGCATGTGTGTAATTGACATTGATTTACATATTTTTATTGAACTTTACTTTTAACTGTGACATTACTTCAAATCCATGTGACATTATCTGTGACATTACATCGCATGTAACGAGAAGAGTTATGAATATGAGAGTGGATGGTAATGCAGGGAGAGGAAGACCAAAGAAGAGATGGATAGATTGTGTGAATGAGGATATGGCTAGAATGGGAGTGAATGTTGATATGGCGTGTGATAGGGGAGAGTGGAGGAGAAAGACTCGTTGCGTCGACCCCAAATGAAATTGGGAAAAGGGCAGGATAATGATGATGATTACTGCAAATCCAATTATTTAGAAAACAGTTCATGACTACTTTTATTATATTCTAACGATTTATCTTGTACAATATTTTCACGCTGACTGTATCAGCAAAATATGTCGGTGTCTCTTTGTGTAACATCTATTGTGACCATATTTAAGCAAATAAAGTTTCATTTCATTTCATACAATCGCGTATTTTGTGTGTATTAAGCAAAGACTTGCTACAGTCCTGGCATTGGTATATTGTCAGTGAGGAGCTCGGTGGCGTAGTGGTTAGTACGCTTTGGCTTTCGATCGAAAACGAAGCTATCTTCTCCATGGTCAGGCCGTGGATGGGACCGAAACTTTGTGTTCTCGAACTCCTCCGTGCTTCGGACGTTAGCCGTTCGTCTCGGTTGCTCGTCGTCATCAGCCTATATAGGTCCCACTGCTGGGATAGGCCTTCCTCATGGAGAAACACATGAGGAGTATGGGCCGTAACACCACCACGCTGGCCCAATGCGGGTTGGTGGGTAGAAACGGTCACAAATGCGACCGGGACCAACGGCTTAACGTGCCTTCCGAAGCACGGAGGAGCTCGAGATCACAAAGTCTTGGTCACCCATCCACGGCCTGACCATGGCGAAGGTAGCTTTGTTTTCGATCGAAGCCAAAGCGCACTGACCATTACGCCACCGAGCTCGTTCGTCCCGGTTGCTATTACTGCCGTTTCTACCCACCAACCTATATTAGGTCAGCGTGGTGGTGTTACGGCAGATACTCATGTACTTCTCCATGATGAAGGCCTGTGCCCAGCTGTGGGACGTAAATAAGCTGTGCACATTGCTTTGTTTTTAGATAGATTTGACCTGGACCTTACTTGACCTGACCCTTCTTTAGTACGTCGATTTAAGCATGGTACACTCCTGCATCTCCAAATTTTAAATCACTGCTCTAACTTTATTACTGTTTTATGCCCGTCTTCACATTCGGCGAATGTGGGGGTTATTCGTCTACATTTGTTAAAGCGGCAAAGATTCACGAAGTAAACAAATGTAGACGAATAACCCTCCGGATTTGAACACTCGCCGAATGTGAAGAGGTGCTATAAAACAGCAATAAAGTTAGAGCAGTGACTTAAATTTTGGAGGTGCAGGAGTGTACCATTAAATAAAAATAAAAAATCAAAATCAAAAGCATTTATTCAGTTTAGATGCGTCTTAGCGCATGCTTATGAATGTCATAAACATTTTACAATATTTTGTGAAAAAGAAAAATTACGCCATCCGTTCACAAAACTAGCAGGAGGCCTTGTTCTGAGAAGAACGGGCAAGAAACTCAGCAAGTTTCTACCCTCCCTTTACATAGCAACATTTAAAAAATGTCATAAACTACAACGTCATTGAAGTTTAAAAATAAAAAGATAGATATCTACTTTGAGTAATATTCTGCAGTTTACCACATTTTCATTACAAACATGTACGGTGATAGTCTAAATTATAATCTAAAAAATAGTATCTACATTACAATTATTGCCACGCATTTTTGTCTTATTGCCACGCATTAAATAAACTTCGACCGCGAACTTCCTCCTCTGTACACATAAGCGGCTTGGAAACGTGACAAAAAACAATGTTACAATTTCTCTCGTAGAAAAAATAGGGACGCTATGGCATCTTACTACTCGCGAAAACATAATATATCTGTCATTCATTCGCTTTCTCTTTCGGGCGGTTTGTACTTGAGTAGGATTTCTTTCTCTCCCGCTTCAATCTATCTATGGTACCTACCACAGTTTGCCAAAACACCTTTCGCCGACCGTCTTCTACGTTTTCCTGCCCTGCTCCCAATTCTATTTGGGGTGCGCAACATGTCTTCTTCTACTCTCTTCTATTATTCGTCAAGTCAACGCTCACTCCAATCCTCACCATATCATCATTCACCCAATCCATCCATCTTTTCTTTGGTCTTCCTCTCGCCACACGCCCATCCACTTTCAAATCCATAACTTTCCCGATGACATGATCATTCTCCCTTCTCATTACATGTCCATACCAAGAAAGTCGTTTTTCTCTCAGTTAATCAGCAATCGAGGCAATTTTCAGACTTCCTCTATATATTAGTTCCTCACTCTATCCATTCTCGTCACACCACACATCCACCTCAACATTCGCATTTCAGCTACTTGCAATCTTTGTTCATCCATTCGCTTTACAGGCCAACATTCCGATCCATACATGACGACAGGTCTTATTATAGATTTATGACCGTAAAGTTTCCTAAAAATCCATTTAAATTGATTCATCAATGTTGAATGATCAACAGCAACAGTTCATAATAATAATATTAGGTCCTTACCTATGAAATTGGTGTTTTGTATGGAGATTTTGTGAAATTCTGCATTTTCCATACTAAATTTTTTTCAGTTTTTTTCATAACGACAAATCCAAAGAAGAGAAGAGACAAGCTTTAGTAATATGTGTAATATCACACTTCATAAAAATTATTTATCGCTTTTAAGTGAATGCAAATAAAATGATGTATTCGGGAGGCACTTTAAAAGAGTTGTCTCCGTGTCCAATTTAAACACAATTAAACTTACAACAAATTATCAAAACAAATCAAAAGAGCTCAAAAATATAGTCTATTTTAAGACGAGATAATTAATTTTTAGGAATACTCTGAATCTTAATAGTTACAGACAAAATACTAAGAGAGAAAAAAAACACCCATTTCATAGGTATGTAATATTTTATATTCTGTTTGTAGGGTAGCCACGCGTTTTTGCAGCACCGCTGGGCGCACGGAGTGACGGCTGTCATAAATTTGGATTCGGCCGGGATGAACGGGAAGCCTTCTGTCTTCCAGGTATAGTAAAATAAATAAAAAAAAAAACAAGGTAAACGCAGGTGTTACCGCGGTAGTCAAAAATCGGGAGGTATTACCGGGGTAAGTAATATTATTGCAGTTTTATGCAAACACAGTCATGTTGTACTTAGAGCGAATTCGACCAAATCGCAATAAATGCTTAAATTGTATTAAGGTCGAGTCCTCTCTAATGACGGAGTCCTGCGTACACGGCCGATTTTTATTCGTGAGCGTATCTGTCGGCTAAAGCATTTTTAGTATTATCACACTTGCCCTATTATTACACTATATTTTGCGTTTTTATCACGTTCAACTGCCAAAGTACAAAGAAAAATGACAATCACCTATCAGAGGCTCAGAGTAAACAGAACTGGAGTAGCCATTAGTCAATTTCTCAAACATTTTATTCTGTCATTTCTTGCGGGGGGTGAGGTTACCACTACACTCAAAGCCAGCACAACGCACAACGTTTTTATAAATGCACACATGCATAATTTGACACACAAATTTAAATTTCACGCACACACACGCTTAAAATAGTCACGTGGGGTGTGCGTTTTGACAACGTCACAGCCGCACTCCCCACGAGACTAGCGCTCGAAATTTGAAATCGTAGAATTCTAAAACATGAAATAATGAAGTAAATAATCATGAAATCTTAAAAATTATCATTACAAATAAAAGGTGACACCATCATTTAGCATACTCGATGTTTTCTATTTATTTTTACAACAAAAAACAGCACAGGCAGGCATTTTTGCGGGAGCTCTGTTCGCCGCAACGTTTACAATGTTATGGCTGTCAAAATGGCGGCTCAACTAGTTTTATTAAACGTGCAAGCATCCGATGCTTGTGCATTTGGCAGAGGGGAATGTTAGACAAAGGCTACTCCAGTTCTGTTTACTCTGAGATCAGAGGTTATAAGAATATGATAAGTATGATATCGCGCCGCTCATTCTACTGAGGCTGGAGTGGGCTAGATGAGAGCAGCCTATGTCCAGCAGTGGACGAGTGATGATGGATGTTTTCATCTTAGGTTAACACATTATCCATAATTAAATTTAGCACGAACACCGCATTTTGATAACTATCGCGTTTTTATCGCGTTCAACTGTCAAATTACTATGGAGTTTGGCAACTGGACGTGATAAAAATTTGTTAAATATCATATCGCGTTGCTCATTAGTGTAGGTAATTGAAATTTGGTCTAATTCGCCCTTAAAAAGTGAAGTTTTATAGAACGGTTGATAATCGTAGTGTATTGCCTTAGCTTAAAAAAAAAATTGTTACTAACATCTATGAGTTTGTGCTTGAAAAAAACACATTTTATTTTATTTTATTTTATTTTTATTTATTTATTTATTTATTTATTAGGTGACGGACCCGCGCATCCTGGGTGCCTACAGTTCAGCGGCCAAGCGGCCCAGCGCTCAGGGCGTGGGGGAGTTCCTGTTCGCGACCGGCATCATACCCTCCGACACTGACTTCAGGATATTCCGGGACTTCGGCGGGATACATGGTGAGTTTATCTTCTTCTTGCCTTCTTCCCACTCTACGTGTTTAGTTTATATTAAACTCTTGCACATAAACAAAAAGAAACAATGTAAAAAGCAGAAGTATACAAGGGAGGACTTATCTCAAATAGGGATATCTTCCAGTCAACCCGTTACAGGTGTGTGAGATCTCAGGATGTAAGAGAAACGACCCCAGTGCACAAGACAAAACAGAAATCTATGCAAACATATACATTACTAATCAAATAAAATGATATATATAATTAAACAATATATAAACTCAATAAAATATAAATATAAATATAAATAAATAAAAATAAATACATAATACTATGCCTAAACTGAGAAATTAATACAGATGAGAACAAAAAGTCGATAATGTAAAATGATAATAAATACACAAATTACTTATATTGTCCAGATAATTTTTATTATGCAGATAATTTTAGTGTCCTTGCTGACAACATTTATTATTTCTCAACGCTTTTGTTAATATTTAGTCAACAATAATGTACTTCTTTTTCTACTTAAATTTCACAATGTGTCTTGCTTTCATATAAGCCACACATATTTTCCAAAAATTTCATTTACATGGTGTCCATAGTTGCTATAGGGATATAAATTTATTTACACATATGAAGTATTTTGTAACAAATGTCATGATTTGTATCTTGTAACTGTGCCAAATAAATAAATTGTACTAGTTTTTGCCCGCGACTTCGTCCGCGTAGAATAGTTACTTTGAGATTGTGTGATGGTATGTAGCCTATAGCCTTCCTCAATAAATTCAATTATGCGTCAATTCTTAGATGCCAATTCATATTATGGTGGAAAATTGTATGCAAACAGGGAACACTCGTCAATATGTATATTTCCGCGAGGAGTTTTTGGCCTCATTCAACTATGGCGGACGTGATTTTTATTTCAGTAATTGTCATATTGTTTCTGAGTGGAGCTTGTTGTATAAAATCAGTGTAGTTTTGTGTAATAAGTGTCAATAATGAAGAGCAATATGGAGAATCATTGAAATAATCGTCAAGTGGTGTGAAAAACGATGGGATTTTTATCGTGGTAATCGTCCTCATCGAAGTAACACCACAGCGTCTACCATCGATCGTTTGACGCCGAACTCTCCCAAGATGCATTGAAATGCATTACACTAGCATTTCAATGCAAACTACTGAAGAAAAGTATTCTACTGTTAACGTGTGGCTCAAGAGGTCCTGCAACCAGAGCCGTAAAACTGAATATTACATAAAAAAATGTATGTTTGCGCAGGCATCGACATAGCGTTCACGAAGTGGGGCCACGTGTACCACACGCGCTACGACCACCCGTCGCTGCTGGCGGCGGGCGTGCTCCAGAACGCTGGCAACACTGTGCTGGGCACCGTCATCGCGGCGGCGGACTTGGACTTGGACCAAAAGGTACGACACTCTCCAACTATTACCGACGTCACTAATACTACTTCACTTTTATACGAACACAGTCTGGTTTTACTTAAAAAGTTAAACTTTTATGGAAGACTAGCTGTTGCACGCGACTTCGTCCGCGGTTACTATGGTTTTTTAACTATCCCACGGGCACCCTTTAATTTTCCGGAATAAAAAGTGTCTAAGATGTTGACCAGGGATATAGGTACCACAAAATTTCATTGAAATCGGTCCAGCCATTTCGGAGACAGACAAACAGCCAGAGAAACAAAAAAATCATTTTTTGGTATTTTCCCTGTTTTTAAATTTCCCGGATTTTTTTTTTGTACAGACATTCGACCTCTACAGTATTATTATATGTATAGATAAATTAATAACCGTTTCATGAAAGTTAACTTCAAGTAAAACATGACCATTTTTGCATAAAACTACAGTAATATTACTAACCTCGGTAATACCTGCAGATTTTTGACTACCGCGGTAACGCCTGTTTTACTATTTTTACGGGAAGCTCTGACTATGGCAGTGGACTGCTTTTGCGGTGCTTTTGCCTAGTCTCTGACTAACCCTTAGGGGATAATAGTCGTGATTATATGTATGCGTATGGTTCCGTGTTGGTCCGGGATACAAAAAGAATGTACCAACTGCTTTTCTTGCCTAGCATGTCGTAAAAGGCGACTAAGGGCGTCTGTGATTGTGTAAGCGATGAGCTAGCCACTTGTTACTACTCTTTCACGATTTTTCATCTGACCAAACCCAATTTTTGTATGGCTAAATGTGGCTTTAAGGAACACAGTGCTCCTTGAATTCTGTCTTCCCCTACGGGGATTACGGGCGTATTTTTATGCGTGTATGTTCTATTTCCCGCAGGCCAACCCGTCAGCCATGGTGTACGTGGACTACCTGAACATGTTCATGGTGACGCTGTCGTACGCGTGGGGCTGCGCCCTCGACGTGGTCGTAGGGCTCCTGGGGCTGCTCAGCGTGGCGTACTACGTGTGGCTGGCGGGGCCAAGTAACATTTTTTCTATTACTTTGAAGTTAAATATCTCTGCTCACTTTGCCGGAGTATACCGCGCTAGCGCCTAATATTCTTAAATATTCTTTTATTTATTTTAATTTACTTTGTTCAGGAAACATATTATTAATTTATTTATTTTGAGGTAAACAAACAATTACAATAAAACTTAAAGGATAAAACACAATAACAAATACATAAATCAGTAGTTTCCATAGATAATAATAAACAGACATAAATCATAATCTTAAGTAAAATGAATAAAAGTGACAACAATAATATATACATATTTTACTTTTTTTGGGGGTTTGGTTGGTGGTAGGGATTCTAAGCCCGCCTGGCTAGCTACCACCGTCTAACCTAAATTAGTCGCCATAATAACAATGTTATAAGCATTGTTGTGTTCTGGCAATCAGAGGTAAGATAGCCAGTTCCTCAGTTGTTGAGGATTACAGGTGAAGCTCGCTTCCACCTTCGGCCTTATCGTCACTTACCATCAGGTGAGCTGAAGATCAAGAGCTTACCTGTCATATGTAAAAAAAACAAACAATTGTAATGTAATAATTATCACACCCACACAAATACACACATAATACAAACAAGCACACATTCACACAGATACTTGGATCCATGCACAAAATTTTCGATACACTAGATCTCCACAAACCAGGGAATCCTAGAGTGGAGTCCAGTCTACTATTAAGCAAATAGATAAAATAAATGAGAAGGGAGAATGATCATGTCACCAGGAATGTTATGGACTTGAAAGTGGATGGGCGTGTGGGGAGAGGAAGACCAAAGAAAAGATGGATGGATTGTGTGAATGATGATTTGATGAGGATGGGCGTGAGTGTTGACTTGACGAGTGATAGAGGAGAGTGGAAGAGGAAGACAAGTTGCGCCGACCCCAAATAGAATTGGGAACAGGGCAGGAAAAAGAAGATTGATGTACTAGACTAGTGTTAAACAATAATCAATAATTGTATATCAGTGTATGTGTACGCAGTAAAACATTTTAATTATTAAGTTATTTCAACTCGCATATTTTATTTGTGTACCACCTAAGTAGCTGTTTTGTTAAAGGTGATTGTTGTGGATAATTGTGCTGGTTGCACATGTTAACACAGTCCTTAAAATAATATGTTTTAGTTAACCTATGTGTGTAATGGTTTATTATCCCAAATAAAGTGAAAAAAAACACTATTTATAAAAGAAACCACCGCAACCCTCCTGTGGGTAAAGCAGCCAAACTTATATCAGAAGTTTCTACCAATAAACCCGTATTGGGCCAGTGTGGTGGTGTTATGGACCATATTCCTAACGTGTTTCTCTATGAGGCAGGCCTGTGTCCAGCAGTGGGACGTATATAGGCTGAGGAGGATAATGATGATTTTAATTGACAATTCTTGTATACTGTTTATCACGACAGAAAGATGTGTGGTACCCGCTTTACCCTTCTTATTTTTCCGAATGAATAGATTTTAACGACCTCCGTGGTCGTACGCCGGTCTCAAGGCGTCGCCATCTCGAGAGGTTCTGGGTTCGACCCGCGATGGGGGTAAATGCTTGGGTGATGAATTTTCAGGCGTTTGTTCTCCAGTCTTGAATGTTTATATATATTCAGGATATTTATCCATTAAATATATTTATCCGTCATCTAGTGTCCGTAACACAAGCAGCATTAGTTGCTAAAAATGGGGCTTGTTGATAGGTGTGAATGTTTGAAGATATTTATTTATTATATTAGGTCCTTACCTATGAAATTGGTGTTTTGTATGGAGATTTTGGGGAACTCTGCATTTTCCATACTAAAATTTTTTCAGTTTTCTTCACAACGACAAATCTAAAGTTAACAATATTTGGCATGTATCATAAGACAACCTTAAGCAATATGTGTAATATCTCACTTCATAAAAAATAATTATCGTTTTTATGTGAATGTAAATCAAATGATGTATTCGGGAGGCACTTAAAAAGAGTTGTCTTCGTGTCCAATGTCAACATTATTAAACTTACAACAAATTATCAAAAGAAATCATAAGAGCTCAAAAATATGGTCTATTTTTAGAGGAGGTAAATATTTTTTAAGAATACAGACATAATTCTAAGAGAGAAAAAAAACGGCAATTTCATAGGTAAGGACCCAATATATTGTATTCCCTCCCCGTTTCCCAGGATGGTCCACCATCGTAGAGCTGTCGTGGTCGGTGGTGGGCAGATTCCTGTCAGTGTTGGCGGGCGTCGGCCTCACGCTAGTTCTGGCCGCGATCATGGTCGCCTCCACTATCCAGCTGAGGTGAGATGTTCTACACCATGTTTATTGTCACATCCTTCGGGGTATTTACCGGACATATGTGAGCACTAGAAAAAATATGTTATCTTTTTGGTGCTCGGTGAATAGTTCAGTAACACTTCAATAGTACTTGTACAATACATTTTATTTGGCTTTTCATCATGTTTATTGCTATTTTAGTAATTTGCGTGCTTTTTTAATGAGCGCACGGCCAGTCTTCCGCCAAGTGGTTACGTATAAATGCGCAAAATCTTAGACACAAACCGTTTTACCACAAAAAACTTAAACATCTGTTAAGCATGTTTTAAAAAAACGTTACCACTAGACCGTGTTTTACGATTGTCTAGAGCTAGACGCAGCTTAAACATCGTCTAAACAAATATTAAACAGGCGTTGAACGCGTACTTCAACTTTAAATGGTGTTTAGTTAAACAAGTGATAGACAACTGTTCTATTTGTCTATTGTGGTAAGACGGTAAGGGTCTGCGCAGACGACGGATTCTCTCCGCGGTGGAGAAAAAAGTACTCTCCGCAAATAAAAAGGCCGTCGCGGACTCAACGCACACGGTGTGCGAACATTCTCAAATCATCACGAACACCACTCTCAAGTCCGCCATGCGCGTTGCTTCGCCTAGTCGAGTTCAATTTTTTCGGGGACTCCCCCGAATTTATTTCCGGTCCGCTTTCTGCATGCCCTCAGTTAGGCTGCCTGTCCACTGCAGCGGAGAGGAGAATTGGAGCTTGACCTGTGCACAATTAACCAATTGCATCGCTTTAAATCTCCACTTCGCTGATTCGATATCTCGATCAACCAATAGCGTTGCCTGAATCCTCCGTTCCCCTACCTCGCTCTGCGCTGGTAGACAGACAGCCCTATTTGGGGGACTTTTTGTACGCGGCGCTTTTAATCCTTCGTTTGCGTTACTCGATACGGTCTATTTTAGCGGACAAATATCCCTCTTCTGGGCAGGTTATAAAGCAATCCTGTGCATTAGTCCGCGCTTCAAGCAGTGACTGTACTCAGCGTGACAGGTGATGAGGCCGTCGCCGCTATAAGCTACTGGTTGTTGTGCAGTTCTAAGTCCAATAGTCGCCTTTTACGACACTTTAGAGTAGAGATATGTTGGTATTCTTTTGATGAGCCGCTACCACACGGCTCGGCAACATAGATATAGTACGTCTCAATCCAAGTTGCCAAAAAGGTAAACAAAAAAGCCGACTTACCGAATTTGTTAATCAATAATCACACTTTTTACATGAACATTGGCACGTAAATATAATTAACGGTAACAACTGTTGTCCGTTTCAATTGATTTCAATTACCTACAGTCATCACAAAACATTTTAGAGATGAAACATTACCTTTGCTTTGTTTACCTCTTTGCCAACTTGGATTGAGACGCACTATAGAGCTGCTGCAAACGTCACTTGATTTCTAGTGGGTGGTGATTAGATAGATTCATTTTTAGATGAAAAAAATCTGTCTTTAGTCTTGATAAAATCTGTTTTTAGAAAAAAAATCTGTATGGTGAATCGCAGACTATGGCATTGGGCTGCTTTTGCGGTGCTTTTGCCTAGTCTGTGACTAACCCTTAGGGGTAGTAGTGGTGATGTTGTGTGTGTGTGCAGGTACCTGTCGCAGGCGTGGGTGGTGGTCCCGATGTTCGGCGTGCCGTACGTGGTGGCCGCCACCGCCGCCGCGCACGCCTTCGACTACCACAGGACTAAGAAGGTAACGAAGCCATCTCGAGAGGTTCTGGGTTCCATCCCCTATGGGGGCCAATGTTTAGGTGATGAATTTTCAGGCATTCGTTCTCCAGTCTTGGATGTTTATATATATTTATTTATGTTCAGGATATTTATATGTATTTATCTATTAAATATATTCCGCCGTCATCTAGTGTCCGTAACACGAGTAGCATTAGTTTTTTAAAATGGGGCCAGTTGTAGGTATGAATTTTTGAAGATATTTATTATTATTGTTTATTATATAAATGAATTGGACTGTACAAAAGAGGCCCATTTTACACGATACGTACGTATGTTCTAGAGTGGGCTAAACCGGTCAATCCGCGCTCTGCAAGCGATGTCCGCCACTCGCCTGGTGCTGTCCCTCGCGCTACTAGTGATGTCGTGCATCCCGGGCTTGGCGCCGCTCCGCTACGTGGTGTCGGCGCCGCTGCTGCTGATGGCGACATCTGCCGCCGTCAGCATGACGGTCGTCAGGTACATCAAGTTGGAAGGTGAGTCACAATAGGTCTGGTCTGGACCACTCATGCTTGTGGTACTAATTGCCTAATCGATGAAAAGACAATGGGTAAAACCGTCCCCAACACCAACAGAAATGAAATGTATCTCAACTGATAGACCTTGTCAAAATGTAACTTTTTACTATGGAGACGATCCCCAAATGCACGGGGTTCTCATGGTATACCCATGGTATACCTAAACAAATATCTAGACGATTTAATACTGACTAATAATTAACTGCCTGCCGCGTAAGAGCGTGAGTGGGGAGCGGGGAGAGAGGGTAATTGTAACCGGTTACCTTTAATGCATCCACTGTACACTCATAAATATTAGGTCCTTACCTATGAAATTGGTGTTTTGTATGGAGATTTTGGGGATGTCTGCATTTTACATACTAACATTTTATCAGTTTTCTTCACAACGACAAATCCTGAGATAATAATAGGTTGGGGAAAAAGCTTCTTCGCATTTTTTAAGAAAATTCAAAACATTTTTTAATATAGTTTATTTACATTTAACTAAAGTATGTAGGTACCATTTTGTTCGATAAATTTTTGCCATCTTGTAGGTAGGGACATGATCCCATTGCTATAGAAATTTTGGGACTTCTGGTCAAAATACCGCGACAAGTGGTTTTGGCAGTCCTCTCGTGATGTTAACCTGACACTGCCTAAAGAATTCTGAAGAGACCGAAACAGGTGGAAATCTGAAGGTGCAAGGTCAGGACTATACGGCGGATGCATTAACACCTCCCAGCCAAACTCTCTTAATTTTTGCTGAGTGGCTAAAGATGTGTGAGGTCTAGCGTTATCATGATGAAAAACCACACCCCTTCTGTTGATTAATTCCGGCCGCTTTCTCTCAACTTCTTGCTTTAATCTCATCAGTTGTTCGCAGTAGAGTTCAGAATCGATGGTCCTGCCTGGTGGTAACAGCTCATAATGAATAATGCCCTTCCAATCCCACCACACACACAGCATCACCTTGTTGCGAGTTAACCCGGGTTTCGCCACAGTCTGTGAAGCCTGACCGGCCTTTGACCACGACCTTTTTCGCACGTTCTTGTCGTACGTGATCCACTTTTCATCACCAGTTATCAGCTTCTTCAAAAATGGTTCGGTGTCATTACGTCGTAATAAAGAATTACAAATGAGTACACGGTTCATTAGGTTTCTTTCAGTGAGCTCGTGAGGTACCCAAATGTCGAGCTTTTTTGTGTACCCAGTTTTTTTCAAATGCGCCAAAACTGTTTTGTGGTCAATTCCCAGTTCTTCAGCTACGTCGTAACTACTGACATGCCGATCTTGCTCCACTTTTTCAAAAATGGCATCCGTTTTATCTGTAATAGGGCGACCAGAGCGACGTGCATCTTTGACATCAAAATTTCCGGATTGAAAACGCTTAAACCAAATTTGTGCTACTCTCACAGACACTGCACTAGGTCCATAAACATCGCAAATTTTTTTCGCGGCTTGCGTTGCATTTTTACCTTTTTTTGTAGTAAAATTTTAAAATGTATCGAATTTCTTCATTAGATTCACTCATCTTGGCGGTACGAAAAACAAATGAAAATCACACATTTTCCTAATTTGAATTTGGAATTATGTTCTTTAAAATATTAACTTTCAATGATACCAAAACCAGCCAGATACAAATAGTATAGCCAAAGAGATTTTATTACAAGTTTATACATACTATAATGCGAAAAGACTTTTTCCCCAACCTAATAATATTTGACATGTATCATTAGACAAGCTTTAGCAATATGTGTGTGAACACGTTTGATAAAAATTATTCATCGTTTTTATGTTAATGCAAATCAAATGATGTATACGGGAGGCAGTTAAAAATAATTGTCTTTGTGTCTAATTTTAACACAATTAAACTTACAAAAAATTATCAAATTAAATAATACGAGCTCAAATATATGGTCTATTTTTAGAAGAGGCAATTATTTTATAAGAATGTTCTGAATCTTAATAGTTACGGACAAATTGCTAAGACAGAATAAAAACACCAATTTCATAGGTAAGGACCCAATAGATAAATGAGAGGGTATGAATTATTTGTCAATATTAAGTCGTCTAAATATTTGTTGAACTATGGGTATACCATGAGAACCCCGTGCTTTTGGGGATCGTCGCCATAGTAAAAAAGTTACATTTTGACAAGGTCTATCAGTTGAGATACGTTTAATTTCTGTTGGTGTTGGGGACGGTTTTACCCATTGTTCTTGGCTTCGGCACGGCGAGTAGTGAAGATAATTATTTATCGTTATGTAGATACTTATTCTTGCGATGGGGCTGACATAACTCAGGGCACTTCGACCCTATGGGATCTTTTGTGCTTCCCCTTTCCTATTCATCCCTCCCTGCCATCACCCAAAATGTCCTGGAGGAACGTTATGATGTTGGCTGGGGGCATGCCTATAAATTTCTCAGGTTTGGGATGAGCCGCCCCTAGAATCCTAGAATTGTAGTCGTTTGTTTTCTAGAGCATCGCATTCAAATAATAAATGTTCCATGCTTTCATTGTTTTCACCGCACAATCTACAGGTGGGGTCATCAGCTTTGCCTATAGTGTACATATGCTTCCTTATGATACTACTTTCTTAGATTATACTTTAAACCAGAGGTTCCCAGACTTTTTTTCTCATAGACCACATTCAAAATGTTTTCTGGTTCCGGTGGACAGCCACATACAGCCAGCCAGCTACATTTACACCATATTCCCAAAACTCGACAAAAATGTGAAGACAACAAGACCCCCCTCGAGTCTCCCGTGGACCCTTAGGGGTCCACCTGGACCACTTTGGGAACTAAAAATTAGTAAACTCCAGAATATTACTTAAAATAAGTACCTACCTTTTCTTTTACTTTTTAATCTTCAATGATGTTGTAGTTTATGTATAATTTTTTAAATGATGCTCATGTAAAGGGAGAGTAGAAACTTGCTGAGTTTCTTGCCCGTTCTTCTCAGAACAAGGCCTCCTGGTAGTTTTTGTGAACGAATGGCGTAGTTTTTTCTCTTTCACGAAATATTGTTAAATGTTTATAACATGCGCTAAGACGCCTCTTAACTGAATAAAGAATCGCTCGCTTCCCTTTTGGATTTTTATACTTCTTTTTACAGACATTTTTGGATCCTCACCCAAATAAGTACATTTTTTTTCTTGTTTCTTTCTCCAGGTTGGAAGCACCTAATCCTGGAAGTGGCCCTCTCTACTCCCAGCTTCATGTTGCTCAGTTGCCTCGCCTTGCGTCTGCTGTCCATGATGCTGCCCATCGCTGGGCGTTCAGCTGTAAACACGCCGGATTACACCGTCGGGCTGCTGACGCTTGGATTCGCGATGCTCATGGGGGTGTTGGTTGTAAGTGTTGTTTGTACATATTTGACTTTTGATATCGATAACAAAACTACCTTCGCCATGTTAGGCCTTGGATGGATAACCAAACTTTGTGATCTTGACTCCTCCGTGCTTCGGAAGGCACGTTAATCCGTTGTTTCTACCCACCATGCGCAAGGCCTGTGCCCAGCAGTGGACGTATATAGGCTGAAGACAATTGTTTAGCGGAGACCACAGTGAACTGGTGTGAGCTGATGATATTATTCTCAAAATTATACACGTGTTATCGCTTCGGCTACATTGTGGCAAAACTAATATTTTACTTCGCTCGTTTTTGCAGATCTAGTACTTTGTTTACAGAAATGAAATTTATTTATTGTTGACCATGTCGAATACTTTTAGTTTAGTTTCGTGAAATTTTATTAAAAGTGTAATGAATCGAACCTGTATCATAATTTTCATTATCTACACTCATGTTATAATGTTCAAATTATGAACTCAGACTCGAACTCATAATGACATACTTTTTAACACAGATGATAAAAACGAAAATTTAAAAATGGAAACTGTAACATAATGACCATTATGCAACAGGTTGGAGTCATTATGCAACACTTATTTTTCTTAAAGACGCACAAAACTATGGCAAATGTTTTCCAGACAGCCAACAATAAATAAAATTAATAAAATTTTTTGATTTATATCTTTGAATAATGAGTGTAGATAAAGTAGTGTATGTAACTGCACATAACTCCGTATTAAAACACTCGCGTGATACTATTAACACTCGCGTGATACTATTAAAAACTCGTCAAGGCTCGTTTTTTGAAACCACGCTCCTGTTTTAATAACCTACATTATGTACATAAACTACTATTTTATTGCTTTTATTTACATTTTTATTCGCGTCGGAATCGGTTCGGTATCGTTTGGTAGTTTGTTTTATTATTCCCCTTTATAAAATGACACTATGACTGTGACTGAGTTATGACCGGAAGAAATTTCTTAATTTATAAAGATAATGATTGTCCGCAGTCAGGCATCGAGCTGCTGTTTTCCCGGCACCGCATGTACATCCCCTTGGGGGTGCTGTTGCTGTTCAGCGTGGTGGTGATGTTCGTGCCCTTCAGTCCGTACCAGGACGAGGGTCCGGCGACGCAGAGGCACAGCTGGTTTGTGAGTACTGATTTATTTATCCTTATACTATACTACCATACTAGCTACAAGGCAAACAGGTGTTACCGCGGTAGTCAAAAATCTGCAGGTAAGTAATATTATTGCAGTCTTAAGCAATTAAAGTCATGTTTTACTTATAAAGTGAAGGTTATAATAGTAGATTAGTAGCCAAGGGCTGTAAGGCATCAATTGCAGCCCGAGATATTTAGGCGCACGAGCGCAGCGAGGGCGCTTATAGTTCGAGGGTGCAATTGATGCTTACACCCGAGCTAACTACTCTGCTTTACATCTCGATTGTGAGGTAAGTGGGAAAAAAGGCATTACAAGAATAAATAAATTTATTTTCAAGAACTAAATTTAGCTTCGCCGTTCGATATTCAAAATTGATGAAAATAGCGAAGCGACCTCTTTTGTCATTGGGCTGAATGCATGACGTCTAGTGCCAGTAAGATGGTTAGATGTACGCGAACTTTTTGAAAGAGTTTTTTTTTAATTACTTACCGCCCTAGGGCGTTTCTAGCTACATTATTAACCTAGGGCGGTAATTGATCACTTACAACCCGCATCTGGGGATATTAAGGACCTACTTACCGAACATGAGAGATGTAAAATGGTTATTAATCGATCTTCCATAAAAGTATGCCTTTTTAAGTAAAACATGACCGTAATTTTTTTTTGTAATATTCTAACATAAAGGGACGACAAAGGGAACTAAGTCCATGGAGCCATGTCTTTCGTAACAATATTTCTTGAATAATTTACATTGAAATGCTAGTGTTATGCATTTCAACGCATCTTAGGAGGGTTTGGCGTCAAACAATCGATAGCAGACACTGTGGTGTTTCTTCGATGAGGTGGATTACCACGATTAATATCCCATCGTTTTTCACACCACCTGACGATTATTTCAATGATCCTCCATATTGCTGGTCAACACAGACACTTATAACACAAAACTATACTGATTTTACGCAACAAGATCCACCCCGAAACAATATTACAATCATTGAAATAAAAATCACGTCCGCCATAGTTGAATGTCGCCAAAAAACCTCACATGTCAATTTATTACTTAGCTCGGTAATACCTGCAGATTTTTGACTACCGCGGTAATAACTTCGTTTACCTTACTATTCCACCAGAGTGTCAATCAATTGGATTGATAAGATTCCCGTGACTAGCACAATCCAATTTATCTATCTTTCCTCGCACGCCACTTAGCTGCCTAGGAATATAAGGCAGCTTCTTGCTTAAGATAAATAGTGATTGACAGCTAAACAGGGTGATAAATCCAATAAGTCAGTATGGAGAAGTCGAAAATTAAAAGGCTAGGTAAATCTGTTCTTAGTAACCATAACGGTGATTTTAGATACAGACATTGCAATTTACGAATGCGCTTAAATCATTCGACTTTAGACTCTATCTTAACGCTTTAAGAGCGATGGCAGTTGCCTTAATAAAATGTTAAATTTGTTATAGAAATGGCATTCTTTTTTTGCTTCCGTACTTAATGGTGAATGGAACTTGTTTAAAGTTCTAGATATAATCGGGTTTTGTAGAGTGAATCCTATGAGTATAAATGCCCAATAAGACTAATAATTGTCATTTTATTTATAAGATACTAGCTGTGCCCGCGACGTCGTTCGCGTGGCTATTGATTTAACTTATTGTTTGTACGGGCTAATCTCCGAAATAGCTTAACCGATTTCAATGAAATTTTGCATGGTGATTCCTTATATCCCTGGTCAACATCTTAGATACTTTTTATTCTGGAATATTAAAGGGGTCTCGTGGGATAGTTAAAATACCAGTAACCGCGGACGAAGTCGCGGGCAACAGCTAGTTAGTAATATATGTTCGGTTCATACGAAAAGCCCACGCGCGTCGCGCATGCGATGCGAACAGAGCTAACACCGTTTAGAAATTGATATTAAGTTTTTGTATGAAAGTAATGTGTCAAATTATCAAAAGTCGTAGAAGAATAGTAGTTAACACTCGCGTGATACTATTTCCATTTTTAAATTTTCGTTTCTATCATCTGTGTTAAAATGTATGTCATTATGAGTTCGAGTCTGAGTTCATAATTCGAACATTATAACATGAGTTTAGTTTGACATGAGTGCTTTAGCACTATTTTATTGTATGGGATTTTTGCGATTGCTCTAGCATTTCCGTCACGATGCACCATTCATGCGCCAAATGATAGGTCGTCCCCATTCATTTGACGCATTCTATAGCATATGCGACCACGCGGGGTAGAAGAGGAATAAACATTGTTTTTCTTTGTGAGTAGAATAGGTCACATGTGATAGTAAGTGATCTGAGGTTGTATCAGCAGTGACAGTAAGGAATAGAGAACCCATATTTTCTATTTTTTAAAAAAGCAACTGCTCAAGCATCACTGTCAAAAAAACTCAATAAACTTGGGATGCTGTAGCATCCGCGACATAATTAAACTGTCCAATAGAATAGAATAGAATCATTTATTTCTTATAAATATGGTACAAAATTAGATCTTCAATACATTGATAGTTTCACATATTTGGTCCATTTATAGGCATAGAAATGTCAAATGGTATTTTTATTATTAATATTTTATAGGTTAGGTTTTTTTCTTAATCATAGTTATTAAACATAAGTAAATATTAGCCCTCATTGCACATCGGTCAAAAATTGTGAGATTGAATGATAGCATTTATTAATTAAAAATAATGTCAGTTTCTTCTTAAATAATTGTAATGTCATGTTTCGTATGTCTATTGGTATTTTATTGTATATTACTGGGGCCATACCCATTACATTTTTGGTCAACAGAGCTGTGGTGAAACCACCAGTTATGTGGCGATCTTGATATTGATTCCTCACTGGTTGTTTTCATATGTTAGCTTTAATAAAATAGTGTGGATTTGATTTTACAAAGACACTTATTTCTAGAACAAGAAAGCTATAGCATGCTCATCCGCGAAAGTGTTAAATGTTATTTATGATGTTAGCTATCTCTTCCTGGGAGGTTGTTGATTAATTTCGAGTTTCTTGCTGGGTTCTTCTCATGAAAAGCCTTACTCTCGGAATCCGGCCGCTTGTATCGATTACAACCACAGTCAATGAAGTACCTGTACTGTCCTGTTGATGTACTTGTTACAAGCGCTCGCGGTAATGAAGTTAAATACAATGGTTTAATTCAATACTCTAATTTTAAAATAATTTATAATAAACTATTTATTTGTAAAATGCATAATATTGTAAAATGTTGACGATTTTAAGTGCCGAACTTGGCCTATGAAATAAAATTATTTTTGATTTGATTTGATTCGATTTGATTTGAATTAAGAGTAACCGTGTGTAAAACATCCCCAACCAGCACACAGAAATGGTATCCCACAACTCGGCGGGGGCGGTGGTGTGGCGGCAGTCCGGCGTGGTGGTGGCCAAGCTGGACGCGTACTCCACCGCGCGGGCGGTCGACGAGTTGCGGGCCAAGGTCACCCTCAACGTGCTCACGGACCTGAGCCAGCAGTGCCAGGAGAGGATCTACTGCGGCCTGCCGCTCTACCGGGTGCCTTATGGCAGTCAGATGTGAGTATTTAGATAGATAGATAATTAATAATGACGACCTCCGTGGTCGAGTGGTCTGTACTGGTTCGATCCCCAGTGGAGGCAAGTGTTTGGGTGATGAATTTTCAGACACTTGTTCTCCAGTCTTGGATGTTCATTATATATGTATTATATTATGCATATTCTGGATAATTATATGTATTTATCTATTGAATATATTTGTCCGTCATCTAGTATCCGTAACACAAATAGCATTTAGTTGTTTAAAATGGAACTAGTTGATAGGTGTGAATGTCTGAGGATATTTATTATTTATAATTCTTTATTGTGTACACATTAAAATAAAAAAATACAGTAATAACTTAGATTGTCAATTGGCAATCTTGTCGCTAGGCAGCGATCTCTTCCAGACAACCTGTCGATGGAGAGATAACAATAAAAAAATAACAAAGGTGCACACACAATTACAAATTAAACAAACAAAAAAAAAAAGAAGAAATACACATAATAACAAAAGAGTATCAATTCTACAAACTAATAGTTGAGACGTACATACAACACACATAAATACATATAATAGATACAGAACTCGAAGCAATGGGGATTGTCTAATATTTTCGACATGCTGTTTTTATACACTCGGCGTCAAAAAAATCGCACCTCCACAAAAATAACACTCAAGCGTAATTAACCCTTAAAATACGCATGCACCCCTATTAATATTGATGTCATTAAAAAGCCCAATAAATTAACTTAAAAACGTAACCCATTTGATTTCATTTGATTTCAGCTTGGTACCACGAATATGACTTAAACAAAAAGTTCAATTTGGGCTCGCCGAAACAGGCACTAATTGCGCTACTCCTGAAGGGTATAAAAGGCTCGTTACCGGCCCTACGAGTGTCATTCGTTATCCAGACATCAAAGAGGACACACGGGAAGACTTAAAGCAAGAAAACCAAACTTGAACATGGATACCACAGCTGAAGAAGCCGCCCAAGTGGTTGCACTGCTGCAATCAGGAGTGTCTTCTTATTATTTCGTTTTCTTATTATTTCGTGAAAAAACTACTATGTCGTGAAATAATTTTGTCAAAGCGGACTCACGGAATCTGCCGAAAGTAGAGAATGTTATGATTTTGGAATATAATGTCTACAAATAACCAACATAACCTTGCTGAAATAAGAGGAGCCAAAAACTTGAAGTGAACAAACAGTACAGAATAGCTTCAAAGAAAGTTGTTAGCACATACATGAAAAATGAGGAAATAACGGATAAATTAGAACACAAGGCATGTGTTAAATGATGACTTGTAATAAAAATGAGGGGTTATTTTGTGTTTCTGATCCTTTATTTGAAAACACCAAGAACATACATATTGTTTGGGTGGATTACAATGAAGCCTACATATTATTATTTATTTTTTGAATTACTTGATAGTGTTAAAAAATAAACATCTTTTAAAATATTTTCTATCTAGAAAGAGAAAAAAGAAAGTGTGTTAATAAAAACATTTTTACTCAATAACTTTTTATTATTTCTCCTTGTAAATTGATAAGTCCACTTACTATCATGACTATTTCATCCAAATATGGTACAAACTGATAGTTCACTACAGAGCGAGGTTTAAATAAAGCATACTCTCTTACACGTCTAATAACTCTCTACATAAACATCCTAAATACATTATTGGTTTCTTAAATACTGTCTAACATAATTTTTCTAGACGGGAAGATACTCTTAGTTGATTCATGCACTGTAGATAGATTCCTCAGTCTCTGTTGTACATCCAAACAAAGGAGTGGTCACAGATGATGTGTCTTGTGAAGATATCACTTCCACTGTAGCAATATTAGTTAGCGGTTTTCTACTTATATAGTTGTTGCTTGTAGGTTGTTCAAGTAACTTGTTCAATTCTGAACAGTCTTCGCTTGCATCTTGAGCAATTTTACGAAGTGAAGCCGACGCTATGAGTTTGAGTTCTTGGTTCATTAACTTACATTGGTAATAATTACCTTACTGGTAGGAACAAAGCACTTTCTATATTCCATAATTATTAAACGTTTGTTTATTAAAACAATGAGAACAAATCGTATTTACCTTACAATGTAAGGTTATAAATTGTTGTTTGTGACTTATGACACTTGTGTTTGTAAATGTCATTTCTGTCATTGCTGTCATAGCAAACACATTACTGATATTCAGCCAACAGTGACGTCATTGAAGGGCAAATGAAGGTTATTCATTTAAAGGCTAAAATATTAATAATCCATGATTATTTTCGCATTCTAGCTAATAGGCAACGATCAGCAACCTTATTCCTCGAAATGGTTTTCACTTTATAACAATTTAAAAAAATGAGACAATCCCCATTGAGTAGCAGCAATAAATGTGACTAAATTTTAAGGTAAAATACCTTAACCTGTCTCTTAAATGAGTCTACACTCTGGAACAGGAAGGGAGTTCCATAGCTGTATAGCCTGGACACAAAAAGAGGAATTGTAGAAGGTAGAATTGTGAGCAGGTGTTTTGAGAGTCAAGTTCTCTGATGATCTTAATGCGTATTTATTTATTTATAGGCACACAGACAGATTATTATCAATACAAATTTTAACATACAAGATATCTAAGTAGGCGAGACAATAATCCTGAAAGTGTACACAACATGATTATGATAATATATCAAAAATATACATATATACTAACAAAAAAATACTAATTAATTTCATCAGTACTAATTGATTACTTTAGTATTAATACATACATACATCAGCCTTTTTCCCACAAAAGTAGCCTGAGATTACATCCTTCCGCTTGCTACGATCCTTGCATATTTCTTTCGCTTCATCAACTCTCATCAAGTCCTCATACATGCTCGGCAATTTCGGGTACTTTTGACCTGGCCCTTCTCTATAACGTCTTTAATTTGGTCGAGAATCGTTCGCCTAGGTCTGCCTCGCCCCGTATCTCCACTCACACCCGATTCATATATCCCTTTAGTCAATCTGAATATTGAAATGAAATGATTTTATTTATTTTGCTAAAATCGTGGTAGACACAGATCGGATAGTTTAAAGAAGCTCAACATTGCTGAGCTTTTAGCATGCAAAATGTTATTTTATAATATCAATAATAGTTGAAATGATTTTACATAATGGAGTTTAATATTGATTATTACATACATACATATCGCCTGAATGTTGGGCAACGAAAGCGATGGATGAAAGAAATCTGCACTAAGCAGATACGCGAATGTTGCGATGGAAGTGTGGAGTCACAAGAATGGACAAGATCAGGAATGAATATGTTAGAGGAAGTTTGAAAGTAGCGCCAGTGATAGAAAAGATTAGGAGCAATAGTGATGAGGAGGGATGAATGTCACTTTACAAGAAGGATGCTCAGCATGGATGTGGACGGACCTAGAGTGAGAGGAAGACCAAAGAAGCGATGGATTGAATGCGTGAAGAATGATATGAGGATAAAAGAAGTGGATGCTGAGCTGACGAGTGACAGAGGAGAATGGAAGAAGATGACATGTCGTGCGGACGCCTCCTAGCGTGGGAAAAGGGTAAGAAAAAGAAGAAGATGCTATCACGCGAATATCTTCGAAGGCGTCGGCCGAGGTGCATGATGACCTCCGTTGTCTCATAGTGTGTACGCCGGTCTCAAGGCCATCTCGAGAGGTTCTGGGTTCGATCCCGGTGGGGGCAGATGTTTGGGTGATAAATTTTCAGACATTTGTTCTCCAGTCTTGGATGTTTATACATATATTCAGGCTATTTATATGTATTTATCTATTAAATATACTTATCCGTCATCTAGTATCCGTCACACAAGCAGCATTAGTTGCTTAAAATGGGGCTAGTTGATAGGTGTGAATGTTTGAAGATATTTGAATATAATAACTCTTTATATGCTAATCCAATGTGTTTGTTCCAGCGGCACGTCCGTCCTGCTGTACACGGGCCCGCCGAAGCCGTTCTCTCCGCCGCCAAAAGTGGTCGCCAATAAGATCTGTAATATTACAGCCTGTGTTTATGACTTCACTGTTACAGGTAACTTAAACATTGAGTTATTCGCACTAAAGTAATCTATACATTTAAAAAAAACTGTAGAGGTCTAATGTCTGTACGTAGAAAAAAAATGCTTACAACCTAGTCAGGGGGGTGTAAAAAGAGGGAAAATACCGAAATATGTTTTATTTTTTTTGTTTCTCTGTCTGTTTGTATGGGATAATCTCCTGGAAATGGCTGGACCGATTTCAATGAAATTTTGCATGGTGATTCGTTATATCTCTGGTCAACATGGGATAGTTAAAAAAACATAGTAACCACGAACGAAGTCGCGGGCAACGGATAGTTTTATAGCTAAATTTGATCTTATTACGATTCGTTAAAAATACATTCATTACCGTTTATTCAGTTTTCAATATAGTTTTTTTAAGAAATGTCGTAAACTACGTCATTGCAATGAAAATGAAATGAAACTATTCTTTATTGTACACCAATCTAGGTAACGTGTAAAATTTACACAGTAGTAAAATAGGCGGCCTTATCGCTGAGAGCGATGGATGGAACCTTTGGATGGATTGGTACTGCATTATATCGAAAAAGAGGCTATGTATAAAACTAATTACAAATATATTTCGAGGTATGACTTATAATCATGAAGAAGTCTTTTTGACTTCTTTTGTGTTTTCCTTATAAAATTCCGAACATTGTAAAGACAGAAAAATTACTTCGATGAGTAGTTACTTTTGTTCACTGCTTAAATTAACTTGAGCATAACACAACATATCATCACGCTTCTTTCCCCGAAGAGGTAGGCAGAGGTGTTAAACACCCACAACAACTTAACTTGAACATAAAAAGGCTAGCTGTTCAGTTTCTTGCGGCACTTCTTCTCATCAGGCTATTCATGTGGCTGGTAGGAAAAACAATATTAACATACAAAAGTATTTCATGTAAATCTAATTGCAGAATAAATGTTTTTATTTCATTTCATAACATCAGTAAATGGGCTATTGTCTGTTTGAAAAAGATAGAATAGAATCGTTTATTTGCTGAAAACATGGTTTACAAGGTGACATAGGCATACCCATTACAAGTTTGAATCACGCGTTTTACCATACTGGCATGCAAAATTTTCGTGAATCACATTAATTAAAAATGTCAAAAATACTTAAAAATTTCAATGCCAACTAGGTATTACATGCGATAATAATTGTTTTACATCTCTCATGTTCGGTAAGTAGGTCCTTAATACCCCCAGATGCGGGTTGTAAGTGATCAATTACCGCCCTAGGTTAATAATGTAGCTAGAAACGCCCTAGGGCGGTAAGTAATTAAAAAAAAAACTTTCAAAAAGTTCGCGTACATCTAACCATCTTACTGGCACTAGACATCATGCATTCAGCCCAATGACAAAAGAGGTCGCTTCGCTATTTTCATCAATTTTGAATATCGAACGGCGAAGCTAAATTTAGTTCTTGAAAATAAATTTATTTATTCTTGTAATGCCTTTTTTTCCACTTACCTCACAATCGAGATGTAAAGCAGAGTAGTTAGCTCGGGTGTAACATCAATTGCACCCTCGAACTATAAGCGCCCTCGCTGCGCTCGTGCGCCTAAATATCTCGGGCTGCAATTGATGCCTTACAGCCCTTGGCTACTAATCTACTATTAATTTACATGTCAAGTTACTGCTAATACATAATTATTATTGTTGCATTTAGGTAACATTAAAATATTCGGCAGTATACAACCGCCGTTTCGACAGATGCTCTCCGTCGGACTTTCGTGCCGATCAGTTTGGATCAGTGGTCAGTATCTGCCATATGTGACAATGAGTGTGTTGCAGTGGCGCCGCACAACCTGGTGACGGTCAGCCCGGCGCCGGGCGCGTCTCTGATTGGCTGGTCGCTGGCGCCGCGGCCGCTGGCCGTGTCCCAGTTCCGTGGGCGGCCGGTCTACGGCGTCCTGTACTCCGTGGCCACGTACAGCCCGGCGCTGGACGACTTGAGGTTTACCCTCACGGTGCAGGTTGGTCATCCTCAAGGAGAAACACGTGGGGAGTATGGGCCGTAACACCACCACGCTGGCCCAATTGGTGGGTACAAACATTCGCAATAGCGACCGGGACCGAACCTCAACGTGCCTTCCGAGCACGCAAAGCGTCACCACTGCACCACCGAGCTGAGGTCTATTTATATTACATTTTTCTTTTATCTTGGCCGACATATCACCTGATGGTAAGTGACGATGAGGCCGAAGATGAAAGCGAGCTTCCTCTGTAGTCCTCAACGACTGAGGGACTGGCTATCTTACCTCTGATTGCCGGAACACAACAATGCTTAAAACATTGTTATTATGGAGACAAATTTAGGTTAGACGGTGGAGCTCCACGGGGAATCGAACCTCGACCACCCGATCATCACCCGATGATGTGAACCATAAGACCAGAGAGGTGTTAAACACTCACAAAATATCGTCGCTTAGCGCCTTTTATCGTTTATACCATGGAGAGTGCTCTGAAGAACTCTTTGACCTCATCCCTCCTTCTCCTTTCCTACACAAGAGCACGCGTGCTGGTCTACGGAGTCACACGTTCACTGTCGCTACGTCTACTTTGCGCACTAAGAGATTTCGTGACTCCTTTCTCTGTCGCGCAGCTAGAGCGTGGAATTCCTTACCGGCACACGTATTCCCTCCTTCTTACAATGTGGGTTCCTTCAAAAGAGGCGTGAAAAAGTATTTTTGGGCCGGCAAGGTGAGGGTGGCTAGGGCAGTATGTCAGCATGCTGCACTAGCTATCTCCACACATGGACTCCTCTACTGCTTATCATCAGATAGTGTGGAGTCATTTGCTGAGCTTTTTATATAAAAAAAATAAAAAGCATTCATTCAGTTTAGATGCGTCTTACCGCATGCTAATGAATTTCATAAGTAAACGGCAAAAAATTCAAAAATTTTAAACATTTTCCCTATACCTACTTCGTCACTGTAGTTTAAAATAAAGAATCGTAGTTATATGATGCAAACAGTAGTTCCTTACAATACATTTAAACCAGTATTTTCAACGGTGTGTCGTATCGTCATCGTCACTTCAACCTATTTTAGTCTCATTATTTATTTCTGTATTGCATCTCTTCAGGCCAACACAACGGTCCAATCAGGCCCACTGCTGGACGTATCTCACCACGCGCACAAGATACACCACCCAGAGGATTTTACCGCAGAATACGTGTCGCTACTCAACGCGGCGCCGAAATACTTCAACATTGCTTCGTTTATTAGCTTTAGGAACGATTATGTGTTTTAAATAATAAACTGGATTTTTGTCTGAATGATTAGTTCCCTTTGCCTTGAAGTATGAATGGCAAAGGGAACTAGTTCATACAGCCATGTCTTAAACTGCTTTTCCACCAATGCTTTATGAAGTATTCAAGCAGGGATAATATTGGTCTATTTTTCCTCGCACATCGCTTAGCTTTAGGGAAAACCTGGCCTTATTTCGTACTAGTAGTTTAAAACTTAATAATATTTTTCTTACCGCTATTTATTAATGTTTTTGTTACTACCTTATTGGGACAAAGTATTAGTATCATTTATGAATTGAATATTATTGTGAACAAAGATTATTTATAGTTTATTGTGTTTTTTATTACGTTTTACTTTATAATCTATTCCTAGTTAGGTTTTATTTATTTAATACTATAAATTGGAGTAAAGAGAAATTACGAGCAAAAACTTATTTTATAAAAAACCACTATAAATGTCAAATTGTATCTTAACCCTTGACGGGACCGCGAACACTGGTGCTCGAAAACAAGAGATATTTCTATTGTGTCTGGTTTTGTTCCCTTTGACTAGTTAAAATGTTATTATGTAAAGAATTCATTTCATGAAGCTATTTTACTTTCATTTACTTCAATGATTTTATTCAATTACATTCACGAATAAAAAAAGGTAAGAGATCCTAATATTTGTGCTCCTTTAGAAATATTCATTATAATTTGGCGAATATTTGAATAACTTACAATATAGTTCGCTTATTTCCATTATGACACTCAGAACGTCTCGGTTTTATAATCGTAATGTTTCGTGTTATTATTAAATGATATTTTGAATTACATCGACCGAAATGAGCTCGCTTCCAACTTCGGCCTTAATGTGGTGAGATGAGAGCTAAAGAGATTAAATATTCAAAAGTTAAATTTAAAGCAGAATGTTTTGTTATTAAATGAGAATTACTTTTTACATGTGACAATATTTGTTTTATTTAACATATTTTAATTTATAATTTGAGATTTATTTATATTCAAGCAATTTTGAGCTTTAAATCAATGTTTTAGAGTTGGAAAAAAGATAGGCTATGAGCTAGTTTCCACTGGTCGGGCGTGTCGGATCCGTTATTAATCAAATGTCGGAGGTGCAATCAAAGTCACACAAAATTCGGTTTCCGACAAGTGTGAATAGCTTCATATTATAGAATGCTCTGCCATTTTACTCTTCAATTATTAAACGATGAGTGGGACCGAGGCTGAACGAGCTCTGACTATATGTTGTTTCGAGGTGATTTTATATTGTATTCAACTCAAATCAACGTACTGTTGTGATAAGCTACACTTATTGAATTTAAAACCTTATTACAATAAGGCCCAATTGCACGATCGAGAGTTAGCGCCTAACCCTGGGGCAAATATATGGGCAAACCCTGGGTTAGACGCTAACTCTCGATCGTGCAATTGGGCCTAAGAGAACCAATGCTTGTTTATCCCCGCTTTGGGTTTACACCTAACCACCGTTGATAGATTTGTTTGTTGTTTTTGTCACCATACTTGACTTCCGTTGTGGTTAAAGCAATAAACCAAATAAAAGTGACATCACTAAACTTCAGTAAGTCTATTTTAAGTAGTTCTCCAAAGACATAAGATAGTTTTATATCCATTTTATTCATAGCCTATTCAGTGCCTGTATATAGGTACAGTCAGTGTTCAATTAAATAGACACTCCCAAAAAGAGTTCACACAAACCAAAAAAAATCCATATATTAAAATATGGAAAAACTGTTTTATGTTCTCAACGATATGGACACTTTTTTGTGCCAATTATTGTTGACTTTTTGGTAGCGTTTATTTGAACACCCTGTCGCTATTTGACGCTGACTGTACAATATTAACTAATTAATAAAATATCTTGTGCAATATATTATACTAAAAAAAGTTATAAGTGTTAAGTTATATAAGTGTTGTCTGTTCATATAATTACAGATTAAATATTTTGTGTGAATCGGCAACTGAAACAATTATAATGATAAAACGTTATTTTAATATAAACATAACATACATTGTATGACTCCGACTGCCCGCCAAGGGGATATATTGTGTTTCAGTAGTTATGGCAAGCCTATCATCAGCCGCATGAGCATTGAGCATGAACACCGCCTAAGATATACATCAAGTTTTATCACGTTTTACTTTCAAAGTATCATGTAATTTGACAATTTGGCGTGATAAAAACTTGTTAAATATTATATGACGCTGCTCATGCTACTTAGGCAGGTTGGATTACCATGAAATAGAATTTCGAACACGTGAAATTTTTGTCGCTATTAAAAATTCGGAGACATTTTGATCTATAGTGCGTCTCAATCCAAGTTGCCAAAAAGGTAAACAAAATAAAGGTAATTTTTCATCTCTAAAATGTTTTGTGATGACTGTAGGTAATTGAAATCAATTGAAATGGACAACAATTGTTACCGTTAATTTACATGCCAATGTCCATGTAATAAGTGTGATTATTGAATAACAAATTCGGTAAGTCGGCTTTAATGTTTACCTTTTTGGCAACTTGGATTGAGACGTACTATAGTATAAAGCAATTGGACACCGTAATACCAGCTAAGCTTACGCTCAGTTGCACAAAGATTTTTTAAAGACGACATTTAGTAATGAGACATTAAAACTTTAAAGTTCATTAAATTTAAAATTGGAACACAAAATAGTTCTAGCTAATGTCTCTTTAGCATTGATAAGGTGCTAATGTCGTTTTGTGCAACGTAAAAACTACGCTAAGGTGTTCTTTTGACACTTCAATCAATAAATTTAATGGAGCATTAGGGATAATGCCGACATTAAATTTTAAAGTTCGTTTCTGCAACTGGGTGTTAGACGCTTAGATGATTCTGGCATGGGAATGTTTAATAATTTATTATATTTTATTAAATAATGGGTAAAAGTCTGATATTTGGCCACTAATTTTGACTAAATGGCGACATAGTTTGGTGTATTCAAAAACACGCTGGTCTCCGATACAAGTAAAAACCAATCAAATATTTTTAACATTCTCTAATAAAATAAGAAGAAATGTTCTTTGAATGATGAGGTTAGTCACTAATAATAATAAATACGTTTAAGGTGCAGAGAAATAAAAGACATTGTTTTTA
The DNA here is from genome assembly GCA_910589355.1 of Parapoynx stratiotata. Taxonomy (NCBI): domain Eukaryota; kingdom Metazoa; phylum Arthropoda; class Insecta; order Lepidoptera; family Crambidae; genus Parapoynx; species Parapoynx stratiotata. The sequence goes on from OU342481.1 coordinate 12,278,603, forward strand.
AAATAAAAAATTAGTTTTATTTATCAGTCTTATGTTGTCATACGAAAAATTAATTTTAAGTATGGCAACGTTTCTTCACAAATAAATTTTTTTTACCACTCTAAGTATAGTTTATATACATGAACAATTTATTTATAAACCATACTAGAAGCGCCATCACAGATAACTTACAAAGTATGCATAAACTTTCAAATCCATAAATATATTAACAATACGTACATTATAGGGAACTCTTACAGTAATAATTAAAACAACATCATTATTTTGCCTCCCAAATCAGTTTATTCGAGATCTGTACAGTAGGGCACATAATAAAACCCATATAATTACAGCAGTGATATATTTATCGTTTCATAATTAGAGAAAGTCATTGAACGTGTTATATTAACTAAACAACTTATTTTATGACTTTTTAATAAAAGTTGATAGGTTAAATATAGACGAGTCATACATTATTGTGTCACGTGGCAACAAAATTGCTTGTAAAACTGCAATGCATCACATCAAGTTTATTTATAGCTATCAACGCTTTTGAAGTCTTTAGATATTTTGTTTAGTTAACTATATAACTAATAACGTCACTAACTAACAAAGAACATCGAAGCGTGTAATTAAAATACATGTACCTTATTATATTGATGTTAAATATAAATGCAATTATATTAGAAGCAAATTTTATTTGCAAAGTCTGTGTACCAATCATACAATTTATTACAATTGGGCTTAACATAATATTTAAAAGCTAAACTGGATGTTACAACCTACACAACATACTACATAATTATAAACATATTAAAAAAACTACGTATAATTCAAGGTTAAAACGAAAAGTTTATTAAAATGAGACTATTATTTAAGATACTATTAAAAAACAAATTGTTTCTGTCTAAACTATAACTTTAATCTATTTTTGTATGTAGGTAATTTATCTAAGTGGTTATTCAGTCGTAACACATGGTGATTTGAGATAGATCTGCACTTCAATATCTTAACGTAATTTATAAGGGAAATAATTGTCAGTGTTGGTTCTCATGGTGCCTTCAAGCGTTTAACATTAGAGTTCAAAATTGACAAAAATGTGTAATTAAAATTAACGAAGTAAAGACGTTTCATCAAAAATTTATATTGTTTAAAATTTTTCTATTTCGTGTAGATAATTATAATGTGTGCGACAGGATTACAGGAATCTCTGTTACACAACACTACAGAATAAACGTCTCCACAAACAAAATACAAGATTACAAATTTATTAAAAAAAAATATTTTCTTTTTCAGAGCAAAATTTCGGTTTTTACAATAAGCAGACAAAATGCTACACCAGGTCTTATTGGAGACCAAATAAAATCACCATGAATCACGACTAAACATTCCAAACATTGTATATTTCCAATTATGGGGTTAAATTCTTGTAATTCCAATACAATGCTATTTTAGTGTGTTCAATTATAATAAGATGGAAATAAATTAATATAAGGTTTTACACAATTTTATTTACCAATGCAAAAATAACAAGAATTATTAAAAAAATATTTTTGAACGCATCTTAAATCTATTTATAAACTAAAGAACTGTCAGAAAAAGATATTGCTAAGTCTCAAATAAGGAAACAGTTTAAATATGTAGTAATGTTCAGATAACTCCTATCACAGACCGGCTCGGCTTGGAGAGCATTTTTAAAACGTTTAACACAAAGCTTTGAGTCATTATAATAAGGTTTATTTTTACGTTTCACTTTTGTTTCAGCATTCTCAATAACAAAAATGAAATGCAAAAATGAACCTTATTGCAATAACCCGAAGCTCTATTTTAAACGTAATAAAAATGCTCTCTGTGCCGAGCCGGTCTGCGTCAAAAGACATCAACATCACTAAATTACAGTCTACTGGATGACATAATCAAAAGAGAACTACACTTTCATTAAAAAACCGAGCAAGTTGAACAATAATTTCATATACAAAATGCGGATTCTAAACAACTTTGTTTTATTTTACTAAAAAGAAAAATAAACTTGGTAGATAGAACTCACCCAAAAATGAAACAAATTTATATTTTCTTAAATAACATCTTTTTGATGTATATTAAAAAATTGTTTTATGCGAATTATTTTATATCGATTACATTGGGAAACACTGCTGTTAACACTTTGTAATGACTAAAAAGCACTTACGTTATTTCTGCTATTAATATGAACTAAAAGACATAATTCCAACATGTGAACAAATCAATAATTATTATAATACAAACTCCAATTATAGTTATAGTTTTCTCAAATCTATCTAGTAAAACATATTTTTGCCTTATTCCTTCTAGAAATAACCTACAATACCTATATTTTAAGCATCTGGTCAATTATAAACCTTAGCTCGATATCCATAAAAAAATATTAATTAAAAGGTTTTTTTAGAGGCAGTACAGGTGAGAAAGGAAATAAATATCCCGTAACACAATTTAAACACAAAAACACTTTAATTTTAAATATTAAGAACTGAAAAAAGTTTATATATTTCTATCTTAGTGGAAGAATAATTGGATATATAATTTGATAGTAAAGTTATATGACTGTAGTACAAAGTATATAGGTATTAAACACATTGACAATCCTAATGTATAAAAAAATTTAAGTTAAGGATAAGAACATCCAATTTTTATACTTAAGAATATAAACTTTCCACTCGAGACTACTAAAGTTCTACTCGTACTATAAAGTCAAAGAATTTAAAGTTTTTAACATACATAAAAAAAGATTGGGAAACATTTTGAAACTTCTTTTTTTGAAGTCTTATAAAAAATACAAAAACAATGAACCCCATACGAGTTTATCTATTTTGCAATGGTAGTATTACAACTTGGGATATGTTGAATCTACACAATATAAAGCATACTTGTAAAACAAATATAGTGGGTGGTAATTAACAAAATATATGTACTAAATTCTAAAACAGAAAACCAATCCTAACCAGTTAAATAAATCTAAAGACATACGATATTAGTGACAAGTACTAATAGACTATATTACATAGAAATCCACTTAGAATTTATATTGACAAATAAATTGAAACGCTGAAACATTTTCGTCAACAGAACGAACGATTCATTATTTATTTAAGACGTAATTTGTTTATTTCGATTATTGCTCAATTTTTATATTGTTAACTTTCTAGCCAGAACCACAGATATACATTTACATAGAGGTCGCAGACACATGTACTGCACGTGTGCGAAAACCCCGACCAAACGTCGGGGTTGCCCGCTGCTAACTAGACTGTGTCCAAATGGCTGCAAAATTAAAAAAAAATGCTTTGTTGTGTGATAATTTGCGGAAGGAAATCGGCGGTACGGGTATCTTTCAATCAGTTCGGATCTCCCGTCTCCAAATCACGACTGTGACGTCACAGTAGACGTTGAAATCTGTCACGCTTGGTTTCAATATAAATCGTCATACTACCGTTATCTTTGTAAATGTATATCTGTGGCCAGAACAAACATAGCTTCAAACATACGTAATTAAACACATATTGAATATAATCAGGGTACTATGAAATATGAACTAACGATCCTCTCACATACGTGCAGCAGTGAGTATAATATAGTATAAACCAACACATTAATTTTGTTGTGAATTATAGTTCCAAGAGTAATTTTAAGAATTTTAACGTGTTACAAAAAAATCGCAGCGTGCCTAGCATGACTTCCAAAACACGATATGAAAGATCAATTTATCGACTTTATGTAAAGAGTATGTAAAGGAATGCACTCACATATTGAATTTTTTTTATCAATCATCATATTGTTTCGCTAGTCATTAACCAAACCGTGCTGAATTTTAATAATAATACATGTAGATGATATACTTGTAATTTATGTATGTTTAGCGTAATGATACGGCAAGTCTGCTGGCGGCAACCATCTTGTTGTTAAACTTTTTCTTGAAGCTCTCGGCGGCGAGCGTCGTCTTGAAGGTGATCTTGGCGCTCCTCTCGTCCTTATCCAAACTTAAACTCTGCAAAATCAATCCGGGATTGTTGTGGTACTGCGTTATACATACTATGTTATATAATATACCAAGTGGCATACGAATGAGTCACTAAAATAACCAAATAAGCCACCAAAATGTACTATAACCTGTGCATTTGTCGCCTATTTAGTATTTTAGTGGCTCGGTCAGTGTTTTGACAGGTTAGGGTAAGTTACCCTGTTAATTACAACCCGTTTAGTATAATTTGCTTATTTTTAACTTATACACTAATACAGAGTACACTTAGCAGTGCGTCATGTTACACACTATAAATTGATCCAAACGTACTTGCTTAACGAACATATAAAATTGGGAATCATTTTTTAGTAGTATTGATATTTACATACTATGAACGTCAAGTTATAGATGATAACTGACGTACTCTATAGTTAGTAGATATGAGAGTTGTGTATAAAAAATATTTCGTTTTGAATAAAGAGATCGAAACTATCCCCATGTTTTCCTTCAAAAGAGGTGTTATAAGGCAAAGCGAGATTTTCTTTTTGTTTAAAAAAATCTAAACTGTATAAAATACCTAAAATATTATCCCGAACCGAAAACACACAACTCTCATTATACTAAGACAATCAAAAATAAACGATTATATAAAGAAAAATGTTAAATTTTTCCGGAAAGCAATGATCAAAACCAACCTACCTGACTAATAAACTTAATGTAACATAGCATTAATTGTTCATACAAACAATATAATAACATACAAGATATTTTAGATACTCTGGTAAAATAGAAAAAATATAACACTTTTCCTGCTACACATATACAGTTTCAATATGACACCTAATAAAATCAATCTTTGGCTAGTTCTATCACATGGTACTTCTTAAAATGATTCATAGTGTTCTCAAACCTTGTACGAACAATAATATATTTCTCACTTGGGAGCGACGCATATGTTTTGCAAACATGACATAAAAAACACAATAAAAAAATATCCTCATGTCTGGACCCGTGTTCACAGCCATATCTTGCCTCGGGTACTATATGACGGTGGGAATTTCGTTGCTAATTTGGCCATGCACCGGGTTAGTTATAATTAACTATACCTAAGTTTTATTATATCTTTGCCAATACTTACATTCAGTATAGGCAGACAGCCTTCTGATTTTTATTGCCTTACTATCATTTGCTATATTTTTTATTATATATTAATAAGCTAAACAGGAAAATTGCGGAAGTGGATATAGACTTTGAGAAAAAAATGCGCTAGTGATTGAGTTGAGTGAGTTGTCATTCGCAAATGGATTTGTATGAAGATAAAAGCATTCTTACCCTAATAGTCATCACAAAAATTTGTATCATATTGAAACTGCATCATTTTAATTTACATAGATCATAGCAAAGCATTAACATGCATTTTATAAATAAAATATACTATGATAAGATACTAAAATCAGCCTGTAGTTATCCATCACAGATAAAAATAACAATCCAATATACTGGAGAGTAAAGAAATTGGTCAAACAAAACAAGTTTTGGCTAATGAATATTTTTTGGATTTATTGTAGCTTCAAGAGAATAAAGACATAATATAATGTATCTAATGGAAGTCACCATTCGCTAGTTGAATAATACGTGGAAAACCCAAAACAACGTCTTAGTCGGAAGACATTTTTATTGACAATCAGATTTAAACACTTTCTTCATACAAAAGTGACATGCGTCGTAACAAGATTACGAATAAACCAGCCTGTATTAATTAACTGGCTTATTACAGCCTCCAACAGTATCATAGCCGTCGGTCTCGGTAAAAATAATAGGTTTTTCTATAGACCATGTTTATAAGCTCAGTAGTAGGTCGTTTTATATTATGTTTTATCTTTATTTTGGTGACTTAAGCCTTACAAAAGGAGACTTGAAACTAAGGACTTGGACTGGACTTAAAACTTACCTGTTTTAACCATTATGCAGCCGTGATTAGTTTGACTTTACATCTTTTTTTCTCGAGTTGCTAGCAAATGCAACAAGTACCACATAATTGACGACATGTCAGAATTTTAAGGAGTATATTTTATTATAAATAAAACTAGATAAAAAATTAAGAGACACGTATTTTTTGATTTTTCAAAATATCGACATTTTCATTCATCTTTTTAAGTTTAAAGATCACCTCATTCTAAAATGTTGTAAGCGCCAAATGACGTCATTCATACGGAGGAACAGCGTTTTGCCTATGTTTAAAAAAAGATACTGACGGTGACGTTTGACTTTTAACCGTCAATGTGATTAGAACTTTGTTTGAAACTTATCGATTTGCTCGAAAATTTTAGTTAATTTTACTTTGATATTTTTGTTACACCATGAAAGTGAGGGCAGGATTTCAATCCGCTGATTTTATTCAAATTTGTTGACATAGCCACAGATTATATAGAAATAACAAGGCCATGACATAAACTTTTTTTTCCTGTTTCGAATTTAGCAAGGGGGAATCACCTCCGTATGTATGACTTCACGCGTACGATTTTAGTTTTTTCAGTTTTTCTCGAAAACTATACAACAAATAGAAATATTTCAATGTTTTTTGGGGTATATATAGCAAAATGTAGAAATGGTTTTTTTTTATTTTAAGGTGCATTGAAAAATGAAATGTTGTCAATTACTTAGCGACTAATAGTAAGTAGCTGTAGTAGTATCGTATCGTAAATAGTAAGTAGTAGTATCGTAAAAAATGCTAGAGGTGTCTGATAGATTAAAGTAACTACTGGCCAATATTTACAAGTAATAGAAATATAATAAATCGATAGAGACCTCATTTCTTTGCACGCCAGTATATCAAATTTAAAAGTTTATTTTAAACACAACCAATGGTGAATTCGCTGGAAACAATACATTTCCACATATGATATACGTCATATAATAAATAACATAGAACAGGTTTTTATATACAGGTGTAGCACAATTGACACATCACAATTTATAGTGTGTCATTTCACGTATATGTGTTGCGAATAAATTCGGACTTATTAATAATTACCGGATAAAGATCAATATCAAATCAATTCTAAATAATGTGATATTATGTTTAAGTTTAGATAGATATAGAAAATAAAATGTCTAAATGTTAATTTGTAATTTTCAAGCCACTGTTATTCTCAAAATATCATGCTATTGTATTTTTTTTTGTTGATTTTTAATATAAACTCCGGTAATTTTTAATATTAAACAAAATTATCATTTGTATCGAAACAATCCATTACCATCTACAAAATCAATGTCACTCAATACCATGTTTACATTGTAATGTAATATTTGTAAAACATGTGCAAAATAACTTATTTTGGTAAAATAATATGTTGATAATTTCAAGCGAGTGTTGATGATCAATACATAAATAAATAATATCTCAATTTCTAATCACACAGTGAAGGACTAGGAAATTGTAATATGTTTCGGTAATTCGAATAGCGAGTAAAACGAATTTTAATCAACTATATTTGTGTGAATAAATGTATTCTATACCTAAAATGCTTACACATACATACATACATACAAATCAAGCCTGCAATCCCCGAAGGAATAGGCAGAGTCCAAGGAGCACTGTGTTCCTTAAGAACACATTTAGCCATACAAAAATTGGGTTTGGTCAGATGAAAAATCGTGAAAGAGAACAAGTGGCTAGCTCATCGCCTACACAATCACAGACGCCCTTAGTCGCCTTTTACGACATGCTAGGCAAGAAAAGCAGTTGGTACATTCTTACAAATCTTACAATCTTTTCTTAAATCTTCTTACAAATGTTTACAGATTATATAAAATATTTTTTATTAAGTGCACTCCTATCACTATCACGCTTTTTCCCGGTGAGATACGCCAAGATACAGATATATAAATAAACATATCTTCTGACATTCACACCCATCAACTAGCCCCGTTTTAAGTAATTAACGCTGCTGGTGTTATGAGCACTAGATGACGGATAAACATATCTAATAGATAAAAACATGTAAATATTCAGAATATATTAGGTCCTTACGAAATTCGTGTTTTGTATGGAGATTTTGGGGATGTCTGCATTTTACATACTAACATTTTATCAGTTTTCTTCACAACGACAAATCCAGAGATAATAATATTTGGCATGTATCATTAGACAAGCTTTAGCAATATGTGTGTGAACACGCTTGATAAAAATTATTCATCGTTTTTATGTCAATGCAAATCAAATGATGTATTCGGGATTGCAAAATAATTGTCTTTGTGTCTAATTTTAACACAATTAAACATACAAAAAATTATCAAATTAAATAATACGAGCTCAAATATATGGTATATTTTTAGAAGAGGCAATTATTTTATAAGAATGTTCTGAAACTTAATAGTTACGGACGAATTGCTAAGACAGAATAAAAACACCAATTTCATAGGTAAGGACCCAATATAAAATACATATATAAGTGAAGAAATGTCTGTATTCATCACACGAACATCTGCCCCCACCGGGGATCGAACCCAGAACCTCTGGAGATGGCGACGCCTTGAGACCGGCGTACAGACCACTCGACCACAGAGGTCGTCAAATCAAAAGATCTCCACATGCTACGACCCCTGCACACTTTTCGCTGTCTACTTCCCACTCTCCTGACCGACCGTGAACCTCTTCAGCCGTAACACAAACTGTCTTTTTTCAACCATTTTTGTATTTTATGTCTAAAGGGTTAAGATTCAAAATCTAATTTCGATGGTTCGACCCTTCGGTTAGCCCTGAACAAGGTTCTCTTTTCCTTGATTTATCCAATTCTAGCGTAGTAAATAAAATCGCTCACTACACAACACAACAATAGCACTGTTTTCACTCGTTGTTGAGTAAGTACACTGATTTGCAGAAGTATCAGAGATGCATGCGAGAGGTGGCCAGCCGGCCGTCGAAGACACGACCGTTTGTATAGAGCGAGCGGGGGCGAGAGTTAGAGAGGGATGGCGCTATTGATCCCACAGAGCGCCATCCCATTTTAACTGCGCTCAAGCAGAGATCTACGCTTGAGTTTGGTTCTATAATACGGGCCTTAGTGACGAAGAATGAAAAGGATGCGGGAGCGGGAGCGGGAACGGGAACGAGTGAATATTGAGTAGTAAATGTACCGTATTATGTGTGTGTGTGCGTGAATGTTTGCGTAAAAAATAAACAAAAATATGATAATATTATGAGCGGCGCGACCGGGGCCTTCTTTAGAAAGTCTCAGACTTGGTCAAGGTACGGTCGTTACGGCACAACTTTTCCAGTCACATCTGCCTTCCATCAATGCGGACAGTTTCTGCAGCACGGCGTCGGTCACATCTGCATGCATTCATCGTCTCAACATGCCCAAACTAAGACTTCATGCATCTTTTTATTTCGGTCTGTACGTCCTCATCCTCTTTCTCATTCAAACTCAGTGGTACAGGCGGTGAGATCGAACCCGCGACCTCTTGAACGAGGAGTGCCTGCGCTCAATATAATAGCTTCGTTCTCACCCTATATACGTCCCACTGCTGGGCACAGGCCTTCATCATGTAGAAACACATGTGGAGTATGAGCCGTAATAACACCCGGACAACGCGGGTTGGTGGATAGAAACGGCTTAACGTGCCTTCCGAAGCACGGAGGAGTTCGAGATCACAATGTTTTGGTCACCCATCCACGGCCTGACCATGGCGAAGGTAGCTTTGTTTCCGATATCGTAGGCCTGGCGTACACCTGGCGCATAACAATTTATTTTTTATTCCATATCTATTGTTCAAATGCCAATATTTTGTTTAACATCTAACCATGGTCATAAACCAATACTCGACTTGTTCGATACATTCGTATAAAAAACGTGAAACTCGCTATTCGAAAAACCGTTCTTACGACTAAGAGCTTAAGACCTAAAATGCTGTTTACCTGCACATCGTTCCCGGCCAGAGTCTTGAGTCGAGTGTCCGTCATGCCGTGGGGTAAATTATCCACCACGGCGACATTTCCGACATTTTCATTCAACAGACTGTCTTCATCGACATCCGAGTCCGAATGGTACTCAATTTCGGGTTCTTCCTGCTTTTTTACGACAATCCGGGACTTTTCCGATCCGATAGCGGTCCGGACGGCCCGGCTGAATATACCCGGGTTGGGTTTAGTCGGGTCGTTTTTGACCTCGATCCGTGAGAAGACGGATTTCTCGGCGTTTTGTACCTTCCGTTGCAGTATGACGCGGCGGTTGGAGAAGCTGGATTTGTCATCCTCTATCTCTTTTTCTTGCTGCTGGAAAAGAGTGTAAGGAAATCAAAGACATATATTATAACACCGATGTCCCCGAAGGGGTAGGTAGAGGTTTACACACACCTAGCCAGTATTTTTTTCAGGAGTGAAATCAGTCTGTGTTACAGTCAGGGTCCCTCATGTGTTCTGCATGTCGGAAGTCTGTGCCCAACAGTGGGATGTATGTATGTATATAGATTATGATGACTTATTAAATTCTTACCTCTTTTTTATCAAAGGTTATCCTTTGCCTCGATTTGTTTGTGTTCGTCTCTGCCTTGGACTTGGTCTGTAAAAAAAGAAATTATATTAATATACCTCCTACCTCCTCCTATTGTAGGTACAGTTGGCATTATTGTAGCATAGAGCGATTAGTTCAGTATTATTGTTTAGATTGACAGTTATAGTATGTGTATAAGGTTAAGGGCATTTAAGATGCCCAGAGATAATGCAACTAAAATCAATACAATAATATACTGATACAAAAACATACACACACATAATCAATATAACCCATAAAAAATTCTCACCTTATGCTTTCTGTCCGAGTCTCGCGCTGTGTCTCTTCGCGGCGGAGTTTTCTCTGTGGAAAAAGGTTATTATAGTTAAAAATAGAGTTGGAAATAAATAATTTATAACATTTACACCAATAGTCTAAGACAAGTTTAGAACTGACGTAAAGGACTTTTTATAACTCAACATACATACATATTTTTTGTAAGTTCATAAGTCGTACATAAACGTGCTTTTCATTCAATAGCCCTATACCATCACATATTTTGCGTCATTACTCGTCATAACGTGGATATGACGAGTTTATAAATTAGTTTATAAATAAACACACAGGTTTGCGTTGTGAGGCGTGATCATGTTACGTCTATCGTTGTTAAATATAGTTTTATTAAAAGAAAATAATAAGTATTTTTTTTAGTTGTTTTTATTATATTTTTATATCAAAATAATTTTAAGCTTCAAGTAAGAAATTTATTATATTATTCATTAGTCATATCCATATTATGACGAGTAATAGATAGACAGCTAATGGTGCTGTTGACCTATTTGCTGGGATTTCTAGAAAAAATGAAGCTTTTTCCACATTGTCATATTGTTGGAGATTGAATATGTGCAAGAGTATAAAAATCCCAGAAGGATCCAAGTCCTGAGTGAATGAAATGGTGGTGGTTACCTCTATTATTCTGTTGGTCAGTGAAGACAATCTTCATGCGCGGAGCCTTCGCCGCGGGCCCGGAGGCCGGCGCCGGAGCCCTGGGCCGCTGGACCTGCTTGGCTGGCTCGGGCCTGCATACAACACCATCGTTTATTACACAACTGGCACTCATCATAACCGCGGCGAGGTGGCATACGCTTTAGCTTTCGATACCTGCAGACAGACCTACCCTCGCCATGGTCAGGACTTGGATGGATGACAAAAACTTTGTGGTCTCGGACTCCTCCGTGCTGCGGACTATGTATAGCTATTAAGACCTCATTATGCATACTCATGTTTCTTGCAAATAAAGATATATTGGGTCCTTACCTATGAAATTTGTGTTTTTATTCTGTCTTAGTATTTTGTCTGTAACTATTAAGATTCAGAGTATTCCTAAAAAATAATTACCTCGTCTAAAAATAGACTATATTTTTGAGCTCTTTTGATTTGTTTTGATAATTTGTTGTAAGTTTAATTGTGTTAAAATTGGACACGGAGACAACTCTTTTTAAGTGCCTCCCGAATACATCATTTTATTTGCATTCACTTAAAAACGATAAATAATTTGTATGAAGTGTGATATTACACATATTACTAAAGCTTGTCTAATGATACATGCCAAATATTATTATCTCTGGATTTGTCGTTGTAAAGAAAACTGATAAAATGTTAGTATGGAAAATGGAGAATTCCCCAAAATCTCCATACAAAACACCAATTTCATAGTTAAGGACCTAATATTATTATTATTCGGAAGACACGTTAAGCCGTTAGTCCCGGTCGCTATTGCAACTGTTTCTATTCTCATGTGTCCTCCACGAGGAAGACCTGTGCCCAGCAGTGGGACATATATAGAAGAACGAAAAGGTTTACATGCCCTTGATATTGTGTGTTCTTTACACGGATGGCAGTCATCATCGCTAGATTCCCGTCATGTTAAGACTTTCAGTGTATAGATCTACACAGAAAAACAGACAAAAATGTTTGATTTCTTTGTGAAGATTTATTTGAGTACCAAGCGTGAGTGATGCTGATAGAGATCAAGCATTAAACCGATTCATCGTCAGACGGGATCAATAGGGCGATTCTGCTATTTTATTTGATCTGAAAAGCACGAGGAACGCTTATGTTCAAACGTTAATTGTATTCTGCTAGCAAAACGCAACCGTGCGTTTCGGTTGCCTTCGGTTAGCTGTTACACAAATAAAAAACGTAAAGTCAACATTTCAATCATTAATGTTTATTCTGCTAAGCATTCTAGCTTCAAACGCGTTGATTCTTCTTCTTCTTCTTCTTGCCCTTGTCCCACTCTAGGTGGGGTCGGCACAACATGTCTTCTTCTTCCATTCTCCTCTGTCACTCGTCAGCTCAGCATCCACTTCTTTTATCCTCATATCATTCTTCATGCATTCAATCCATCGCTTCTTTGGTCTTCCTCTCACTCCAGGTCCGTCCACATCCATGCTGAGCATCCTTCTTGTAAAGTGACATTCATCCCTCCTCATCACTATTGCTCCTAATCTTTTCTATCACTGGCGCTAATTTCAAACTTCCTCTAATATACTCATTCCTGATCTTGTCCATTCTTGTGACTCCACACATCCATCGCAACATTCGCATCTCTGCTGAGTGCAGCTTACTTTCATCCATCGCTTTCGCGTTGGCTATTGTAAATGTATAGTAGAGTTGGGGTGCTGGTCGATGTCTCCGGATCAGGTCCGTCCCTCACCTGCTAGTGTTTGCGCCGGGCCTGCAGTCGTCGTCGTCGGACAGGATGCCGTCGATGTCGCCGAGGATGAGGTCCAGGTCGTCGTCGCTGTCGGGCTGGCTGGGCCGCGGCAACGGGGGAGTGAGCGCACGCTCTGGGGAACTACGCGCTTCCCGGGGAGGTGTGAGGTTTTCTGTTCAACACGAAACAAGATAATATTAGGTCCTTACCTATGAAATGGTGTTTTGTATGGAGATTTTGGGGATGTCTGCATTTTACATACTAACATTTTATCAGTTTTCATCACAACGACAAATCCAGAGATAATAATATTTGGCATGTATCATGAGACAAGCTTTAGCAATATGTGTGTGAACACGCTTGATAAAAATTATTCATCGTTTTTATGTTAATGCAAATCAAATGATGTATTCGGGAGGCACTTAAAAAGAGTTGTCTCCGTGTCCAATTTTAACACAATTAAACTTACAAAAAATTATCAAATTAAATAATACGAGCTCAAATATATGGTCTATTTTTAGAAGAGGTAATTATTTTATAAGAATGTTCTGAAACTTAATAGTTACGGACAAATTGCTAAGACAGAAAAAAACAACAATTTCATAGGTAAGGACCCAATATAATAAAGAATACTTAATTACAACTAGAGATGCGCCGAATAGGGGTTTCGCCGAATAACCATATACCGAATATTATTCGGTTTACAATTACTTTGTTTAGCCAAGGAAACAGCTTAGACAACATGTACGTTTCGTGTCACTTAAGGCGATGTCAAAATAAAAGTTGACTATACTGAACTACCAATAGTCTATGAAATCATCATGTTGACATGAGTTACAAAAGTCTTACAGAAGAAGTTACGTCTTTTTGTCCTCTAGCTAAGAAAATACAAACGAATATATTAGGCTCAAAAACGAATAATTCGGCCGAATACAAATAGTGGAAATGATGCCGAAGACGCCGAGTACCGAATACAAAACGAATATTCGGCGCATCTCTAATTACAACATACTTGGTTACGCTCTTTATGGGCGAATTCGACCAATGCTATTATAAAATCCAAGATTATCTGGAGGATAAAATGGTGTGGAAATAGATAAAAATAGCATGTTATTTTGATGGATTAATAGAAATTAAGAAAATAATGTAATAACATATTTAATACTAACATGAATTATTTGATTGGCTTTTTACACAAAAAAAGTGGCTCATGAGATTCTTTCCAGTTTCTTCTCATGAATGAGTCCGCGAAAATCGGCGGTGGACTTTTTATTTGCGGAGCGTGCTTTTTTCTCCACCGCGGAGAAAAGTCCGTCATTATATTTACTGTCTAAAATACCTTGTATATAGCGGGCGGTTCCTTATGCGTATTTTGTGGATTCATAAACTGATAAACTGTCTAGTACGTCTCAATCCAAGTTGACAAAAAGGTAAATAAAACAAAGGTAATGTTCTAAGTCTCTAAAATGTTTTGTGAATTCAATTCATTCAATTAGCTACAGTCAGCTAATTGAAATCAATTGAAACGGACAAAATTGTTACCGTTAATTATATTTAGGTGCCAATGTTCATGTAAAAAGTGTGATTATTGAATAACAAATTCGGTAAGTCGGCATTTTTGTTTACCTTTTTGGCAACTTGGATTGAGACGTACTATATAAGATATTGAAGCTTGCTATATTTTTAAAGTATATACAAAAAACTTACCACAGGTAGAATTAACCTCAGCCCTCTCATTGATCGGCGAGCGGTCCCTCACCCGTTGAACAGGTGGTGTGGGTTCAATTCTCTCCGGGGACCGCTTAGTGGTGTCAGGCTTGTTGTCTTCTGTGCTTGACGGCTTGTCTGTGTGTCTGTCTATTGGCTCAGGCTTGGGTAACTCTTTGGTTTTCTCTTGACGGTCTCTGTAGGGAAATATTAAGGGTATTCAAATATTAACATCATCATTACTTTAGTATTAGTACTTCTGGATTTGAGAAAACCACAAAGAAAAAATACATCATAAGAAAATACACGCGGAAGTGTGCATGTGAAACCACAAAGTATTTTAGAGGAAGTTTGAAAGTACTGTCAGTAATAAAAATAATACACCTATACCATTTAAGATAACCTTATCATATGAAGAAATAATATCAATTTTTTTATGTTAATTAGTTACACATTTAAGATATTTTTATTTCTTTCTTCTTTAAGTCTGAAAAGATCACCACATACTCCACTGACTTTAGTCCATCAAGATTCCATTTCCTTTCGAACTATACTGAACTTGTCATTAAAAATACCATCACCTACCTTTCTTCTAGCTGCTTCTGCAGCGCGACGGCGTTCTTCCTCCTCCTGACTTCCTTCGCCTTGAGCACTCGCTCTCTCAAGCTCTCTTGTTCTCTCACTCGCCGTCTGTAGTCGCTATCCTGAAATATTTAAAATGTATAGTCACTATATCCGGCTGGAAGGACCACCGACATTACATAATGAGGGTTTCCTCGTATGTCGGCAGGGTGCTGTGGGCGTTAAGTAAAAAGTCCAAAAACTGTGTGAAACACTATATTTCGATAAAACACAAGCGCGGGAAAATCAAGGCATCGCGCGTGTCGTTCGAGATGAGTTCCGGCTAAGACTGACAGCCTCTCGAGGGAGATTCTCCCCTCCCCCCTACCTTGCACGTGCTGAAGGTCACGAGCCGCCAGCCAGCACGCTTGTAAAGGGTTATTTAATATAAAGCTCACGCATACGAACGCCATACTTTATTTTTTCTGCCACTAGGTGGAGCTCGGTGGCGTAGTGGTTAGCACGCTTTGGCTTTCGATCGAAAACAAAGCTACCTTCGCCATGGTCAGGCCATGGATGGGTGACCAAATCTTTGTGATATCGAGCTCCTCCGTGCTTCGAAAGGCACATTAAGCCGTTGGTCCCGGTCGCTATTGCGACTGTTTCTACCCACCAACCCGCATTGGGCCAGCGTGGTGGTGTTACGGCCCACACTCTTCATGTTTTTCTCAATGAGGAAGGCTTGTGCCCAGCAGTGGGACGTATATAGGCTGAGGACTAGGTGGCGCTACGTAAAATACTATGTGGTAGGTACTGTATCGAAAATGACAATCCGCGGGATCCGCGTGAGGATCCGCATGTGTTTAGACAGCTCCTAGACCCGACGTCACAGTGCCGCCATCTGTCGTTGATCGTTTTTAGAAAACCCTCATTCATCATCGAAACCATCAGGAAAAAATCTGCGTAACTACGTTCAAAAATTATCCTCATTATCATAATCAAACCACAGCCTCTAATACAGTTCAAAACCAATGGCAATTTTCTTAACCTGGATTTATAAAATGTAAAAAGGTTTAAATAGTATATAAAATATAAGGAACCTCGTCATGGGGTCTGGCGGGAGGGTCGGGTCGCCTCCTGTCGGGGCGCTCGGGGCGCTCGGGGCGCTCGGGGCGCTCGGGCGACCGGCGCGGCGACGGCGACCGCCGCGGCGGCGTGGGGGACCGCATTCTGTACAATCAATACCAATATGACATTTAGGGCCCGTTTCACACTCGATAAGTAGTACTGGTAGTGGTGGTAGTGGTGGTGTTACGGCCCTTACTCCTCATATGTTTCTCCGTGAGGAAGGCCTGTCCCAGCAGTGGGACGTATATAGGCTAATGACGAAGTAGTACTACATTATTGCAAAGGCAGCGAAATAGGCGATTGCTGGCCGAGTATGAGTTTGAAGGCCGAGCCGCAGGCGAGGACTTCAATGATACGAGACAGGCAATTGCCATTTCGGCCGAGGCATATTATATAGTGCTTTTCTTTAAAAAATGCAAGGAAATAAAAAAGGGCCTTATGCATAATAAATTTAATTTCATTAACAAAGAACAACGACCTCCGCTTTACCGAATTTTTATTTTTATATTTTTTTGTAAAATTCTCCCATTTTGGGAAGGCAAAGGGAACGAAGCCCATACAGCCAAGTCTTCGATATTTTATTTCTTCAGTAGTTTGCATTGAAATGCTAGTGTAATGCATTTCAATTCATCTTGGGAGAGTTCGGCGTCAAACGATCGATGGCAGACGCTGTGGTGTTACTTCGATAAGGTGGATTACCACGATAAAAAACTCATCACTTTTCACACCACTTGACGTTTATTTCGATAATCCTCCATATTGCACATTATCACAGACACTTATTACACAAAAGTACACTGATTTTACGTAACAATATCCACTCCGTACAATATTACAATCATCGAAATAAAAATCACGTCCGCCATAGTTGAATGCCGCCAAACGCCCTCTTTTTTTTTTCTTTTTTGGAAAATTCTCCCATGTTGGGAAGGCAAAGGGAACAAAGCCCATACAGCCAAGTCTTAAATATTTTATTTCTTCAGTAGTTTGCATTGAAATGCTAGTGTAATGCATTTCAATGCATCTAGGGAGAGTTTAGCGTCAAACGATCGATTGCAGACACTGTGGTGCTACTTCGATGAGGTGGATTACCACGATAAAAATCTCATCGTTTTTCACACCACTTGACGATTATTTCAATGATCCTCCACATTGCTCATCATTATTGACACTTATTACACAAAACTACACTGATTTTACGTAACAAGATCCACTCCGAAACAATATTACAATCACTGAAATAAAAATCACGTCCACCATTGTTGAATGCCGCCAAAAACCCCCCTTTTATTTTATTTTTATTTTTTTGTAAAATTCTCCCCTAGGGAAGGCAAAGGGAACGAAGCCCATACAGCCATGTCTGCAATATATATATCTTCAGTAGTTTGCATTGAAATGCTAGTGTAATGCATTTCAATGCATCTTGGGAGAGTTTGGCGTCAAACGATCGATGGCAGACACTGTGGCGCTACTTAGATGAGGTGGATTACCACGATAAAAAACTCATCACTTTTCACACCACTTGACGTTTATTTCGATAATCCTCCATATTGCACATCATCACAGACACTTATTACACAAAACTACACTGATTTTACGTAACAATATCCACTCCTTACAATATTACAATCATCGAAATAAAAATCACGTCCGCCATAGTTGAATGCCGCCAAAAACTCCCTTTTATTTTATTTTACAGTTTTTGCCGAAAGGTAAACGCATCTGTGGCTATACAGCCACGAGAACGCAATGTGTACGATAATGAAAGAGTTCTAAATTCAAATTGCTAACGCGCCGGGAAATGATTTTGGTTTTTCAGTCTACCTAAATATGATACTTCGCGTGTTTTTTACTCAAAAGTAATGACAATATTTCCGCGCATGTTCCTTACTTGACAAATAATTTACTTCTTAACTATATTCCTCCAATAGCGTGCTGTACGTTTCACAGATAATGTGGTGATTAGCCTTACTCAGAGACTGTGAAACGCAAGATGGGTGTTTACATAACCGCTAAGGTTATGTTCTGAGTAGCTTAATTAGAACTTAACTTTACTTTTTTTCCCATACGAAGTAAAACTGAATTTATTTTATGTTATTCTTCTTTCTTAAAAATTCAAATAACCCGAAAACTGTAATATTTCGTGGAGTGATAGTAGGTTACGTTTTTGGTGTTAAATATTTTATAATTTTATTCGTGTTTTTCATATTATAATCAGTAGAAGATTCCATACATACATAAAATCACGACTATTATCCCCTAAGGATTAGTCAGAGACTAGGCAAAAGCACCGCAAAAGAGACCATTAGAAGACCAGTAGAAGAGTCCACTTGCGGAAATAGCGAACCAAAGAGAACAGATAAGCCTCATCATCTTTAGGTGAAAAATTCTAAACAAAACAGCCGTCATTCATTATATTATTCTAATAAAACCGCAGTATAAGTTACTGTAAGCTTAACATCACGTGCTATTAAATATTATGAAACAAAAATTATGAATTTCAATTTTACAAGCAGTTGATTTGAAAACTACCGATTACGTTCGATCATTCGGAAATATTCGTTATAAAGTGAAATCGAAGAGTCAAAACTGTACGACAATGGACCATAATAAGTGACTGAAACGAGACTTAGAATATAAACCTATTTAATATTAGGTCCTTCCCTATGAAATTGGTGTTTTGTATGGAGATTTTGGGGAATTCTGCATTTTCCATACTAACATTTTATCAGTTTTCTTCACAACGACAAATCCAGAGATAATAATATTTGGCATCTATCATTAGACAAGCTTTAGTAATATGTGTAATATCACACTTCATACAAATTATTTCTCGTTTTTAAGTGAATGCAAATAAAATGATGTATTCTGGAGGCACTTAAAAAGAGTTGTCTCCGTGTCCAATTTTAACACAATTAAACATACGAAAAATTATCAAAACAAATCAAAAGAGCTCAAAAATATAGTCTATTTTTAGACGAGGTAATTATTTTTTAGGAATACTCTGAATCTTAATAGTTACAGACAAAATACTAAGACAGAATAAAAACATCAATTTCATAGGTAAGGACCCAATATTTGTAATATTAAACTAGCTGTTGCCCGCGACTTCATCCGCGGGTACTACGGTTTTTACACTATCCCACGGGAACCCTTTAAATTTATGGAATAAAAAGTAATAAAGGGCACCACTATGCCAAATTTCATTAAAATCGGTCCGCAAAAATACAATCTCTCGTCTCCCTCTCCGTTAAAAAGGCAGTTTGTTTGATGATTTTTGAGTAATGTATATATCTCCTCACCTGCGCCTCAGGCCCGCCCTGTTAGCATTGATAAACTCCTCCTGCCTCCTCAGTAACTCCAAATCACTGTCAGGCCTGGCCCCGCCCACTGAAGCCACGCCCCCAGAAGCGCCGCCCCCAGCTAGATCGTTCTCTATCTCTATCGTTGTGTTCTCTATGTATCTGTAACAAACAACATACATAATATCATCAATTATCTTCGCAGAGGCAGGCAGAGGTGTCATTACTCGTCTGCAACAAAGCATGAAATACCTACTATAATTCCCAATTTATTTTATTCTACAAGCTTCAAAAGTAAGCAACCATTATTTTAGCATTATTATACAATTTGAAAGCAGAATTTGAAGAAAACGTGAACACAGAGCGGAGCTACTTTTGACGTGTACCATTTAGTTTGATGGCAGGCACATTAAGCTGGTGTTCCCGGTAGCTCTCTTATCTGTTTCTACCCATCGATCCACATTGGGTGAGGGTGATGGTGTTACGGCCACAGGATATTGGTCACAAAGACTATCATATTTACCT
Source organism: Parapoynx stratiotata (assembly GCA_910589355.1). Classification (NCBI taxonomy): domain Eukaryota; kingdom Metazoa; phylum Arthropoda; class Insecta; order Lepidoptera; family Crambidae; genus Parapoynx; species Parapoynx stratiotata. The sequence continues at coordinate 12,299,012 of OU342481.1, forward strand.
TTGCGGCGATCGTCTCGGCGGGAACTTCCTATTGGCGGCGCGTGCTAAGGCGTTCCTTTGCTCCGCTATGAATCTCTCGGCCGCATCGTCAATATCTTTCACTGGACCTACAAAACATAACCATTTAGTTATACATTACAAGTTATTACTACTAACATTGTTGTACAACAAACATATTGTTTACGGATATGTATATATGTTGGACAAGTTGCTGAGTATTTTAACGCCTCTTTCCCCGAAAGGGTAGGCATAGGTGTTAAACACCCACATTTCGCCAGATGTGTTAGGTCCCCATGTAACAGGTGGCGAGCCTGTTGCCATAAACCGGGCATAATGTGAGGCAAGTGATATTCACAAATAACTGTACATATAAGTTTTATTCAAACTCAGTGGTAAAGGCGGTGGGATCGAACCCGCGTCTCACGCGTCCTCTCGAACGAGTAGTGCCCCGACCGTCCCAACTCCCAATAATTTACATTTAATCAAATACGGAAATAATCGGTGACAACAGAATAGAACTAAATTTCAAAAATAGTAAATAAAAGATCTCTCTCTAATTGATATACAACACACTGCACACAAAAGTGATACATGCAAAACTAAACACATGCTGTACCTATATACAAGATAAAAAAAAACAAACACAAAATAAATAAATAAAACTTGTCAAAAGTCCTTCAGGAATTTCAATCTTATAAGTTGAGACATTAAATTGCTTTAGGCATTTTGACAGTCTGCTGATGCAAAATGTTCAATGTATCTGCGTACATCGGAGCCACGACCGTGCTAGGACCATTTCAGACACGTAAAATATTTGTATAGAAATGTATGAGAATGGCAGTTCGGTGTCGTAGTAATTAGTACGCTTTGACTTTCGATCGACAAACAAGCTACCATCGCCATGGTATTACTAAATACTTTATTGAAAATATTATTGGAGATCATTGGCATTAAAAAATACGGAAATAAATACACAAAAAGAAATAACGTTATAAATATTATAATACACACAACATTCACTACCGACTACATTATGTATACGTATACAGGCTGATGTCACTAACGAGATTAAACAGGAATAAAAAATAATAAAATAATAATAGCAAATATAACTTTCTTCACATTAGATGTCAATATTACACATATTGAGATAGGGCGTAGATTGCTAGCTAAGCAACCATTGATAGTGGTATTTTAATTATTATTAAAAATAATATCACTCTTAATAAAATTCGTTACTTAATTACTAACTCCAACAAGTGTGAGGTACATAATCGATGATAAAGTACATCACTTGCTTCAATTATAAATGAATCGCTTATTTAATTATTATAAATGTACTAGGTGAATAAACAGTAAATAAACAGTGCGACAAAACACTTACAAAAATCTACAAGTGTATAATACTGCCCAAAATAAATCTCATTAGTGACAACAGACTGTATATAAAAATTACCGAATTTGCTCTCCAGCGTGGGGCTAAGAGGCGGCGATTTTTGTATCCTTGTCGGTATGTACGCTGGCAGCCCTATGACACAAGTTTATGACATGTATGAGCGACACTGGCAACATTACGTATATAATTTTACAGCCTTCTTGGACGACTAAAAGCAAAATGTAATAATAGTTCTTTAAATATGAATTGTCTAAAATACCTTACGTATTTTTATAGTTCATAGGGACACATTTTATCATATCATGTATTGGTGGTTATGCTAGTACAAAATGGTGTATCAAGCCGATAAGGTCTATTTCATCCGCTTGATACACTATATGTCAACCAGACCGGATCGGCCAGATAGCATTGTTTTGTCATGTTTAAAACAAAGCTTTGAATCATCGTTATAAGGTTTAATTTTACATTTCACTTCTTAAGTTTTCATTCTAATAACAAAAGTGAAAAGTAAAAATAAACCTTATTGCAATTGTTGAAAGCTGTATTTTAAATGTAATAAAATATGCTAACCCAAACCCAGTGTAAAAACTAAAACAATTTGTTAGATTGAAAATTTGCCATAAAATTATCTAAGTTTTATGTCTCATCCTTCTCCCTTCACAAAGTTTTTCAATGCTTATATTAATATTATAGGTCTTTTCATTTAAGATGATTCGGTGACAGCTGTCTAATTCGTACAGTTTTCGAGTAGTCTCTCTCTATCTTTATGAAACGTATGTATAATCAACCATAAAATTGCTTTACCACATTTAGAGTGAATGTCGTTGGCATTGGCATACAAGAAGGGTCTATTTTGTATATAATCAGATTTTAGTTATTTGTGGTTTTCAACATTTAAGCTCCGTAGTGACATTTGTATTGTTTTAGTAGAAATTATTATTAAGCTATTGCATAGCTTCTATCGCGGGCCTTGAGCGCGGGGACCGAATCCAGAAATTCCGTAACGAAAAAACCTCACGCTCCCCTCTCCGATGCGCAAGGAGGTGTGGCTTGAAGGCCGTGCATCGTCTAACGTCGTTTCAGTTCGGCAGTCTTCGACACGGCGTTAAGATAATAAAACCCACATGTATTGTAAAATAATAAAAAATATTTTAAACAATATTAACTTTTTTTATTTATTTAATAATAGAAAAATTTGTTTTCTTATCGGTCACCACGCTCAAAAAGTGTAACTCGAATTAATATCAAAGAAAAAGAAATACTGCATGAATAAAATAAATAAATAAAATTATAATTGCATAAGTTGATACAAAACGCTATGCAATAGCTTTACCGCGGCAGTCCCCGAGTGCCACACGTCTTTTTTTATTGCTTTGAGAAAAAGAGCTTAAAGTTTTAAATTATGCACTCATTTGGTTACGGTCCAATCATATCAATGTCACATACGAATATTATAATGATTCTTGAGAAAATTCCATTTGGGTGAATGTTTTTGGACCCGTGTTGTAGCAGCTCTTTAAAAGAATACTACCAACACATCTCTTCCCTTCCCTTGGGTGTCGTAAAAGGCAACTAATGGACTTAGAACTGCACAACAACCAGTAGCTTATAGCGGCGACGGGCCCACCACCTGTCACGCTGAGTGCAGTCACTGCTCGGTGAAGTGCAAACTATGGCATTGGACCTCTTTTGCGGTGCCTTTGTCTCTGACTAACCCTTAAGGGATAATAGTCGTGATTATATGTATGGAAGTTTTTGTCTAAAGTGGTAAAGCAATTTGATCGTTCACTATATCTGTCTGCTGTCGCCCACATCATCATAGGTGAAAAGGAGTTATGTTTTTATCCTAATAATAATCAACAAAAAATATCTTACCTTCAACAGGAGGTTGGAAATTCCCTTTAAAGTGGGGATTGATCAACACTTTCTTCCCAGCGAGTCCACCAGGTGGTAAATTAGGGGGTAACTGCACTGGCAACATTATCACTTCCTGCTCTAGTGGTTTAGGCCCCCTAGGCAGCGGCAGGCCTGGAAGTTGCTGTCTTATTGTAACTTGCGGCATATGGCTTGCGTTGTTAGGAGCGATCTCTCGAATATGACCAAAACGTGGATTAAAGTTTGGTCTAGGAAACTGATTAAACATTGGTCTCCTTGGGTCGTTCCGGAAATTCATATAGTAAGGAGGGTTCGGACCGAATCTGTTATCCGGACGATCTAACCCGGGTACATCCGGGTGCATCGGTCTCTCTGGCGACAATTCCGGTCCGATTTGAGGAGGTAGTTGTGGCATCGGTGGCTCTAGATGCATATCCGGACGCATTCCCGGTCGCATTTCTGGCCGCATGTCATGATGAATGTCCGGTCGCAAATCCGGACGGATTTCGTGGCGCATGTCCATTGGCATATCCGGGCGGAGTTCTGGGCGCATGTCCGGATGCATATCTGGACGCATGTCTGGTCTCATCTCTGGACGCATGTCTGGTCTCATATCTGGACGCATGTCCGGTCTCATATCTGGACGCATGTCTGGTCTCATATCTGGTCGGTTGTCCGGTCTCATTTCCGGCCGTAATTCCGGTCTTATATCCGGAAGAACGTCAGGTCGCATATCGGGCCGCATATCTAGCGGTGGGCGCATATTGGGACGCATGTCCGGGCGTAGATCCGGCGGTGGTCGCATATCCGGACGCATTTCCGGCCGGATATCCGGTCGCATGCGGGGCGGGCTGGCCCGCACTTGCGGTGGTGGGAAAGGTTGACGCTGATGGAAGTTGCCCTGTTAAAATAATTATCATTATAATAATGCAATCATGTCTAACTTAGGCCACTTATTGAAATAGGATAAATCGTGAAATACCTAACAAACATGTGCACATTGTAAATATTATAATAAAAGTTTATTAAAAAGATTTTCATTACATCATAAGAGATTACAACAAGTTTTTATATAATGGTCCTTGATGATTCTTTATAAATGAATTCTACTTGAATATTTCTTAAACAGCCAAAATAAAAGATAGTTCGTCTCACAGATATACTGCTGCTGTTAAGGGCATCGGGTAAAAGCAAAGTCGAATTTTCTTAAGCTTAAAGGTCATTATTATTATGGCCAACTTCCATTAGGACATAAAAAAATTAGAAAAATCGGTACTCTTACAAAAAAACCCACTAAATACCATACAAACTCTATACTGCATAGGTAGCTACACCTGGCAGCTGTCCTTAGTGTCCCAACTCAACATTCCATCCTGTATACGTTCCACTGCTTGGCTGCTTCTCCATTGAGCAACACATGAGGAGTATGGGCCGTAGCACCAGCACTTCAAATGCGGGTTGGTTACAAAGCGACCGTTTAACGCGTCTTCCGAATCTCGGAGCAGTTTTGGACCATCCACGACCTGAAGGTAGCTTTGTTTTCGACATCTAAAGCGAAAGTACTAGCCAGTAAAGAGAAACACTCACCCGATGCATGTTGTTCCGCCGATACGGATGATTGTGTCTGGGTTGGAACTGAGGATTCCTCCACGACGTGCGGCCGCGGCCTGCGAAGCCGCCGCGGGGGATGAACACTTTGTCTGTTCACAACGATAATAGCGTTATACAGGTGGAGTTTTTGTGGGCCCTGGAGGGGAAGCGCCTTAAATATTTAAAGTAGCTTAATTTACACAGAGGAAACATAACTGCTTTCTCAGTTTTCTCAAAAAAGCTAACCCAAACCGAGAATCGAATAAGGAAAAAAAGTTCGCGATTTTATTTCACTAATCGATTATGTCATTGTTGAAAATAAAATTTCGCTAGGAAACATTAGGTCTTAAATATGTTAAACGTTATGAAATCTAACAGTTATTTTATTTTATCCCTAGCCAGCAGTTTGGGTAAACTTAAAAAAAATCTGAGCGGTTATATTTAAAAATAAATGCTAGTTTCTTTTTTTCGAATTTAAAATATTTAAGCTACTTTCCCTTCAGGGCCCATTTTCCACCCTGTATATCCCCGAAGGAGTAGTCAGATCTATATTTCCCTTGTTTTAATAGCGCGTTCCAATATTTTGATATTGACGCGTTTTGGCTATGGACAATTGAATTTGACATTGAACTCTACAACCAGAAGACAATGTACGCAGATTGATCTTCTGTAGTAGACTTAGGGGAAAAATAAGCAGATATCGTTCTATATTAAATAACATTTTGGTGTCTGACGAAACCAATCGACGAAAACGACGTTTATTTAGTTGTTACATATTATGATAGCGAGTAGCTTCGCTCTTGGTGCCTTAAGATAGAGTCTAAAGTCGAATGATTTCGTCCCCTTCGTGAATTGTAATATCTACACTACAGTGTAAGGTGATATTAACAATAAACTATGTAATATATATGTTACCGGAAATGTATAAAATATAGGAAAAGGATCAATGAAAGATCAATTCGTAGTAAATGTATTCTGATAGATATTACGTTAAGGTTATTTTTTTATGACCAATAAAAACAATATTTGTGTCGTCAAAACGTATATTAAACAATTTGGCAGCAGAGAAAACATTTGAGTTGCTGCCCAATTAGTATTTTGCTGACCAAAATTGTAATATTTTGCTGACCGCTTAAATAACCCTCTTTATATTAGGTCCTACCTATGAAATTGGTGTTTTGTATGGAGATTTTGGGTAATTCTGCATTTTCCATACAAAAATTTTTTCAGTTTTCTTCACAACGACAAATCCAAAGATAATAATATTTGGCATCTATCATTAGACAAGCTTTAGTAATATGTGTAATATCACACTTCATAAAGATTATTTATCGTTTTTAAGTGAATGCAAATAAACTGATGTATTCGGGAGGCACTTAAAAAGAGTTGTCTCCGTGTCCAATTTTTACACAATTAAACTTAAAAGAGCTCAAAAATATAGTCTATTTTTAGACGAGGTAATTATTTTTTAGGAATACTCTGAATCTTAATAGTTACAGACAAAATACTAAGAGAGAAAAAAAACACTAATTTCTTAGGTAAGGACTCAATATATAATATTTATCGATGAAGAATATTATCATGAACTCACCAAGGCTGTCGGGTATGTCGCGCACTTGCGGCGTCCTCTGCGCGCCGGGCGCTCGCTCCGACGGGAACCGCTCGCGGGGCGGCTCCATGCCGGCTGACAACGAACAATAGATGAGCTCGGAGACGTAGTAATAAATATCTTCAAACTCATTATATTCATTATATAAAGCAGAATTGGTTTTACACTGCTGTTCGCCGTTGAACACTCACATTTTCTTATAATATTTCAAGATAACCTAATTTTTAAGCTATTGCATAGCTTCTATCGCGGGCCTTGAGCGCGGGGACCGAATCCAGAAATTCCGTAACGAAAAAACCTCACGCTCCCCAGTCCGATGCGCAAGGAGGTGTGGCTTGAAGGCCGTGCATCGTCTAACGTCGTTTCAGTTCGGCAGTCTTCGACACGGCGTTGTGTGCGTGAATATGAATGAACAAAGTGCATTTATTATTAATGAAAAAGTCACCAAAAAAAATAACGAAAGAAAATGAGACTCACTCATTTTCTTTCGTTATTATTTTTGGTGGTACTCTATATACATACATTTTATTATTATCACAAATGCAGTATTAATTTTGAATTGAAAATATAATACTGCTATAAAGATAACCTAAACTTTTGATATTAAAATGAGCGATATTAAAAGTAGCCCTCTTTTATACACACAAACACACACACGCGTATAGTTTATTTATTTAATAATAGAAAAAATTGTTTTCTTATCGGTCACCACGCTCAAAAAGTGTAACTTGAATTAATATCAAAGAAAAAGAAATACTGCATGAATAAAATAAATAAATAAAATTATAATTGCATAAGTTGATACAAAATACTATGCAATAGCTTTACCGCGGCAGTCCCCGAGTGCCACACGTCTTTTTTTTTTTAAATAATCGAAACAGACTTCCGACCTACCATAATGTAATTTTTTCTGTAGCATAAAATTTCAAATAATATTCATTGTACATAATTATGTATCCTTGAACAAACGTTTTAGCTCTAGATATCGAAAACAAAGCCTTCTTCGCCATGGTCAGGCCGTGGATGAGTGACCAAAACTTTGGGATCTTATCCACGACCTGACCATGGCGAAAGTAGCTTCGTTTTTCATCGAAAGCCAAAGCATACTAAACACTACGCCACAGAGCACCTCAATTAGGTGCGTGATGTTTATGATAGAAAGAGAAGAACACATGTCTACACCAAATGAAATTGGAATAGGGCAGGACAAACAAGACGTGATCATACGCTTATCATGTTAGTGCTTGTGCCCAGCAGTGGTACGGGTATACTGGAGACGATACTTACTTGCAACTGCTGCAGGCATGTCTGACGGCACTATTTGTGCGGACTCCAACTGGGCTGCAGGCTGGAAGAACAGTTACATTGTGTAAAAAAGGTAGGTTAAATAATTCTAACTTAACTGATCTTAAAGGTATTGTAAGATCTGATATATGTTCGTACATCGTTTTGGGAATGAAGAAGAATAATAATGTATGAACAATCGATTAATAAGATTAAGAACACGCGTATTATATTAGGTTGGGGAAAAAGCCTTTTCGCATTATAGTATGTATAAACTTGTAATAAAATCTCTTTGGCTATACTATTTGTATCTGGCTGGTTTTGGTATCATTGAAAGTTTAAATTTTAAAGAACATAATTCCAGATTCAAATTAGGAAAATGTGTGATTTTCATTTGTTTTTCGTACCGCCAAGATGAGGAATCTAATGAAGAAATTCGATACATTTTAAAATTTTACTACAAAAAAGGTTAAAATGCAACGCAAGCCGCGAAAAAAATTTGCGATGTTTATGGACCTAGTGCAGTGTCTGTGAGAGTAGCACAAATTTGGTTTAAGCGTTTTCAATCCGGAAATTTTGATGTCAAAGATGCACGTCGCTCTGGTCGCCCTATTACAGATAAAATGGATGCCATTTTTGAAAAAGTAGAGCAATATCGGCATGTCAGTAGTTACGACGTAGCTGAAGAACTGGGAATTGACCACAAAACAGTTTTGGCGCATTTGAAAAAAACTGGGTACACAAAAAAGCTCGACATTTGGGTACCTCACGAGCTCACTGAAAGAAACCTGATGAACCGTGTACTCATTTGTGATTCTTTATTACGACGTAATGAAACCGAACCAATTTTGAAGAAGCTGATAACTGGTGATGAAAAGTGGACCACGTACGGACGACAAGAACGACAAGAACGTGCGAAAAAGGTCGTGGTCAAAGGCCGGTCAGGCTTCACAGACTGTGGCGAAACCCGGGTTAACTCGCAACAAGGTGATGCTGTGTGTGTGGTGGGATTGGAAGGGCATTATTTATTATGAGCTGTTACCACCAGGCAGGACCATCGATTCTGAACTCTATTGCGAACAACTGATGAGATTAAAGCAAGAAGTTGAGAGAAAGCGGCCGGAATTAATCAACAGAAGGGGTGTAGTTTTTCATCATGATAACGCTAGACCACACACATCTTTAGCCACTCAGCAAAAATTAAGAGACTTTGGCTGGGAGGTGTTAATGCATCCGCCGTATAGTCCTGACCTTGCACCTTCAGATTTCCACCTGTTTCGGTCTCTTCAGAATTCTTTAGGCAGTGTCAGGTTAACATCACGAGAGGACTGTCAAAACCACTTGTCGCGGTATTTTGACCAGAAGTCCCAAAATTTCTATAGCAATGGGATCATGTCCCTACCTACAAGATGGCAAAATGTTATCGAACAATATGGTACCTACATACTTTAGTTAAATGTAAATAAACTATATTAAAAAATGTTTTGAATTTTCTTAAAAAATGCGAAGAAACTTTTTCCCCAACCTATTATTAAGAACAACTCCAATATATTTAACAACTTTTGACAGTAAATGACTTTTATTATCTAAGACTAGCTGTTGCCCGCGACTTCGTCAGGGTTACTATGGTTTTTTACCTATCCCACGGGAACCCTTTATTTTGTCGGAATAAAATGTATCTAAGATGTTGATCAGGGATTTGAGGTATCACCATGCAACATTTCATTGAAATCGGTCCAGCCATTTCGGAGATTGTCAGCCGCACTCACGTGCGAAGATGCGTTTTCAATGTATCGAACTCTGCGTTTTACACGCTTTTATTTAACCTTCAATGTATGTATATTTGGGTGAAATCTTGCAACTCAATTTTGAAGTAGATATAATAACCGATTGAGTTGAAATTTTGCGTGTGGGTAAATCGAATCACAAGCGCAAACCTATTATGACTTGAAGCTGATCTGATGATGGAGCTGAAAGGTGGCCATAGAAACTCGGTAATTCAATGGTACAATGGTATGTTTGGGCTCGTTTGAATCACCTTAACGAGTACCTACCTACTTTGGTTTAAACACTAAAAAGTAAAAAAATATTACTTTGTTAAATAAAAGCGTGTTACAATTTGATGGTATATTGAAGAACATCTTTTGCAAACACTATGAAAAACACTTTTATTTGTCAAAGTAATAAAACCTTGTTTTTTGAACACGAATTCCACGCACAATGCCCCGTCATGCGACTTAGGCTCGTATTACAGAACCAAACTCAAGCGTAGATCTGCTTGAGCGCAGTTAAAAAGAGATGGCGCTGTGTGGGATCAATAGCGCCATCCCTCTCTAACAGTGCTCAAGCAGAGATCTACGCTTGAGTTTAGTTCCGTAATACGGGCCTTAGTGTTGGAATCGCATTACTCTGAGAACATTTAAATGAAGAAAATAAATATTTATTAATATTAATACTTACAATAGCCGGAGGAACTACAGCATGTTCCACTTCGTACGGCGGCGGCTCGTACGGGGCGTACGTTGAGTGCGGGGGTAGCCGCGTGTTTGGCACCTCTACCGTTATGTTGGGCACTACACGCTCCGTCTCCACCATTGGCTGGTATGGCATAGCTTGCTGGAACAATGAACACTCATATTAAAACACAATACTGTGAAGGCAGGATTTGATACCACCACGGTCGTGTGGTTTGTTTAATTTAAAGGGGTCTCACGTCCCTTAAATCAGCTCTTAATTCCTTAATTAGGTTCTAAACTCGGCTGCTACTGTACACAATAAAAATCATAATGATTTTCCTACACACGAGGCGATCTAGAAAGCAATTTAGGGTGCTCCCCTCCACTGCCCTGACATCATAGCCTACACACAAGGAGATCTAGGAGGCAAATTTGTGCGCTCCCCTTCACTGCCCCCATGTTGCGTAGATCAGTAGACCTCTTAACAATAATAATAATATAAATAAACCAAGAAAAATAGACTTGTCTGTATAAACTAGACCCTTTGCTTTTCTCTGTAAAGTTTTTGTTAAACAATTTTCATATTTAAATACAGCTCAGAACACACATTCTGCAGGTAGAACAGTTTTACTTGTAGAGAAAATGCAACTCTTGATGAAACTCGTAATCTCTTTGACTGTAGCTGTACTAAAAATAGGTGTTCTTATTATTAACTACAATTATTAGATAAATTCAATGTCTTGTATTTTCACCTACATCAGCCAATTAGACTACTGCAGCAGGACAAAGGCCTCCCCTAAAGTAAGGCATTTTATATTATTATTAGTCTTCTATTTTTATATTAGGTATTATTAAAGTCCAGTCTCAGAGGAGAAAGAATTTCATACATTGACCTATTTCTACCTGTCTTTCGTTGCTCCTGTACAACACAAGGTCACCTGAAGTGATTGCAAACATTTTTCATGTGTTTTGAGGGTTGTACTTGTTTATAATATGTGTGACCTAATATCTTTTTTAATAACGAATGACATTTTTAAATTGACTTAAATAAAATTATATATCAATTGGCAGAAGTCATATGCGAGTATTCACCTGTATTCTCTGCCTACCCCACTAGGAAAGGGGTGTGAATATATATACGTATGTATTTGAGTACAGTAAGAATAAAACTTACAGAATCAGAATCATAATAATTTACTTGCTTAATATTGCATAACATACAATGCGGTGAATGAGTTTAATAAACACATTACAAAAATATTGTATATGTAGGCATCCAAATAATAGCAGGATACAGAAAATTGTAGGTCGACCAACTACAAATAGATCTAGTCTAGTCTAGTCTAGATATTATAAACAACAAACATTCTATAAACAAAGGTGATAATTTGAATGTTTGGTGAGAATTTGCAAAAATTATAAGATAATGCACTCTTATAAATTACTACCTAATATCTGATTAATGTGTTTGCATAAAAATTGAATGTTCATCGCTTGCTTATAATTTTGTGAATGTGCATGTAAACAATTGTTTAAACCAAAGTAATAGGCACAATAAAAAGATTAAAATATTTTAGTTTTTACAAAAACCCTTAAAGAATCAAAGAAGACAAGAAGACGGTAATGAAAGTAGGAAGTGAAAGGGGAATGTCAGAATGTAAATAAACTCACTCTCTTATAATCAAAATTGTATAAAAGCAATGTTAAAATTATGAATTATATATAAAAATGTGAATAGGTACTGTATGTTCATTTTTTAGTGTTTTTTTTAAATAACTTAACTCTTACACGAAATTTGAAAAACTATGCTGAAGTTCATAGGGTTGGAGCTGATATCTGATTAAGGGTATTTAATTTTAGCATTTCCATGCAGTTCTTTAACAATATTAGGATTACTTACTGGAGCATTATATTCCATTGGGTGTCCTGGGTACTCTCCTGACACCATATCACTGTTTCCGTAGCCACCGCCAACCGAGGTGGGTACATTTTGTGACGAACTGATCTCATAGTCGTCTCGAAGTAGCTGTTCCTCTTCCTCATTGCCAAGATTATAATCGGCAAGACTATGATCTCCTAAGTCATCACCCAGCAAATCTTCACTGCAAAGAAATTTTTGGAGATAGTAAAAAAACACATGTGACGCCGCAACTTTCCTTGCAACTAAAGACCCAATGGACGAAAAAAAATTATCTTAGACATTAATTCAAAGTTTACTCGAGTATATTACAATGAATTATAGTCAAAAATTTTGGGCAATATTATTGTAGAAATTATAAAATACACAAAATACTAACTTGTCGGACATGATCAAAATATCTCGAAAAATACAGCTAAAGAGTATAAATACATCTCGAAAACACAGATTAAAGGATATTTTATTTCGGCAAAGTGCAAAGGGGTTAAGGCAAATAGCTCCATGTTCATACAGCCTAGTCTTTTGTTTTTTCGTATAGGCTAGTTGACCCTTTTGTTATTGGGCCCCCCAAATGATTCATCACTGTTAACACCACCATAAAAACAATATGTTTATTTGAGAACCTCTACAAAATACATTTTTAATTAAGTTTTTTTATGTTGATAAGCATGGTTGTCAAGTTTTGGCTGTATGAAGTAGACTGCATTGTTTTACTTAGAAAAAAGATAAACTAACCTAAATTTAATTTGTTTTGATTTTGGGAAACTCAACATTTTAAAAAATTTATTAATTTTTTATGATGTCAGATACTGAAATAGAATACTTAGACGAAGACGCCGAAATCGTACAACAGTGCGTTCAAGTACCAGCAAAAACAATCGGAAAGAAAAATAAAAATCAAACAAGCTACGAGCTAGAAAACCCGCCGCTGTTGATCGAAAGAACTTCTGAAAGAAAGAGAAAACGGAAAAAGGAAGAGGATGACTCTGATTACGATCCTGAATATGATGTTGGTCCGGAGAGTCCCGCGTCTGGCCCAAGTAAGAAGAAAAGGAATGTGCCTCGAAGACCGCCACCAAGGACTCGGTTGACTTCTCCCGTCAGGGTAACAGTTCGGCAGCCCGTTCGTACTACTTACAAAAACACAATTGTAAATCAAGGTGCTGCTCGAAAAAAGATGGACATACGCATACCAGACTATGATGATCCGTTATGCATGCCTGTAAAGGCGTTCCGAAATACAGGCTTCGAAGTTTACAGGCTAAAAAACTGGAATAACGGTTGTTTAGAGCAGTTGAAGCTCTCAGACACTATGTTAAGGCCTGACTTAGGAGCAACGAAAAAATCTGTTAGAACTACAGTTCTGCGAAATATTGCTAATAAGGATACAGGTAAATAGTAGCTATTTATTTTAGGCCCATATTCCAGGGTCAAACTTAAGCGTAGAGCTTTAGTACCGTTAGAAAGAGATGGCGCTATTAATCCGCACACAATGCTGTCCCTTTCTAGCTGTGCTCAAGAGAGATTGATTCTGATTTACGGGCCTTAGTTTCTATTACCATAGTGCAGGGTACTCTGTAACAGCTGTATCTTTACGATTCCTTTTTATAATTATCCTCTCAATGGCCAGAGACTACTATATTACCACTTCTGACAACTGTGCGATCATCAGCCCACAATTCCCTAGGCATTGATCAACATTTCTTTTAATGGTAATATTTATAAAAACGTGTTGTGTAATACAAGTGGTTCACATAGGCATTTTGCATTCTCTAGACAATTCCTTTAGACACTCCTAGTAGTTTTTCTAGTCAACAGGCATAAAATGAGACACAATAAGATACATCTATTGTTTGTGAACACCAGTGTTTGCCTGCCCAGGAGTTAAATGAATGGCTATCATATTTTGACATGTAAGTAAATAGTGTTATAAGTAGAGATCGGATATTCGGATGCATATTTACCAAAAGAAAATTTTTGGCTAACATATTATAGAAGCTACTTTTATAAATATTTTTATCAAAAATAAAACGCTGGGATTTCGGGATTGCATAACTAATTAGAGGCATATTTATTATTATTATATTATTATCAGGCAGGCAACAAGTTGGACAGATACATTAAAAAAAATAAAGAAATTTAATAATGTATATTTAGATACAGGCATTATCAGTAGTTGGTGCAACAACCAATTTAAAAACAAGCTGGACAGATACATTAAAAAAAAATAAAGAAATTTAATAATGTATATTTTTGTTAATGTATCTGTCCAGCTTGTTTTTAAATTGGTTGGTGTTTTTAGCTGACATTATATCCTGTGGGAGTCTATTCCATGCATCGACTACTCTGTTAGTCGAAAAGTGACGATGGGGATTATTCTTTGACAGTTTAGTGCTGAGCTTTAGGTAGTTTCCTCTTAAGTGAGAATTGCTGTTACGTGTGTAAATTCCATCTATTCCTTTAACGTCATAGTGGCCATTCAATATTTTGTAGGTCTCAATCACCACCATCACCACACTCTCTGCGACTTTTTCATGTGGTTAGATTTAATGCAGCTAAGCGCTCCTTATAAGACTTTCGTTTCAAAATTCTAGGGATCTTAGTGAAGCAACGCTGTACTTTCTCTAAGAGCTCAATATCCTTGACAAAGTATGGACTCCAAACTTCTAATAAATACCTTGTAAATTCTGAGCATCATGTCTGGTGTCAGAACACCAAAAGCTTTTCTAACAAGGTATATCATGCTCTTAGCTTTTTTAGTAATGGTCATCAGGTGTTCTTCCCATTTCAAATCCTCTGTTATTTTTACTCCTAAATCGGTTTGTACTTTGACGTCCACCAAATGAGAGATATTTAGATTATAGTTCAGGCGAGGGTTTCAGTTACCAATATGCAGTACAGTACTTTTAGAAGCATTTAATTTTAGGAGCCATTTCTTAGACCAATTTGCTATTTTATTTAAGTCTTATTGTAGATGATCATAGTCGATTAATGGATTCGAAAATAGGTTGGTGTCATCGGCGAAAATGCTAAAATTACATCGAAGATTACGTGGGAGATCAAATGTATACAGAACGTACAGCACAGGTCCGAGAACTGACCCTTGCGGCACACCACTAATCATTTCTATAGATTTCGACAAAGTTTCCCCAATCCTAACCTGTGATGTTCTTCGCGTTAGGAATGCCTCTATCCAAGCCAGTAGTTTGCCACGTATTCCTATAAACTTTAGTTTTTGTAAAAGAAAGAAAGAATCGAGGAGGAGGTTGTAGGAGTCTTCTCGTAGGAACCTTATCGAAGGCTTTCTCATAGTCAAGATAGACAACATCTATTGGTTCTCCATCGTTGAAATGCTTTGTCCATGAAAATAAGCACGTAAGCAAATTAGACACAGTAGATCGATGTGGACAAAAAACATGTTGCTGCTGAGGAATTGTTGTTCAGGGAAATAAATTTCCTAATATGGTTAACAATGATTTTTTCCATAGCCCTACAGATCACACTGGTCATGCTGATGGGTCTATAGTTAGAGGGTTTTAATTTATATCCCTTTTTAAATATAGGTGTCACTGTAGCCGTTTTCCATAAATCGGGAAGATTACCAGTATTGTACGATGTCTGCATTATTGTTGCCAAGTACACAGCAATGTCGCAGATTTTCAATAGTATTACGGGTATATTATCTGGCCCTGGTGAAGAATTGGCCGTCATATCTTTTATAGCTAGCCGAATCTTATCAGGTGTGAATAGTATTTCGTCAATTGACTCGTTTACCCGAAGATACGGGTCCAATACCGGTAGTTGACTTGTTGGTTCTCTTTCGAAAACACTTGCAAACTGACTTGCAAACAGTTCAGCTATTTCTTGAGATACAGTTTGAGATACTTGACTTACAGTTTCGCCTTGCTCATTTAGTAATACAGATAGTATGCTAACTTTAGAGGAAACTTGTTTCCTGATATAGGAGTAAAACTTTTTAGGTCCGGCTTGCAATAGATTTTTCTCATATTGGATGCGAGCTAGTTATTTTTATTAATCAATAGATTGTTTGCTTTTCTATAATCTGTATAATGTTTGTCAAGTCCTTTCAATACATACCTCTTCCATAATGCTTTTTTATTTCGTATCAGATGTAAAGCTTCAGTTGAAACCCAGGGTTTATTTGAAGTAAACTGTCCAATTCTAGTCTGAGGAACATATAAACAGAGCGCGTCTCTTATTGTGGCAATAAACATTTCATATTGTGATTTAACACATTCAATAATGGTCATGCATCCGGGTAATGTAGCATGTAGTTTCTGATTGATCTTGTCAAATTCAGCTTTGTTAAAATTTGGTTTCAATTTAGGTTGCGTCTTTTTTTTATGTAATTGCAATTGTGTAGTTGTCAATAGACAATTGTGGTCACTTTTACCAAAGGGTGCTAGGTAATCGACGTGAGATATAAGTAAATCATCATTTGTCATTACAATATCTAGAAACGAAGGATTGTTACCTTGACGAAATCTAGTGTGTTTATTTACTTACTGATTAAGATTGTTGTTCTTGTAGTTTAGTGAACATTTAATTTTAATTTTAGTTTGTACAACTATTTTTAATTGTTTTTACTATTAATTCTTGAACGGGAGGTTATAATTTGATAAGGGTGTAAGAGAAAAGATGGTGTTATAAAACATTTTTTATTAAATTTTTTAAATATATGAAATAATATAAAAACTTTTATTAAACTTCGTTCTCCTTATTTAACTATTACAAAATGTTTATTAATTTTCGATAAAAAAAGTGCTTTCCACAATAACATGTTAACTTTAGGTAAATATGCATACGAATATCCGATCTCTAGTTATAAGTATGTTATTGAATAAATAATTTTATTTATGTATTATTCCAGGCATTAAAAAAGGTAGTGGTAGCCGAGTTGGGATGGATGGAGCACAACTCATTCGAGAGGCAGCAGGAAACGTGGGTTCGATCCCACCGCCTGTACCACTGAGTTTGAATAAAACTTATTTACAGTTCATTGTGAATATCGCTTGCCGCACATTGTGCCCCATGCATGCCAACAAGCTCGCTACCTCTAACATGGGGTCCCAACATATCTGGTGAAATCAGCCTACCCCTTAGGGAAAAGATGATATGTTATGTTACTTTATGATATTATTCCAGGCAAACTAGAAACAGCAGCATGGTGTAAGACAAGTGTTTTTAACAGAAACGGTGCAAAAAATTCTGAAATTTTCCAATGTGTTTTACCAAAGTATCGAGAAAAGGTTGTACTAAGCAACTTTACGTCGCAATTGATTAAGAAGCCGGCTAAAACTACGAGCTATAATGAGGTGCTGCTGACAAAAGAGGACAGTAAAGATGGGGACTCACTTGTGGTGTACAACCCTAAAATGGCGCTTTCTGCTGTATATAAATTGACGAAGAAGGAGACTGGGTGAGTGTACACTGCAGTACTAACTTTTACTATCATATTCATCTGATATTTTGTTAAACTTAGAATAGAATAGAAAATTATTTGTTTAGCACATTTCCCTTTAACAGATAAGTCCTACATATTCCTCCATAGTACTGCATATTCTGTTTTGTATGTTCTGTATTTCTGTTTATCTGTGCATTAAAGAATTTATATTGAAACCATACCATGGTCAAGCCTTGGATAGGTGACCAAAACTTTGTGATTGAATTCCTCTGTGCTTCCCAAGGCATGTGTAGCTGTTGATCCCAGTCGCTATTGCAATTGTTTCTACCCACCAAACTACATTGGGTCAGCATGGTGGTATTATGGTCCATACTCCTCATGTGTTTCTCCATTAGGAAGGCCTATGATCAGCAGTGGGATGGACGATGAAACCAAATCAAATTAAATAAAAAGACAAGTGCCAAAAAGATGCCTAAGCAGATGAGTTTTTGTCAAAAATTTCAGAGGCATATCTATATTAAGTATTGACAGACTTATAATGTTTTTAGGCATATATTGTGGTGATCTTTAGTGAGGTCAATTGAAGGATGGTCTACTAGGCATGCTCTTATGCGTTTTTATTAGATTTTTTTATCAGAATTGATCTTATAGTATGCTGTTAAACTCCAGTTAGTGAGATCCTTTATTCACATCTATACTAATAAAACTGTAGAGGTCGAATTTCTGCACATAGAAAAAAATGCTTAAAACCAAGTCAGGGAGACGTTAAAAGAGGAAATATAAAAAAAAAAAAAATTTTAGATTCTGTCTATTTGTCGGCTAATCTCCGAAATGTCTGGACCGCTTTCAATGAAATTTTGCATGGTGATACCTTATATCCCTATCAACATCTAAGATACTTTTTATTCCGGATAATAAAATGGTTCCCATGGGATAGTTAAAAAACTACAGTAACCGCGTACGAAGTCGCGGGCAACAGCTAGTTGCACAATAAAATGTTTCATAAGTGTGTAATTATTTGCGTTTGAACAGGCTCGCCACCTGTTACATGGGCACTTATCTGGCGAAATGTGAGTGTTCAACACCTGCCTACCCTTCGGGGAGAGAGGCGTGATGATTTGTTTTGTTTTCAGAGTGAACTCAAAGTCAGAAGAGGAAGATCCAAAGAGAGTGTTGAAGGAAGTGACTTGTTGTAAGGTGTGTGCTCCGTGCTACCAGGCCTCTTGGCGGGGCTGCTCTGAGAAGGGGAGCAATAGTGAGTATATATATTGGGTCCTTACCTATGAAATTGGTGTTTTTTCTCTCTCTTAGTATTTTGTCTGTACCTATTAAGATTCAGAGTATTCCTAAAAAATAATTACGTCGTCTAAAAATGGACTATATTTTTGAGCTCTTTTGATTTGTTTTGATAATTTGTTGTAAGTTTAATTGTGTTAAAATTGGACACGGAGACAACTCTTTTTATGTGCCTCCCGAATACATCATTTTATTTGCATTCACTTAAAAACGATAAATAATTTTTATGAAGTGTGATATTACACATATTACTAAAGCTTGTCTAATGATAGATGCCAAATATTATTATCCTTGGATTTGTCGTTGTGAAGAAAACTGAAAAAATTTTAGTATGGAAAATGCAGACATCCCCAAAATCTCCATACAAAACACCAATTTCATAGGTAAGGACCTAATATACATTCAATAAAACATAGTAAGAATCAAGTTAAGGGAATGTAAACACAGGGAAACTACCAAAATTGTTTTATTTTTTTAGTTTTTGTTTCTCTGTCTGTTTGTACAGGCTAATCTCCGTAATTTCAATGAAATTTTGCATGGTGATACCTTATATTCCTGGTTAACATCTTAGATATTTTTTATTCCGGTAAATTAAAGATTTCCGTGGGATAGTTATAAAACCAGTAACCGCAGATGATGTCGCGGGTGACGCTTGCGACATCGTTCGCGGTTACTAGTTTTTTTTACAAAAAAAACAATATTTTTTGTTATAAATACTCCTTACTACTGTAACTACTTCAAAAATATATTTTTTTGTATCTTAAGGCCCAATTGCACGATCGAGAGTTAGCGCCTAACCCAGGGTTCGCCCATATATTTGCCCCAGGGTTAGGTGCTAACTCTCGATCGTTATTAAATAAAATTAAATAAAATAAAAAGACAAGTGCCAAAAAGATGCCTAAGCAGATGAGTTTTTGTCAAAAATTTCAGAGGCATATCTATATTAAGTATTGACAGACTTATAATGTTTTTAGGCATATATTGTGGTGATCTTTAGTGAGGTCAATTGAAGGATGGTCTACTAGTCTACATATATTTGCCCCAGGGTTAGGTGCTAACTCTCGAACGCGCAATTGGGCCTAAGTATCTTAATTCTAGTTGTCGGAATCTCTTTTAAAGCACATATGCCTGTGCCAGGATACTCCGCTCTCTCATCTCTCTTAATTAATGAGTGTTCCCAATAGTAATTCGACACATTTTAACCGCCACTAGTGGTTGACACGGGTGTAGATCGGAAACAGGGGTTTTTCTGCCCGGTTTGGTTGGCGGTAGGGCTTCTAACCTCGCCTGGCTAGCTACCACCGTCTTACCTAAATTGGTCGCCATAATAACAATGTTATAAGCATTGTTGTGTTTCGGCAATCAGAGGTTAGATAGCCAGTTCCTCAGTTGTTGAGGATTACAGGTGAAGCTCGCTTCCATCTTCGGCCTTATCGGCACTTACCATCAGGTGAGATGAAGGCCAAGAGCTTACCTGTTCTATTAAAAAAAAAGTTAATGAGGGCTGGCATCCTTTATAATATTGTGTTGTGTGATAATTGGCGGAGGGGCCTCGGCAACATCTGTCAGTTTTCCAATCAGTTTGGATCTCCTGTCTCAAAATTTCGGCTGTGACGTCACAGTAGACGTTAAAATGTTGACATGCTTGGTTTAAATACAAATATACTTCCGTTATATATAAACTAGCTGTTGCCCGCGACTTCGTCCGCGGTTACCGGTTTTTTTAACTATCCTACGGGAATCCTTTAATATTCCGGATTAAAAAGTACATAAGATGTTGACCAGAGATATAAGGTATCACCATGCAGAATTTAATTGAAATCGATTCAGTCATTTTGGAGATTAGCCCGTACAAACAGAAAAACAAAAAATAAAATTTCTTTTTTTTGGTATTTTCCCCCTTTTCACATCCCTGACTTGAATTTAAGCATTTTTTTTCTATGTACAGACATTCTACAGTTTTACTATATGTATAGTACGTCTCAATCCAAGTTGCCAAAAAAGTAAACAAAAAAGCCGACTTACCGAATTTGTTATTCAATAATCACACTTTTTACATTGGACATGCACGTAAATATAATTAACGGTAACAATTTTTGTCCGTTTCAATTGATTTCAATTACCTACAGTCATCACAAAACATTTTAGAGATGAAACATTACCTTTGTTTTATTTACCTTTTTGGCAACTTGGATTGAGACGTACTATAGATGTATATCTGGCAATAAAATGGTGTGTACTTTAGCTTTTTTCAAACTTAGTCAACATATATGAGTAGTTTAAGTGTATAAAAAAAGTTTGCATGTTATTTTTGTCCAGGGAAGCTACAGTGCCCTATTTGCGAGCGAACCATGGTCAGCGTGTACAACCTTCTCACGCACCTCAAAGGCCACCCCAAGGAGCAGATCATCAAGTACAAGCGTGCTATCTCTGTTACACTCGCTGGGGTAAGTATTATGTCTCTATCTCTCCTAAAGGTACAGTCAACTCCAGAAATATGTAACCACTTTTGACAGTAAATGACTCTCGTTAGAAGGAAATAAAGATTGTCACCTCTTAAATGTATGCATATTTTTGTACTTGACTGTACCATAATAAAATATCTGAATTGGTTATATTTTTTATTTACCAGTTAACTTCCGGGCCTCTAAAAAAAATATCTATGTAATGTAAGGATCAATTATTAAAACAAATACATATAGCCTTTGTAAATTCGCGGCCGGGCGAGCGAAACAGGCGAGTTGTGTTCTTAATCGTCCTTCACGACGCTTGTACCCCTTAGTTCGACTTATTACGTTAGGTGGCGCTACTATACTAGCGGAATCATTGATAAAATAAGTAATTCCGCTAGTATGGTAGCGCCACCTAACGTACTTAATTTATATATGGTTAAGGTTATTTTTTACGACCCTTATAAACTATATTTGTGTCAATAACCACTTTATCTAAATTGAGTAGACATAATTTTCGTATTCGAATCACTTCATTTAAGATAAAATGTCGCTCAGTTAAAAAAACATTGCCAAATATTGAAAAAAAATCTTCAAACAAATCGCACCTTTAAATATGAACTGTTACTAAACGATTTTTTTCTAGAAATGAGTTAAGAATGCCATTTGTCTTAAAATTTTATAAGCTTCAAAGTGGTTTGGTTACTTTTTTCAAATTCCGCCGCCGCCTCTTTCCACTAGATGGCGTTAAGCATTTATCGTTACAAAACAAAAATGATAGGTGAGCTAAATAAAACATCGTGACTATACCATTTGGAACCCATTCGTCGAGGCGAGAACACGGAAGTTTAGTGCAATAGTGTGACTATTTGGTTAAACACCGTCCGTAATCCGGGGTCCGCAATCCGTGGTCCGCTATCTAGTGTCTGTAACACAACCAGCATTCAGTTGTTTAAAATGGGGCTATTGATAGGTGTGAATGTCTGAAAATATTTATATATTTTTATTTAGAACGGCTGCGCGGTAGACAAAAGTTATTTTATCTACACTCATGTAATAATGTTCGAATTATGAACTCAGACTTGGGCTCATAATGACATACTTTTTAACACAGATGATAAAAATGGAAACTGTAACATAATGACCATTATGCAACAGGTTGGACTCATTATGCAACACTTTAATTTTTTTGTTTTACTTCTTTGAATAAAGTAGCGTAATCCCCGAAGGGGTAGGCAGAGTCCAAGGAGTACTGTGTTCCTTAATACCACATTTAGCCATACAAAAATTGGGTTTGGTCAGATAAAAAATCGTGAAAGAGTAGTAACAAGTGGCTAGCTCATCGCCTACACAATCACAGACCCAGTAGACGCCCTTAGTCGCCTTTTGCGACATGCTAGGCAAGAAAAGCAGTTGGTACATTTTTTTTGTGTCCCGGATCAACACGGGACCCGTAGTGTATATATTATAACTGCATATAACTCGGTATTAAAACACTCGCGTGATACTATTAAAAAACTCGCCTTTTAAAACCACGTTCGTGTTTTAATAACCTATATTATGTGACAGTTAAATAAACTACTATTGTTTGTTCATTTTAATAATAGAGTGCACAACCATCCGATAGCTTATAGCGGCTCGGGGCTCACCACCTGTCACGCTGAGTGCAGTCACTGCTCGGTGAAGCGCGGACTATGGCAGTGGATTGCTTATGCGGTGCTTTTGCCTAGTCTCTGACTAACCCTTAGGGGATAATAGTCGTGATTGTATGTATGTATGTAATTAAATTATAGTAAACGATAAAGTCCTCCTCAGTACTCCTCATGTGTGTTTCTCCATGAGGAAGGCCTGTCCCAGCAGTGGGACGTATATAGGCTGAGGACGGACGGACGGAAACGATAAAGTGTTACTATAAAAATAAAAGTTTAATTATTATTTTTATTAACATTGCACTTTACAAAGTACAACCACAGTGTATACCATCCACCATTTGGCGCCAAACTCTCCCAGGATTCATTGAAATGTATTCTTGTATGTCTTCACTTGCATTTCAATGCAAACGAAAACTTAATACTACTAAAGACTAGACTACGCACAATGTATATGACTGAAGGACTCTGTATCATTGGTCATGAACAATTAAAAAAAATATATGGGTAGTTTGGCGCCATTCAACTATGGCGGACGTGATTTTTATTTCATTGATTGTAATATTGTTTCGGAGTGGATCTTGTTGCGAAAGATCAGTGTTGTTTTGTGTAATAAGTGTCAATAATAATGAGCAATGTGGAGGATCATTGAAATAATCGTCAAGTGGTGTGAAAAACGATGGGATTTTTATCGTGGTAATCCACCTCATCGAAGTAACACCACAGTGTCTGCCATCGATTGTTTGGCGCCAAACTCTCCCAAGACGCATTGAAATGTATTACACTTGCATTTCAATGCAAATACTGAAAACAAATACAGAAGACATGGCCGTATGGTCCTCGTTTTCTTTGCCTTTCTTACATGGGATTACAAGACAAAAAGTAATATTTGAGAATTCTACTCTTGGTCTACTACGTTTTCGTCATTAGTCCATATTTTAACCTGATCACGAATCTAAAAACCGACCCTTAGTTTGTTATATTTTTAATCGCTATTCTTCGCTCGTCCGCTCCCCGCTGGCAATGTAACCAAACGTGTGAACGTCAGTAGTTATTCATTTTTTATAAAACTTTTTCCGTATCTTTGCAGATTCTGGACTACCACTATAAGTGTCGCATATGCCAGCAGCAGTTTCTCAGCATTAAGAGCCTGAGGCAACATGTCACGTCACATAAAGGTAAATAAAACTATACGTCAAATAATGGACTGAAGGATACGGTATTTCTAGATCTATATACGTCCCACTGCTGGGCACAAACCTTCCTCATGGAGAAATACATGAGGAGTATGGGCCGTAACACCACGCTGGCCCAAACCAAAGCGTAATAGCCACTACGCCACTGAACTCCTCTTCCTCCCTCTAGACCTTCCAGCAAAGAGTATTTCTACTAAAATTCGTAGGAAAATATTGAACAGGGTCTATCGTAACCATAAAAGTCATACCATAGAAGGGTAAAATTTCTAGTCATTCAGAATTGAAGGAGTCATTGTGTTAAATTATTTCATTTGACGACCTCTGATGTCGGTTTGTATGCTGGTCTCAAGGCGTCGCCATCTGGAGAGGTTCTAAGTTCGATCCTCGGTAAAGGCAGATGTTTCTGTGATGAATACAGGCGTTTGTTCGCTGGTTTTGGATGTTTTTTTATGTATTTTATTATAAGATTCAGAAAGGGAAATTATTAAAAAAAACCGTTTATTACGTCAGTCAACAATATTATTCAAACCCCACCATAATAAATAAAATAAATAAATATCCTCAGATATTCACACCTATCAACTAGTGCCATTTTAAGCAACTCATTGCAAGAACAAATGTCTGTAAATTCATCACCCAAACACTTGCCTCCACTGGGGGTCGAACCCAGGACCTCTCGAGATGACCTTGAGACCGGCGTACAGACCACTCGACCATTCTTCACAATTACAATCTTAAATTCCAAAATAGAATGTAACGATTAAACACCAAGAAAATGGAAATGGCTCACGTGACCTTATCGCAACCTTCAGGGATTGCGTCAGAGTTCCGTCCGTTCCAAGCGCCAGCGAGCAAATGTCCTTTCGCTTTTTTTTGAGCCTCAGAAGGAGGGTCTTTACCTTCCTATGCGGGAGAAGGAGGTGGTGAATCCCTCATTGGATAGCCGCCGGCCGGGGGTTATGTCAGACTCCTACCGACTAAACACCACCTGTGCTTTAAGCCTTTACGGCCCTGGTAAAGCATAACCTGAATGCGCCCCCTCCCTCAGGAAAGGAACGGGTGCGGCGCTGCTTAGCTACTTACTAGGGCATATGCGCCAGATATACGATCGGAACCAAAGTGGGCCGATTCGCTTACAGGCTCAGAGTAAACAGAACTGGAGTAGCCTTTGTCTAACATTCCCCTCTGCCAAATGTGCAAGCATCATGCTTGCACGTTTAATAAAACTAGTTGAGCCGCCATTTTGACAGCCATAACATTGTAAACGTTGCGGCGAACAGAGCTCCCGCAAAAATGCCTGCCTGTGCTGTTTTTTTGTTGTGAAAATAAATAGAAAACATCGAGTATGCTAAAAGATGGTGTCACCTTTTACTTGTAATTATAATTTTTAAGATTTTATGATTATTTACTTCATTATTTCATGTTTTAGAATTCTACGATTTCAAATTTCGAACGCTAGTCTCGTGGGGAGTGCGGCTGTGACGTTGTCAAAACGCACACCCTTACGAGACTATTTTAAGCGTGTGTGCGTGAAATTTAAATTTGTGTGTCGAACTATGCATGTGTGCATTTGTAAAAACGGTATAAGTTATTGTTTATGTGTGCTGGCTTTGAGTGTAGTGGTAACCTCACCCCCCGCAAGAAATGGCAGAAAAAAATGTTTGAGAAATTGACTAATGGCTACTCCAGTACTGTTTACTCTGAGCTTACAGGCGCACGATTTTTAGTGTCGTGTGGGTAGAAGCAGGCCTCCGTCACTCGCTCAAAGTCGCGCGATAAGTACCTACCGACTAGCCGTGCGTTCGAACGCACAAGCGACAGAGGGTCGCCGCACGCCTGCCTGTAGTGCCTGTGTAGTCTTCCGCGGGGAACTTTACTGCGTATTGTGTTTATTGTATTGGGTCCTTACCTATGAAATTGGTGTTTATTTTCTCTCTTAGTATTTTGTCTGTAACTATTAAGATTCAGAGTATTCCTAAAAAATAATTACCTCGTCTAAAAATAGACTATATTTTTGAGCTCTTTTGATTTGTTTTGATAATTTGTTGTAAGTTTAATTGTGTTAAAATTGGACACGGAGACAACTCTTTTTAAGTGCCTCCCGAATACATCATTTTATTTGCATTCACCTAAAAACGATAAATAATTTTTATGAAGTGTGATATTACACATATTACGAAAACTGAAAAATTTTTAGTATGGAAAATGCAGAATTCCCCAAAATCTCCATAAAAAACACCAATTTCGTAGGTAAGGACCTAATATTAGTAATCTCTGGAATTGTTTCTTTGTATAAAAAACAATATCATTCAATTCTTTGTGTCCATGCTTCCCACATATTTCAAATCAAATCAAATCATTTGTTTAACATGTGTGTTTTACAAATACATGCAAGGTGGTCATCAATAAGTTATGCTCAGACATGTTATACTTACTTATAGAAGCGTACAAAATATTATCTTAATTTACAAATTATTATCTTAATTTGATCAAATTTTTGTTAGATTCAGAATATTTGGGGTTATCAAATTTACAAATGCAATGTTTAGGGAAGTTAAAAAAACAAATTGACCATTTTATAAAACTAAATCATTCACACCGGCTGACGTCATCGCGCGCTGTGCACTTGAAACGCTCCGTTGAGTCAAAGCAGCTAGGCTCATATTTCCTCACGTCGCATGACAGCTTGAATGTTTAGGTGAATAAAGTGAATAAAGTATTTATCGTTCTGCGGGGAAGTGATGGATCTGTTACGTAGTAACTTATTATTAATCTGTGGTAGAACGATCACTAGGAGGGAGTGTTCCTTACAGTATATATTCTGGATTGTATGTATTTATCTGTTAAACATAATTATCCCTCATCTAGCATTGGATGACGACTAACGGATGACGGACATCTTTCCTATCTGTAACTAACCATTAAATGCATATAATTAACAACAAGCCTAAGTTGGTAGGTGTGTAAATCTTTACCCTACTTAAATTATTTTTATTCTTTTCAGGAACTGTGCCCTTCAAATGCGAGATTGGAAACCACGTGACAAGTTGATTTGTAATTTTCGACCTTATCTCAAATGAATTACGGTTTTCATTCGTTTCTAATAAAGTGGTGTACAGCATGTTATGCATTCACTGTCAGTGGAAGTGTTCCAGTATCGAGTTATGTACGACAGCAATGAATTTGTAAGACTGTCTAACTTTTCGAGTTTAGCTAGTATTTTATTCGAGTTTAGCTATATAGTATTTTAGTCGAGCTTAGCTAGTATTTTAGGCGAGTAATTTGTGGCAGCTATACGTGTTTGAACACCAAAAATTTTATCGAGTAGCTTAAGGAGTTACACACACTTGTATACTGTAGGTACTAAAACCAATTACGAACAATTTTTTGGCAGTAGCGAGTATTTTAGCTACTAAATTACTCGTCACTCGACTAAACACCACCATAACCTTTAACCGCCTCTCTGGTCTAGGTTGACACCACCTGGGTGCATCGGGAGATGCGGGGTTCGTTTCCCCTTGGGGGCAGAGGTTTTTCTGCCCGGTTTGGTTGGTAGAAGAGCGTGCAAGCCCGCCTGGCTAGCTACCACCGTCTCACCTAAATCTGTCGCCATGATAACAATGTTATATAAGTTATAAATGTTGTGTTTTGTCAATGAGAGGTAAGATAGCCAGTTCCTCATTCGTTGAGGATTACAGGTGAAGCTCGATTCCACCTTCCGGCCTCAGGTGAGATGAAGGCCAAGAGCTTGCCTGTCATATGTAAAAAAAAGGCTTAAGGATCTATTGGACCTTCGAGCCCGATAAATTCAAATAACCTCGCCTTGCCTTGTGCCCGGTGCATGGCAAAAATATTGCTATACATATAAGTCATAATGTGAAACGGAAAAAAACTATGATTTGTGATGTGATGAGAATGTGAAATAAATATCGTTGTTTTAAGAATTCACCTATTTTTGCTTTTAATTGTTATTTTCCCTTTAGTCAGCCATTAAAAGTAAGTTGGAAAAAAATAGCCTTACGATGGGGTGTCGTAAAGTTATGGGTTTTATTTTATAATTCGTGGGTACGATTCCCAGTGAAGGCAGAGTATTCTAAAACCTTTTGAATGTACTTTGAATGGTATGGAGTTTGGAAGCACACGCAATTCTTATAAGTATCACATGTCAGACGATTAGAAATTTAACATCAAGTGGTTTTGTTAACAAGCCCGGTAAAGTTTGAATAAATTAATAATTCGTGTAGTTTTGAAAGTTGAAATACGGTGGGAATAATGTCAATTGCTCAAAAATAAATAAAGCTTAACTAGTCATACATACATAATACACATACATAAAATCACGCTTGTAATCCCCGAAGGGTTCGGCAGAGTCCAAGGAGCACTGTGTTCCTTAAGACCATGTTTAGCCATACAAAAATTGGGGTTGGTCAGATGAAAAATCGTGTATGAGTAGTAACAAGTGGCTAGCTCATCGCCTACACAATCACAGACCCAGTACCAACAAGCCCTTAGTCGCCTTTTACGATATGCTAGGCAAGAAAAGCAGTTGGTACATTCTTAATGGACGGGCTCACCACCTGTCACGCTGAGTACAGTCACTGCTTGGTGACGCGCGGACTACGGCAATTAACTGCTTTTGCCTAGTCTCTAACTAACCCTTAGGAGATAATAGTCACGATTATATGTATGTATATGAAAATTGTTTTGAGTGTATAACAATATGGAAACTTTATTTATATCGATATTATTGACTTATTGGTAGCGTTTATTTATATTAGGTTGGGGAAAAAGTCTTTTCGCATTATAGTATGTATAAACTTGTAATAAAATCTCTTTGGCTATACTATTTGTATCTGGCTGGTTTTGGTATCATTGAAAGTTTAAATTTTAAAGAACATAATTCCAAATTCAAATTAGGAAAATGTGTGATTTTCATTTGTTTTTAGTACCGCCAAGATGAGTGAATGTAATGAAGAAATTCGATACATTTTAAAATTTTACTACAAAAAAGGTAAAAATGCAACGCAAGCCGCGAAAAAAATTTGCGATGTTTATGGACCTAGTGCAGTGTCTGTGAGAGTAGCACAAATTTGGTTTAAGCGTTTTCAATCCGGAAATTTTGATGTTAAAGATGCACGTCGCTCTGGTCGCCCTATTACAGATAAAATGGATGCCATTTTTGAAAAAGTGGAGCAAGATCGGCATGTCAGTAGTTACGACGTAGCTGAAGAACTAGGAATTGACCACAAAACAGTTTTGGCGCATTTGAAAAAAACTGGGTACACAAAAAATCTCGACATTTGGGTACCTCACGAGCTCACTGAAAGAAACCTAATGAACCGTGTACTCATTTGTGATTCTTTATTACGACGTAATGAAACCGAACCATTTTTGAAGAAGCTGATAACTGGTGATGAAACTGGTGGATCACGTACGACAAGAACGTGCGAAAAAGGTCGTGGTCAAAGGCCGGTCAGGCTTCACAGACTGTGGCGAAACCCGGGTTAACTCGCAACAAGGTGATGCTGTGTGTGTGGTGGGATTGGAAGAGCATTATTCATTATGAGCTGTTACCACCAGGCAGGACCATCGATTCTGAATTCTACTGCGAACAACTGTTGAGATTATAGCAAGAAGTTGAGAGAAAGCGGCCGGAATTAATCAACAGAAGGGGTGTGGTTTTTCATCATTATAACGCTAGACCTCACACATCTTTAGCCACTCAGCAAAAATTAAGAGAGTTTGGCTGGGAGGTGTTAATGCATCCGCCGTATAGTCCTGACCTTGCACCTTCAGATTTCCACCTGTTTTGGTCTCTTCAGAATTCTTTAGGCAGTGTCAGGTTAACATCACGAGAGGACTGCCAAAACCACTTGTCGCGGTATTTTGACCAGATGTCCCAACATTTCTATAGCAATGGGATCATGTCCCTACCTACAAGATGGCAAAAAGTTATCGAACAAAATGGTACCTACATACTTTAGTTAAATGTAAATAAACTATATTAAAAAATGTTTTGAATTTTCTTAAAAAATGCGAAGAAACTTTTTCCCCAACCTATTATATACACCCTGAGTGCCATAAACTATTTGACGCAGACATTGTGAATATCGCTTGTTTCACATTGTGCCCGGTGCATGGCAACAGGCTCTCCACCTGTTACATGGGGACTTAACATATCTGGCGAAATGTGGGTTTCAACACCTCTGCCTACCGCTTTGGGGAAAGAGGCGTGACTTATGTAAATCTTGTTCACCCATCCAAGGTTCAACAATGGAAATGGTAACTTTATTTTCAAATCTAAATCTAGATTAAAACCACCTAAGAGCTCGAACAAGAGAAAACAAAACAAAGGCCACCCATCCTGGGACTGACAATGAAGGGGTTGCTTAACTTTTAATCTATCAACAATAAAGCTCTACAAATTTGGAGGTTCTTTAAATAAGCCTGTTGTAATGCCGGTAAACCAGCAGACAAGTTGATTAGCCCTATGAAACACGCATAAATGTCATCCCACTTTAAACAAGGGCACTTCAAAGGACAGACGGACAGACATCCTGTTAGTGCCACGTTGCTATAGCGACCCTATCTATACGTGTTATGTTTTCATTACATGTACTGTACTCTTTGCGTGAAATGCAATTTTCGAGTTTGTTTGATTTTGAACTCTATTAGTACATATATAGAGTTGAAATTACAATGCGGAATGTCAGCTGAATCAAGAATTGGGGTTGCAATAAAAGGGTACAATCACCCTCGAAAGTGCTTTGATTTTTGACTTTCGAATGTTATTCATGGCGCATTGATTTGAAGGGCCGCCCCCTATTACACGGAGACTTAAACATAACAGACGAAATGTGGGTGTCAACCTCCTCTGCCTACCCCTTTGGGGGTAGATGTGTGAACAAACCACAAACAAACAAAACTAACTTTATTTCATAGGCCAAACCTGGCACTTAAAACGTCAATATTTTACAATTTAAAAATTTTAAAACTTACCTATGAAATTGGTGTTTTGTATGGAGATTTTGGGGAAGTCTGCATTTTACATACTAACATTTTATCAGTTTTCTTGATAACGACAAATCCAAAGATAATAATATTTGGCATGTATCATTAGACAAGCTTTAGCAATATGTGAGTGAACACGCTTGATAAAAATTATTCTTCGTTTTTATGTTATTGCAAATCAAATGATGTATTCGGGAGGCAGTTAAAAATAATTGTCTTTGTCTAATTTTAACACAATTAAACTTACAAAAAATTACCAAATTAAATAATACGAGCTCAAATATATGGTCTATTTTTAGAAGAGGCAATTATTTTATAAGAATGTTCTGAAACTTAATAGTTACGGACAAATTGCTAAGACAGAATAAAAACACCAATTTCATAGGTAAGGACCCAATATTAAGGTTCATTACCGCGAGCGCTTGTAGCAAGTATAACCACAGAGCTTTGACTGTGGTTGTTATCGATACAAGCGGCCGGGTTCCGAAGGCTTTTCATGAGAAGAACTGTGATGATTACGTCAGGGATGTTTTGATGAAATTGATATGTAGGGAATGCAATCTCGATCTTGCAACATCGTTGGTTGGGGTTTTGTAACACGCGCAGGAGGTACATGCACGCTTCATCTACGTAAATGTGAACTGTGTTCTTCAATTTTACAACTACAATTTCTTTTTTAACAGTATCTGTATTCAAAATTCAAAAATTCAAAATTCAATATCGTTTATTCAATTTAGATGCGTCTTTGCACATGCTTATGAACGTCAAAAGCAGTTTACAAATTTTCGTGAAAGCGATAAACTACGCCATCCGTTCACAAAACTACCAGAAGACCTTGTTCTGAGAAGAACGGGCAAGAAACTCACTAAGTTTCTATCCTCCCTTTACATTGTTTTTCTTTTTTTAAAAAATGTCATAAACTACAACGTCATTGAAGTTTTAGAAAAAAAAATTAATTAATATCTGTGTTATAAATTCTTCAGTTTACCACATTTTTCATTACAAATGCAAGTAGTCTAAAATAATACATGAATAAAATAAAATTTATTCAATAAACGCCCTACAAGCGGAGAGCAAAAACGTACGCTCGAACTCCAAATCACTTGCGTTCCCAACTGTACTCCGGTCTTATTCGTATACGTATGGAGTATAACTTTGCCCGTTTATCAATAGCTAGTAATAAGAGGCAGGTATTGATTGATGCAACCCCGTCTGTACAATATTGGCAGTGATTGTGCTCTTTGAGTAGTGGCCTTCATTAAAACGCGGGCAGTGGAAATGTTGTTGTTGTTTGTTTAATATTTTATTAATCATATATACACATACATCACGCCTGTAATCCACGAAGGAGTAGGCAGAGTCGAAGGAGCACTGTGTTCCCTAAGACCACATAGCCATACAAAAATTGGGTTTGGTCAGATGAAAATCGTGAAAGAGTAGTAACAAGTGGCTAGCTCTTCGCCTACACAATCACAGACCCAGTACCCAATACACCCATCGTCGCCTTTTACGACATGCTAGGCAAGAAAAGCAGTTGGTATTTTCTTTTTGTGTCCCGGCCAACACGGGATTTTATTAATCAAAATGGAAAAAAATGTTTTATGAAAGAGAAATGCTAGGGACTTACTAATAAAACAGGGTTTTTGGAGTGCAGAGAGTGGTGTTTATTAGGATGACAGGAATGAAGTTAAGGTAGACATTTGTATCAAAATATAAACAATCTAAATACAAATATACGTCTATCACAAAAACTAGCCAAGGTGTTGCGATTGGCAAACCAAATAGTTTTGACAGACTTGTACATAAGGTTTTTGAAATGGAGTAGAGAATATTTATGGTATCAGTGAAAAACACATCTCGGACAGCCGGGTTCATTACCGAACGTCTTCAGTGGGTTAAAAAATCGCTGTTTATGGATTAGCTGGGCTGGCGAGAATGATAAAACAACATAAATAATACATTAGTTTGCGAAATGGTCCCCATACCATTTGTAAAGGGGTGATCTAACTTCAACCCCAAAGGGTTTAAAACGAGTAGGGGCAGCTTGTAAAGAAGTAGGTCATTGCCGAAGTTGGAGTGAAAAGACTTCGAATTCGAGTGGCAAAAGTATATATAAACCTAGGTACCTAGTAATTTTTGGTATAATGTAAGAGAGTGCAATACTCTCAAAGACTTTTAATGTAGTTTGTTTATTTATAGCCTGAGCAGGAAAATGAAAAACCTATTCTGAGGGCACCGAACATTTTCATGTAATTGCAACATCAAGAATAGTTTGTAAAAAAAGAAAAAACCACTAACGAAGTAAATAAATCTTTCTTTCTTTCTTTCAAAATGATATTGACAAATGAAAATTCTGTTGCTGGCCATCATAATAATTAGTTCCATAAATTTTACTCATATTTTACGAATTAAGAACCACCTTCTTTTAATGAAGTCGTGATGATAAGTTACAATTGAAAAAATATTATTTTAGTATAAGTATGAGACCACATATGAGACAGCTAAAATGTTCAAAATCCTATAGTATTCCCTTGCCACGGACTCTGATCAATATCTTTTATTTCCGAATAGGAATGGGGTGAATAACCCTTTGCTTTTCACAGTGGTAATGGCTTTTACAAATAGATAGCTTTAAAAGTACATAATAATAAAATGGTTTATTTTTAAGCTGTACTTAAACTATAACAGTATTGTTATTTTTGCAATTTCGAATATTGTTAGATATTATGTATTTTCTTTCTTCATTTTTCTCCTTCAAACCACGGACTGCAGAGAATCCATTGTCCTCAGCTTATATACGTCCCACTACTGGGCACAGGCCTTCCTCATGGAGAAACTCATGAGGAGTATTTAACACCACCACGCTGGCCCAATGCGGGTTGGTGGGTAGAAACAGTCGCAATAGCGACCGGGAGCAACGGCATTACGTGCCTAGCGAAGCACGGAGGAGCTCGAGATCACAATGTTTTGGTCACCCATCCACGGCCTGACCATGGCGAAGGTAGCTTTGTTTTCAATCGAAAGCAAAATCATACTAACTAAATCATATATACTAAATCTATGTCACCGAGCTCCTCCTCAGACTCTGTTTGCAGCACGAGAATCGCCCGTGTGCTTTACAGTGTATTGAAAGTGTTTTGAATTTGATCCCTTTCAGGGATATAGGCGTAATTTTGTTATAAGTCAGCGAAAATTAGGGAGGGCAGTTGAAGGCACTGTCGCCACTTATTGTGTGAGCTGTGAGCTGATGCTAAGGCAGTCGGCAAGTAGCCGAGTTGGCACGGACGGACTAGCAAGAGGTTGTCGGATCGATCCCGAACGCCGCGCGCCGCGCCTTCAACACTGAGGGACATCTCATAGGTACGTCTATCACTTGAATAGGGTGAGGAAGTACATGCATCTCTGTATAAACTAATCCTAGTTTAGTCGGCATGCTTAAAGTTATGATTCATTGTACGACCGCTGCATGCAGTTTGCTTAAGCGCAATTTTCGTGGGAGACAGTCGACAGCAAAAGTTACGGTAACATTTTTTGTGTTATTATGTTTTTATATATATATAGGCCGGTAAGATTTCCATTCATTTTGACATAGAGCGCGCGCGTGTGGCTGTGAAACGATATAAGGTATATCTGTCTTAAATGTGTACGATGTTTTCAATATTAAAACCATTTTAAATAACTCAATATATTCACTTTTATTACATGTTTTACATCTTGAATCCTTTACACAGATTGAACATTCAACCCACGTCATAGTGTTGTATGTCTCCACTAGAGATGTACCTATAGTATATGTCACAGTATCTCTTATAATTGTAAGCGCACGCGTAGCTAGCGCTGGCTGCCGGCCCACCTATAAAAACAATCTGGGTATTTGTTGTGAGTGTTGCTTGCCACAAAATGTGCCCGGTGCATGGCAACAGGCTTGCCAATGTTTTATAGAGACACGGACAATATGAGGTGGTATGTGGGTCTTCAGTACTTTTGACTGCACCTTCGGGGATAGAGGCGTGATGACGATAATATGTGATAATGATTTTTTTAATGAAGTTGATGGATTTTTTTACAAGTTTATCTTTGTTCAAAAGTTCCTTCAAAAGAGGCGACAAAAGGCACCAAATAGGTCAGATAGTTGAAGGTCCCTGTTATCAGTGGTCCATTGTTGCCAGTTGCTTACTGTCTACATTTGTGATGTTCAGTCATTTGAAAAAAGTACTTCTAATGACGTTCCGAGTTCAAAAAGAAAAAGGAACTGAGAGATTTTTCAAGGAGATTTTTTTTTTGTTTAAGGCCCACTTGCAGGAAATTTTAATCGAAATTTAAAAGTCGATTTAGTAATTTTTTGACATTTCAGAATTTTCAAATAATTACTAAATGTAGTTTTAAATCTCGATTCAAATTTCCTGAAAGACGCCCCTAGAAAAAGGATTCTAAACCCTTATGGAAGTTGTCAAACATCTTTTCATTTGTTGCTTTCTTTTTAGGGTTTCCATCCAAACCCAAAGCAATTGCATTGATACCACCAAAAGCTCCCGTGGTAAAAAAATTACATTTCCCTGTCTGTTAAGCTTGGGGGATATATTAGCATCGCGAATCTGATTCGCATTCGGACCCCAAGCAACCCCAAAGTTGCGTGACGTCAGCGGTCAATGAACCCGCGGCCATTGACCCGGGGGTCCGGATCGGCCATTTTGTTATCTATTGCGTAGAATCTAAATTTCCGACGTTTCGGTTGTACCCGAATAAATTAAAAATGGGATTGGCGCAGCAGATGTTGTTTACACGTAATTTATTTCAACACAAGGCTGTAAATTTACATTAATAACATAATCACACAACAATAAGTAAAATTAAACTAATGTAAGTACTGAAATGAAAAATAATCCTCTAGTAATTACACTAGTTGTGCCCGCAACGCTATTCTCGTGGCGTATTGATTTAAGGCCTTGTATTAACAGTAAATATTGGGTCCTTACCTATGAAATTGGTGTTTTTATTCTGTCTAAGTATTTTGTCTGTAACTATTAAGATTCAGAGTATTCCTAAAAAATAATTACCTCGTCTAAAAATAGACTATATTTTTGAGCTCTTTTGATTTGTTTTGATAATTTGTTGTAAGTTTAATTGTGTTAAAATTGCACACGGAGACAACTCTTTTTAAGTGCCTCCCGAATACATCATTTTATTTGCATTCACTTAAAAACGATAAATAATTTTTATGATAATATTAAAACTTGTCTAATGATACATGCCAAATATTATTATCTCTGGATTTGTCGTTGTGAAGAAAACTGATAAAATGTTAGTATGGAAAATGCAGAATTCCCCAAATCTCCATACAAAACACCAATTTCATAGGTAAGAACCTAATATTATCTTAATTGGTTATAGGATATTCAGCTTATCACCTAAAAACACAGCGAAATAAAAACAGCCCTAAAACACCAAAAGAAAACAAAATCCTATACCTTATACATAAAGGTTGATTAAATAACTGCTCATAATACTAAAACATTCGCGTGATAATGTTATTCTCACCAAGGTTCATTATTTAAACACCCGCTCTTGCTTAAGAAAACTCAATTATGTGATACTATTTCACTTTTTTTTACCTAAGAATTTGTGCGTGAGGTTTAAATCAATAAATAATTATGTAACTGCTTATATTCACGCTCTTCCTTAAGGGTTATTGTGTTTTGGATACTAGATGACGGACAAGTTTTATTTATTAAACTAATAAACGTCACAGAAACTTATTCATATAACCCTACCAGAAATGAAATCTGGGACCTCAGTGACCCTGCTCGTTACTCGGCCACGGAGCTCGTCTAGCAGAGGTTTATTTAGTCTAGAGAGCTATATTTCTAATATTTTGTATATATTTCTACCATGTGAAGATGTGAAGACAACAAAGCCCCCGTCGAGTCTCCCGTGGACCCTAGATACATACATCAGTTCCCAGTGGTCCAGGTGGACACCACCTTGGGAACTAATGTATGTATAGAAGAATGGGTTCACAATAAGACAATTATATAAATTGCTAATAGGGAGAGTTTAATACTTGTATTGTAGGTAAATAAATAAATTAATATCTACTAAAACTCACACTACTTAAGCAGCTATTTAAATAAACCTCTCGAGATGGCCGACATTTTGAAACCATGACCATGGTTATCCAAAACGAGAGAAAAATAAAACAAGGGGAAATGAATGACTAAATAAGAAACTATTGAGTATATAATTTTTAGTTATTTTTTTTGTATTTGATGTAAGAGAATTACATTTCACTCAACTCAAACCTTCATACAGACGTAAAACACAGTAGTTCGGGATTTTTTGTTTGTGTGAAAGTAGAAAAGGAGGCGTCATTGCCAATTTTGGATGCCGTTTGCGTATACTTCGCCTTTACCCGGTCTAAATGTAGGGGTGAATGAGAGGGGGCGAGATGATGCGTTGTTAATATTACACGTTCATTTCGTCCCACTACTGCTGGGCACAGGCCTTCCTCATAGAGAAAGATAGGAGGAGTATGGGCCCACCACCACGATGTTGGTGGGTAGAAACGGTCGCGACAGCGACCGGGACCAACAGCTTAACGTGCCTTTCGAAGTACGGTGTTCGAGATCATAAAGTTTTAGTCACCCATCCACGGCCTGACCGTGGCGAAGGGAGCTTTATTTTAGTTCGAAAGCCAGAACGTACTATGGACTACGCCACAGAACTACTCAACGCGTAATAATACACAACAACTTAAAAAAATCATTTCTTTTTAATCAGTCGTCCCATAACTGACCCTCCACACTAAACCATGCAGTTCGTCATATATACGTCGCGATGTCGCGGGCAAAATAAATATTCGGCCGCGTAGAATAGTTACTTTGAGATAGTGTGATGTTATTAGCATACTCGTATAGCCTTCCTCAATAAATAGGCTATTCAACACTTAAAGATTTTTCAAATTCGAACAGTCACCTCAATTGGTGGACTCTATATTTTTAGAAGCAAAGTTCATAGTGGCGTAAAGTCCTTAATTTTTCTGGGAGGCGTTATTTAAATTTTTTAACAATCGCCTGCATGGCACCCGTACCCATGGGTATATCGGGATAAAAGGTAGCCTATGTTATTTTTCAGGCTCTAGACTATCTGTGTACTAAATTTCGGTTAAATAGGTTCAGCAGTTTTGTCGTGAAAGCGAGACAGACAGACAGACAGAGTTACTTTCGCATTTATAATATTAGTATGGATATTTATCAAATATACGTTTCTACATAAATAGTCATCACTAAATAAAGCTCTTCCGTCAATTATACTCGTGCGTCTGTCGGCGAAATCGATCACCACCCCTCGTAGCCCGTAGTGCGTAGTGTTGTAGCAAGTCTACGACGTAGCTGCTACGGGGAATTAATATTCATAATGTGGGTGAATGAACTGTTTTTTTAATGTTGTTTTTGGGTCTAATTGTATAGAACTCTGTTAGAGTCCTTGTGGCCAAATAGCCGAATACGTAACCGAGGGCGTTCGACTGGAATAATAGTTTATGTTATGAAAGTTAATAAAAAAAATAGTTTATATTATAAAAATTAAGTCAAAAATGGATATTTTTTCAATTATAAATAAAAGCTTTCACTTTATTCACTGAACAGCAAAGAAAAGGGGTCACTAAGTAAATCTTCAATACCTTCAAAAGTACTTGACCGAGCTTTATAAATTAAAGAATATCTAATGTCGCATAAAATGATTTATAAAACGTTTCCATTTATTTTTGATAATTGAAAATAATTAAAAATGTGAAAATACTGGAAATGTAAAATAATGGTCGTTTATCAATTTTGTGGCAAAAAATTCAAATCATTTATTTCCCGTTATTTTTAAATTTTACATGAAAATTGCTATAAATGTGGCTGTAAGATGTATTCTTCTTTATTCATCATTGACATAATCCCTGTAGAATGTGCAGGATCCTGACAATGCTTGAAGATAGGCGCAGTCATTAAAATATAGCGAATACTCCTGGTGGGACTCTTTTTCAAGTTCAACGAGAGCTCTAGCGTTTCCATACACAACAATCCAAGTTTGGAAGACCAGAAACAAGCAAAGCAGGGTGCATGAATGATGGGAGTGTCGCTATATGGTATCAACAGTTTTGAAAAATCGCTTTCTTGCGGTTGTCGAAGTAAAAAATCGGCATTTACCAGTTAAAGAAAAAAATCGGATACAGTGAGGCGCCGTTTAAGCAAATTTAACGACATAAGGACATGCAAATGAAAGTTTTAATTTCCAATATATCGATGAAAAGTAAGTACGGCACTAGCCAGCCTCCCTAAACTCTCAATAGGTGTTCCGCATCCTGTCTGGGATGTTTTAAAATGGCTCCCTGATTCTATTTTATGTTTTGCTCTGTGAAATGTTGCTGTGAAAACAGATCTGCACGTACAAGAGTAATTTTTTTATTTATTTATTTAACAATTTATTGTACACACACAAAAAAAATACAATAAGCAATACAAAAGAAGACAGGTAACCGAGTACAAAAGGTAGGGCTTATTCCTAATAGAAATGTCTTCCAACCCACCTGCGAAGGAAAAATGCTGAGGAGTAAACTGAGTCGCGTGTACTTAACAATATATACATATAAAATAAGAAATAAAATAAAATAATATATATAAATATATAAAATAAATAATATGTAAACAACATGTATGTATGTATGTACATGTATGTAACAACAACATTTAGTTAAATATTCACCTGTATCAGTGAGTTTACATACATTAATCACGACTATTGACTCTGCTGCGGTGTAACAGGCGTCGGGTCGTTGCATTCCCTTAAAATATGGTTGAACGAAGCGATGGCTGATTTATGTGTCATGCCTGTGAACAGGTGCCACTGTCGGTGTATGGTCATCTCATGCTTACCTAATGTGTAGAAATAACGGTATCAATGGAATTTTCTTTGAGACTGTATGGTATTATTTTCTTTATGATATATTTTAAACTACCTCTATTTTTAATGGAAAATGTGGTAAACTGCAGAATATATAGCTCAGATATTTATGTATGTTTACTTCTAAAACTTCAACGATGTTGTAGTTTATGACATTGGAAAAAAAACAACAATGTTGATTTAAAGGGAGGATAGAAACTTGCCGAGTTTCTTGCCCGATCTTCTTAGAACAAGGCCTCCTGGTAGTTTTGTGAATGGTTGGCATAGTTTATCACTTTCACGAAATTTTGTAAAATGCCTTTGACGTTCATAAAATGTTCATGAACTGCCCAATCATTTCGATTTTTCGAACGCAGTTCAATTAGGAATGAAATTGTCATAACATTTTACCAAAATGTTGACAACTGCCGCTCTGGCAGAGTCACGTAGCTAACGCCCTTATTGTGTAAGACATAAGAATAGTAACTCAATAACAATCCGATTGTTTACATTCTTTATCTCGTCTCGTTAGCCTTCTATAGTTTAACTAATATGTCACTGCTGATTTATCTTGAACCAAAACACTTG
The DNA here is from genome assembly GCA_910589355.1 of Parapoynx stratiotata. Taxonomy (NCBI): domain Eukaryota; kingdom Metazoa; phylum Arthropoda; class Insecta; order Lepidoptera; family Crambidae; genus Parapoynx; species Parapoynx stratiotata. Next base: position 12,339,680 of record OU342481.1, read on the forward strand.
TGTGATATTTTTTAAAACTGGTTTTGTGGCACCCTATTGACAATTACAGTATTATTACGTCATACCAGAAATGAATGATGTTAAAAGGCCTGTTGTACAGCATGGACGTAAAATTAATAAAAATTAACAACAGTGGAACATAAAATGTTACCCGGAAACCCTTCTAATTAGAATAATTAGGGATATTTAATGTCATTTAAAAATAGCACCCCCCCAACAGCATTGAACACGCGAAGAGGAAGTTAGCGTGGTCAACACGTTCAGTTTTTAGGGATAGTTGTTTAAAAAAGTAATAAAGTATGGTCATATCTTCTTCTTCTTTTTCCTGCCCTGTTCCCAATTATATTTGGGGTCGGCGCAACATGTCTTCCTCTTCCACTCTCCTCTATCACTCGTCAAGTCAACACTCACTCCCATCCTCATCACATCATCATTCACACAATCCATCCATCTTTTCTTTGGTCTTCCTCTCCCCACACGCCCATCCACTTTCAAATCCATAACTTTCCCGATGACATGATCATTCTCCCTTCTCATTACATGTCCATACCAAGAAAGTCGTTTTTCTCTCAGTTAATCAGCAATCGGGGCAATTTTCAGACTTCCTCTATATATTAATTCCTCACTCTATCCATTCTCGTCACACCACACATCCACCTTAACATTCGCATTTCAGCTACATGCAATCTTTGGTCAAAGATTGCATGTAGTCTTTCGTCAAAGTATGGTCATATATAATGTAAAAAATAAATAAATTATATAATAAATACCTTTTTGAAAATAATACGCAGTTTTAAGAGAAAAAACTTTATTTCCATGACTCCTTTGATAATTATACAACTTAACCTTTAGTCAAGTCTGACATTTGTATAAAAAAATATTTTATCGCAAGAAAAAATTACTTACGATAGAAAAAGAATATATATTCTTAATGATATTTGGGAATAACAGTTTTCATTCATTCATGACATATTACAATTGACTGCTTTCGCGGTGCTTTTGCCTAGTCTGTGACTAACCCACAGGGGATTATAGTCGTGATTATATGTAAGTATGTAATTAGAAAATACTTCCTAAAAAACTTTATTCCTCACTCGACTGTCCCCACACATAAGCACTCTAAACCGGGCACGCATCCGTCAAATAATTAATCAGCGTGGCTAAGTTGGGGTGCGAACCCTGCGCCACCCCTGTTAGCGGCCGCGACCGGCGCGTGTCATAACATAAATTGTGCAATTGTTCTCTATGACTTCTTGTAAACCACTCGAGATTTTGCTCTTTTTTGCTGCTCACTGCGAACAGGCCTCTTTGGTGCCAGTGTATTTAAAGTTATTCATTTCTATGATTTTGTGAAACAAAATAACAAGAGAATTGGTTGGTTAAGATTTAATGGTAAAAAGGATGTAAAAAGCAATTTCTGATACACACACAAAAGAACAATAGGTGACTTAAGTTACTACAAAATAACGAATAAACTGAAATGTTCTTTTTCACAGACTTTTTCAACATTCTGATGGAAGTAATAACTTCACTGTCCTATGAAGCACATGCAACTTAACAATGGATTTTTCTATTGTCTCGTTTTATACAGTGAAGTGCTTAAAATAAAGGAATGGTTGGGTTTAAGAAAAAAACAATATTTCGGGTTTTTTATATATTTAGAACAAGAAATGTATAGTTACAACCATTGAGGATATTAAATATCATATTGTAAAAACTATTGTATAAAGTGAAGAGAATGTGACATTTTTCATATTTTTTTTTCATTATTCAATTATAATTAATTCCAATAAATTAATAATTATAGACACATAAATTACGTGAAAATATTAATTAATAAATTACTTAAAAACAGCCAAGTAACCACTACGGATGTAAATATTTGGTTATTAATGCTTACGATAGGAATGAGTATTTTAAAAATTTCTATTCCGCATTTCAAAGAAAGACGGCTTTGTGAGCGTTTGTCAAAATGGCTTCGTTCTGTATATTTGGGTCGCGATAGCCGCGCGGAACCATTTTAAAAAACCTCATGTTTTACCTTAAACGATCTTATAAATAATTGGGAACAACATTGAATATTGGGGGTGGCCTCACACCTTCATCTGAGAGTAACTTCGACACCCTTGCAATTGACTCTGTCTGTCACCTTAATGTCAAGCTGACATCTGTCAGACGCCAGTGTGGGCGCCACCCCTAAACGACACTACCATTTGTTGTGCAAATTAAACTTCCTCACACAAGCTATAATGAAGTAGATGTATATTAACCGACACAATAAGTATATAGAGACAATAAGTACCTAATTAGGTACGTATATAACTAAATCGGATACGCTCAACACAGACACCTACCTCTTAATTTTACAATAATCATAAAAAGATGAAAAGAATTCAACACTGATTTTAATTTCGGAAGATCTTAGTTTTAATTTTTTAAGATTTTTCTATAAGTTTTATAAAATACGTATTTGTATCAAAGTGAAGTCAGCTTGCATGAAAAGGAAAGTGGCTGACCAATTTCTTTCATAATCTCATTTTAATTATAAATATCATTGCTTTCATTGTCTAGTACACCTTAACATTGAAGTTGGTAAAATACTTATTCAATACTTTATTTTTGAGAACCTTATTTATCTTACGATGCACTTTGTCTAATTATTCCCTATCCTTACACTCGAGTCAGTTGGAAGTTTGGATGCGTTTATTATATCTCCAAATAGAAAATGTACGCGAAGACCATGAAAAGTTTCAATGTTATTCATTCTTCCCTTGATCTCTAAATGTGATTATGAACACTGACTACAGTTATGATCTAGGAGTATCACATGCTACTCTGCACGGAGCAGTTCGTTCCCATTGCGCTCGCTCAAATAATATCAAAATAATCTTATTTATAGTTTAGGCCTGCGTGCTCGCACGAAATAACTGAACCAATGGCGATCGAGAATTCGAAACGTGACATTTGCTTGGCTGCCGACGACCGCCGACGGCAGCCGACGCAGTGGGAACAAACTTGGTGTATGCAGTTAAAGAGGAATCAACACCGAAAAACGAATACCTAATAAATAGACAGTGAAATTGATATTACATGATATTTTTTTCATAATTATTATTTTTTAAATTCGAAACTATTGGTTATTTAATTCAATAATTCGCTCACCCGAAGTTGTACCGCCGTTGGATGTTTATTTACATATTTATTGCAATCTGCTATTTACCCGTCGTTACAGTTGCGTGGACGCGTCAAATGCTACATTCCGGTTCAAAAGAACCGGTTTTAATATATTTTTAATTAATTAATTATTGCTTCTCACTCCGGATCTGTTTTTCACTGTCTATAATGATTTAGGGGGAAAACATAAGGTGCTGATGGGTGTGGGGGGTTCCCCGCGGCGTGAAGCGCGCTATGTTCTCCCCCTTAGTGACGATGACCACACGATAAGGAAGCGTCGGACGCTGCGGCTATACATTATAAAACCGAAATACAATCTAAAGCTACACTTACAAGAAACAGATCCAAAATACGAGGAAGTACGTACGATGAGCAATGCGGATTATTGAAATTGGTTAATTTTATAACGATAGCCTGCAGCTCGAGGGCGTTGTGCAATGAACTCATGTTATATTTTAATAGAATTTTGACGTATGAAGTAATAGTAACACATTTAGTCGATGTCTCGAGTATTCTACGGCGTGAAAAATATTTCAACGGCGACGATCGTCTGATGGCGTCCTGTCGCTCGCTGTCGAGTTAGACGTAATAATTGAGCTTTGACTAGAATATGTCGACGACTAAATCTCCAGCAGAGCTGCCAGGCATTATTGAAATATTTTTACGTGTAGAATATTTAACTTACGTATTTTATTTCCTATGGAAGATTTCATTTCTTCATTTGTGTCTTAACTATGGGAATGGCGTCGGGCCCGGCCGCACGGTGTGTTTGTGCTCGCGGCTGAGAGCAAGGCCATTCCTATCACTAACACCACAATGTCGCTTACACACGATTGCTAAAACGCTAAATGCTTTTCAACCGTTACAGCACTATGTATCACCGTTCATTACCTGGACTGGACACGCAATTACATCGGAAACTTCTTATTACATATGGGCATACCGTCTGTATGCTTGACACAGGTACAGAATAAAGAAACTTAGTTTTATCAGTACTTCTGCAAGGAGCACGAGCGTAACTTAGTTACAGACTCTTAAAGCGACGTTATGTATTGCTCATGAATGATTTCAGACATCCTTTGTCCCGTGATTCACTTATATGTTTAACCTTTATTTATTAATTACGATCAATCGTCACATGTAGTTTTATTTTTGCTAATCTCACAGCCTCAATGTCAATTAGCCTATGCGTATTAAGAGTATTGTTTCTGTGTTGCCAATTAATTACTTTTAATTTTTTAACATTATTTTTTAATTTCATAAAAAATGCATCAAAACACCGTTCAAAAAGTAGCCGTTATGTTATTGATAATAGGTCTGTTTATCCCTTGCCACTTCGTGGGGTTCGTTTCAGTCGAAGCATATCTACAATGCTACGAAACGGTAGCTCCTGTAGATATACCGTCGATATCCAAGGCTCTAATAACTTTGTTTCAAAATGGCGTTAGGTATTTCGAAATATTAAAAAAGTGTGTAGATTTAATATGTGAACTTACTGCTTGAGTGTGTAAGCAGTCAAAACATCATAACTTCTTTGGTTAAGAAGTATGGAAACAACAAATGCATTTTATAGGAAATTAAGCAGTTATGAATTAGTTATTAGCGCCTTGGGAACAAAAAATATTATTATTAGAACGTTTTGCCGTCGACCACTTACACCTATGAAGATATGATTTACAGTATATTAAAATACATATAAAAATATTAAGATGTAACGTATTCGTCCATAGTGGTTTAAAATTTCACAATATATTTATTATTGCTTCTCCCGTTTCGTACACTAACGGGCATACACCCTCTACACTATTGAGCACTATTATATTAATTTATCATTATTATTTTTTAATAATTATTACCGAAACATGAAGGGAGCACGCAAAACATTCTAATAATAACTGTGACAAACTTTACCTAGCGCGTTTACAACAATCACAATCCAAAATATTTGCGAATCTTCACTTCACAATAATTATTATATTACCTAAATAGTCGATGATTTCTCAGTTAATACTTTGGTGTTCTATGTTTCGATCCAAGCAACAGGTCACATAAGAACTTCACATAACTCTGAAATCAGTTTAACTAACCGAGGTGTTAACGAGACGTCTCGCGACGTCTTAATTTTGCCCTAATAAATAAACCGATTTACACCCACCGTCCGAATATATTAAATTATATTATATAAGTAAATGACACACCTAATTTGGATATACATAAGTTAAATACAATTGCACATACACTAAATAATAAAGAGTTATCCTAAGAACATATAATGCGTAAAATAGTTACCGCGTCCCACATAGACTGTCGCAACTATCCAAAATATTTAATATTAAAATGTCGGCACGAGCCTGACTAGATAAGAGAATCTTACTGAGACGATAACACAAAACACAACAACTAGGACACTACTATAGTATGTAGAGGTTGGCATTGTGCTCCCGCGGCCTCCTCAGCCAACCTAATAATATTAGAATTAATTTAAGAATTAAACCGAACATTCAATCGGCTGCGGCCGTCACTGCGTTCGTTCACAACTGACTTCATTAGACGTTAATAAACTGACGCACTGACGGACGAAGACCGCAACTCACAATTTTGTCTAAATTAAATACAGTTAACTATCAATAAAAAGTAATAAGACTAATATGGAATGTCAAGCGTTCAAGCCGATCAAAAATTAAGCGAAAGGAATTTTTTTTAAGATTTCTTAATTGAATAAAATGAAGGATAATGTCCTCGCGCATGACAGCGCGGGTAAATTTAGTTTACAATAAATAGCAGCGGGGCGGCGCGACCCGCTGCAACGCCTCTTCGAGTCATTTGTTTAATATATTTTTAATAAATTACTGGCTATTAGTTATTGCACGTTTTACATTCATAATAAATATATTTAATACTTGTAAACTTTAATCTCCATCTTTGGTATGTAATGAGTACCTATTTAATATCTGAAATGTTACAAAACTGTTTTTACATATATTAAGTATATATATTTTTTACAAAAATCGTAGGGTCGTTAGGACGGCACGATATTAAATATATCCAAGTTCGATGTTCATATAGGTCTTTGTCGGGTCATCTGCGGCTGTATGGCGTGTGATTACGCGGCGAGAATACAATTATTATTTTTAAACAACTTTTTTTCTATTTACAAATTTCCATTTAGCCTAGGACAATTAAAGCCTACTTCGAATAGACGCAGGGTCGCATCCATACATTATTATAATAGCAGGTACCGATCATATGTTTGGACATCGATCCGCGGACCGACGTCGTTACGCTAGGGTATGCACCATTGTCCCGCGAACGGACTCTCTCGTGGCCGCGGCGATCGTGCGTCCCGCTCTGGCGGCCGTGCGCGAGCGGGACAGCCGCGGCCGCCCCGCTCATCGATCGGCCGCGCCCCGCTCATCTCGGAGCCCCAGCCGGGGGCGGACGCCGAATCTCCACTTTATCCAAAGATCTTTTTCCGATTTTACATTTTTTTTCTAAAATTTTATCAAAACCTATCACAGTTTTTGATTAGTTTTCATCCTTAAGTTTAATATATGATTAAAATATACGTATAGATAATATATATTTTTCCAATCTTTAACAATATAACACTATTTTACTTCGATTAGGTGCCCGGGCAGCCGGTCTAGCGGAGTCCTCGACTTTGGCAACTCTGGTGCTCTCTGGCCTCACCGCGTCCGTCAAAATACTTAACACGATATGGTCGCATATAAAATTGGAGCGTAGCATTAGGTTATTATTGCTAATATTATTTATTATATTCGAAAACTATTTCTCGATAACCACAACCGTTCATAAGCGAAGTTTAATATCATTATTTTGTTATTGAATATTACCAATATGTATAGATGTTACGCCTTGCCAGTGTTCCGAGTCGGGCATTTGATGCCCTCAGTTGGGCTACGTATCGCGTGCTCGGGCGGCCGTTCGTTCAGCGCCCGCCCTCCGGACCTGCGCGCTGCTCAGTTCCGCCATTTTGATATCCCGAAACGTACTTAACCCAATTCTGCGCGGCTACACACCGCCGTAACATATACACATATATGCGCACGAAACGGCCGGTCACGCCGAACAAAGGGCCACCGCACAGGAGCGAGACAAAACATCCGCTAGTTACAAGTAATATACAAAGGTCCGTACCATCGCTGCGGCCGATGGGGCGGCGGGGCATGTATGGGTGCGCGCCTGCGGTGCCGTCCTAGCGGCCGGCGCGGGGGCCGCTTAGATGGTCTTGATCTTGTTGGTCTTGAAGGAGACCTGCAGCACGCGGTTGCCGAGCGTGTACCCGTTGAGCGACTGGATGGCGACCACCGCCTCGTCGTAGTTGGTCATGGTGATGAAGCCGTAGCCCTTGCACTTGTTGGTCTGCAGGTCGCGGATCACCTTGACGCTCTGCACCGCGCCGAAGGGCCCGAAAAGCTGCCAGAGCACGTTCTCCTCGGTCTCGGGCGCCAGGTTGTACACGAAGATGCACCACTCGGAGCCCACGGCGCCGGGCAGCACGCCGCCCAGCAGCTCGCCGGCCAGCGGGCTGTAGCGCTGCAGCCCCTTGTTGATGGCCAGCAGCGACTTGCCCGAGCTGAAGCGGCCCAGGGGCGCGGGGAAGCGCAGCGCCGCCGGCAGGTAGGCGGCCAGCGGCGCCAGCGCCTTGCCGTTGTTGCTCGGGTTGTTGGCGAACTTCACCGTGATCGGCTCCGTGGCGCCCTTCGGCACGGTGCCGTTCAGCTCCTGGATGGCGCGCTCCGCCTCCACGCGCTGGTCGAAGCGGATGAAGCCCACGCCCTTGGACAGGCCCTGCTCGCCTCCCGTAAACGGCCGCCCGCCCGAGTTCTCGCACAGGATGCGCGACGTGATGATGCGCCCGTACGGGCTGAAAAGCCGCTCCAGCTCCGTCTGCGTCATGGTCTTGGGCAGACCGGACACGTACAGGTTGGCGCCCTTGATGGCCTCGCTGCTGGGCCGCGCGTACGACACCTTGATTGTCTTGTTCTGCAGCCGGAGCCCGTTGAGCGTGGCGATGGCCTTCTCCGCATCCTCGGGCCGGTGGTAGTTGACAAACGCGTACCCGAGGCTCTGTCCGCCGCCGTGCAGCGCGTGGTTGAGCGCGTCCGGAAACGCCGCCCCTTTGTTCCGGATCAGCTTGCACGACTCCACTTCCCCGATGCTGGAGAACAGGCTGCGGATCTCCTCCTGCGTCATGCTCTGCGGCAGGTAGTTGATGATGAGGTTGGTCTTGGACTCCTCGCCCGAGCCGTTTTGCTGTTCACTGTCACCCTTCGACATGGTGGCGGCTCAAATCATAAACGGAAAGAACGAAAGGGAAACGAAAAACGCGGTAAAATAAAACACGGCACGTCCGCTTCGGATGAGCGCGCGAGCGTCAATGCTCGGCGGGCGGCGCGGCGCGCGCACGGGGCTCGTATCGACCGCCCTTACATAACGCGGTTCGTTCACCCCCGGCTGGTATAGTGTCCGAAAAAACCAGATACACCCCGGCCGGATCGATCCCGGCCCGGGCGTAACTAGGTTCCGTATCTGCGAACAAAGCCCCGGTACATGCGAGTCCCGGCCATTACGTTTCTTCTAAGTATGTCAGCCACCAGCTCTGGTTCACTGGAGCGTGTTACCACTACAACTAAAAGATGCTCTCAATAATTTTAGTCCGATATATCTTTGCGAGGTTCATTCATCATAACTGTTGTAATCTGATAGGGGCTTTAGGCTTACGGAAGTAAGGCTTACGGAAAAAATATATCCATTGTTCTTTTTATGAGATTAAATTAAAATATCACAACCTTTTTGTTTAGCTGTTTCAAAGGCCTTTAAATCAGAGAGAAGAGAAGACAAAGTACAAGACAGAGTCAAAATCTCTATTTTATTATAATATCTCTATTTTATTATAATATTCACAAATTGCCATCTGTATATTTGGTCCTTACCTATGAAATTGGTGTTTTGTATGGAGATTTTGGGGATGTCTGCATTTTCCATACTAACATTTTATCAGTTTTCTTCACAACGACAAATCCAGAGATAATAATATTTGGCATGTATCACTAGACAAGCTTTAGCAATATGTGTGTGAACACGCTTAATAAAAATTATTCATCGTTTTTATGTTAATGCAAATCAAATGATGTATTCGGGAGGTAGATAAAAATAATTGTCTTTGTGTCTAATTTTAACACAATTAAACTTACAAAAAATTATCAAATTAAATAATACGAGCTCAAATATATGGTCTATTTTTAGAAGAGGCAATTATTTTATAAGAATGTTCTGAAACTTAATAGTTACGGACAAATTGCTTAACCAGAATAAAAACACCAATTTTTATAATTCTTGTATAATTTCATAAGCCCACAAGCCAAGAGGTTAAAACATTGTTAAAATACATAAGACAGAATTTAATCTATTTTTAGACATGTTTAAGAATACGTAACATTATTTTCGTAAAGGTCTGGTCACTAAGCCTCACATACTCGTTATTCTAAACGTTACTAACAATAAAGTACTAAATGTCGGCGAAAATGTCTGGAATACAGTTTGAGCTTGGCTTTTGTAATTATAATACATAGATTACTAGTTTAATATATATCAACAATAGTGCGATCGAAGCTTTAAATACAATAATAATTAATTGCTGTTAGAAAGTTTCAGGAAATAAAAAATGCACGCATGGAAAATAGGCAGTTTCATACTTTACTTATCTTATTAAACAAAATATAATATATTTTTAGCTTAAAACAACTACGCAAAGTAAAAATAATAACAGATTTTACAACATACACACCGTATGAAATTAATGAAATCCATACTATATTAATTAATTTTTTTAAAGATTTGTACCTAACCTCTATTTAACCTGAGATAGGGTATTCTAGTTCAGGTTTTAAATTTTATTTAGCTTCTAGTGTTTAAACATAAGCAAATATTTTGTGAATTATGCTTATTAATAGAGTTTATTATAGTTATATTAATTATAAGGCCCGGTTGTTTTGCAGAAGTGCTTATAAATATTGTAATAGGTACTAGGATATTATCACAAAAGCAAAACGGATGAAAAATATAACTAGCTAAACAAACGAGGAAGTGGGTAAACAAAGAAACGAAGATTGTAAAAATTGACGACCACTGTGTCTGAGATACGGTTTTAATGCGTCGTCGCCATCTTTCTGGTCTCGAGTTCTTATCCGCGGTTTATATTATATTATGAGCGCGTGCTTATTCTAAACGATATAATTTAAGATGTACCGCAAACTTTTTGTTTCTTATTCTGCTTTTTTTTCCAGCCCTGTCCTGTTCCCAATTCTTACCCTCAGGTTTAAGTTAGAATTAATCACTGTTGTTTGTGACAAATGTGATCTTAGGGAACACAGTGCTTCTGGACGCTGCCTTCTTCTTCGAGGATTACAGGCGTGATTGAATGTGTTTAGATATACGAGTACCTTTTTAATTACTCATGAGTAATTAACGAGTAATAATAATTGTGTAATGGGCTGTTGCCACCATGCTGGCTAAATGCGAGATGGTGGGTAGAAATTATTGCAATAGCGACCGGGACTGTCGGCTTAACGCGCTAAAGCACGGAGGAGCTCGAGACCAAAAAGTTTTGGTCACCCATCCAATGACATACCATGGGGGCGAGTAGCTTTGTTTTCAATATCGAATGTCAAAACGTACTAAGTTAACGAGTTCCTAGATAACTAGTCCACTGCCAAGCTGTAAAAGTTCCAAGTTATATTAAACAGCGCAAGCGGGCGTTAGAAATATTTTGCAAGTCAAATACTTAGCCTTCGGCTTTCAGCCAATTTTGGTTTAAATTTCCTTCTCTCGAGAATTGCTGCTCGGAATTTTGATTGTAAATTAAAAAGTTTGAGACGACAAACGTAATATATGGGACAGTTATTACCTTTGTTATAAATTAATTACAATTATAATAACATAATAACCCATCTCTTCGTGGGGTCTCTTGGGGGTCGTAAAAGGCGACTAATGGACATAGAACTGCTCAACAATCCATAGCTTATAGCGGCGACGGGCTCACCACCTGTCACGCTGAGTGCAGTCACTGCTTGGTGATTCGCGGACTATGGCAATGGACTACTTTTGCGGTGGTTTTGCCTAGTCTCTGACTAAGCCTTAGGGGGTAATAGTCGTGATTATATGTATGTATGTATGTAAAATAACAGTAAGTTGACTGACGAAGTTTTGTCAAATAAACTTTTTTTAATAGTTATTCCGTCAAGCTGATTCGATTTTTTTGTAAGCTGAAAATAAAACCCTAGTGTAAGTTGTCATTCAAACATTCAACTTTTTTATTTGCGTTAAGAAGCTCAATTTCTATTGGAAACGTGAAAAGTGCCCACCTAACGGAAAGTAGCTAAAATCACGATTTCTGTATAGAAATTGAGCGTCTGTACTTCTTTAAATTTTTACTCTAGCTGTGGCCGTGACGTCGTTCAAGTCGTTAATATTGTTTTAACGCCATTTTCCTCCAGTAAAAGAGACATTGAACCCCCATATCAAATTTTCGTCAATCTGCCTCGTATTATGGTGGTCTCATAAGTACCCGACCTAACTTGGATATGATAGTATTTAAAATTATCATCGTATTAAAATAAATTAAAAATGTGAAAAAAAGAGCAACCCTCGAGTTTCTGGCTCGCTCTTCTCGGGGATGTCTGCGTTCCGAGCGAGTGGTAGATTCACTTATTTATAAATTGACGTTTTTAAGTGTTTGTATATCAAGCCTATAAAATAAGGATTTGATTGATTGATTGATATAAACAATCCATTTAGATTATGTTTCAAGCCCGAAGACGATATGTTGCTCGTTATTTTTGGCAGCCCTTTTAATGTTGACATTTTCGGGCAATTAGGGAAAATAGAGAAAATTGGTTATTTTATGTGACATAATATTTTTAATTATTATTATTTAACTATTTATTGTACACAAAAGGAAAATTGAGAATAAACAATACATAAAATAAAAAGACGAGTACAAAAGGTAGTGGTTATTTCTAATAGATATATCTTCCAGCCCAGCTGCTGTAGGAGAAATGCTGAGAAGTAGACTGAGTCGCGTATACTAAACACAAAAGCTGAACGGGGTTGTTCTCTGGGGGAGTCTGCTCCTTCGTTTACAAAAGCCTATTGCCGTTACCGTACAATATAAAAAAATCCAGAACCACTCATTTGTAAATCAAATCATTTTCCAACAGCCAGCACAGATGTTATACACCAAATAAATACTATCTGCTGTCCGAGCGTTTCCACTTACGTATATCATAGAAACAACGAGCTAAAGTATCCTAATTTATATATGCCTACATAATGTTAATAATTGCCCATTATGGAATCCACTATTTTTATACTGGTCTTGCCAAACACAATCATAAGACTCATTGTAATTTATGCAGATGTTATAACACTGTTCAACCCACCCCACACTAATATACCCTCAAAACCCGATTCATTTAGAATAAATCGTTTTTCAGTATGACCACTGTAATTTTTATGTTGATTGAGAACATATATATGTTTAATTACACAAAAAGTCCTGATTAATTGCTGTTGGTTTTGGGGCGAACAATGTATGGACGCTGAGCAATGTCCTTTTGGGTAGCAGAGTTTTAACGAGTCTGTACGAGCTGCCAAGTTGAGCACCGCAGTGGTCGACCAGATGAGGTGACGAATCCAGACATGGTGAAAAAAGAACACAAAACAGTACTAGATGACTGTTAACCAGAAGTGCACGAGCTAGCAGACATAGTAGGCATTTCAAAAAGTACTATATAAAGAAAATTTGAAAATGAGCAAGCTGTGTGTGTGCAAGATGGTTGCCGCGATTTGCTCACACTTAAGTAAAACCTGTGTCGTGAAAATGTTTCGATTGAGTGTTTAGCAAGGTTTTACAGTTAAAAAGCAATTTTTTGCGTAGTTTCGTAATCAGGGGTTAAACATGGGTCCACCATATCACATCCGAAATAAAAAAAACAACCAAAACAAAGGACTCAAAAGGGGGAACCGCCTCCAAAGCAGGAGAAAACTTTTCACCTGTTGGCAAGGTCATGGGGTCGATTTTTTTAAGATGTGCTTTGGATAATTTTTATTGACTATCTTAGAAAGAATAATCATATTTTGCCACGAAGAAAGTGCTGTTTCGTCAAGTCAATGCAGCAGTCTGATATTTTATTAAAATTTATGAATTGAAGATTGAATTCCTTCCCATGCACACTATTCGTCAGATTTAGCCCCTCGGCTTTTAAAATGGCCCGAATGTCCAAGATTTTATAACGATGAAGAAGTGATAGAGTGAAGTTCATAGTTAATTTTGGAGTGATAGACAGGTCTATTTTGAAAACGGGCATCAAAGTTATTGGGCACCCCTGGGAAAAGTGTGAAGAGCTGAAAATTATTATGTTGAAGAATATCGACCACAGAGATATACATATATTGTAAAATAAACTTTAAATGTCGTTTTATAACGAGAAAACTATTTCTTTAGAGTATTTCATAAAATAAACTCAATGTGTTGCTCTGTAATAAAAGATTTATTTTATTCGTAAACGTTCGACAATAACAAACAATAATAAACAGTTAAACAATAATTCTTACCTGTAATAAAAGAAACGACATTTAAAGTTTATATTACAATTAAAAGTTATTTTAGATTAATACACAAAATATTTTATTTTCACTCTTTGTTATTTATGCTGTCATGGCAACCGTAAGTTATACGTATCTCAACCTAAACTATTTTGACAGTACTCACTAAATTAAAAATAAACAAAGAAATTAAATAAATACTTTTTCTTTACATACATTTATATAGATAACGCAAATGCATCTTCTGCGCGTGTTCGAAAACCACGACCAAACGTCGGGATTGGCCGCTGTTAATTGTCTACGTGCATCCGAATGGCTGCAAAAAAAAAATGCCTCGTTGTGTGATCATTGGTGGAGGAGCATCGGCGGCATCGGTATTTTTCAATCAGTTTGGATTCCCCGTCTCTAAATTACGGTTGTGACGTCACAGTATACGTTAAAAAGTTGCCACGCTTGGTTTCAATACAAATAATTATACTTGCGTTATATGTAAATGTATATCTGTGGTCTAGACCCACCTTTCCTTAGTAATGATTTAACTATTTGTATATTTACGTTTATATCTATGTGATTGGAGTTGAGGAGTTTATAAATAAGCTCTCGTCCAATTTAGTAAGCACGCCTAATATATGGTTATAACAAGAGAATGGTTTATGCATAACTAAAAACTTGCCCGGCCTGTAGCGCCGCAATTTAAATGGTAATTAGGATTCTATGCTGTATATTTTAAAACTTCCTAAAAAGTGAAGGGTACACTTTGTGATTTACCTCCTTAGTTGCGATAGTTACAGGCAATATACGTGGGTCGCCGGTTCGAACCCCAAAAGATACGTTCAAAAGAAGTTTGACCAGTAGAGTTTTATAGGAGACGTTATCTAAAAATAAAAAAACTTTACACATGACTAAAATAGGGGTAAAAAAGAACGAAATAGGAAATTATTCATTATTATTCAGTGGTCAAGAGGTCACAAGATCGATCCCCCGCCTGTACCACTGAGTTTGAATCAACCTTAACGTCGGGGTACAGTTCGTTGAGGAATTCGGTGGCAAACTTTAAATACCTTCGCCATGGTCAGACCGTGGATGGGTGACCAAAACTTTAATGATCTCGAGATCCTCCGTGCTTCGGAAGGCACTTTAAGCCGTTGGTCCCGGTTACTATTGCGACCGTTTCTACCCACGAACTGGCGGTGTACGGCCCATACTCCTCATGTGCTTCTCCATGAGGAAGGCCTGTGCCCAACAGCATATAGGCTGACAGTTTATTGAGAATATTGCCTCAGTGTACGGCACCAGGCTCGCTGCCTGATAATAAATAAATAATAAATAAATAATAAATTAATAATAAATAAATAATAAATAAATATCCTCAGACATTCACACCTATCAACTAGTCCTATTATAAGCAACTAAATGCTGCTTGTGTTACGGATACTAGATGACGGACAAATATATTTTAGTAGATAAATACATATAATTATTGAGAATATACATAATATAATACATATATAATGAACATCCAAGACTGGAGAACAAATGTCTGAAAATTCATCACCCAAACACTTGCCTCCACTGGGGATCGAACCCTGGACCTCTCGAGATGGCGACGCCTTGAGACCGGCGTACAGACCACTCGGCCACGGAGGTCGTCAGGTCTGATACATGGAGACTTATCATATTTGGAGGAATATGTGTGACAAAAAATTTAAAAAAATAGTTTTTGGTATTTTACCCCCTTTTCATCCCTCTGACTTGGTTTTAAGCATTTTTTTTCCTATGTACAGACATACGACCTCTACAGTTTTATTATATGTATAGATTACACCGTTGTCTATTCTTTCGGGGTTAGAGTCGTGATGAATGATATTATGTTGTCGCAATAACTGTATACCTACCTACTATTTCTGTGTAATGTAGGTGTTCCTGGCACATATACGGGTAAAAGTATGAAATTGCTGATATTCTTGTGTACATTTATATTTATACCTTTTACAGAAAAATAAATGGAAATTAATTTTTATTGTATTTAACTTTGATCATATCGCTCTTGGTTACATACATATCGAACTATAAAAAAACTCCTTTTAAACAAAATAAATACCTTCCCAGAACAATATTTTATTTCTTTCTCTAATAGAGTATTTTCTGGATTTTAGTGGTTTGGTTTTTGAAGGCGGTTCCCTTTTTAAAAAAAGTTTTTTTAGGTTTTTTCATAAACCTTTTACTGATTTTTTTATTTCATACTTCTTAGTGTTAGTGTGTGTGTGTATTTCGTTTACTTTACGTTTTCGGTGATTTTTTTCGGCTTATATACTAAAACATTCTTCTAAATGTAAGAAAACGATCGCGAGACAATCGCGAACAAACATACATACATACAGGTCAAACTGAGGACGAGGTATCCTAATAAAACATTTTCTTTCCACTTTTAATTTTACCACTTTTTCGGCGTTATTTATCTACATATTGGTACCAAATTTCAGCTTTGTAGTGCTAACGGTCTCTGATATTATCCGCGGACGGACAGACAGACGGACTTGGCGAAACTATAAGGTTCTTAGTTGACTACGGAACCCTAAAAAATAGTATATAAAACCTTCAATTACACGGCAATTACATACTAACTTTAATATTATTGAAGTTAAAAATATTAAAGTTTTATTACAAGAACAAAAAATAATTAAAGAACATGAAATAGAACGGAAAATACTGAGAGATTTATTGAAGCAAGAAATAGAATAACGCAAAAAAATCATCTTGCTAGCACATTTGCGAAAACCTCCCAAAGGAAAATATTTCAGTACACGTTCCTAAAAAGCACCCCTTGTAAGGTTCAAGCGAATTTATCCTCTATCCTAGTAAAATATAAAGGGCATATTCCCATGCCACGTGTAAAGAGGAAATTACATTTACCCACACATTGTTGAGCCAATTTCGACTTTAACCCGGCTATTTTCGACTCATTTTCCTTGGTGAACACTCAAAGAATTTATTTGATCAAGGTTATGTATCCTTCAAGTGTAAAACCGACCGTAACTCAGTAGCTTTAAGGTGCTAAATTGAGTGTAAATGTGTTTAAGGGCTACCGAGATGTACTTTTACAGGCGGTAAAGAAGGTGGAAGCGCGTTTCCATTGGCCGATTTATAAATAGAAATAATTGTGTTTGCGGTTTATTCTCTTAGGATGTTAGCGTTTGAAGATAATTATCGTACATAATTATCATCACCCCTATATCCCCGAAGGGGTAGGCAGAGGTCCTACGTGAAGTCCATAACCACTCTGTAATTCAAACCAAAACTGATGTTACAATAATTATCACTAAACGCTATTTATATCTTGTGTTATTTAAACCTGAAACTAAATAAAAATATTTCAATTTGAATTGGATTAAATCCATACTAATATTATAAATGCGAAAGTAACTCTGTCTATCTGTCTTGCTATCACGTCAAAACTACTAAACCGATTCAATTGAAATTAGGTACGCAGATAGTCTAGAGCCTGAGAAAGGACAAAGGCTACTTTTTATTCCGATATTCCCATGGGAACGGGTATGGCGCAGGTGTAACCGAGGTTATCATATCTGCTCGACCGAGTATAATGTGACATATTCTTCCGTCAAAATGTAATTTCATTTCGAATCTTAAAATTTCTCGGCATTATAAAATAATGACACAACAACCTGCACGACAACAGAGATTTATCACCATGACAATAATTAATCAGATGACAATGCCACAGCACCAACAACAAATGTTATTTTCATTATTTTACATCTCTCATGTTCGGTAAGTAGGTCCTTAATACCCCCAGATGCGGGTTGTAAGTGATCAATTATCGCCCTAGGTTAATAATGTAGCTAGAAACGCCCTAGCGCGGTAAGTAATTAAAAAAAAACTCTTTCAAAAAGTTCGCGTACATCTAACCATCTTACTGGTACTAGACATCATGCATTCAGCCCAATGACAAAAGAGGTCGCTTCGCTATTTTCATCAATTTTGAATATCGAACGGCGAAGCTAAATTTAGTTCTTGAAAATAAATTTATTTATTCTTGTGACAAAAGGGGTCGCTTCGCTATTTTCATCAATTTTAAATATCGAACGGCGAATCTAAATTTAGTTCTTGAAAATAAATTTATTTATTCTTGTAATGCCTTTTTTCCACTAACCTCACAATCGAGATGTAAAGCAGAGTAGTTAGCTCAAGTGTAAGCATCAATTGCACCCTCGAACTATAAGCGCCCTCGCTGCGCTCGTGCGCCTTAATATCTCGGGCTGCAATTGATGCCTTACAGCCTCAGAGTAAACAGAACTGGAGTAGCCTTTGTCTAACATTCCCCTCTGCCAAATGCACAAGCATTGGATGCTTGCACGTTTAATAAAACTAGTTGAGCCGCCATTTTGACAGCCATAACATTGTAAACGTTGCGGCGAACAGAGCTCCCGCAAAAATGCCTGCCTGTGCTGTTTCTTGTTGTAAAAATAAATAGAAAACATCGAGTATGCTAAAAGATGGTGTCACCTTTTATTTGTAATTATAATTTTTAAGATTCATGATTATTTACTTCATTATTTCTTGTTTTAGAATTCTACGATTTCAAATTTCGAGCGCTAGTCTCGTGGGGAGTGCGGCTGTGACGTTGTCAAAACGCACACCCCACGTGACTATTTTAAGCGTGTGTATGCGTGAAATTTAAATTTGTGTGTCGAATTATGCATGTGTGCATTTGTAAGAACGGCTGGCTTTGAGTGTAGTGGTAACCTCACCCCCCGCAAGAAATGGCAGAAAAAAATGTTTGAGAAATTGACTAATGGCTACTCCAGTTCTGTTTACTCTGAGCTTACAGCCCTTGGCTACTAATCTACTATTAATAATTACCTAAAAGTTTTAGTTCAACTATTAACAATCAACATTTTGCTAATAAGAGCTAGGAATGTAATGTTGAGCACTTTGTAAAATAAACAATGCAGTGTTAACAAACACACAAAAACCATTTTGTAAACTTTTATCGGCGTTAAATCGATAGCCATGTGAACGACGTCGCGGGCGCAGCTAGTGCTAAATAAAGGGTAATAATAACGTAGGGGGAACGTACTACCGGATACCTCAATCTACTCGTTTTATTTAAACTAGTATAAACTTGTTCGATTCAAAATATTGGGTCCTTACCTATGAAATTGGTGTTTTTTTCTCTCTTAGTATTTTGTCTGTAACTATTAAGATTCAGAGTATTCCTAAAAAAAAATTATCTCGTCTAAAAATAGACTATATTTTTGAGCTCTTTTGATTTGTTTTGATAATTTGTAAGTTTAATTGTGTTAAAATTGGACTCAGAGACAACTCTTTTTAAGTGCCTCCCGAATACTTCATTTTATTTGCATTCACTTAAAAACGATGAATAATTTTTATGAAGTGTGATAATACACATATTACTAAAGCTTGTCTTATGATACATGCCAAATATTATTATCTTTGTCGTTGTGAAGAAAACTGATGAAATGTTAGTATGTAAAATGCAGACATCCCCAAAATCTCCATACAAAACACCAATTTCATAGGTAAGGACCTAATATTACAATATTTTTGATTTATTCGCAAAAAACCTTAGGTGACCTTCACTTGGGGATTTCCCCCTACAGATTTTTGGTTATATTCTTTATTTTTGTAACACAACACAAACGAACATAAATATGCCAGTTTTATTTGTCTAATGGTAATTTAATAGTGATAAATAACTGTTACCATTTGGATCTACAATAACATAAAAAAAAACTTAAACCTGTTTTCTTCCAATTGTAATTCAAATACTCAAAGTAGCATTTGACCTCTTCTCACAAAGAGTCGTGTCTCACCACACCCAAGCCGTGCGACAATGGACCCGCGCAAAGGGTGGCACCCTCCCGAACATCCCTCTTCCTGCCACTTGTCACTGTATACAGGTCAATGACCCGGTAGCCATGTTATATCTAATATAGTAGGCCAATCTTTGTTACTGGTGATTGTGTAGTTTAGGCCCTAACCTATGAAATTGGTGTTTTGTATGGAGATTTTGGGGAATTCTGCATTTTCCATACTAAAATTTTTTCAGTTTTCTTTACAACGACAAATCCAAAGATAATAATATTTGGCATCTATCATTAGACAAGCTTTAGTAATATGCATAATATCACACTTCATATAAATTATTAAATATTTTTAAGTGAATGCAAATAAAATGATGTATTCGGGAGGCACTTAAAAAGAGTTGTCTCCGTGTCCAATTTTAACACAATTAAACTTACAACAAATTATCAAAACAAATTAAAAGAGCTCAAAAATATAGTCTATTTTTAGACGAGGTAATTATTTTTTAGGAATAATCTGAATCTTAATAGTTACAGACAAAATACTAAGAGAGAAAAAAAACACCAATTTTATAGGTAAGGACCCAATATTTAGAAGTTTTTCATGAGGAGCTGGTTAGTTTGGTGGTTTGTTTGGCTTTAGACGGTGAAAACAAGCAGTGGATGGGTGACCACACCTTTGTGATCTCGAGCTCCTCCCTGCTTCGGAAAGCACGTTAAGCCTTTGGTCCCGGTCACTATTGCGACTGTTTCTACCTACCAAGCCGCTTTGGGCCAGCGTGGTGGTGTTACGGCCCATACTCCTTTAGGAAGACCTGTGCGCAGTAATGGGACGTATATAGACCGAGGACAGGAAGCCTTTAGGCCCGTATTACGGAACAAAACTCAAGCGTAGATCTCTGCTTGAGCACTGTTAGAGAGGGATGGCGCTATTGATCCCACACAGCGCCATCCTTTTTTAACTGCGCTCAAGCAGAGATCTACGCTTGAGTTTGGTTCTGTAATACGAGCCTTAGACTAGCCACAAACACTCAATAGGTAATATTGTCAAAAATAAAAAAAATAGTAAAATTGACAATAATGAGTCAATATAAGTTACCGCACACAATACAATATCGCAATACAGGCTACACATACGCAAAATTTTAATATGCACATTATTGGCAATATTATTGTGTTTCCGGCTAGCTTCACGGACGTCTCCAAATACGTAAGTTAGTGGAAAACACTTGGTATCAATCGTGGCTGGTATACGATGGTACAAAGTCTCGGAACGGGCTCGAACAGGCGCTCCTAGCAGACATTCTCTTATGTTGGAGAAAATCCACCAAACGAAACATCCAAACAAAAATGATTTACTTTTGATACAAATACGTTAACTCAATGCTTACATTATTTTTTACGCATTTGAGATTAGCGGAATGTAATATTAAAAATTATTTTTGGTGCAACACGCAACACGAACTTATTCGAAAAATCTACATAAATAATTTTTTGACTTTTATAAATAAGTTGGCGCCGATTTCAAATTTCAAACGCAGTATACGGTTCTTTTGCGTGTTTTTCACCACAGAACAATAAAAACATTTTTTATGGTTCTGTGTTTTTCACACTCTAAATACCTGAGCTAAATACGGATGGATGGATACTGCTTCAATGCAAAGAGTTAAAATGCACGAAAATTATTTTACTCTAATAAAAAAGAACAACAAATTTTTATTGATATTAACATTAAAATAAACTAAATCATTTATTTAGCTAGAAGGGCAATAATGTATAACTTAAAAACACATTCGTTATTATACTATTTCTTAAAATAGAAAAAAATATCTCAGATCTCAGACAGTAAATAAGAAGCAGTGCCAACACAAGAGACATTACATTGGAAAATAAGCATGACTGTTGCATAGCAACGTAATAGTTCATTATTGAAGTAAACGTTCATTAGCACATTTTTCTTGTCGTGTCTTCGGCATATTTTTACAAAATTACCAGATTTTTACCAGTTTACCACTTTTTCTACTACAAACAGAGAATATTATAGGGAAGTAATTAATTGGGCAGCCATTAAATTATTTGCGACAAAATGGTCAGTCGAAAAATCATTAGGGCAGCAAAAAAATATTTTGTTAGCAATATAATTATTTGGGCAGTAAAATAATTAGTTGAGCTGCAAAATAATTATTTGGGCGGCAATATAATAATATATTGGGTCCTTACCTATGAAATTGGTGTTTTTATTCTGTCTTAGTATTTTGTGTGTAACTATTAAGATTTAGAGTATTACTAAAAAATAATTACCTCGTCTAAAAATAGACTATATTTTTGAGGTCTTTTGATTTGTTTTGATAATTTGTTGTAAGTTTAATTGTGTTAAAATTAGACACGGAGACAACTCTTTGTAAGTGCCTCCCGAATATATCATTTTATTTGCATTCACTTAAAAACGATAAATAATTTTTATGAAGTGTGATATTACACATATCAATAAAGCTTGTCTAATGATAATGCCAAATATTATTATCTCTGGATTTGTCGTTGTGAAGAAAACTGATAAAATGTTACTATGGAAAATGCTGAATTCCCCAAAATCTCCATACAAAACACCAATTTCATTGGTAAGGACCATATTCTGATAGATATTAGGTTATGGTTCCTTTTTAATGACCCTCATTAACAATATTTGTGTCATCAAAACTTATTAAAATATATTAAACAATTTGGCAGCACAGAAAACATTTGAGTTAGTTCCTTTAAGTTCTGACAAATTAGAAATAATATTGCTGCCCATAAGTGGCTGCCCAATTAGTTATTTTAGCTGACCAATTGTATTTTTTTCTGTCCAAAACTCGAATATTTTGCTGACTGTTAAAATAACACCTAAATTTATAATCTACAATTTTACAAAACATTTTTTAAACCCTTGTTTTGGTGCCAGAGCCGCCACCCCAACTTATTAGCATAAAAACCGAGGGCCTACTATTACATTATTAAAATGTTATGTTAATCAGTCATAACTCTTTGCACCCTTATCTCAAGCATTTAAGGCTTAATTTTGCATAAAATATTGTAAATAGCTTAATATGTCGTGATTTAAAGTCCCACTGACCTGACCCTCTAAAAACTGTCCCACTGAACGAACTTTTGTCTCTTCCTATTGTATTAAATCTAAAAGTGACAGGTAGTGTTTAGGTTTAATGACTTTTTTTATTATGACTTTCTCGCTATGGGGTGCAATGGACCAAGCTTTTTTGGCACTGGGGTGCACGCACCTTTATGTCATGTAATGTCAATGTGACAGCGAATTTACATCTGATTGTGACAATCTTGTGATAATGTGACATTAGATTGATGCCGCGTTCAGGGGCATGTCATGTTTTTAATGCAATTTCTGTGTTCTTAGACTGTGCCAAAATATATTGTTTTATCGTGTAGCCTAACGAAGCTGGGTTTGGTTTCCGATGGGGACAGATGTTTATGTGATTCATGACATGGCCCCATGGCATTTACATGGATAAAGCAAGAATAACGATTTGTATTGAAACCAAGCGTGTCAACTTTATAACGCCTACTGTGACGTCAGAGCCGGGAAATCCAAACTGATTGGATAAAACCGATGCCGTCGATGCGCCTCCACCAATTAACTCTTTCATTAACTCTTATCTTAATTGCACATAAACCAAAAAAAAACGTATATAAAAAACAGAAGTATACAAGGGAGGACTTAATCTTTAATAGGGATATCTTCCAGTCAACCCGTCACAGGTGTGACGCTCGTCAATTATCACATAACGAGGCATTTTTTTGTTTTTGCAGCCATTAGGGCGTGTTCAGACTAGTTAGCAGCGGCCAACCCCGACGTTTGGTCGGGATTTTCGGAAGTATATGCGCAGTATATGCGTGTGCGTCATCCATATAAATTTTCGCTAAACCGCCAAATAGGTCATAAAATTAAGAAATCGAAAAAGGCTTGATGCCAAACAATATTTTACAGTATTTTTCATCAATAACCGAAATTTTATTCAAAAATAGCTTATTAAGGTCGCTTCAGTTTTTATAGATTCTTTTAGAATTTGTCTAAATTTTTAAAACGCCAATGCGCCATAAAAGTTCTCTGATTGACATGAAACCTGTACAGAACGAATGAGAACAATCAGACCTTTTGTTTGGCTAAACTCATTGTCGTCAAATGTGGCGCTTTAGCGATGTTAAAATCAAAATCAAAAATAATTTTATTTCATAGGCCAAGTTTGGCACTTAAAATCGTCAACATTTTACATATTATGCATTTTACAAAATAAATAAATATGAAGTGATTAGAGACCATTGCATTAAAGTTAATTACCGCGAGCGCTTGTAGCAAGAACATCCAAATTATCTTTCCGCAGTCGATATCATTATTTGTCGGTTGTCGTACTAGGGCTGGTCAGTTTACCACAAATAGTTAACATAATAATGGTTTTATGGTTTAAATCTTAAGTATTTTGACACTTGTGTATTCGTATTTGAGGTTGCCTGTACATGTATGTAATTTTTAATGATATATACTGCTATAAATTTAATATTTCATCAAATAAATTATAATCAATTATTTATGATTTACAAAAGCCAACATTATTGCTATTTAAAGGTGTTAAACGAAGGTTCTATTACAGATAAAATGTAATAGAAATAGCTTTTTGTTTTATATATCACGTTTACTATTGTCCTAATAATAGAATTGTTTCTATGAGAGCGTTTATGCACTTTTGGCAACGCTCACTTCCCCATGTCATACTGCATGCAGAAAACATCCGAAGCTAATCATCTTGCTGTGCAATAGCCAACCTTAGTTTCATATCATAGCGTTATTTTTACATTGTCCTACAAAAGCTGACATTTCAACTACATGCCCGAGACGAGAATAAAACAGTACGCGATAATCGGTCAGATGGACTCTGAATTTAGAATAGTCCGCTCGCTTCTAAGCCGGATAGTCTAAAGTGTCTTCATGTGTGCATCCGTGAAAAATGAATTCCAAAAAAAGTAAAAATAAAAACCGTCCAAATAAGCCTACAAATCCTAGTCCACCACAAAAAAATGAGCCCCTAGTGACTGAAAAAGCTGAAGAAGTAACTTCAGCAGACAAGCCCGAAGCTATTCCAAGTGTCGCAGAACGCGTACCGGAAATAATTACTGAAGTTATTCCACCTGTGAGTGAAAGTGTTATCAAAGATGAGGATTCACCTAAAAAACCGAAGCGGAATAGAGGTAAGAAAAAGAAACCAGAAATAGATGAAACAGATAACCAGGAAAACCAACCCCAAGAAGAATTCAAACTCGAAGGTGCTGAAGCTCTCCAATTAATAATCTTAGACGAACCTACCTTAACCCCGAGTGCCCGTAAAAAGAAAAATAAAAACAAAAAACCTATTGAATCTGAACAGAAACATATAGAGAAGACTGAGGATGTAATTACAGAACCGAAAATAGAAGAGAAAGAAACTAAAGTGCTCACATCGAAAGAAGTAGAAAGTGTATCTACTTCTCAATGTGATAATCCATCTGACCCTGAGGCAACACAAAAGAAGAAAAATAAGAAGAAGAAAAATCTTACAGATTCTGAAAAATCTGAAAAAGGTGATGATGTCACTTGCACTGCTGCTTTTCAGAAATTAATAAAAGATGATAAGGCAGCTGAACAAAAAGAGACCAGTGAAGTCAGTAATAAAAATAAAGCTAAGGCTGAAGTTGAAAAGAGTGTTGTTGTAATTCCGCCAGTTACAGTCAAGGAAGATAAATCAAAGGACCCAGTAAAAGAACTTGCAGAATTATCCAAGCAATCTATTGATGATATCGCCTATGAAGCCACCAATAAAAATAAAAAGAAAAATAAGAAAGATGAAAAGAATCTACCAAAAAAAGATGATTCCAGTCGAGGAACTGAAATAATATTAATCGATGACTATTCCATACAAACATCTACATCAAAAGAAGTAGACATCGATAAAAGTAAATCAACTGCAGTGGAAGAACCACAAAAGAAGGAATTAACACCTGAGCGATTGGGTTTAGAAACTATCATTCTTACAGATGATATAAGTGATAAAGATTTGTTTGAAGCAGCTATTAAAAATAAAAAGAAAAACAAAAAAGATAAAAAAAATCCTCCAAAAGACTTGCAAGGACTGGGTGTAGGCTCTGATTTAAGTCGAGAAGCTGAAATAATATTAATCGATGACTATGCCATACAAACACCTACTCCAAAAGATGTACACATTGATAAAACTGAATCAACTACAGTGGAAGAACCACCAAAGAAGGAATTAACACCTGAGCGATTAGGTTTAGAAACTATTATTCTTACAGATGATATAAGTGATAAAGATTTTTTTGAAACTGCAAATAAAAACAAAAAGAAAAATAAGAAAGATAAAAAGAATCCTCCAAGAGACTTGCAAGGAATAGGCGAAGGCTTTGATTTGAGTCGAGAAGCTGAAATAATATTAATCGATGACTATGCCACACAAACATCTACTCCAAAAGATGTAGACGTCGACAAAACAGAATCAACTATAGTGGAAGAACCACAAAAGAAGGAATTAACACCTGAAAAATTGGGCTTAGAAACTATTATTCTTACAGATGATATAAAAAATCAAGATGCCTTTGAAGCTGCCAATAAAAACAAAAAGAAAAACAAGAAAGATAAAAAGAATACAAAAGACGATGAGTTGCAGGGTATGAATAAATGCTTTGAGTTGAGTCGAGAAGCTGAAATAATATTAATAGATGACTATGCCATACAAACATCTACCCCAAAAGATGTACACATTGATAAAGTTGAATCAACTACTGTGGAAGAACCACATAAGAAGGAATTAACACCAGAGCGATTGTGTTTGGAAACAATTATTCTTACAGATGATACGGGTGATAAAAATACTTTCGAAACTGCCAGTAAAAATAAAAAGAAAAACAAGAAAGATAAGAAGAATCCACCAAAAGACGATAATTTGCAAGGAATGGATAAGTCCTCGGATTTGAGTCGAGAAGCTGAAATAATTTTAATCGATGACTATGCCATACAATCAGCTAGTCCCAAAGATACGCAAGTTCATAAAATTGATACGACCATAGCCGGAAAAGAACATCAAATGAAAGAATTATTATCAGAACCATTGGGCTTGGAAACCATTATACTTCAAGAGGAAGTTGGAACTTCTAAAGCTGTAATAGCTAAACCAGTAGAAAGGAAACACAAAGGAAAGGGTCAGGATCAAAATAAAGAATCAGTATCTAAAAGTACCACTGAAGACAAAAAAATCGAAGGTGAAGACATTACACAAGAGCGTATCCTTTCACAAGATCAATCAACTAAAAGTAAGCCAGAAGTTGTTAAGCCTCCAGAAATATTTAAAAGTAACGAAAAACCTGCTTCGACATTAGAGGAAAAAACTACCGACAATAAGAAATTGGTTGTAAATATTCCACCACCCGCTTGTGAAATGGGTAAAAAGCGAAAAAAATCTCCTAAGCCAATGAAATCTGATATAGCTGCTAAGCTTGAGACAGATTTACATCTTACAAAAATTGATGCACCTCCCAGGCGTGATGAAACGGACAAAATAACACCCACTGTTATTGATGTGTCTATCAAGGGCGAGTTTAAGCAAGAAAAGCCAGAAAAAGATACAAAAAAATCTGAAACTAAACTGGAGAAGGCACTTGAATCAGAACCTTCAGCAGAAGCACAGCAAAAGGATAACAAAACTGATGACCATAAAGGTAAAAAGAAAAGGAAGAAGTCTCCGAAATTGCCAGAAACAATCGAAATTGATAAGAAAAACATAATCGAAGGACAACCACTACCTCAACTACATGAAAATATACAAGATGCGAAGGATGATTCTAAAGGAAAGAGCGTTGTTTTGCCTGCTCAGACAGACCTAAAAACTAGTAGCCCCAAAGCTGAAGATGCTGAAGGAACTGTATTGGCACCAGATATACAATACCCACGAGCGATAAGCCATGATCCAACTGACGGTAACAATAATATGGCAATCCAAGAAATTTTTATTATGGACGATTCTAATTTACAGATGTCTGTTGATGTCTCAGAGATGCCCTTCATTCAAGGTTCCGGAATAACTCCTACAATGACACCTGAACTTCTCATAATTGGCAATGTAACAAAAGATGCTGAACCCAAAAATAAGAAACCAATTGAACAGGAAAAGACAGACTTAAAATCGAAAATGATAGAGGTAAATCAAGACATGGAAGAGTTGAGGCTGTCAATTGAAAGGTCATTAGCTGAGTTTACGTCAATTGAAAAAGGTGAACAGGAGAACGTGGAGAAAGAATTTGCGGATAAAATATTGCACATTACTGAAGAAGCAGATGTTAAGCCTCGTATGCCTAGTGAACTAGCTGTAAAGTCATCAGACGAAACTCGAAATGATGAAGTAACTGAAAAATTGGAATTATCAACAGATAAAAACAAAACTACTGTTGCTCAATCCTGTGAAAAGTCAGCTGTAATAGAACCAGAATATATGGCTCAACCAATTAGAATATCGACTGAGGATATTCCATTAGCCATCCCTTTAGGTGAATCTTTACTGCCATTAGAAACTATTATATATACAGAGACCCCTCCTGTTTGTCCTTCAAGAAAAGAAAATAAGAATAAAGGTAAAAATAAAAAGAAAGGAAAACACGAAGTTGCAGTTGTAGCAGCCACTACAACAGGGGGCGTTTCAACGCCCACTGCGTCCTCGACTGATACAAGTGAAGTTGTAAAGGATGAAAAAAGTAAAAAGGATGACACAAAATCAGACAAAAAAACTGAAAGTACCCAAGAAAAAGGGAAGCAACAGTCTGCCACTTTGGCAGATGATAATAAGAATATACAAACGGAACGTGATTTATTGCAGACGGTTGAAGATTTTGAACCAATCGAAAGTTTCGAAGACGCCATGACATCTAGTGTAGATGATATAAATAAAACATTTGAAATGATTGCCAATGATGCAAATCGAACGATTGAAGGTTCACACGTCAACCCTGAAATTAGCATCACAGTGCCAAAAGAAGATAAAAAACAAATAAAAAAAGATGATATAGTTAACCCTGTTTCGCCGCCAAAAAACTTGTTAGGCCATCCCGATATTCCTGTACCATCGAATAGAATTGATTACAAAAAAGAAAAGAATAAACCGCCGAACGAAACATTAGCAAAAGTTAAAATAAAAGATGCGATTGAAATTGAAGCGAAAAGAGAATCAAAGGAATCTCAGACTGAAAACATTCGGAAATTTATGAAAAACAAATCGATGGACGAATCTTTCTCATTAACGACGAATGAGAATGAAGAATTTATTTACAAGTATAGTTTCAGAAAGGTTTTTCTACAAAGCGCCTGTCATGTTTGCAAGAAGGAATTGAAGCAAGCGAGGGTTCCATGTAGCTATTGCAACATAGTGTTCTACTGCAATTCAAAACATAAGGACGACGATTGGCCTCAGCATCAAGCTCTCTGTTTCGCTGTTTCTACTATAGCTCATTTGAAAGGTAAAAATTAAACCGCTTCTTTTCCAATCTAAAAGAGCTATTTTGCTGCCTCACAATTTTACAAAACCTAACTTGTGAAATTACCAGTTCGTTAAATAGCACGATGACGTCATGTTATAGTAGAATACAAAAACAATTCCATGGAGCGGTTGGCATAATTTGACATTTATATGAGTGTTAATACTTAATCTGACAAACTAATTTGACTATTGACATGACCAACGCGATTTCAAGCTCGTTTCCACCTTCGGCATCATCGTCACTTACCATCAGGTGAGATGAAGGCCAAGAGCTTACCTGTCATAAATAAAAATAAATTGAGCTAGTGATCCGCTCATTCAAGAGGTCACGGGTTCGATCCCACCGCCTGTACCACTGAGTTTGAATAAGAGTTATGTACAGTTGATTGTGAATATCGCTTGCCTCACATTGTGCCATGGCAACCAGACCCACCCCTTTAACATGGGGGCTCAACATATCAGGCGAAATGTGAGTGTTGGTGTTGGGATAGAGACGTGATGATATGTCATTTAACTTTACAATATCTCGCAGACCAGAAGCACATCTACGCCGACTCAAAGGATATATCGGGGCAGAACTACCGTCTGCTAAGGATGCAGATGATCGTGTCGTGTGAGAAGGTGCTAAAGCGGCGGCTGGCGCCCTGGGAGCAGGAGGCGCTGCTGTATCCGAGGGTCTGTGCCGATATGTGCTGCCGGGAGTGGCGGCAGAATAAGCTCTTGGACTGTGATGGGTGTGGGCAGGTTCGATTTTTAAGATAATTCGATAAACTTGACCCATTTATGGTTGTGTAGGAGATACAATGAGACCACTCGTAGCGCGTATGGCACGTATAAATTCTAGAAGTACACTGGCGGTAAAGTTTCACAATTATTACTATCAAAAGACTGGCATTCAAAGTATAAAATATGACATACTAAGATCTTGGAGTTTAGGTCCGACAAGGATATGTGATGAATATAGTTTCATATAGGAAGTTCTATTTATTTTTTGTAGGTTCGCTGATTTTGATTTTGTGGACCGATTTTCGGAATTCTTTTTATTCATGTTCTGAGAAGAACGGGTAAAAAACTCAGCAAGGATTTCAGTTTGACGTATTCCATTTTCCAGATATCATACTGCGCTGACCACCCCGACCACTTCCCCAAGACCCACCAACGCTGGTGCAAGTCCTACTCGCTGTACAGCAAGCTGGTGTGCTACCAGCAGACCCAGGGCCGCCTGGAGCCGAAGCTGCCTGGCAAGGTCATGGTGGACTACCGCATACCTGACAAGATGAATGAGGTGCTCGCTTCCATGTATGAGGAAAAGATTGGTGAGCGTTTTTTGTAATTAGTCTTTTATTACACTCAGTCTTCGATTTCGTAGCCAAAGCGAACACTAGGCCAACATGCTCCTCAAAACATAGCTACTTTCGCCATGGTCAGTCCTTGTTTGGGTGACCTTTGTGACCCCGACTTCCTCCGTGCTTCGGAAGGCACGTTAAGTCGTTGGTCCCAGATGATATTGCAACCGTTTCTATCAATAAATCCGCATTGGGCTAGTACGGGCCATACTATATGAGGATATATGTACACTTATGGAGTATGGGCCGTATTCTATAAGACACAGAATCTTGCTGTGAGCCGTATAAAGCCTAATTGCAAAAAAACGAGTGAAGAATACCCATAGAATACCCAAGAATTGTCAGTTCTTGCGGTGACCTTCATCTTCGAATATGACTTAACCTCTCAATGATCAGAAAACCAGACACAATAGACACATAATATTAGCGAACACCGGTGCTCGCTAGAGTGGTTAGTGATATTTTATCTGACTGATTAAAGTCTTGTTCTAGATATGAATGACATGCAGTACGCAGCTCTCACACAGATCGCCACAGCCCCCCTGACGGCTGCTTACAGCTACCAGACGAACAACGACGTAGCCATACACACCAACGGCATTCGAAAGGTAACTATTGTTCTGTTGCAGGGATAGCCAAGTTGGGACGGACGGACGACACTACTCATTCAACTGTAAGTGGTTACTAAATCGATCCAAACGGCACCAGTTGGAATTAAACTTAAATAGTGCTTACTGCACGCCTCACACTTTTCCCGGCGCATGACAACAAGCTCGCTCCTGGCACATAAGGACTTAGCATATTGGGCATAATGTATTCTAAAATGAGATGAGATGAAATGAAAGCTTGTTTTGATGCTATGTACCATGCGCAGTGTGAGGGAAGTAAGTAAGAAGTACTAAGTAGGTTCTTTGGTTTATTAATCCTCAGAAGTCAACCTGCACGATCCACGTGGTAGGAGCAGAGTTGCAGTACGAGGCTGATGCCCTGAACAAGTGGGAGGTGTTCTTTCTCCACCTGCTGCCGAGGGTCAAGGAACTGGTCGTGGTCCTCATAGCTACCGACCTCAACCCTTCCAACCTACCTTTGGAGCTGCTGAGCAAAGTCAAGTAAGAACAGTTTTATAGACCACAAGCGCAGCCACGAAATTCTCTACAAAACACTCCACAGTTCAGTCAACTGTGGAATTTATAGGAATGTACAATAAAGGAAACCTTTTGGAGCTCTTTCACGAACAAAGAGATTCGTCGTCCTCAGCTTACATACGTCCCACTGCTGGGCACAGGCTTTCTTCATGAACAAGCACAGCACAAGAGGAGTATGGGCCGTAACACCACCACGCTGGCTCAATGCGGGTTTGTGTGTAGAAACGGTTGTAATAGCGCCCGGGACCAACGGCTAACGTGATCTCGAACTCCTCCGTGCCTCGGAGGAATTCGAGATCACAAAGTTTTGATCACCCATCCACGGCCTGACCGTGACGAAGGTGGTTTGTTTCTGTATCGGCACCCAAAGCGTATTAACCACAACGTCACCGAGCTCATCAAGATAAGAGATTCAGGCACTCATTTTTTGTATGGTATTTCCTCAGTCTCACAAAATAGGTTATTTTAAAAGGGGCGTGGCAAGGGACCTAATTTTCCCAACAAGGTGGGGGGTCCTAGGGCTGCTGCTCTGTGGCCCTAACTATCTCCGAAAGAAAAAACCGCCCAGTCATCTGCTGAAGAAAAAAAATTCTACACGTTGTAAATTTTCATTTTGTAAGTGAGCCTGTGATGAGTGTTATATTTTTTTAAAATTTTCAGGTTATGTGAGAACTGCCGGATGAACAACCGTAAGATTGTGTTTAACTTTCAAGACAGGAAGACGTACCACGAGTATTGTAATTCTGATGAATATATACAACCAAATATAGGTACGTAACGGAAAAATATACCGTGCATTCTCTTTTTAAGAAGATTACTTAACGTTTTTATCATGATCTCATCCTGTTACGTTAGCTATAATATCCTACGAGGAATCTGAAAATCTCGCCATAATGATGGAACTAATTCATTTTAATAACAGCAGAATAGATCCGTCAATTTCATTTTGAAATGTCAACTGCCACGTAAATATTATCTAGATAATAATATATATAATATAGATAATAATAGTTTAATATCCGTTGTTTCTGTGCGTTGTGATGATGCTCAGGATGTTGAAATTCGCTTTTATTTTTATTGAATAATACGATTGTGGAAAATTAAAAAAAAGTTCTTGGTGTTGCAATAACAAGAACATTTCGGTCGCCCTCAGAGCTAGTATTCCTGGCCAAGAATAGTATAGTAAAGATTATGTTTTTTTTTTCAGTGTGCGCATTTAACGCAAGCATCAGCCGCTCAACCCTTTACAGCAAGGACCCTTGGCCATCAACCATCAACTCCATCCTCAAACAACGGGTCCCTTTCCTCATCACCTCCTACACCATCAACGAAATCCACAGAGACCTGTCTCGTATCAAAGAGTGCGCTGAACACAGCTACAACGTGATCGTCCAGCCGAAGAACAACAACTTCGCCAGCGTCAGACCCGATAGGAATTTCATATCGGACGATGAGATGCCTCTGTTGTTCAAAAATTATTGCTGTTTGCTTGTCTGCGGTGTTTGTTAAGTTTTGTTTGTTGGATTAAATATTGAATTAATGTTTTGGGTTTCCTTTGCTATCCTTTTGAAAAGTGACAAGTTAAAGTTAAATAAATTTTTTGCATTTGAATTTTTCTATTTCTTTTTTATATTTTATTTGTTCGAATTTCAACAGTTAACAAAAATCTTTTTATTTATTTAAAGATGGCGCAATTTAGACAAAAAAAAAAACAAAAATGAGCGATTTTTTTTTTAAACTCCTCATGTTGAATGTTTATTACTTTTCAGCACTTTTTTAAGACGTTGATGTAAAGCGGGGGTAGAAACTTGGTTGTTTTGTCAACGGATGTCACAGTAATTCTCTTTCACGGCACGTAAAATATTTTGGACATTCGTATTCAAGTGCTAACGTATCTAAAATTAAATGTTCTTGAATTTGAACTATCGAAAGTGGTACGTGAAGACATCTCGGACATTGTGTGGTGTAACGCAATAAGAATTTTACTAGAGTGCTCAGCGAATAATTCGAGGCTTCGAGTACGTGCTAGTCTTCTAATTTTCCGACATGGTTCCGATGCAGCGGCTATACCATTGAGGAAGACACCTCTTGCAGATTGTCCAGGTAAGTGGGTGTTTAGATAGCTCATTGGTATTTAAAGTCACAAGTTTTTGTAGACTTTTATCCAGTATTTAACGTTTATGTTTTTTACCATCAGGTAGTGTGGAGTCATTTGCTTAGCTTTTTATATAAAAAAAGATATGTTCCCGTTATTTAGGCCATTCACATCAGATTTATTAATTCATTTGCAAGTGTTCAACCTTGTCTAAAATTTCTTTAACGAAAGGGATTTTAGATGTTTTTCTATGTTCAAATTATTAAAAAAGATTGTGACTGTACGTTTCTTAATAATTTAGTAAACGATATGGAAATAATGATACAAAAATAAATTAGTTTCAACATCAATTTAATTCTCGAATTAAAAATAATCATATTTACAAAAATTTACTCTAAAATATATACACTCTATATCACAGATAAATTATCGATATTATTTACAAAGTTTGGAAGAACACCTTTTTAATTAGACATAGATTACAAAGAGAAGTTGACAGTGAGAATAGAGATAATGATATAGTTGCGGCATCTTCCGGTGTAGGGAGTCGAACCGCCGACCTACACAAAGAAGTATATACAATACACGACAATGAAAAGAATCTCAAGAAAAAAATACAAGCAGATTAATATACGTAACGGTCTAGACTCCCGTGAAAAAATGACAATCCCTTATTTACACCAGAAAACCTGATGTAATAAGCAATTTATTAATTAAAATATCCAACTGAGGAGTTCCTAGCTAAGATGGGCTTAAGACTCCTTAGTAGTAATACGTAGCATAGAATCAGTAGTAGTAATAAACTACAACACTGGACGATATTTAAAATAACAGGTAAAACTCTATGTCCACATTTTAATTCCAAAACTAATACAAAGTTCATAGAGAATTGAACTTAAATAGTGGAACATTACGAATTGAAATCCGCTTGTATATGAGTACACATGAAAATTAGGTAAAAACAGAATCAATATATTAAAGGATAGTGATAGTGCGTTGCCAGTCACCACAGTGCTATTAGAAGACTAAAGAGTCCAGTATAAAGTAGATTATATACATTCACATCGTTTTAATAAAGAAAGTCATCTTTTAATTGATGATTTAGAAATTATGAATAGTATCGGTAACTGGCTTTAATTAATTATTAATTATACTGGAACCTTTAGCAGATTAAATAAAAAAACCAAGAAAACAATAACAGTTAGACAAATGGTGTAATAAGTAATTAGAGGTTAAAAAGTTACAACAGTGAAGTAATTAAAGTAACTATTAATAAACCAACGCAACGCATATAGTATTAGTCGAAAATAAATATGTTAGTTAATCCACATCCAGTTAAGGAATCCTCCACACAATGTTTCAGTAATAATTTAAAAAGTCATGCCACAAAATTAAGTCTTTATAGGGTTGGTATTTTAAAACTCTTTATCATAATATTCACTGGATTTTATTCAATACTTTTAGGCTGTCTACCAAAATTTAACTAGTTACGCAATAAATAATTTATTACGCTTGGATTGGTCATTTCTAAATTCAATACAATTAACACCGTTTCAATAGACATTATTACGATCAACATATTCAAATTGTCTTACGAAATGCGTAAAATCTATGATCAACAATGTATTCTTAATTTCTTTGATGACAACATTATTAAGAAATAATTACAGTACAAAATACGCTTTTGATTTTCTGTCTTTCTGTTAATCGTTCGTTACAAAATAAAAACTCTACTTAGAAAAATAAAAAGTTTAAAAATTTGCAGGTTATGTATGGTGAAATAAATATTTAGTA
This sequence comes from Parapoynx stratiotata, assembly GCA_910589355.1. Taxonomy (NCBI): domain Eukaryota; kingdom Metazoa; phylum Arthropoda; class Insecta; order Lepidoptera; family Crambidae; genus Parapoynx; species Parapoynx stratiotata. The sequence goes on from OU342481.1 coordinate 12,375,284, forward strand.
AAATGGTAACAAAAATTCATGCTATGCGTGTATAAACGGATGCTGTCAATATAATACAACAACCTGTCTTGCTCCGTTCGTACTTGCTACTCCAAACGATACTTCTACGAAATCTTTATCATATTCAGGGTCTACGATAATTCCACTCTCTGTTGTCATGGTCCTATCAGTACTTGTACTCGGTACCGTTTCTCCCGTTACTTCTTCCAAAGAATTTTCTTTAAATGCAACATTGTCATCCGATACCTTATTATCTCCAGTTAGTGAAATTTCACTTAATGGTTTTATTTTTCCACCTTTACTTATAATTTCAATAATAGATAGAGTTGCGTTTCCCAAACTATCGCTTTCAAGGCCTTCTGATGAATCCTTTATTTTTTCTGTAGTCGTGAAAACTTCGTCTTCATTCGAAATCAAAAATAGTTTATCCGAATGAAAACCTTTAATTTCGCTCCTAGATTCTGTATTTGTATAATTTGATTCAATAGTTTCAACTGGTTTTTTAAGAATATTTAGGATACTATAAATATGAGTAGGATTTGTTGAACTTGAATTACTATCTACTTGACTAGTATCATTATCTAAAGAGTCGTATACGTCATCATAAGTAATACTTGTCTCTAAAAGATTTTGTGTAATATTATCTGCAGTCGTAGTAGAGTCACTGCTCTGTTCAAAATTTGACGAACTATCTATGGTATCTAAAGTTTCTAAAAATCTATTAAAGTTTGCTAAGATATTGGCTGTTTCATTTTTAACTTCAAACAAAGAGTTATCTTTATCTGTTGTAGAAGTATCGTCTAAGCTTATATTAATTTTATTACTAATTGTGGTGGGATATACTCTAGTGGTAAAAATTGGTGGGATAGTAGTCGGAGAGATAGCAGTGGAATTAGTAGTATCCATACTACTAAAGCTAGTTGTTTCAATTAAAGGAATGACTGTCCTTTGGTCTTCCTGTGAAAAGTCTATAGGATTTTTAGTTGTGATACTATCCACAGCCATAATATTAACTTCAGAACTATTATCTACTATTTCATTTAAAGCTGTAGTAGTAACTAAACTTGAATTTTGTACATTTTCCTGATTTATATTTGCAATATTAGCCAGAGTATTGAAGACTTTATCCGCCTCTTTTCCATAAACTAACAAATTATAGAAGAGGTTGATTAGTGAATTTTTTCTAATACTAATAAATTGCGACTTTTCATCTTCAATGTTCGAGCTGTTATTTTTGATTTCAGATTCCACAAACTGTACGATTTCTTGCGTTATATTATCACGTGTTAATTTTTCCTCTGTACTGATATAAGTTTCGGTGGAACTAGTAACATTGTTAATTAAATGATCTTTAAGTATAGGCCGCCATGTGGTGAATCCTGTATAATCTGTAGTATTTTTGCTATTTTTATTAAGTGCATTTTTAGTATATTTTGCTATGCTGGGTCCTAGAATTTCTTCTGTGTATTTTAAGAGTTCTTGGCATTTGTCAACGGTGTTGACGTCGTTTGAGCTGCCCCAGATAACGAACCCGGACGCGTTGGATGTGTAAAGCGTTTCCAGAATTGCGTCGAGATCCTCCTGAAACACGGGAAACGGCAATTAGTGGTCGAGTTTATTGATGTGAATTAGTTTTAATTGGGTCAATGTTGCGGTATCGTTGGAGAACCGAATGTTGGTACTAGGTGAGTCATTAACAAAATAACAACTGTGTGTTTTTAACAGATTTTTTTTTAACAATTTAACAGATTTTGCTTTTATGATATACTGATTTTAACAGGATAAAAACTTTGGGAACTTTCGAAAAATTCTTTATAATATACTACAAAACAATTTAAATAATAAAGTATGTATTCATTAATTATTATGACAGTGTCGGGAGCCAATGATCATGCCACCGGAAAGTTATGAACAACTGTTAGTTGTTCTTTTGTACGTGTGGGGAGTGGAAGTATGAAGAAAAGATGGATGGGAATTGACAGTATGACAGATGAAATGTTGAAAAAAGGAGTGAGTGGCGAAATGGCGAGTGGTAGGAGAGGTGGAGTAAGATATTATTAGGCTGCGTTGACCCCAAATAAAAGTGGGAACACGATAGGAGAAAAAATAAAGCGTCTCACCTTCGGCAAGAAGCCGCTGCTATCTCTATACTTGTACCAGAAGTAGGGCAGGATGGGCGGGCGCGCGGCCAGGCCGGCGGCCAGGCGCGCGGCCTCGCGCACGCGGCCGCGGACCAGCGCCGCGGCCTGCGCGCGCGACTGGCTGCGGGACACGTACGTGGACGGGAACAGCGCCCCGCTGCCCTCCCACAGCCACGCCAGCCTGGAATTGTGCAACACACCATTATTTTCTTACCGCAAACACACCCATAACCAGCACAGACTAGAATTATAGACAAGAATACATTTACCACAAATATATGAGACTAGCTTTTGCCCGCGACTTCGTCCGCGTAGAATAGTTACTTTAAGATAGTGTGATGGTATATAGCCTATAACCTTTCTCAATAAATAGACTTTTCAACGCTGAAACATTTTTTCAAATTGGGACAGTAGCCACAATTGGTTGAATTGAAAATTTACTCCTACTCTATTATTGGAAGCAAAGTTCATAGTGACGTAAATTTGTCCTTCATTTTTTTGGGAGGCGTTACATCATTGTTTACAAAATCAATCAGATGTTATATAGAGACTTCTACATAAAGTCGTGTCCAGCGAAAACAATGAAAATAACGTCTAGTATCAATTTGCAGTAACATGAATACTAAATACTGTCACGTCAATAATTTTTTTTTATGGGAAAGGGGGCAAGCGAGCAGACGGGTCACCTGATGTTCAGCCGCCCATGGACACTCGCAACACCACTAGGGTCACAAGTGCGTTGCCGGCCTTTTAAGTGGGAATACGCTCTTTTCTTGAAGGCTTTCATGTCATAATTATGATGACCGATTTTCTAAGTCGAATAAAATAAAAAGGTCGGACGAATTGGACCTCAGTCCCAGGGCACACGCCGGGCTTGGAGGCAAAAGATGTTGCATTCCCACAAGATTCATGGTACTTTAAGTCATAATTCAGGAAAAACATACTATAAGGCGAGTATACTGGGCTGAACAAAGGCCTCCCCCAAGGATGTTCATAAAGACCGGTCCAGCGCCAGCATCCCACTACTTCGTCGGTCCACCTTCCAACGTTGCGCCTACCAATACCTGGCCGCCACTCGAGAACCTTTCCCTAACAGCCGTCAACTCCACGACAATCTATCAGTTTATGAGGATATATCAGTTCAGGATTCTAATTGACTATTTTTGTGTATTTGTTCTATTGCTTATTTTCCATATCCTGAGTCTTCCTTTTCTTCTCTTCTTTTGTTTTGCATGTACACGTGGTCAATAAATGTTTTTTTTTCTCTTTCAATGAGTAGACTTCATGAATATTGCTGCTCACCCGTCATTCTCCTTGAAGACTTCCTCGGCGCAGCGCTCGTACATGTGGGTGGGCCCCATGTTGTAGCAGTAGGGATACGCGTAGTAGCCCCAGCGCGCGCGCGGGCGCAGGCGCCGGGCCAAGGACAGCGTGCTGCTCATGAACTGGCGGCCCGACTCCTCGAAGCGCTCGCGGGCCTGCAAACAACATACAGAGGTGGTAGCAACTACATTTTGCCAGATATTTCGTTGGTCCTATGTAATAGGGGCAAGATTATAAACTAGATATGTGACGGGGTGAAGCCAGGGATAAATGAAAAGCGCTGGGCCGTCACTTATGTATTGTATATTAGGTCCTTACCTATGAAATTGGTGTTTTGTATGGAGATTTTGGGGAATTCTGCATTTTCCATACTAAAATTTTTACAGTTTTCTTCACAACGACAAATCCAATGAAAATAATATTTGGCATCTATCATTAGACAAGCTTTAGTAATATGTGTAATATCACACTTTATAAAAAATATTTATCGTTTTTAAGTGAATGCAAATAAAATGATGTATTCGGGAGGCACTTAAAAAGAGTTGTCTCCGTGTCCAATTTTAACACAATTAAACTTACAACAAATTATCAAAACAAATCAAAAATATAGTCTATTTTTGACGAGGTAATTATTTTTTTAGGAATACTCTGAATCTTAATAGTTACAGACAAAATACTAAGAGAGAGAAAAAACACCAATTTCATAGGTAAGGAAGAAAACTGATAAACTGTTAGTATGGAAAATTCAGAATTCCCAAAAATCTCCATACAAAACACCAATTTCATAGGTAAGGACTTAATATTTATTGCAGACCAAGTGTACATACAGATAGAGGAATATAAATATGTTTCAAATTTTAAGTGGCCATATCTGTCGGGAGCTCGGTGGCGTAGTGGTTAGTAAGCTATGGCTTTCGATTGAAAATAAAGCTGCATTCGCCATGGTCAGGCCGCGCATGGGTGACCAAATATTTCTGATCTCATGCTCCGCCGTGCTTCGGAAGGCACGTTAAGCCGTTGATCCCGGTCGCTATTGCGACTCTTTCTACCCACCAACCCGCATTGCGCCAGCGTGGTGGTGTTACAGCCAAACTCCTCATGTGTTTCCTCACGAGGAAGGCCTGTGCCTAGCAGTGGGACGTATATAGACTGAGGACGATTTCTGTCGAGGAACCGATAACTGTTACGGTAGATGAGATCTTGAATGGAGACCGTGACTCGACAAACAATGCAACTTCGTCGAAAACAGGGGTGGTATGCCCACGGCACACATTGATGGAGGCTTATGTTCTGCAGCGAGTTCGTGTGGACTGATAATGATGAGGCAACCAAGAAGTGCCTAAAGAATCACGTTTGCAACCCTTATTCTTTCTCAGTTTGTAAACTTCTCACTGCTAGGCACAGGCGTTCTTCAATGAGAAACACATGAGGAGTACGGGCTGTAACACCACCACACTGGCCCAATGCGGGTTGGTGGGTAGAATGGTCGTAGTAGAGACCGGGACCAACGGTTTAACGTGCCTTCCAATGCACGGAGGAGCTCAAGATCAGAAAGCTTGGTCACCCATCCAAGGCCTGAACATGAAGCTTTGTTTTCGATCGAAATTAAAGCGTACAACCACTACGCCACCGAGCTCCTTATTCAAACAATCGTAATGGTTTAAAATTACGAAAATAAACACATTAATATGTTTATGAATCGATTCTATCGTTTGCCTATTGTGACGGATGCCTCATGAGTTTATCGGAAGTCGGAGATAATTTTGCCAGCATCCAACAGTCGCAATGATAGTGAAATATCTATTTCTACATGCCAAGGTCAGAGTATTGGAATAAATAATGGAGAAAGATATCCTTCAGAGCAATCGTCTGCGTGGTTCGGTTTGGCTTCGATGTGAAAAACAAAACAATTTCGTCGTGGTTGGACCTTGAACTCTTTGTAATTGTGATTGGAGTTCTTCCATACTTCAGGAAACAAGTTAAGTGTTTGTGGCCCAAAGACTAATCCTGTCTTCCGAAGCAACCGTACGACCGTTTCTACTCACTGATCCGCATTAGGCCACACGGTGTTATCTCCTCAATTGCTTCTCCATGATGGATAGCTACTGTTTATACTTCGATACAGCTTATATACTCTTATTGCACACAGAAAAAAACACAATACATAGATGAAACAATAGTTGACAAAGGCGAACTTATCTCCTACAGAGATATCTTCCAGTCAACCCAACAACCAGTCAAAGAGTAGGTGTTAGTGGGATTACTAGAAGTGCACAAACACAAAAGTTATTTTAACAAAATACAATTTAAATTAAATAAACAAACAAAGAAAAAAAAGGTAGGAACATAAAACTTTAAAACTAAAACCTATACATTTAAAATACAATAATATGGACATATGTAGATAAGTAGCAAATAATGCATAAATCAATAAATAAAATATATATAAGCACATTGCACACATATAGCTTTGAGTTTTTTGTCGGGTTTGGATTTAGTGAATATCAAGTTCACCAGCAGCACAAGGCAGAAGTAGCCGAGTTGGGACGGACGGGGCACTACTCGTTCGAGAAGGCCTCCTAGAATCGCGGGTTCGATCCTACCGCCTGTACCATTGAGTTTGATTAAATTGTACAGTTCATAGTGAATATCGCTTGCCTAACATTGTGACAACAGGATCGCCACCTGTTACATGGACTATTAACATATCTGGCGAAATGTGGGTGATAACACATCTGCCTATCCCTTCGGAGGAAAAAGCGTGATGATAAGATATGTGAATAAGTTCCAATAGATATTTTCTTGACATATTATGACACGAGCTAGACGAATTATAGGTGGATCGCGTCCCATTGGTGTTTTACTAAATCTGTCCCGAAATAGTCGCGTTATCGGACGAAGTACGAATTACAACACCGAGTTAACAGGAATAACAATCAAGATGCAATTGACTAACTGACTATGAAAAGTAATCATCCCGCGAGATGATGCAAGTAAACACATGTACTAATTAAGAACCCCTTCATTAACTACTGCCCTAAATAGATGATGACACGGTCGCCGACTTATGTGAGCTTTGTCTTGCATTGAACGATGCATGTTTCTGTATTTCGATTAAGTAAATCATTCTTTCGGTTTGTCCATTAGATTGTGTAAATAAAGACATGGTTTGAAGGCAGTGAATTTTACTGACTGATATGACGATTGATAGTGGATAATGGAAGCTCTATGTTGAGACCATGAAAAAAGGCTATACCTTCTTGTTCTTGCAAGAGCTCGGTGGCTTTGTGGTACGCTTTAGCTATCGATCGAATAAAAAGTTATCTTCCATGGTCCAGCTGTGGATAGGTGACCAAAACTTTGTGATCTCGAGTTCCTCCGTGCTTCAGAAAGCACGTTAAGTTGGTCTCGGTCACTATTGCGACTGTTTCTGCCCACCAACCCACTTTGGGCCAGCGCGGTGGTGTTACAGCCTATACTCCTCATGTGTTCCTTAAGGAAGGCCTGTGCCCAGCAGTGAGATGTATGTAGGCTGAGGATACACCTCGTTTAAAAATAATTAGAATTTCATGAATTTCTTTGGCACTTAGTTATAAGACAACGGACAGTTAAATGACACTCATAGAATAGTGCTGTCATGATAATAGCCTTTTGCACTAATGTCTATTGGACATATTCTTACCCGTGCTTGTATCGCCTTGTCCGACCAGAACCAGTGCAGCTTCCTCTCAATCTGGTAGGAGATCTCCTTGTAGGGGGTGAGCGCCGCGAAGTTCTGGCGGAACACCGGCCGCCACGACTCGAAGTCTATGACTCCGATGCCTGGAACGTAGATAAGTAGAATATTTAGAAGTAAAGATGAAAGAACACCGTTGTAAAGATCCTTACAGAAGACTATGGTCAATATTGTGTCTCGCTTGCCTCATATTGCGCCCAGTACATGGCAACAGGCTCGCCACCTTACATGGGGACTTTAACATAATAGTATGTAATTAAATCTAAGTGTTCCAATTATTTTTACAATGCAATCTTTGCGTTATTTACATCTCTCCTACCCCTTTGGGGGAGAGGCGTGTGACGCGGTGAACCCGGAGATAAATAAAAGTCCCAGGTCGTCACTTAACGGTATATTTATAACAAAACTAAAGCACTAATAGTGCCTTTGGTAAGGTTATTTAGGTACTTATGAAAACTGCTTACAAATAATCGGTGCATAAAACTAATATATACAATCATAAAAACTGCGCATATACTTTAATTAAAATAATATTTGTTGGATCGAAAGTTGAAGATAGAACAGACAGACAGAACTTTAGTTTTTTTAAAAGAAACAAAGAGGGAAATGGCCAGAGAAGAGCGCAATATCCGCAAAGAGTCGCTAATATTGCTATAGCGCCTCGTTACAGGCGAGATCAAATCAGCTCTATAGGCTGAAGAAATAACAATAATGCCCTGAGCAGTTTTTGGAGGGCTTCACAGCCTACCAACATCGTAATAGTTTTTAGCTTTTACATAAAGCTGGTGTTTAAATTGCGGTTTAAAGGGTGCCTTTTCACCAAAGCTACGCACGAGGTAAGTTAGCGGGGTACGAGGAAAAATACACCAATTGGAGTGCTTCGAGTCAAGAAGACTCGAAAAATAACGTGCTATTGGTCTATTTTTCCACGCTCACCGTTGAGCAAACTTGTAAATACATCTTTGGAAAGTATCCTAAGGGAGGTAGTGCAGTGCAGTGCTGGAAGTGGGAACTGTGACTAAAGAACTTATGAGATGCCTAGTCATGACTCTCCCTTCCAATTTTATTTTTAGAATAATGTTTAAGTGTGTCAATCGCTCCATATTTCAATAAGATATTGTACTCATTTGTTGAATCCGCAATGTTATTGTTCGCGTTTGATCTCATCTCGTCACCTTTGCTGTTCTCATATTGTTTGAGTTTTCAAAATATACAGTTGTTTTGGATCTGACAAAGAAACGGAAATATTGCATTGTAATTGAAATTGTATTTTACATAGATATGCCGCTATTCTGTTTTGGCGCGTAATGTCTAGAAATGAAATGAAATTCGCAAACCACTTGATTCCTGTGAATCCAAACGCCCCGTCGCCATTAATCAAAGAAGAAGCTTTTTAAGTGTGAATCAAAAATAACTGTCCCTGGCTGAAACACTTTTGACGCGGATTAATTTGTTTTTTTATACTAACTACGGTCTATTTCGTTAAAACGGTTCGAATGCTTTGGCTTTCGATATCGAACGATTATTGAGCCACTTTCGCCATAGTCAGTCCTTGGATGCGTGGGTCGCTTTGAGATCTCGAGTTCCCCGCTGCTATGGTCTTCCGTGGAACCAAGTTTTTTTGTTTGATATCATTATATTACTGAAGGCCTAGCACGGGCCGGGGTCGGGGTTCCAAGACAAAGAAGCGAAAGGCAATGAGCATTTTTGTCTCCGGGGACTTTTGCAACAGGACCTGTTTAATTATCTGGTTAAAAAAGGTCAGATTGATTGATATATTTTTTTAAATCGAGACAAAATAAAATACCATTAATGAATTTAGGCCTTTACCAGACACATGCGGCATAAGCTCGCGGTCAGGGTTGTCTAGTATGAATATCTTGGTATAGTTTCAGTGAACCGTTGCCTGTTGTCTAATATGAAGGTACTAGACAACGGGCTGCCACCCTGCCCGCGGGCTTAGGCCGCGTCTGTCTGGTTAAAATTGCCGTTTTGGAATAAATAAGGTAGTCATTTCCTTTTAAGGTAAATGCTTATAGGGGCGACATTAGCGGAACGACCTTTCTTTACAAGAGGAATGCTAAGTTTAACCTAGAAATTATCAAAATGCGGGCTTCAGTTGATAATGATTTATCTGTTCAATTAGACATTGATTTTCTGAAACCGATCTGTGATAGCATTAAACATAACTTAATTCAATTTTTAACATTGGTTAATGAATGTCTGTCTGCATACAGCCATGAGCATACACATATGTGTCGCTGGCAAATTGTATGATTATGCTGCTTACATACGACGAGTGTCGTCAGTTTAAAAAGCACATACCTTAAGGACGCTTAAGTGACCTTAAGGACGTTTTAGAGTAACGCCTGTTTGGGACTCGGTTCCATTTTTGTCTACCAAAATTGGCCCTAAAATTAATAACCGAGCACTAATTGACTACTCAGAGAAAAGAAATATAAAATATGATCATGCCCAAAATTAATCTCATTATAAAATTTTACTGTAATGCGACATTTTACCCCAACAACGACGTCGCTGGCCACGCGCGCTCGCTTACACGTCAAAATTTCCATACAATTTAATTTTTGAAATATGTATGGCATGGTTGCTCTGAAGCCACCCTTATTTTTACTCGAAATCGTCAGTACCAATACCAGACCAAAGTAAAACACTGTTTGGTTATATTATCGTTTGTTTCAGCTACCAGCTGCCCTACTCCCTCACCAAATTTAAATGGATATGAATTGGATTTAGGTCATTTCGAACACTTTTTTCGAAATTATCAAAGGACATGCCATCTAACGTTGCATTTAGTCAATATTGATTTGCAAACATTACGCGAGACCAGCATATAATAATGACGTTTTCAAGTAACCTAAATTGCGGAGTCCATTGATGTCTCATTGATGTATATGTTAATACTATACAGCAATGGCGGAATCATACAATTTGCCTGCATCTTATTAAAGATCTTCAAACTCGACTGTACTGGATTATAACGTGTGTACTATCACAAGCAAACAATCTTACTATTGGGTCCTTACCTATGAAATTGGTGTTTTTTTTTCTCTCTTAGTATTTTGTCTGTAACTATTATAATTCAGAGTATTCCTAAAAAATAATTACCTCGTCTAAAAATAGACTATATTTTTGAGCTTTTTTGATTTGTTTTGATAATTTGTTGTAAGTTTAATTGTGTTAAAATTGGACACGGAGACAACTCTTTTTAAGTGCCTCCCGAATACATCCTTTTATTTGCATTCACTTAAAAACGATAAATAATTTTTATGAAGTGTGATATTTCACATATTACTAAAGCTTGTCTAATGATAGATGCCAAATATTATCTTTGGATTTGTCGTTGTGAAGAAAACTGATAAAATTTTAGTATGGAAAATGCAGAATTCCCCAAAATCTCCATACAAAACGCCAATTTCATAGGTAAGGAATATTTGACTCGTATTGTCTTAATAGATCACTAGGCGGTACATGTCCTATCTATACTTAAGGAGACATCAAGCAGTGAGTGAAATTTTTTTATAATCTCATGTTTTATGAAATTCATAGGTTTTCCTGTACAAGAAAAGTTGAACATTACGTCATCGTACAAATCGATATAAACTGCGTTGTCACTCTCGTAAAGGCCAGCTGAATCGATTGCAATTAATGTTCTTTAAATAGACGCTGATATAGTGCAGCTCGCGAACACGCGTTTGCAGTTTATTCATCTAAAGTTAGATAAAATGTATATCTGTGGATAAACATAATTTTTATCACACGCCTTCCCCGGGTTAGCTCCCGGGTAATGTCATCCATATTTTGTAATAAGCTGTGTAGGAGATGGCACAATAGCTATTTATTTTTATAATACGAAAAATCAATGCTGTATTACTTGTCTTGAGAAAAAATAATAATATTAGGCCATTCCCTGAAGCCTGAAGAACCAACCCGCATTAGGCCAGCGTTGTGGTGTTACGGCCAATACTCAAGTGTTTCTTCATGATGAAGGCCTGTGCATTGGATGTATAAAAGCAGAGGACGTATATCCCTGAAGGCGTAGACAGAGTAGTATGAGTCTATGGTACGGGCAGGGTTATAACCGGCGACCGATTGCACGAGAAGTGCCTCAATATTGCAGGTATTCAAAAATAACTGTTTTTCCTTTCCACACCTTTCCTTAATGAAACATATTGCTTAATATAATTTTGACAAAATATTTAACCCATTGGCGGGCACTGCGAACACTGGTGTTCACAAAAAATAGATGTTGCTATTTCTACTTTTGCTAAATAATAATAATTTTTAATTATATTTGGCGGCTCCCCAAATTTTAGTTAACTATGTTTCTGACAAATTAAACTTCCATACGAATTCTGTTTCATTCATTTAATTTGTAATAGTGACTATATTATTGTGTAGCTCAGTATTAAATGCACCGTGCTTAACGGTAGTAAACATCGTAAATCACCGTGCTCATCACAATTATAGCAACAATTACACTTCATTGGAGGTCGTCGCGGTGGAAACATTTGTGTTCGCATAGAATGGAATAGTAGCTATACTTTAGATGAACTATTAACGAATTGACTCACCAGTAAAGAGTATTTTTTGACAGAATACTGGTAAAAACGCAACCGACGCTATAGTCAGTAGGCCGGTAGCCGAGTTGGGAAAGACGGCAGTACTCGTTCAAGTTGTCGCGCGGGTTTTACCTGTTCCATTTTTTTTAAAAGACTGAAATACAGAGGAGTATGGGTCATGAGGAGCTCGGAGGCGCAGTGGTTTGTATGCTTTGGCTTTCAATTGAAAATAAAGCTACCTTCGCCATGGTCAGGCCGTGGGTGGGTGACCAAAATGTGATCTCGAGCTCCTCCGTGCTTCGGAAGGCACGTTAAGCCGTTGGTCCCGGTCGCTAATGCGACTGTTTCTACCCACCAACCCGCATTGGTCCAGCATGGTGTTGAGCGGCCGTATTTCAAAATGGCCGTTTTTGATAATAGCTAGCCGTATTACATATACGGCGGATTATACAATCGACTGCGACATACGAGTATATAACTCAAAGTGACTGCCTGACATTGGGATTTATCAAGGCACAGCCCAAACCACTGGACGGATCGGGCTGAAATTTGGCATGCAGGTAGATGTTTTGACGTAGGCATCTGCTTAGAAAGAATTTTAATTAGTCCTACCCCCAAGGGGATAAAATAGGGAATGAAAGTTTGTATGAAACTTTGTCAATTTTAAACCGATCGGGCTGAGACTTTGCATGCATAAAGCTACTATGACGTAAGCATCCCCTAAAAAGAATTTTGATAATTTCCAGCCCTAAGAGGATAAAATAGGGGATGAAAGTTTGTACTAATACTAATATTATAAAGCTAAAGAGTTTGTTTGTTTGGTTGAACGCGCTTATCTCAGGAACTACTGCTCCGATTTAAAAAAAAATTCAGTCTTAGTTAGCTCATTTATCGAGGAAGGCTATAGGTTATATAACATCACGCCACTTCAAAGTCACTATTCCACGTGAACGAAGTCGCGGGCAAAAGCTTGTATTTTTTATAAAATAATAATAAAAAACATACCACTAAACTGAGGATCAGGTATGCTCTGCTCCACGACTTCCATGAACGCAGACAGATGCTTCGCCAAGTCTCCCTGTTGCGGGACCCCCCCGTTCCTAAACTTGAAGACCCCACTTGTCTGGTTCTTAAACAGCGCAGGGAAGACCCCAGGATCATACAGAATGGATATGCTCTCGCCTCGGAAGCTGTCGTTCTTGTTCTGAATGATGCCGAAGTTCTCAAAGAGGTTGGTGAACGGAATCCGTTTGGATTTGCACTGAATGGTCGGCACGTTCCAGTACACGTTGAACTGCTTGTGCTGTTTCGGTTCTTCTGGTATTTCTACCACGTAGTAACTGGAAATAATAGTTTTTATTACTAACAATCTAATAATCTGGCTAGTCTATGATAATATTAGGTCCTTACCTATGAAATTGTGTTTTGTATGGAGATTTTGGGGAATTCTGCATTTTCCATACTAAATTCTTTTCAGTTTTCTTCACAACGACAAATCCAAAGATAAATATTTGGCATCTATCATAAGACAAGCTTTAGCAATATGTGTAATATCACACTTCATAAAAATTATTTATCGTTTTTAAGTGAATGCAAATAAAATGATGTATTCGGGAGGCACTTAAAAAGAGTTGTCTCCGTGTCCAACTTTAACACAATTAAACTTACAACAAATTATCAAAACAAATCAAAAGAGCTCAAAAATATAGTCTATATTTAGACGAGGTAATTATTTTTTAGGAATACTCTGAATCTTAATAGTTACAGACAATTAGTATTTTGTCTGTAACTATTAAGATTCAGAATAAAAACACCAATTTCATTGGTAAGGACCCAATATTTGAGGTGGTCACCGGTGCCTGGATTTAATAAAAGACAGCATAAAGAGTAAAACGCAGTAGACATACCATGGACAAAGTAATACATCACACTTGTTTTCGATTACAACTATTTTAAGTCTGTTTTCTATTACTTAACAGCTCGTCCATCCATTAGCTTAAAGCGGCGACGGGCTCACCACCTGTCACGCAGAGTGCAGTCACTGCTTGGTGAAGCGCGGACTATGGCAATGGACTGCTTTTGCGGTGCTTTTGCCTAGTCTCTATGCCCAGCAGTGGGCCGTTTATTGACTTGTGACGGAATCTGGCTAATTACTATCACATTTAATCTGGGATCATAATTATATCGCTCATCCAAAAGAATATTGACATAATTACCAAAAAGTCGAAAATGAGTTTTTGATGCCATAACTTCATGTTTTGCACGTTTTATCCATGGTAAAAACGACAGAATTGTTGTTCCATTAGTTTTTGACAGAGAGGGTCACTGCCGTCATGGTTTTGGCCTATACTTCTAAAGGACACGCGGAAACATCGACTAAGTTTATAAAATGTAGACAGAATTATAAAAATAAAACTAAAATTGAATATAATGTCGTTTTAATTCATGATTTATTTCCATATCCAAACCTAGTTTAATGTTATAATTGTATTATTTGATGTATAAAATGACATAAATGTACGTCTGGTTTGTTTTATTTCGTTTTTTCAAATAATTATCTTGAGTTTTCTCGCAAACTTTTTATGTTTTATTATTGGTAGTAAAGTAACACAACATAACTATTAAAATATATCAATAGGAAATACACAATATTTTCGATGTCAAACTTTTAAAACGCTCTCCTGAAAAATCGCAAAAACGTAAATACGTCAATATTTTTTTTGGATGAGCGATATTATGTTTACTCATTTACCTTTGGAACTAAAGCGGAAGACCTTGCAAGGGTAATTAATAACATTATCAAGATCAAATCACCGTCCCACACTACGATGGTGCGGCTGCTGATATAATTGCATGCGTGGGCGTAGATAGCTGGGTATCGCCGAGTGTCGTTTTTGTAGGTCGCACGTGGCTTTGGTATACCGTAGGCTAAATTCTATTGTAATCAAAACCCATTCTTTAGACAAGAAATAAAAAATATATACATACATTCATACATAATAATCACGACTTATATCCCCTAAGGGTTAGGCAAAGACTAGACAAAAGCACTGCAAAAGCAGTCCACTGCCATAGTCCGCGCTTCACCAAGCAGTGACTGCACTCAGCGTGACAGGTGGTGAGCCCGTCGCCGCTATAAGCTATTGGTATTGCTATAAGCATATGGATTGTTGTGCAGTTCTAAGTCTATTAGTCACCTTTTACGACACCCAAGGGTCTTATTTATTTACATATATGTTTACATTTTGTGTTTACAGTCATATAGCGGTTGTAATGATTCATTTATAAAATTATTTATTGATGTATTCATGAATAAAACATATTTTTAGTTTCATATATTTGGATATTTTTTATCACTGACCGCATTATTCTGTTCTGGGAGGAAATATATTGTAGACAATGACATTATAAATAATTATTATTGCATTGACATTGCTCTGTGAAGCACGGTCTACGGTAATGGACTGCTTTTGAAGTGCTTTTGCCTAGTCTCAGACTAACCCTTAGGGGATATAAGTCGGGATTTATGTATGTTTGCACTCAATTTTCAATATTCGAATTAAGGTGTCTCAAAAATGGAGCTAGACAATGATTTTAACAATAATGAATATAATCAATCAAGTGAACAAAAAGCGGTAAAATTTTCATATTTTTTTATATTTATCGTAAATACATACTGGAAAATAAATATGTCTAACCATTCCTATCTTAATTGTAGTACTAGCTCGCTTTGTTATATGCACAGGCTCCTACTTAAATAGGGATCATAACATAGAATACAATAATACAGTATACATTACAGTTCTCCAGTCTTGGGTGTTTATATATGTATTGTATATATCCTAAATATTTAAATGTATTTATCTAATAAATATATTTATTCGTCATCTAGAATCCGTAACAAAAGCAGCATGAGCTGCTTAAAATGGGGCTAGTTGATAGGTGTGAATATCTGAAGATATTTATTTATTTATAATCATTCAAGACTTCACACAAACATCTCCCACCGGGGATTCAACCCAGAATCTCTCGAGATGGCGACGCCTTGAGACCGGGGTACAGACCACTTGACCACGGAGGTCTGAGTTTTTGGCGGCATTTTACTACGAGTATGGCGAACGTGATTTTTATTGCATACACACATACATATATATAATCACGACTATTATCCCCTAAGGGTTAGTCAGAGACTAGGCAAAAGCAGTCCATTGCCATAGTCCGCGCTTCACCAAGCAGTGACTGCACTCAGCGTGATAGGCGGTGAGCCCGTCGCCGTTATAAGCTATTGGACGTTGTGCAGTTCCAAGTCCATTAGTCGCCTTTTACGACACCCAAGGGATGAGATGGGTTGGTAATAGTATTCTTTTAATGAGTCGCTACCACACGGCTTTTTTATTTCAATTATTGTAATATTCTTTTGGATTGGATATTGTTACGTAAAATTTGTGTAGTTTTGTGTAATTAATTATGATGAGCATTTTGGATGTGGATCAATTGAATTAAGCCTCAAATGGTGCGGAAAGTGTTGAATTTTTTTATCGTGGTAATCCACCTCATAGTAGTAGTACCACAGTGTTTGTACCATCGATCATTTGGTGCCAAAATCTCCCAAGATACATTGAAATGTATTACAATTGCATTTCAATGCAAAAACTGAAGATATAAAATAACGAAAGACGAGGCTGCATGGGCTTAGACCCCCTTTGTCTTCCAAGAAAAGGGAACATTTAACAAAAAAAAAATACACGGAGGTCGTCGTCATAATGGCGACAGTGTCTACATTTCTTACACTCAGTTGCACAAAGATTTTTTAAGGACGACATTTGTTAATGAGACATTAAAACTTTAAAGTTCATTAAATTTAAGGTTGTCACACAAAACAGTTCTAGCTAATGTCTCTTTAGCATTGACAGGGTGCTAATGTCGTTTTGTGCAACGTAAAAACTACGCTAAGGTGTTCTTTTGACACTTCAATAAATAAATTTAATGGAGCATTAGAGATAATGCCGACATTAATTTTTAAAGTTCGTTTCTGCAACTGGGTGTTAGTCTCGCGCTTTCTTGCTTTGATCCTATTAACTACACATTTCGCTTTCTATTAACTTCAAACTGTAAATAGTTGTTAATTAAATACAGGATCATTCGGGTATTATACGGAACCCAGTTAATTAATCTGTAAGAGCCATCATTTTTTGTATTCTCAATCAGTAAATATTATCGCGTATGACGTAATCAGAGTCATCGCTTCGTGAGCCCACGCGTTCAATGTCAGGGCGACGCATTGAGTTGGTCTTGTTAATATTGGGTCCTTACCTATGAAATTGGTGTTTTTTTCTCTCTTAGTATTTTGTCCGTAACTATTATGTTTCAAAACGTTCTTTTAAAATAATTACCTCTTCTAAGAATTGACCATATTTTTGAGCTTTTCTGATTTGTTTTCATATTTTTTTAAAGTTACACTAGCTGTTGCCCGTGACTTCGTCCGCGGTTACTGGTTTTTTAACTTCCCACGGGAACCCTTGAATTGTCCGGAATAAAAACTAACAAAGATTTTGACCAGGGATATAAGGTATCACCATGCAAAATTTCATTGAAATCGGTCCCCCCATTTCGGAGATTGGCCCGTACAAACAGACGAACAGCCAGAGAAACAAAAAAAATAAAATGTTTGGTATTTGCCCTCTTATTACATCCCCCATTTTTTTTCTATGTACAGACATTTGACCTCTACAGTTTTATTATATATATATAGTATGGATTGATTTAAAATTAGACATGCAGGCAACTCTTTTTAACTGCCTCTCGAATACATCATTTGATTTGCATTAACATAAAAATGATAATTTTTTTAAGAAGAGTGATATCACACATATTGCTAAAGCTTGTCTAATTAATCTAATAATACATGCCCTATATCCATGATATACATCTCCGGATTTGTCGTTGCAAAGAAAACTGAGAAAATATCGATATAATATATTAGGATAAAATATAAATAGTGTATCCATTAAATACACCAATTTACGTATGTAAGGACCTAATGTTATTTGATGAATGCCTAGTGGTTTGTAGGACATCTTTCAAGCTGCCTTTAAGGTCCTGGATTTGAGTCCCGATATGACAAATAAAATTATTTGTTCTATATGAAGATCGCTAAGATTTGGTACTCTCTAAGCAAATTTGATGCCAAACAGTGAGTTGTCAGTGCGTGACCAGTGCCTGACATCGGTTTTAGGGTAGCAAATTTTAGCAATTTCCTATATGTAACGAAAATAGACAATAAGAAGTTAGTTCACATAACCGCTTAATAATGAATCAATGTGGCGCTTTTGTTGCTACACTACAGCAGTGTTATATC
Organism: Parapoynx stratiotata; assembly: GCA_910589355.1. NCBI lineage: Eukaryota > Metazoa > Arthropoda > Insecta > Lepidoptera > Crambidae > Parapoynx > Parapoynx stratiotata. Next base: position 12,393,425 of record OU342481.1, read on the forward strand.
GGATTTCTGTTATCCGATTCGAATGCATTGAAATATGGTTCAAACTAAAAATACCTATCTCAAGCGTGACAGTGAATCATACCAAAGAGTGGTATCAAAAACTCGCGTGGTCGACAACATAAAGATTAGGTTTCGATTTAGTTCGAGGGCAAAGGAATTATAGCATATACAGCCTTGATGATGCGATATTTGCTAATGTGTTATAGGTAAATGTAAACTAAAATCAGTTCTGTTTTAGTAATTTTTAACCGCCTCTCTGGTCTAGTGGTTCACACCATCGGGTGTTGATCGGGAGGTCCGAGTTCGATTCCCCACGGGGCAGAAGTTTTTCTCCACCGTCTTATCTAAAATTGTCGCCACAGTAACAATGTTATAAGCATTGTTGTGTTCCGGCAATCAGAGGTTAGATAGCCAGTTCCTCAGTTGTTGAGGATTAGAGGTGAAGCTCGCTTCCACCTTCGTCTTTATCGTCACTTACCATCAGGTGAGATGAAGGCCAAGAGCTTGCCTGTCATATGTAAAAAAAAGTAATTGTGTGCAAACTATGAATGTTTAAGACCATAATGTAGGTGATTTTATGTATGTAAAATGTTGGACGCGGGGCCGTTTGTATAAATATAAAAGAACGTAATACTACTTTTTGTCTCAATAAATATTATTTTTCAACACACTTCCTTATAAAGTGGCTCTAATCCCATGGCAATTAGGCACATAATGACACCTATAATCAAACTGTGACTTTTTCATTACTATTATTCACGAGTGAGTAATAGTTTTTTTTAATATTATTGGTTGAGTTACGGTTACATTTGCGCTAAAAAGCTATCCGCGAAAAGCCCAAAAAAAAGAAACCTCATTTTTTAGTCTATGGCCGATGCGCGCGCATAGGAAAACTAATTAATTTTTCCCGCCATTACGAAATTTATTAGTCTATGGCCGATGCGCGCGCATAGGAAAACTGATTAATTTTTCCCGCCATTACGAAACATTTTTCACAACTCGTCTCGTTTTCTCTTTTGAAGTAATTTAGTTAGTTATTAATTAAGATGTCTGCAAATACAATTTATGAAGAAAATGATTTATGTTGTACACCGCCCGATATAAGATGTGAAGCCCAGAACGTTATGGAAAGTTTACTACCAGAAAACTCAAAGGAAAAATATCTATTATTCAGAAGTGTGTTGAAAAACGTTGTATGATACACGTGTGTATTGATGATTACCGTCCTCGGCTCCTTAAGACCCTCGCCTAACGGCTCGGGCCTCAATGCGCCTCAGCGGTAATCACCAACATTACACACTTGTACCATAATGTACTATTATATCATTTTTCTTCGCACTCACATATCATGTAGCTTAAACTGACTTCCCACAGTCTGTGACATTGCAGACATTCATTATTGAGACAGAGATTCATGAATGACATTCATTCATGAATTTCCGACAAGCCAGCTTGAATCGAAATTCATTTATGATTATTTTTATATGGAAAATGTTCATAATACCCTCCCATTTCTATAAAAACTGTCATGGCGCGGGCTCTAGTCTAGACTAGTACAAAAGGAAAATTGAATTTTGAAAGGCTAAATAAATCCTGTTCGAAGCCCGTCCGTCCATCCTCAGCCTATATGTATACGCGACCCACTGCTGAAAGACATGAGGAGTATGGGCCGTAACACCACCACGCTGGCCCAATGCGGGTTGGTGGGTAGAAACGATTACAATAGCGACCGGGACTGGGGTTTCTCTAGATTTTAAATTAAAATTTTACGGCTGCTCGAAGCCATAGCCATAGACTGGTTGCCGCCATTAGTGAGAAAGTAAACATAATGCGTGTGCGCAGGTAATTGTGAAAATTTAGGATAATATTAATTGACGCAAATTTTTATTATTATGTGCAACTGAACAGAATAAATAATGAAATAAATGTAGCTGCTTGCTATTATTGACTAAGTGTTAAATTGTGATATTCGTGGTGTGATTAACGAAATTCTGGGCTGGCTTAGTTGCCTAGATGCACCAAGAAATCATCAATAGTAAGTACGAATATAAATCTCTTTATTTAGTTAATTTGTTTAAATATTTAAATTTGATTACCCATCTTAGGACTGACCATGGCGAAAGTAGCTTTGTTTTCAACAACTTCATTCTAAATTCCAAACTTAATAAGTAGCAAGCGTAACCTAACATCATATATCACGATCCGAATCCCATCTTTGAGATCAAATCAAATCAAAATCTTTATTGCGTTCCCTAAGTATTTACACAGTTGACAGTTATAATTATAGTCATATTTCTAATTAAACTAATTTATTATTCTAAGACGTGCCTGCATATAAATATTGTATACATTTCCACAGAAATCGACGGAAATCAACACGTAATTCATGTCATCGTAAATGGAAAATTGGGTCGAGATTTGAGCACGTTTAATAGGTTTTAACGTGATGTGTTCATTGGATCTGCCTTATTGGGTCGTCATAATGATAGTAGTGGATTATATTGATATAATAATATAAAACACGCTCACACGTCGTGTAAATACACGCGTACATTATAACTAAAGGTAAACGATAGAAAACATAAGTGTAATAAATTCCAAATCAACAATATTTATAAACTAGTCCAAATAAATATTATCCCATATGTCCTCTGAGTCAAACATTATTTCCATCCGTCCCTTTTTTGCAATAATGGATTAATTAGATACAGGTTTATACTCGTATTGGGATTAAGAAAATGGATTTAATTCATTGTTTCTATTTATGTTGTGTGTAAACGCTTAATATAGTTAGTTTAGAAATAAAAAGTGACTGTTTTGTCCGAAGAAAATGATAATGACGTAAAAATCATAACATAATTATCATCACGCCTTTGTTCCCCGGGGTAGGCAGAGGCGTTACCACCCACATTTCACGAGATATGTTAAATCCCCATGTAACAAGCCGCACAATGTTAGACAAGCGATATTCACAATCAACTGTACGTAATATAAGTTTTATTCAAACTCAGTGGTACAGGCGGTGGGATCGAACCCGCGTTTCCCGCGGTCGAGCGAACGAGTAGTGCTCCGTCTGTTCGAACTCGGCTACCACTGCCCTGTTATATTAGGTGAAACTTCTTCCTACCGCAAGGGAAAATAGTCATGAAGATATTATGTGCCCAATTAATTATTCGTGAGTCGTGTGGTAGCGGCTCATTAAAATAATACTACCAAGCCTTCTCTTCCCTTGAGTGTCGTAAAAGGCGACTAATGGACTTAGAACTGCACAACATCCAATAGTTTATAGCGACGAAGGGCTCACCACCTGTCACGCTGAGCACATGTGCAGTCACTGCTTGGTGAAGCGAGGACTATGGCAGCGGACTGCTTTTGCAGGCTTTTGCCTAGTCTTTGTCTAACCCGAAGGGGATAATTAGTCGTGATATATGTATGTAATAAATTATTATACAAAGACATGACCCACAGAAAAAAATCTCCTTTCTAGCGTCACCTTGACATGTATCTCAATAAACAGATGTTATTTTCTAGGTCTCATATGTGGATCACAAACATGACAGATGAGTTGTTTATGTATCACATTTGTAACGTGAGATTTGAGACACGGATTTAATGTTTACTTGCATTCGCTTGTGACTTTCGTCTTTATTTTGACGACATACGTGGCCGTGTATCTAGTGGAGTCACGAACATGAATATGTTACCATTTTATGGGTGTGTCATTTGGTCATCACTTATTATTATTATTATTTATATTTGTATTTTCTACATCTCAGCTCGAAGCTGGTTTTCTCTACACTTACGGGTTGTCACCAAGTAAGTGCGGAGTATGTATGTGTTATGGTGTTGGTACATGATTCTCTTCGGTTTGCAGAAATTTTCTTACTATTCTACAGGTGTTGAGGATGGCGGCTTTCTGTAGAGTTATTAATATTATTATTATTATCACTAGTGTCTAGTGCCACAACAGCAAATATTTACTAAAACCTTATAACGACAAGGTACTTTAATACATAATTTATGCTTATGACCGTATAAATAAGTAGATAAGTAGTTTTTTCGAAAGTTATTTGAAAAGCTAAGAAAGATTAAGTTTCTATATGCGCGATACCCCCGGTGTTGCAAGGCCATGCGCTACGATAATCAAATCACTTACAATTAGTACTAATGCCCCCTCAGCATGAACACCGCGGTATGATTTATTTTGGGTTTTTATTACGTTCAACTGTAAGCAAAATAGAATTTGACAATTGGGCATGATAAAAATGTGATAAATATCATATCACGGTACTCATGCTACTTAGGCTTGTGTAAGTATTCATTGAAAAAACTTATCAGATGAGTTGCGTTAAGCAATGTCAAGAATGAGAAGTATAAAAAACGTGAAAAGCGCCCCTAGCGGAAATTAGTTGAATTCACATTTCTCATAGACATCGACATAACATCGATTTCAAGGTTATTGCTATTTACCTCATTTTAGTGTTCACGATTTTTTTTAAAGAATATTATTAAATTTTTCGTAATCGTCAGGGTAATAGCGAGAAAACTAGTACCTTCTAATGAATGTATCTTTTAATTGATATTACTTTCATAACACTGTCTAAAATGAACGTTCGCATGGCACGCATGGTAAGATTTGTGGTAGGTTTATGAAACTACTTGCAGGGTCAATAGGCACGAATAATTGCTATAAGTCATAAATTTTCAACACATTTAATTTTTTTCTTTTCTTTTTTTTTCAACACAGATATTTTTATTTTTAATTGATTTTAAATGACGCACATTTTTTATTTTTAAATAGCTCTATTCTAAACTTCCAAGGCTGTACAACGGTTGCCAGGTGTCGCCATCTCAGAGGTCTCAGATTCGAATCCCGGTGGGGCCACATATTTGCAAAATACAACCATTTGTATGCATTGTTTACTTTGGGCTGGTATAACCATTAGAAAATATTTATTTGGGCATGATTTAGAACGAACAAAGAATTTATCTAAATGACTCTATGTAAACATCAAAACACCGCAATATCTCATCTCGCGAACCTAAATAAATAAATTTTACTTTACTTAATTAGATTAGCCTAGTAAATAAGATTGGCTCGCTTTGGCCAGTATGGTCTCATACCCAAATAACCAAATTATAAAAAAAAACTTGATAAACTAGAAGTGGCAGGACTTTCTAATAATTTAAAGCATGATATTAAATATTCAAACAAGTCTTAACGGTATATGCAGCCAATAAAATGTGTCCATTCTATAGTATGAAATATGTGATCAGCCGGTTTAATATTAAATTGAAGTTTTTGGGACGTTATCTAAAAATGTCATGAAATGAAATTCTTTATTTAATCATTTAGGTAACAAGTAACTTTATAAAGTTAACAAACAAATTATACACTTCTACTTGTGTACCTCTACATTTTTTTCTTCCTGTTCACTACCGGGAGGCCTTGTCAAGAGAAGATACAGGCAAGAAGCTCTGCAAGGGGTCCATCCTCGCTTTACACAAAATTGTCTTACGTTATACAATATACAAATTACAGGCCAGTAAAAATAAAAATAAACACCTATCAACTAGCCCCATTTTAAGCAACTAATGCTGCTTGTGTTACGGACACTAGATGACGGATAAATATTTATTAATAGATAAATACATATAAATAGCCTGAATATATAGAAATATATATAAACATCCAAGACTGGAGAACAAATGCCTGAAAATTCATCACCCAAACATTGCCCCCACTGGGGATCGAACCCAGAACCTCTCGAGATGGCGACGCCTTGAGACCGGCATACAGACCACTCGACCACGGAGGTCGTCAAAATGGAACGAATTAGAAGATGTTATAAGGAACCATAACAAAATTACTCATGATAGTGATAATGACTTGCATTTTTGATAATCTAGTTTGTTTCGACACTTAATCTATTTCTTAAAACGAATAACATAATAAAAGTACAAAAACTAAAGTTCTACCTATAGGTGAGTAGGTATAATTCATCTTGAACTGTGACATCACACAGTTCTTAGTAATTTGGCCTTAGATGGGTGATCAAATCTTTGTGATCTCGTGAAGCCGTTGGTTCCAGTGCTATTGCCACCGTTTCAACCCACCAACCCGCATTGGGCCAGAGCGTGTTGGTCTTACGGCCCATACTCCTCATGTGTTTCTCCATGAGGAAGGCCTGTGCCCAGCAGTGGGACGTATATAAGTTGAGGACGAAATATAATTAAATAATCACACTTAAATTTGTATGATGAATGTTTAATTTGTGTCAAATGTGTAAAACTGTGTAATGAATGCTTAATTTGTGTCAAATGTGTAAAACTATTGTTATTTTTATTTCATTTTGTTTATATTTTTATTTATTTTTTTTTTATTTGTTTTTCTTTGGCACCCACGATAGACCAGCGTCGCGGCTAATGCCTCGACACATGCTGAGTGGAGACCAATTTGGCATACTTAATGTAAATTGAAAGTTTACTATGTACTATTATTATTTTTTAATAATTGCCAAATAAACTTTTTTCTTTCTTTCTTTCTTACAAATGTACTTGAATGACAAGTTATGTAAGCTATTCACTTGCTACCAGGAAGCATACATAGTATGTAATAATTTTATGATTACTGAATTTTCTGAATGGATTCTCCTTCATCCTCGGTCTATTATACGTCCAACTGAGCGGAATATAATATGAGGAGTTTGGGCCGTAATACCACCACGCTGTCCGAATGTGGGTTGGTGGGTAGAAACGGTTGTAATAGTAACTGGGACCAACGACTTATTCTGCCTTTCGCAGCACGGAGGAGTTCGAGATAACAAAGTTTTGGTCACCTATCCATGGCCTGACCATGGCGAAGATTGCGCTCCTATGAAATAATTCTCTTACGAATATCTTTTTCAAAAATTCTGACATAATACCTACTAGCAATGTAGGTAATATCAAATAACAAGCGAATTGATTCCAACGCCTTACAAAAGGGTTATTCATTACACAGTTTTAGTATGAAATGGATTTTTTCTCGAAAACAATTTGCATACCCACTATAAAAAGAAGGCTATTGTTTAGGTTTGTTTTGCGTCTAGTCTGAGAAGCATTGTTTTACTTGGTCGGTATGTCACGTTTGTGAATGCCAAAACTGATACGTCATCTGTAGTACTACAGTATACTGTTTAATGATAGTTTAATGTAGTCGACAAGTTTTTACAAATCCGAAGATAATAATTTGTGGCATGTATCATTAGAGCTTTAGCAATATGTGTGATATCACTCTTCATTATCAAATAAAATGCCATGCAACTGCCTGCCTGATAATAATATTATAATAAAAATAATAATAAAATAAATAAAAATAAAATAAATAAATATCCTCAGACATTCACACCTATCAACTAGTCCCATTTTAAGCAACTAAATGCTGCTTGTGTTACGGATACTAGATGACGGACAAATATATTTAATAGATAAATACACATAATTATTCAGAATAAATGATGTATTCGGAGGCACTTTAAAAGAGTTGTGTTCGTTTTTTCAACGGCAATTTCATAGGTAAAGACCTATTATTATTATTATAGAAGAGAGAAATACCAATGAATCCATGTCCTTATCTTCTATAACAATGGAAAAGAGAGAAACGTATTGAAATAATGCATGGATACGATGTCCGAGGATATGAGACGAAATTAAGTCCTTTTGAGCTGACGAGTGACAGAGTAGAATGGAAGAGAAGACATCGTGTCGACCACACTTAAAGACAGGAAGAAGAAGGCCTTGATAATATGAGTAATGAAAAATTAATATTACCCTTTACAGATACAACATGATTGAGTTTTGCAATAATGGTTATTGCATCGAGCCAGCAATCTCTAGGCTATTAAATCCTTTGACGAAGAACATCGACAGAGCTGTCTATATCTGGCTTCAGTCAAAGGGATCCGAAGTATAATTGGCTGCACGTGAATGTTCAGTCAGCCGCGAAACTAGGTCGGATGGTGGACCAGGAGAGATTCATCTAAAATATTAGGTCCTTACCAATGAAATTGGTGTTTTTCTTCTCTCTTAGTATTTTGTTCGTAACTATTAAGTTTCAGAAAATTCTTAAAAAATAATTACCTCCCCTAAAAATACACCATATTTTCGAACTCTTTTGATTTGTTTTGATAATTCGTTGTAAGTTTTATTGTGTTAAAATTGGACACGGATACAACTCCTTTTCAGTACCTTCCGAATACATAATTTGATTTGCATTCATTTAAAAAAGATAAATAATTTTTAAGAAGTGTGATATCACACATATAGCTAAAGCTTGACTTATGATACATGCCAAATATTATTATCTTTGGATTTGTCGTTGTGAAGAAAACTGAAAAAATGTTAGTATGGAAAATGCAGAGTTCCTCAAAATCTCCATACAAAACGCCAATTTCATATGTAAGGACCTAATATTACTCGCTAAGGTATTGAATAAATCTGTATAACAGCGAAATACCATATCACCTACAAACTTAAAAATTGGAAGAAAGGTTCCAATAAACAGGTGGAGGTGTAGATAAGATATCCTCTAAAAATAGATTTTCCAAAAAGGGGGTAAAACGGGGGTAGGAAGATCGTATAAAAGTCCTAGGTTTTTGAACTAACTCCACGCGTACGAAGTTTTAGATAGAAGACCAACAAAGTTTTATACATACATAACAATCATCAACATACCTCTTTGTCAGTAAATTTGTTAGTCCCATGTAATAGGGGCAAGGCATACCCACTCTGGGATTCAAACCAAAAATCCAATAATCTCTGCAGTCCGAGCATAGATTCATCTAAAATAAATGTTTGTAGCAACTAGATTGTAATAAATATTAGAATATTAATCTAGAAATCCCACGTGTTTTAAAAAGAGCAAAATAACCAACAATCAACCATGTGGGGTTGTACGAGGGGCCTCTCTACACGTGGGGCTACATCATTGCAACTTACACTTACGATCTATATGTAGATCCAATTTCCACTTTTACATTTAAATCTCTATAAATAAACAAATAACCAACAAACGTTGGTTGAAAGCGTGGAATTTTTATATTTTTAAACTTATTGTTGTGTACTTCATTTGCTATTTGAAATACGAATTTGACACCAAAATTCCAAGTGATTTCGTCATATTTTTTATTATTGTTTTGAACTTGTTGTTGGTGGTAGATTTTCTCTCAATATATTTCATATTCAGGATTACAGTTCATTATCATTTCGTAGTTACTATTTTAGTCCGTTTCACATAAATTATTTTATTCTTTTTAAAAATTCTTTGTTAAAGTGCGAAAGTCCATACAAAACCTGAAAGTTGTTGAAATTACGTGAAAGTGCTCTTAAAGTTGCAAGTTGCATTGTCACCAGGTTCTGAACTATTATCGAAGTTTCAGCCCGACAGCTTGTCCGGAATGGCCTCAAAATTGAGTTACAAAAATCTAACCGGACAAACAGAAAGACAAAAAGACAAACAAGAAATAAATGTTAGGAGATCATTTTTGCAAAGTTACCACTTTTGTTAAGATGTTAGCGATAGCTGAATTGAGGAACTGGCACTAATATTGCAAGACATTGTCGCTGGTGTCAAACCGGTTGTCGAAACCTGTCCGTATCAGAGTTTATAACGAGCCTTGCATTTTGCCCGGTGTGTGGCAGGTTCGCCCTTAAAAACAATACGAGGATCTTGAAATAAAATTAATGGGACACTAAATATGTGACCATTATACGCTAACTACGAGGAGCTCGGTGGCGTAGTGGTCAGTACGCTTTGGCTTCGGTCGAAAACAAAGCTACCTTCGCCATGGTCAGGCCGTGGATGGGTGACCAAGACTTTGTGATCTAGAGCTTCTCCGTGCTTCGGAAGGCACGTTAAGCCGTTGGTCCCGGTCGCATTTGTGACCGTGTCTACTCACCAACCCGCATTGGGTCAGCGTGGTGGTGTTACGGCCCATACTCCTCATGTGTTTCGTCATACGCTCAAGGAAATTTGCATGGTCACATTTTGATTATGATTAGAATTGATGAAAACATAGTAGTTTTTAAAACAATAAGGAAAAACAAATTTTTTTTGTACTTTTTACTTTATAGTTAGTTCGAATTAGATTATTTTTGAATAATACATTTTTAATGGACTTCTAAAAATATTGAAACTATTGATGTACTACAGAGCGCGGCTAGGGCGGGCGATGACGATTCGCTGCATTCCGCTGCTTCTGCATATTTGTTAGCTAGTCAATGAAGCAAAAACAAATAAATTCGTCCGAATGAGGGGCAGTAGTTTATTTATTTTGTTAAAAATAACAAACATATATTGGGTCCTTACCTATGAAATTAGTGTTTTTATTCTGTCTTAGCAATTTGTCCGTAACTATTAAGTTTCAGAACATTCTTATAAAATAATTGCCTCTTCTAAAAATATACCATATATTTGAGCTCGTATTATTTAATTTGATAATTTTTTGTAAGTTTAATTGTGTTAAAATTAGACACAAAAACAATTCTTTTTAACTGCCTGCCGAATACATAATTTGATTTGCATTAACATAAAAACGATGAATAATTTTTATCAAGCGTGTTCACACACATATTGCTAAAGCTTGTCTAATGATACATGCCAAATATTATTATCTTTGGAATTGTCGTTGTGAAGAAAACTCAAAAAATTTTAGTATGTAAAATGCAGACATCCCCAAAATCTCCATACAAAACACCAATTTCATAGGTAAGGACCTAATATAAAACCGCCAATACATCATTTTTATCAGTTAAAAGAGTTTATTTTTAAACGATGAGAAACTATAGGTCCTTCAATCTAAATTAAATCTAATGGAGAAGAACTGAAGGGACTAATTTGTAGAGCAAACAGTAATATTAGTAATATGTGATTGTTATCCGTTGCCTAGCAACCGCCAAACAAAGACGTTTGTCTACGTTGGTTTACGTAAAGTATTGTTAGCAGATTTTTCATCTGCACATTGTGACGTTAAAATCGTCACCTTGTCATTCTAAGGTTTAAAGTAAATTATTAGGTCCTTGCCTATAAAATTGGTGTTTTGTATGGAGATTTTGGGGATATCTGCATTTTAAATACTAACATTTTATCAGTTTTCTTCACAACGACAAATCCAGAGATAATAATATTTGGCATGTATCATTAGACAAGCTTAAGCAATGTGTGTGAACACGCTTGATAAGGATTATTCATCGTTTTTATGTTAATGCAAATCAAATGATGTATTCGGGAGGCAGTTAAAAATAATTGTCTTTGTGTCTAATTTTAACACAATTAAACTTACAAAAAATTATCAAATTAAATAATACGAGCTCAAATATATGGTCTATTTTTAGAAGAGGCAATTATTTTATAAGAATGTTCTGAAACTTAATAGTTACGGACAAATTGCTAAGACAGAATAAAAACACCAATTTCATAGGTAAGGACCCAATATTTGTTTTGTGGACTAGATTCTAGTGATACGATAATGTGATGAGGTATTAAAATCGTCATATATAAATGCCGGTGACTGTACACCTAGTCCACTAAACATTGCATGCTAATAAAATTGTTTGTGTACTTTTAGGTATGTTGATATTTGTAAAAATTGTTTACAAACATTCAAACTATCAAACATAAGTTATACCGTTATAATTGCAAACGCCGACTGATGATCATAAATTGTTTAGAATCTGTTTTGTTTTGAATTTTTCTTTCGTGTTTTTAAAATAATTTCATTTTTTCCATTGCCATTGCTAAATTGCGAATTAAAGAGACAGCCCTTGGGAAAAATTGTGGTTAGGTATGGTTTCTGTCGACTGAGTTGTGATTAGGTAGTTCTATTTTTTTTATTTGCACAAAAATTTCCGTTTTATTTTTCTACTTTATTCAAGCAGTATTTACTCTAGTTTCGATTGTTGAATAGCGAACATTGTTTTATTTTTAAAAGGAGTAACATAAATCGCCTTATGGTAATCAGAGAGCTCTTGAATGATAGTTTATTGAACCAAACGTGATTAGAAATAGAACGGCCTGTCTAGTTCAAGGTGGGACTTAGAAAAATAGACAAAGAAGAGGTAAATATAGACGTTTGACAATAATGACGAATTTAGCTAAAATGCCTACTACCCCTGTGGGAAAATATGTACTCGTATGTTTGTATTTTTGACGACCTCCGTGGTTGAGTCATCGAGTGGTCTGTACGCCGCCCGGTCTCAAAGCGTCGCCATCCCGAGAGGCCCTGGGTTCGATCCCCAGTGGAGGCAAGTGTTTGGGTGATGAATTTTCAGAAATTTGTTCGCCAGTCTTGGAAGTTCAATATATATGTATTATATTATGTATATTTCGAATAATTATATGAATTTATCTATAAAATATATTTGTCCGTCATCTAGTTTACGTAACACAAGCAGCATTTAGTTGCTTAAAATGGGACTAGTTGATAGGTGTGAATGTCTGAGGATATTTATTTATTTTATGTTTGTAGAAGTTAGCAAGTTCGAAGGAGTTTTTAAATATGGCACACCTGAAAAATGTTTTCCTTTTGAAAAAAACGGAAAAAAACAATACAAGATTCAAAACTCTACATTTTAAAAAAAGAACTAGATTGGAAATTAATAAAATATTGAAAAAAATGGTTGTAACTTGATGATCAACATATACACCGTGCGATAAATTCATGTTCTCATTGTTTACTATGAAATTCAGTCGTAAGCAAAATAGCATTATTGTAGTTATACAATGCCTATTTGTTTTCTTGTTTATTTTCACCTGCGTTTATAGGTCGGTTATTTGAGATGTATTAGAACCAAGTTTTTAGGGTTCCGTACCCAGTCTGTATAGCAAAAAACATGCTTAGAACTTTAGCCAGTTGACATTTTCTCAGACCATGTAAGAACAGAATAGAATTAATGTTTAAGAGGGCTGTAATAAGCTGTGTTTTACCTGTGTTTGATGCCGGCAACAGGTAGACGTTTGAACTATTTACAGTATTCTGAGTTATATTATTTACTTTGAAAATAAATGATTAATTTAAAATACAATTATTACATAAGGGTTCCACACAACAATCTTCATTTATTTTGCCATTTTTATAGAAAATGGTACGCAAACCTTCGTGCGCGAGTTCGAATCGCTTCTTTATAAGCTAAATGTAAACAATTTAGTAGTCCTAACTATTGTTCCTTTTGGTTGGATAAAACTTTTTACATAGATTTTTTGCTTTGACGAGAATTTATCGGAAAGGTTTATTCTGAGATGGGATCTGAGAGGTCCTGGGTTCGATCCCCGGTAGGAGCTAATGTTTGTGTGGTGAATTCAGGCATTTATTCTCCAGTCTTAGGTGTTTATATATGTATTATATATAGTCTGAATATTTATATGTATTTATCTATTGATTTTATAAAATTTGTTGTTTAAGATGGGGCTAGTTGATAGGTGCGAATGAAGATATTATTATTTATTTATTAATCTGTAGTAGTGATCGCAGTAGCAATTACAAGGAAATAGAAATTGTAAGCACTACGTTTATTAGCTAGTTCACTACCGGGAGACCTTGTCTAGATATTAGTAATAAAACATAGAACGTATTATACGAGGCACAAGATAAATAGGATCATAACCGATGTATGTATAGGTCGAGTTATCGATAGCTATACCTACCGGGTGAGAATATAATTTAAGAGAAGGTATCTTTTTATTTTGTATATATTATTAAGCTATTGCATAGCTTCTATCGCGGGCCTTGAGCGCGGGGACCGAATCCAGAAATTCCGTAACGAAAAAACCTCACGCTCCCCACTCCGATGCGCAAGGAGGTGTGGCTTGAAGGCCGTGCATCGTCTAACGTCGTTTCAGTTCGGCAGTCTTCGACACGGCGTTAAGATAATAAAACCCACATGTATTGTAAAATAATAAAAAAAAAATATTTTAAACAATATTAACTTTATTTATTTATTTAATAATAGAAAAAAATGTTTTCTTATCGGTCACCACGCTTAAAAAGTGTAACTTGAATTAATATCAAAGAAAAAGAAATACTGCATGAATAAAATAAATAAATAAAATTATAATTGCATAAGTTGATATAGCTTTACCGCGGCAGTCCCCGAGTGCCACACGTCTTTTTTGTTTTTTCAAGTGCAATAAAGACTAAAGATGATCATTAAATTACTTGTGTATATTTTGTATAATAGTCGGAAAACATGGGTGTGTCATGCTCACTAAAATGACTCTGCTGTGGTGTCGTGTGCGTCGGGTCGCTACGTTCCCTCAAATATGGTTGAGTGAAGCGATGGCTGATTCATGCGTCATGCCTGTGAACAGGTGCCACTGTCGGTGTCTGGTCACACTCATGCTTGTCTGATTGGTAGAAACTGTCTAATGAATAACATTTGCTTCGGGACAGTATGGCGCGGCAAGTAGTTAAGATAGTTATTTATCGATATGTAGATACTGCTTTTTTAGATTATACTTTACTATGTGTATATGTTCGTGATGGAAAATGTGGTAAACTGCAGAATATTATTTAAAATAAGTACCTATTTTTTTCTTTTATACTTCATTGACGTTGTAGTTTATGACATTTTTTAATATGATGCTAATGTAAAAGGAGGGTTGAAACTTGCTGAGTTTCTTGCCCGTTCTTCTGAGAACAAGGCCTCCTGGTAGTTTTTGTGAACGGATGGCGTAGTTTTTTCTCTTTCACGTAATATTGTAAAATGTTTATGACTTTCATAAGCATGCGTTTAGACGCATCTAAACTGAATAAATGTTTTTGAATTTGAATTTAAGACTATAGGCAGCGGTAGCCGAGTTGTGACGGACGGGGCACTACTCGTTCGAGGCCGCGGGAAACGCGGGTTCGATCCCACCGCCTGTACCACTGAGTTTGAATAAAGCTTATGAACAGTTCATTGTGAATATCACTTGCCTCACATTGTGCCCGGTGCATGGCAACAGGCTCGCCACCTGTTACATGGGGGCCTAACATATCTGGGGAAATGTGTGTGTTTAACACCTCTGCCTACCCCTTCGGGGAAAGAGGCGCGATGATATGTGTTATGTTATGTTGTAAAGACTTTCGTGGATATCACATGGATTATATTAAACAGAAAACATTTTCCAGATGAAATAATTATATGAAAAACACCTTTAAGTTATTTACGGCAACCTGGTATTTTTTTCGTTAAATTATGAGTGATTGTGCATGCTTAAAGTCAATGGAAGTTAGTCAACACAAAGTCCACAATCCGTTCAAAATCCATTCATCCATAAAAAAGTCTATCCATATCTTATTTTAAACTAGATTAAAATACTTATTATACATCTCAAATTACTATATGTATCTAATACCGTCTTCTTTTTGCATCTGCGTCCCAATACAATACTATGATGATCATTCATGGGTTGACTGGAAGACAGCTCTTTTAGGGATAAGTCCGCCAAACAATATTACTAATTATATGTTTTATATATTTTTTCAATTGGAATAAAGAATATTATATAGTATTAAATAAAAAATTTAGCTAAGTGCTATTTATAATAAATAAAACAAGTGAGTGCCACACGTGTTTTTGCTTCCTGCTCTACTGTTACTAATAATAATGTTTTTGTATTATTACATTTTACTTGTAAAAAAAAAACCGATTGTCTCTGGAACCAAAGAGTTTTAAATGTTAAATATACATTGTTTACGAATGGATTTTTTTGTATAAATCATATTTTTGCTATGTCGTATAGAATCTTATATCACAGTAGGTAAATAAACTACGCGTATCCTCTTACGTTACCTGCACAGGAAGAAGTTGTTATTTACCACAAATTCCGTGACATAAATAATAACATTAAATATGATACTTAGTAAATAATTTAGTTTGAACGTCATCAAATTACCTTACTAAGAACTTAATTAAAAAATCAATTTAAAAACTTACCTCGTATCGTCACATTTTACCGCGTATCCCACAAAAAAAATTAATATTAACGACTTCATTTTAATAAAACAGGGGCATAATATTATTATTATTACTTTTCCACAAATGTTTTAATACTGTAAATTTAAAAAGTTTTGATACACATTTAGTCTATGCACTCGTATGTTTTGGCGCCAATTTTGACGTTTCGCGCGATGCGTTCGGCTGCCGCGCGCGCTCTCGACTCCATGTGATAATAAATACGATGAAGATTTATACTCTATTGAGAGTGTAGACCAAGGGACGCGGTCCGTTCTGCTTTGTTTAAGCACGTGATTATTTATTGCAAACATGTCACGTAATGAAGAAATGCAGCCGGTGCTGCATGAGCCTTGCATATACAATTAATGAAGATCAAAAAACAAGCTTTTGTGTTTTAAGTGTAAATGTTATTATTTATTGTAGATTCTGCATGAGATGCTAAAATTAGAATTGATCCGATAAACAGTAAACATTTACATCTAAGATATAAATTAATAATAACAAACTGGGATATTTTTAGTTTTTTGTAACATAAACAATATATTTCTGCTTGTACCATAAAAGCAGTTTAATGTATAACAATCAAGTTAAGAAATGTTTATAGAAGTTATATTTCTATGTAACATGTGTAGAACGACTTTGATTAAATACCAGGTTTGTACGTCACAAGCTCCCGGTAGCGACAGATATTTGTGTGATGAATACGAGTATTTATGGCTGACTCATGACTGCAATATAACTACCTATTTCAATTTATCATCACAATATAAATATGCTAATAAATTGGTTGAATGATAATTATTTATTTATTGCAGTTATTTTAACCCTTTTTGACAATATTGTCAACATTGTTAGTTACATGATTTTTTTTATTATCTATTTATTTATCACCGTTTAATATTTATATGATTAAAAAATTATATAATTACGATTTATCATCTATCTATTCATGTGTGTGCTAATAGTAATTAGTAATTTTTGGGGCTTTTTTTGCCTAATCTAAAGAGTTTTGTTAATACCGATACTTTGTTTTCTATACCGCAACCAAATGTATTTATTTATTTCAGCCAACATAAAATTATTTTTACAGTAACTAAGCCTAATAAAATAGTTAGTAAATTATTCGAACCGCTAAGGCATCATCACTGAGCTCCTCATTTCCTGCCTGGTTTTAAAATATTCTTAAGTTATTTCATAAATAAATTAAACTACATATACGTTGGTGTCCGAAAACGATTTTTTTTTTGTTCTATAATACCTCACAGAATGTTAAATATTGTAGAAATACGTTGCCGTTGTTATGGTAATTTGGCAGTAAAAGGCCCTTACTTAGCATTCGCGTCTCGACACCAATGTTACACATTCAAAGAAAGCTTCTTTATGTGGGAAGTATAATAATTTGTTGATGGATGATGATAAATTACCATCTCTAAAGGCATATGCTCGCTGGTCCAGATAAGTCGAGGCAGTTCGCATTCAACTTCTCAAAAAACGTTTATTAAAGAAATAATTCTTAATTCAAGTAAAAAATGCAACCAATTTGTTATAAAAACTACTGGCCCCGCGAATATAAATTGTTTCCTAATATTCGTATTTACTATTGAACTTAAAACAAATTAATTATGTACAATATTATCTTTTATCATCAAAGAGATTAGTGAAGACTATATAGCACTGACTATATTATAGCAACAGCCTGGCCGCCTGTTACATGGGGACCTAACATATCTGTTTACCACCTCTGCCCACCCCTTCGGGGAAAGAGGCGTAATGTTATGATATGCGATATTATATACTTAGACGGGAATCAAGCCCAAGTCCCTTAACAAGCACAAAATATACTTCGCTCTCAAAGACAATGGGAAATCTTTAGATTTTTGAGCAATGGTTCGAGGGTTGTATGGGGGTTGATTCGAGTTCGGGTTTAATACTACCAGACTGAAAGATGGACAACCTAGGGACGGATTCATGTTCCGGCGGGGACAGGTAATAATAATAAACGAATATCTTCAGACAATCACACCTATCAACCAACCCCATTTTAAGCATCTAATGCTGCTTGTGTTACGGATACTAGATGACGGATAAATATATTTAGTAGATAAATACATATAAATATTCAGAATATATACAATACATATATAAAAATCCAAGACTGGAGAACAAATGCCTGCATTTATCACAAATATTCGCCACCACCGGGGATCGAACCCAGAACCTCTCGAGAAGGTTGACGCCTTGAGACCGGCGCGTACAGGTCACTCGACCACAAAGGTCGTCAAAGTAGACGGAGGTAATAAGACGAATGCCAACATTTCAAACACGGTTTCCAAATAGATACATAGTTTAATTTTCATGTTTTTTTTGTGTTCGTATAAATTTAAATACCGTGATAAGTAACTCAGCCTGTGTCAGGTTAACATCACGAGAGGACTGCCAAAACCACTTGTCGCGGTATTTTGACCAGAAGTCCCAAAATTTCTATAGCAATGGGATCATGTCCCTACCTACAAGAAGGCAAAAAGTTATCGAACAAAATGGTACCTACATACTTTAGTTAAATGTAAATAAACTATATTAAAAAATGTTTTGAATTTTCTTAAAAAATGCGAAGAAACTTTTTCTAAACTAAACAACCTTATTATATTCTAAACAACCTATTAAATTTTGGGTCCTTACCTATGAAAATGGTGTTTTTTTTCTCTCTTAGTATTTTGTCTTTAACGATTAAAATCCAGAGTATTCCTAAAAAATTATTACCTCGTCTAAAAATAGACTATATTTTTGAGCTCTTTTGATTTGTTTTGATAATTTGTTGTAAGTTTAATTGTGTTACAATTGGACACGGAGACAACTCTTTTTAAGTGCCTCCCGAATACATCATTTTATTTGCATTCACTTAAGAACGATAAATAATTTTTATGAAGTGTGATATTACACATATTACTAAAACTTGTCTAATGATAGATGCCAAATATTAATATCTCTGGATTTGTCGTTGTGAAGAAAACTGAAAAAATTTTAGTATGGAAAATGCAGAATTCCCCAAAATCTCCATACAAAACACCAATTTTATAGGTAAGGACCTAATAATTAAACGTTATAAAATAATGCAAGTGCAAAAGCTATTAGCTTTGGGTAGTTGATGGTTGTTTCAGATGATATAGTAATAATCTAGTTATGTTCGTGAATGTGTATAGTACTTGTTATATACCAGTGTCTATGAGCTTGCTAGGTAACCGTTCTGTTATTATTCAATATAATGTTTTCAATACGATAACACATATCTGTATATTATTTAAAATTGGCGACGAGGATGTCTGCTGAAAATATTAGAAGAATGAAAAAAGTGCGCGCCTCGTTACGAGGCGTGCTTTCAAAGATGGGATTGTCCATCGTTCTGTTATTATTCAATATAATGTTTCCAATACGATAACACATATTTGTATATTATTTAAAAGTACTTATATTTCTTATATTGATATTTTTCTAGATTTAGCCCCGATTTCCAAAGTTGTGAAAAATCAATCGTAATCGTCAGAAACATAGAGATAATAGGTATATAATTTTTTTTCTTTTTTTTTAAAACACAAATAAGGTTTGTTCGATTCTATATTCTATAAAATTATTTTGCACTTCAGTCTTATCTATTTTCTGGTGAGTATACCAATAAGATTACCAACTTAAATAAACCGTCGCAGCATGTACGTACAGTGGCGAGCAATAATACGTGCCTATGCTCATGTGACAGGTGATAATCTTTATTGGCTTCTAATAGGAGTCATTTTTACTGTCAAAAGCATATATCTATTTATGTACGTGTCTATGTACAGTTTGTCATTCAATCCGGTGAACTTTGTACCGCTTCAGAATTAAATAATGTGACAAAGTTCAATTTAAAATTTGCACATCACGAAAATACAATAAAATAGTAATGGTGGTCGGGGTAAACGGTATAGGAGTAAATTAAACAAATCCAAGGCGATCGTTGGCGTAGTGCTTCGTACACTTTGAAGTTCGATATTGAAACGATATTCGATACTTTCGTCATGGTCAGTCCTTGGATAGGTGACCGAAACTTTGTAATTTCGAGTTCCTTCGTGCCTTGCAAGGCACGTTCAGCCGATTCTATCTATCAGACTGCATTAAGCTAGCATGGTGATGTAAAGATTCAAAGTCCTCGTGTATTTTTTGTATGAAAGCGACGATGACACAAACTTTCGCCCTTTCTTGACATGACACGCCCTTTCTTCATAGAAGAAGGTAGCTGCGAATGGTTGGCATAAATTGATGTTCATAAGAATAAGTCTGCTTTGTCCTGCCCTATTCACAATTTTTAGGGTCACACGACATGTTGGCATAATTTGACATTCATAAGAATTCATTCAAAAGTATGTAAATACCTAAACTGAATAAATTATTTGACTTTGACTTTGACTTTTATGTCTTCTTAACTACCCAACTTACTCCCTTCCATAACATTGAAATAAGACTAAGTAAATCCCAAAATTTTTTTATATGACAGGTAAGCTCGTGGCCTTCATCTCACCTGATGGTAAGTGACGATAAGGCCGAAGGTGGAAGCGAGCTTCACCTGTAATCCCCAACAACTGAGGAACTGGCTATCTTACCTCTGATTTGTCGGAACACAACAATGCCTATAACATTGTTATTATAGACAAATTAAGATAAGACGGTGGTAGCTAGCCGGGAGGGCTTAGAAGCCCTACCACCAACCAAACCGAGCAGAAAAACCTCTCCCGATGGGGAAATGAACCCGGACCTCCCGATCGACACCCGGTGGTGTGAACCACTAGACCAGAGAGGTGGTTAAACTACTAAACTATATGACTGACATAACACTAACAAATAAGACAAGCTGGTGACTTGAGACAAGGCACGCACGAGTTTTTTTATATAAAAAACTCATACATGTAAGTCAATCTTCATTTAGACACATTTAAAATGTGGCCTATAATTATTGAAATAGTCTCTGATCTTCTTTGAGTTAGTAATTAAACCTCTCAACATGACTGACAGATGTATTAATTGTAATAGGTACAAGTATCATATAAAAAGTTGGTGTTTATTTCTGACAACTATCCCATTATTTTTTTTGTGTTTTGTCCACCAATTTCGTCTATTTCTTTTAAATGAAATAATATATGGAGGCATTACGTATATAGGGTCAAAAAAGAACTTTTTTTACTTTTTAGAGCAGTGTATAAAATTTTTTCTTTAATCAAAATCAACGCGGTTGTTCAAAGATTGTGGTTGACGGATGAATAATATTTTATACATTTAAAAAAGGATTAAAATAAAAAATTATAACTGGCAGGTATACACACATTAGAGATATCGGGAAGTACTAATATGACAAGTCTTAATTAGAACAACAGAAGTAATACATTTTCACAAATTTTTAATATAGTACTTAAACTAAATCGAAGACACTGTTTATCAATAAAGAGATATCAAGCAATCTGTAAGAAATCTAGCGATAAGCCATTGCAACTCTTTATTTTGCAATAAACTTTATTATCTCTACATACGACTTAACCAACATTTTCGTTTATTGCTCATATCGCAAGTGGGCTGGGAGATATTTCTGTGAGGAATAAGCCACACCCTTTGTAACGATTTGTAAATTGTCTTTTTTCTGCCTTTTGTGCACAATAATTTGTTAAATAAATAAATAAAAACAAACATTTTCTTTCATGACGTTTCTAACTAATTAAATAATTAAACTAGGAAAATGCTTCTCTATAGGCTTGGCCCCTCAAATTGGGACTTAGAATAAAAAAAACTTGGCACTTAAAATCGTCAACATTTTACATAATTATTATACAATATAAATAATAATCATTGGGAGTATAATAATAATGTTCATTACCGCGAGCGCTTGTAGCAGCACTTTGACTGTCTTTGACTGTGATTGTAATCGATACAAGCGGCCGGATTCCAAGAGTAATGCCTTTCATGAGAAGAACCCGGCAAGAAACTCATAAGCCACTTTTTTAAATAGTATCATATAATTATTGTCAGTATTTCATTTTTTACATTATTTTCTTAATTTCCATTAATCTATCAAAATAACATGCTTTTATGATAAAGAACGATAGCAAAAAACTATTTGTGGCGAGATGATATGCAATTATACGGAAATTAGAATCTCCTCCCTGCTTCTGATAATATGGAATTGAATGGAATGTTTAAATTTGAATTCCTGTAGGTACTGTCTCTTCTCTGTAACAAAATCATAACCTTACACTACTTAGCTAGACAGGGGGTCTACAAACTTTGCTAATTAGTGTCTAAAATAGCTTCTGTCGTGACACGTGCGAACGACATGCGAAAACATAATTACTCGAACACAAGACGAACAGATGTTCGACCTGGTTCATACGTAATATTATGGACGCCAACAACAACATTGTACACATTAGATGGACTTATCATTGACGATAAAAATATCTTGAATATTGAAAACTGTCTAAATCATGGTCACCGTAATCGCCGTTGGAATTAATTATTCAGAGTCAATTTATCGTTCATTAAAATTTATACATTTAAGATATTTTTCAAATAATATAGAACAAGTGATTGAAGCTGCTGCGTAAATTGTCCGCGGCTTCGCACTAGTTTCCCGGCGTTCTATCCCCTAAGAGATGGAGTTTCGTAAAATCCGTTCTTTGCGGATGCTTACACCGCAGCAACAGCATCGCGTCTCTTTCCCCAAAGGGGTAGGCAGAGGTGTTAAACACCCACATTTCGCCAGATATGTTAGGTCCCCATGTAACACAGAATACAATTATTATATAGATCATCAAAACACTATACTTTCTTTTTTTATTTTTTATTTTCTTTTCATTTAAGATGGGTTTGCTCTTGTCTTCAATCTAGCCGAAGGCAAAGATGATGACGATGGAGCGAGCTTACCCAGAAGAAGCCTATTACTTAGACCCAAAATAAAGAGCAAGGCCAAAACAATTACTTTAATCTGTATTCGGGGACCGGAACAGCTGATTCAGAATGCCCCGAACTTACGGCATGATTCATTTGGTGATCAATCACTCCGACATACAATCAACTTCCGATCATATTGTCTTAGACCCGATTTAGGAAGTACATTTAAGTATTTGGTTTATGATAATTTTATATCATACAACGCATTACTTTTACCATTTTTTTAACTCATTCATGAATCTGTGACCATCAGACGGTCATCAAATTTGGTACTCAGATAGTCTAGAACCTGAGAAAAGACATAGGCTACTTTTAAAAGTTATACTAGCGGGATTATGTACGTCCCGTGTAGTCCCGTTAGTATATCTTTTATATACAATACAACGTGAAAGTTTAAAATCTTATAAGCTACTTTTCATCCCGATATTCCCATGGGAACGGGTATCGTGCGGGTGAAACCGCTGGCAGCCACTGGTCTTATCTATAGTGACATGCGTTTGTTTAGTATGTTTAAGAAGGTAATAGGTGAGATACTAAGAATATTTCCATTAAGATAAGAACGTAAAGTTAGAAATTTAATATGTTATTTCATTAACAAGAATTTTAGAGCGGGAGAGCGTATTGACATATAATTTCTTCATTTTATTTGGAGTCATCGAAATATGTCTTCCTCTTTCAATCTCCTGTGTCATTCGCCATCATTCCCTTCCTAAAGTTTCTATTTTACTAGTCAAGGGGCATAAAACGTGACACAATTGAAACATCTGTTGTTTGCGAACACCAGTGTTCGCGGTGCCCACCAAGGGGCCCACCAAGCTTAGTTAAGGAAATAAGCTTTCGTTAATAATTGTAAAAAAATATTTTAGTTTCCAAAAGTAATTCTATCCCTTGAACTTATAAAGGGTTATCAAAAGGAACGTCATTTTTATTTCTCTTTTACACTTTTTAATCCAAAACGAAAACGTAATGAGTTCACATTAAGACTAAATACTTTTTGCTAATTATTTATTTGATTTACAGTTTTGAGCTATATGTCGTCAGCCATACAAGTTGTTTTGTGTGAATGAGTGTGATTGGTCGTGTCAATTGATATGATGCACAGGCAGCAATCGAAACGAGTTAGGGTGAGTTTTTTAATCCGTAGTTATAGTCACGAGTAGTTAAAATCTAGACCATTAGCGTCAATGGAAACGCTTGAATTTGTGACGTCAGCAATTTTTTTGCGATGAAAAAAAGCAATATACATCAGTTGTGCCGCCAGCCATTTTACTAATCCCGGCATCGTGTTGTGGTTAAATGTCTATGATTTAACTTTAGTTATATTTGATAATTGGACAAGCTGCCATATCACGACACCATACGTTTTCGCAATCATTGGTCCATATTTTAACCCACTGGTCAACCTGACACCAAATCAAACTGCCGGCCCTTAGTGGATCTGATGATAAAGGTGTTATGTAATTTTAACAAGGACTAACAAAGTAATAAACGAGTGGTTTAGCAAGTTCATTTATCGCAACAATAGCAGTTAATAAAATTGTAACTGGCATGCGCTTCCTACTTGATAATGAAACTGTTCAAGAGCGAGTTGAACTCGCGCACGGGGGATTCCATATAATTATCTATAAAACTGCAAAAAAAATCAAAATTATTTTGGAAAAAAATTTAGAATTTTCCCGTCTTTCTCTCTCTTAGACCTCCCTGAAAATGAGAAACATAAGTTAACAAATTGATTTAAAATAATAATACTGTGGGCTCTTATTTTGAAACTTGCTGTGCAGCAAAAGATGAAAGCATATTTGCGCAAAATAAAAAAAACATAACAAGTAATGATGGATATATAAGAAACATAGCTTTGTTATATACAGCTTTGAACATAGCTTTTCTTGTCAAAAGCGTTCAGATTTTAAATCGTAATTAAATAAAAACAAGGAAAACATTAATTTTCAATTGTAAAAATTCAAGATAAACATCGATAATAATTTCAATAAATTTAAGTCAAGCACTAACGTAATTTGTAAATTATTCCTCAAAATGTTGTAAACTAAATATAAAAAATCTTTGACAAAATTTCGATTACAACTGTTTATTGCACTTACGACGTTTTACGTGCGTTTCCAAGAAAACCTGTATACAGGTGAATTTAAATTAAATAAAATGCGACGGCAAAATGACATTATTTTGGATTAGAAATCTATTTTTTCGATAAAACGATCGGGGTAGTAAAACCTTCGTCAGTTTTCAAGTTGAATCATTCATCAGTCATAGAAACCTCTTGCGTTTTAAAACTGAATCGCTTTGAACATGACTGGATACATAATTATACTTATTTGTTATTTAAAGGATCCAAACAATATCAAAATAGACATTTAGTTTTTTTTTTAAACATAAAACCTTTTAGTTCTTAATTGACCTGCCATTGAAATAATAGCTTATTGCGAACGTCAGTCAATACGACATCGTTATATTTAAAGTGGCATTACCTCATTCAAATAAATATGCTTATAGGTGACGAACCTTTATTTTCTCCGAATGTAAATCATTTGTGAAATTTTGAACTGTCTAACTCACCTCGCTGCATTTTTTTGTTTATGAAAAACAACCTCACACTGTGAAATACAGCTTGGTGATAGACAGACAGAGTGGTGTCGTAGTAGTTTTACCCTTTGGGTACGGAACCCTAAAAACTAATAATGTTAGTGCATCAGAATCCAACACAAAATTCTTAAGATTTTTATTTTGGAATAAAATGTGTGGAAAACGATATCACGTTACAGCTTTCGCAAGCTGTAATTGTAAATTTTATGCGAGATGACATTCTTAGAAGTTGTCAATGGCGGGCATTGTTCTGACGTGGTTTTCTGCGATGTCGACCTTATGCGAAAAGTCGATGATGCATCACTTACGTTGGCGAAATAAAATAATCAATAATATGTTCGTATTACTGGAGGCAGATATTCGTCCTTAGCCTATATAAGTCCCACTGCTGGGCACAGACCTTAGACACAGTTGCAATAGCGATCAGGACCAATAGCTTAATGTGCCTTCCGAAGCACGGAAGTTCGTGACCACGGTTTTGGTCACCCATTCGCGGTCTGACCATGGCGAAGGTAGCATTGTTTTCTCGTATTGAAAGCCACAACTTTCTGACCATATTACTTGGTCATTACCCTGACTGTACCCTCAAGACTTCCGCTACCCGCTTTTGGCTCGAGCCCTCTGGAGACTATCCCTGGTATCCTGGTAGCAGAACCTCAAAAGAAGATGCCTACCAAAAAAAAAGCATCCAGTGGTGACTCCTGGTCACTTTCGGCTTGAGGGCCCTTTTTATAGGCGAGGAAGAATCTATTTCCGGACCGCACCTACCGCTGGCTAAGCGTGCGCGTGAAACCCTTAAAAATTGCCTATCTGTCTTGTCTGCAAAATTACTCAAGTACCCTGTTGGTAACTAATCTGATTACCGTAACCGTTTATCATGAGGCCGATAATATGCTCGTTTTACTTAGCCGTATATATATAAAAAAGCAATTAAATAGAGCTTACCTCAAAATGTCAATGACAATGGGCAAGGGCTAGTTAAAATATAAACAAACTCCACTCAGTAGGTATCTCTGAAAAGATCGAGTCAATCTGTGCAACATTAAAAACAATTAGGATATTTTTTGTAACCTTTTTGTCAGTTCATTCACCTTTTATTTTTATCTGTATTTATTTTCGACTGCGTTAAAACTGAAGCGGATTATCTCCATGTGTGGTGTATAGCAAATTATAAATAAACATAGTGTTTATTGTGTTAGCAAGCTTTCTGTTAACTTTTAGTCCTTTGTAAACGGGTAAATATTATTGGAAAGTGTCAAGGTCTACGAAGTGAGTGTAATAAAATATTTGTTGTACAGTGTATCATTATATTGCATACAGGAAGTAGGAACTAGTGGGAAGCACATAATAAAAACAACTTCTAATCTTATACCTACAAAGAAAGTAGTTGGCATACAAATTCCTTTACAGAAAGCGTTCATTGAGCAAAATGTAACACGCATACAAATATTTATTATCACGCTTATCCCCGAAGATGTCTAATTTTAGAGTGTTGTGTTTTTTTTGGAAACCGTAAATAGTCGATATTTCATTGGGAGACTTCATTGGTGCATGGAATCGTTTTTAATTGAGAAAATAAGACATTGTCAATAGGCTTGTTGACTCATAACAAAAGTAGGTAATGAAAATAATGTGTCATTCACATAGGATTTTGTACAAGGGTCTGAAATATACCAAGTTCGATAAATATAAATAAGGGATTGCTGTAGAAATTCAATATAAATATGTTTTATTTTTCCTTTTTCTTTCATCTGCCAAAAACGTTATCCGCCATGTTCGTGAAATTAGTTGAGTAGAGTAACGCTTCATGTAAACAATTACTACGCATGGTCAAAATCCGTCAAAGGCCAGTCGCATTAAATCAAGCATAACTGTCGGCTATATCACGCATGCGTATTGAATTGTTTACGATAATCGTGACGCTTCGGCACAAATAATTCATAGACCATCAGGACCAAGGGTGTTTTTGACATTTAAGCAAAAACATAAATTATAATTTAAAATTTATTGTGTTAAATTTATTGGCTTCAGATTTTTTTTTAATTATTTTTTATGGTGACGGCTATCAGTAATTAATCATTTGGGGCCTAATAAACAAAAAGATCAACTAGCCTATTGTTTGTTTCTTTAAAATAAAAAAAGAAGAAGGAGGCAAAGGCGTTAACAAAACACCCACATTTTGCGTGTTATCAATAAAATATAAATTATTATTGTAGTACTAATTTATATGACTTAGCATTTAAAAACGGTTGGGTTCATTTGTATATGTACACATAATAAATATGCTAAAAAGAGACTGGTAACGCCATTTGTTATCCTTGTTAGGCACAATTTTGTCAGTGTACGACCACTGAACGTTTATTGCTTGTATAGCTATTTATTTTATTTGTAAAATTAGAATGAAACGAAAATTTCTGATTGAAAAAATATGTTTCTGTAAATATAAACTTATTCACTAGATTTTTTCTACGGAATGTGGTCTTAGGGAACACAAGGTGTCATCATCTTAAGGTGTTCCTTGGACTCTGTCTACCCCTTCGGGGATTACAGGCGTGATTGTATGTAGGTATTTTTTCTATAGTATGTTCTCAATTGATGGTATCAAATTGATGTTTACGTTAAAATCAAGCTTGTAACTTTTTTCATAAATTTTTAGCTAGTTATTCAAATGGACTACATAATTATTATGTATTCAAATAAGTATAATGTTCTCCTGGTATCTGAGATATAATTTCGCACTGTACCTGTAATTTAGACTTTTATAAATTACGTTGCTTAAAAAATCTGACTATTACGTTTTGTATTTAATTAAAATAACGAAAAACTATTTGACCTTTACCCACTTTAAACATTACACAGACATTCTGACTCAGCATTTATATCTAAATAAAACACAATGATTCAATGTACATTGATATCTAATACGATATTAATCTATTGTGTGTTTTAAATAGATAAGTAATTAATTACTTATTATTAAATACATTAATATTGTTAACAATTGTTGTTTTGATATTAAATGACATTAAAAACAATTCTGCACATTGAATAAATTCGTTTAGGTAGTTCTTTACGCACTTCTCTTTATTATTAAAATATAACTTCCGGGGCCTTGTACATAATAAAACCATAAACAATATTTCATTTTTATTTGGCACCTTTATCACACAAATGCAAAAAAAATGTCCGTATTACAGAACCAAACTCAAGAGCAGGTCTCTGCTTGCGTACCGTTAGAATGAGATGGCGCTATTCATCCCCACATACCGCCATCCCTTTCTAGCTGTTCTCAAGCAGAGGTCTACGGTTGAGAATGATTCTAGAATACGAGCCTTAAACCATCACAAAAGATCATACCTAATCAACTAAAACTCTCACTTCTCCACCCCGGGAGGATATCTCCTGAAGTTCCACCCGAAACTCCTCTGAGTCCCAGTCCTGCTGAAGCTTGGTGACGAAGGAATGGACTCCATTTGTGACGAGTCGTCTCTGTTTAAAGACATGTTCGTGGGAGACACTGACATGTAAGTGGGGGTGGAGAGAATCTGCCTGGAGCACTTGATGTCTTTGAGCTGGCTGGCGCTGCAGAGAGGAGTCTCGACTTGTTCCACTGTGTCTAGGTTTTCCACGTCGATGATGTAGGATTCTTTCCTTTTGGAGTATCTGGAATATAAGCTATTTTTGATCATCACTGACGACTTATGAAAGTAGATGAAGCGGATGAAATATGTAAGGCCCTTAGCAAGTGGAAAGAGGTCATGTCTGTCTATCCCTATGGGAGAAATTGTGTGATTATTATGTATCTATTGATCATCATCGTCTTCATTTTAATAGTGGTGCTGCCATTCTGCTAGGTAAAGACCTCAAACAAATATTTTATTATCCCTAGAAGTAGTATAAATAGAAGTTTAAATGTTCCCTTTTCGCCTCTTAATTATGTTCTTTATAACAGCAGCATACCCTTCAAACATTAAGATTGCCATCAGCAACATTTTTCTGGGTGCTTTGAACCGTCGCCTACCATGCTTGCCCTCGTTCGATTATTCGATTTAGGACCAGCTCCGACTAGCAGACTCATAGCACACGACACTCATTCTGTCGGTGGAGCTGTAGGGACGACATCCAGCATTGCTGATTTAAAGTGTGCGTCGTCTGCGTTAGCGCGCGATGAAGCAAACGTTCTATGTTATTTAACATTTTATGCGGCGCGGGCCTAGGCGGTGTCAGATTTCTACGGACTTTTAAGCGTCGGACGTTTTGCACGTCATATGCGATTCTGCATATCCATACTAATATTGGGTCCTTACCTATGAAATTGGTGTTTTTATTCTGTCTTAGTATCCCGAATAAGTGCCTCCCGAATACATCATTTTATTTGCATTCACTTAAAAACGATAAATATTTTTTATGAAGTGTAATATTACACATATTACAAAAGCTTGTCTAATGATAGATGCCAAATATTATTATCTTTGGATTTGTCGTTGTGAAGAAAACTGATAAATGTTAGTATGGAAAATGCAGAATTCCCCAAAATCTCCATACAAAACACCAATTTCATAGGTAAGGACCTAATATTATAAATGCGAAAGTAATTCTGTCTCGCTTTTACGTGGAAACTACTAAACGAATTTAACCGAAATTTGGTACACAGGCAGTCTAGAGCCTGAGAAAGGATATAGGCTAGGCATTTTTATCCCGATATTTCCATAGGAACGGGTGCCATGCGGGTGAAAGTAAAAAAAAATTAAATAACGCCTCCCAGAAAAATTAAGGTCAAATGTATGCCACTATGAACTTTGCTTCTAATAATAGAGTAGGAGTAAATTTTCAATTCCACCAATTGAGGCTCTGTTCCAATTTGAAAAAACCTTTCATTGTTGAATAGCCTATTTATTAAGGAAGGCTATAGGCTACATACATCACACTATCTTAAAGTAACTATTCTACGCGGACAAAGTTGCGGGCAAAAGCTAGTAGTTGAATATGTTCTATTTTCACAGACAAAAAAGACTGTCACGGATAGTCTGTCGTCTGCGCTGCGCCTTATGACGATCGATCCCTTTATAATTAATCGGCCTCAACATTACTCGGTTTTATAAGCGGTGATGGTAAACTTTGGGGTCATGTACTAACGTTAACACGTTCTTGAATCTGTGGCCCCAAAGGATCTCCTTGGAGAGGTAGGAGGTCTTGCTCTGAGTCACGGTGCCCATGTTTTTGGAGGATCCAGTCAGACACACAACAATTTCAAACCTGAAACAGCATCAAAATCAACATGAGATATAGGTACTTACTAATTGATGTGATGTAATAATGTCTAAGCAATCAAGACAAATTCCTCTTTTGAAGACGCACTTTAAGTCTACACTTCATCCAAATCCGATCAAGAATGTTTAATAACAAAGCGTTGCCTAGCAACCACTGACAGGCATATGTTAATAACCTTTTTCTATCAGGCACATTAAAAGCATATTTACTATATTACTGTATTATAAGAAAATATATATAAAGCAATTTAATTAAGTAACTGTTTATGAATTTTATTTATTTGCATTAATTATAATTGCTTCTAAAATATCTCAAGAAAAAGTTTTAAAAAAATAATTGTGTCGCGTTATATCATAAAACGGAAAGCAGTACTTTCATTCGTGGTCGGATAAAAATAAATAATGAATCCGCAGCTGATTTTAAAAGTACTTACGGTATAGGAACACAAGGGAAAGTTAGTGTCGATTGCAATTGGAAGATTAGTTTAAAAGTGCAAAAATGTTTACGAGATCTGAATTTTGTCAAGGTTGTGTTCTTTCTTATAGGGCTGTGAGGTAAAATAATATTGATTTTATCTTCATTTCTTATTTTATTTCAAAAGTTTTGAGGTTTGTGAGTGTTTCTAGTGATTTATGGTAGATAAATTATTATTATAGAAACAATTGTGAAATTCTATGCAGTAATCGGGTTGGAAATACAAGATTTAGCTATTTTTTCGTAAACTAAGTTGTGATGACCCTAAACTTGGTTTATTTACATTTATTCGTCATCGGATTTGGATGAAGTATAGGTGATTTAATTTTGTAATCATATGACGTTAATAACTTAATATTTTAAGCAAAAGATAGTCACTGCCATTGTAATGCGCCTGAACAGGGTCAACCCCAACTTTTTACAGAAGATCACAATAAATATACTCTTTTTTGTGGCGTTTTGTTTCTTTTGGCATGGTTGGGAACATAAAGGGGAATATATATTGAGTTTTGCGAAAGGGACTCTAGTCCTTTCTAATTGCCAATTCTAATTGGCAGCGTGAATTTCACGGTGATTGCTTTCCACCAGGCATGTATATTGGATCCAATAAATGATTAAGCACTACCAGATAAGCAGTAGTCAAAAAGCGGAAATAGATAAAGCCAGAGAGAACTGCAGCCGTGTTGAACAGATAGGGACCAGCAAGAAAGGTTCCAACTTTCTTGCTGGCCCCTCTCTGTTTAACACGACAACTAAGGAACGTTTCCCAGCACCGGCCAACAGCGCCGGCGAGATTTCCATACATTTTGACGCGCATTGTTATGGAACCATCTAAATCCTAACCTGTAGTCCATCATATCCTGAGCAGTGAACTCGTAGAGCGGACTCTCGGCGTCTATAACGTGGACCACGGTGATCGGCCACAGCAGGAACGCGTTGGCCTGCTTCAGCTTCAGCTGATGAATGTAGTTCCGGACTAATTCGCCTTCCAAGGTCCTGAAATATATTAGAAATCCTTGTTATGGTTTACAGAGGGTCCTGTAGTTATCGTCGCGTAATTTGTTCTTTATTTAGTACAGACAATTTCTATTTTCTTTTTCTTAATTTCATAAGTTTAATGGTTCACAAAA
Source organism: Parapoynx stratiotata (assembly GCA_910589355.1). Lineage (NCBI taxonomy): Eukaryota > Metazoa > Arthropoda > Insecta > Lepidoptera > Crambidae > Parapoynx > Parapoynx stratiotata. The sequence goes on from OU342481.1 coordinate 12,425,839, forward strand.
ACCCGTAATGTTGCCCGCCGCCGTTTAGGTCGCCACAAAAACCACCACCGGCGAGTGCTCCCATACACTATCTAATTCAGGGGATCGTTCCTTCAGAACTCCTACAATCACTATTATGGTTCGCAATTCTGTGGGCTATGTCGGTGACCATAGTTCTTCGGTGGATCTCCTCATTCCTGATTCAATCACGCGGAGAAACTCCTAGTATAGCTCTCTCCATTGCCTTTTGAGTGACCTTGAGCCTTCTTATGAGGCGCATTGTAAGCGGCCACATCTCAGTGCCGTAAGTCATCACTGGCAACACGCACGAATTGAAAACTTTAGTCTTGAGACACTGCGATAGATTAGCCGAGAATAGGCTGCGTAGCATCCCAAACGCTGCCCAGCGGAGTTGGATTCGTCTATCGACCTCTTTCTGAAAATTGGACCTCTATAGTTGGACTACTTGCCACAGGTACATACTCGTCAACAATTTGCACTGTAGAACCTCCAAACTTCACAGGAGTAGGACTAACATGCTATATAATAAAGTACCAATACTCTCTGCGTTTACAGTCAATAAACATGTTAAACTATACAAAACTCACAAAATTCTGTAATAAGGTTTCAGCTGTTGTTAGAAATAAAGAGCAGAAATATTGAATGAAATTCGATAGTTTGTAAATAACTATCGTGCATAGAAGCATGTAGTTAGCTCTCTCCATGTAAACGTTATCCAGAAACAAAAATATTTTACCTGATGGGCTTGAGGATGTAGGCTGTGATGGTGCTGCTAATGATGTGCATGTTCTGAAGGTCCCACACCCTGAACTGAAGACAGAGCTCGCCGTCTCGGAGGCATACCTGGTTATACGACATAATTATTGTTCAGCACAAACATAAGCAACGGTAGCCGAGTTGGGACGGACGAGGCTGTAGAACATATTGATGTAAAGAGAGGATGGATCCGATGCAGAGTTTCTTGCCTGTATCTTCTCTAGATAAGGCCTCCCGGTAGAGAACAGTTTTAGGATAATTATAATTTATTTTGTATTGCCTTGTCAAAAGTGTATTTGATGATACCGATTTGATTAAATGATTTTGAGTTTGAGGCAGCTACTCGTTCGGGAGGCCGCGGGTTCTATTCAATCCTATCGCCTGCACCACTGAGTTTGAATAAAACTTATGTACAGTTCATTGTTAATATCGCTTGCCTGACATTGTACCCGGTGCATGGCAACAGGCTCGTCACCATGGGGAATTAACATATGTGGCGAAATGAGGGTGTCAACACCTATGCCTACCCCTTCGGGGAACGAGTCGTGATGGTATGTTATGTTACAAATAATTCGAAAATTGAGAGAAGGATCTTCATACCCCTGCGTTGCCCTGCATCCCATGATCATTGTCAATTAGTGGTTCCGCCTTGGGCCTTTCAACTTTTCCGCCTAACGGCGCGGGCGTGTAGGCAACGTGTCTCGACCTTCTTTCTCTTGCTTATCTCATCTATAAGATTCTAATTCAATCATTTAGAGAACTTCCCAAAGGCTTTCGTCAGCGCGCGCTTGAAATTACACGGAGCTACTAACATTGTTACGCAGCCACACGCGCGAGCTTTTCGTTCAAAATGTATGGATACCGTACGTGTGAAACGATCCCTAGATATCTATAGCTGCTGTAGCGATAAACTGTTTCATCATACTATTGATTTCCTCTGTGCTTCGGAAGGCACGTTGAGCGCTTGGAACTGTTCGCTTTTGCAACCGATACCACTCATACTCCTCATTTGTATGTAAAAGTAGGAAGGCCCAGCAGTGGGATTTTAAGCTAGGCCAACTAAGCTAGTGAGGCAGAACCTTTTTGAAGACATTTTCATATTGTCGACTGACAAAGTCGCTTATAAAGTGTTATGCTATCATTATAAATAGTTCTAGCACGATCGAAAGGGATAAATTGTCCGGATACAAAATTACTTGTTGCCTCTCACGTCTTTTGTTCACGTCGCAACGAGAGATCGAAATTTATTCCCCAGGGACTTTTATCTGTCCCGTCCGTGCTAGGCCTAGATGTCTAAAATTTAAAGAATACTTCTCCTAACTTACCGCAGCCTTCTTGCTGAATCCCACCCACACCATGTGTCTGTTGGGGCGCACCATCTTGGTGAACACAAGACTCACCAGACCACCGGATAGCGCTGTGCCTGCTACGATCTGAAATGACGTGGTCCGATCAAATAGAATACAGTCAAATGTGCGGCAAATAAAATTCTTTTTTGGAATTGATTAAAACTCGAAATATAAAGTCGTTCTTAACGCCTTAAAATAAGATTTTCGGATCAACATTTGCTATTTAAAGACCTTAACTATTAGAATGAGATTCAAATTGTGATTCCTGGCTCACTTTTTAGCCCAGAACCACACATTGAACAAAACGAGAACAAAACACTGTTAGTGAAATAACTGTTCTTTATCTACTCAAAGGGTTCAAATGTGAGATTATGATGATGTGCGATCATGTAATAAAATAATGTTCGAGTATGTAAAGAGAACAAATTACCTCAAACACCATAACGATTATGGCTTCAGGACATTCTTCATTTGGGAACCGAGCGCCATATCCTATTGTCATCTGTAACGTGGATAATAATAAGCTTGTATTTGTAAAATTATTTAGACAATTCCTTTTTTAAAAAAGGTCTTTAATTCATCGCAGAAACATTGCTGGAAGTCGATTTCAGAATCTGTCGAGATGGCGACGCCGACGCCTTGAAATCGGTGTACAAACTAATTGACCACAGAAACATGTTGTCATGAAAAAAAGTCCCTCAATGTCTTAGTATGGAAGTCCACAGTAAAGCCGTTAGTAGTACCTTACCTGGGTTTCAACAGTCAACAGAAACAGCCCAGCGAAGCTAGAAGTCCCGTTGACGCAGTGGTCCTGCCCGTCGCCAATGTCCTCCTTGTAGGACTTGGTGACAGCGTACCAGATGCCCGCGAAGACCAGCCACAGCACGAAGTGGGCCACCACCATCGTGAGAAGGAGGAACCGCCATTTGCTGTTGATCTGGAAATTTTACTATTTTAAAACCAGTAACCATTTAGGTGTCCAAACGAGATACCATAGGAAAATCGATGGGGTGTGGACATTCGAGAGGATAAAAGCTTGATTTTTGAATTTTGATAATACTCGTAATCGGATAGAATTGATATCATCAGTCAGATAGAATATAAGTAATGCTATGGAGCATAATATCAGAGAGAGATTTTCAGCAGTGCATAATTGTGTTTAAAGGGAAAGACCAGAAAGGGAAACTCGGTAGTGTACCAGTTTTTACATTTTTGATATTAAAATTCAAAGCCTTTTCGCCTTTGTCATTCATTAGTTGGGTAATCAAATCTTTGTGATCTCTACTTCCTCCGTATTTCACGAGGTACGTTAAACAGGCAGACGTTATTGCAACCGTTTCTACCCAACGCACTGTATCGGGTAACGTGATGGTCTTACAGTTTGTTCTCTCTGTAGGCTTTATGTAGAATAGCTTTTCTCAGCAGATTCCTTATCAGCAGACGATAGAGATGGAGTCAGTAGAGGATGGTAGTTAAGCTACTCACTACTGTGTTGACGATGTCCCTCATGTACTTGATAGACTTGGCTGGGATGTTGCTCCTGACTGGGACATTTTCCTCGCCGTCCTTCAAAACCACTCGCCTTGACCGAGTAGGTCTACCACGCTGCACTCTGAAACACATTGTTTACAAGTATAAAAATCTCGATATGATAAGGAAAAGGTCCTAGCCACAGTCAAAAGCCTTTATATGCCTCTTTTGAAGAAATCTATGTAGAAGTTAGGACGGATATACATTTAATTAATCATAAACACAACTCCTATGAAATGTTAAACAAAAATTTTCGCATCCATCTTTAGCCCAAAGAAAATGTCGCTTCATTTGAGTGCAAAATCCAAATGCCCACCAAAACCACCCAACCAAATGCCCACAGTGCATGGCAACAAGTTCGCCATGTTACTAACCTAACCTAACCTAACAAATCTGGCGAAATGTGGGCGTTTAACACCTCTGCCTACCCTTTCGGGGAAACAGCCGCGATGATATGTTATTTGTTGTTAAAAACCAAACGTGGGAAAGTTCTAATTGTTATAATGTATGTTGTGCCCTATGCGTAGTAAAGATCTTTCTGGCTTGTCCCAATCTAGGTGGGGTCGGCTCAAATTCCTTGCTATTCTTCATCCATCTTTGGTCCTCCTTTCTTTTGGTAACTCTATTCACATTCATGCTTCGAATTTTACTACTTTCATCCATGCTCACTAATAGTCATGTCTATGCAGTGCCATTCTATTTCTTCTTGTTAGTAACTAGTGCTACGTTTAAACTTCCTTTGTGATATTTATATTGATCGGCACCATTGTTATTTGCATTTACTTTGTGATAATTTAGGAATATCGATATCTACCAATCAATCAAATGACCTCACTAGCACTTTCGTCTTTAGAATCGCAACAACAACAGCACCTGTTTCGCGCGTGTATATCGTGTGTTTTATAAAGGTCCTTATATTTATAAAATATTTTACCTAGTTACTTAATAAAAAAAGAAGTCCAAACATAGACAATGTTAACGATGCTGCTCCTAGAAGACATAATAAAGTATCACTGAATACCTTTTGGACGAATCATTATCAGTACTTATTATATTTATTGTTATTTTTTCCTTAATAGTTATTTAATATTTTACCCTTTGATATATATGAATAGTATTGTAATAATAAAAAAAATATATATGAATGTGTAATTTTTATTATTGTAATTTCAAGAATGTTTTAGTTTTTTTATAATCTTAATTGCAAAAATTTGTAGGTATAACTTATGGGTCGAATATAGCGATCATTAAAATTTTATAACTGAACTGTAATATCTATATTCACAAACAAATTATCATTTCATTTCATTTTACCAATATTTTTTGAACACGCCTTATACGTTATCGATATTATCAGCATTTCCGATAAATCTTAATCGCGTGAGTCAGTAAACCAAGTCAACTTGTATTTTTGCCTTTAAGTTGAGTTTGTAGAAACGCATATAATATATCATAAATGTGTCGAGATACAAACAATCATGAAGCACCAAATAAATAATTAATAAAAATTTCAGACATTCACACCTATCAACTAGCTCAGTTTTAAGCAAATAATGCTGCTTGTGTTACGGATACTAGATGACGGATTAATATATTTAATAGATATATTTTTTTTTAGATTATTTATATATAAATGTTCAGAAAATATTCAATAAACATCCAAGACCGGAGAACAGATGCCTGTATTCATCACAAACATTTACGCCCAACGGGGATCGAACCCAGAACATCTCGAGATGGCGACGCCCTGAGAGCGGCGTACAGACCACTCGACCACGGAGGTCGACAAGCACTAAGCAAGCAGGAAGATTATATCATACTATGCTTATTTTACCGCAGGTTTACTTATTTTGGCAATGTTTATTTAAGTCGAGAATGCATTAAAAAACCTAACGTCTATAACCTTGTAGCATTGTTTATATAGATAAAATACCAAACTTAGAAAAATATTTGATCCAACACAATAACAAACACAACACAAAGTAAAATAATTTATAATTATCACAAAATCATAGTTCACACAGGATACCAATCAGGTCTTGAGCTATTCCTGTAAAAAAATTAAGTCCATACACATCCATACTTAGCATTGTTATTTCTACAATACTTTCAACCATTAACAGACACATGATTAATAATTTTACTATCCTCAAAGCACACAAACCTCTTTTTGGAGCTTTTCTTTTTTCTCTTGGTGTACGGAGCAGAAAAACTGTGCGCCGACGCATTGTATGGTAACGAATCGTTTGTATTTGTATCTACCTCATTAAAAATTTCTTCAGCATATTCAATCCTATCGTAAATATCACTTGGACTACTGTAACTAACCATAGGATGTGTCGAAGCATTTGATATGTTATGTCTAGTTGAGTTAGTCCTCGGACTATCAGTTTCAACGTCTATCGTCATTGTTATGCCTCCATCTGCATTTTCATCTTCACTAGAATAATGGGAAGTGTCTGATAGTAGTCCTTCACCACTCGAAGGAATAGTTTCTTTAGTATCAACGTTAGTTATTATCGTCGGGAACGCTATTTCTTTCCCTTCGACGTAAGATTGTGAAATCCGGTATTGCTTCTTCAGTTCTTCGTTTGTGTAGACGTCGGTGTTGTCGATCCTCGGTATTTCGATTGATGATCTTCTCGATCCATTTCCAATAGCTTCAGAATAGCTTAAAGACCTCTCTAAAGCTCTGCATCTGCTTCCTCTGCGTGACTCGCTTTGATAGCAGTTCATGTTTGTAAACCTTTTATATCTCGAGTTACAACAGATTCTTCTATTTCATTTTTCTAAACTTCAAACCTATCTTTACTTAGCTTAGATATTGTCAAATAATATAACACATAATTTTATCAACGTCAATCAAAAGAAGCCACTGTAAATATTTCGTATCACTATTCCACTTAAATTATATAAACGTTTTCATAATTTTTAACACCTCACAGGTTTTTCACATGATAGCTGGAAACCTCAAATATTTCGATACCACAATAGAACAAAGTACGTCTATTAAGAAGTCAACATGAAAACTAAAATTATCTATAAGATAACGCGACTTTATCCTTAAGATAATGTATGTATTTGCTTTAGCACACGCTGTGATCAAGTTGCGGCCTAGAATCTTGCAGGTGCGTTGACTTGTTAATGCAAATAATGCTTATAACGTACGAGAATGTACCAACATAATATAATGTTGAAGAATTTTGAGATAGTTTCTCTTACAAATTCAAATTTTAATACATAATCGAGCTATGCCTTTGTTTTAAATTCTTTCACAGGCACGTTTTTCTGACTTTCGGTCTTTATTTCGTCGTGATATTCATCTGTAATCTTTATTTGCAGTATTTAAATACTACGTTAATACGTTATTTGCTCAGTTACTTCTCTTAATTCGGGTACGTTACATGACTGACGGCCGAACTCAGAGACGTCATTTACCGTAATGTTCATTGATGAATAAGCATTTATTTAAAAACCAATAAAGATAATGAATGACTGACTGCCGCACTCAAGAGTCTTACTTAGAACAAAAGAATGGTTACTTAGAACAAAAATTAAACACTATTTCAATGTACTTAAAGACGATTTTTTGATTCATTGTTGTCATTTAATTTGCTGTTATCTAAAATTATTAACTAAATTAATTATCGTAATTAAACTACATTATACTGTTATTAGTTTTGTATAAAAAGTTGTAAATATCCAGTGAGAACCTTTGTGGCAAGGTGCAGTGTGTGATAAACAAGAAATTATGTTGGTTTCCGTTGTGCCAACTAGATGTCAACCGGTCTGGACAAATAAAAACCAGTAATCTCCAACTACAATAAACCTGGGGAGCATTGTTTTCATTTAATTATTGCTACAATGGCCATATTCAACCTGTTTACTAAATGTCAATTAGTAAATATTACTAATAATTACTAAAGCTAAAATAAAGGGTTGCAAATTTGATTTCAAGACTACCTTTGCTATTCGATATTTTTTTTTTCTTTCTTATATCATCATGAAACCTGGAAAATTATAATCTTGATTCGTTTGCTTAGCTTCATGTAGATAATTAAGAAATTAAACCCAATAAAATAATATTTACAATTTAATTTTCAATTCAAATTAAATAAACTAACAAAATAAACAATGTTCGTATGTGAGGCATTTAAACTACATATCAACTCATGTCACATACATACGTCATACAGAACAAATAATAATTTATCAAACAGAACAATGGTATCACTGATGTGGTATAAATTATAATAATTTGCAAAGGAAAGTGTGTCAAGTCAAAACAAAATTTTTAACAGTTGTCGCGGCTTGTATGAAAAAGTTAACAGACTTTTCACGTAACATAAAATCCATACCAATATTATAAATGCGAAAGTAACTCTGTCTGTCTCGATTTCACGTCAAAACTATTGAACTAATTTAAGCGAAATTTGGTACATAGATAGTCTAGAGCCTGAGAAAAGAAATAGGCTACCTTTTTTATCCCAATATTCCCATGGGAACGGGTGCCATGCGGGTGATTGTTAAAAAATTTAAATAATGCCTCCTAGGAAAATGAAGCACAAATTAACGTCACTATGAACTTTGCTTCTAATCATAGAGTAAGAGTTCAATTTCAATTCCACCAATTGAGGCTACTGTTCCAATTTGAAAAAATCTTTCAGTGTTGTTTATCCTATTTATTGAGGAAGGCTATAGGCTACATACCATCACACTATTATCAAAGTAACTATTCCACACACAATAGATCTCTAGTTATTTCGGAACGCAATATTAACAATGACGATGATGAGAAAAACGATGTGGATAGAAAAGCATTTTAATAACTTTATGTCCTGATAATTTCGGCGTTAATGTAGATGGTATTCTATGAGATTTTCACTACTTGAAAGTCTTTTTCCTGAAGGACGAGGTCCTCTCGAGCTGAAATGAAGTGATCTTCTCGCTGAAGCTGCCTGGAGTGCAAGGCCTTTGGTTTTCTGAAACCTCCTCTGCAACACTGTTGAACATTGAAAAAAAAGATTATGGTTAACGATAGCTTGTAAACGAATATAAAGAACGCTTACAAAGGGTTATTTTTTTTAATAACATAATTTATAAAAAAGTTAAATGAAAGTTAGTTTCAGGTTTACAAATTGAGCTAGTCGAAATTGTCAGGTGGTCCAGGTGGTCCAGAAATAACAGAACTTAGGAAGCTATTTAGAGACATTTCGTAGGATGCCAGTGCAGGCGAGATTTCTATATATTTTAGACGTAAAGCGCACGCTTGGACGCATGTAGCTGTGAAACGATGTTAGGTATCTCGTGGCCAGCCCACTTATGAAACCACTCTTAATGAAAGCTTTTGGGCACAGACGCAGATTGTCTAAAAGCTCTCTACCACAGCCAGTTTTGTCTACATAACTTACCAGTTAAGCTTACTAGCGCTGCAAAGAGGAGTATCCACCGGTTCTGTCGCGTCCAGCTTTTTATGATCTATTATGTATTTCTGTTTTCGATGATCAAACCTGTAAATAAGGAAACCTTATTTCAAAAGACTATCTTGCTTTATATCTCTCTACGATGTTTTATGGCGAGTTTTCATTCAGGTTTCAGATGCAGAGTAGATTCTGAGAGAGCTGGCCACGTTTAATTTTTGATACTTTCATCAGAACAAATATTTTAACAACCAGCCATAGTTCTTCGACAAAGATTTTCGCAACGCTCATACCATTTCCATCCATTCCTTTTGTACTCGTATAATTGGAGTACTGTTGTTAAGGCAAGTCCTTAGAAAATTCCCATTGGTGCTAGGATAGGTAGTCACTCTTGCGAAGTAGTATCCTAAACATAAAATGGAACCACTGCCTAGGTCAGCATTCCCGACAACATATAATTTTAACCGACATACAGTTACTTTTAATTATATTTAAAGGTTCTTTCTGGGAGTGCTTGTTATCTAAGATCTCATCTGGTGAGCTCAGGGTGGGGTTAAGCGCAATCTCATTTTATTCATAAATCATTGCTGGTAGATTTACAAAAATCACCTGTTAGAGAAGGAAGAAGACGATGCTTCATGTTTAAGTGCCGAAGCTTACGAGAAAGGTCTTACTTGACAACAGGTGGAAAGCGGTGTCCCCAAACGACTTCCCGTGGCAGGTATGATGTCTGACTCAGGGTGTAGGTCCCCATCGACGCTGATGCTCCTTTCAGGCTTATTGTGATCTCGTAACTAGAACAATAAGGTCGACATTTAAATGAATGGTAAATATGTACAGAAAAGCCCTAGGTTTTCTGAAAGCCTGTTACTTTTGTGGAATATATGCAAAATCTAAGTCAAAATCATCTTTATTTGCAAAAATGTGGGTACATTACAGATCTTATTTTAAAAAATAGAAAGAAATCCCGAACACATTTTTACCTAAAAAGGTACGCAAATGATACTGACAAACTAAAATTTAAAAGTTAACAAAAATAATAGATTATACATGTCTTGTGAACATATCTTCATCAATCCAAATATAATATAATTTTTTACCTTAATCAAATTCAAATTCAAAGTCAAATATTTAAATTTAGTTTTAATACACATTCAATATCATTTAAAAAAATCGAATTTTAATTTTAAATTGAAACAAATTGGATGTAAATTTTAACTACCATAATTAATAATACATTTACAATTTTATACAGGCATCACAATTGGTCATTAAAAAATTCATTGACAGTATAATTACATTTAGATAATTAAAACAATTTAAGTTTATTTTTAAACAAGTTTATATTAAGATTTCTCATTTCTATGGGTACCTTATTCAATATTTTAGGAGCCATACTTAGTACACTTTTTCTTAGTAAGGATGTTCTAAAGCCCTCCGAAAATGCAGTTAACTATGATTGCGCTGAGCCTAATTTATTAAGAGAGGCAAAAACTTTCGCTTGAACTGCCTATATAGCGAATCAGAAACTAATAATTTACGGATTTATTTGTCTTTCAGAAAAAAGAGCACCAAATTTCATTGACCAATTACTGTCGCAGCGCAGTAGTGTTTGTGTTATTGTATTTATTGAAGGGCAGGCAATTACATTGCTGGGTATTGTGACTTCACATTCTATGCTACGTTAATGTAAACTTATCCTGAAAGAATTTCAGTTAATGCAACCAACAAGTATGATTGTGTATGTATGTTGTGTACAACCAACATGTATGTATGTTCGATTGTGGAACTCTCTTCCGGAGAATATAAGGTATACTCAGACTCTGAAGTCCTTTCAGAGTCAGGTAAAGAGTAATTTTCTGGATCAGCTTACTCAGACTAGCTGTTAGCCTGTGTTTATCTTCAGGATATTATATAGTTTTATTTTTATTTTTGTGTAGTGATATTGATCATATAATTATGTATATATTATTATAATATATATATTCATTTGTTTTTTTTAATTGTCTCTCAAACAGGTTGCCTGGCAGAGATTGCTGTTTAGCAATAAGGCCGCCAATTGCTTTTTTGTTATCGTATAAGTTCTTTGTATTATTATATGCAATAAAGTATACATAAATAAAATGTATTTTAGACGACTAGCTACTTACAATCAGGGTGCAGTATCTGATCGAGAGTGCGCGCGTTAAAGCGGATGATTCACTCTCTTCCTCGTCATGTCTCCCTAGATGCCAAATGCATGCTGGTTGATGGTGAAGAAGCAAAGAAACGCAAACACGTTCTATACATTGGTCTTTCGATATGGAGTTTTTCTTTCACCCTTTTTCGTTTAACCTCAAATTATCTTCTTCTTCTGGCGTAAGGATTACCTCTGTTGGGAGAACTGCTCTGGCGTGAACTCGTAGAGCGGGCTGTGCTCGTCGATGACGTGCACCAGCGTCACCGGCCACAGCAGGAACTGCCGGTGCTGCAGCGCGAGCGTGCGCGCGTAAAAGCGGATCATCTCGCCTTCTTTGGTCCTGGCAACAATATTAATTTGAATCTACTCCAATCCAAATAGTATTCAAATATTTTTGAAGTAAATATTTAATATTTCATCGTCATCATAGCCTGCCCTTTTCCCCAATTTCCTCCACCCTCCCCTATCACACGCCATATCAACATTCACTCCCATTCTAGCCTTGTCCTTATTCACACAATCTATCCATCTCTTTATTATATAAAAAAAGTTTAACCTTAATGATAACTAAGTACGTTGGTGGTCTAGGAAGGAGCCAGCCAAACCCCAAATTTTGATAACGCATTTTGCTAGGTGTTTAGGTGCAAAGCTTCACAAGCAAACTGACTTAAATACTTTTGCTATCCCAACAAGTAAACATCATTTAACAGAAGGCTAGCGTGTAGCCATGCACCAGGCATCATTCAAATTTAGTGATACAGGTGAGTATCTTACATTATTGTATGGATAATTCTCAACATTCACCAGGAGGCTAGCGTGCCATGCAACAGGCACTATTCAATGATACAGGTGAGTATCTTGCGACTATATTAATATTACCTGTGGGTATTGACGAAATGCGCGCTGAATTCAGAACTGATGATGTGGTCATAGTTGAGGTCCCACGCCCGCATCATCAGGCACAGTCGCCCATCGCGTAGACTGATCTAGAGGTTATTAATGAAATTTTCAATGTCCAGTCATACATGTGATTATGTCCGCACCGCAAAAGCAGTCCTCTGCCATAGTTCGCCCTTCACCAAGCAGTGACTGCACATGTGACATGACCCCGTCGCCGCTGTAAGCTATAAAAGCTATTGGATGGTTGTGCAGTTCTAAGTACATATGTCGCCTTTTACGACCGGTCATATTGAAAGGATAAGAATGACAGAATGTTTTTCTGTATCATTCTAATAAGGCACATTTGCAAATGTTAATTTGCATTACCAGCTTGCATATGATGATACCAAGATGCGCTGTAGCCGAAAAGAATGAGCTCCTTCAGTTCTTTAATCTATTTTCAACGTACCTGTTACCAACCAAAGTAATTTTGTATCGCATGAATCTATAGCTTGAATTTAAATGCCGGAATTAAATACAGGAGCAAAATAGCACATAAGCAACTTTTTAAGCAATTTTTTTTGCCTCATTTTAATAAGATTACATGAGCTTAAAGTCATTCAATAGAGGTACTATTAAATAGTTCAATAGTTGGGGACTACTCACACTTATTCAGCTGCATTCAGAGTTTGTCCATAGAAAACGTCAGTTTTGTATCGAGCTCGCTCAGCTATCCACGTGTGTTCAGCGGCGTAAGCATCTTATTAAAATCGTCGATTTACATAAAAAAAACGCTGAATGGAGCTGAAATAAGTGTAAACAGTCCCTAGGTAGGAAAGGAAAAGAGAAAGCATAATAATTGAACGCAAATCATTCGTAGACATTAACCGCTGGATAAAACCCTTTCTTTCTAATTTTAAAGATTATAGCTTCACCAAATCGTCTACAATATTAAAATTATTTGTTACTGTTAATCATTCTGAGACTGTAATTAACGCTGTTTTCTGCGCCTACGATTTTATTCGCTGCAGTTAGGTATAAGTTTCGTGTTTTGCTTTGCAGATAAGATAATGAACATACCACAGCCTTCTTGCTGAAGCCAACGCCGTCCCTGGACAGTTTCTCGGGCCTCGTCAGCTTGGCGTACACCACGCACGTCAGCACGCCTGACAGACCCGTGCCGAGAATCAACTGGAAAGACATCAGAAGCATCATAAAAACTCATCATTGTTTCCTGAAGAACTTGGAAAAGAGCCTCGGGCTTAGGCCTCATATACCTCAACTGTATTTAAATGTAACTAAATAGTTCTCGCTACTACGTAGTTTAAATTAAATAAAAGTATCATAGCAAATAAATGTGCAGATATTCAAATACAAGAATAATTTTAACGGTATATACAATAACATAGTTATATAATAAATAATAAATATCTTCACACATTCACACCTATCAACTAGCCCCATTTTAAGCAACTAATGCGCTTGTGTTTCGGACACTAGATGCCGAATATATATATGTAATAGATAAATACATGTAAATATCCTGAATATGAATAAACATCCAAGACTGGAGAACAAATGCCTGATAATTTATCACCCAAAAATTTGCTCCCACCGGGGATCTAACCCAGAACCTCTCGAGATGGCGACGGCTTGAGACCGGCATACAAACCACTCGACCACGGAGGTCGTCTTCATAGATAACGCAAGTGTAACGATTGGTTTTGAACTCACAGCCGTAATTTTGCGACGGGATATCGGGTTACCTCAGATGCGCCTCTGCAAATTATCCACATTTTTTAGGTTTCCATTCGGACGCGCGCGGACTACACCCGCGAGCATAAATTAAGGGTCGGTTAAGAATGTTAGAATATCTCGGAAGATAAAGACGCTAGCGAACTGAAATAAACTGATAGGCAATTTAATATTCTTAAAATAAAATAAAATATTTTTCATAACTAATTTATATTTCATTAAAAACATTAACTTAAACGAAAAAGGATATCTTCGGTAAACTTAAATAAAATGGATAATACAATGGTGTTGCCTCCGTATGAAAAATATTGTATTATCCTTTTTATTTAAGTTTACGCAAGATATCCTTTTTCGTTTAAGTTTATTAACCGACCCTTAATTTTTGCTCGCGAGTGTAGTTAGCAGCGGCCAACGCCGACGTTTGGTCGAGGTTTTTCGACACGCGCAGTAAATGCATTTGCGTTATCTATGTCAATGTGACGACCTCCGTGGTCAAGTGGTCTGTATGCCGGTCTCAAGGCGTCGCCATCTTGAGAGGTTCTGGGTTCGATCTCCGGTGGGGGCAAATGTTTGGGTGATGAATTTTCAAGAATTTGTTGGAGAACAAATTCTTGGATGTTTATATATATTTATATATATTCAGGATATTTATATGTATTTATCTATTAAATATATTTATCCGTCATCTAGTGTCCGTAACACAAACAGCATTAGTTGCTTAAAATGGGGCTAGTTGATAGGTGTGAATGTTTAAAGATATTTATTTATTTTAAGAAAATGTATATCTGTGGCTGGAACTGATAAAGTTCTTATTTATTAGCTACCATAAAGAGAAATGTAATTACACGAATTGGAAATACCATCTATCACTTCCTTCTACGTGCTCCAACCGTCTGTGTAAATAGTGTGCTATTCGCATCTTATCGTGACAAACGTTTATGTAATTAGTGATAAATCATGGTAAAAGGTAGTTTATTACTTTAGATAATGATCCAAACTTTGCGAATAATGCGCTTGATTCAGCAGTACCTATAAAGATTTTTATACTGTTCTATACTATACTATACTGTAGCCCTAATCACAAGTTACGCCCTGGTGGGAGTTATCAAAAACCTTTTTTTTTACATACATACATATAAAACGACTATTATCCTCTAACGGTTAGTCAGAGACTAGGCAAAAGCACCGCAAAAGCAGTCCATTGCCATAATATACGCTTCACTAGCACTGAATGTACGTAAGATAATGGATGGTTGGTTAGTTTTTTAAAATTACTAAGGTGGCTATCAAGCATACCGCCCACCTGATGGAAAGCGGTTACCGTAGCCTATGGACGCTTACACAACTAAACACAAGGAGTTACTAAACACAAGGAGAATCACTCGCGCGCTGCCGACACTTCAAAAACTTTTTTACGAATTTTAAAAACCGTTAAATGTCAATTTCTATGTGATACGTGAGCTACTTTTATGCCCTGAGTTTTCAAAAACCTAAACTTTTTTAGTTGCGTTAAGAATGTGAATTTCTATGCGAAACGCGCTTTTCACGTTTCCCATAGAAATTGAGCATCAGCACGATGGTGGGCGTCGGTTGGTAACAACTTGTTGGCATAAAAGTGTCGCCCACCTGATGACAAGCGCGACAGCTGCCTACAATGAGATACTTGTGAGACGTCCGCACGGATTCATACAAAATTGCCCGTACGGCTCCACGACCACGAGACGGAGGAATTTAGCATGTCCGCTTAACGCAGTTAGTCCGCTAAGCACAGGTACTGTGCTTCTAGGGCAGCAGATGTGACCCAGGAATGACACTTTTAAACTAGTCTAAATAGCATGAGCAGCGCTATGTGACACTTATCACGTTTTTATCAATTGTCAAGTAATTACTTTGACAGTCGAACGTGATAAAAACCCAAAAAATATCATAATACGGTATTCATGGTAAGAGGGCAGAACTGCTGCCCTACTGTGTTACATCAAATGTCCTTTGATAGTTTGAAAAAAGTGTTCGAAATGACAGAAATCCAATTCATATCCATTGAAATTTAGTTAAAGAGTAGGACAGCTGCTATACTAATATGGTGTTGTTATGTAAGAATCTTATTTAGATGTTCTACAAGTTTCCCAACAACTTGGGACCTATTAAAGGGTCTTCTACAATGTCTGAAGACTTCATGTTTGTAGTAGGTACCTACTTGCATTATAAACAAGAATATAGACTCCGGACACTCTTCGTCGATCGCTCGATCACCGAAGCCGATTGTGGTCTGAAAATAACAAGATACGTGGAAATTATTAACACAGTTATGGAAATAGTACATTATGATACAAGTTACAATTTCGTGTATTACGCTGAAGCCACATTGATAGATCCTCAGCGGTAATCATCAATAGACGTTTTCAACACACTTGCAAGGAATATAATAATAATAATAATGCAAGTCGATGAAACTATTGTATTGTTTTCTAAGCGCGTTATTTAATTTTTTTGTAAAACTTGTCCGTAAATCATGAAAATATAATACTAACTTATATTCGAAAGTGGATGAAAATGTATGGAAGTGCATGGAGTGCAGAAAAGTGAATTCTGAAAATGCATTAAAATTTGAAAATTAAATGTTCGCATTTACCTTCACTGGGCTACAAGTATTAGGTCCTTACCTATGAAATTGGTGTTTTGTATGGAGATTTTGGGGAATTCTGCATTTTACATTCAAAATTTTTTTCAGATTTCTTCACAACGACAAATCCAAAGATATAAGATATAAGATAAAGATATAAGATATTTGGCATCTATCATTAGACAAGCTTTAGTAATATGTGTAATATCACACTTCATAAAAATTATTTATCGTTTTTAAGTGAATGCAAATAAAATGATGTATTCGGGAGGCACTTAAAAAGAGTTGTCTGCGTGTCCAATTTTAACACAATTAAACTTACAACAAATTATCAAAACAAATCAAAAGAGCTCAAAAATATAGTCTATTTTTAGACGAGGTAATTATTTTTTAGGAATACTCTAAATCTTAATAGTTACAGACAAAATACTAAGAGAGAAAAAAAACACCAATTTCATAGGTAAGGACCCAATATGTATGTATGTTCGGGTGGAATCTCGCAACTCAATTTTGAAGCAGATGTCTTTAACCGATTGAGCTGAAATTTTGCATGCATGTAATTACGATGACAATGCAATATTATTATGACTTGGAGCGGATCTGATGATGGAGCTGGCCATAAGAACTAAGTAATTAAACGATGCAATAACGATAAAATAAAATCTTTTTAAAGACAAGATTTTAATACTTTGTTAAATAAAAGCGTCTTACATTTTGATGGAACATAGAAAAACATATTTTGCAATCACATCGTTCATCTAACAAGCATGCGTGATGAGCGATCCGTATAAATAATAACTTTGGAACGGCTCCTGCTAGTGAATTGCGAAGTTGTTAGTAGCTTCTAACAAAATATTTACAATTTATCCACATAGAAATTATAATTGCAAACGCTGTAGATTCCGAGATATGCACATGGTGTTTTCTTAAAGCTTGCGATATAAGTGATCCACATTATTGGCCATATCTTTCTTATTTGTGGCTTAACAAATTTCTTGCTACACCGGAATGCTTTAGCAATTATTTAAAGAAATTCTGTTGTACTATTGTTAAGATTTGAAGCAGGATCACTCATACCACATGCACATGGATTATTCTATACTACAAAAATGCAATATTTTTTAACACAAACGTTTCATTAAATTACACGCTCGCTAATGCGTACGCCTACAGGATTGTGCCTATTAACTTTAAACATTAAAGATCCCAGCAATTTAGTTCAATGAGGGCCGATTGGGCAGACTTCCTCTTTTGCGGAATTAGCAGACGGTTCGACTTTATAATTGGAGAGATTGGACCTTTGTGGGTAGATATTATTCTTTAAGCTTGTAACGTGGAAAGCAAAATAGATCTTTTTCGATAACATTTTTTTAATGATAATTGGAGAAATATTTTTGACTATCAAACCTTTTTTGTCTATCAAGACTTTGCAAATTCCTTAACAAAACCAGCCTAAGTAACATGAGCAACGCGATATGATATTTATTACGATTTTATCACGTCCAGTTGACAAATTCCATAGTAATTTGACAGTTCAAAATGCGTGTTCATGCTAAGAGGGCTGGATGCAATAGTTTTTTTACAGTTGACCAAACAATAAGTCGTTATATCCATCTCCTCGGATGTTAGGTAAAAGTGGATTCAGATGCATTGGCAGTGAAATACTAGAAAATTAAAAAACAGCCACCATTCTTTCCTAGTTGACCTAAATAGGTATTTGATTTCATCCAATTCAGCTCCCAGAATAGAATAAACAATGGAATAAAGCCTAGAGATGCTAACTCAATTTTTGCGGTGATTTTTTCCAAGTCAAACCTTTGGTTTCCAAATGGTCTATGCTTTATAACCAAAGTGTGATAATCAAATTAATTCTAATAATTTTTCTGCATACCCTTTGTGTGATGATACGACTTGTCCTCAGCTTATGTAGGTCCTACTGCTGGGTAAAGGCCTTCCTCACGGATGATAATGGTGTTGTGTGTTAATTATAAAGCAGCGGTGAGCGAGTTAGGATGTACGGTTCTATTCATGAATGAGTTTGAATAAAACTTATGTGACAGCTTTTTGTGACATTCGCTTGCCTCTTACTGTGCCCGGTGCATGGCGACAGGCTCGTCCTGTTACATGGGACTTGATATTGCACGCAAAAACATAGATGTATGATGATTGGTTTAAATTTCTTATTTCTTACCTGCGCTTCCACAGAAGCTAAGAATATAGTGACAAAGTCCTTCCCCCCAGTGACGCAGGTCTTGTTGGGGGGGTTGGGTTCAAAGTCGTAGTGTGCCAGCGCGGTGATGTACCAGAACACCGCGAACACCAGCCAGATGGCAAAGTGGACCACAATGGTACCCATGACAATCCAGCGCCAGCGGAGGTTGATCTGTGTGGTGTAAACACATGTAATATTTTGAGGGATCTATCAACTTTCATCAATGAATAAAGGTAATATTAGGGCTAGGGGATCCCACAAATGCGGTAGAAGGAGTGGTGCCCCTGCAAACCCGCAGGACTTTTTTAGTCCAGTCTTTAGTCCAGGTCCAGTTTTCAGGAACCCTGTACCTACCTTCTCATAAAACAACGAAACACTAGACAGAAATATTTCTAGTAAAACTAACAACCTTAGAGTGAAGTTGAAGTTAAAATTAAATATAACACTTCTTTCGCTTTTATAAGTCAAATTAAGGTAAGACGAACTAACCAAAGTATGGAAGGTGTCGTTAAGCAACCGGATCCTCTCGAAGGGAACGTTGGAGATGACGGCGACGTTCTCCAGCCCCGTCTTGGAGACCAGCCTCTTGGGGAACTCGCCGTAGCCGCCGCGACGAAGCGGCACTGGTCTTTTGACGCTTCAAGAATAAAATATTTTGTAGGTGCGTAAACGCTAATGTGCAAACCCTATTTAACTTCATTGAGGATAGTTATAAAAACGCCTTTGAGTTTTGAATATTTTTTTGCAGTTACTACTAACAGCAAAAATCTATTATAAAGTTGACAATGTGCAATGTAACAACATCTTAACAGGGAGGAAACTTCTTTAGTTTCTTATCAGTTCTTCTCATAACAAATTCTCCTCATTAGACCACTAGTGAACGGCTGAGATGACTTGACATTCAAAAGTGTATGTAAATACCTAAATTAAATTAGTGAACTGATTATGACCAAGACAATTAGTTTAAGCCTCATTATGCCAATAATAAATATGAAAACTTACTGATTATTATTGATTTTGAGTTTCTTCTCAGTCGTTTTATATATGACATCGTCTATGTTCCTCTTGCCCTGCTTCAAATCTAAGCTGGTATTACTTTGCGTTATAATGATTTTCGGCAACTGCTTCGATAGTTTCCTTAATCTCTTTGATCTTAATTCTAAAGAGTCTAAACTATTACCAACAGGAATTTCGTTTTCAACTTTAAAATCTATGTTTCTTATTTCTTTATTATTAGAAACAGATTCAACATCATTCGGTTTGTTGGTAGCATGTTTGAAAGCATCGCCGTTTTGTTTTCGGGTATCTTCAAGGATTTCATAATCGGAATCGTCGTAA
Organism: Parapoynx stratiotata; assembly: GCA_910589355.1. Taxonomy (NCBI): domain Eukaryota; kingdom Metazoa; phylum Arthropoda; class Insecta; order Lepidoptera; family Crambidae; genus Parapoynx; species Parapoynx stratiotata. The sequence continues at coordinate 12,445,880 of OU342481.1, forward strand.
TCAGTATCAAATGTGTTGCTTAAGGTTTTCTTTTCATCGTGTATTGAATCAGTGTTATATTTTTTCAAATAGTCTAGACACTCATCGTAAATTTCATTGATTTTATTGAATTCTGCGTCTTTCGCGAGTAGTTTATCATGCTCCATATCATTTATTTTCTTTTAAATCTGAACTAACTAAATATATTTGAGTTGTAACTATATCTAAAGAGGCTTGTTTCTTTTACCGTCAAGTGAACTAACCACAGTTTTACTAGCTACTAGTTGAATGCCAAAAAATTAAAACAAAATTTTATAATTGAATGCGAAATAATTATAAATTCAGCAGAATTGTCTATGTTCAAATATCTTCTATAGGAAAAATAATATCGACTATACAATGTTACACCTCACACACATTACGAATTGCTAAGCCATACTCAAACATTCCAAATTCACATTTCTCTTCACTGTGGTCCTTTATCAATCACATTTAAAAGCACATCACTTATCTTTGCCAGTATTCCACCTGTTTTAGTTCCTCCTCAGTATACTTCTTCTTCAATAGTGTTTTCTAGAGACCACCATATTCTTTATCCATTTCTTCTCGTCCTGGTGTTTTTATCTCGCCGTACAGAGATAGTCTGCGGGCTGTTATCTCCTTATCAGTACTAATTGTGTGGAGAGCTGAATCTAAGCTGTAAGATCGTTCGTGACATTGTTTGGTTTAGGGTGATTCTGCGACAAGTAAGAAGCAACTTGGTACTAGTATTTGTAAGTAGGAACATTTTTGTTTCGTATATTTAAGAATCCTCATTCATATACTAAATATATGAATGACGATTCTTAGTACGCTTTGGATTTCGTCATTGAAAACAAAACTACCTTCACCATGGTTAGGCCTTAGATGGGTGACCTAAACATTGTGATCTCGAACTCCTTCGTGCTTCGAAAGGCTAGCTAAGCCTCGGTCGCTATTTGCAACCGCATTGGGCCAGCGTGGTGGTGTTTCGGCCCATACTCCCCATGTGTTTCTCTATGAGGAAGGCTTGTGCCCAGCTGTAGGACGTATATAAGTTGAGGACGATATTTAAAAATAATGTTTGCGTTCACGTGTGATGATGTGATACTAAGTAAATATTTTAACTTATTTTGCAATAGTCAGCTCCTTTTTTCCAGCTTTTTTGTTGACTGGTTTGGAATTAAGTAAAACTTTGTACTACTTTCGTACATGAAGATGAATAATGAGAACTTAATTATGCTTCTAGATTTACTAATTTAAACTGCAGCTGTGACTATTCCATGTGGACGAAGTCCCGGGCAAAAGCTAGTATGTCATTCTTTAATGAAAGAGATATATTTGAAATTAGGCTTCCATATTGCGACATTGGTTTCTTATTGTTAAGGTTCAGTACTTATGGATTCCTCCTTTCTATTTCCTACTCCTTTCTTTCTCTGTCTTTTCTATTTGCTTACAATTATGGCTCCTTGCTTTCTCTCTCTATTTCCTTACTATTATGGTTCAAAAACCTTAGGCCTCCCAAAACTATAATAAGATTCAATTTTTTTCAACTTGAACACTTGCACATAGAATAGACCATCAACCTCATGTTCAATTTTGACGTATACGAAATCGAGTTTAGTTGCTGACTGCTAATAGATTTATGATGCATTATTTGTAGAACTTGTTACGATTTTTGGTAATTATAAAGTATACTTCACAAGTTATAGTCTGGAATATAGACTAAGTACACATTTCTTATGAACATTATCAACTTTATTCTAAGACATCCAACATGCGCCTCAAGATTGCTCAACGAAAATTAGGGCTCTGCTCACTGCACCAGAGAACTGCGTTAAGATTTTTTCAAGCACGTAAAGTATTGTTTACATAGAAATATATGCTGATGGACTAGTTTGTGATGGATTGGTGTAATGGTGTTGCTATACATTTCTATATAAAGATTTGCGTGTTTTTTTTACCTGAAACGGCCCTTCTCTTTTTTAGGGTTCAAGGAGGTAATATATGGGGTAGTGCCAACCACAGGGGTAAGTCGGGCTCTGTTGAAGCCGTTCCCGACTACGCACTAAGCCCCTCCGGCCTAAATCCTATGCACAGGGGACCTAAGCTCGGTGTAGAGCACATTCTGCCGAGTCATCCCCAGCCCCCGCCCGAAAAGGTAATCGAGTGCACCATAAACAGCTTTAGAACGATCATAGTAAATTCCGGTGTAGTAGGAAGTAGACCTTTAACCTCAATTTAGGGCCACTTGCAGGAAACTTTAAACCTAGTTTAAATCTAGATTTTGTCTATTTTTGACAAGAGCCATAGTAAATTACAAAACCGAGTTTTAAATCGACGACCTCCGTGGTCGAGTGGTCTGCACGCTGGTCACAAGGCGTCGCCATCTCGAGAGGTTCTGGGTGCGATCCCCGGTGGGGGCAAATGTTTGGGTGATGAATTTTCAGGCAGGTCTTGGACGTTTATATATATTTATATATATTCAGGATGTTTATATGTATTTATCTATTAAATATATTTATCCGTCATCTAGTGTCCATAACACAAGCAGCATTAGTTGCTTAAAATGGCGCTAGATGATAGGTGTGAATGTCTGAAGATATTTAATTTAAAAATCTTGATTTGAATTTCCTGCAAGTGGGCCTTAATGTATCATTTCATAGACTTTGTGTTTAAAAAAATAAAACAAACCAGTCATTCCTTTGGCAATGTTTTATTTCGCAGAGTACATGGATTATTATCGAGAATATCCTTGGGGCAATTTACCAAATATATTATAACGGATATACCTACATACATAAAATATATGCATTTTTGTTTAGAGATGGCGTTTACAACAGGCTCGATTATGACGAAATAAAGAAAAGTAAAAATACTCTTGCGATTGGTAATTAAGGAAGGTGTTGCGATAGCGATATACGTTTCAGGGATTGTGTTGTCATCGCCATGACTAACAGAAAATAAGTCCCTTATATCATAACTTAAGTGTGACATCTCACATGTCATATTATTAAATTAAATAAAGTCTAGATCTAACGTACAATCATTTTGATCGAACTAATGTCCGCTTTAAGGTGATTCATACTGAATAAATAAATAAAAAATTATCTAACGGTAAAACGATCTAGTTTTATATTTTATAAATTAGTATATTGCTTCATTTTATGACGGCGAGTGGCTATGGTTTAACACCTTAATATAGAGTTTATATTCAAATAATTGAAGTGCTCTCGTGAACTACAATTCCGTTTAACGTTGACTCTATAAGTTTGGTAATCATAAACAAAACACTTCATAAATTCTCTTATGTCTCTAACTCAGTGGATCCCAGACTTATCTTTCTCATAGACCACTTTCAAAATTTATCTGGTTCCGGTGGACCCGCTGCAGCCACATTTCTATCATATTCCCAAAACTCGACAAAAATGTGAAAGTGTGAAGACGACAAGACCCCCGTCGAGCCTCCCGTGGACCCATGGGGGTCCACCTAGACCACTTTGGGAACTAATGCTCTAACTTATATGGTTAGATTTACAGATGAACACAAACTTATTAATGTTACAAAGATTACATCTAAATCTTAATAAATATGTGGCTCTCAATAAATAAAAATGATAAGTTAACACTTTATGTCACTACACGGAGCATATCCATACAAAGGATATTTCTATACAAAAAAATTAATATATTTTTGAAATGGTTTTAACTCGACATGTAACTAGTAACATTGACAACACGAAACTTGTTTCAATCGAGATCCTCCATTCCATTACGATATATTATTATTTTAAATATGTCTGTGATCTGCACAAGAATCTGGAAAGAATCTGCTTCTGGGATGTACTTACAATTGTACATTTAGCATTCTCACACTGTGTGTGCCTTAATTCTAAAATTAAAGCAAACATTATTATTTGGCATTAGAAATTGACTTCAACAATATACTTTTGGCATAGCTATGACGATTTTAACATAAATGGTCTTTTCATTATCATTTTCTTCGCTGCAAGCGTACCTCATATTCTGGTATGAATACTGTAACTAGCAATTATGATAGATATTATAATAGAATTATAAATTATGACATATAATGTGCTCTATTGCATAGCAATAGACGTTACGTCATCACATAATATACATAATATTAGGTATCTAGAAATATACATATTTTACTATGTGCGTTTAAAATATTATTATTTTTTATTAAAAACAAAATAACGAAATCAAAACCAGAAAAATTATCATTAGAAATACAGACATAGTATCTTCAGTTATTAGTTAAACTAAAGCTTTAAAAGAAAAGATATCCCTTTCAATCAAGACATCCATACTAATATTATATATGCGAAAGTAACTCTGTCTGTTGGTCTCGCTTTCACGTCAAAACTACTGAACTGATTTCACACAGATTGTTTAGGGCCTGAGAACGGTCATAAATGTTACTTTTTATCCCGATATTCCCATGGGAACGGGTACCACGCTGGTGAAACCGCGGGAAGCCACTAGTATACAATCTGTGAGTAATTAATAAATGGGTGACATGTTTGCATTAATAGATTTCCCTACACATGCATATGAATTTTATTATATAGAGAAATAAAAAAATCGTAATTATCATAATTAGTCACGAAATTTGTCTTTAGATAGATCTGGAAAGTCATTGATTTAATATAATATTATTGTGTTATATGTTAATAAATATAGCTTTTTTGATACCAGGCGATCAAATCTTTTCTATTAGGATTACATAATATTCTTCATTGTACATCTAATAATACAATTATATATATTTTGGACTTTTAAACACATTAAGATTTTTTTTTATAATAATATGTTTGTTGGCGACCAGCTCCATGTAACCTTTTCGGACCTTAACTTAAAATTCCCAGTATTTCATAATTATTCATATTCAGAATGTCTGGCTTTTTGATAGAAGCATTAGAAGCATTTACTCTTATTTTCCCATCCATTTCAATGTTATTATTTTCTACAAGTAATAAATCTTGCGCACAGGCAGGCTTATGTAACTTTTTATTGGAATATTTTATAACATCAGGTAACAATGTGATATTTTTAATCTGATTTTAAAATTTCACCTATGTCTAATGCTTAAAAATATTCTATTCTACGAGTATAATTAATGAACATTAGAGAAAACGAAACGTTTTCTTGTTTTTTTTCCATAATTGTGATTTTCATATATTGGGTCCTTACCTATGAAATTGGTGTTTATTTCTCTCTTAGTATATTGTCTGTAACTATTAAGATTCAGAGTATTCCTAAAAAGTAATTACCTCGCCTAAAAATAGACTATATTTTTGAGCTCTTTTGATTTGTTTTGATAATTTGTTGTATGTTTAATTGTGGTAAAATTGGACACGGAGACAACTCTTTTTAAGTGCCTCCCGAATACATAATTTTCTTTGCATTCACTTAAAAACGATAAATAATTTTTATGAAGTGTGATATTACACATATTACTTAAGCTTGTCTAATGATAGATGCCAAATATTATTATCTTTGGATTTGTCGTTGTGAAGAAAACTGAAAAAATTTTAGTATGGAAAATGCAGAATTCCCCAAAATCTCCATACAAAACACCAATTTCATAGGTAACGACCTAATATTATTATGTAAATTAAATTTTTGAAGAAACAAAACTAAATAAATTATGAAAAGTTTGATATTTAAATTAGTAATAATCTTAAGTAAAATCTTTTCAAGGGTGTACTAATCATTAATATTATTACTTTAAGAGTATTACATGTTTTGTTTTAAAGTATAATTATTGAAAATGAAATATTCGAAAAACATTTATAGTTTCTCATAATCATCAGTAGGCGAATCTATTAATAGAGTAAATTCGTAATCTTAAAATATTAAAAACAGTTCCTAATTGGGAGGTGATTCTATATTGATAATAAGAATATTTCTCAGAAACACTCTTCATCTCTCTCTCTCTCTTCATCATCCCTCAACGAATATAATTCAGACAAACTTACCCAAGAGTTCTAAAGATACACTGTTATGATTTATTTAAATGTTAAAAACATATATGTGGACAATGGACATTCTAAGAAAATTATAAGATTCTCTAGACACGGACATCCATTAATATATAACTTGTAGAATATTTCAACTCCTAAATGTCCCATTATGCGGCCATTAAAGAATGAGGTATTCCTCAACCTTTCAGTGGGAATTGTACCTGCGACTTCATTTACGAGTCGTGCTGATTTTTCCACTGTGCTATCGTTGATTCTCATCGAAATGATACTCCATAAGAACAAACAATTTTGTAAGGGCAAACTAAAACAAATTAAACTCAATTGTGTATCTATCCTTCTCTAACTATATGGAGTAGAGAAGGACCTCTACTCCATATAGTTAGAGAAGGATAATAGAGAAGAAGGATAAATTGTTTGTTCTTACGGAGTATCATTTCGATAAGAATCAACTCAATTGTGTATATATCCTTCTCTAACTATATGGAGTAGAGAAGGACAGCACTAAACCAAAATGTATAGTTTGTGCTTACGGAATCGGTCCCCCTATAAATATTATTAAATTCAAAGTATTATTGACGAAGTAAACAATTCGCATAAAGAGAACTACAATTTAAAAACTAATATATTCTTTTAAATTGCGTACAATTGCAATTTTTGTTAAACACGCTCTCAAAGCTCCGTAAACTTTAGTAAATAGATAAAATTTTGCATTGAATTTTTATTATTTTCACAACCATTTCTTAAACTCTGAAAACACAACCAGGAAAATAAACCCGTATTTTTTAATAGAACAGATATACAGGCTGGGCCACACCACAATGTTAGTTAACGGTGTAAAATGTGTACTCATGATTATCTTTATGAAAAGTTAAAAATTAAGTAATTTTGATTCTCGTCGAGTATCGCAACATAATCTAAATCTACGCTTCATAATAACATTGTTGATGTAATTTGGTGCAACCCAAAGTAATGACAACGGGTCAGGGTTTAAAATAAAATTACTTTTGTGTGAAAATCTCTACTGCTAACTCCACTAATATCTTTAAGGTTATAAAATGTTAAAAATAACGCAATTTTAAGAATATTTATCAAGTTGATAATCATCTTATTAGTTTAAAAGTAATTTTATTTAACCATGTACAGAAGACACAAAGCTACCTTATTTTCTTTAAGGCAACTTTTAACAATGCAATAGAAGGCGAATTCTACCAAATTCCACGTTACTACACGTGGGCTCGGACACCAATAAAAGTTCAGCGTACACGGCCATTTTTGGTATTACTAACCAGTTAGATAACCGAAATTTGGTCGAATTCGTCCTTTAAGAGCATAGCTTGATGTGCCACTTACTGCTCAATAATTTGAGAAAAATAACTTTACGATAATCTAATTTTATGTAGATGGGAAAATAATAAAACCAAATAAAATAAAAAATAAAATTTATTCATAAAACAAAATATTCAAAAAGTACGAATAATTGAAATTCTATTTAAAACAACGTTAAATTAGAATATCTGAATCACAACAACTGGATATACTTTATGTCACTATCTACACGTTTAATATCTAATCCTAATAGGTATACAACAATATATTTCACTATTATTATTTTAAGCACTGCTAATGTTTAAAAATAAACTTACCTAGCGAATCTAGATGAAAAATAAAAAGAAGTACTTAAGAAAATTTGAATAATTTAAAAAAGAGGTTAAACTCAACAATAAAGAAAAAGAAAATACAATGAAAGCAGAATCGTGTATCGTGTATTTTGAGGAAAAGAGACCGATTATTATTTTAAGTTAAATAAGATGAAAAGACAAGATTTAAAATATACCTAATTATGGCCCGAAAACATCCCTTTTTGACTTCAAATCCTGTAGTCAAAATGGATATTTTCGGGTATATTTCGGGACCACGAAGGAAATTGTCCTGCGTAGTCAAACAATTAGGGAATTAACTATATTAGCAGTAATTAAAATAGAAAGGATGTGACAACGAGAACCAATTCTTGTCACTATGCCACTACTTCTATGGTTGGAATCAAGCTTGTGAAGAACCGGAGATGATCGTGTTTCTGTGAAAATAAAAAAAACAATGTTTTAGTACTGCAAATACGTCAAGTACCTATGCAGTGAAGAATTTGGTAAATGGCCCGGAAAATGTAAGGTGAACTAAGTGGATTCAGCCGTTATGTTCCCAGTCTGGTTTGCCCCTGGTACGTAGCATTTAAATTAATTTATTTTATTTATTTATTTATTTGGCACAGTTACAAGATTCAAATCATGACATTTGTTACAAAATACTTCTTAGGTGTAAATACTTACATAAATTTATATCCCTTTAAAAACTATGCACAATTATGTAAATGAAATTATTAAAAATATATGTGGTGAAAGCAAGAAATATTGTTAAATTAAAGTAAAAAAAAGAAGTACATATTAGTTAACTAAATATTGGGTCCTTACCTATGAAATTGGTGTTTTTATTCTGTCTTAGCAATTTGTCCGTAACTATTAAGTTTCAGAACATTCTTATAAAATAATTTCTTAAATAGACCATATATTTGAGCTCGTATTATTTAATTTGATAATGTTTTGTAAGTTTTATTGTGTTAAAATTAGACACAAAGACAATAATTTTTAACTGCCTCCCGAATACATCATTTGATTTGCATTAACATAAAAACGAAGAATAATTTTTATCAAGCGTGTTCACACACATATTGCTAAAGCTTGTCTAATGATACATGCCAAATATTATTATCTCTGGATGTCGTTGTGAAGAAAACTGAATAAATTTTAGTATGTAAAATGCAGACATCCCCAAAATCTCCATACAAAACACCGATTTCATAGGTAAGGACCTAATATTAAAAAAACCGTTGAGAAACAATAAAGATTACAAGTGTATGTTGTTAGCCAGGACATGTTCCAGCACTACTGATCCGATTTTGAAATCTTTGAGTGCTATACGGCCGCACTCAAGACGTTATTTAACCGAATGGTCATTATTTAATTTAATAATCGTCTTTAAGTATATTCAAATAAGTGTAAATTTTTGTTCTTAAGTAAACAGTAAAGTCAATAAGACTGATTGCGGCCGATAGACTTATAATTTAGTTTATGACTTTTAATTTAATTACACCAATGAAAGCCGATGCGGGTGGCTAGTTTAATAAAATAATTTACCTAATTAAGAAATTGCCAATAAGCATACCAGTTAATGCCAAACTGAAGCGATCTAACGGCTACACATCTGTTGTGTACCTGGAAGTAATGATTTATGAATGGTGTTAAACAAAATGGACGTAGGTTCCAATTCTAAAGGTGATTTAAGTAACTGTCACGTTATAAAAACACGAACGTTAAATCTTCGCCTAACGGTCAAAATTGTTGGCACCTTCAGAGTGCGTTGTATAATAAAAGTTTACATGCGAGTAAAAATCACATCACTGTGAAATCTCTCGAAGAATCTATTTGTATTGCAAAACCCTATGTGCCTGAAGGCGAATTCGAAATTGAGATTAGTAACACGGGAATAGTAATACCAAACTGAGTTCACACGATTGGTTGAATCTGCCCTAAGGGCGGAGCCGTATAGCTATCCTAGTTTTTTCATGTTTGGCTACACGCGAGTAATATTATTTTACATCTCTCATGTTCGGTAAGTAGGTCCTTAATACCCCCAGATGCGGGTTGTAAGTGATCAATTACCGCCCTAGGTTAATAATGTAGCTAGAAACGCCCTAGGGCGGTAAGTAATTAAAAAAAAAACTTTTTCAAAAAGTTCGCGTACATCTAACCATCTTACTGGCACTAGACATCATGCATTCAGCCCAATGACAAAAGAGGTCGCTTCGCTATTTTCATCAATTTTGAATATCGAACGGCGAAGCTAAATTTAGTTCTTGAAAATAAATTTATTTATTCTTGTAATGCCTTTTTTTCCACTTACCACACAATCGAGATGTAAAGCAGAGTAGTTAGCTCGGGTGTAAGCATCAATTGCACCCTCGAACTATAAGCGCCCTCGCTGCGCTCGTGCGCCTAAATATCTCGGGCTGCAATTGATGCCTTACAGCCCTTGGCTACTAATCTACTATTAATGGAGTACGCAGTTTTTCGCGCACGAATGTGTTAATGTCTCATTTGACACAGGGCAGATTCGACCAATCGTTTCAGCTCAGTTTGGTGTTACTAATCTCAATTTGGTCGAATTCGCCCTAATGAGTGTCACTATTTGACACTGACAGTACGATCAATTAAAAATATCATCGTACCTATTGTATTAGGTACTTTGTGTATACCCCTAACATCGCGGGTTTTTTGTCAAGCAGTGTATTACATGCAAGGTAAGTGTCGCAAATGAACAGTCCAAAATAATATTGTTATTCTCAAAACGAAAGCCAAGCAATTTTATACTCTACCTTAAGGGAATACAACTCACCTATCACGAGAGAGGATCTCTTCATCCGAATCTAATTCAAACGGATGATCCCTGACAAAGTTGTTGTTTGTGAAGCCTCCCATGTCAACTGAAATATGAGAAAAACTTAATATAGAAAGCGCCATATCTGATACACAGTACATAATATACCTCTTCTTCTTGCTCTTTTTCCTACTGGGGATGTGGGGTCAGCACAACATGTCTTCTTCTTCCATTCTCCTCTATCACTCGTCAGCTCAGCATACACTTTTTTTATTCTCATATCATTCTTCACGCTTTCAATCCATCGCTTCTGTGGTCTTCCTCTCACTCGTCTAAGTCCATCCACATCCATGCTCAGCATCCTTCAGCAGAACATGTGTGACGTGGTACCCGGTGGTAAATGAAAGGCGCTGGGTCGTCACTTATAATTGTATATTTTATTAATTAAAAACTTAAGCCAAAATAGTGCCTATGAAAACAAAGTTATTCAGATACTTTAAATAACTGCTCTTATACGATTAACCTACTACGATAGTTGCGAGTTATAAATGTAGTAGGTAGATAAATTAATTATATTTAATAGATAAATGCATATCAATATGCAGATTTTCAATAATAAATGAAATTCAATAATAAAAAGAAATGCCTTTATTCATCACACAAATATTTGGCCCCACCGGGGACGAATCCAGAACCTCTCGAGATGGTGACGCCTTGAGACCGGCGCGGCGTACAGACCACAGAGGTCGTTGACATATCATCACGTCTTTTTCCCCGAAGGGGTAGGCAGAGGTGTTAAGACCCATATTTCGCCAGATATGTTAAGTCCTCATGTCACAGGTGGTGAGCATGTGAGCATGTTGTAGATTTAAATACTAATAACATAACTAAAATTTGGAGGACCTTACTCGTTCGCACGTCTTGGTATCGATATTAGAAACAAAGCAACTTTCCCCGTGGTTGGAACTTGGATGGGTGGCTGGAGCAGTTGCCATTGCAACCATGGCGATAGTGATGGTGAAGTCGCCTCGTGTGGTATCTGCCCAGTTGGCCTAGAGGAAGTCCCGTCGTAGATGGGAAGCGGCTGGTGTGGGTTGGGGTGTTGATGGTGATGTGATGGTGAATATAGTATATGCTCTCACCTCGTGTGGTGTCGTCCTGGTCGGCCCAGAGAGGGGGCAGCGTCTGGTGCGGGGTGGGGTACAGGTCCAGCCCCGGCTTCTCGTTGTAGAAGCTCCCATTGTCACTGGGCTCTGGCATTCTGGAATTATTTATGAAAATTATTTGTTTTTTTTCTATCGACTAAATCAGATGACGACAGCCGATTCTGGCGTTAGCTGTCTGTGAACTGAGCTTCACAGGTGGCTAACCAAGTCGACGAGATTTCCATACATTTTGACATTTAGCGCGCGTAAGGCCGGCGCTGACAGGTACCTATTAACCCATTGTTAATGTCCTTAACTACTATTCCACAACGAATAGTATCCATAAAAAAGAAAGAAGTGAAATCAGATAGTGTTTTTATTGCTAGCTGTAGTGTCGGGTTGGCACGAGTTAGCTGACACTCATTTATAAAGGATTGGCTAACATGGCCATCTAGAGTGTCCAAAGGCTCCTTTACATCTCTTTAGTACGTCTCAATCCAAGTTGCCAAAAAGGTAAACAAAAAAGCCGACATACTGAATTTGTTATTCAATAATCACACTTTTTACATTGGCACGTAAATATAATTAACGGTAACAATTGTTGTCCGTTTCAATTGATTTCAATTACCTACAGTCATCACAAAACATTTTAGAGATGAAACATTACCTTTGTTTTGTTTACCTTTTTGGCAACTTGGATTGAGACGTACTATAGGTTGAATGATGTGATAACTACACAATATATTGTATATTGTAAGCATGAAAGAAAAGAAATGACACTCAACTCAGTTTATATCAGATTTGTAAGCATATTTAAGTTAACGCAGGTTTATGTGCCAGGTTAAGCCTATGAAATAAAGTTTTAACTACCAACTTCGATCGTTACTGGACCCAGCATGTGAGCCCATCACAAAAAAATATGTAGTTAATGATGTACCTGGTGTAGTTCTCGAAGGCTCTGTACCGCCACAGCACGAGGCCGACCATGAACACGCAGACCACGACGCCGATGCCGATCATAGACCACACCGCCAGCAGCCCGCGGTCGTTGGGAGGGACGAATTCCTGGAAATACAAACGTAAGGGTTGGCAACGCGTGTGCGCGCTTTGACTACAGTATCCGCTTACCATCAGGTGATGGTAAGCGGATACTGTAGCCGTATGCTTGTTTCAAAAATTTAAACATTGTACTATATCTCTTGAAAGTCAGAATATGGTTTATTAAACGCCCTGTTGGCATCATCATCGTCATTTCCAGCCCGTTATCGTCCATTGCAGAGCATAGGCCTCCTAGTACGCTATTTATGCCGATCCTGAGCCAAACGTATCCAGGTCTAACCTGCAACTGTACGAATGACGTTGAACCATCTAGATTGTGGCCAATACTTTTTCTCACGGAGTGCGGCTACCAATCTCTCTGTCAAGAAACATTTCCACCCAATTCCACTTCAGTTCGGCCAAAGAGTATCCCACTTCTGCAGCCTCTACTCGCATAGACTCGTGCTTAGCGCCTCTAGGAGGTGCCTTTCAAGAGTCTGGAGATGGCATAAATATAAATTCTTCCCTCTATCCATTCTTGTCACACGACGTATCAGTAGCAACAATCGCATCCTAGCTGAGTGTGAATGATAGTAGATGTTACCAAGATATCCATCCTTCTAAGCATGGTAGAGAAGGGGTCCTCTATGCTGTAAGTTTTCCACATATCCTCCAGCTGCTTTTTTACTAGCATGAAGCCCTGGCTATCGTCCTCGTAGACCAGCGCGAACGTTATTCGATCCATAGTCCATAGAATTGCGAACCGTAGGTGGCAATGGGCAGGTTGGGGCGGAAAGGTTCTCGAGGCGCAACGTTGGAAGGTGAACCAACGATCTGAAGAAGGTCGCAAGAAGTCACTGGATGCGGTCGGCGTAGGATTGTGAAGGTCATTAGGAGAGGCCTTTGTCCATCAGTGTATGTCTATAGATTAATGGAAGAATGTATTAACTTACCGAGATCTCCATCCTCCTAAGCATGGTAGCGAACGGGTCCTGAGTTTTGTAGGTGTTCCACATGTCCTCCAGCTGCTTCTGCCCGAGCATGTACTCCTGACTCTCATCCTCGTAGACCAGGGGAACCGCGAACGTCACTCGTGCGCATTGCGACGTTCCTGGCCAGGACATGTGGCAGACGCCGATGTTGGTCAGCTGGGTTACTTCTGTCCTGCAATTGTTGAGGGAGATTATAAAATATTATATAAAATTTTCGAAATAAAAATATTTTAATTTTTTGGGCTTAACTTAAATCGTGATTCTAGTATTCGTTCAAAATTGACAAAACAGACATGAAATCAAAGTTGACCGCGAGCACTTATACAGATATTTCCGTAATATAGTTATATCCCTAGGAATATAATTATATACCGAAACATAGTTATACTATAGAGATTCATTACTATCTTACAAGGAATATAATTTTCTAAGCGACCTTTTTTCTTTGCATTTCAATGTAGATTGACCCGCATTGCAATTTTACAATTATTATTACGTCACTAAGCTTAATCTAGCAATGATACTTAAAACATAATAGTAGATTAGTAGCCAAGGGCTGTAAGGCATCAATTGCAGCCCGAGATATTTAGCCGCACGAGCGCAGCGAGGGCGCTTATAGTTCGAGGGTGCAATTGATGCTTACACCCGAGCTAACTACTCTGCTTTACATCTCGATTGTGAGGTAAGTGGAAAAAAAGGCATTACAAGAATAAATAAATTTATTTTCAAGAACTAAATTTAGCTTCGCCGTTCGATATTCAAAATTGATGAAAATAGCGAAGCGACCTCTTTTGTCACAAGAATAAATAAATTTATTTTCAAGAACTAAATTTAGCTTCGCCGTTCGATATTCAAAATTGATGAAAATAGCGAAGCGACCTCTTTTGTCATTGGGCTGAATGCATGATGTCTAGTGCCAGTAAGATGGTTAGATGTACGCGAACTTTTTGAAAGTTTTTTTTTTCATTACTTACCGCCCTAGGGCGTTTCTAGCTACATTATTAACCTAGGGCGGTAATTGATCACTTACAACCCGCATCTGGGGGTATTAAGGACCTACTTACCGAACATGAGAGATGTAAACTGTATTATAACTATGTTCCGGTAGATAATTACATTCCTAGGGATATAATTATAGTATTACTGCACACAGGGTTATTTTTAATGAATTAAAAATCTTGCAATACTGATAGCTAACATCATAAACAGTGATCGGAGTAGGTAGAGCTATTATATGTACTTGCCATATGATAGAATAGTATGGATATGAAACAACTAATTATATTTATAAAAGAATCCACAATCATTTAACATTTTCATTCCGTGATTGTACAAGAACATATCATAATTATTATTATTTGTATCTCAATAATCGAAACATGATTGAAAATAACAAACCATTTGTATTTAACTACAATCAAACCTTTAACAAAATTACCAACACGAAAATAATTTACTTATTGAAACAAAAAATTACCATTTTTATAGAAATTTGTTAATCTACACAAAAGTGCAATAAAAATTGCTTATCTAAAAAAAACAAACATCTTTTTGAATTAAATAAAAGAACCAAAAGGTACCAAAGGGCTTTCTGAGAAGAACGGGATAGACCAGAAGCTTTCTACCTTACTTTTTCGCGGCTAATTATTAATTACTGTAATATTATATATTCATAATGATTTTGAAAAACGTCGTCCGTCCTCAGCCTCTATACGGCCCACTGCCGGGCACAAGCCTTCCTCATGGAAACAAACACACGAGGAGTATGGGCCGTAACACCACCATGCTGGCCCAAAACGGGTTGGTGGGTAGAAACGGTTGTAATAGCAACCGGGACCAACGGCTGAACGTCACAAAGTTTTGGTTACCCATCCACGGCATGACCATGGCGAGGGTAGCTTTGTTTTCGATATCGAAAGCCAAAGCGTACCACCACGCCACCGAGCTTTTGAATATGGAGCCAAAGTCTATGCAAAATTATAAAAAGAATAATAATTATGATTGCACCAAAGCTACGAGTACTAAGGAAATAAGAATATTTCGAAGCCATTTTTAACCTCAGTAAATAGTTGATATAAGTCATGTCTGTGGTCTATTTATTCCTTTCCTTAAATAGAACACCTTTCTCAAAGAAGCCTCTATACAATAGCCTTGTTAGTTGTTACCTCGCCGTGGCAGACACAGATTATATCAGTTGGAAGGTTGGAAGTCAGCCAAGTAAATGGCTCTGCATATCTGCATGCAGGTAGCCAGTCAGTTTCCGAATAAGATTATTTTTAGAACGTATGCGGTAAGGTTTAAAATCTAATATCAATTAGTATTGGATTTTATTTTTCATAGTTTGCACTTGGTAATTAATATTTTATAGTAAAAAAGAAAAAAAAATCCGGCCAAGTATGTCAGATGTCAGACTCGCACATGATTAGTGCCGTAAGCTCTTTAATTTTGATTATTTTAAATTGTTGATTTATTTCTGTACATATTTCAAGTATCTATCTACCAAATTCAATATCGAGTAAAAAAATCATGTTTTTTGTATGGGAGCTGCCTTAACTAGTCAAGAGACACAAAACGAGACACAATAGAAATATCTATTGCTTGCGAACACCGGTGCTCGAGGTGCCCTCCAAGGGGTTAAGCATTTAAAACAACTACAAATTCATCATCTGTGAATACATGGTCAATGTGATGCAGCCTGGTCCAGACGGAAGCAGTCTTAGTAATAGGGTCCCGTTTTATCCTTTGGGTACGGAACCCTAAAAGTGGATGAGCACGTTCAAATTCACAACAAATTTTGGGACACTGTACATTCAACATTGGTCATCAGATTACCACAAACCCTATACATAAACCATATTAACTCGAACATTTTATCACGTTTTTCTTAGCTTGCTTTCTTGTATGTCTGTCCCCACGGACAAATCATTAAATTCAATACATTTTCTAATTCTCAAATATAATCATTTATACAGACATCCAATTATATAGAGCCCCACGTTTTATGTAGTATATAATCACGACTATTATCCCCTGAGGGTTAGTCAGAGACTAGGGAAAAGCACCGCAAAAGCAGCCCTCTGCCATAGTCCGCGCTTCACCAAGCAGTGACTGCTCTCAGCGTGACAGGTGGTGAGCCCGTCGCCGCTACAAGAACAAGAAGAAGAAGAATTTTACTAGTAGCTTGATTTATGCGTATCGTCTGACCAATCTTCAAAGCCCTGAAAACAGTTATTTTCTTCTTTTTAGTCCACTCCGGATAAAAGTTCACTTTGGGCCCGAGAAAAACGTGGATTTTTTTTAATTTTTATGATAATATTTTACATTTTATATTCCACGATTTAAAAAACAATATTGCTTTTTAATTAGCAATTTTGCAATTTTAGATCTTATAGTGAGGTAGTTTTTATGTTAAGCTGTGTTCAGAAATTCCAAACTACATTATAAATAACTCTATTTTTGAATCCGCATTGCGTCGGCCATGTTTATTTATATGGGTTTCCCTTGGGAGCGTGAAAATTCCCAGTTTAGATTATTTCTTAGTGATAGCACATGCTGAACATTTACCATTATGTGTATAGTGTTTGAAGTATAATTTTTACTCACACACGTATAATCCGAGCCCAAATAAGGGTAGGATTGTGTTATAAGAATCTAGGGAAACAACAACTCCTCTGTTTGTGGTATCTTTTGAAATTGACTTTATAAAATTCCATGTTAAAATTTTCACCGAAAGTTATCTTTTTTTTATTCGCCAAAAATTCCTGTATTCACAACAAACACAGTATTTTAAAAACGTTTAAAGTAGACGTGGTTCAGGTAAAAATGTTCGACTCAGTTTTCAAGTCATGGATGTTTATTTAGTTAATTATAAATAATAGTTATATTTTATTACTATAAATTATTAGGATACGAATTGAGTGACGCGTCCCTATTGAATAAAATAACTATATCCTTGTCTGCGTCAAAAAACGTGGTGTAAAAGGACAGGACAAGGACATAAATTAAGATAAGGTCTAGATACATCAGAATAGATCAGAAGTGCATAGGTACAGTACAGGTAAACACTTTTGACAGTTAGTGACGGGAGAAGGGAATAAAGACTGTCACCTGTCAAATATGTACATATATTTTTGCTCATGACTGTACAAATATTACCGTAGATACCCACTGAACAACACATAATGTTTAGTGCGTGATCACACCTCTAATACCCAAACATGGTGTATGTGTAAAGGGAATATGATCACGACTTTACCTAAAAACTATGGAAACTATGTTCACAAAATACGTTTCTAAGAGTTCAAAAGACTTACCTACAAACGATGAGTGGCTTGATGGGTCCTCTATGCGTTACGTTACATCTATCTATGATTAAGACACGAATTTATCCTAATTGAGACGGATTTGAGACTAAGTTTATTAGCTATTGGAATAAACGCTTTAAAACATTTAAATTCTACAACAATATGTATCGCGAACGACAGCATAGAATTTTAAATTTAAAATCTTTAATTTTTTTCGTATTAATCATCTTCTTTGCCAGTCTTTAATTTTATTTACAACATCTCTATTTGCGATATGTCTGTGTTAAGCTTCGGCCATCGGATGCGATGCCACAGCCATCGAGCGCGAAAGTGCATCGAAATAAATCGTATCCCCAACCCTCATACAAGCTTTTCCTCTGTGAACTTTACCGGGTTCTTCAACACCTCCACAGTCTTGTCAACATTGACTACCGAATTAACTTTCATCGGCGTCTTATTGTTGTTTACGTTATCTTTCTTATCTGCTTTCACCGGCTCCTCTTTAACGTCATTGTTATTTTCACTCGGAGCTTCAGGAAGATTCAGATCTGATTTCTTAGTAGCAATAGGAACAATAGGCTTACTCTCAGTGCCACTTTTATTCTGCATTTGCGGATAATGGTGCAGTATGGCTGTGGTATTAAATGTTATTTTCCCGTACTTCACAATCTCCGTAGGTCGCTTAGGCTTATCTACACAAGTGCTTGGGCCAGCTTCTACATCGTAATCGCTAAAAGGTATAACCTTACACTTACTTATAGAACTTTCAACTGAAATTCCATCGTACATATCTTTGGTATCTTCGAGAAGCTCTAACGCGACTCGCTTACTTTTCCTAATGTTTTCCATGTATTTGTTGTATAAGTTCATGTCTACTGTGTTACTTTGTTTCAATGGCAATGAGTTTGGCAATCGCTTGTGTGGCTTCTCCTCTCCGGCTATATATCACAACTGTTTGGCGGGCGCAGGCTGCGCCGGGGCAGGCTTGGCCGCGCTCTGCTCGCGCGCGGCGCCCGTTAGCTATGTCTGAGACTGCACCATCGATATGCTTGTCGTCTCAGTGACGATCGTCGCCGCTGGGAAATCATCCCCAGTCGAATCATACATAGGAAATTCACAACACATCACAAATTTCAAAAACCTCGGCACTTCCACGTAAATCGCCGGAGGAATCGGTATCAGGGGTGACGTCGACGCCTTATAATAAAGATAATCAGGGTTATCTCGGTATTTTTCGTCCGCCGACCGCTCCAACAGCGGTATTCCTGATAAAAATAAAATGATAGCCGACGTGAACAAAGGCGATAATATTGCGACCCATTCTACGCCTTCGATAACGTTAAGAGATATAATAAATATTCCCCACCATAGAACTACTTCGCCAAAGTAATTGGGATGTCGAGACAGTCCCCAGAGGCCGTCGTTGCACCATTTGCCTTGGTTGGCGGGCTCTTGGCGGAAGGCGAACTTCTGTAGATCAGCATACGTCTCTATAAGCAATCCTATAACGAACACACCTGCGCCCGCCGAGTCCAGAGTTGTCATTGTTTTTGGGGACTTAGGAAATGAATGATGGGGAGAGTTTATGATGATAACAGGCAAGCTCACACTGTACACCCATATAGCTTGAAATGTGTAGAACACAGCGAATCTGAGAGTGTTACTCTTTCTGTCTTCAAACTGTTTGTCTCTGCCTATGTGGTATATCCTGTAGATGAGGTATCCGGAGAGTCTCAATCCCCACACGCACACAAAAGCTGTGACCATGAGCTGCCTGCTATCGTAACTCTTCAAAGTGCTTCCTCCTTGTCCCAAGAAGAACGTGAGGAGGGCTATAATGATGAAGTTAGCCCCGCCAGTGAAGTCAGTCACCTTGTCGTTTTGGAACAACGACGCGATGGTGAAGAAGAGGATCTGCATCGCCACAGTGACCATGGCACTGATGGCAAAGTTATTTCTGTCAATCAGCGGTTCCATTTTAGAGAATATCGCACTAAATATTTAAGAAGCTGGCATCAGAGATTGCTGTCATCGATTCGTTTTTGTCGCATTGCTGCGTCTGTGCATCGTTTCACTTTCCGAGAATGGCTTTCATGGTGTTGTTTTGTTTTTGATTTTATTTTTGGCGTTTCACATAAGCGAAATTATGAGAGACCGCGTTTAATATTCAATTGTTTTTAGGAGCGTAAGCGTGTCGTGTCCACAGCTGTAAGCTCTACTGAAATAGATCTGACGTTTGCTGCGCGCATGTGTAAGCCGAAGCTTTGCGCATGCGTAGTGAGACCTCGTAAATGTTAAAGAAAGATGTCTGTGAAGACATAATATTATACATTATCTTCTATTGCGTTTATGTTTACGACTGCAGTAATAAAGTAATCCACTTTTGTTTTTAAACGGCTCTTTGAATGAGGTCGTACGAGGTACGAATATAGTGGAATTGGGTCATGTGTGTCAGATCTTTATGCAATTATATGCGAGAGTGGTAGACATTTTATTCGTATAATCGACGGTCAAGCTATTCAAATGTTAAGTTAATTCAACCTTAGCAGAAGTAAAAATGCAAAAACATAAGATTTGCTTGTGTATTTCTGTCAATCGCATAAAAGTAGATAAATAAATATGTAATATCAGAAAGATTACACGTAAAACATTTGTCATAAAGTCGATATTTGACTATATGATTAATTTTGCTTAGTGAATTTACTACCTCTTTAAAAAAAAGATTGAATGAACGAATTCATTTGGCCGTCGTATATTGAGAAATTATAAGAGTGTCGATAGATAAATACTTCTAGTTCTAGTTCTGATAATTTTCATGAAAATTATCAGTGGTACCTGTACCACTAGCTGTATAGACCACAGTAGCCTGTCTTGTAATTAACACTAACAAAGTGTCATGTCTATTGAAAAAATTAAATAAAGTAAGACAGTAATTTCAATAGTTTAAATCATGCAAAATAGACCAATTAAAGATGTTTAATTTCAATCATAAATAACTACTTTGACTCTTTTACTTTTTTAAATAATGCCTCTCAAAAAAAACCCTACTGTTCGGCCGCCGATTTCTCCGACTGTATCTGCTATCACTAACGCCATTTGCCAAGATATTAACTTAACTCCGGATCGCAAAATTGGGCTTAAGTATGATTCAATGTATAAATAAGAAACTTAACACTAATCGACAATTTCTTTGAAACTGATAAAAAGTTCAATTTCCTTAATTTTACAGTATGTCAATACCTTATCTAATGTAAATAACTGACGATAAGTATGGTATAGAGCAATGGCGCCATAGAGCTTCGATTAGGCATTTAACAAAACACCGCATATTGGGAAATGTGGAGGCGAAATAAAGTTTTTTTTAGCTCTGACAGCAGACATTCTATATATGCAACAAGAATATTGGTTTGAATTACAGCTTGGTTATGGATTGCTATAGTGCCCGATAGCGGAATTATGGGTTTGCTCTATTACGGAATACAAATAATAAAATCATTCCAAATAAATTTTTTGATGTTTTATCAAAAACTGACAAGTGGACGGAAACGTATGTTCGCTATTTGCGTTGTTTGCACGTAAAAATACTCAAATAGACCGTCCACGCATGGCCTTTTTCGGACAAATATGAAGTGCCGCCGTATTACCTGAGACCAACATAATTATTGGCGATAAGAGTGTATAATGTACCTTGTCTATTTTCTCCCCACATTTATTACCAACGCCTCTGTCGGCGATTATAAAAATAAATGTATAGATTAAACACATTTACGATTGTCGTATAAATAACTAAGTGAGGAGCTCAGTGGCGTAGTTAGTGCACTTTTGCTTCGATATCGAAAACAAAGCTACCTTCGACATGGTCAGGCCTTGGACGGGTGACTTAAACTTTGTGATCTCGAACTCCTCCGTGCTTCGGCATGTTAAGCCGTTTTGGTCCTGCTCGCTATTGTATTCTACCCACCAGCCCGCATTGGGTCAGCGTGGTGGTGTCACGGCCCAGACCTGTGCCCAGCAGTGGGACTATAAAGGCCAAGAACAGGGCATTTAGATGTAGTTATGACGATTATATGTGAACTAAAAATTTCTTCACAATTTTTCAATCTACAAAACAAGTGATGTATTATTGCTTTTGGCTACTCTGTTTCTATTTTATTTCTCCGAACTAGCAGACAGTAATGTGCCACGAAAGTTGATAAGCAGGTGAAGTTCGCGATAAACCTCAATCGTGTTTACAGAATGTTTTGTTAAAGTGCCAAATACAATGTTTACGATTACTAAAACCATTATGGCGGACTGCAGGGCCCGTCCGGGGAATACCGCATTTATAATTAGGTTTTAATAGTAGATTAGTAGCCAAGGGCTGTAAGGCATCAATTGCAGCCCGAGACATTTAAAGCGCACGAGCGCAGCGAGGGCGCTTATAGTTCGAGGGTGCAATTGATGCTTACACCCGAGCTCACTACTCTGCTTTACATCTCGATTGTGAGGTAAATGGAAAAAAAGGCATTACAAGAATAAATAAATTTATTTTCAAGAACTAAATTTAGCTTCGCCGTTCCATATTCAAAATTGATGAAAATAGCGAAGCGATCTCTTTTGTCACAAGAATAAATAAATTTATTTTCAAGAACTAAATTTAGCTTCGCCGTTCGATATTCAAAATTGATGAAAATAGCGAAGCGACCTCTTTTGTCATTGGGCTGAATGCATGATGTCTAGTGCCAGTAAGATGGTTAGATGTACGCGAAGTTTTTGAAAGAGTTTTTTTTTTAATTACTTACCGCCCTAGGGCGTTTCTAGCTACATTATTAACCTAGGGCGGTAATTGATCACTTACAACCCGCATCTGGGGGTATTAAGGACCTACTTACCGAACATGAGAGATGTAAAGTTTGTTAATGTAATATTCTTCTTATTTATAGTTGTAAGTAGGTTACTTACCATGTGTGTTTGTTTAATTAAAAGATAATATATTATTGATTCCTGTTTAAAATCGCAAATAAAAAAAAAAAGGAAATTAAAAGTAATGCTATTTACATAACGCAGAGTTTAATACACATACATAGATACTAGATATAATCACGACTATTATCCCCTAAGGGTTAGTCAGAGACTAGGCAAAAGCACCGCAAAAGTATTGCTATAGTTCGCGCTTCAACAAGCAGTGATTACACTCAGCGTGACAGGTGGTGAGCCCGTCGCCGCTAGCTATTGGATGGTTGTGGAGTTCTGAGTCCATTAGCCGCCTCTTACGACACCCAAGTGAAAAGATGGGTATAATATCGAATCTAATATTGATGCCTCTGGTTCAAGGGCGTCTTTGCCATTAGAAATGTTGTCGATTTCAGATAAAAGCTTTTCAGTTTCACCTACTGTTTTTAAAATGTCATCAATTGCAGAAAGTGGAGTGTCGTCCAGTTCTTTAAGAACTTTGTTAGTATCAGGTAACAGTGGCAGTCTGGCATTATAACTAGCTGTTGCCCGCGACTTCGTCCGCGGTTACTATTGTTTATCCCACGGGAACACTTTAATTTTCCGGAATAAAAAGTATCTAAGATGTTGACCAGGGATATAAGGTCACCATTAAAAATTACATCGTAATCGGTCCAGCCATTTCGGAGTCTAGCCCGTACAAACAGACATAACTTTTTTATGGCACTTTACCTGTTTTTACTTTCCCCTGACTAGATTTTAAGCATTTTTTTTCTATGTACAGACATTTGAGCTCTACAATTTTATTATATGTATAGATTAAAAATTAATAAGTTCGCCATCCAAAAAACAATCATTTAAAGCCAACTCATCGTCCAATCATTAAAACAAATGAAAAAAAAATATTACTCACAAACTCAAAAATAATCGTAGAAATTAATATGCGGCTTAAATCAATAGGTATAGAACTCTTCCATCAGCTCGCACTGGCTTGACACCTACAGGAAACAACAAAATGCAGAATTAAATGAAGTACTCACGTGGTATTCATCCCCATGGGGATGCTGTTAGCGTTGATGTACATGGTGGCCATGTTAGCAAGGAGTTCCCTGAATTCAACCGACGAGTTCTGAAACTCCGCCAGGGTCCGGGTGCCGATGTCCAGGAACACCGCGTGGGTCTCTTTCACTTCTGGCACGATTGGCTCCGGCTCTGGTACGTCTTCGTCCATACGAGGGAGAGGTGCTGGAAGTGAAAGTGAAAAAGGTCACGGCTGTATCCTTTGCT
The DNA here is from genome assembly GCA_910589355.1 of Parapoynx stratiotata. Lineage (NCBI taxonomy): Eukaryota > Metazoa > Arthropoda > Insecta > Lepidoptera > Crambidae > Parapoynx > Parapoynx stratiotata. The sequence goes on from OU342481.1 coordinate 12,470,014, forward strand.
TTGACGAAAAATATACTAGATGCAGTCTTACATACATACATAGTATAATCACAGCTATCATCCCCTAAGACTTAGTCAGAGACTAGGCAAAAGCACCTCAAAAGCAGTCCGGTGACATATTCCGCATTTCAACAAGCGGTGACTCTTCTGCATTATTTTTTATCCCGTTTGCAAGAACTAAATATGCAATGAACTCTTTAGTTTTAAGATCTTGTAGAGAATATAATAATTTATTTGTTGATTAAGATATTTCTAATTATAATTTGCGTCAATATTAATCACATATTATTATTTATTTAGTAGTATTATTAAATATTATTATTGTTATTACTATTTCCTCTTCCCATGGGTGTCGTAAAATGCGACTAATGGACTTAGAACTGCACAACAACCAACAGCTAATAGCGGCGACGGGCTCACCACCTGCCACGCTGAGTGCAGTCACTGCTTGGTGAAGCGTGAACTATGACAATGGACTGCTTTTGTGGTGCTTTTCCCTAATCTCTTACTAACCCTTAGAGGATAATAGTCGTGATTATATGTATGTGTATGTATGTATTACTATTATTCATTTTAGATTAAGATTTATTTCTGTTTATTATTATCTGTAGAAACTTCACTGATTTATGCATTTTTTTTATCCTATAAGTTTTGTTGTAATTGTTTATTTCCATCAAAATAAATAAAAAGAAACCTGTTGCTCATATTACTTTTTCTGCTTTATACCCATCGCAACATACGCACTTCTGCTAGCGCATATTGAATACTTACGTTGTTAAAAATTGTAACTAATTTTAATAGATACTTACCAACCATCTTGACGCTAAACTTAAATCCTCTGTAGAGACCCCAGAAGCTAGGATTGGCCACGAACCTGACGAACAGGCGGTCTACGTCCAGGAAACGGTACTTTCGCGGCTCGGTCAGTCGGTACGAAAACAAGAGCCCTTCGTGACCAAGCTCATCCACTCCACCTAGTGGTAAAAGCAATTTCTAAGAAAAAGGGCCAATAGTAGTTTTCTAACTTCTTTAAAATACAGGCAATGCTTTTCTACATTGTCTTATTTCGATTTTTGATGCAAATAAAATACTCGAAAGACTAAGAAATTTATACAATAATTGAATCAATAAAAAATGTTTAAAAATATTATTAAACCAAAACAATTTCAAAACATACCTGGTTTTACTAGGAGGTAGTCGCCATTTACGCCATTGACAAATAGGTCTGTGATGTTGAATTCGATACCCATGCCGTCGCCTTCGAATATCCAATCGGTCTCGACGCCAACCGGGTACATTCCAGGATACCCGGTAGATGTGACTTCTTCTATTTTATCTACTGATAGCTTGATGGGGTCTTTTACTTCTCTTTTTCGAGAGGTGTCAGAGTGAACGTCAAATTCTTCACCATGAAGATATTTGAACTGCTTCATAAGCTGATCGTATTGCGGTGGACTTAAATCTGATACATCTATAGCGGGGACTTTATCCTCATCTGCCTCTTCTGCCTTCTTATACACTATTAATTCCTCGTCCTCTTTTGCTGGAATAGCATCCTGGAGATATAATATTGGTTTTTCAGGTTTATTATCAACTTCACTTTCAGTAGCTGCAACAGCGAAAATTTCCAACTTTAATTCTTTTTCCACTTGGGTGTTATCATTAACAGGCTCAGCAGGAGGTATAACATCATCTAAACTATTTCGATTTTCAATCGAAAAATCCTCTGGAAGCATTTTAATATCTTGGTCATCTTTGTTTTCTTGCTCTGCTATCGGCTCCTCAGGAATATCGACGTTATCTTTTCTATCTTCATCTCCAACTTCCTGGAAGTCATTTAATTCAACATCACTGGCCTTTTCTAGATCTTGATCAATCGGATTGACGCCTTTTTCTTCAGTAGGGCTTTCTACAATATTATCATTATTTTTTACATCCTCGTAATAATCATCTCTCTGAGATAAAATCAGGCCTTCTCGGAACGGGCGGCCATTTTTCTCTTCGTAATCTGCAACGTTGTCGAAGTTTATAGAATCATCAGGATTCGGTTCCGCTTCAATATCACCCATAGCTAGTTTTTTCCAAGTATCCATTAGCTTATCAAGATCTGCATTCAAGTCATTGTAAGCTTTATCAACGGTATCTTTGTCCAAATCAGGGAAATCTGGCTCGTTTTTTAAGTTATCGGAATCCTTTGATGCCTCTGGTTCAAGGACGTCTTTGTCATTAGAAATATTGTCGATTTCTGATAAAAGCTGTTCAGTCTCATCTATTGTTTTTAAAATATCATCGATAGCAGAAAGTGGTGCGTTATCCAGTTCTTGAGGAACTTTGACAGTGTCAGATATCAGTGGCTGATTTTTATCAATTTCTCTTGGATCATTGTCAAATTCAGGTGCAGGTTGTTGATTTTCATCTAATAATATTGAAATATTATCAATTTCAGATAAAAGCTGTTGAGTTTCATCGATATCTTTCTGTATATTGTCAATTTCAGATACTATTGGCTGGGTATTATCAACACTCGGCATTTCAATGGCAATTTTATCTTCTAAAGCAATGCCTTCTTCTTTGTTCAAAATATCTTGTGTTTCAGCAAAAATTTTTTTCGTTTCCTCATCTATAACACCTACTGGGGGAAGAGGCATGGGCTTTAGGTCACTATTTGTTTCGAATGATATTTCTATTGATTTTGAGTTATCTTGATTACTACCATTCTCGTCTTGTGGTTCATCTTCTGACTTTGCAACTACGTCTTCAATAGTTGGAGCATCAAGAACATTTCTTACTTCCGGAACACCTCGTAAGTCAGATTCTGGGACTCGCTCATATGAAAAAGATTCTTCTGCTTCTTTTACTTCCTGTTCAATGGCTTCTTTTTCTTCTTGTTCATTAACTTCTTTTTCATCTTGCCCTAACTGCTGATTTTCAGGAGTTTTTTCTTTATTTTCCTTAGGGATGTCTTGTATTACAGCGTCCTGAATTTGTTCTTCCACGGATGTTTCTGGTACATCAAGGTGATCATCGTTATTAATATTTTCATCTTCCAAAAGTTTTTCTTCTGAAGGTGCTATCTGTTCCCCATCACTGGGAGCTGACCTATTATCTTCAATTTGATAATCATTATGTAAGTTATCAGCTTTATAATCATCAGCATCTTCTTTTACGTCTTTAAACAACGCATCGAAGTCTGCATCTGCATAATGATCGTAATCTACTTGTTCTCTGCTACTATTCTGGTCACCTTCGAGCTTGTCTTGGTCTTCAACTTCATCGAACCAATCATCATAGTTCCAACCACCCAATTCCATCGAGTTTTCATCGTCTTGACCTGAAACAAGTAAAAAATTTGCTAGTCAATACTTTTGAAGGACAATATTTTATTACTTTTCGAAGTGTTTGATGTTTTATTGTTAGGCAAAACTTACTCATTAATTGTGTATTATGTATAATGTGTTTATGTACGAGTTTTATTTTAATTTTATTAATCTTTTCCCTATATTTCCTGTCCTTTTCTTTTTGTTATTATAAAAAATAGAGTAAGTAAATCAGATGTTGTTGTCAAAAGGCTTCGTGTCTCACCTATCTTCGTTAATAATTACGCTCCAGGTTTGAACACTCAGCCCTTTAGACACTGGCTTTTTGATATGCTTTCGTTAATAGTAACACTATTCGACTTTATTTCACAGATTTCGCAATCAAGCTTCCGTTTCTCCGGCACTAGCGATGATCTTAAGCACATTTCATTATAATAATTATCATTGGAGTGCCCGGTGCTAGACAACAGCAGGCTTCGCATTAGCATGCTAGCATGAGTTGGAAAGAAAAAGTCCCCGGAGATAGAATTACTCATTGCCTCTCGCTTAAGCGCGAACGAATAAGCGAGAGGTAATGAGCAATTTTGATATCACACATATTGTTAAAGCTTGTCCTATGATACATGCCAAATATTATTATCTTTGGATTTGTCATTGTGGAGAAATCTGAAAAAATGTTAAATTGGAAAATGCAGACTTCCCCAAAATCTCCATACAAAACGGCAATTTCATAGGTAAAGACCTATTATTATACCCCATTAATAATTTATTAATGGGGGGTAATTATTAATAATCACGCAAACTAAAATAATGCCTGATCAATCTCGCTACTAAAATGTTATAATTACATTGTTCCGACGTTCTTAATAAACGTGTACAAAAGGAAGTTTAGAACAAAATAAATTAAACTAGTAGCTATTTTCGAATTAACTATCCATGTCATTCTAATAACATATTTGTTCCAGAATGTGAATTGATATATTATAAGTATTTTAAGTTTATATCTGAGCTAACCGCAGGATGTTTCATGAAAAGCTATTTTCGTTCATGTTAACGAGAATGGTGTCGAGTGATATTAATTTTATTTACCTCTTGCACTTATGAAATTTATATTATTGTTACGCAGATTCGTATTATTCGTCCTCAGCCAATATACGTCCCACCGCTAGGCACAGACCTTCCTCATGGACACACATGAGGAGTTTGGGCCATAACACCACCACGCTGGCCCAATGGGACCGGAACCAACGGCTTAACGTGCATTTCTAAGCACGTAGGAGCTCGAGATCACAAAGTTTTGATTACCCATCCAGCCTGACTATGGCGAAGATATTGGGTCCTTACCTATGAAATTGGTGTTTTTATTCTGTCTTAGTATTTTGTCTGTAACTATTAAGATTCAGAGTATTCCTAAAAAATAATTACCTCGTCTAGAAATAAACTATATTTTTGAGCTCTTTTGATTTAATAAATAATTTGTTGTAAGTTTAATTGTGTTAAAATTGGACACGAAGACAACTCTTTTTAAGTGCCTCCCGAATACATCATTTTATTTCCATTCACTTAAAAACGATAAATAACTTTTATGAAGTGTGATATTACACATATTACTAAAGCTTATTTAATGGTAGATGCCAAATATTATTATCTTTGGATTTGTCGTTGTGAAGAAAACTGAAAAAAATTTAGTATGGAAAATGCAGAGTTCATAGGTAAGCAGAAGAAGTGTACTAATCACGACGCCGCCGAGCTTCTATAGTGGATATTGTAAACCAATATAATTTCTCAACAATAATAACCTTGACTTTTATCTCCAGGTATTGTTATTGTCTGTATTATTTTTCAAATTCAACTTACACTTGAATACACATAACACTATGTTCAATCACTAAGAACAATGTTAACTCACATTCCAATCATTAAATATTTCTATTGTTACGTAATTTACATTCTATATAATATTAGGTCCTTACCTATGAAATTGGTGTTTTGTATGGAGATTTTGGGGAATTCTGCATTTCTATACTAAAATTTTTTCAGTTTTCTTCACAACGACAAATCCAAAGATTTAGTAATATGTGTAATATCACACTTCATAAAAATTATTTAATGGTTTTAAGTGAATGCAAATAAAATGATGTATTCGGGAGGCACTTAAAAAGAGTTGTCTCCGTGTCCAATTTTAACACAATCAAACTTACAACAAATTATCAAAACAAATCAAAAGAGCTCAAAAAATAGTCTATTTTTAGACGAGGTAATTATTTTTTAGGAATACTCTGAATCTTAATAGTTACAGAAAAAATACTAAGAGAGAAAATAAACACCAATTTCATAGGTAAGGACCCAATATATCATCATTCACATAATCCATCCATCTTCCATCATCTTCGGTTTTCATTGTTTCTTAGTTTTATGATATACACACACAGGATACAAAAACTAGATATCCAATGTAGCTACGAGCACTTACTTATAATTTAATTTTTTGAAATCGATACAAATAATTCCACATAAAATATTTCACATTCAGATTATAAATGAAATCTTCGTGTTTCCCTGGAACATGATAAATAATATAATATTTGGCATAAACAGTCTAACCCATTTTCTTTTTCGTATTTTTTAGGATTGTAAATATCATATTAAGTCATTTCAAATAAGTCGTTGCTGGCCCATATTGCCAATGTCTACATAACAGTACTCCTAACATTAGTTCTCATTGTAAAAATCTTCACTTTTTTAGTTACGTTCATAATGTTCTACGCGAAACGTAATAAGCGCCCCTAACGGAAAAAAAGTTGAAATCACGATTCCCATAGGAAATTCAGAAAATTTAAAATTCAAAAGCGTTTATTCAGTTTAGATGCGTCTTAGCGCATGCTTATGAATGTCATAAACATTTTACAATATTTTGTGAAAGAGAAAAAAAAATTTACATTGAAATAGAAATTGACATTCATATCGCAACAAAATAAGTCGAGTTTTTTACAATGAAAACTTACACTAGGGTTACAGAATACAGGCGTGACATGCGTGTGTGATGTGTTTAATTGGGTTTATCAAACAAAATATACCACTAAAGCACTAATTCTAAAGTTGCCTTATCAATTTGTAATAAAATATTGAATTTAATCTGTACGTGACTGTAATCTTGGCGGGTTTATCAGCGTTTATCTTTAGCAGTCTTATAAATATTATTGCTAGAGAAAAGCAAACTGGTAAATATGTTGTGAAAAACAATGCTTTTGTAAAAATCACCTTCAGTGCTAGTATTTAGAGGTTAAAAATAGTCCTTTCGCAGATCCAAGCGGCTGCCCGACTGCAGAAGAATACATTATAAGAGCAGCCGATCCTTATTGCAATATAGCTAATTGTCCTCAGCCACGTCCTCAGCTTACATAAGTCCCACTGCTGGGTACAGGCCTTCCTCATGGAGAAAAACATGAGGAGTATGGGCCGTAACACCACCACGCTGGCCCAATGCGGGTTGGTGGGTAGAAACAGTCGCAATAGCGACCGGGACCAGCTCGACGTGTCGAGCACGGAGGAGCTCGATATCACAAAGATTTGGTCACCCATCCATGGCGGAGGTAGCTTTGTTTTCAAATCGAAAGCCAAAGCGTATTAACCACTACGCCACCGAGCTCCGCCTTAATTGCAATGAGTCAAAACACTTTTTAAACGTGATAACAAATGCTTTCCTCTCACATCCGGTGTGTGTGAACGGACACTAAAATTGTTATTGTCCATTTTCCGTTGTTTTCCACTGAACTTTTAGTGTTCAGAGTTTAAAATATAAGACTTAGAATTCACTTTAAGTTCCGTTGTGATAGGAAGCTTTTGTGTGTGAACTAGTAGGATATAGCACGAAAGTAGATTGTTATGTTGTGAAGTAACGACTAGCTAAAACATGAAAGATTTGTATGACTTATGGTTGGTTTTTGAATCCGTGCTCAGGTTGCCCAAGTGGCTAAAATATTGACCAATTCGTAAACGTTTGATGTGCGATACGTCAGCTTGACCAATAGTCAAATTTTCTGCAATTACAACCACCAGAGTTCTTTTTTCTGCACGCTGCGATTTAGGCCCACTTGCAGGAAATTTAAATCGAGATTTAAAACTAGATTTAGTAATTTTTTGACAATAGGCTAGTTGGCCCTTTTTTATTGGGCCCCAAATGATTAATTATACATAGCCATCACCATAAAAAATCATACACTTTTTTTCTGAAGCCTATAACACAATAAATTTTAAATTATAAATTACATTTTTGCTTAAATGTCAAAAACCCCTTCGGTTCTGATGGTCTATGAATTATCTGTGCCGTAGCGTCACGATTATTGTAAACAATTCAATACGCATGCGTGACATAGCCGACAGATAAGCATGATTGGTCGCTACTGGCGTTTAACGGATTTTGACCATGCCTAGTTGCCTAATTGTTTACATGAATCGTTACTCAACAAATTTCACGAATATGGTAGATAGCGTTATTGGCAGATGAAAAAAAAAGTGAAAATAAAACATATTTAAATGGAATTTCTACAGCAATCCCTTATTTATATTTATATAACTTGGTATATTTCGGATCCTTGCACTAAATACTATGTGAATGACACATTATTTCCATTACTTTCGATGTGAGTCAGCTAGCCTATTCTTATATGGATCAAATGTCAAAAAATGACAAAATCGAGTTTTAAATTTCGATTTAAATTTCCTGCAAGTTCTCGTTTATTATTTCTACTACTTTAAATAAGCAAAATGGCGATTCTACTTTAAATAAACAAAATGGCGGCCGGTGGCACAGCTGATGTATTGCATCGAATTTTCATCGCAAATTTATTTATTGGTCAGGCTGATGTCACTCCATGTTTGTGTTTCCATTAACGCCCTTGGTCTAGATTTTAACTCTTGAGTTAACCTTTACGGATCATACAGTTAGAAACAATTACAAAGAATCAGAAAGGGTCTGAGAAGTAAATTATTAGGAAATTCGCGCAACGCTGTCTGCGCAGCTAAAGTATGAAGGATGTATAAAAAAAGACGTGTGGCACTCGGGGACTGCCGCGGTAAAGCTATTGCATGGCATTTTGTATCAACTTATGCAATTATTATTTTATTTATTTATTTTATTCATGCAGTATTTCTTTTTCTTTGATATTAATTCAAGTTACACTTTTTGAGCGTGGTGGTGACCGATAAGAAAACAAATTATATAAACTGTTGGTAGTTTGCATATACATTATTTCGTTCGGATTACTTATAAGTAAATTAAATCATAAAATAATTATCTAAAATAAATGTTAATAAACTAATTAATAAAATAACAAAACTCATAATAAACAATGTATCATTTTAACATGCACGGCCTTCAAGCCACACCTCCTTACGCATCGGAGTGGGGAGCGTGAGGTTTTTTCGTTACGGAATTTCTGGATTCGGTCCCCGCGCTCAAGGCCCGCGATAGAAGCTATGCATAAGCTTAAAAACTGAATAGGCAGATTCACTAGTTTAAAGCTATTGTCGCAAATTACGGACATCGCTTACCTAACATTATGCCCGTTGTATAGCAACAAGCTCGCCACCACATGGGGATTTACCAAATCTATAGAAATATGGGTGTAATCACCTGCTTACCCCTTCGGGATAGAGTTATGCTTCGTGATGAGATGTTATGCTAGCGGTAATTTCATTGACCTGTCACGTCTGTACAGTCGCTGCTTGGTGAAGAGCGGACAATGACAGAGGACAGCTTTTGTGGTGCTCTTGCCCAGTCTCTAACTAACCCATAGGGAATACGTGATTTTATGTATTTTTACGTAGGTATTGAATTTTGGTACTTACTAAAGCACAATGCACACTTATTATAGTAATCGCTGTCCTTAATCAGCGGCAATAGCTTTAAACTAGTGTATCTGCGTAGTCAGTTTTTTATACATCTCCCATACTTTAGCTGCGCAGACGGCGTTGCGCGTTGGCGGCGCGTAATATTAGGATAGTGATTCACTTCACATCGAGAACGAAGCCCTCCCACAGATGTGCGCTTGCACGTAAATATTTACTGAAGAAACCAATACACTGTTTTTTTAACCCCTTGGCGGGCACCGCCAACACTTGTGTTGACAAACTATAGATGTTTCTATTTTGTTTCTAATAAGTTTGACGTGTATCAATTGATTATGAAGCTCCATTCAGTTTGTCACCAGGAAAGGTGTGGGGAGAGGAAGACCAAAGAAAAGATGGATGGTGTGAATGGTGATATGATGAGGAAGGGAGTGAGTGTTGACTTGATGAGTGATAGGAGAGAGTGGAAAAAGACATGTTGCGCCGACCACAAATATAATTGGTTACAGGGCAGGACATAGAAGAAGAAGAAATACTGCGTATCATAAAACGGGAAATGTACATAAATACATACATACATACATACAATCACGCCTGCAATCCCCGAAGGGGTAGGCAGAGTCTAAGGAGCACTGTGTTCCATAAGACCACATTTAGCCATTCAAAAATTGGGTTTGGTCAGATGAAAATCGCGAAAGAGTAGTAACAAGTGGCTAGCTCATCGCCTACACAATCACAGACCTAGTACCCAATACGCCCTAAGTCGCCTTTTACAACTTTTGAAAATCAGTTGGTACATTCTTTTGGTGTCCCGGACCAACACGGAAAATGTATTGACATCATTTCTGCTTAATCAATCTATAGTCAGAGATAATTATTTTCATTCGCTGTTTCATAAAAAAAACATTCCTTTTCTCGAGATCTCTACTTGTTAATAGTTTCTATTTTAATAACTTATGTGCTAAAAATCAAATGGTCGATTCGCGAAATTGGTTATACCTTTGTGATTACATTTGTTCCTAATCTTAACAATACGAAAGATGATTTCTTAAATAATAGATCTTTACCAATGAAATTGCCGTTTTGTATGTAGATTTTGGGGAACTGCATTTTCCATAGGTACTCACATTTTTTCAGTTTTCTTCACAACGACAAATCCAAAGATAATAATATTTGGCATGTATCATTAGACACGCTTTAGCAATATGTGTGATATCACACTTCATTTAAATTATTTATCGTTTTTAAGAGAATGCAAAGCAAATGATGTATTCGGAGGCACTTAAAAAGAGTTGTCTCCGTGTTTAAATTTAACACGATTAAACTTACAACAAATTATCAAAACCAATCAATAGTTACAGACAAAATACTAAGAAAGAAAAAAAACGGCAATTTGTACAAGACCTATTATTTTTAGACATTAAAGATTGAGTACATTGTCTAAAAAACAGGACAAGTCATTAGAATGAATAATAAAATTTGTTTGTTAACTAATTCTCATAAAACAATTACGAATGCACGGTCTCCGGATTGACTCAAACAGCTGAGTCAGTGTGCACGCTCCTGGGAAAAGATACCTAAACTCCATTACAATAGGGATCATATTTTACGAAAATTATTTATCTGGTTCAATTGTAAACAATATTGTGACATAAATGTATTATTTCGATTTTCCTAATATAAATGTGGTGAATATTCATTTGTGGGTTAAACAATCGTCGTCGCTTATATACGTTAGGTGAGTTTGTAAAATACCCTCTAAAATCCCATAAGTCTAGGGCTTGTCATGTTATGCTAGATTTTCCTTCAGCAGAAGGTACCTTCATATCTTTCTCCCCAATTATGACATAACATATCACATCTCTATCCCAAAGGGGTAGGCTTTGGTGCTAAACACCCACATGTTGCCTGATATGTAACAGGCGGCGAGCCTGTTGCCATGCACCGGGCACAATGTGAGACAAGCGCTATTCACAATAAACTGTCTTGTCCTCAGCCTATATACGTCCCACAGCTGGGCACAGGCCTTCCTTATGGAGAAACACATGAGGAGTATGGGCCGTAACAGTCGCAATAGCGACCGGAACCAACGGCTTAACGTGCCTTCCGAAGCACGGAGGAGCTCGAGATCACAAAGTTTTGGTCACCCATTCACAGCCTGACCATGGCGAAGGTAGCTTTGTTTTCACCCGAAAGCCAAAGCGTACAATCAACTGTACTTAAGTTTTATTCAAATTCATAGGAACACAAGGTGGGATTGAACCAGCCGCTCTTGAACGAGTAGTGCGTCTTTTGCAACTCGGCTACTGCTGCCTCTTTCTCTTTTCTTCCAAACTCCCGTCATAGCAGCAGCCGCACCAGATATTTGGTGGTAATGACAACGAGCTTGCTGGCTTGCGTGGGACAAACAAAATAACTACCACCGTATGGGTGTGTAATGCGCCTGTTCTTTACCCCTTTGGGGAAGAAGTCGTGATAAATTAGAGCTTTAGGTTCGCAAATGATCTACTAGAGACGACATCGATTCTGCGCCCGAGCCAGTGATTTTAAAAAACACTGAAACTCGTAGACCTCAAGTGCCAGGTGTAATAAGTAAAATTATTAAAGAATAAACTCCTAGAAATCCCTTTGCGATATTTTTAGGCACAAAACAGAACGAATTTACTACAAACATATACATACATCATGGCCGTGTGGTGACGGCAGAGTAGAATACAATTGTCACCTCCCCAAATCTCTCCCCTGGGTGTCGTACAAGGCGACTAAGGATATATCCGTGATGAGGAATGGGCAGCAGCGTTCCTCTTATACCACCTAGCAATAACAATGAGGGAGCTCGGTGGCGTAGTGGTCAGTGCGCTTTGGCTTCGATGGAAAATAAAGCTACCTTCGCCATGGTCAGGCCGTGGATGGGTGACCAAGTCTTTGTGATCTCGAGCTCCTCCGTGCTTCGGAAGGCACGTTAAGCCGTTGGTCCCGGTCGCATTTGTGACCGTTTCTACCCACCAACCCGCAATGGGCCAGCGTGGTGGTGTTACGGCCCATACTCCTCATGTGTATCCCCACGAGGAAGGCCTGTCCCAGCAGTGGGACGTATATAGGCTGATGACGATAACAATGTACTGCGACTTTTGCGCCCGATAAATGGCAATAGGCTCGCCACCTATTTCATGAGACTTGACATAGTTGGCGAAACGTGGGTGCTAGTTCACCTCTGCCCACCCCTTCGGGAATATAGGCGTGATTTATATATGTATTTATATATATCCTTCGTATTGTCAAGGTATCTAAAACGTCGAGTGGACTCAGATATGAACAGTAAGTACAATAAATTAATCCATACAAACTTTCTTTACCCTATATCTCAAATAAAAGGAACATCGTTAGCGCGATGTAAGAGCATGCAGCGCCATCTCTTGGCGACACACGGAACTAATTTTACAAATAAACAGTGTTATAGTAAAGATACAAACAACCGAATCACAATCGAAAACGTTATGGACCATGGGAATCATACTTTGCTCGTTCATTCAGAGCATGCAATTCTCTACCGGCACACGTGTTCCCTCCTTCCTACAGCATGGGTTCCTTCAAAAGACGCGTGAAAAGGCATCTTATGAGCCAGCAAGGTGGAGGTCGCTAGGCCTGCATCCTTTGGTGCTGCCCTAGCATCCTTCGCATATGGACTTATCTACTGCTTACCATCGTGGTGTTAAGTCATTCGCTGGGCTGATTATAAAAAAAAAACATACTCCACGAGGCGACACAAGAGATCGCGAGTTCCTCTTTAGCGTGATCTTGGTAGATTGTCCCACGTAACCACAATAAGATATTTTAATTAAACTAAATATTTATTGTTGTTACGTCACGCACGTAGTTACGATACGTATCCTACGTTTAGGGGAAAACGTGACAGTCTAGGAAATTCTCCCACTGCGCACATCGTCGTTTTAATATGACGCAGATACGCATTACACACAACGCAGCTAACAAAAATACATTTCATTTGTAAACAATTTCAACTTATGTAAAAATATATTTAGGTACAATTCCAGCCAGGGATAATTCCAAGGACATTTAAGAATTTTATAATGGTTAACGCTTATGTACAGTCGAGTATAAAAACAACTATACACATTTTACAGGTGACAACCTTAATTTCCTTCTAATAAGAGTAATTTACTGTCAAAAGTGGTAACATATTTTTGGAGTTGACTGTACATCAATCAGCCTAACCTTAAGTAAGCGATTTAAGATAACGGATACACATGATTAGGTATTATTTTTTATAGATAAGCATATTTTTAATAGAAATAAGTATATAAATTAACAACCGCAACGCAAATACAATCGCTCGTATTTAACACTCAAACATCTGACCTGGCCGGTATTTGCACCCATAACTTCAGAAAAGTCGGCGTCTCTGATCTGAAGTTATGGGTTTTGGCAGTTTGTAGTTGGCTTACTAGCTGTCGTGTACAAACAAAAGTATATAAATAAATATCATTAGACATTCACACCTATCGTTTTAAGCAACTTTTGCTGCTTGTGTTACGGATACTAGATGACGGATAAATATAATCAATAGATAAATACATACATATAAATATTCAGAATATATACAATAAATAATAATATATAAACATCCAAGACTGCCGCCTGAATAAATGCCTGTATTCATCACACAAACATTTGTCCCTACCGGGATCGAACCCTCTCGAGGTGGCCACGCCTTGAGACGCACAAAGCACGACGGTCTTCAAAATAAAAGCATATAGAGAGTATTATAATTATGGAGTATTGAGTTCATAAAATCTGTGCTAGATTCTTTGATCTCGAATAAAAGAATATACTCGAGACGATATAGCCACGCGGTATATGTATAACTCTATTATTTGACAGGTAGAAATATAATATACAACGCGAAAAAATATTAATATTATCAAAACCCCAAATATTGTCTGTAGGAACTCAAACTCGCTTAGTATTCAATATTAAGTGCAAGTTATAAAACATTTTGTGCAGTTTTCTATGCAATTTTACCTCTATAGATATTTTATTGCCCTAAACTGATGCCTCTGACGGCAATTCAGCTATCACCGGATTATTTTAAAGAAGGCGAGACCTTTGATCCTCAAGGTTTTCAAGTCTGTTGTGACGAACCGCCTGCAGGGTTTCCTTCTGGAGGGCATCCCCCCTAGGGGGTCCCGCTTCCAGGGAGTGCCTCGAGCCGCATTCGGGGATTGGCAGACGTCCTGAGGGTGCCTCTAAAGGCTCGGCTCAGGTGTGTTCGTGTCGTGGAGGAGTGCCGAATACCCATAACATTTGATTATAATGAAATTTAAAAACAAATTGTCACATTGCAAAAAATAACATGTAACTTTAATTATTAATGTAGTCATTAATTATTTAAATAAAAGATTTGGAATTAGCACAAATGCATTAAAACAAATGATGATATGAGAAACTGAATTAAACTTAATGACAAAGAAATTCAAAATCACCAATAAAAACAAAGGAAGATAGCAAAAGTTGGGAAAGAGTTTTGTTACTTACAAATCTTTTTAAAGCTCCAAAGATACAGGACAAGTTGAGATTTGAAACACTCGTTTTATTTTAAATTTCCTTATCATGCCAAGTCGTTTTAAAATAGACTTACCGACGACGGCTCCCAAACATAAGACGAAGAAAATCCACAATTTCCCCGTCATCGTAAACACTAGAACATACTATTAAAAATAAACTTTATTCAGTATCACAGAGTTATTCACATGTGCACAACCTCAATGCGCGGGGATTCAGTCCGAACTGGTCACAGTTTCCTTAAAGACATGACATTATTGTGTTGGCCGTAAGGTGCAATTTCGAGTGATAAACTCTAGGTGACTGATAAGATGGGCGATGATAAGGATGGTTAAAGGCTATCACTCGTTGAGTGATTTAGATTAATTGGTGATTACTTTATAATACTCATTAGTTAGTTACTATACTTATTGGACCATAATAATATTTTGTAATGATGTATTAAATAAATAATATTATTTTGTTTCAGGCACACAAACTTTTACAATGTTGTCTCGAATGAAACCGAATAAAACATTTTACATAATTCTTAATGATAATTTGCTATAATTTTTCGCAATATTTTTTGTCTGATTTGACCAAAAGCCGTAACCTACAGCCGTTAAAAATTATTCTGTACGGTAGGTAGGGAGAAATAATACTAACGTCTGAAATTTTTTGATCAGTCAGTAATTATCGGTAATTTTTCTGTCGGGTATTCTAATTTTTAGGAGGTAGGAAGTGATCAGCGTAGGAGTAAAAGCGGTGAGAGTGTTTTTAGAATTATCAGTGCATGTATTATCAGTTTGACCTGAAATCACAATGTTTGTTAAGTTTGTATTAGATGATGGTGCGTCGACTTGTTTGTGATCAGAGGCCTTAGTGTAAGTTTTTTAGTATAAAATACGCTACTATTGTAGTTGCGTTAAGAGTCCAATTTGTATAGGAAACGTGAATAGCGCCTCTAGCGGAACGTAACGCATACTAAGTTTCTTACTACTCATACTTAACGCAACTACAATAGTAACGTATTTTATACTAAAAAACTTACACTAAGGCCTCAGCAGGGATTACTGTCTTAATGTCGATATGGTTCCAAAGTTAAATCAAATGTTTAATCATTTAATTAATGTCTGACTTGAGTTTCAACATTTATCGATTTTTCACGCCACAAATATAGTGTTAACAGCGCTACTGCATCGGTGTGGAGCGACTTTTAGTAAAACCGTATTGTGTATGATGAAGAAGACTGTTTAAATTAAAGAATGCTATCAGTTTTTCAAGTATAATTTGTCAAACGATTGTGTGATGAATTCAGGCATTTGTTCTCCAGTTTGGATGTTTATATATATTTATATATATTAAGGATATTCATATGTATTTATCTATTAAATATACTTATCGGTCATCTAGCGTAATAACAGTTCCTCGTTTCTTACAGCGACAAAGAGCCAAAGAGGAAAACACAGAACTGTCAAAAATAATGTACAACTAACTGGCATCTATCAGATTTGCTTTTGCCTAGATACAATATTAATTAATTCAAACACTTTTGGTGAAGGTTAGGTCAAAAAGTAGATTGAATAAAAGCATGATAAATTATCATTTCTTGGACAACCTTTACTTCCTGCTGGGCATATGCGTTATAGCTGGGACAGGCCTTCCTCATGGAGAAACACATAAGGAGTATGGGCCGTAACTCCACCACGCTGCTTAGAAATGCCTTATGCCGTTGGTATGCACGTGTTAGCAGGGGTAGCCAAGTTGGGTCGGACGGGGCATTTCTGTGGATGGGGCACTACTCGTTGGAGAGGCCGCGGGAAACGCGGGTTCGATCCCACCGCCTGTACCACGAGTTTGAATAAAACTTATATACAGTTCATTATGAATATCGCTTGCCTCACATTGTGCCCGGTGCATGGCAACAGGCTCGCCACCTGTTACATGGAGACCTGACATATCTGGCGAAATGTGGGTGTTTAACACATATGCCTACCCCTTCGGGGAAAAAGGCATGATGATAAGTTGTATGTATTATGTACTAGTTAAAGCACCCTTCTTTCCACCAATTCGCTTTGAACCAACGTGATAGCGCCACAACCTATTACTCCTCCGTATATCTCTATACCAAGTGACCAAGACTTTGTGATCTCGAGCTCCTCCGTGCTTCGGAAGGCACGTTAAGCCGTTGGTCCCGGTCGCATTTATGACCGTTTCTACCCACCAACCCGCATTGGGCCAGCGTGGTGGTGTTACGGCCCATACTCCTCATGTGTTTCTCCATGAGGAAGGCCTGTCCCAGCAGTGGGACGTATATAGGCTGATGTCGATGCCCTGACCTTGTTAATTGTCTGTTTAATATTTGATTCAATCAGTGTAATAAAAACACTAGAATCATCAACATACGATGCATTTATTTTTATTAAGTGATAGTTAACCGCCAAAAGATATAGAGTGCGATGACCCTTATTCCAAATTAATTGCGGGTGCGGTATATATGAGTGTGTCCGTATAATGAGATAACACGTATTAGGAACTTTTGTTCATTTTAAGTTCACGCTCAGTGCTAGGTATTGAGACATGAGGTAGTATTAGCAGTGGGAGTTACAAGTAGGATTCGCTAGAAATAGGATTAAAATAGAAGATTATACATTAACCGCTTTACTTATAAACTAAGAATAACTTTATGCCTAGATTAACTAATACGGTTTACAATATAATGCCTTATGACGTATGGGTATTAGGTGTAATATTGCTGAGCAGTATTTTTAGTTTAACTAGGCATAAAGTTATTCTTAGTTTATAAGTGAGGTGGTTAGAATATTAAACAGTGTTTTATGACGGGGCGGCTTACGACGGCTGTTGGGCGGCGCCCGAGATTAAAACACTTTTATCGCCGAAAGGTTTACTATACCTTATACACCTATTGTATGTAGTTACACGTAAAAAGAAAACAAACAACCTGTCAAAAACAAAAAAACAGTCAAATTGTTGTATCAGTCAAAAACAGTCAAAAATATTCAAAATGTAATATAGTCAAATAGAGTTAAAAACAAACAATACAGTCCAATAATGATAAAAACAGTCAAAAAAACTAAAGGAGTACCAAAAAACTTCATAAAACGAAAACAAAATAAAAATAGGGTAATTTCCACATAAGCACCAAGCACTTTGTTGTATAACTGGCTCTAATCAAAATTTGTATTTATATTTCCTCTACTAATATTGTATTCGAATTGATGTATGTCACTTTACTTCAATAAACAAAGTCAAATACAATATTCGTTATCAGCACGAGTTCTCTTTTTTAACTGAGTTATACGAATAAAAACTAAAGATTCTTTATTAAAAAGTGAATTGGCAAGTTTTTCCAATTTGTGCATATATATAATTTATAAAAATCGGTGAAAATTTTCAACAATTCACAAAGATAATTTTTATAATAATTTTTGTTGCGACATCCAACAGCTGTACGTGTAAGTAAATATGTCAAATAATTCTGTATCTGGAATAAAAGCATTAATTAACAGAGATGGTTATTCCGTATGGAAATTTAAAATGCGTATGTATCTGATGCATGAAGAGTTGTGGGAGACGATCGTCGGATATGCTGAAGGTAATGATATTTCTGTTGAAAAGAAATTGCGAAACGACCAAAAAGCTTTGTCGAAGATTTGCCTCACAGTAGATGGAATGGCGATCACCCATGTCAGGTCATGCAGAACAGCCAAAGAAGCTTGGGATGCTCTTTCATCCGCATACGAGGATAAAGGGCTCGGGAGACGTATAAGCCTCGAACGGAAACTGTACAGATACTGCTTAGACGATTTTGACTCCAATATTGAGACGTACATAAATGCTGTAATGTCAACTGTACAAGATTTAGCCGACATAGGCAAAGTTATAGAAGATGCATCAATAGCTGCGATTCTTTTAGGAGGCTTGAGTCCTCAATATGCGCCTTTAGTAATGGCATTAGAAAATTCTAATATAAATATTACCGTGGATCTGATAAAGACAAAGTTACTGAATGAATTAAATAAATCAGCTTTTGATAACCCTGATACAGCTCTTCGTACTCGAATGAACCAGCCCAGACCCTCTACATCTAAATCAAAAAAACCTATTGTTTGTTATGACTGCATGGAGCCAGGACATAAGCGTCCAGACTGTCCCCATAAGAAGGACAAAAAGAAGAAACCCGTCAATCACAAAAATGCTGTATGTGCACTGAATGCCAATGACGGACTACAGCGTGATAAATGGTTTATTGATTCTGGTGCTTCGGCCCACATGACGTCTCGAGCTGATTGGTTGGAAAACGTGAGAAGGTCACCTATGGGAACTGTGACCATTGCAAATGGAGATGAACTGCCCAGTCAAGGCGTAGGAGATATTTCTATCACCAGTTGCGGTCAAAATAAGAGTATAAAGAAGATTACTGATGTGGTTCACGTGCCGAACTTGAACTCTAATCTTATTTCAGTGAAGAAAGCGGTAGATAAAGGTTTTAGCGTAGTTTTTGATAGAACTGGTTGTAATTTTTACGATTCTAATGATTTTTGTTATAAAGGTGATGTTGTTTTACATGGTTCTATATGTGGTGGACTGTATTCTTTAGATTGTACGGTCAACCCGATGACTCAATTATCAGCTTATGAGACTCACTCTGATGTTTCCAGCTTCAAGCTTTGGCATAGGCGACTAGGTCATTTATGCCGCATCGGAATGGATCAATTAAGAAAGGGGCACGCGGTAGGCGTGGATTATTCAGAAGTCGATAAGGAACCATGTATCCCTTGTATCGAAGGTAAGAAAAGCAGGAAACCTTTTAAGAAAGTTTCACATAAAAGATCAACCGCAGTTCTGGAACTAGTTCATTCAGATATTTGTGGTCCGCTGCCTGAAACATCATTTCAAGGCAATAAATATATTTTACTTTTTATAGATGATTTTTCTCGTATGATTTTTGTATTCTTTATTCCTTCAAAAGCGGAAGTAAAGAACAAGTTTCGTGTTTTTCAGTCCTTGGTAGAGCGGGAAATGGGAGCCAAGATCAAAACATTGAAGAGTGACAATGGACGAGAATATGTTAATGCTGAATTTTCGAATTATTTACAAAATGAAGGAATTCAACATCAAACAACTGTCCCATACAGTCCCCAGCAGAATGCAATTGCTGAAAGAACCAATCGTTCTATTATGGAGAAAGTAAGATCAATGCTTTCTGACTGTTCTCTTTCTCCGGCATATTGGCAAGATGCTGCAGATATGGCTGTATATCTCAAGAATAGATCTCCTCACCGTGCTCTGGAAGGCAAGACGCCGTACGAGAAGTGGTATGGTAAAATACCAAATCTTACTCATCTGCGTGTTTTTGGATGTAGAACTTTTATCCATATCCCTGCGTGCAATCGTGTGAAATTGGACATGAAAGCATCCGAACACATATTCGTCGGATATTCAGAAGATCCGAGAAGCTATTATTTCAGGGACATTAGATATCCTAGAAAAGTTGTTAAGAGCAGAGATGTAACGTTCTTTGAAAACAATTTTCAAGATTTAAAAGGTAACAGAACTTGTAAGTCTGGTGATAATTTAACTGAACCAGCACTGATACTTCCTTTGCTCAGTTCACAAGCTAATACGTCGACTAGTTCAGATGGTCAAACATCTGAGGCCAGCGCAGTAATCAGAGATGTGCAGATTCAAACGCATAGTGCACCAGTGTCAATAGATATTAATGCTGATAGTGATGCCATGGAGCAATTGCATAATACTGATACTCGAGGTGAGTCAGTTCAACCTGCTATTGAATCTGGCACTGAGGTTGTAGAACCAAGGTATAATTTGAGACCCAGAAACCCTAATTCTGCTGCCAATTGTGTATGCATGCAGACTTCATCACCTCAGCTCGATGAACCTACAAGTTATTCACAGGCAATGAATGCAGAAGATGGAGACAAATGGTATCAAGCTATGCAAGATGAATACCAGTCACTACTTGAGAAACAGACATGGATTCTCGTTGATAGACCAGATAAAAAGGTCATACCTTGTAAATGGGTCTACAAGCTTAAGAAGAATGCGCATGGTGACGTAATTAAATATAAAGCGAGGCTTGTTGCGAAAGGTTTTAACCAAGTGTATGGCGTGGACTATTCGGAGACTTTCTCTCCAGTCGTCCGGAACTCTTCTTTACGTATGTTGTTCGCTTTGGCTGCGGAAACAGAAATGAAAATGCACCATTTAGATGTTGATACGGCATTTTTAAATGGAGACCTAGAAGAAGAGGTATATATGAGTCAGCCGGAAGGATTTACCAAACGTGGTCAAGAAGATCAAGTATGTTTACTGAAACGTTCGCTTTATGGCCTCAAACAGGCTTCGCGAGCATGGTACAAAAAGTTAACTGAAATTTTGAAATACATAGGTTTTAACCAAACTGATTCCGAAGCATGTATTTTTACTAAAAAGTTTGGTAAAGAGTTAACAATACTAGCTTTCCACGTTGATGACATTGTCATTTTCTATAAAGAAGATAAAACGCTTGACATTGTCATATCTGACTTACGGAATTATTTCAGTCTGAAAGTCATTGGTGAACTAAGTTATTATTTAGGCTTAAATATACGTTGTAAACCTGGTGAGATTAAGATATCTCAGGAAAGCTACGTTCGTGATTTGCTCGAAAAGTTTCACATGTTGGATTGTAAGGCCGTACCTACGCCGTTGGATACTAAGAGATTGATGCCGTGTGAGAATAGTAATGTAAGTGAATATCCATATCAGCAGTTGATAGGCTCTCTTAATTACCTCGCCGTCAATACTCGTCCAGATATTGCTTTTGCTATATCATATTTAAGCCAATTCAACAGTAAATATGATAAAAGTCATTGGATTGCGGCTAAACGAATCTTGCAATATTTGAAAGGCTCTATGAATTTGGGCATTACTTACAGGAAAGACGGTGGACGTCTAGTTGGCTACGCGGATGCAGATTGGGCCAGTTGTCCTATAGATCGTCGATCATATACTGGATTCTATTTCTCGATGGCCGGAGGAGCCATATCATGGGAAAGTAAGAAGCAAACTTGTATTGCTACGTCTTCAAGCGAATCCGAGTATATCAGTTTGTCCAATGCGGGTAGAGAGGCTGTATTCCTAAAGCGGTTGCTGCGTGAGCTCAATGGTGAGTCAACTATTGTCACTATTTACAATGATTCACAGTCTGCGCGAAAATTGGCAATGAATCCAGTCCATCACAGTAGAACCAAACACATTGATACGAGATATCATTTTATACGTGATTTACTAGCTAATAATGTAATTAATGTTGTTTATACTCCTACTTTAGAGATGTGGGCTGATGTGCTTACAAAGCCTTTAGCTCGTACTAAGCATCAGAATTGTGTAAGAGGAATAGGTTTATGTTTATAATCTTATTTTGATTACGGGGGTGTATGTTGTATAACTGGCTCTAATCAAAATTTGTATTTATATTTCCTCTACTAATATTGTATTCGAATTGATGTATGTCACTTTACTTCAATAAACAAAGTCAAATACAATACACTTTAACTACATAATGTATTATAAATTAATAAATATAAAATTAAGAATAGATAACTCTAAGTAAAACTTTAAATTAGTTAATATTATGTATAATGTTCCTCCTCTCCACTGTTGTTGTGTCCGACAGGGTTCGCAGTGATCATAAACCTATTGTAATATCTGTAACCACATTGTGAAAAGCAATCCTCCTTTGCTTACTTTTTGTGTTGTAAAATTCTCCCATGTAGGGAAGGCAAAGGGAACGGGGCCCATACAGCCAAGTCTTTAGTATATATTTCTTCAGTAGTTTGCATTGAAATGCTAGTGTATTGCATTTCAATGCATCTTGGGAGAGTTTGGCGTCAAACGATAGATGGCAGACACTGTGGTGCTACTTGGATGAGGTGGATTACCACGATAAAAAACTCATCACTTTTCACACCACTTGACGTTTATTTCGATAATCCTCCACATTGCACATCATCACAGACACTTATTACACAAAACTACACTGATTTTACGTAACAATATCCACTCCGTACAATATTACAATCATTGAAATAAAAATCACGTCCGCCATAGTTGAATGCCGCCAAAAACTCCTTTTGCTTACTTTTTTTATTTACTATAATTTTGTTTATTGGTGCAATAAAGAGTTTAGTAGTTTAGTAAATTCATCCACCCGGCGTAAAACAACTCGTCGGAAATTAGTATTCAGTTTGTTCCAAAGCCGTGAAAACAGAAAATAAAAAAGTAAATGGGAAATCAATAAATTCGACAATGCACCACTATACTTTATTTAGGATATTATTTGAAAAATCAGTGACTAACCCTTAGGGGATTAAAATCGTGGTTATATATGTACTTATGTATTTAAGAGTAATTTATTGTCAAAAGTGGTTAAATATTTTTGGAGTTGACTGTATTTGGGTAGCCTTTTTAACACATTTTATTTAAATATGCTGAGTAGATACCTATTAAGTATCGTGATGTATACAACATGTCGAATCTATTATTATATTCAGTGTATCATGGTATGGCTTAATAAAGTTTATTTCTTTCTTTCTTTCTTTCTTTCTTTCTAAATAAAGCGACAGTAGGCGTAATAAAACATGTGATTTAACTGTGCAACAAAAATAAATAGTGCATGGCTTTGGACGCTAAAGAATTGTATTATCAGCAAAAATACCTAACTCATTTTGTATAAGTTTTTCAGATTCCTAGAATGATTTGCAATTATTAGCATAAATAATACACAACATATTGTATAATTCTAAACTTGTACAAGGAAACATGCTGACGAAAATACTATCGAAGCAAAATTCTTGGTACTTTCCTGTTGTGCCCGCGCTCGGGACAAGAATTTAGATCCGGGTCGTTTAAGGTTTGCATTATTACAACGTATCATCACGACCTCTAGCCCTGAAGAGGTGGACTGAGATCTAGGGGACAAGTGCCATGAATGGGACAAGCTTTGAATGGGACAAATTGAATTTAGCACCCTATGAAATGAGCAGTCGGTTTTCGGTATTTACAATTTGACAACACTGATCTATAGGTCAGGACCACGTTAGGACTTTCAAGACGTTAATGACACTTGATTATCAAAATAAACAAAATAGCAAAACGTGGCTATTTATTTCGTGAAAAAAACAAAACCGATTTCAACAATTTAAATCTAAATATTATTAAGTACTTTCCCAACACAAGTAGGTATCATTTTAATGTTGAGAATAATAAAATTAATTTTGCTTTGTATTTTTTTTATAACAATTTAAATTCGTCTAATTATAATACCTACGTAACAAACCACAAAATAATACACAATTAATTTTAATAAACCTTAATAGGAGAGCTCGGATTGAGGAGCCCGGTGGCGTAGTGGTCAGTGCGCTTTGGCTTCGATCGGAAACAAAGCTACCTTCGCCATGGTCAGGCCGTGGATGGGTGACCAAGACTTTGTAATCTCGAGCTCCTCCGTGCTTCGGAAGGCACGTTAAGCCGTTGGTCCCGGTCGCATTTGTGACCGTTTCTACCCACCAACCCGCATTGGGCCAGCGTGATGGTGTTACGGCCCATACTCATGTGTTTCTCCATGAGGAAGGCCTGTCCCAGCAGTGGGACGTATATAGGCTGGGGACAGAAACCTTAATATTTATTAAAAATAATATTATTCTGCTTCGGGATAGTACGTTAAAATAATTAAATAATTTCAATGTACAAATAATAAATAACAATGGAAATTGAATTCAGTTCTAACAATTATAAATGTTAAAATAATATTATCAATGGAAAGAATCCTCCTGTCGTCTCTTTTGTCAATTGCAGTGCCCGACAGGGTTCATAATGTTGTCTAAATTTATCTGTTAAGACCTGTTGTATGTACATTATGATGCAATAAATAAATAAATCTTATGATCACTTTGTGAGAGATCCCGGCAATGAAATTGTTGAAGATTTAATCTGAAATAAAAGACAATAAAAACTTTTATTAATGTATTTTTAAAAAAGCTCTTATTTTGGCATATTTTAAACTAGCTGTTTCCCGCGACATCTTCCGCGGTTACTATGTTTTTTTAACAATCCCACGGGACTCCTTTAATTTTAATATAATAATAATAAAAAGTATATAAGATGTTGACCAGAGATAAAAGTTATCACCATGCAAAATTTCATTGAAATCGGTCCAGGCATTTCGGCAAACAAACACAGAGACACAGATAAACAGATTTTTTTGGTATTTTCCCTCTTTTTACATCCCTCGGACTTGGTTTTAAGCATTTTTTTTCTATGTACAGACATTCGACCTCTACAGCTCTATTATAATATATGTATGAATAGATCCCACCAAAAACATTCTGTAAAAAACTAGCCATGTCTCGATGGAGCTGCTTGTTTATCTCTAAAAAGTAATGAAATCTAGACAAAGTCGTGCCAAGTCTAAGGTTCCTTACTGCGATTACTTCATTATTATAGTTAATGTTGTGTGACTGCCAGAGCCCCGCAGCGGCGGAGCCGTGACAGAAGCCATCTTAAATCAAATCAAATCAAAAATAATTTTATTTCATAGGCCAAGTTTGGCACTTAAAATCGTCAACATTTACATTATTATGCATTTAATAGCTTATTATAAATTTTAAAATTACAGTATTAAATTAAACCATTGTATTAAACTTCATTACCGCGAGCGCTTGTAACAAGTACATCCACAGGACAGTGCAAGTACATCGTTGACTGTGGTTGTAATCGATACAAGCGGCCGGATTCCGAGAGTAAGGCTTTTCATGAGAAGAACCCGGCAAGAAACTCATGAGCCACTTTTTTGAATAGCCTATCATAAAATTTTTTGTCACTTTTAAATATATACTTAAATATACACTTACATGCTTGCTTGCAGCTGCATGCATGCTTTCATGCCGCATGCCTGCTTTCATGCCGCATGCATGCTTGCATGGCATACCAGCTTACATGCTCCACGCCTAATTGCATGATACGTTTAGTATTAATAAATAAAAATGGGTATCTCTCAAGAAATTTCGAAATTTTATTCCTGAGTGATTGGTGCTGTTTCAGATAAATTAATTATGAATGTTATTTTTTCATTTCAATTTATGCTGCCCTTTACTCGTATTACTGTTGCAAATAAAGATAACGTGCATTATTAATAATTAAAAGAAAAAATGCAATATTATATACCGAGGTCTTTATATATATTGTAAAAAAAAAACAAGTTACCTTGCCTTATTAAAATGAGTTGGTGTTTTATAAAGGGTTTTTCAATAGGGATGCTCGAACTCTGACCTCGCATAGCGGCCATCTTGCTAATGCGATAGCTGTCAAATTTGACATGAATACCTATATAATAGGTTGGGGAAAAAGTTTCTTCGCATTTTTTAAGAAAATTCAAAACATTTTTTATATAGTTTATTTACATTTAACTAAAGTATGTAGGTGCCATTTTGTTCGATAACTTTTTGCCACCTTGTAGGTAGGGACATGATCCCATTGCTATAGACATTTTGGGACTTTTGGTCAAAATACCGCGACAAGTGGTTTTGGCAGTCCTCTCGTGATGTTAACCTGACACTGCCTAAAGAATTCTGAAGAGACCGAAACAGGTGGAAATCTGAAGGTGCAAGGTCAGGACTATACGGCGGATGCATTAACACCTCCCAGCCAATCTCTCTTAATTTTTTCTGAGTGGCTAAATATGTGTGAGATCTAGCGTTATCATGATGAAAAACCACACCCCTTCTGTTGATTAATTCCGGCCGCTTTCTCTCAACTTCTTGCTTTAATCTCATCAGTTGTTCGCAGCAGAGTTCAGAATCGATGGTCCTGCCTGGTGGTAACAGCTCATAATGAATAATGCCCTTCCAATCCCACCACACACACAGCATCACCTTGTTGCGAGTTAACCCGGGTTTCGCCACAGTCTGTGAAGCCTGACCGGCCTTTGACCACGACCTTTTTCGCACGTTCTTGTCGTACGTGATCCACTTTTCATGTTATCAGCTTCTTCAAAAATGATTCGGTTTCATTACGTCGTAATAAAGAATCACAAATGAGTACACGGGTTCATTAGGTTTCTTTCAGTGAGCTCGTGAGGTACCCAAATGTCGAGCTTTATTGTGTACCCAGTTTTTTTTAAATGCGCCAAAACTGTGGTCAATTCCTAGTTCTTCAGCTACGTCGTAACTACTGACATGCCGATCTTGCTCCACTTTTTCAAAAATGGCATCCATTTTATCTGTAATAGGGCGACCAGAGCGACGTGCATCTTTGACATCAAAATTTCCGGATTGAAAACGCTTAAACCAAATTTGTGCTACTCTCACAGACACTGCACTAGGTCCATAAACATCGCAAATTTTTTTCGCGGCTTGCGTTGCATTTTTACCTTTTTTGTAGTAAAAGTTTAAAATGTATCGAATTTCTTCATTAGATTCACTCATCTTGGCGGTACGAAAAACAAATGAAAAGCACACATTTTCCTAATTCGAATTTGGAATTATGTTCTTTAAAATTTAAACTTTCAATGATACTAAAACCAGCCAGATACAAATAGTATAGCCAATGAGATTTTATTACAAGTTTATACATACTATAATGCGAAAAGACTTTTTCCCCAACCTAATATTTCGACGGACGTCTTCGCATAAATGGGGCTCAATTTCATGAAGAACGCGAGTTATGTTGGCCTTTAGGGCAGCAATTGACTGTGGTTTATCTGCGTACACTAGATATTTCTCGTATCCCCACAGAAAGTAATCAAGCGGTGTTAAGTCACACGATCACGGCGGCCAGTTGATGTCGCCACCACGCGAGATGACGAAGCCCTCGAATTTCTCATTCAATAAATTTAACAATTATAATGAATTTTAACAATTTCGACGCGTTGTTGAATCGTGTAGCGTCAATTTGTATAATTGACCCTTGATCGTTTGTTTGCAGCCCAAAAGGCTAACTTGAGTTGAGCTTCTTGAGGGACTTCTCAACAGGCCATTCACGTCGAAGTGCAAGTAGGAAAAAAACATTGACCTGCAAAAGTATTTCATGTAAATCTAATTGCAGAATAAATGATTTCATTTCATTTCATTTCAAATGATTTTTCGGCTGACCTTTTTGTTGCTGACCAAATAATTAAATGGCTGCCCAATTAATTACTTCCCGTTAACAATACCCAGCAGGTAATTAATCATTATTGTAGACTAAGGACTGATTATTATTATTGAGAATGAGCATTCATTTAAATGACATTGTGAAATCGTTGATTCATACGTAATTAAACTTTAGGTACAAATAACAATTTTTAAAATACATGACTTTCTTATCTTGTAGATTAAAAGACTAAATAACATTGAACTTGCTTAGCAATGAAATAAATGGAATGACAGTGGATAACAAACATCACATACCTACACAATTTTATTAAATAGACAGAGCATACATTGATGTTAGCGCCACCTCTTGGTGTAGAAGGTAACTACAAACGCAATTACACAGCACAGTAGGTAAATTAGCATGCTATGGACTGTTCATGAAAATATTAGTTGGTAATTTAGATAACAGCACCAACTCTAGATGTCACTGTTTACAATTTCGCTATAAAAATTTACAGATCTTCGAGCAAAAATAAAAAACGTAGTATTCCAATCCAAAAAGTGTAATAGACAATATTCGTATTATTATGTTAAAATATTACACTTAATCATGATTATTGAATACTATGAAAAATCATTTTGTACAGTCGCCTCCAAAAATACATTTACCATTCTTGACAGTAAATTACGCTTATTAGAAGAAAATAAAGATTGCCACCTCTAAAATGTGTATACATTTTTTTTACTCGACTGTACCTAGTTACGTAATAAGGACAAGAAAAACCGTCTTTATATCGGTTTTAAGGACCTTCCTTCTCGTGATGTTATTAAGTATCAGATTATTTTTTATTTTTCTTAAACGTTTGAGGTCCACGCGAATGCCGGCGTTCGCTAGAGCAGGCGATAAACGATATTGAGTGTGCAAAATATGAGGACCGCGTTTAAGATTTGGAACTAGACGCCATAGTAACTTTTATTTATCTGATTCACACATAGCCAAAGTCATATTATTAATTACGCATTGTACTATGTGAATGCGAATTTGACTTTGACTTTGGCTACGTGTGTTACATCGTTGGAAAGGTATTTTTTAGCTGAATAAAAGTAACTATGGTGCCTTACAAATCCGAGTCCGTTATTATATATATATAGTATATTATAGTAATTATTTATTAAACTTAGAAGTTATACGCGTTGTGTAGACCCTGGTGCCACCTTCCAACAGATAGGTATGTGTGTTACATTGTTTAATAAGTATTATTGAAATGATTAAAAGTTACTATAGCGCTAAGTTCCAAATCGATTAACTGCCGATTTACTCGAAATCCCAAGGGGTCCGGATAAAAAAAAATTGACCAAGAAATCTCCTGGCAACATTTAGAAACGTAATCAGAGGCTGTAGTGTATGTTTTTAGTATAAAATACTAAAATACGTTACTATTGTAGTTGCGTTAAGAGTCCAATTTGTATAGGAAACGTGAATAGCGCCTCTAGCGGAACGTAACGCATACTAAAATTTCCCATACAAATTGAGCTCTTAACGCAACTAAAATAGTAACGTATTTTATACTAAATAACTTACACTAAGGCCTCTGTAAGATTTTCTGAGCTCAAAACCATTTGCAGACTACATCCTTTTGGAGCCTATGAGAGAAACTTATTTTTCGATGTTGATAAAATCTCCTATAAATAAACTTTAAACTGCTGAGACAAAATTACTCAAACCACTATAACCAAAGTCTATAACAACGTAAACACAATTATCGTCATCATGACGCGTCTCTACGTACCCACGTCTGACGTGGCACTACGTCACAATCGCAAAATCCTCGCCAAGATAAAAATACTCGCAAAACCCGACCTTACAGCGAGGCCGCGGCCTTAAGCGTGGCCTCGGCCGGGGCCACGCGAAGGCCAGCCTTGGGCAAGGCCGTCACCTTCGAAGCAAGGTCTGGGTCGTAATATCGGATGTACTATATAACGGTGAATCATTTTCATTACTTCCTTGATTTGTGCTAATTATATTGGCGCGCGGTTTATTTATCTGTTTATGGTTTAGTTTCGATATTGGAAGATAAGCGAGTTTGAACATGGTTGAAGTTCGGATGGGTGACCAAACAAAATCTCGGCTTACAACTGGCCTTGGGCCTACAGCTGCGTGGTATGTTGTCCATACTTTTGCCCAGCCGTGGGATGTAAAGGAGAAAATAATTGGTCAGCAAAATAACTAATTGGACAGCACCTTATGGGCAGCAGATATTTCTAATTTGTCAGCAAAGTAACTGGGAAGTAATTGGGCAGCAACTCAATTGTTTTCTCTGTAAAAACATTATTTGTGTCATCAAAACATATTTGGCAACGTTTTGATGACACAAATATTTTTTTAAGGGTCATAAAAAATAACCTTAACCTAATATCTATCAGAATACATTTACTAGAAATTGATCCATGCTACTTCATTGATCCTTTTCCATCCTTTTTACATTATCTTGCTGCCCAATTAATTATTCTGCTGACCGAATAATTATATTGCAGACAAAATATTTATTTGCTGCCCAAATGATTTTTCGGCTGACCTTTTTGTTGATGACCATATATTGGGTCCTTACCTATGAAATTGGTGTTTTCTTTCTCTCTTAGTATTTTGTCTGTAACTATTGAGATTCAGAGTATTCCTAAAAAATAATAACCTCGATTAAAAATAGACCATATTTTTGAGCTCTTTTGATTTGTTTTGATAATTTGTTATAAGTTTAATTGTGTTAAAATTGGACACGGAGACAACTCTTTTTAGTATCTACTTTTTAAGTGCCTCCCGAATACATCATTTTATTTGCATTCACTTTAAAACGATAAATAATTTTTATGAAGTGTGATATTACACATATTACTAAAGCTTGTCTAATGATAGATGCCAAATATTATTATCATTGGATTTGTCGTTGTGAAGAAAACTGAAAGAAATTTAGTATGGAAAATGCAGAATTCCCCAAAATCTCCATACAAAACACCAATTTCATAGGTAAGGACCTAATATTTAAATGGCTGCCCAATTAATTATTTCCCTTCTTTAATTGCTTGGTATACTTAGCATTTGTTTGTTGTATTATTATTTTAAGGACATGGAAACTACTTAATGGTAATGAAATTTTTTATGATTATTCATTATTTCAGCTCTAACTGCCGTACTCAGAGTCGTTCATTAACTTTAATGGTTACTTATGTTAAAAAAAATACACTTATTTTAATACCCATAAAGACGAAATTAAATTCGTTAATTGAACATTAGCTTAAATGACGTCTCTGAGTGCGGCAATGTTGTATAGATAAGGTAACTGTTTGTAGAGTATTATTAAATACGTAGGTACATTCGATAACGAAAATATGTATACACATTTTAGGTAATCTTTATTTCCTATCATTATTTTTATAAGAGTAATTTACTGTTAAAAGTGATCACATATTTTTGGAGTACACTGATCATAGTTGATATAATAATAATAATAAATGAGCCAGCGTGGTGGTGTTACGGCCCATACTGCTTACGTGTTTGTTTCCATGAGGAAGGCCTGTGCCCAGCAGTGAGCCGTATTTAAGCTAAGGATTAACGTAAAATTCCTCTGGCCTTGAAATATCTATCAACGCGAACGCAAATACCTACAAGATTTTCAAAACAATTACAGGTTAGTACCTGCTTCTCGCCGACGATGAGGTCGACCTGTAATGCGATGGGTCGACGACATCGAGCGAGTCGCGAGAAAGACCTGGGGACTGATAGCGCAGGACCAGAAAGATTGGCACAAGAGAGAGGAGACTTATGCCCTGCAAAGGGCGGTATGATAATGATGATGATGACCTGCTTCTGCTTTGACTGTGCCGGCCTCTCATAAGCAGCCTATGGCCTAGTGACATCATGTGTTCTGACCTCATGGCCATTGGCTAGGAATCAGCGAGGTAAGAACATACATGTAGGTATGTTTTAATTTCTTTCTTTTCTGTACAATTTGGTCGTGTTACCAACAGCCAGAGGGCGGCAACTGCTAAGTGTTCAATTATTTTAGTGTTCGCGCCATCTTTCTGTAACGGAGTTTCGAGAGGGACATTAAGCCCTAAGACCCTGGTCACCATTGCAACAGTTTCTACCCACATTCAAAATCACTGATCACACATGAGTTTAGTATGGTAAATAAAAGCAATTTTTTTTCAGTAAACAGCATTTATTAATCCATTCATTTAATAAAAACATAAAATTGTAAAAATATTTGTGGAACACGTAACATAATGGCATAAGTAAACATTTTTGTTTTTTATAATTCAAAGTAACAATTTAAATTATATTAAAATAGGTAGCTTAAATTATTTCAAGTATCTTCAAAAGTCTCACTTAATAACGAATTCTATAATTGACAAATAATTTTTTTCGTATTTACAAATAAATAAACTTATCTAAAAATATAAAATAAGTTGCTATTCAAATATACGTCCTTTATTAATATGTAGGTAATTTTTTTCAATATCTACACCAACATTACATTGCATGTCTCCTAGATTTTTTAATCACATTTATAATTTACCTGGCCGCTATTTAATTTTTAAACAATTATATCTACATACTCAAAGAAATAACCAAAAAAAAGTTTATCAATATTGATTTTTAACCCTCGAATATAAGTTCATAGAATTATATGGGTAGATTGTAGAAAAGAAAATCATAGTAGGTTCTTTTATCTGAGAGTTGAAGAATCAACTGTATGGACAAAAGGTATTAAATAATAATATCATAGAAACAAAATTTTTTTAAACATTAAACTTAAACATAAAAAGCGGCGACAGGCAACCTGCCTATTTTAAGACAATCAATTAGAAGGCTTATAAATAGGAATGTAGTTTTATGTGCAAACTTAACGACTGCAAAATCTTAATAGGATAATAACTTTTAAGTATTTTATCTAAATAAATATATATTTTTATTGGCAACTTAAATTCATGTCATACTAAACTAAATTACACTATCATGTGACATTAAAATATTTAAAAAAATTTGCGCACTAGCGCTGGTAACGAATTAAGCACCATAATATTTAATCTTTAACTTAATCACAAAAATATCTACATTGCAATATTTTAGTTTTATTATTATTTTTACTTGCAGGTCTGCGTATATTATTATTATAATTCACACTTTTTTATATTATTTATAGTATAACAGACATGGCAGCATAAAACAATATTTATAATTTTTCCAACAATCATAGAGTTACTTTCATTAATTTATAATTAAAATATATTTTTTTGAATTATCTAAAATATAAGAATGTAACATACGCCCTTTTAAACATGTAATGGCTGAATATTTTTAGTTAATTATTATCAATAAATTATTAAAAGTATTGACAGACACATGCTGTTAAATACATTTTATATTTTTATTTTTGACTAGCAAACTATTTTATAAAAATACAAATTAGAAATAGAATCTTAACTACATTACGATTAAAGGTAACTTCTTGAAATCTAAAAATATTTCGTCAAGCTTTAAAACATACAAACTAATTTTATATTATTTTATGCTAATTGATATACCTACTTAATTTCCCAAAAACAAGGGTAACCAAAAAAAAATATAGAGACTATTGATTGATAAAAATTAAAAGACCTAATTAATAAAAATTTATATGAAAAAACATTTCTTGTACGCTTGAATAAAAAATTATTTAATATAAAGACATTGTATTCTCAATCTAGTAATGTTCTAGAAATGTAATGTTGAGTTTGGAGGCTTAATAATTAATCCAGTTTAACAACACCCCTGTCCCGCCCATAAATACCTTCTTACAGAAGTTCAATTTGAGCTGGTAGAAAATTTTAATAACTGACCAGTATATAAAAACCCCCTTTCTCTTTGAGAACCTCCTTACAAAAGTTCAACTCAAACTGATCACACCTTTTATTACCTGACCAGTATAGAATGGCCCCCTTTCTCTTTAGAACACCTCCTTACAGAAGTTAAACCCAAACTGGTCGCATTTCAGCCGCAGTATCCTCGCGAGCTGCGGCGGCCCGCAGTAGAAGACCGTCACCTTGCCCTTGTTCTGTTCTTGGAGCTGCTTGAACACTTTGTCCCAGTTTGGGCGCCCTGCGTTCGTTCGGGTCTTTAAGCCGGTGATTAGGTCTCGCTTTTCCTGGGAAGAGAAGACACGTTTCCAATTTGTGTTATCATATATTGAATGAAAGCGCGAGCTCGGAGCTCGGAGGCGTAGTGGTCAATCTTTGGATTGGTGACCAGAACTTCGAACTTTGTGAATTTTGCTATCAATAATAACATTTTCACCTTTTACTCAGCACAGTAGAAATCTGTCTTTTAAATTGACCAAAAGAGCACGAGAAAACTTCCATTTTGGGGATATAGGAATTTAAGTCAAGTAAGTAAAGCGGTGACTCTAGGGGCAAATAGTCAATACTGAAGAAATGACGAAGAGTAAGCTTGTAGGGAATCAAGACATGCGAACGTGCTATTATTCGGTGGTGTAGTGATAGGAGTACGGTGGCATAATAGGAAGGAGCTTGATGGCGTAGAGGGAGGGCTCGGTGGGTAGTGGGAGTTTGGTGGCGTAATGATAGGAGCTCGGTGGCTTAGTGGGAGGGGCTCGGTGGCTTAGTGGGAGCTCGGGAGCAGAGTGGGATGGGCTTGGTGGCGTAATGGCAGGATTTTAACTGAGTGTTTTTAAATTTTGTATTTTTTTTTCATATTTCCTTTAGGAAGGTTTGTGCCCAGCAGTGGGGCGTTTATAGGCTGATGATAATAATGATGATGAGCTGAGGTTGGTTAACAGGGCCATGAGGAGGACATATTTAAGCCATGTATCATTGTAAAGAGAGGATAGAAGCTTGCTGAGTTCCTTGCCCTTACATCTCAGAACAGAGTCCCCTGGTAGTTTTGTGAACGACTGGTGTAGTTTTCCTCTTTTATGTAATTTCGTAAAATGTTTTTGACATTCATAAGCATGCGCTAAGACGCATCTTAACTGAATAAAAGTATATCTAAATAAAATGTAGAAAAAGGTACGTTACCTTCTGGTGCAGCAGATCCAGCGCCAGCTGCAGGCCCAGCGCTCGCATGTCGTGTCGCTGTAGAGCGCTCGTGATGTACATGTGCATCTCGAGGAAGCGCTCGCCGCCCAGCTCCGCCTGCTCCATCTCCAGTTGAGAGAGGAGGGACACGAACCACTCGAACGAACGCTGCTCGCGGTTTATCCAGAAGAAGTCCACCTGGGAATAAAATGATTAGCTTTATACGTTATTCAAAATTATATCACAAATGGTAACGGACTAAGAATAGTACCTTGCGGAACGCCTTATATAAATCTGGCATTATTAGAACGAGCATAGTTAATATTAGAAAAATCTTTTTGATTTACTGAAATCTTCAAAAATAATATACCTCCAAATTAAAGAAAAAAAATTAACGTGTTTACTTTTGTATTTTTAATAATTTTCTTTGTCGAACGCTTTTAAGAAATCTACATACGTTTTAGTCGTGTTGCTGTGTGTATATGTGTTGTTTAGTACACAGTATATTTTTATGTTTTGGTTTTCGCTGTCTCATGTGCGTTTGCAGTGTGTCCAGCACCCGCCACCCTAAAGGTGAGGCTGCAGCGCGGGCGGCCGCCCTGTCTCTCCAAAGAAACTCTCTCTCAAGCTAGCTCTCCAAGCTAGCAAAGGGCGTGATACCGATGTGTGTTTGCCTCTAGAGTGTGTTGAGATGTCCTACCTCCTTGAGGGTGGGCGGGTGCGCATCATTCACTCCTACAGGAGTGGCTGCAATATGTTGGAAGTGTGATTCCAAGAGAGTAAGTGTATGAGTATCAGCCACTACCCTGTCAGATACCCAGCCTCTTTCTGCGTATGTGTTCGTGTATGAGTAGTGTAATGAGGAGATCGATGGCGTAGTGGTTAGTACGCTTTGGCTTTCGATATCGAAAACAAAGCTATCTTGGTGGTGTTACGGCCCATACTCCTCAAGTGTTTCTCCACAAGGAAGGCCTGTGTCCAGCAGGGTGACGTATATAGGCTGAGGCCGTGTAGTGTGCGTACCTTCTTGAGCGTGGGCGGGTGCGCGTCGGCGGCAGTGACGTGGAAGGCGTGGCTGCAGCGGGGGCAGCGCGCGCTGGCAGCGCGGCGGCGCCACGCCAGCGCCTGCAGCGTGTAGTGTGCGTACCTTCTTGAGCGTGGGCGGGTGCGCGTCGGCGGCAGTGACGTGGAAGGCGTGGCTGCAGCGGGGGCAGCGCGCGCTGGCAGCGCGGCGGCGCCACGCCAGCGCCTGCAGCGTGTAGTGTGCGTACCTTCTTGAGCGTGGGCGGGTGCGCGTCGGCGGCAGTGACGTGGAAGGCGTGGCTGCAGCGGGGGCAGCGCGCGCTGGCAGCGCGGCGGCGCCACGCCAGCGCCTGCAGCGTGTAGTGTGCGTACCTTCTTGAGCGTGGGCGGGTGCGCGTCGGCGGCAGTGACGTGGAAGGCGTGGCTGCAGCGGGGGCAGCGCGCGCTGGCAGCGCGGCGGCGCCACGCCAGCGCCTGCAGCGTGTAGTGTGCGTACCTTCTTGAGCGTGGGCGGGTGCGCGTCGGCGGCAGTGACGTGGAAGGCGTGGCTGCAGCGGGGGCAGCGCGCGCTGGCAGCGCGGCGGCGCCACGCCAGCGCCTGCAGCACGGCCGCGAAGGGCGTCACGCCGATGCCGGCCGCCACGAGCGCCGCGTGCTGCGCGCCCCAGATGCGCGACGACGCCGCGCCGTACGGACCGTCCACGTATATCTGATCAAAATAAATTACATTAAATTCGTTATTTAATCATTCAGGTGCAGCGTAGACGACATACTCTCTGTGCGATCGAGTCTGTGGCACACAAAATGTCTGTATTGCGCGCAAAAGATCCCTCGCGGATTTTTCGCACGTCATGTGCTACATATATGACGTAAGCGTCATATATGTAGTTACAGAGGCGGTGCGACGTAGTCTGTCTTATTTCAAGGGTTTTTTTGTGCGGCGGACTTTTTCCACGTCATGTGCGTTACTGCATATAGTTCAATCTGTTATATTTTCACAGACTTAAGTCGGTCACGGATAGTTACAACGGTTACAAGGTAATAAAAGTTTCAAACAAACTACAGTTCGACATTTTTTACTTCCTGTTCACTACCGAGAGGCCTTATCGAGAGATGATCTCACGAGATGATCTCGATCAACACGGTAAACGCAGGTGCTCAAAAAACTTCAGGTATTTCCGAGTTAAGTAACATTGTTGCAGTTATATGCAAAGGGAAACTTTTACGAAAGATCGATTAATAAACGTTTCATAAAGTTAACTTTTTAATTAAAACATTACTGTCATTGCATGAAAATATGAACCGTAAATATTTCGTACGTGATGAAACCGTAGCTTACAGAAAATTTAAAAATTGAGCACATGTCATATTTAATAACCAATCAATTAATTTATCAAAATCTAATCCAAAGATGGTGAAACTGGCACTTGGTAAAATGTTTCATGGTACACAAAAGTAAACCACATCTTGGAAATAACCAAATATTCGTTACACTAAAAAAATTACATGAAATCTAAAACAAGAGCAATACCAGACAATTAAACAGACCTTGTAACTATTCGACACGTTTACCATAAGAATAATAAGAAGAAGATTTATAAAAAGTCCGAGAATTGCGAACTTACTGAAACTCAAATATTTATATTATCATCATAACGTCCACTTCCACTAATGACATAACTAATGAAGACATCAAATTCCCACATCTCGCATCACTCACCTCCAAAGGCTGTCCAACGGGGTACTCAACCAGCGACCCCTCGCTGGAGCACTCCGATGGACTCACCACGTTGATGATCGGCTTCTCTGCCACCTCCACGTCTTTGTCTGGTGAAAGACTCTTGGACAGGCGTCTTCTGGCTGTAGGAAGAAAGAGTGTCATAATAATTACAGCTTAATAACATGGATCGGATCCAGTGTCATAATGGTTCTTAGTACGCATTTACTTTCGATCGAAAACAAAGCTACCATCGCCATGGTCAGGCCGTAAATGGTGACCAAAAGTTTGCGATCTGGAGCTCCTCCAGGCCTCGGAAGGCACGTTGGATCTGGTCGCTATTTCAACGGTTTCTACCCACCAACACGCATTGGGCCAGCGTGGTGGTGTTACGGCCCATACTCTTCGTGTGTTTCTCCATGAGGAAGCCCTGTGCTCAACAGTGGGGCGTATATAAGCTGAGGACGAACATGGATCGCAGTAATATAGATTTATAACTGACAAAAATTTTTAAATGAAGTTTCTGTATTCATATTATGGTCCATCATCATGTCAGCAGCCAATTGCTGGGCATAGGCATCCCCGAAAGTTTTCCACGCATCACCCTGCCTACCAAGACCAGCAGTTTCCCAAGACCTTTGCTAGATCGTCGGTTATCCTGTTTACACACAGTGCGTTTGCCAGTGCATTGCTTTGAAGTCTACACTCCTACACTCTCCTCTCTCCAGCTCCGGCAAGATTTATAGGTAAATGGATCGCCTTGTGATACTTTTTGGAAATGTACATTCTTGCAACTCTTAAGTACATCGTCCCATAACCCCTTAGCGGTCACCGCGTATACCTTTGTTCGCAAATAGTAGACGTTTCTATTGTGTCTCGTGTTATGTAGCAATACTCAGTAAAGTCACCTTAATCACTGGTTGCGGTGTTCTTTCATTGTTGTAAAAAATTTGGTAAAATTGCCAGATAGACTCTCCATTACATTGAGTCTCCATCCTCGATGTGGTAGAACACCAGCTACAATTTTTTTTTTTACATATTACAGGTAAGATCTTGGCCTTCATCTCAGCTGATGGTAAGTGACGATAGGGCCGAAGGTGGAAGCGAGCTTCACCTGTAATCCTCAACAACTAAGGAACTGGCTATCTTACTTCTGATTGCCGGAACACAACAATGCATATATAATTGTTATTACGGCGACAAATTTAGCTAAGTCGGTGGTAGCTAGCAAGGCGGGCTCAGAAGCCCTACCACCAACCAAACCCAGCAGATAAACCCTCGCCTTCGTGGGGAATCGAACGCCGGACCTACACCCGGTGGTGTCAAGCACTAGACCAAAGAGGCGGTTAGAGGTGTCCGTCTGTCGGCCTCGCTTTTACGTCTAAAACTACTGAACGGATCTAATCAGAATTTGGTACACAGATACTTTAGAGCCTGGGGAAGGACATAGGCTACTTTTCAACCCGATATATCCATGGGAACTACCGCGGGGGTGGAACAGAAGCCAGTTATTTGCTAAAAAACCATTAAATGGTCATCTGGCTATGTAACACTTACCAATGGTGAGAATATTGTCAGTGCTGGGCTTGGCGGGCGCGGGCGCGTGCAGCGCCACGACGGCGGGCTTGGTGCGCAGGTAGCGGAAGCTGTGCGCCAGCGCGCGCAGCTGCGGGCTGCGGTAGGCGGGGGGGGACACTGCCCGCCGCGCGCCCAGGCTGCACGCCGACTCCGACCGCATGTACTCGCGGAGGCTGGACATCATATAATGATCACTTTATAAATAGACATTTAACATCCAATAGCTTATGAAGGTGAAGCGCGGACTGCTATTGCGGTGCTTTTACCTCGTCTCTGACTAACCCTTAGGGGATAATAGTCGTGATTATATGTTATGTATAAAAAATATGCATGAGACTGATAAAGAAACTAGACATAACCAAAATATTGGCTTTATTCTGCAAAAACTACAGTGACAATGTCATTATGATACACAAGAGAGACCTAATTGAGTGTAAAGCTGGTGACAGTGCCTTTTCCCAGTTTCTAATGTCTTCGTTACTGGATTTTAGGTTCAATTGGATGGTTCTCCATAATGTTCCATTTAGTCACTCTACTTGCCCGTTCCCCTGTGGGTTGTAAGGCGAAGTGCGACTACAGGAGGTGCCAATCGATGATAGAAATTGTTTTATTTCTTCGGATACGGAAGACGTGCCCCTGTCTGAGTGTATGTACCCTGAAGTACCGAATGTGGAAAAGAGATCTCTTAGGCAATTTATAACGGTTCTTGAACTCACATCTTTGCACGCATATGCAAAGGGAAAGCGGCTAAATTCGTCAATAATAGTTAACAGGTACCGGTTCTGGGTGTTAGATGGTATTGGCCCTTTAAAATCGACATTCAGTCTCTCGAATGGCGCGATCGCTTTGATAAGATAACCTTGATGTTTAATATATCGTGGCTTAATTTCTGCGCATATTGGGCAGGCATCAGTCATTCTCTTAACATCGTCAACGGAATAGGGCAGGTTTTTCGATCTTATCCAGTGTATCATGCGAGTAATCCCCGGGTGACAGAGAGAACGGTGTAATTCAATTAATTTGGAGATAGAAGAAGCGGCATTTATGTGCATACAGACCCGAGACAGTGCATCAGCTGCGATGTTTTGCTTCCCTGGTCGGTATACTATATCGTATTTAAAACACGACAACTCTAGACGCCATCTTTCTATCTTCTCGTTTTTGATTTTACTAGAGTGTGATTGATGAAACATGAATGCGACAGTTGATTGGATGTAGATCGGTTATGAGCAGGAAATGTCTTCCAATCAAAAAGTGCCTCCACTTTCGTAAGGCTTCCACGATCGACAATGCCTCCTTTTCAATTGACGACTGTCTTCTCTCTGCGTCGCTGAGCGATCGTGAGAAAAACGCAACGGGGCGCCCCTTTTGTGATAACGTAGCTGCGATCGCAAAGTTAGAGGCGTCCGTTCCTACTGAAAATATTTCTTTGTCGTCTATCCCAGTTAAAGTGGATTTTAAATTATCAGTTTTCTGGTTTTGAAAGGCGGTGATTGCATCTTGAGACAATGGAAACGTAGTTTCGATCACGGTCTAATTTCCGAGGAGAAGTTGTTAACCCATTTTGAGTAATGGACGAAAAGTCCGAGTGCTCTTTTGGGACTGGAAGATTAGTAAGCGGTTCAAGACGTGACCTGTCTGGTTCTATAACGTTATGTTAAATAGTATAACCAAGTAGATTTATGGATTCTGATTCAAATGTACATTTGTCAAGGTTCAACGTCAAGTGATACTTCTCGGCGGTTTTCATAAATTTGTTGACATTCTCATCATGATTCTTCCTATATTGTTATGCCATCAATCGGAACTTGGTGATAAGCGCTTTTCAAATCGATTTAACTGAACACATTGTATATGGCGACCTTGGTTATGATGGAGTCTATACTCGGTAAAGGAAATGCGTCTAATTCGGTGAATCTGTTGATAGTTTGTGAATAGTCGATGTCTAGGCGCTTCCGATGGTGTCCTTCTCCAGCGACTAATACTTGAGCTCTCCATGGTGAGATGCTGGGTTCAATTACATTATCTTTCAGGAAGTTAGTTATTTCGTTAGCTATAAAATCTCGGTCTTCTTAAGAATGCCGGCTTGAGCGAATAGCTATGGGCTTTATGTCTGGAGTAAGATTTGTGAATACTGATGCTGGTGGG
The DNA here is from genome assembly GCA_910589355.1 of Parapoynx stratiotata. Lineage (NCBI taxonomy): Eukaryota > Metazoa > Arthropoda > Insecta > Lepidoptera > Crambidae > Parapoynx > Parapoynx stratiotata. Next base: position 12,511,437 of record OU342481.1, read on the forward strand.
ACTGAAGCCTCTATGACACTGCAAACTCTTAATGGTTGTTTTTCTCCACCAAATTGAAGAACAAGCGATGAGTGTTTCCCGAGAACGTCGTGCCCGATGATTACATCAGTACAGAGATCACTGACGATGAGCAAAGGGAGGCGTTGATATTTATGTTCACCAATCTGTATTGTTGCATAACATAATCCATCCACGTAAGACACATTATTAATGGATGCAAGAGTAATCACTTGTTTGCATGGCTTTTGTTTCAAATTGATTATTTTAGCAAAGCTTTTGTTGATGAAGCTAATTGAGCTACCAGTATCTAAAAGTGAATCGGCGCGGTAATCGTTGACAGTGATAGGGATAGTCGCTTTCCGTAGACTTGCAGGCGCAGCAGCGGAGACAGTCGAAAGGTTAGAGTCGGAGGATTGAAGCTGACATATATTTTCGTCTGTGGTGACAGCGTTGGCGGCTCGTTGATTTGGCCCGGAGCTACGGCAAACGTTAGCGAAGTGCCCTTTCTTAGCGCATAATTGGCATTCAGCATTGTAAGCACGGCACCTATTTCTCTGATGTACATTGCCTTCACAAAAAAAGCATGGTCGTGTATTTCGACTAGAATTAGTATGAGGACTTGATTTAACATGGACATTAGTGGCTGCTAAATTCGACCTTACTAGTTCTTGAGTTTCAGAGGCAGCGTTGACTGAAGCATACATAGAAGGCGACATAGTGAGCAGATGAGAGGTGTTTTCAGCAGTTTCCAAAGATAAAGCTAAGTTTAATGTGTCTTCTAGAGTCATGGTGGATCTTTCCAGTAAACTTTCTTTAATCTTTTGTGATGATATTCCGGCTATGAAGGATAGCCGTACTGTCTCGTCCTGGTGCTCGGCCGCGGAGACGTCTTTAAAGTGATAGTCACGAGCGAGGATATTGAATGCTCTTGAAAATTCTGCTAGCGACTCACCCGGCTGCTGTTTTCTAGTAGCCAGTGTATGACGAGCTAGGGTGATGTTTCGACGTTTCTCGTAGGTGTCGTTGAGGACTTAAACTGCATCGCTATATGTCGTGTGAGCTTGAATTATGTTGAATATGGGCGGCGAAATATGATTCACTAGAATACTTGAGGCCCTCGTCGGCCGTGAAGTTTTCTAATGAATACTTCCAGTGGGCCCACTGGAGCTCTGCGCCTGCTGTTGAAGGCTCCACATCGAAGCGCTCGGGGCGCAGATAATAAACGCGACACAGATGACTTATTTTCGTTATACATGTTTCAGGATAAGTTTTCTTGACAAGAGTGAAATTTTTTTGCAGAATAAATTGATAAAGAAACTAGACATAACCAAAACATTGGCTTTATTCTGCAAAAACTACAGTGACAATGTCATTATGATGTTCTTCTAATTAAGTTAACCACAAAGAGTTTCTATATTATTACGACAGAGACACAGAATACTCAATTTGTAGGCCTAGCACGGGCCGGAGAGAAAAAGTCCCCAGAGACAAAAATCAGGTAGGAGCCCTACAACAGACTAAAGAGATATAGTTCCTGGATACAATTTTCCTCAATACCTCTCGCTCTTTTGTTTGCGTCAAAGATAAAGCAATTTTTTCTCTCCAGTCTGTACTAGATCTACAGGTTTTTATTTTATTTTATAAGTAAAATTAGTAAAATTCATAGATACACATCACGATGCCTATCTCCCCAAAACGGTGTGCAGTATCAAAAGATCAAAACCGAACGATATGTTTAATTAATTGCAGCACGGAGGAACTCCAGATCACAAAGTTTTGGCCCAATCCAATGAATAATCATGGTGAATGTGGCTTTGTTTTCAATATCAAAAGCAAAAGTGTACAAACCATTACACCACCGAGCACCTCCACTATCAATATGGAGGACAATTAAAAATATAAATGCCCTTGCTTTTAACTGTTACAGTATGTGCTTAACATTAACACACCTTACTCTTCCGGGATAGACGCGTGATAATTATAATTATTATGTTTGTTGTTAATTTATTATACCCACGCCATAAGCCTCTGCCGTTTCTTCTGGTTGGTCATGACATCTGGCATCGATCGAGACTTCTCCAGCCGCTGCGGCGACAGCAGAAGGCTGCTACGGACTACCGGAGATAGCACTAGAACATACGAATGTATTAACATATTTTGGGTTTCGTTTGTGAGAGTGAGATGGGTGACTATCGTTGTTGACTTGGTTATGTAGTTTTATCTGATAGATATGTATGTTATTTTGTGGGAACTATGGCTTTCCTGTTGTTTGTTGAGTAGTTCCTTGAAAGTACCTAGTTGCAGACTTTTTTCTTTAAAATTTAATTCAACAAATTTATCATTCAGTAATAAGAGATAGTAGTGAAAAAAAGAAATATACATATAGTTCCATTGAATGAAAGAGATATTTTTGTTTTTTTTTATGTATTATAACAAATTATAACAAAAGGTTTGGCACGGACCGAAAATATAACGTCCCCGGAGACAAAGTTGCTCATTTCGTTTCTTCATTCGTCCACCAGGGACATTATTCTCTTCGTCTGTGCTAGACCCACAGGTTTATATCTCTCCCTCTTTCTCTAATTTGATTTCTTCTCCTCTCCTCTACCCGTAACTACTTACTTCTAATCTCCCCAGGTGTCTCCTCGCAGCTATACGCGTCGTTGCTGTAGGCGGCGGGCGAAAAGTCCACCGACCGCTTCTTGCCGATGCTCAGCGACCGCTTGCTTTTGCTCTTATTGCTCTGGCTTGAGATTGTGCGTTCTACTTTACTGGAAATAAAATAACAGAGGTTAATTTCTTATTAAATCACTAACCGTTTGATACAATTTGGTAAACTCTTATAACTAATGAACTAACTAGTTGGATCTACTTTTCTCAAGTAATATGAATCGACTACCGGGCTACTTTTCGACGACCGGACTACTTTTCTCAAGTAATATGAACCTACGTTCCTCATGTCTTTCTCATGGAAAAAATCATGAGGAGTATGGGCCACAACATCACCACGCTGGCCCAATGCGGGTCGGAAACCAACGAGTAAAAATTGTAATTTTTGTTGTTGAAACATAATTCAAAAATTACCAATATTATCAATATATAAAAAAATATATATATCCTATAATTTAAATCATTCTATTCATATTAAAAAGTGTTCGTTGGTAAATTACTTTTTTATGTTTGATGATTTATAAATCTATAATAAAAAAATTAGAAGGCAGCTAATTAAATCGATACTTTTAGTCGAAGAAGAGAACAGAAGAATAGTCGAATACGAGTAAGCAGTGTCAAAACTTCACGTGATACCTATAAAAGTTGTATGACCTACATCGCTCAAGGATCGCCGACGTCCGTTGACAACAATTATTGTGATCAAGAGCAAGTTTTAACCGCCTCTCTGGTCTAGTGGTTCAAACCACCGGGTGTTGATCGGGAGGTCCGGGTTCGATTCCCCATGGAGGCAGAAGTTTTTCTGCTCGGTTTGGTTGGTGGTAGGGTTTCTCGGCCCGCCTGGCTAGCTACCACCGTCTTACCTAAATTTGTCGCCATAATAAGAATGTTTTAAGCATTGTTGTGTTCCAGCAATCAGAGGTAAGATAGTCAGTTCCTCAGTTGTTGAGGATTACAGGTGAAGCTCGCTTCTACCTTCGGCCTAATCTTCACTTGCCATCAGGTGAGATGAAGGTCAAGAGTTTACCTGTTGTATGTAAAAAAAAAAAGTATGTGTGTACACGGCCACTACTAACCTATGCGCTTGCGCATGTATCCGCGCGTGCTCGCACTCGAAGTACTCGTAGAGGCGGTTGGTCCACTCGCCCACGCCGCGCACATGCAGCCACAGGAAATCTGGTCACATTGCATCATTTGTGAATTATCATTATGAATTAATGTTTGTGTCCACTACATCAGAGCATGCAATGACCATCCTGGGGCCCACCATCCCACCGTTTCAGGCAAAAATAGTAATTTTTACACTATGTAGTGTGCAAAGTTGCTTTTAAAGTTGAAAGTGTTTGAGCAAGCGAAAGCGTTTTAAATTGAATTACGAGCGTAGCGTGATTCCAAAATTATAATCTTGAGCGTTAGCGAGGGAATAAAAAGAGCAAGAGCTAGGTGAAAAATCTTTGCACTCGAGTGCAACACGTAACTTTTCATCACACCTTAGAGAAAAATTTACTACATACATACACATACATAAAATCACGCCTGTAATCCCCGAAGGGGTAGGCAGAGTCCAAGGAGCACTGTGTTCCTTAAGACCACATTTAGCCTTTCAAAATTGGGTTTCGTCAGATGAAAAATCGTGAAAGAGTAGTAACAAGTGTGTGTAAAAATTGACTAAATACAAAAAAAAACATTTGCACATTAGTAACAGTTTCAATCAATTCTGTCAGCGTCAACTAAACTTCTTCGCAATTTTAAGTCAAATTTCTTATTTTAAATGACCATTATTATGGTTCTAACCTAACAAAAGACGTGAAAAAAAATGACGCGCGTAAAGCAAAATAAAAAAAGCACACCAAAAAGGTTCCGAGTCTGAGTTTTGTTTAACAAATTACAAAAGGTTGTATGATAATTTCGGCACCACGGAAGAAAAATAAATTGATTTAATATTGGGCTAGTTGACCCATTTTTTATTAGGCCCCAAGATTCATTACTGTTAGTCATAACAATAAAAATAATAAAAAAAAATTTAGGCCTTTATCACAATAAATTTTAAATTACATTTTTGTCTGACAAAAACGCTTTAGACCATAATGGTCTATGAATTATCTGTGCCATAAGGTCATTTTGGCAAACAATTCAATACGCATGCGTGACACACTGATACAGCCGACAGACATGCTTGATTGGTTGATAATTGGTTGCGACTGGCGTTTGACAGGTTTTGACCATACGCAGAAATAGGATGCGTTACTTCAATAATTTCACGAATGTTTTTGGTAAATGAAAAAAGGAAAAGGTTAAATTGTATTGCACCATATTTATACATAATAAACTTATTATATTTCGGACCCTTGTACAAAATACTATGTAAATTAAACTCAGGTGCTGGCATGGAAGGAGGTCGGAAGGTACTGATTTATGTATATCTCACCTCTCTGCTCCGGCGCAGAGCTGATCGTAAACGGATGCCACTCATAAGTAGCTATAGCGGGTATGTTGATGTACACGTAGTCGCCCGCGTGGAACTCGAAGTGGGCGGGCCTCTTCACCACGAGGTGCGTCACCCGCGAGGGGAGCAGGATGCCGGAGGCTATGTAGGTCTTGCCTCGCTCTGACCTGGACGGGAATGTTACAGACTTAGGCTCCGCTGGAGTACCGTTAAAAAGAGATGGCGCTATTCATTCCCACATAACGCCATCCTTTCTAGCAGAGATCTACGATTGAGATTGACTTTGTAATACGTTTCTCATTTTATTTCATTTGATGTATTGATACGTGTATCAGACAGACCAGACCAGATCAGTATCAGACTTTTTCCTACTACTTGCTTAGGGTTTAGCTTTTTTTTATAAAAAGCTCAGCAAATGACTCCACACTACCTGATAAGCAGAAGAGGAGCAGAAGAGGAGTCCATATGTGAAGATAGCTAGTGCAGCAAGCTGACATACCACCCTCACATGGCCGGCCAATATCATATAGATAAGAGAAGAAACTATATATGATTAACTCTGTTCTACTGATTTATTTTTTACTTAGGTTACAATAACAAATCCAAGAATTTATTTCTGCTACGTCTAGCAAATTACAAAAAGTATGCTGCCTCAATGAGACTGACAGAATATTGTCGAGCCATTCGATCTCCCACATGTACTCCATACTTTGAATAATTGTAAAATGTAATAATATTAATCCGGTTTCCTTTTTTTTACTTATTCATTAGATAGTGCTATGAAGGAAAACATTTATTTTTGTGTTTAAACTCTGACATCCTGGACTGGGTCAAAATGTACCCAATCTCGTAATTAAAAATATTAATGTATTAACTACAGCAGAAACATCGACAGGGGTCAAATTTGGAAGGCCACGCTTCTAGTGTTAATATAATTGGTTTTGGTATAAGCTATCGTGTAGTATACCGCGTAGGGAAGTGTTTCATAGCCGCTTGGCAAGGTAGACGAACCACTTCCACAAGTTGGGTGTGGTGTGGTGTAGTGTAGTATGTTGTGGTGTGTGTGCAGCACCTAATTCACGCCAGTCGCACGAGCCGTTTGGCGAGGTAGGTGGCGGGTGTGGTGTGCTGTGCTGTAGTGTAGTGTGGTGTGGCTTAGTGTGTGTGTGCAGCACCTCATTCACGCCAGTCGCACGAGCCGTTGGGCGAGGTAGGTGGCGGGTGTGGTGTGCCGTGCTGTACTGTAGTGTGGTGTGGTTTAGTGTATGTGTGCAGCACCTCATTCGCGACAGTCGCACGAGTCGTTTGGCGAGGTAGGTGGCGGGTGTGGTGTGGTGTGGTGTGTGTGTGTGCAGTACCTCATCCACGCCAGTCGCACGAGCCGCTCAGCGACGTAGGCGGCGCCGGGCACCACGAACCACTTCCAGAAGTTGGGTGCGTGAAGTATGAGTAGGACCCAGAATGGCACGTATAGGAGGTGTGTCCAGTAGAACACCTGGAATAGAACAAAACCAGCTTAGGTCACAGATAAGAACGTTAACACACATTTTTTGCTGTTTTTTTGGTGTGGATAAACAAGAGAGGTTTCATAGGTGGCCCTGGCCGACTTCATACATTTTGATATAAAGCGCGCGCGTGTGGCTGTAAAACGATGATAGGTATCTCTTGTAATTGTAAGCACGTGCGTGGCCAGCGCTGATGGCCAGCCTACCTATGAAACTACCAAAGTCTTTTCTTTGAATCCATTCATTCATATCTCGTCACGCCACCAACCTTTGTTCCACTGCTGAGCACAGGGAATTACCACAAGAAGAAACGGTTTTTTTTTTATATTTTATAGAAAACGTTGCCAATTACGCACCTTATGGCAACTACTGTCGCGTCGCCTAGAATACATATGGTACCTGTACGAAATTGTCCTCAGCCTATATACGTCCTACTGCTGGACACAGGCCTTCCTTATGGAAACAAATACATGAGGAGAATGGGCCGTAACACCACCACGCTGCCATTATTAAGGATCCTACACTTCAGCAAGACGCGTTGGGATAATAGTGGGTGTTTCTCACATGAAAGTGTGGCATCAGTGGAAAAGATTCGGATTGCATCCTTATCACTACAGAAAAGCGCAAGGTATCCTAGCATCTTATCATTTTGCACAAGTTACATTATTCCAATGGTTGAATGATGAATTCATACGAAATCCAATGCTCCTGATTGCTCCTGATGAAACAGAAAATTTTGTGGATAGGTAAAGCACAGCTTACAAGGGCCAGGGTATTTAACTCAAAAAATCATGTTCAATGGCTTAAAAACAACCGAAATGCTCATTGGGAAGCATCACACCAAACTGAGTTCTCTGTCAACATGTGGGCTGGTGTATTTAATAATCAGCTGATTGGCCCCATCGAAATCCCGCACCGGCTTAATGCAAATAATTATTTAGAGTTCCTGAGTAATATAAACTTAGATTTTTTTTGAAGATGTTGATCTCGCAACTCTACGAACAATGTGGTCATACAACATAATGGTGCTCCTGCTTTGAACTCAACGTTTTCTGGACGTTGGATTGGACGGGGTAGTACAACCATTGAATGACCTTGCAATTCCTAAATGGCCAGCCTCCTCTTTATATTAAGTACCTCCTTTTTTTTAAAAAAAAAGCTTAAATGACTCCACACTACCTGATGAGAAGCAGTAGAGGAGTCCATATGTGAAGATCGCTAGAGCAGCATACTGACCTACTAGCCCTAGCCACCCTCACCTTGCCGGCCCAAAAAATGCTTTTTCACGCCTCTTTTGAAGGAAACCACATTGTAAGAAGGAGGGAATACGTGTGCCGGTAAGGAATTCCACGCTCTAGCTGCGCGACAGAGAAAGGAGTCACGAAATCTCTTAGTGCGCAAAGTAGACGTAGCGACAGTGACTTTATATTAAGATAAGGAGGTCTTCTTTCGACTTTCAAAGAACCCTCCGACATCTGACGTCCTTAAAGCAGCCTCCACATCATTTAACGTACTTAACACACCATATCTCCTCCATACATTGACGACCTCCTTGGTCGAGAGGTTCTGGGTTTGATGTTTGTGTGATGAAAACAGGCATTCGTTCTCCAGTCTTGGACGTTTATATATGTATTATTTATATTCTGAATATTTATCCGTCACCTAGTAGGTAGCCGTTGTTTAAAACGGGGGCTAGTTGATAGGTGTGAATGTCAGATAATGCTTCTTAATCGTGTGAACACGTACATCTCTAATACTATCTTCGCGTGTAATCAGTTACTAATATCGATTCCTTCAACGTCTCCTCGTGGAGTGCTAATCGTGGTGAAAGTTAATCGAGTGCAGCGGCAGGCCGAGGTACGTGCGTGCATGGTATTGTTGTTGCCTATATCAATTTGTGAACCTTCAAAATTCGTCAATCGGAGATCTCATGGTCTACCCTACGTAGTAGAAAGCCACTTATCATTTTGGTCAGTGCGAATACTACATCTTTTTGGTAGGTGTGAATGTCAGGCATAATTAATTATTTATCTTGTTGCGTACCTCGAAGCACCCTCCCCTGCGCACGGCGGGCTGGCTGCAGGCGCACACGACGGCCAGCAGCAGCAGCAGCGCCGCGCCCGTGGGGTTGGCCCAGCCCGCCACCAGCCCGAACAGCCCGGGCCGGGCCGTCAGGATCCACTCCCACACTGTGAACTTGGCTTCGTTCACGACTGGGTCGTTCACCACTATCAGGGCTGGATAGAGATGATAATATAATATATGAGTGAATGGGCAAAAGAGAAGTCAAAAGGAGTCTTATGGGCTAGCAAGGCCTAATTTTCAAAATGATAACGAAGTGGATTACTTTTAAATAGGACTACATTTTATATTGGAAAATTCTCTAAATACGTCTTTAGATGATAATATTTTTAAAGTAAGTAATGGGGAAAACGAAGAAATATGGCAATAAAATGATCATGATAATGTACGAAACTTGACGGATTTGGAGTTTTAGATTTGTAGTAAATTGATAATTTGTCAGTAAAAAAAATTATCTTGGAGTCTTCTTTAGTTTCAATTCATGTAATAACTAGCCGTGGAAACTTTATAGATATCTGCTTAGTATGTGCCTGAATTGTTTGTTTCTCAAATAAAATAAATAAAATTTGCACTACATTTTCGTCGAGGGTATGTACAAAGTCCGAGTTATTAGTCATTGGGACAGCAATCTCTCAGGACGTCGAGTAATTTGACTTGATGTGTAATGAAGTAATTATATTGGTCTATGATGAACTGTAGTGTAATTGGTATTTGCAGCGTACTGGGGTGTTTATATTTGCAGAGATACAAAGTTTTGGCGAGATTGTGGAGATAGACGTGAAAGTTTTAGAAAATTTACTGGTTTATTTCATTCATTTAATGATCGAGAAAAATTGGATATGAAATGAACCAGGGAGTGTGAGTGAATATTCGCAATATTTACCGAAGTTACACAGATGCATGACGGTATGGACGAGCCCGTAGCCGGCGACTAGTACGCCGGTCAGCTTGTGCAGGTACACGTGGTGGTCCAGCGGCAGCATCGACCCCAGCCAGCCGCGTAAGCGAGTGATGCACTGCCGCAGCATCAGCACTAACACCCAGGTGCACGTGAAGTTCAAGCACTGGCCTAGAGTACAAACATATTGCATACATACATATAATCACGATTATTATCCCTTAAGAGTTAGTTGGAGACTAGGCAAAAGCACACCATTGCTATAGTCCGCGCTTCACCAATAGTGACTGCACTCAACGTGACAGGTGAGAGCCCACAAAAAACAAATTATATTACATTGACGATATTGTTTAGTTTTTAAGATCACTATATTATATAATAAGATCTATACCTTTAATAATGTATAACAATATGAAGAAATAAAGATTATTATTATTATCATTATGACCACTATTACAAAGATTCGGTTCATTTAGAAATTTTTGCAGGATCTTATTTGAAGATGGGTGTTCCCCAAGGATCCATTTTGGGTCCATTTTAGGCCTACTTAAAACAGATACATTTAATAAAAAAAATTAACAAACAAACAACTAACCACAAGCCCTCGCAACTATAACAAAGCCATTAGAGTCCCAATATTCGAATATCCTGGCGACGAAGAGGCCGAAGTTGATCAAAAAAAACACCACCAAGTATGAGATGAGCACATAGTTGTTTCTGATGTATGGCAGAGACAGCTGGTGTGGCTTGAGCTTGCGCAGGCGCTGGAGGAGGGTGGGGTGAGGCTCTGGCTTCGGGGGGACGAGCCAGCGGTCAATGCTGTAAAGTAAAACATTCATTTTGTTAAGGTTCGTTCATATTGATAAAAGGCAACTGTTAAGTCTGTTACGTTGAGATTACATTACATCTTAATGGCTTTTCGTTGCTCGGCATCTGAGTCTTTAAACATAGCTTCCGTTCTGTTTATCTACCTTCCCTCGAGAATACTTCCTTATTCTTACCAGAAAGACAATTTTCCAACAATCCCTCGTTAGCACACAGCACCAACCCGCATTGGACTAGAGTGATGGTGTAACGGTCCACACTCAATACTTAATTTATTGCAAAACATGATGTGTACATTTCGGTGGTTTAAAATCTGCATATTCGTTATGGACCTGTCGGGCATGCAATTTGTTATGGAACAGAAGAGGAGGCATTTGTTAAACATAAGATAATACTGGATGCTTATATACTATTTGTGGTTAAATGTGTTATAGTTTTACTCTTCCTTTTTATTTCTCATGTGTTTCTCCACGAGGGTCTCACCTGGGGATACAGCTAGTGCCTTTATCTACCTCATTTTAAATCCTCATTGCCCTCACCTTATAGACAAGTTCTCTAGCAACCCCTCATGATTACTAAGCTGATTCCTCAGCGCCTCGAACGTGATGGCCCCCCTGTGCTCAGCGTCGGCGTCCTCGAACATGGCCTCGGTCAGCTCCAGCAGTTGCTCGTCGCTGAACTGCATGCCGTTCTCCTCCATGCAGGCGCGCATCACGTGTTGCAGCTCTCGGTGCTGGATTAAGCCGTCGCCTGGGGTGAGGTTAAATTATTTTAGTCATGTGTAGGTAAATAAAACACTGAAATTAAATAGAGATCTCTGCTTTCTCCTGCATTCTCAAAGAGAAAAGTGTAGCTCTCTACTCAACTGTGGGCAAGAAAAGTTTGAAGGACAAAAGTAAAAAGTCCAGATTAATTAAAGAAGTATTTTATTTAAATTTCTTGGCTTAATTTTAACCAGTTATTCCCAAATACGCAGCTAATGCAAATACCCAACAATTTTTACATAGATTTGTTTATAAAGGAAAGGAAAATATGAAACGTCATGAAAATTGGCACTCAATTTATAACATATAACGTGGGTGTTGTACTGGGTGGGTACTGAGTAGGTGACTAAAACTGTAGATGACTAAAACATAATTTGTTTTTAATATTGGGTCCTTACCTATAAAATTGGTGTTTTTTCTCTCTCTTAGTATTTTGTCTGTAACTATTAAGATTCAGAGTATTCCTAAAAAATAATTACCTCGTCTAAAAATAGACCATATTTTTGAGCTCTTTTGATTTGTTTTGATAATTTGTTGTAAGTTGAATTGTGTTAAAATTGGACACGGAGACAACTCTTTTTAAGTGCCTCATTTAATTTGAATACATCATTTTATTTGAATTCACTTAAAAACGATAAATAATTTTTATGAAGTTATATTACACATATTACTAAAGCTTGTCTAATGATAGATGCCAAATATTATTATCTTTGGATTTGTCGTTGTGAAGAAAACTGAAAAAAATTTAGTATGGAAAATGCTGAATTTCCCATTATCTCCATACAAAACACCAATTTCATAGGTAAGGACCTAATATTAAAGCTAATGCGTTCACACTTAAACACCATTTAGCTCTTCAGTGAGATTCACTCCCCAAATCCAGCTCGAAGGACCAAAACAACAACTTCAACAGCACTCATAATCTACAGGGAGTTGCTAAAGAGCTACTCCCTGTGGATTATGAGTGCTGTTTTCTTTCTTTCTCTCTTTCTGGTAGTACCGTTCGCTTTTGCAACCGTATCTACCCACCGCATTGGGGTAATGGTGTGACGGCTCACGGTGGTGGCTCATGGTGGTGGTACGGGTGTGTAGGCTAGTGACTCACCATCCAAATCATAAACTTCGAACAGGAACCGTATCTTGTCATCCGCGGTCTGCCCCGCGAACCGATGCACCGCCGCGATGAACTCTTGCAGTGAGATGGCGCCCGAGTCATCCTCGTCGAAGATTTGGAACACGCGCTCGGTGAAAAATGGCTGCAATAAGATTTAATGACAACAAAATAACATCGTTTAACCTTCACAGAGGGAAATATAAACTAGCGGACATAGGCCTCCCCAAATGATCAAAATATTTGACATGATAACACAATTACGACTACAATCTTCATCTCAGAGGTCATCAGTTGATACCCCTAGTAGTTTGGACATCCTGACCTTCATTGGCCGGTCGCAAGGCCATTCTGTAGAAGCTCTGGGAATAAATCCCTTTGATAACATGTTTATGTGATCAGTACAAACAAGCATTTGTTTGCCATTGTTTGTATAAGTATGATACTCAAGCAGCATATAAGCTGCTAATTTTGCCTAGTTAATAACTATTATTGTCAGAAGATATTCTTCTCCTTTGTTATGCCCTGTTCCCAACTCTATTATTCTCCTCTCCTCTTCCACTCTCCTCTATCACTCGTCAAGTCAACACTCACTCCCTTCCTCATCATATCAGCATTCACACAATCTATCAATTTTTTCTTCGGTCTTCCTCTTCCTACACGCCCACTTTCAAATCCATAACATTCCTGGTGACATGATCATTCTCTCTCCTCATTACACGTCCATTCCTGGAAAATAATTTTTCTCTCGGTTTTTCGGCAATCGGGGCAACTTTCAGACTTCCCTTAATATATTCATTAATTGTCAAAAGAACAAGTTATTCTCACGTTCTTAGAGACGAGAATGTTCCGGAACTGGTCCCGGGTGATCTCCTTCTCCTCGCCGACGGTCTGCCGGAACAGCTGCTCCAGCTGATCCACGCTGTGCTTGTCGAAGCCCACGCGTGGCCTAGGTGGGGGAGAAGATTGGGTTAAATGTTGGTGGGTGGCTACTTACAATACCTTTTAGAAAAATGATTAGAAAATTTTTTAAGGACTTTTTTATGAAGTGAAACAACAGTAAAACACCATGAAATTCATTAAAAGTCATGTTTAATTTCTACTTATTAGGCGTATAATTATTATTGTTGTTGTTGTTTATGTCCTTGACCAGGAGGATTAACAGAAGAGGAGAGAGGAGGAGGGATTTGCAGAAGGCAGTCCTCATATTTTGCACACTCAACTTCCTTTAACGCCTGCGTCATAGTTAGTTGCCTCGTGAGTCTGCTTTCTGTTGTCTTAGCATCCATAAGACTCGAAAATGTAAAAAAATACATTACTATTAGGTCCTTACATATGAAATTGGCGTTTTGTATGGAGATTTTGGGGAACTCTGCATATTCTAAAATTTTTTCAGTTTTCTTCACAACGACAAATCCAAAGATAATAATATTTGGCATGTATCACTAGACCAGCTTTAGCTATATGTGTGATATCACACTTCTTAAAAATTATTTACCTTTTTTATGTGAATGCAAATCAAATTATGTATTCGGAAGGCACTGAAAAGGAGTTGTCTCCGTGTCCAATTTTAACACAATAAAACTTACAACGAATTATCAAAACAAATCAAAAGAGTTCGAAAATATGGTCTATTTTTAGAGGAGGTAATTATTTTTATGAATACTCTGAAACTTAATAGTTACGAACAAAATGCTAAGAGAGAGGAAAAACACCAATTTCATACCCAATACATTACTGCCGTGTGTGATCCTGATGATTTCTATGAAAAGATGTAACGAAATATATGGAGATGTATGAGTTCGAGTCTGAGTTCATAATTCGAACATAACATGAGTGTAGATAAAGTGCATTAATGTATATTATTTATAGCCACCGTTAAACTCCTTAAATCCAATACGAGCCAAGCTTGTCATTTAGATACTACAAAAATTACAATGAAACGCAAGTTTATCTAGCTCCACAATCGCTCCAATAAACCTCCGGCAACGTCCGTTAGAAAACCGGATTCCGTTTTTTTCTGACAATTCTGAACGATTCTCGGGAATGAAGAGCTCCTTGTACAGACTAAAAAGCCTATGCAAGATTCCATGCCCTTGTATGCAAACATCAGCCGTATTAGGCCTAGTGTGGAACGCAAATTGTGATCATTTGCGGTGGGTGCTATTGGCAATTATCCCGCTGGTGTGAGCTAACCAGGTGTATTAGTGTTTTGTAGGCTTTTATTTTATACTAGCTTTTGCCCGCCACTTCGTCCGCATAGGATAGCTACTTTGAGATAGTGTGATGGTATGTAGCCTATAGCCTTCCTCAATAAATAGGCTATCCAACACTGAAAGAATTTTTCAAATTGGAACAGTAGCCTCAATTGATGAATGAATTGTGCTGCGAATACAGCGAGTTGGACATTTTTTATAGGTACGCGATGTTTAGGGCACAGCTGCGACGGATCGTTGTTTCTTAGTTTCACAATAAGGGTGGCGGTGGCGCTTTCGGCGGCTCTCCGCGGCGGTGCCTTGTTTTAGGTTTAGTATGGTTTATTACATACTTTTATATGCATTCAATTTTTACTTGTTTCTTATATTTATATAATAGTTATATGTAATGAGTAAGCAGAAAGTATTAAGTTATGATCATGTACATTTTCATACCAAGAGCTAGTTAACTAAGCTGTGTTTTACTGTCATGCTGTAAACGCTATTTAAGGAAAGTATCTTGAATGAAACTGTTAGCTATATTAGCTATATAAGTGTGTATTGATATCTATTGGGTCCTTACCTATGAAATCGGTGTTTTTTTCTCTCTTAGTATTTTGTCTGTAACTATTAAGATTCAGAGTATTCCTAAAAAATAATTACTTCGTCTAAAAATAGACTATATTTTTGAGCTCTTTTGATTTGTTTCGATAATTTGTTGTAAGTTTAATTGTGTTAAAATTGGACACGGAGACAACTCTTTTTAAGTGCCTCCAGAATACATTATTTTATTTATTTAAGCTTTAGTAATATGTGTGATATTACACATATTACTAAAGCTTGTCTAATGATAGATGCCAAATATTATTATCTTTGGATTTGTCGTTGTGAAGAAAACTGAAAAAATTTTAGTATGGAAAAAGCAGAATTGCCCAAAATCTCCATACAAAACACCAATTTCATAGGTAAGGACCTAATATATGTTTGTGTTTAAAATAAAATAAATAAATTGGTGGAATTGAAAATTTACTCCTACGTGATGGCGCTACTATACTACTCGTAGCGGAATCAAAGATAAATTAAGTTCCGTTAGTAAAATAGCGCCAACTAACGTAAGAAGTCGAACGAAGGGCTCCAAGCAACAATAATAGGTTTTAGACGAACTAAAAACCCATGTATGGGAATAGCTATCTATATTACTTAAATTATCTATGGTGAAGTTATGAAATATATCGTTATGGTTAAACACGACGTATCACATTGCCGCCATTCATATTAAAAGTACAAAGGCTTAAGTCGTTAGATGGTGAGATGGTTCTGTTTCAAAGCAAACAAACTCATACCTGCTGCTGGAGACAGCCGTGAGGAACTCCATGACCTCATCCGCGGTGGCGCAGCCGTCGCCGTCCGTGTCCAGTACCCGCAGGAACTTATTGGTGACCTGGAAACATAAATAGATGACAGTGAATAAACAAATATCATACAGAGAGGTATATTTTTCCAGGCATTTTGTCTTTTTTTAAATTTATTTGGGTAAAATAACAGTAACATAATATAATTTACAAAGTAGTAGTATTAAACACAATAATAATGTCGACAGCACATTTTACCACAAATTAACTCAAAACATTTTAGAAATTCAATGCGAGAAGAGTTTAAAGTAGGTACTATCTAGCTATTTGTGACAAGTAAGTCATGAGGATGGACCCCTTGCAGAGTATCTTGCCTGTATCTTCTCTAGACAAGGCCTCCCGGTAGTGAACAGGAAGAAAAAAATGTAGTGGTATTGTCAATTTTAGGATAATAGTAATTTATTTTGTTTTGACTTGTCAAAAGTGTATTTGATGATACCAATTTGATTAAATGAATTTGAGTTTGAGTTTGAGTTTGAGTTTGATTCATATTCAAACACGCCATCAATTTAATTAAGGAGCTATACACGCATAAGTGGCTTATCCTCTGCTGGGACAGTGCGCAGACTCAGGAAAAGCTCGGGAGAAGCCGGCCATCATCACTATAATTGTACTGACCACTCTGTTCTTGAGGATCTGTGTAAAGGTGTGCAGGGTGACGTCGCCGCCGCCGACCAACACGTATGCCACGCTCTCCACCTGCTCCACGAAGTCTAACTGCTTGTCTTCCCTGGAATCATCATGAACGAAGATAAGAGGATTGGAATTTGAAAATAATTTACCTCCTATTTCTCTTTTACACAAAATCGGTCGATTGATTGGCGGTGCCGTACCGTGAGCCGTGTGGTAGCGGCTCATTAAAAGAATACTACCAACCCATCACTTTCCTTGGGTGTCGTAAAAGGCGACTAATGGACTTAGAACTGCCAAAAGCTTATAGCAGCTCGGGGCTCACATGTCACGCCGAGTGCAGTCACTGCTGATGAAGCGTGGACTGTGGCAATGGACTGCTTTTGCGGTGCTTTTGCCTAGTCTCTAACTAACCCTTAGGGGGTAATAGTCGTGATTGTATGTATGTATGTATGAGTTATTGGCCGGACCGGGCAGCAACTTCCATTCTTGAGCAATAATAAACTTTTTTGTGGATATGGGTAAACATTACAAGATTCTAAACATGCAAAATTTTATGAATGCGTACGAAAAATAATCATATTTCATGATAATATGTATATTGTTATCTTCTTATAGCTTCCCAATAATCCGAACCAGTAGCGTGACAGGTACAAGGGTAATAAAGTATTAGAGAAAGACCAATATAAAGATACATGAACCAAACTCACGAGAGCCTCCCTTTCAAGTATTCGATCCAGTCCGACTGCACCAGGTACCCTCGCTGGTTCACGTCGAACAGCCCGAAGATCCTCTCCAGGAGGTCCTGGAACAATGATGATGCGTTAGCTAAATCATGCCTGTCAGAATCTAGGCGCTAGAAAGGTTATATACCAAATTATGGTATCATTTAAAGGAGTTAAGAAGTAAGAAAGAAAAATGATTCTATAATTTTTTTTATACGAGTATAATTATGGTAACCAACCATGATTATATCAGATAATATATTATTTCAATATCGAAAAAAATAGACCCTGAATACACATTTCGTACAAATAAATCGTCTAGGAAAAATACATTACGAATCCAGACGACTTGACACGCTTTCAAAATCAAAAATCCGTCATTTTAATTTAATTATTAATAAATATAAATACATTTTTTTACGCTCACATCAATTTTAACCTAGCTTAATATTGCCTTAGCACTGTTTATTAACTAAAGGCATCAGTTACAGTTGTTCGTTTATTTATGATTTTAATTTTGGACTGCACCTTATTTTTCTAATGTACGCAGCGAAATACGCTTGTACTTACCAAAATAATTTGAAATGTAAATTAAATCACACTGTTTTATAAAACTCACTATTCATTCAAAGGTGACGGGAAGAAACGTGATGAAAACATTGTATTCTAGTTTATTTGCGGCTACCCCACAGAAAACGAAGCATTATTGTCATTCAACAAGCGAAAGATTTCGAAAGATAGTACCGCTTGGTAGGTAGATAATATTCCTACTTATCGCCATGTATCTGCTTGAGCTTTAAGACACCCTGTTGGCGACAGACCTTCTTTTATACTTGTTTTTAACCTTTTTGATACTATTTTACCTTTTGACACTATTTTGTATTTTGATAGCTTTGTCGTGTTTTTTTGTTATTATTGTCAGTCAGTTAGTGTGTGTCGGTGTGGTAAAAATAAGTAGATATCGTTGTTATTATTTGTTGTGCTTTTATTAAGAAACATATACTCAGTTCACTCCTCAACACACCCATTAATGTATTTTTTAATTCGAAAAATTTTTGGTTTATTTATAATTTATGAACTGTTCTTGATTAATCTAATTCTCAAAAAACTATAGTTTACCTCTTTCAAACATAGGTTCTACGTATATTTATTATGTTTATGAATTTTATTTAAGTTTCCCGTGATGATTTTTAACACTATAAGTAAAAAAATAGGTAGAAAAATTGCAAATGACATTGTCTAATTAAATCATTCTGTGGTGAGATTTTGTTATTTGGCTTTTACTATTTTCTAAACCTCATTAAATAACAAAAGGCGCGCTCGCTTCTGCCAATCACCTGCTGGGCATTCGCCTGGCCCTCAGAGTAAAACCTGGCCTTACTCAAAATTATAAAAACTACCAAAATCATAGTTTGAAAGGTTTGAACCCTTTAAAAACCGAAATAACTAAAATACTGAGATATTTTTGAACTAGACTATTTTAGTATCGTATACCATTAACTCAAAATTAAAAGCTATAAATCCCAATCTACATCTCCAATCACTAAGCAATTATTTAATTATACAGCTGGGTACAGTCAGCTTGTTTCAATAAGTGACATAAACTGCACCGCTATCAACCTCACCGCCCGCCGCCACGCGCTTTCAAGCTGACAGCATAATGACAGTTGACAGATATCCGCATTGACAAGCGCGGTGCTTGTGTAGTGAACAAATCCGTGGGCTTTAACGTGTATACTGTCCGACTTAAGGCGGTCTGTTATAAGCAGGGATCGCAAAATTTTGCGTCATTACTCGTCATAATTTGGATATCACTCCAAAATTCATCAAATAATTAATTAACTTAAGATTTAACATAATTTTGATTTTGAAAAAGAACTGATAATTGTTTTGTAATTGAAAAAATTTAAAAGAACTGACATACATTTTTTTGTTCTCAAACGAAACGAATATTGATTTTGAGCGGATATTAACATCCGGTGCTTCAAATAGATGTACACGTACGGAGAGTTTGGCGGCATTTAACTAATGGCGGACGAGATTTTTATTTCGATAATTGTAATATTGTTTCAGAGTGGATATTGTTACGTAAAATCAGTAGTTTTGTGTAATAAGTCTGTGATGATGTGCAATGTGGAGGATTATCGAAATAAGCGTCAAGTGGTGTGAAAAGTGATGAGTTTTTTATCGTGATAATCCACCTCATCCAAGTAGCACCACAGTGTCTGCCATCGATCGTTTGACGCCAAACTCTCCCAAGATGCATTGAAATGCATTACACTAGCATTTCAATGCAAACTACTGACGAAATAAAATACTGAAGACTTGGCTGTATGGGCTTCGTTTCCTTTGCCTTCTCTACATGGGAGAATTTTACATAAAAAAAGATATACACGTACCTACACGCATAATATACATTGATACAAAATCTGTAGTATCATATGTATAATAAAATAGCTTTTGCCCGTGACTTCGTCCGCGTAGAATAGTAACTTTGAGATAGTGTGATGGTATGTAGCTTTTAGCCTTCCTCAGTAAATAGACTATTGGTGGAATTGAAAATTTACTCCTACTCTATTATTAGAAGCAAAGTTCATAGTGGCTTAAAGGACAATGGCAAAAAATGTGTGGACTAAGGTCTATCAGTTGAGATAGGTTTCATTCCTGTTGTGAACTGACTGAGTTAAAGGTTCAGGCGACTGCATGCCCGCGTAAGAGCGTGGGTAGGAAGCGGGGGGAGGGAGTTCCTGTAACCTTTATATGCATCAACTATACGCTCATAAATAGATAAATGAGAGGGTATTATGAATTATTCGTCAATATTAAGTCGTCTAAATATTTGTTGGACGATGGGTATACCATGAGAACCCCATGCATTTGGGGATCGTCTCCATAGTAAATAAATGTCATTTTGACAAGCGATATCAGTTGAGATAGGTTTCATTTCTGTTGGTGTTGGGGACGTTTTTACCCATTGTCTTTGTCCGTCATTTTTCTAAAAGGCGTTATTTAAATTTTTTAACATTCACCCGCATGGCACTTGTTCCTATGGGAATATTGAGATAAAAGGTTTCTCAGGCGCTAGACTATCTGTGTACCAAATTTCGGTTAAATTGGTTCATTAGTTTTGACGTAAAAGCAAGATAGACAGACAGACAGAGTTACTTTCGCATTCATAATATTATTATGGATTATGAGTTTAAATAACATAGGTGTTCCTAAAAATGCATTAAGATATTAATAAAAAGTCAAAGTGTAACATAACATTACATCACACCTCTATCCCCGAAGGGGTAGGTGGAGGCTGTAACTTCGTGTAATATGTTTCAGTCCCCATGGAACAGGGGCGTGCAATTGAGGTATACGGCTTTCAGAATAAACTGTACAAGTAGCGGCGTATAATTTTGGTGTTGACCGTTGGCCAATCGACGCTTAGCATCTCGTCTCATCCGTGATCGGCGCCGATTGGCTCTCCAGTCAGTTTCCGTCTTCCTCATTGGTACCACGTCAGTACCCCATGCGCAGCTATTGGCAGATATCACTGGTCACTTAGGGTCAGTTTTTGATCCGTAGTCAGGTTGACAAGTATGTTAAAATATGGACCAATTACGAAAACGAAAAATTTTACCACAACACGATGCTGGGCAAGAATTTTTGTACTTTATGATGGATGCCAAACTCCCATACAATAGCATGAGGCAATGTTTTGTCTCGATCAGTAGGTGTTCCTTCTCACTGCGTCTTAGCACATGCTTATGAACGTGGTGGTGTTTTAAATAAATAAATATAATGCACGTCACAGTTGGGTGACGTCAGCGACGGACGAGTCAGTCTGTGACAGACGCTCGGTCCGAGTAGACGTGCTCACACTATGGTCGATTGCATAATACCGGACATCTGGTGTTTCATTTAGTGTTATCAATCTGAGGAATACCACACGTCAAAAGCATTTTACAAATTTTCGTGAAAGCGATAAGCTACGCCATCCGTTCACAAAACTAGCTGGAGGCCTTGTTCTGAGAAGAACGGGCAAGAAACTCAGCAAGTTTCTACCCTCCCTTATATCAACATTGTTGTATTTTTTTTAAACTACAACGTCACACTAAAAAGTAAAACATAAATAAATATCTAAGTTATTCTGCAGTTTACCACATTTTCCATTACAAATATAGGTAGTCTAAAATATTACATAAAGAAAATAAAATTAAGGTTCCGTTGATTACTTGAACAAAATTTAAAAAGTATAGTTTATACAAATCCAGACCATACATTCAATGGGTACTCGTATCTTCACCACTTGCCGTACCATACAGTCCCAAAGAAAACTTCATTGATAACACTAATTCTACAAATCAGACAAGCATGATTGTGACCAGACACCGACCGTGGCACCTGTTCACAGGCATGACGCATGAATCAGCCATTGCTTCGCTCGCCCATATTTTAGAGTCATTTTTGTTATAATTTCTGAAGCAACTTGTATACAAAGTTATTATTATAAACGATTACTTATTGCATTGCCTGTCAAAGATATTAAAAACGAATCGTTGCTTGATATTTTAATCTAAGGCTGTACACGACAGGAAATTCGATGTCCGGTAATTCATGCTTCTAAATGTCCGTAATTGGTCAATTATAGTAATATTTTTAGAAAGTAATCAAATGTTTAATCACTTGACTTAACCAAAACGAGACATATTTGAAAAAACTATGGTATGCTTCATGTGACTCCAGATGTAGATTGAAAAATTAATTATGATATAATATCTGAAAAAATATATTTTCAAAAGGGGAAGCACTGGATAACACTTGTGTCCTCAGCCTATAAAGGGCCCACTGCTGGGCACAGGCCTGCCTCGTGGAAACAAATACATGAGGAGTACGGGCCGTGACACCACCACGCTGGCCCAATGCGGGTTGGTGAGTAGAAGCGGTTGCAACATGCCTTCCGAAGCACGGAGGAGTTCAAGCTCACAAAGTTTTGGTCACCCATCCACAGCCTGACCATGGCGAAGGTAGCTTGGTTTCGATATCGAAAGCCAAAGTGTACTAACCACTACGCCACCGAGCTCCTAAATACTTGACATCTTATGACGGTACTTACTTGGCAGCATTCTTGGCGGGCATTCAATGGTCCAAACCTCGATATGGGCTCTGACAGGCGCTCCAACCAGGCGACTGCTTCGTCTCCCGTGTACGTAGAAAATCCACGAAACAAAACAAAAGGATGCTTTGTTTCGTGGATTTTGTGGTTTTATTTTAGTCTTACAGAAGACACGAATATATTAATAAACTCATGCTCGCAAAAGAAGCTTGAATTAAATGAGAAATAACTGTCTGCAGAATTATATAACAAAAAATATAAAAGTTTTAGAGCTGACGCCGATTTTAAATTTCGAACGCAGTGGCGCGCTCTCTTTTTTTTGTAAGGCGAGTTTTCCACAGACTATACAACTCTTATAATTCACTGCAAAGAGGTTATAATGATGTCGAATATGTGGCCGAAACAATAACATTATAAAACTCGTGTTATCCATTAAAAATAAAATACAAGTTAATTTTTTCTTACTGGCTTGGGTGCTTCAGTGGAAAGAGTATTTTAGCATTTTACTTAAATCCACATTAAGATCGAAGATAGCTTTAAGAAACAAATTTTTATGAATTATTTTTGCAACACGTAGCTTAGAACTTTTTTCTGATAAGCTCATACCGAACTAATGAATAATCTTTAGCATACGTGCAGGCGACCGAGTGCTTAATGATAACCAAATAAGGTCCTAAATGGGGTTTAATAACTGCAAACGCCATTTGCTGTAATGGGTGCGCTTACACGATTTTTTTCTGTATAGAGTAGGCGAGATACAGAGAGTCAACCTTTTTAAACGCCATAGACAATTGTTTCTTGAATACTAATGTTTTCATTATTTCAATTGGTTTTCCTTTTTTCACCAAATACAAAAAATACAGACAATGAATATTATTATTTTTAATGGAATAATCTTTGGAGATTTTGCCAATTAATTCCTTCTTATGCTTGCTTCAATTTAATATTTATTAGAAGTAGCTAAAAGTAGTAAAGTTATGAACAAGATAACCACTGGAAACCAATTTTCTCAAAAAGTTACAATTTATTTTACAATATAAGGGTGCTGCTGTATAAGGAACGCATGAATATAATTTGTATACAATTGCTTAGAAATTTAAGTATATTACTGCTGTTGAAAATGCTTTATATGGCGTCGCCGTAAGTGTTCGCAGTAATAGTATCGAAAGGGTATTTTACAGAGCATTGAAAGTTAAGAGTTTTATAACCTTTTATACCTTTGATTAGGAATAACGACGATTGTTCCAATTTAAAATTCCTAGAAATTAATGGAACCGAAAAAAAATACAAAGAGGAAAATTTTAATATATTATGATAAGCGCAAAGAAGGCAAACAGGTGTCCTATATAAGTCTGTCCCCGCTGTCACCGAACTACTCATGAACATCCTACATGAAGGGAATGGTATGGCAATGCCAACGACATTCACTCTAATAGTGGTAAAGCAATTTTATGGTTGACTATACCTCATTTCTTCACCCAGGTGATATCATTCTCTCGTTTAAGGTACTAGGTTAACCTAGTACCTTAAACGAGAGTGTAATAACACTCTTAACAAAACGGGTTCCTGACCAAACGGGTTTCTTAAGACTACGTAGAGTGTGGAAGAGAATCTGATTGATCATCTGGTTGCCAATATTTTCAAGATTTTTATGAGGCAGCGGTAGCCGAGTTGGGACGGACGGGGCACTACTCGTTCGAGAGGCCGCGGCAAACGCGGGTTCGATCCCACCGCCCCTGTTCCACTGAGTTTGAATAAAACTTATGTACAGTTCATTGTTAATATCGGTGTATAGCAACAGGCTCGCCACCTATTACATGCGGACTGATATATGCTTGAAACAAACTGTATCTGTATCAGGGACCTAACATATCTGGCGAAACGTGAGTGTTTAACACCTCTGCCTACCCCTTCGGGGAAAGAGGCGTGATGATATGTTATGTTATATTTTTTTCTTCAATTTTGTCATGATAAGATGCGTTGCGTAAGCTGGGTCAGCATCGATGGTGAGAAAAAAAATATAAATATAAATAGGGTCTCTGTTGCTGCTTACTCTGTGGGAAGACGTGATAGAACTACCAATAGCTGCACCACTTCAATTAGGGCTGCACCAACAGACATCTAGAACAAATGTTTCATTGATGATTGGTATGATTTGAATTTTTTACGACATAATTTTCTCTGATATACCTACTCAAAATTCTTTCAAAATCCATCTCAACATTTGCATCTTAACAGACATGACATTTGAAGTGACATGAAATCAATATTGATTTGTCAATATAACGTTACAGAGTAGGCCAGCAGAACTAAGGACATTCATAAATTGATATTTATTTTCGTATGAAAGTAAAATATGGCATTAACAAAAAAAAGTAATATAAATTTTTTTTTGTTATTTATGACGTCGGCTATCTAGTATTGCGTGGTTGTAATAATAACCCAGTATATCTTGAGTCGAACGTTGCCCCAGAGATCTTTGACAATTTTATCGATACTATCATTATTTAATTCTACGATATGGTATGTTTATCATTGTTTTGGATTAATTTATTATCCGAGTTGGCTGACATATTGCACAACTTTATTTTATTTATTATTATAAGCTTTTTTATAAAATAGAAGGCAATAATTCCACTGATTCCATTGGATTCGTGTTTCGTGATTAGTTGATTGTCATGTAGGCAGCCCTGCGCTTAAACTGCGCGCGCGGCGTCGGCTGTCGGCACGCCTTGGTTGTTTTTGTTGCGCCACACTTATTAGTGCCTTTTCAGGACAAGCGGGATAGGGACTCCATTAATACTGATGATGGAAGGAAATAATGATGTCCGTCTGTATCCTCAACACTTAACAAACTAATCCAAAGACGGGCGTCTTTGGATTAGTTTGATTACTAGTTGATAACTATGAATATTTGAAAACAAATTAATATCTTAGGCACAACAATGATGCAGATAACATATGGATGTCACCCTATTCAGTTGACTCCCTCAGCAGCCGGTTTTTTAAGGAAAATTCCAATTAAATTATGGACACTTCAAATAAGACATGCCAATATCTTGATAAAAAAGAGTTTAAGAGGATGCAGTCCTAGCATTCTATTTAAAGATTTAAGGCTTCAATAAGTGGTTCGTGAAAAATAAGGTCGTCCTCAGCCTATATACGTCCCACTGCTGGGCACAGGCTCTCCTCCTGGAGAAACACATAAGGAGTATGGGCCGCAACACTACCACGCTGGCCGAATGGGGTTTGGATAGAAAGGGTTGTAATAGCAACTGGAACCAACGGCTTTATGTGCTTTCCAAAGCACGCAGAGAGTTGGAGATCACAAAGTTTTGGTCACCCATCCATAGCCTGACCATGACGAACGTAGCTTTGTTTTCAATATGGAAAGCCAAAGCGTACTAAACTACCAACCACTACCACCTTGAGCTACGCAAGTAAGTTGTCACGTCACAGTTCCCTGTATTCAGTATTCATGGTTCAGGGATCATCGTAATTTCTTCATGCTTTTCTCATCTATCACACGCTGTATCAACCTAGCTTCCTCATTAATACAATCTATCCATATTTTCGTTCTTCCTCTCCCTGCATTGCCACTCTCATATTCATAACTCTTCTTTTTTTATGGAATAGGCAAACGAGCAGACGGATCACCTGATGATGAGTACTTACCGCCGCCCATAGACACCTGCAACACCGGATGGGCTACAAGGGCGTTGCCGGCCTTTTAAGTTATTTATGTTATTTTTTTAAGTATGTATGCAATTTTTTTAAGGTTTGTATA
Source organism: Parapoynx stratiotata (assembly GCA_910589355.1). NCBI lineage: Eukaryota > Metazoa > Arthropoda > Insecta > Lepidoptera > Crambidae > Parapoynx > Parapoynx stratiotata. The sequence continues at coordinate 12,537,591 of OU342481.1, forward strand.
TCGTATCGGTCCAGAAAAACCAACGACGGCAATTTTTTCTAGAAATTTTCTGGAGAAACGCACAATGGAGTGTCAACACTAAATGATGACATTAGGATATTTTGCCGTCACATATTCCACCGACCGACCTCTGTGGTCGACTGGTCTGTACGCCGGTCTCGAGGCGTCGCCATCTCGAGAGGTTCCGAGTTTGATCCCTGGGCCAAATGTTTGTGTGATGAATTCAGGCATTTGTTTTCCAGTCTTGGAGGTTTATATGTATTTTTTATATTCTGAATACTTATATCTATTTATCTATTAATTTAATCCGTCATCTAGTATCCGTAACCCAATTTGCATTATTCGCTTAAAATGGGGCTGGTCGATAGGTATGAATGTCTGACGATATTTATTATGATTTATTTATTATACTCAATAAAAAGATACATGGATATCCCCTGGTTACCTCAGAAGTAGTCCCCTTGAGTCCTCCAGTTCAGTATAGTAATTGGCATAGTTATCGCGAAAGATATTCACCATAAGCGGCGAGTGCATGCCCACGCGTCACGGGGCATAGGAATTATTGTTTTATGGAATTTTCCTTTTTGAGAACGCCAGCGCATAGCGGTGTGATCTGATTTGGAGATACTCGCTAAGTGAAATACTTCGTCTTTATTTAGATGGAAATTCAAGTTACAGTTTACGTGCTAAAGATATATTTATGGTATTTTATTTATAGGTACAGTCAACTCCAAAAATGTGTAAGCACTTTTGACAGTAAAATAATGACTCTTCTTATATTAGGTCCTTACATATAAAATTGGCGTTTTGTATGGAGATTTTGGGGAATTCTGCATTTTCCATACCACAAATTTTTTCAGTTTACTTTACAACGATAATAATATTTGGCATGTATCATTAGACAAGCTTTCGTTTTTATGTTAATGCAAATCAAATGATGTATTCGGGAGGCAGTTAAAAATAATTGTCTTTGTGTCTAATTTTAACACAATTAAACTTACAAAAAATTATCAAATTAAATAATACGAGCTCAAATATATGGTCTATTTTTAGAAAAGGCAATTATTTTATAAGAATGTTCTGAAACTTAATAGTTACGGACAAATTGCTAAGACAGAATAAAAACACCAATTTCATAGGTAAGGACCCAATATAAAAGAGGGAAGTAAAGATATGTATACATATTTTTGTAGCCCCTTGTTACTACTCTTCCACGATTTTCCATCTGACCAAACCCAATTTTTGTTTGGCTAAATGTGGTTTTAAGGAACACAGTGCTCCTTGGACTCTGCCTACCCCTTCTAGGATTACAGGCGTGATTGTATGTATGTATGTATGCATATTTTTGTACTCGATTGTACATACTATCGAACTTTGAATTTAAGTAATGTAAGCTAGAAGGGGATGACGTTATGTAGGGATTAATAGCGCTATCCCCTTCTAAACAGAGCTTAAGTTTAGGCAAATTATTGTGAGGTATTTCTCCCCTTTAGGTAGTAAATGTCTTAAAACCTACAATTCACATAACATAGCATATCATCATACCTCTTTCCCGAAGGGGTACGCAGAGGTGTTAAACACCCACATTTCGCCAGATATGTTAATTCCCCATGTAACAGGTGGCGAGCCTGTTGCTATGTACCGGGCACAATATGAGGCAAGCGACATTTACAATGAACTGTACATAAGTTTTATTCAAACGCAACTTAGTTTCCGCCTGATAATTTAGTATTTTTTTGTTCATTCATTCCTTTTATCACTACAGAAAAGGTATAGCTACAATTATATTTTAATATTCGACTTAAGTTCTCAAACGTGAACATAAAAATAGACGTGTTTCCATGCATTGACTTTTGGGGAACCTTTTTGAACAATAAGGAAAACAAAATATAAAAACTAAAATTTAATATCATAATATGATTATTACAAAATGAGCTTAAATCTTAGTCATTTTACGTGTTGTAATTCTGTGACAGGTTGGCCAGACATGTTAAGAATTGAAGCCATTTCCGATCAATCAACTTCAATCAGAATGATATAATTACCCATCGGCCGTCAAAATGATCTATGCACGGTTAGTACATTGCTTATAACGTTGGACTAAGTTTGTATTAATCGTTTTGGTAATATCTTTTGGGTTCCGTATAGGAAATAATAGCAAGTATTTATTTTATTGAGTTAGTATTAAGGTCTTCTTATTCTTGCCCTTTTTCCCACTCTAGGTGGGGTCAGCACAACATGTCTTCTTCTTCCAGTCTCCTCTGTCACTCGTTAGCTCAACATCCACTTCTTTTATTCTCATATCATTCTATCCATCGCTTCTTTGGTCTTCCTCTCACTCTAGGTCCGTCCACATCAAAGCTCAGCATCCTTCTTGTAATGTGACATTCATCTCTCCTCATCACATGTACATACCACGCTAACCTTTTGCTCCTAATCTTTTCTGACACTGATGCTACTTTGAAACTTCCTCTAATAAACTCATCCCTGATATATTTGCATCTGGTGTAATATGCTTCTTAGTTTGAATTGCAAACATATGGTTTTTAGGCGTCGCCATCTCAAGAGGTCCTGGGTTCGATCCCCAGTGGAGGCAAGTATTTGGGTGATGAATTTTCAGACATTTGTTCTCAAGTCTTGGATTTTTATAAATATTTATATATATTCAGGATATTTATATGTATTTATCTATTAAATATATTTGTCCGTCATCTAGTATCCGTAACACAAGCAGCATTAGTTGCTTAAAATGGGACTAGTTGATAGGTTTGAATGTCTGAGGTTATTTATTATTATTTATGGTTTGTTCTGGCAGACACAAGCCTAGAAGGATTCTCAAGGGCTTCAAGAAAATATCTTGTGAAGGCAACGTAGCAGAGTTGGGGATACGGCATTAAAGAATAAAAATCACTACCCAATCCCTGCCAAGGCAACAGGTTCGCCTACGGACTCCTAACATTCCAAATACATGCCAGTCTGTTTAGCAAGCTTAATTATTTTTTAATAAGAAATTACCGAAACTATTAAGATTTCGGACTAATTCGCCGATACGGTCATCTGTCAAACGTCCAACGTTTACGTAACGACGCCATCTTGGTTTGTAACGTAATTAATCATTAAACGTTGAACGGAAATCAAATAAAAATTACAGATTATTTATGCATCAACATTTTCGACAGACGCAAATTAAAACCTATCAAATGTGTATTGGATATGTCGAGTCGAGTCAGTCAGTAAAAAATAATGTTTTATTCTATTGCATTCTTACATTCGTAAGTCATACATACATTAAACATAATTATTAATTTAATGTTGAGTTTGGTAAGATTGTATTTTTGTAATATGTGGGTAGATATTATAATTCATAAATTTTTACTATTTCTTGTGCGTGTACTAATCGCAATAGAGAAACTATAAGACGACTTCCGTGGCAAAGTATTGTGTTTAAACAAATATTTTGTTGTAAAGGGAGAAAACAACTTGCCGAGATTCTTACTCGTTCTTCTCAGAACAAGGCCTCCTGGTAGCTAGTGAACGGTTGGCATAATTTGACATTCTTTTAAGTATGTAAATACCTAAACTAAATAAATGATTTGAGTTTGAGTTTACAGACAAACAACATTTTTGATCTAAACTCCAGTCCAGGGTTTGAATTCCGGTGGTAGCAGATTATTGTGTGAATACAAGTATTCGTTCTCCAGTCATTCTTATGACCTTTGCAGAAGATCTATGTCCAGCAGTGGGCATCTATTAGGTCCTTACCTATGAAATCGGTGTTTTGTATGGAGATTTTGGGGAATTCTGCATTTTTCATACTAAAATTTTTTCAGTTTTCTTTACAACGACAAATCCAAAGATAATAATAATATTTATTAATAATAATATTTGGCATCTATCATTAGACAAGCTTTAGTAATATGTGTAATATCACACTTCATAAAAATTATTTATAGTTTTTAAGTGAATGCAAATAAAATGATGTATTCGGGAGGCACTTAAAAAGAGTTGTCTCCGTGTCCAATTTTAACACAATTAAACTTACAACAAATTATCAAAACAAATCAAAAGAGCTCAAAAATATAGTCTATTTTTAGACGAGTTAATTATTTTTTAGGAATACTCTGAATCTTAATAGTTACAGACAACATACTAAGAGAGAGAAAAAACACCAATTTCATAGGTAAGGACCCAATATATTCAGCAGATATAAGAATAGGTCACCGTTAATATTAATTAAAACGTCCGTCGCGCGCGCAGTCTATGTGTTTAACGTCCACATTTTTACACATAACTATATAATTGCAAAAAAAACGAGCATTCGCAAGTGAGCACTTGCACTTAAAATGCTTACCATTTTATATTTATAATTTTAAGTGTAAGTGGAAACGAAATAATACGACCCGTTTTAGCTTAGACGTAAATAAATATTGCAGCTTAGTTCATAAATAGAAAAGGAACATATAGTTTTTCTGGTACATTTTTTCGAATACTTTCATCCCTTGTGTTTATTTAGTTCGCCGTTTTAATGTTTTTTTTACTTCATTGCTATCTATCAAGTGCACAAAGTTATAAAGGTCCTGTTCATCTTGTTTTTAGGTAAACAGAAGCAGTTATAGCAAAACTTTTATCAAATAGACTAACTTTTGCCCGCTACTCTGCCCGCGTGGAATCGCAGTACTTAGCGTGACGTTTATATGTTACTAGCTTTTGCCCGTGACTTCATCCGCGTAGAAAAGTTACTTTGAGATAGTGTGAAGATAAGCCTATTGCCTTCCTCAATAAATAGGCTATTCAACACTGAAACATTATTTCAAATTGGAACAGCAGCCTCAATTGGTGGAATTGAAAATGTACTCCTACTCTATTATTAGAAGCAATGTTTATGGCGTAAATTTGTCTTACGCCGCCTTTTTAACATTCACCCGCATGGAACCCGTTCCCATGGGAATATCGGGGCAAAATGTAGCCTATGTCCTTTCTCAAGCTCTAGACTATCTGCATACTTTCGGTTTCATTGGTTCAGTAGTTTACGCGAAAGCGAAACAGACAGACAGAGTTACTTTCGCATTTATAATATTGGTATGGATAGCCTTCCTCAATAAATCGGATATCTAACACTGAAAGAATATTTCAAATCAGATCAGTAGTTCCTGAGACGTTCGAACAAACTGATCAAAAATCTAACAGAAACACTTAATAATGTTGTTTTTCTACATTTCAAAACGATTTGTGTTCGCTACGGAAAGTTTTATTTTAACATATTGTTTAAGATCAAATAGTGCTTAAAAATCTTCCATACTAAAAATAGTTCACAATGTCGCCAATAGATGGCGATGCACGGTGTTGCATCGCGCTAACGTTAGCGTATATAATATTCTGGTCATTATTAAAGTTGTTACTGATTTAGAACAATTTCTTTGGTTTTATTTTGAACCTTATGAAACCCCATTAGTACAGACAAAGTATCCACCCAGTACAGACAGACCATACATTAGTTCAAACACATAATATTCCTAGAATGCATGTCCAATTTTAACTTCCCGTAGCTAACTCGAACAGTTTTAATATAACCGACTTTAACCCATCAGCAGACCAACGAGTGATTAATGACAACATCACGAAGCTACCGACATGAGTACTTAATTTGAGATTCCTGTACCATGCTACCGAGGTAGCGATCGATCAATGAAATTAAATCGATGCGACCGAAGATGTCGAGTCACAACGCGCTCGGTACTGACTACTGACGAGGAATGACATGTGATTTTGTTAATCGATAATAGTTTAAAAAGTTTGACTGTCATGAAACTGGCCTGTATTACCACACGCAAAAAAAATTGTAATTGTGTATTTTTTACTTTAGGAGAAATTGCCATTTTAAAAGTGCATTACTTAGCTTTCGGGCCAGTGTAATTCAATTCAAATAAAGCGCTTGGTATATTATCAAGAGGTCATTAAAAGATCAGCTCATAAGAGATCATTAATAGAATACTACCAACCCATCTCTTCCCTTGGGTGTCGTAAAAGGCGACTAATGGAATTAGAATTGACTAATGCGACGGGCTCACCACCTGTCACGCTGAGTGCAGTGACTACTTTGTGAAGCGTGGACTATGGCAATGGACTGCTTTTGCGGTGTTTTTGCCTAGTCTCTGACTAACCCTTAGGGGATAATAATCGTCATTATGTGTATGTATGTATGTTATCATTACAGACAGATTTTAATTGAATAAACGGCAGAATAGATGGCGACCTTATAGACGAGTAGTGATTTCCCAACTCGGCTATAAAAAAATTCTCACCAAAAATGCAACAACAATTTCAACATCATCCTGTATCGCTAAGTGGCAAAACACTGAGACAAATAACACTCACGATCTAAATAATTACAAACGCAGCTTAATCGATACAGAATCGAGACACATTAGCATACCGAGCGATCAGATACCGGTCCGATTTTATCGGTCCACTTTCGATTTTCGATTCATGCTTGCGATCATGTCGTCAATTGTGGAGTAGGCTTGGTTTCGTTTTGTTGGGATAATTTCGTTTACAATGTATGAGTTTGGGCCTTAATGTTCTTATAGTGACTTAAGTTTAAGTTATAAAACGAAGCTACTTTCACTATGGATCGAAATCGGATGGGTGACCAAAACATTGTTAAAAACTGTTTTGTGAAGACGTGTCAAGTGATTTCTGCCCATCAATATGTATTGGATCAGTTGGTTTTCTTTAACTATAATAACATTATTCATTCAATTTAATAGCTTTTATGTCGTCAAAGCCCTTATGTCTGTTGTTATGGGACTGATCAATGGAAATAAAAAAGTAGGAGGGTTATATTCTTATTTTTAGTACAAACTAAAGTCCCTAGTCTCTAGTCCCTAGAGAACCAAACAATACGTCAAAATACGTAATTTTACGTTAGTATTGCAGGAAAAATATATAAAACGTAACTAGTGACCAATGACTGATGAAAGATGAATGAGACCATCCTGAAGTGGGAAGTCGAAGGTCGAAAATGTAGTCTTGTCTTAGGGAAGAGTAAGTCCAACCGTGGACAAGTTGGTTATGGCATCAAATGATTTCTATATTTTATTTATCGAATCCCATGTTACTCATAATAAAGACATCAACGCGATTGGTTTACTATTTTAATTACTCGGGTAATGTCCTCAGCCTGTCCCCACTGCTGGGCGCCGGGTTCCATGGAGAAACACATGAGGAGTATGGGCCGTAACACCACTACGCTAGCCCAATGCGGGTTGGTGGGTAGAAACGTTCCGACGCGCGGAGGAGTTCGAGATCAAAGCTTGGTATAAGTACATACATACATATAATCACGACTATCATCCTGTAGGGGTAAGTCAGAGACTAGGCAAAGGCACCGTAAAAGCAGTCCATTGCCATAGTCCGCGCTTCACCAAGCAGTGACTGCACTCAGCGTGACAGGTGGTGAGCCCGTCGCCGCTACAAGCTATTGGATGGTTGTGCAGCTCTAAGTCCATTAGTCGCCTCTTACAATACCCAAGAGAAAAACGCGAAAGAAATTATATTACTACCTTTTTCATTTTAATAAAAATAGGCCCACACAGTGTTAACTGAGTAGAAAAGTGCCATACTTTCTTATTATAGACTTCATCGATTAATAACCGACAAGCAATGCACATTCAAAAATTATTAAACTTTTTTGGATTCAGTTGTTTTTTACAAAGACACCTGTGTTACAATTTGACTCTGTTACAAAGAGACAAGCCACGGCCTTACAAGGCACCGTGCAACAACCTCATAACATCTAATACCGGTACAGTGTAACGCGGCCTTTATTCATGAAGCGCAATTATGTTTTCCTGTAACCATAACTCGATGTTAACTTAACTGAGATACAAGCGCGCTTTAATGGTTGCTTACAATAACTTAACATACGCTTGAACTTAACTATAATACTGTTTATACTGGCTGAATTTTCCATGCTTGTTTTCAGGCAGAAAAAAGAATTACCTTTATTTGTACTGTCGAATCACGGGAATTATTTTTGCAAATAAAGATATTTTTGTTCTCAAGTAATCAAATAAATAATCATCAACTCGAAAGCGTGAGAAACGATAGTAACTTGTACGAGATGTGACGAATTTGGGTGCTGCTTGTCGCACGAAATCAATGTTTAAAGCAAAAGAAGCTCTACAGTCAAAGTAATACAGCATAAACCACACAAACTTCTGCGCGCGCGCCGCGCCGTGCTCATGCGCGCGGTGCCTTTGCGTAAACACCAAGGCCGCCGCCCGCCGCTGAGTAGTTGCACCGCGAATGCCGGCCGCGCAACACCGCAAGCAAATGCGCTATTGTTGCCGTGAAATGAATCGCCATTACGTTTTTTCAACTGTGGAGTACGTTTCTATGGTGTAATTGTAAACTTATGGGCCGGCATAATAAACAGCTGCTTAATTGGACCCCATTTTGTGACAGGTCACTTGACCGGTGAAACGTACCTACGAATGCTACGTATTGTTATCTCGGATAACTTGTATTACTGTATTAAGTCATTGTAAATACGTTGATTCCCACTTTTTAAATATGCCATAAATACTTTATTACCTAATTCAGTAGATAAATAATCATTTTATAATAACATGTTTAACCATTAAAAATTGTATTTGTGCGTAGTTATGTGTAAATAAAAGTATTTACGACGGTCCTAAGCCCGTTAAAGTATGAAGGGAAAATGGAAATCACTTCTTAGTAAATGGTGAGTTATCAGCTGATAGCGCGAGGGGCGATGACCCCAGCCGGTGATCGGACGCGGCGCGCGCGGCTCATTCCTACTATTGGTTCGAGGTTGCTTTCGAGTTTCGTTGATCACAATCGTAAAACTGCTATTCTTTATTGGAATTTAAAAAAACTGCACCAATCTGTAATACTACTAACATAGAATCATTTTATTGCGGGAAAACAACCACGAAATTTTCAGCGTGTATAATAACTAGCTGTGCCCGCGACGTCTCCGATTGATTTAACGCCGATAAAAGTTTACAAAAAGTTTTTGTGTGGTTGTTAACATTGCATTGTAAATTTACAAAGTGCTCAACATTAGATTCCTACCTCTTATAAGCAAAATGTTGATTTTTAATAGTTAAACTAAAACCTCTAATTATTAAAATAATGAAAATAACATTTCTTTTCAGTGTCATCTGATTAATTGTTGTCATGGTGATAAATCTCTGTTGTCATGTCATTATTTTACAATGCCAAGTTTCAAAATTCGAAATTACATTTTGACGGAATGTGTCGCATAATACTCGGTCGAGCAGGTTACACCCGCGCGGTACTCGTTCCCATGGGAATATCGGTATAAAAAGTAGCCTAAAAGTAGCCTATGTCCTTTCTTAAGCTCTAGCTAGACGATCTGTGTACTAAATTTCAATAGAATCGGTTCCGTAATTTTACCCTCGTAAGGTCTTACTGTTTAAAGAAATTTTGAGACTTTTAGAGTATTGGCCTTGTGAAAAATAGGCTAATTGACTCATATAAAAAAATGAAAATAATAAAAAAAAAACTTTTTTTTCATCTGCCAAAAACGCTATCCACCATGTTCGTGAAATTAGTTGAGTAACGCTTCATGTAAACAATTACTACGCATGGTCAAAATTTTAGCAAAAGCGTAATTTATAATTTAAAATTTATTGTATTATAGGCTTCAGATTTATTTTTTATTTTTTATGGTGATGGATATCAGTAATTTATCATTTGGGGCCCACAATACAGTTATAGCAATTAGCAATATCAACTGTAATCTTGAATATGACACGACGCGCCACGCCATCCCATGCCGCGTGTTTTGACAGTTACTTTCAATAAATCGCTTTATCAAATCGAGTTTCTGTTGTCATGCTCTTAGGGCTGATATTTATAAAGTTAATCTTTAACAACACAAAGATCCCATGTTAATAATTGCGGTAAAACGAAACACAATGTTTGTAAAAAATAATACTTTTTCTAATCACTCACGAAGATTATGATCACATTTCTAAACAATGTGTATTGGCCAAAATATTTAAAAAAAAATGTGTATAATGACGTATATAACAGCCTGAAATGTTCATTTAAAAAATCCCAGCATGGTTTTTTGAGAGGTTGTTCTACCGTGACTAATTTAGCCCTTTTCACTGAAGACATTTCTGAAGCGATGAGTGCGGGCTGTCAAACAGATACTATTTATACAGATTACAGTAAATGTTTCGACCAGATTGATCACCAAATTCTTCTACTGAAATTGCAATATGCTGGTATTAGGGGTAACCTCTTTCGTTGGGTCGAATCATACATCTCTTACAGGTCTCAAGCTGTTGTAACATCGAACTATACCTCATCATGGATTACAGTACCCAGCGGAGTGCCCCAGGGTTCCCTGCTTGGCCCGCTTTTATTTGTTATTTTTGTGTCTGACATTGATTACTGCTTTTCACACTCTAAAGTATTAAGCTTTGCTGATGATATGAAAATATATCATGTGATTAGTACTTTAAACGATGCAGAACTTCTTCAAAAAGATTTGGATAGGCTGGATAGTTACTGTCGTCAAAACAGATTGGACTTAAACACATCTAAATGTTCAATTATTTCGTTTTCTAGAAAGCCTCATACAATCATTTTTGATTACTCGCTTAAGGGCAATCAACTGCAACGGGTAACTACTGTTAAAGACCGGTGTCATTCTTGATGAGAAATTGTCATTTCAGGTGCATGTAAACGGAATTTGCAATAAAGCTTTAAAAATGCTCGGGTTTATTATGCGATCTACCTCTGATATTCTTTATTGCTCGTTTGTACGCAGCAATTTGAAACATTGCTCCCAAATCTGGAATCCTTGTTACAATGTTCAAATTAATAGGATTGAGCGCATCCAAAAAAAATTTGTGCGCTATCTTAACTTCAAAACCAAAGTAAAGTTCGGAGATTACTTTCAGGCCTCCAGACATCACCATTTGCTTCCATTATCTATGCGTCGATCAACTGCGGACTCAGTATTTTTTTTTTAAATTATTCAGAATCACATTGACTGTCCTACATTGTTGAATAAGTTAGCATTTTCTGTGCCGAGCTGCAATCTCAGGCGATCAACGTGTAAAGTTATTAATTTACCACTAGCATCAGGTAACTATGAACGCAATTCCTACATCTGGCGAGCATGTCATGCCTTTAACGGTACAGTGCATGAGTTTGACTTGGATCCATACTCCATGAGTATAAATAAAATCAAGAATACCTTTAATTCAAAATTTTTTAAAGAGCGATAGCGGTTGTTATGTTTTTTTATTTTTCTTTTGTTATTTAACTTTATTCTAAAACTTACATTATTCCCAAGGTTTGGTGTATTTCTGCATTTCTTTCTTTCCAACTTTAATTGTATAAAGAATACCGTATAACGTTTTCTACTAAGATCGGTTAGATCCGCTGTGTTTTTGTTTTTTAATATGTTGTTAATTCTTTATGAGGTACCTATTTTCTACCTTTCAAGCATATTTTGTAAATTTTGCCATTAGTTTCCCGAATATAAATAAAATAACATAAATAATTATTATGGTATATTATATGATATCTCAGAATTATCTATAAATATAATGTCTGTTTGTCTGTTACGGGCTAATCTCCGAAATGACTGGACCGATTTAAATGAAATTTTGCATGGTGATTCCTTATATCCTTATATCTTAGATAATTTTTATTCCGGAAAATTAAAACACAAACATGTAATATTCTAACAGGTGATCTTTCTGATATGTTTAAAAATCAGAAGCGCAACAGGCCCGATAAACATTTATTAGTTGCCTACTAAAAACAGTTGCTTCAGAGATATGATCGATTGATTTAATTATAGATTCAATGTATAATGGTCGTTAAGATCAATCGATCGAAAGATCTATAGATCTTTCCACGGTACCGGTGCGAAGGTAATGCTTTACGACAAGTTAATTATTATGATATTTCATTAAAATTCTTTTTACGAATGCAGCAGTCATTATGGATAGTTGAAGTGAATTCAGTAGCACAAGTCTTGCATTTAGAATTACCGCACAATAATGTAAAAAATATTGTTTGTTTTATTACTGGAAATAATTGATCAAATTATTAATTTATGTTTATTAGAACTATTAAATTCAAATGTAAATTTTCGAAGTATGTCCTTCAAAAAATAAATTGCATGTAAAAAAAATTCTTAAATCTTTACTAACTAAAATCAATTAAGTATGTAAATAAATTATTATTAGTATTAAAATCTCATGAATGAGATCAATAGATTAAGAGAGAACCTCAGACTCAGCGGATTGTTAGTTGTTACCATAAGCAATGAGGAGCTGGGTGGCGAAATGGTTAGTACACATTGGCTTTCGATCGAAAACAAAGCTACCTTCGCTTTGGTCAGGCCGTGCATGAGTGTCAAAAAGTTTGTGATATCCTCCGTGCTCCGGAAGGCACGTTAAGCCGGAATCCCGGTCGCTATTGTCACTGTTTCAACCCACCAACTCGCATTGGGCCAGCGGCCCATACTCCTCATGTGTTTCTCCATGAGGAAGGTCTGTGCCCAGCAGTGGGACAAATATATGCTGAGAACGAGGACTACTGTCTTTTATGCACTATGTAACACGTTTTATCATTTACTTCTTGCTTAAATAAAAGAAAGTGTATTATGCTATTACATTTACAATGATACGGCGACTTTTTGGACTAATTCCACCTCCACGTTTGGTGCTGCTGTAATTTCTGTAATAATGAAATTGCCGGCTTTTTGTTTGTGAAGCAAATTGAACATTTCCTCTTAAATAATGTTAATTTTAATTGTATGGTAACGAATTGCAAAGTCGGCCTGTAAAAATAACTTGCTTATAGCTCTGCTCTTAATAATATGGCGGTTTTTTTTATAGTACTGTGAATTTTATTTTCGGATTGTTTAATGTATAAACATTATATGATTATTTTTTTATTTAATACACTTGGCGGCGTAATGGTTAGTACGCTTTGGCTTAATATCGAAAACAAAGCTACTTTCGCCATATTCAGGCTGTGCATGGGTGACCAAAACTTTGTGATCTCGAACTCCTCCTTGGCACGTTAAGCAGTTGGTCCCAGTCGCTATTGCGACCGTTTCTACCCACCAACCCGCATTGGGCTAGCGTGGTGGTGTTACGGCCCATACTCCTCATGTGTTTCTCCATGAGGACGGCCTGTGCCCAGCAGTGGGACGTATTTGTATAGGCTGAGGAGTATATAACTTGATCGTTCTATATTTTTGGTGAACTACCACGGCATGATCCGATTCCGATATCACATCATCTAAAGCACTCAAAAGTTAGGTTGAATAGGAACCTCCTAGAAAAGCCGCCGGCGCTGCCGCATAATGCCAAACTCATATGCCAAAGTATATTATGAGTAAAAACATTATGCCAAAAAAAAGGATCGCGTGGTTATGAAATATAAAATATCTTTTCAGAACATGTTAGACTTAGAGGCTAGACCCATACTCCATCTTTACCTTCGCAATAACACAACTAGATTCCAAATGATAGGTGTGAACTGATCTCATTACAGCGGTGTCGTAACATCAGCAATAGCGAATGCTTGCGTTCCGCCGGTACACCTTGACAATTCTGATCCGTCGATGATATATCGAGTGCCGATGTCTACGAGATATAGAGCGGCATCGATTCACAGAAGGCGTAATATCGAATAAGTCGAAATATAATTCAAATGACATGACTGATATCGTTTTAAGCACGAAAATCACAGACATTAAAACTGATAAAATTTTCTAGGTATAAGGTATGGTTCCGTGTTGGTCCGGGACACAAAAAGAATGTACCAACTGCTTTTCTTGCCTAGCATGTCGTAAAAGGCGACTAAGGGCGTATTGGGTACTGGGTCTGTGATTGTGTAGGCGATGAGCTAGCCACTTGTTACTACTCTTTCACGATTTGTCATCTGACCAAACCCAATTTTTGTATGGCTAAGTGTGGTCTTAAGGAGCACAGTGCTCCTTGGACTCTGCCTACCTATTCGGGGATTACAGGCGTGATTTTATGCATGTATAAGGTAAGCGCAGGTATTACCGCGGTAGTCAAAAATCTGCAGGTTTTACCGAGGAAAGGAATATTTTGCAGGTTTATGCAATTACCGGCATGTTTTACTTAAAAATATTTTTTATGATCGATTAAGAACCGTTTCATAAAAGTTTACATTTTAAGTAAAACCAGACTTTCTATACATGTAAATGAAACTGTAGAGATCGAATGTCTGTACATAGAAAAAATGCTTAAAATCAAGTCAGGGATGTAACAAGAGGGAAAATCCAAAAAATGTTTTTTCTTTTTTTTTCACTTTCTGTTTGTACGGGCTAATCTCCGAAATGGCTGGACCGATTTAAATGAAATTTTTCATTATGACACCTTATATCCCTGGTCCCTATGAAATTGGTGTTTTGTATAGAGATTTTGGGGAAGTCTGCATTTTACATACTAACATTTTATCAGTTTTCTTCACAACGACAAATCCAGTGATAATAATATTTGGCATGTATCATTAGACAAGCTTTAGCAATATGTGTGTGAACACGCTTGATAAAAATTATTCATCGTTTTTATGTTAATGCAAATCAAATGATGTATTCGGGAGGCAGTTAAAAATAATTGTCTTTGTGTCTAATTTTAACACAATTCAACTTACAAAAAATTATCAAATTAAATAATACGACCTCAAATATATGGTCTATTTATAGAAGAGGCATTTATTTTATAAGAATGTTTTGAAACTTAATAGTTACCGACAAATTGCTAAGACAGAATAAAAACACCAATTTCATAGGTAAGGACCCAATATTACTAAGGTTTCCGTGGGATAGTCAAACAACCATAGTAACCGCGGACGAAGTCGCGGGCAACAGCTAGTAATTGCATAAAACCGCAATAATATTACTTACCTCGGTAATACGTATCGTATACAAGTTTACACATATTACATTAAACACATAGTTTGGTGAGAATACCTACAAAAATAGTGTTGTACTCGACGTATGTACGCTATTTTCTGTGTTCAATTCGTATGTCCAATGATGTGGACATATGTCCAATACATCCACGACAATGTATCCGTGAGAATCGCCTCTCAAATGTTCTGCACCTATTTATAACAAGATTAACTTAAAAAAACATCTATTAAGCTTTCATAAACTTCTAGACGTACTAATCAAATAGGAGCATGTGGGTAGTGAGGCCAAAATGTAGCTATATTGCTGTGAAAACAACTTCCCTTATGAGTGCATTTTTATTCCTAACTAGCTGTTGCCTGCGAATTCATCCGCGGTTAATTCAATTTTTTAACTATCCCTCGAAAACCCTTTAAGTTTCCGGAATAAAAAGTATCTAAGATGTTGACGAGGAGTATAAGTTGTGGTCACCATACAAAATTTCATTGAAATCGGTTTAGCCATTTTGGAGATTAGCCCGTACAAACTAATATAGAATTTAGAAACAAAAAATTGGAAAAATACATTTTTTGGTATTTTGTCTCTCTCTTTACATCCCCCTGACTTGGTTTTAAGTATTTTTTTTCTACGAACAGACATTAGACCTTTACAATTTTATTATATGTATACATATATTACGAAATAAAGCTTCACTGATGAATAAAAAGAAAAGCTACGCATAAAGAAAGAATGCAAGAAGTCTGCGCCAAAATAAATATGCATTGATCTCAGTATCTTATAAAAATTCAGTTTAATAGTTACGTAACGTATACAACATTGCATATTATTATGCAAATCAGAATCTGAATGGATAGGAAAGTGCAAGTTTAATATAGAACTTTCCATTGTTGCGATATGACAATGGGGCGAGGCAGACCGCGGGCGACACCGACACGCTTATCATAACACGACAGAACATACAGACATGTTATTAAATGGTAATTATATATATATTTAATTTGAATTTTATTTGTTGAGACGCTTATATCTTCGGTCGCTTTCGGACTACGCCGTCTGATAGGAGCCTGATTTTAGTTGTTATAGATATTTTGTGTTTTAATTGTCTATATTTTAATTTATAATCCTCAACAACTAAGGGAATCTCTAAGAGAGTTGTTTATAGAGATTAATATTCTTTCTTTGCCATGTTTATACATATTTGTAAATATTATGTTTGTTCGCCAACATATTCACAGCTACGTTCAGATTAGTGAAGGTCATTGTCTCAATACGAGAAATAAATATAAACTTCGTCTTCCAAGTTACAGGAGAAGTAAGACAAATAAATCTTTCTTAATGAATTGTGTTAGATTTTATAATATGCTACCAATCAATGTTACCCAAATGACTGATACTAAGTTTAAAGAATTTGTAAAAAACACCCTCATGAAAAAAGCCTATTACAAAATCAATGATTATTTAAATGATAGTCAAGCATGGGACATATAGATTGCTCCACACTGCAATCTTACATTTGGTCACTTTCGTGATTGTATATTGAAATGTAATTTTTTTATTATACATTTTGTTTAACTCTCATAAATAAAAACTCTTTATTGCACAAATAAACAAAATTGTAGCAAATACAAAAAGTAAGCAAAGGAGGACTTATCTCTAATAGAGATCTCTGCCAGCCAACCTATCACAGGTGTGTGAGATTTAGTAAGGAGAGGGAAGAGACACCAGTGCAAAAGAGGAAAAAAAAATATAAAGATAATAAAAACTAAAATTCAAATACAATAATATAATAAAATAAAAAGAAATAGATAAAAAAATAATATATATTTATAGAATACATAAATTCCTTTTTTCCTATTATATTAACACAAATCTTTTTTGCGAAACAGTTATTATTGTATCCATTCATATTAGACATAATTTTTTTTTTGTTTTGGCCAGGAAAGTGTTCCGAATAGACATGACAATTAATTAACAACTTAAGTATAGTTATTACAATCACTTGTATATTTTGATACGTCGCTTTTGGAGCATTTTCCTTCCAATTCAATTTTGACATTTGTGACTAAGGGTATTGTATAATACACGTAAATTTTATTAGGTTGTAGAACATATTGATGTAAAGGGAGGATGGATCCCTTGCAGAGTTTCTTGCCTGTATCTTCTCTAGATAACGCCTCCCGGTAGTGAACAAGCCGAAAAAAAAGTAGTGGTATTGTCAATTTTAGGATAATTGTAATTTATTTTGTTTTGACTTGTCAAAAGTGTATTTGATGATACCAATTTGATAAAATGACTTTGAGTTTGAGTTTGTGCCTAGCTGTGGGACGTATATAGGCTGAGGACGAGTATTGACGAGCACAATGAAAAAGAAATTTCTTGGGCAACAATCTTTATTGAACTTTGTTAAAAATAAAAAAAATTACATATAAAAAATACAATTGTTTAGATATGAAAAAGTATGAAGATGTCACTAGAATTTGAAGGTTTTGGTTTGGTATGTTTTCCGTAAATCAATAAAATAAAATAAATAAATAAATAAAAGGAGAGAGGCCATAGCACTTGTCGCTGACAACGAGGACAGGAATTAGATATTTTTCGCACAAAAATAAATTGTGGGCATCATTTTGTTCAATGGTTTTTCCTCTGGTAGCCTCGTTGAAGAGCTATAAATTTAGTCAGAGCCCCCACAATAGCACATTCACTATCCCTGGTTGCAATTGAAATGGGAGACATGCTTTATGGAGTGCCGCCACACTGAAACTAGTTTTGTTGGGTTAAGGTTTGAGGGCCGATCGAGGCTGATAGTTGTTTGAATGTTTGAATGACAGACATATGTTTTCAAAACACATTTTCAAACTCAAACTCAAAGTCATTTAATCAAATTGGTTTAATGAAATACTCTTTTGACAAGTCAAAACAAAATAAATTAAAAGTAAGTATCCTAAAATTGACAATACCACAACTTTTTTTTCGGCCTGTTCACCACCGGGAGGCTTTGTCTAGAGAAGATACAGGCAAGAAACTCTGGAAGGGTTCCATCCTCCCTTTACATCAATATGTTCTACAACCTAATAAAATTTACGTGTATTATATAATACCCTTAGTACATTTAGTATGTAGAATAGATTTTAACTGTACATGAATGTTGCATGATATGCATAAGGGAAAAGTACAGGACACATTCATTATTTTAAGGTTTGCAAAATCATA
Source organism: Parapoynx stratiotata (assembly GCA_910589355.1). NCBI lineage: Eukaryota > Metazoa > Arthropoda > Insecta > Lepidoptera > Crambidae > Parapoynx > Parapoynx stratiotata. Next base: position 12,555,775 of record OU342481.1, read on the forward strand.
GCCCATTTCGCCAGATATGTTGAGTCCCCATGTAACAGGGTTGATTTATGTGTCACAAATAAAACATTTTCGTTTTTTTTTATTTAATAGGTGGCAAGCCTGTTGCCATGCACCGGGCACAATGTGAGGCAAGCTATATTCACATAAGTTTTCTCTGTGATGGCGGCGGTGGGATCGGTCTTTGAACGTGTAGTGCCCCATCCATCCCAGCTCGGCTACTGCTGCCTTTTCAATAATAGGTCGGCTTTAATAGCGGTTTATTTAGAACTAGCTGTTCCCCGCGACTTCGTCTGCGGTTACTGGTTTTTTTAATTATCCCGCGAAATTAAAGGGTTCCACTTTAATTTTCCGGATAAAAAGTATCTAAGATGTTGATATAAGGTATCACAGTGCAAAATTACATTGAAATCGGACCAGCCATTTTGAAAATTAGCCCGTACAAACATACGAACAGACAGAGAAACAAAAAAAAATTGGTATTTTCTCTTTTTGCTTGATTTTAAGCATGTACAGACATTTCACCTGACACAGTTTTATTATATGTATAGATTTAATACTTCTATTCTTTTCAAAAACAAACATAGTTATTAAATCCTACCATAAAGTACCGTAACGCGATATAAAGATAAATGATTAATGCTATAGTCTTAGCATGATTATCAAAATACGAAATGTAAATAATTTTCTCGCAATGAACTGTCAAAACAACAACCATTTGTAGAATCTGTAGTAATTTTGCGAGTTTGTCATTAGTAGACTAAACCTAAAGAAAAAATATAAAAAAGGTGGTTACTCTGAGTGCAGATAAAATCTTTAGTTCTACTATAGAGGACATTACATGCAATTTATCGCTTACTAAATTATACTAATTTAAAAATGTTGGTATCAATCGGTCGAGATAAAAGCGCGCGCCGACGGGCATGCGCCAATCAACATGTCCTGAACGATTACTTGACGAGGACCCTACTCAGGGTTCTCACACTTTATTCATTCACGTGAATAGTTTTTGGCAGCGAAAGCCGAGTTGGGACAAGAAATCCCTCTGCCTGTACCACTGAGTTTAAATAAAAATTAAGTAGTTTGTTATAAATATCGCTTGCCTCACATGCCTGGCGCGTTATGTTTTGTAGTAGAATCAATCGGTGGAGACAAAAGCGCCCGGCGACGCATGCGCCTATTGACATGTCCGGAGCGATTACAAGACGAGACTACTCAGGGTTCTTACGCTGGTATAGTCATTCACTTGAATAGTTTTAGCATGGCCCGTGTCCAGATGTGGTTTGCTATTAGGGCTAGTGATGACGTAAATGTTTGAGCTAAAGATATATAGGTTTTTTAATAATTATAAAAAAAAAATTGTGTCAACACTTTTCCGAAAATTTCGTATATTTCGTATTTCGTAAGTTAAAAATGTCAGATTTAATTATTTCTTGTTACCGATACTCGACGATACAGGATAAAGTACTTAACATCGTTACTTAACCAGTAGTTAAGTGGCCGATGGTTATAAGTTATTACCAGTGTATCTCACTCGTTAGCCGTAAACAGCTGTTTTTCACTCACCATCGACTTCTTAATAAATTGCCTTTATTATCATTGCAAAGCCACATTAACAAATATTGGGCCGGCAGAAGTACTTTCGTCTGGAGTAAGAATTAAGTATTTCTGTGGCGGTTTTCTTTGGCGAAATGTGGATGATTACACATCTGCTTAACCCTTCAGGAATCGTTGCATTGTGATAATATATATTGTTTTTTTAATCTGCTGTATTTTTGTCAACCGTCTAATTGTTACGCGTTCGTATTAAAATCAAAATTTATTGTGATGAACAAGAAACCTGTTTTTGGTTTATCATTTTATATCAAATCAAAATCAAATAAAAAAAAATCAAAAATAGTTTATTTGTTACAACAATTTTTCCTTAATTCTAGTTGTCGCAATCTCCTTTTAAGCATATTAAATGCCTGTGCCAGGAGACTCCGCTCTGTCATATCTCCTAATTCTAAACGTAACAATAGTAGATTAGTAGCCAAGGGCTGTAAGGCATCAATTGCAGCCCGAGATATTTAGGCGCACGAGCGCAGCGAGGGCGCTTATAGTTCGAGGGTGCAATTGATGCTTACACCCGAGCTAACTACTCTGCTTTACATCTCGATTGTGAGGTAAGTGGAAAAAAAGGCATTACAAGAATAAATAAATTTATTTTCAAGAACTAAATTTAGCTTCGCCGTTCGATATTCAAAATTGATGAAAATAGCGAAGTGACCTCTTTTGTCACAAGAATAAATAAATTTATTTTCAAGAACTAAATTTAGCTTCGCCGTTCGATATTCAAAATTGATGAAAATAGCGAAGCGACCTCTTTTGTCATTGGGCTGAATGCATGATGTCTAGTGCCAGTAAGATGGTTAGATGTACGCGAACTTTTTGAAAGAGTTTTTTTTTTAATTACTTACCGCCCTAGGGCGTTTCTAGCTACATTATTAACCTAGGGCGGTAATTGATCACTTACAACCCGCATCTGGGGGTATTAAGGACCTACTTACCGAACATGAGAGATGTAAAAAATTATTACTATTTTTAGGTTATTAATGATAAGATAATTATGAATGAACATAGAAGGTATATGCGTTATGTTTGTATGAAAATTATATAATATTATAAGATATATAATGAGGTGTGAAGTGTAGTGAAGAGTGTATGAATGTGTGTATGTGTATTGTATATCCATTGTAAGTGTTACGTGTGACCCTAGATTGCCCCTTAAGCTTAATGTGAAGATCTATAAATCCGTTGTTAGGCCTGTCGTACAGATCTAAATGTTGGGCAACGAAAGCGATGGATGAAAGAAAACTGCACTCAGCAGAGATGCGAATGTTGCGATGGATGTGCGGAGTCACGAGAATGGACAAGATCAGGAATGAGTATATTAGAGGAAGTTTCAATGTAGCGCCAGTGACAGAGAAGATTAGGAGCAATGGGTTAACGTGGTGTGGACATGTGATGAGGAGGGATGAATGTCACATTACAAGAAGGATGCTGAGCATGGATGTGGATGGACCTAGAGTGAGAGTAATACCAAAGAAGCGATGGATTGAATTCGTGATGAATGGTATGAGAATAAAAGAAGTGGATGCTGAGCTGACGAGTGACAGAGGAAGATGAAGACATGTCGTGCCGACCCCACCTAGAGTGGAAAAGGGCAAGAAGAAGATTGTAAGTGTTACTATTGTGATAATCTGTTGGTTTACCACTACCCAATTCTCTCCACTCTCCCCTCTCCCCCACCCCTCTCTCCCACACCTCAACCCCTCCCCTCTCCCCCTCCCTACCCCTCTCCCCTCTTGCCTCACATTGTGCCCGGTGCATGGCAACAGGCTCGCCACCTGTTACATGGGGACTTAACATATCTGGCGAAACGTGGATGTTACCACCTCTGCCTACCCCTTCGGGGAAAGGGGCGTGATAATATGATATGTTGTTGTTAAGATTTGAGTCCTATTTTCGAGGCCAAGATAAAACCAGGCGACCCCCACGTGTACGCACGTTTTTCAAACTCAGCTATCACAACTTATTCTCGTTACTTTATTACTCATAGTCATAGATTATTCAGTTAATCAGGTAAATAAATTGTTATCCATTTAACTGTTCCACGTCCACATTTACATGCATTTAGCCATAAATAAGAATAAAATTATAGCCTCACAGGCAGACAGCAGTGTTAGTTATATTGAGCTAAAGGTTGCGGCGGGGTTGTCAGCTACGGCGACCGAGGCGATTGCTACGTTTTATACAGATTGAAATGCGAACTATAAAAAAGTTATAATGAATATCAGTCATTAGATAGATAGATAAAATTCTTTATTGCAACTAATAAAAACACAGAAATATAAAAGAGCATAGGTAAACCAATAAGCGCCCCGGAGACTCTCTCTCTCTCTGGGAGCGGTGGTCCTCGACGTTACAGGCTTGAGGACCCACCAAAGTTCTCGCCTTCTTTTATAATCTGATGAAGCTGGAGAAGCCGTCAATGGCTACCAGTTTAAGGTCAAATAAAAAAGCCTGTTAAAAATCTTTTCTGAAAGAAAAGTTTTAAATTCCTCAATAAAATATTCGCATATCTCCAGTATAGCTTTAACATCGCTCCACAGTATCGCGCAGGGTTTACAGTCGTGCTACACACCCTTCACACATGAGCGGTGACCTTACATTCACTCGGTCACCACGCCATTGGCAGGACACACGACGGGAGTGGCCTCACCTCTTATCAGGCTGTGAGGCCTCACACATTGTAATGCAAGGATAACCAATCTACATCATCGCTATTCTAGACGTGAGATGGACCGATGTTCTGGTGAAGGTCGCGGGAACTCGCTGGATGTGGGCGGCGCAGACCGGTTATTGTAGAGATCTGTGGACGTACGTACAGTGGACGTCTGTGGCTGAGACGATGGTGATTCTAGACACTCGCGCTTTCATCAGATATAGTGGTATGTATATCTGTTCTGGCTGTTCGAATATTGGTTTGAATTACATGGGTCAAAATTTCTATACTGCTGTAACGGCAAAGTGTGGATGTGTACACTGATGCCTCTATACCCACGCCTACATAGGATCTCGTATTGGTCCGGGACACAAAAATAATGTACCAACTGCTTTTCTTACCAAGCATGTCGTAAAAGGCGACTAAGTGCGTATTGGGTACTGGGTCTGTGATTGTGTAGGCGATGAGCTAGCCACATGTTACTACTCTTTCACGATTTTTCATCTGACCAAACCCAATTTTTGTATGGCTAAATGTGGTCTTAAGGAACACAGTGCTCCTTGGACTCTGCCTACCCCTTCGGGGATTGCAGGCGTGATTGTATGTATGTACATAGGCGTTATATTACGCATATATGTCTAGTCTAGAATAAGCGACAGGCGAGTTCGGAAAGACGGCGCTCGCACAATAAGTCAGTGGATAGAACCCTGACTCATTTATCACTGAATTTCAATAAAGCTTATGTAGTTTATTGTGACTGTCGCTTTGAGCAAGCATAGAAGTTTTGTGCTTTACAATTCCTAATTACCCTTCCCTGTCATCAGCGAAGAAGGTCTGGTAGAGCTTTAGTCCTCTACGAGACAAACGCGGCCAAAGGTCACGGTGGCGGCCTGTTGCTTAGGATGAACGTCTTGGTATCGTTTGAGTGAACGATATCTTACTTTGAATCCGTTGTCGCCATTTGTCTAGTGCATACTCGAACGAGTTCACAATGTGTACGGGCAGACCGCGAGCGCTCGTAAGGCGCCGCCACCTGCACGTGCATTAGTGGAGACTGGGGTTCCACCTGGGGGGCTGACCGTGCCGAGGGCTGCGCGTCTCACACCGTCGAGTCGAGGAAACGGTAACACCAAAAAAAAAAATGGGATCCGGAGGGCGAAGAGAAGCTGCCGTGTGGCGGCGTGTGTCCCGATGACCGGGGGTCCAGGTGGCCCCCGAGAAGCTGCTCGGGCAAAGAGGATATCCTCGCAGGCCTGTACCTCAGCCCTGCTGAGAACACCGCACTAGCTAGTGGAGACTACCCCAGAGAGTAGCCTTGGGCGGAAGTGAGACCCAACACGGACTATTGAAATCTAGTTTATTGTTGCTAAAAGTACTGTTCGTATATTAGGTTGATTAGATGGTACACAATGATAAGTTTTGTATGTGACTCGTCGGGGTAAAGCCGACGGTGCACGATGCTGCTGTTATAATATTTAGGTTGGCCCGCTGATGACTGCGCTGTTGTCGGAGTCCAATGTTCGACTTGTGGTTCGAACACAATGTTTGCCATGCTTTCGTTGTGTTCACCGCACATTCTACAGGTTCGATCGTTAGCCTTACCTATTGCAAGGGGTGCTTTTTGGGGCGAAATAATTAATTTCTGCTGATTTTGTCGATATTTTTTTATCATAAATTACATATAATTTTCTAGTATATATGCGTTTCCCAAGATTAACACAAGTTGTATAGTGTCCGGAAAACTTGAACAATATTGTTGTTTAAGGGGTAAATCCGCGCAGTGTACTCCGATCTAAAATGTACTAAAAACGGATCTTGCGCAGTTAATGTACAGTGCTTGCGCTGGTCTAATTGAAGTGAACGTAAGAAAATATTTATTAATTGTTTTTTCCTACATTCTATAACGAATCAACCTGTATCATATAAACTCCAGTAGCTAAACATCGAAAGTTTTGATCAATCCAATCAGTACAACCTCATTGATTGCATTTCTGATAGAATCTTATAAAATATTCACAACTGCTTAGCAATCAATGCATGATTGACAGGTCGGTCTGATTGGTCAATATTGTTGTTAAATCCACCAATGGCAAGAGTGATTTGTGGAGCTGGCCAATGGGAAAGCGAGGTTGATCTTAGTATTGCGAAATAGGTTGGCAATCGGACATGTTTTTAATTAAATTGATTTGTTGCGAGTTATATTGTTTGAAGCTAATGAGATTGTATCGCATTAGGTACCGATTAGCTATTTTATTAGATAGAGATTCAGTACGGAGTAATTCAAGAACTCTATCTTTCTTTGTCTGTCGAAAAGCAGCTGTACTTGCTTTGCTGTGTCCTAGTTTGAAGGTCAAGACAACCAGTAAATTACTGAGGGACTTAACATCTTAGTTGGCAACATACATGGGGATCCTTAGGACTTGCAAACAGATTCGATTCTTACACGTATCTCATTTCTTGTATTATATTAGATGACTTATATGGCTCCTTCGACTACTTCCCTATAATATTAATAATTGCATACCAGCATTCACCAGCATCTTTAGTCTATGTTCTACTGCTGGGAACAGTTCTTCAAATATGGAGGAGTAAGTCCGTAATACCACCTACACACCGGTTAAACGCAGATATGTGGGTAAAAGTCATCGACCAACAGTTTTACATCCCAAAATCGGCAAACTTGAAATCATAAAGGTTTGGTCACCCATACATGGTCCTACCATGACGTTAGTTGCTTCACTTTCAATCAGTGATTATACTTTATCAATGGGCTATCAACTCTATCAACTCCTTTGAGCAATATTTTTCAATGATTCTCAACCGATCAAGACCTATAATTAAACTATTTATCTTACATTGAATATCTTCGTTAAGATTACAAGCAGTGAATTCAATATTTGTATTGAACACACGTCCGTCAGTAATGAGCAGCGCACGTTTCAAATCAATTGTACGCAGTTGACCTTACGACGGGTTTACGAAAGGATCGAGAAACAATGGCGCGGGCGAGTTTGATAACTAGATAAATGTTTATTGTCGTCGATAGCATCTGGTATTCCAATTACTGATTAGATCAGGTGAGGTGTGGCGGCTCGTGTAGTGCAAGAGACACACTTCAATGTTTTGGATTAGATTGATTTTTGAGTTTTGCTGGGCCAAAAATCTTTTTAGTTATCATATGCTGGCAATGAGAGGGAAGGTTATAGAATTTAGTAACTGTTTAGTTCATACATACATTGATGAGAGTAAAAATATAATGAATTAGCTACAATATTTACGGCGTAAATCAATGTTAAAAATATTTATGGGAATCAAAGGAAAAGCAATTGTGTACCTGTTCGAATTACTACTAGGATTAAAGTAAGTATACGTGGCGAACTTTCGACAAAAAATACAAAGTAACAATAGTAATAAGAAACAAATTTTTATTTTTTTATTGTGGCAATACTAGGCTGGAACATTTTAAAATCAACCGTACTAGAACCTTGTTTTCTATCATTTTCAGTTTATGATACTTTTAATTTGCCAGTCTGTTCGGAGTTCCGATATCTGGGTTCAATCTTGCAGGATAACGGGGAAATAGATCGAGACGTCAAGCAAAGAATTAGCTCAGGATGGATGAAATGGCGACAGGTCACGGGAACTACATGCGACCCACGCATTTCCCCTAGATTGAAAGGGAAAATATATAAACAATAATAAGACCTGTTGTTATGCATGGATCGGAATGTTGGGCTATGAAAAAGATTGATGAAAATAGATTGCATGTGGCCGAAATGTGTATGTTAAGATGGATGTGTGGAGTGACGAAGATTGATAGAGTGAAGAATGAGTATATCAGGGGATGCCTGAAAGTTGCTCCACTGATAGAGAAGTTGAGAGAAAAGCGGCTGTCGTGGTTTGGACATGTTTTGAGGAGGGAGAATGAGCATGTAACGAGAAGAGTTATGAATATGAGAGTGCTTGGTAATGCAGGGAGAGGAAGACCAAAGAAGAGGTGGATAGATTATGTCAATGAGGACATGGCTAAAATGGGACTGAATGTTGATATGGCGTGTGATAGGGGAGAGTGGAGGAGAAAGACTTGTTGCGCCGACCCCAAATGAAATTAGGAAAAGGGCAGGATAATGATTATAATGTTAATCATTACAACTATGGCTACTAATGTAGGTATAATTAAAAACACTAACTTAAAACTCTTTTGCTGCATATCCCCTGCACAAAGCGAGTCATTTGTCAATATTGCTCGTATGTTAATGATCGGAGCGAGTGATCGAGTGATCGATGATCGCTCTCGCCGTAATCGATACATCGGCTGCGCTCGGGCAGAACAGAGCCTCCGGAATTTGGGATCGAAATATTTAGCACGTCAAGTGAGAAGATAGCCAAAATGGTTATATATTTTAAGAGGTAATTAATTGCTCAGCTATTTAATCATCTGTTTAGGGAAAAATTTACCAAAAAATAAATGCGCAGCGTACAAATGTTTGATCAGCAATATAAAAATTCTGGCTGCAATTCCTCATATGGCCTTTTTTATTGCTAACCTGATGTTTTCTCCGCTACCCAATTGTATATGATCTTGCTGACCAAATAATTATTTAGCTGCCATGCTACTGTTTTAATTGCTGCCCATTATCATAATTGTGTGCTGAACAAGAATTGCCGCCTAAATATTTATTTTGCTGGCAAAATATTTCTCAGCTGCCCAAACTTTTTTCGTAATCAAATGACTGAACCTGATATTATCTGATGATATGATATTATTATCTGATGAATATGTCTAGATGTATCTGATGATGATATTATCTGATGAATATGTCTTTTACCTTAGAAAACGCATTTAAATGGATTTGTACTTAAACCCTTCACAACAGTAATGAAGGGCCACTTGCAGGAAATTTTAAACCTTATTTTAAACTTAGTTTAAATCTCGATTTTAGATCTCGATCTCGATTTTACATAAGAGCCATAGTAAAATTGTTAAAAAATTACAAAATCGAGTTTTTAATCTCTGTTAAAATTTCCTGCAAATGGGACTTAGTGAAGGGCAATCTAAATCGATTCAAAGACAGTGATGCCGTCGATTCGATTCTTCCAATTTGAACGATCCAAAGATACTGTTTGCAAAGTGCCAAAAAAATTTAACGATATATTAATGAAAATAAAGGATTGTTGATTATTTTTATGTAGATTTTATTACATTATTATATTGGTTTTATTAGTAGTTTAAATTGATTATTTACTACTGTAGTAAAAAAATAGTAAAAAGAAAATCATACACATATCATCACGACTCTTTCCCAAAGGGGTAGGCAGAGATGTTAAACATACACATTAAAAAGAAGAGGATTGATGATAATCAGGTTGTTAGCACTCAAATGATTGTTTCAAAAACAATCGAAAATTATCAAAATCAATCTAAAACAATTAAAAGCCATTGAAGCCTTATTATAGGTACTAAAGTTGTATCTTTCATAAATTTTCAATAACCTGAAGTAGCTTTTCTACTAAGTGACGTTCTCACCACTTCCGGATAGCCATTATCCATCAGATAATATTGGATTTATCAGAAACTTATCTGGAAGTGGGGATACAGGCCCTCAATATCTATCTAGTATACCTAATTTATGTACCTTGGTACCTCACAATTTTAGAAATGTGAAATGCAGGACGAATCGGAATTTTATTGACGACGTCCGTGGTCGAGTGGTCTGTACGCCGGTCTCAAGGCGCCGCCGCCATCTCAAGAGGTTCTGGGTTCGATCCCCAGTGGAGGCAAGTGTTTGGGTGATGAATTTTCAGACATTTGTTCTTCAGTCTTGGATGTTCATTATATATGTATAATATTATGTATACTCTGAATAATTATGTGTATTTATCTATTAAATATATTTGTCCGTCATCTAGTATCCATAACACAAGCAGCATTTACTTGCTTAAAATGGGACTAGTTGATTGGTGTGAATGTCTGAGGATATTTATTATTATTATTATGTCTCTTACTAATAAGCCTAACTCAAAGTAAGCAAGCACTATTAAGCTTGCTTGAGAGATCTAGGGCAACATTAATGACAAGGGGCAGGAACAGAATAAAGATGTAGAGAATTTGCGTTGAAGCCCGGGTTAAACTTTGTAAGGTGATATGTGAACAAGTGAATCAGATAAAAGATAAACTCAATTATTCAACCAACGACGCCGTAAAAGAAGTAAAAGGCATTCGCCAACAGAAGCCAACATGTGTTGCCAACATAAACTAATGAAAAAAATAAGATTCAATTCCTTAAGTACCACATTCTGTCCGCTTTTATAGAATAATAATGTGCAAATCTATGTAAAATTATTTAAGATTCAATAAGTAAGATGTAACCGTTCCAAGAACATATACCCCGTTGATAAATGGAAGTATGCGATGACTGTAAGGGCCGACGTACACTTGATGCATGTATTTTTTTTGACATATGTCAGGTAAGCTCTTGGCCTTCATCTCACCTGATGGTAAGTGACGATAAGGCCGAAGGTGGAAGCGAGCTTCACCTGTAATCCTCAACAACTGAGGAACTGGCTATCTTACCTCTGATTGTCGGAACACAACAGTGCTTATAACATTTTTACTATGGCGACAAATTTATGTAAGTCATTGGTAGCTAGCCAGGCGGACTCAGAAGCCCTACCACCAACCAAACCGAGCAGAAAAACCTCAATTGAACTCGGACCTCCCGATCAACATCCGGTGGTGTGAACCACTAGACCAGAGAGGCGGTTAAAATGTATGTAAAAAAACAAAATTAAGGCAAAAAGAACAACCTGTGAACCTTTCCCGTAAAGCGGTCTACGTCCCTAAAATCAGAGGCAATATCGGAACAGGGAGCACCCTGAATCGCCTCCTAGATCGTCTCATGTGTAGGCAAATCGTTTCGATTTTTAGCGTGTATCGTAGCAGCCGATATTAAGGCCGATACATCTCCACCACTGCCCAGATATAGCCTCTGATTTTAGAGACGTGTTTAGACCGCTCTACGAGAAAGGTTCACAAGAATGGGTCGCTAAACATGAAGATCACCTAAAAAATCACTGGTATTCTGAAGTTTTATGATATTAATGAGTTTTTTTTGATATATAGTTTTTCGCCTTACTCTATTTTTTACATTGTTCGGTACTGTTCTTGACCACAGCTGCTGCAGCAGCTGTGGTCGCGCAGCTTCCTCAGCTCAGCAGCACGCAGCTGAGCTGAGGAAGAAGCCAGCAAGTGTGCGTCCTCCTTTCACTCTCGCACAGTACCACAGCTCCGGCCCGCCATCGAGGACCATAACCGCCCCCGTCTGCCCTACTACGGCCCTGAGGGACGTACCGATCATCGCTAGGGTGTCTTCCGCGTTTATTAAGGTTATAAATTAAACCAGGTGTAATAAATACCAAAGGATGGGGCTTAATCATCAAAAGGCTATTGACGCCTATCATAACTTAATGCTTTATGCTGCAAGCACAGCGGTAGCCGAGTTGGAGTTTGGGCACTGCTCGTTCGAGAGGCCGCGGGAAACGCGGGTTCCATCTCACCGCCTGCACCACTGAGTTTTGAATTAAAACTTATGTACAGTTCATTGTGAATATCGCTTGCCTCACATTGTGCCCCGTGCATGGCAACAGGCTCGCCACCTGTTACATGGGGACCTAAAATATCTGGCAAAATGTGGGTGTTTAACACCTCCGCCTACCCCTTTGGGGAAAGAGGCGTGATGATATGTTATGTTATGTTATAACTTTATATTTAACTGGAATAACATCAATGGTAATAAAACGTTATATTGAACGAAAATTTTCACGCGTTTTACGATAACGTTACTCGTTGTTTTTTAAAAATTTGTCCCTCTATTGCAAAACAAATGACTAATGAATATACAACACACTCGAGGTGTTCTATTTTCAAAAATCGAGGTGTTTCATTTTTATTATATTATTTACAAGTGGCCAGTCCTAAAAACCTCCATTGTCCCCCCCTCAAACCTAGTAAATGTGCGTCCACCTTTGCACACAAACACAGAAGCCATTGGGGTCCATTACTGCCCCGGTCTGCCCTACTATGGCGCTGAGAGACGTACCGATCATTGCTCGCGTGTCTCCCGCGTTTGGTCCGGTTATAAATGACAGCTATTCAAATGCTGCAATTTGATGTCTTTTTTTGTAAAGTACACCGCTTCTATTCAGAGCTGGAATAAGAGTTTGCCACAGATATACATTAACAAACTTATCGCAAGTATAAAGTTTGGTATTAAAACCAAGCGTGTCAACTTTTTAATGTCTGCTGTGACGTCACAGCCGTACTTTTGAGACGGGATATTGAAAGATACCGATGTCGCCGATGCCCATCCACCAATTATCACACAACGAGGCTCTTCTTTAGTTTTTGTAGCCATTTGGACGCGCAATCCCGACGTTTGGTCGGGGTTTTCGGACACACGCAGTACATGCATTTGCGTCATCAATGTAAATATATGTCCATGGTTTTTGCAAAGGTTTTGAGATTAATCTATCCTCATATACATTATGCCGTCTCGTATTTTATTTCAAAGTGACAAAAAGTATACAAATCATTAATAATTAGTCTAAGAGGTCACACAAAAAACAAAAACAAGTTTATTCACACTCGAACGAAACTAATATTTGTTTTTGTAAGAGAATTGGAATTTAAAGCAACTGTAAAGAATATTTGACACTTGTATAAGAAAACTACACATCAAGTAAAAACATTATGTTCCAATTCATTCAAAATTTCACGAGTAAATGGTTCAGATCAGCTCAATACATTAAGTTTAAAGCAATGGTATGAAATGCTTAGTAAATAAGTGCTTAAAATAGACAAGAAATGTGTTAAATCAGCTCAAAATCAATGCGCCTACTCGTTTAAGTAACGCTTGGCAAAATTCGACAAAAATGTGAGTTGAAATAGTTGCGCCGCGTGTAAAAAGCATAATTACCTCGGTTCCCAGGACTCTAATTGAGTCTCCTTGTCCAAGTAAGGCTTTATTAGATTAATGAGAAAAACTGTACCACTCCGCCATTACAGATTGAATAGTGCTGTTTCGACTGTATCGATACGACGGTGATTGGTATACGACTATTTTAGTACCTTGTCATTCTATGGTTTGTAGTAAATTATTTTGTTTTTGCGGCACTAGACCCTAGTGATGTTAAAATGACAAGGTACAGTCACCAGCAAAAAGATGTGTCTATTTTAGAATGTCGTCATTTCATTGTCCTCAGCTTATATATACGTCCCACTGCTGGGCACAGGTCTTCACAAATACATGAGGAATATGGGCCGTAACACCACCACGCTGGCCCAATGTGGGTTAGTGAGTAGAAACGGCTGCAATAGCAACCGTAACGGCTTAACGTGCCTTCTGAAGCACGGAGGAGTTCGAGATCACAAAGTTTTGGTCACCCAACTTTGTGAATCTTGAAGAAGGTCAAGGGTTGCCAATGGTAGCTTTGCTTTCGATATCGAAAGCCAAAGACTCCACCGAGCTGCTTGACCAAACGAATACTTGTAATTTGCTATAAACCTTAGAATGTTGGTATACTGTACGTTTCCTTAAAATATAAAGAACGCTTAAGCTGTGGTGTCAGGGAATTCCCAAGGGATTACTGCCCCTTTATTCTAAACTATCGGATCACCGGATCACGGATTCAATTCGGAAAGCAATGTCCCATCTCGCTCTATTTTGCCGCAGCACAAAAGGACAGGTATAGAGATTCCGTGATTCGTTTAGTTTCCGACAGTTTAGAATAAGGGGGCAGTATGGGGTTCTTCAAAAGGGAAGTGTGTAGGTTTTTACAGGGTCGGCAACGCGCGTGTGATGCCTCTGGTGTTGCAGGCGTCCATAGGCTACGGTAACCGCTTACCATCAGGTTTCTGTTTCCACCTCCATAGTATTTAAAAAAAATTATAAAAATATAAAATGACCGTACTAACGTCATCATATCTTTTTGCTGGTGACTGTACTAAAATAGTCATATATTTTTGCCGGTGACTGTACTTGCGGATAATGAGAATTGATGGTTCTTGTTTAGGCTCCAGATGGATTCTCATGATCCTCATGTTGTAGGTTTTATCCTTACGTTTAACTTATTTATATAAGTAAGTTATACTTGTAGGCTGGTGGTGAGCGAGCAGGCTTTCATGAAATATATTGATGTAGTGTTTGATTTGATTAGTGACTTGCAGTATGAGAAGATGAGGTACCATCTTAGAATATAAAAAAGTGGATATTAATTGTTCTGCCACAGTTTGAATGAAGTTAAAGTACAATATGAATGTCGGTCCAGGACCAGGACGCCAAAAGAATATGCCAACTGCTTTTCTTGGCTAGCGTAAAAGGCGATTAAGGGCGTGTTGGGTTCTGAGTCTGTGATTATGTAGACGATGAGCTAGCCACTTGTTACTAATTTTTTCACGATTTTCCATCTGACCAAACCCAATTTTCGTAATTCTAAATGTGGTCTTAAGGAACACAGTGCTCCTAGGACTCTGCCGACCCCTTCAAAGATTACAAGCGTGATTGTATGAATGTCGGTGAACTAAACTTCCTTGGATGTACAAATAGGAACACTATTAACTGCCCATATATTATGATAATTGGTAATAAACAATATATATTATTATTTACAAGAAAGGTTTATTCATATTTAATTGCGGTATCAACACCTTTTAAGATCTATGGATGCATATTGAAAAATTTAAATTTTATCTTAATTCATCATAAAATAAGCGTCAGTGCCATTGTTCTTGTTTCAACACACCCCTATAGACATTTTGACATAAAAACTTTATTTTTGTTGTGAAGTTGTCATGAGAGAAATAATTTTGTCTCGGTTTGTCAGTTGCGTCTCGAACGGGAGTGTTGTATGTGTGTACCTCTATATTAAATATTTTGTAAAACATATTAAGTAGGTATTTGGATAACAGGATTCTAAAAATCAAAATAAAAATATGTTTACTTCATACGACAAGCTTAGCAGTTAAAGTCGTCTACATTGTACAAAATAAATAATGATTAAAGAGTAATACATTAAAGCGTAAACCGCCTGACTTATTTAATTTATTCAAATATTGACATAGAAACCAATTGACTCACAATGAACCCAACTCGCCAAAAGGTCTTAATTAATGTGAAAACAATATATACAGGTAATTAAAATAACAATGACAAAAATACATGAATTAAAATTATAATCACAATGTCAACAAAATTAGAATATACGTAAAAAAGGGTTCTACATATTTAAAAAGTCTTAATTGCAAATATGCAGACTTTATTTCTTAAATTACCTAAACCGACGGTAAATATGTCTTAGTATATAATGGTGCCGAGCAAGCATTACGACTCATTAGCAGTGATCGGAATAGGTAGAGCTATTTACGTACTTACCATATGATAGAATAGTATGGATATGAAACAATTTATTATAATTATACAAGAATCAACAATCATTTAACATTTTCATTCCGTGATTGTACAACATATCATATATTATTATTATTTGTATCTCAATAATCGAAACATGTTTGAAAATAACAAACTATTTGTATTTAACTACAATCAAACCTTAAACAAAAAAAAGACGTGTGGCACTCGGGGATTGCCGCGGTAAAGCTATTGAATAGCATTTTGTATCAACTTGTGCAATTAAAATTATATTTATTTATTTTATTCATGCAAAGAAAAAGAAATACTGCATTTCTTTTTCTTTGATATTAATTCAAGTTACACTTTTTGAGCGTGGTGACCGATAAGAAAACAAATTTTTCTATTATTAAATAAATAAATAAGTTAATATTGTTTAAAATATTTTTTTTTCTCATAATCAGCTGCTTGTGTATTCGTCCGATTTCGGAGCAGCTCGGCTCGATTCGTGCGAGTTTCGTAGAGTCGTACAATACGTCTAATCGCACGCACACAACGCCGTGTCGAAGACTGCCGAACTGAAACGACGTTAGACGATGCACGGCCTTCAGGCCACACCTCCTTGCGCATCGGAGTGGGGAGCGTGAGGTTTTTTCGTTACGGAATTTCTGGATTCGGTCCCCGCGCTCAAGGCCCGCAATAGAAGCTTTGCAATAGCTTAATAACCAACACGAAAAAAATTTACTGATTAAAACAAAAAAAATAGCATTTTTATGGAATTTTTATAATAATCGAATCCCGGAGTATTGGTCCGAATCCCGAGGAATATCCATATTAACATCAACATTTGCGGTCAATGAACCTAAATAGCTCTAACTATTCCGATCAGTGCTCATTAGTTTTAGGGTGCGAGTGCGGGCGACAGCCACCGCAGGAGACGCGGATACCGTCGAGGGGCAACTGCTTGTGAAAGTCCAATTGCGATCCATTAACTAACCTAAATCACGAATGTAAGGAGCATCAAGGAAGATGATTACGAACACTCAAATCAGCCACTGTATTATACTATTAAAGTTCATTACCGCGAGCGCTTGTAGCAAGTACAACCAAAGCGCTTTAACTGTGGTTGTAATCGATACAAGCGGCCGGATTCAGCCACCTGTATTATAATATTAAAGTTCATTACCGCGAGCGCTTGTAGCAAGTACAACCAAATCGCTTTGACTGTGGTTGTAATCGATACAAGCGGCCGGATTCAGCCACCTGTATTATAATATTAAAGTTCATTACTGCGAGCGCTTGTAGCAAGTACAACCAAATCGCTTTGACTGTGGTTGTAATCGATACAAGCGGCCGGATTCAGCCACCTGTATTATAATATTAAAGTTCATTACCGCGAGCGCTTGTAGCAAGTACAACCAAATCGCTTTGACTGTGGTTGTAATCGATACAAGCGGCCGGATTCAGCCACCTGTATTATAATATTAAAGTTCATTACTGCGAGCGCTTGTAGCAAGTACAACCAAATCGCTTTGACTGTGGTTGTAATCGATACAAGCGGCCGGATTCAGCCACCTGTATTATAATATTAAAGTTCATTACTGCGAGCGCTTGTAGCAAGTACAACCAAATCGCTTTGACTGTGGTTGTAATCGATACAAGCGGCCGGATTCAGCCACCTGTATTATAATATTAAAGTTCATTACTGCGAGCGCTTGTAGCAAGTACAACCAAAGCGCTTTGACTGTGGTTGTAATCAATACAAGCGGCCGGATTCCGATGGCTTTTCACGGGACGAACCCGGCAATAAACTCATAAGACACTTTTTAAATAGCCAACCATATAATACTAGCTGTTGCTCGCGACTGCGTCTGCGATTACTATAGTTTTTTAACCATCCCACGGGCACCCATTAATTTTCCGGAGTAAAAAGTATCTAAGATGTTGACCAGGAATATAAAGGATCACCATGCAAAATTTCATTGAAATCTAGGTCCAGCCATTTCGGAATAAACAGAGAAAAACAAAAAAGTTTGAAAAATATTTTTTTGGTATTTTCCCTTTTTTTACATCTCCCTGACTTGGTTTTAAGCATTTTTTTCTTTGTACAGGCATTCGACCTCTTCAGTTTTATTATATATGTATAAAAGATAATCATTATAAAATATTTCTAAACATAGTCGTCATTAGCCTATATACGTCCCACTGCTGGGACAGGCCTTCCTCATGTAGAAACACATGAGGAGTATGGGCCGTAACACCACCACGCTGGCCCAATGTGAGTTGGTGGGTAGAAACGGTCACAAATGCGACCGGGAGCAACGGCTTAACGTGCCTTGCGAAGCACGGAGGAGCTCGAGATCACAATGTCTTGGTCACCCATCCACGGCCTGACCATGGCGAAGGTAGCTTTGTTTTCGATCGAAGCCAAAGCGCACTGACCACTACGCCAGCGAGCTCCTCTCCTAAACATAATGAAATAATGAAAGTATTTGATTGTTATGATCAAATAAATTACCGCCGAGCTCGTGACTCTATGATTATCTTCCGATGACAGATATTGTCATTTTCATTGAGAAGAACGTACACTGTAGACTTGGGAGTAATACAATTATTATACATACATATTATCACACCTATATCCTCGAACGGATAGGCAGAGGTGTCAAATCGGTTCAGTAGTTTTAACGTGAAAGCAAGACAGACAAACATACTGACAGACAGAGTTACTTTCGTATTTTTAATATTAGGTCCTTACATATGAAATTGGCGTTTTGTATGGAGATTTTGGGGTACTCTGCATTTTTCATACTAACATTTTTTCATTTGTCTTCACAACGACAAATCCAAAGATAATAATATTTGGCATGTATCATTAGACAAGCTTTAGCTGTATGTGTGATATCACACTTCTTAAAAAATATTTATCATCTTTACGTGAATGCAAATCAAATTATGTATTCGGAAGGCACTGAAAAGGAGTTAGGAATTATCAAAACAAATCAAAAGTGTTCAAAAATAATTATGGTCTATTTTTAGAGGAGGTAATTATTTTTTAAAAATACTCTGAAACTTAATAGTTACGAACAAAATACTAAGAGAGAAGAAAAACACCAATTTCATAGGTAAAGACCCAATATTAGTATGGATTATACACGTTACGACTTAGTCGCAAACGTGCACACCAAAGCTTTAAGCTCGCGGCGCCAATAAATCGTAAATTATTCCCTCCGCTGTGTCGTGAGGATTAGCATGTGTTGATCACGAATTTTAATTGTCACATCGACCTCTAGCTGTCAGACATATTGTCGGGGTGATTAAAGGCATATGGAGCTCTTGATGCAGACAACCTCTGGAGAAGGTTCTTTGAGGGTTCTGAAGGTTATAACATATAGATAACATATTTTATGAGCAATCGTAGAATAAACTATGTCAGGTTTCAGATAAATAATACTCCATACTAATATTATAAATGCGAAACATACTCTGTCGTCTGTCTGTCTCGCTTTCACGTCAAAACTACTGCACCAATTTAACCGTAATTCGGTACACACATGTTCAGAGCCTGAGACAGGACATGCAGGTGAATATTAAAAAATTTAAATAACGCCTTCCAAAAAACTAAGGAAAAATTTACGCCACTATGAACTTTGCTTCTAATAATAGATTAGCAGTAAAATTTCAATGAGGCTACTGTTCCAAATTGAAAAAGTTTCAGTGTTGAATAGCCTATTTATTGAGGAAGGCTATAGGCTGCATATTATCACACTATCTCAAAGTAACTATTCTACGCGGACGAAGTCGCCTATCAACTAGCCCCATTTTCAACAACTAATGCTGCTTGTGTTGCGGACACTAGATGACGGATAAATACGACTACGAGTATATTTAATAGGTAAATACATTTATAGATTGAACTGCATGAATACAAAAAGTGACAAAGAGAACGACAGTAAAAGTAATAAAATCGAATTAGCTCAGTAGCATGTGACCTACATAAAATGATTGATAGAGGATTGTATATTGTCCTTACCTATGAAATTGGTGTTTTTATTCTGTCTTAGTATTTTGTCTGCAACTATTAAGATTCAGAGTATTCCTAAAAAATAATTACCTCGTCTAAAAATAGACTATATTTTTAGCTCTTTTGATTTGTTTTGATAATTTGTTGTAAGTTTAATTGTGTTAAAATTGAACACGGAGACAACTTTTTTAAGTGTCTCCCGAATACATCATTTTATTTGCATTCACTTAAAAACGATTAATAATTTTTATGAAGTGTGATATTACACATATTACTAAAGCTTGTCTTATGATACATGCCAAATATTATTATCTCTGGATTTGTCGTTGTGAAGAAAACTGATAAAATGTTAGTATGGAAAATGCAGAATTCCCCAAAATCTCCATACAAAACACAAATTTCATAGGTAAGGACCTAATATTATAACGATAAACTCGATCGAGTGCACACAAGGTGCTCGATTCATCACACAAATATCTGCCCAAAGACAAGAAATATCACAATATTTCAAACCTTATTACAGTAGTATCTTATTGTATACATTTTGAATATTTATATGTATTTATGTATTAAATATATTTATCCGTCATCTAGTATCCGTAACACAAACATTAGCACATTGTCCTCGGCCTATATACGTCCCACTGCTGGGTACAGGCCTTCCTCATGGAGAATCACATGAGGAGTATGGGCCATAACACCACCACTGGGTAAAAACAGTCGCAATAGGGACTGGGACCAACGGCTTAACGTGCCTTCCGAAGCACGGAGGAGCTCGAGATCACAAAGTTTTGGTCACCCATCCACGGCCTGACCATGGCGAAAGTAGCTTTGTTTACAATCGAAAGACAAAGCGTACTAACTACTACGCCACCGAGCTCCTCATTTAGTTTTAGTGATACTTAAAATGGGTTTAGTTCATTGGTGTAATTGTCTGAAGATATTTATTCATTTACGTATTATTACGAACGTTTGTTTATTAACGTTTATTTTACGTTTATTACGAATCAGTACTGAACTTTACGGGTTATTATAAAACATCAGTACCGATTCGTTAGCGATAACTCTCTCTTTCTATTTCTGCCTCAAAAACCAGGGCTATCATTATCGTTGAAATAGTAATGTCATTGATAGTGATACTACTTAGTAGGGTACTTTATGTGAGAAATAATTGAATGACATAATGATTTCGAAAAT
This sequence comes from Parapoynx stratiotata, assembly GCA_910589355.1. Taxonomy (NCBI): domain Eukaryota; kingdom Metazoa; phylum Arthropoda; class Insecta; order Lepidoptera; family Crambidae; genus Parapoynx; species Parapoynx stratiotata. Next base: position 12,576,665 of record OU342481.1, read on the forward strand.
ACGTAAATTAATGACATGAGAAACAGGACTCGAATGCCACCCTTGTTTAAAAAAAAGAAGTAATGTTTTTTTACGACCTGTCTCCACGCATATCGCTATACTTAAGTCTCGTTTTAATTTGATTGATTCGACACGAATGAGTTGATGTTAAAAGTAATGACTTATTTAATCTGAACTAGGTCATGTCGCCCACACGTCACTATGATCTTACAGTCATATTCACTTCTGCTACATTTTAAGACCTTTCACTTAAGGGTCAAATTGTAATAGCAATGTCCAAGTTGTTGTGGTGTTATGTGTACTGATATGTGGGTCAGGATCGCAGTTCTGTCGACGATTGGTCGCTGCGGATGTGGGCTGGCCTCAGATATAAGTTAGCAAGTTCTGTCATAGATCTAACATGTATTTATATGTGATACATATGTTGCTTGGTACAAGGCTTTTTGATACATCTCTATAATATAAGGCAACATAACTTTACATTAGGTACTAAGATTGGATCTGCAGTAGAGCAACTGATTTAGATTTTATGTCTTGTACGCTGTTTTTATTTATCTCAGTTATTGCTTGTCGCAAATGCATGTACCGCGTGTTAGAAAACCCCGACTAAACGTCGGAGTTGGCCACTACTGACTAGGCTGCCACGCGTCGAATGGCTGTTGGATCTCCCGTCTCAAAATTACGGATGCGACGTCACAGTCGACGTTAAAAAGTTGACACGCTTGGTTTCAATACAAATCGTTATACTTGGGTTATCTATGTAAATATTATATACATATAATCACGACTATTATCCCCTAACCTGACTAACCCGTCAGAGATCAGGCAAAAGCACCGCAAAGCAGTCCATTGCCATAGTCCGCGTTTCACCAAGCAGTGACTGCACCTAGAGATGCCCACTGCAAAAAATCGGCCACCCTCAAGGATCACCACAATGATGGGCCATCGCTGCCAGTATCCAGCAATATCCCGCGACCTTCACTAGATCGGAAACTTCAAGAAGAATAGGTCGGATGAGTTTTGTTTAACTTTCAGTCATAATCAGTAGTAAATCTCTAATAGTCTCACCCCCCTCTTACATGGGGAAACATACCAGGCGAAACATGAATATAAGCACCAAGTACCTTTGGGTCACTCACGCTTACCTGATTTGATGTAGAAATAGCCTAGAAATGGCACAGCAGGTAGTGAAGATATTTTTTTATTGTAATGTAGATTGTAATTTACACTATCTCTGTTCATGTTTATAATAAAGTGAGATATCTCTATTTTTTTTTCTTAAATTTCAATGACGTTGGAGCGTATATGACATTTTGTAAATGTTTCTATGTAAAGGGAAGGTAGAAATTTGCTGAGATTCTTGCCCGTTCTTCTCAGAACAAGGCCTCCTGGTAGTTTTGTGAACGGATGGCGTAGTTTTTCTTTTTCACAAAATATTGTAAAATGTTTATGATATTTATAAGCATGCGCTAAGATGCATCTAAACTGAATAAATACTTTTTTTTTTTAATTTTTGGGTAAAGAGTCGTGATGATTTAAATCTCATTATCAAAATTACCAATTTACCGATAGGACTCTTTCAAGTCACATTTTTTTAACTCTACAAAAAGGAGGGTATGAATAAAAGATGCGCGCGCGGCGAATCGATCACGCCTAATGATCACGCGTGATGGACGGCGTGAGTGCGCAAGAGTTATTTTTTTTGCGCGCAGGAGTTATCGTAATATTTATATCGAGTTCGGACATGAGCAGAGTACTGATAGGACAGGTGATCTGATCCGTATATGGATGTATGGAGTACAGTGGTTATTTCATACGGAACCGAAGTAAAGATGTTTCTTGAATGTCCAGACATGTTTTTTTCTTGTTAAAATGGGAAACTGCTTCTTTCAATCAACAATACCTAAAGATTTTGTATTGTATTTTTTATTTCTTGACTAGAAGCGACGATGAATGCAAACATAGATGATGATAGAGCTTTGAAAATTTCTTAATTTTCGGAGAACGTCATTCGTAGAAACGGAAGCAGGAAGTCTTATATTGGGTCCTTACCTATGAAATTGTTTTTTTTTTCTCTCTTAGTATTTTCTCTGTAACTATTAAGATTCAGAGTATTCCTAAAAAATAATTACCTCGTCTAAAAATAGACTATATTTTTGAGCTCTTTTGATTTGTTTTGATAATTTGTTGTAAGTTTAATTGTGTTAAAATTGGACACGGAGACAACTCTTTTTAAGTGCCTCCCGAATACATCATTTTATTTGCATTCACTTAAAAACGATAAATAATTTTTATGAAGTGTGATATTACACATATTACTAAAGCGTGTCTAATGATAGATGCCAAATATATTATCTTTGGATTTGTCGTTGTGAAGAAAACTGACAAAAATTTAGTATGGAAAATGCAGAATTCCCCAAAATCTCCATACAAAACACCAATTTCATAGGTAAGGACCTAATATAAAAAAAAATTGCAATTGAAATTCTTTCAGATTATATTGTTAAACGTTGCATCTTTACGGACTTAGTTGTCTCCCTGAAGGGGTTAGAAGAGGTCACTGTGACTTGAGAGGTCTTGCTGCCATGCATCGGGCATATTGTGAGGCGAGTGGACCTAGCCTCTGACTAACCCTTAGAGGATATTAGCCGTGATTATATGTGTGTATGTATGTGAACGTATGAAATCCGTCATTGTATACAATTCCTAGGAAATGTATAATCTGATAGATATTATGTTCTCAGAGTAAACAGAACTGGAGTAGCCATTAGTCAATTTCTCAAACATTTTTTTCTGCCATTTCTTGCGGGGGGAGAGGTTACCACTACACTCAAAGCCAGCCGTTTTTTCAAATGCACACATGCATAATTCGCAAATTTAAATTTCACGCACACACGCTTAAAATAGTCACGTGGGGTGTGCGTTTTGACAACGTCACAGCCGCACTCCCAACGAGACTAGCGTTCGAAATTTGAAATCGTAGAATTCTAAAACATGAAATAATGAAGTAAATAATCATGAAATCTTAAAAATTATAATTACAAATAAAAGGTGACACCATCTTTTAGCATACTCGATGTTTTCTATTTATTTTTACAACAAAAAACAGCACAGGCAGGCATTTTTGCGGGAGCTCTGTTCGCCGCAACGTTTACAATGTTATGGCTGTCAAAATGGCGGCTCAACTAGTTTTATTAAACGTGCAAGCATCCGAGGCTTGTGCATTTGGCAGAGGAGAATGTTAGACAAAGGCTACTCCAGTTCTGTTTACTCTGAGATTATGTTACATAACATAACATATTATCACGCCTCTTTCCCTGAAGGGGTGACAGAGGTGTTAAACACCCATATTCCGTCAGATATGTTAGGTCCTCATGAATGTTAGTTAGGTACTTGCATGCCAAATTTCCGCCCGATCCGTCCAGTGGTTTGGGCTGTGTGTTGATACTTCACTATCACCCAGTTGCAGAAACGAACTTTAAAATTTATCTCTAATGCTCCATTAAATTTATTTATTGAAGTGTCAAAAGAACACCTTAGCGTAGTTTTACGTTGCACAAAACGACATTAGCACCCTGTCAATGCTAAAGAGACATTAGCTAGAACTGTTTTGTGTGACAACCTTAACTTTAATTAACTTTAAAGTTTTAATGTCTCATTAACAAATGTCGTCCTTAAAAAATCTTTGTGCAACTGAGTGTATGTCAGTCACCTTTGAGTTATATATATATATTGTATATATAGATTGGTACCCAATTGATTGAGGAGTACCAAGTAACTTTCACAAATGCAAACATCGAGAAGGTTGGGTGTTGGAGATGTTTACTTTATTACGTACTTCTTGTGGCATTTGGTACTGCAATACTGCTACGGCGCACGCGCATACTAAAAAATTTATTTATTTTATAAATAACTTGAAGCGCGGTCTATGGCAGTGAATGCTTTAGCGGTGCTTTTGTCTATATCTTCGACGACCTCCGTGGTCGAGTGGTCTGTATGCCGGTCTCAAGGCGTCGCCATCTCGAGAGGTTCTGGGTTCGAACCCCAGTGGGGGCAAATGTTTGGGTGATCAATTTTCAGGCATTTGTTCTCCAGTCTTGGATGTTTATATATATTTCTATATATTCAGGTTATTTATATGTATTTATCTACTAAATATATTTATCCGTCATCTAGTGTCCGTAACACAAGCAGCATTTGTTGCTTAAAATGGGGCTAGTTGATAGGTGTGATGATGTCTGAGGATATTATTATTATATTATTATTATTATTATATGTATGTATAGATAACGCAAAATATTATGCCTATATCGTGAGACGTTATAAAAAATAATAATATGATTGGCCGATGATTGGATGATTTTCTTTTGATTGAGCCGTGTGGTAGCGGCTCATCGAAAGAATATAACAACCCGTCTCTTCCGTTGGGGGTCGTAAAGGCGACTAATGGACTTAGAACTGCACAGCATCGAGGCTTATCACTGTGCCCGGTGCAACTGGCTAATCGCTGTTTTAAAGGAACTTAAATATATTGGGCGAAATGTGCAAGATATTTATTCAAGATTTTGAAGAATTGAAGAAAACAGGGAGTGGTAGGTTTTATCAAATTTTAGGAAATAATTTGCAATGTTATGACTTGTGATAAGTGTATTTAATGACACCAAAATGATTGAATGACTTTTAGAATGCATATTGCATGATAAGCAACTAATCAGGGCTTAAATCTCAAAATTTTTACATATTTTTTTAGATTTATTTACAGAGTTCGAATCTAGTGAAGTAGTAGTTTGTTTTAAAAATTCAATTATTTGTTATTTTATTTAATAAGTACATTTTTATGATCCAGTGTCAACGACACAAGTACTTAAGCTACTATTCTTCTATTCAATACTAGTGCCTATGGGAATATCGGAGGAAAAAAGGATCTAGACTATCTGTGTACTAAATTTCGATTCTATCGGTTCAGTAGCTTCGACCTGAAAGCGACACCGACAGACAGACAGAGTTACTTTCGCATTTATAAAAGAGCGCAGTTGTGGTTCGGATGTGCTGACTGAGTGATCCTTTTTAAAAGTTTATCTTACGAAATTCAGGAATATTTTAGGCAACAATATTAGTATGAATGATGATATGACGTGTGAATGATGATATAATGAAGATGGGAGTGAGTGTTGACTTGACGAGAGATAGGAGAGAGTGGAAGAAGAAGATATGTTGCGCCGACCCCAAATAATAGAATTGGGAATAGGGCAGGACAATATTAGTATGGATTTTGGCATATATGCTCGTTGGTTATCAGATGGTTAATGGTTATGGCTACTTAGAGTTATTGTTGTGTAATTTTATATAAGGTGCATGTTCTGTAACTCCTATGTACAAAGGTCACAGTTGCAACTACAGGTTCCTCTACGTGTTTATATAAATTTTCACTTAATTCTGAAAATGTATGTACATTTCGAGTAATACTTTTTGTAACTTACGTAAAACGTATTCTTGATGTAACGAAACTAATCATAATTGTGAAAAAGAGTGTACTATCAGAGTATACGGTCTTTTATTACAATGTAAGCACAATACCTATGAAGCTATGTAACTATACAGCTAGTTCTTCTCTTCAAACACAGCATTGCAAACACTTTAGTTTATTTTAAACCAAATACGCGTGAATGTTTATCTATAATATTTATTTATTTCCAAATGGATTCAATATCAATCGGTTCAGCTTTAATTAATATGATAAGTTTCTCACGCGCCGACCTGACCTCCCGTAATAACGTGACGCAACGTATATTAACGTCTACTCCGACTACGGGTGATGTATTATCTTTTAATGCTCTGCCGAACCTAAGGTCATTGAAAGTGTTAAAACATATATAATTGACATATTTAGGCGTCTGTTTTGTTGATTGATTCAAACTACGTGATTGAACAAAGTTAATTGAGAATTGATTGCTAAGCAAAAACTATGATAGTTGAATGATGACTTAGAGTTAATAGTAGAACTCAAAATTGCTTACATAAAGTCAAAACATGAATAACAAGACTTTATTCACGATTATGAAGCTGACAGTGCAAATAGGAACCAAAGGTGGTCTATCGTGGTTGCTCGCAAGATATTCCCTGTCCGCATAAATTGCGGCATCCTCTGAGATTGCCGTATGGTCAATATTTTAAAGTGAATTGGTTACCTATCCGCATCGCGAGCATCTGTCGAACGACAGTCCGATAAACGCTTGTTTTTTTATATTTTTTGTAAAACCACAGCACTTACGATGATATCTAACTAAGTGAACTGACCCAATTGTAAATAAAAGATTATTAGTTATGTAATTGTTATTTTTTACCACCATGGTGTTCAATATAACAAAACCCTTATCACTTAAAATTTTTATAGTAAAATTTTAAGTGATAAAAAGTGACGATTTTTCTTTTCTTGCCTAATCAAATGTGTATGACTTATGACCACAAAATAAACAAGAAATCGTTTTTTCAAATAATTGAAGCTTAATGATGAGATTTGAGATTTTAAACATAATGAATAAATAATTGGACAGGTACTCAATGATGTTAGCTTGAGTGAAGTTTTCTATGGGATTTATTTCACTATATTCCGTTTTATTTCTGTGCAACTATTACTAGAACTAGTTTGCAGGTCTTTGTATTCGATATCGCAAGCATCTTTCGCTCTAGTTATTTGAAGCCCAAACATACAACACACTTTTCTTTTAATTTTTTGCAAAATCAAAGTTGTCTATACAATAACATTTTTAAAATCTATGTATTTAAATTAATCTATTTTTACATCTCCGCCGATAGATGTCTCGATAGATAGCAAGTGTATTGAATTTCCGTTAATTTTAATTTGATACCCAAAGCAGATTTTTTTGATTGAAAGAATTGAACACGACTAAAAAGTCTGTCTGTGTGTAATGCATGTCTATATGTTGTTTTAATTGGAAAAAAAAATCGGAAATAATGAAAATGATTTTGATTGCAAAAATTCTGTGACCTTCCTTACTACACAACAAACTTTTCGACGGTCGACCACGAATAACATCTTCGAGTTCTTCTTATCTTTCGACTTTTAATAATATTTATAGTAAAATACTTATTTTTAAGTTTGTTACTACAACAAAGCTCATAATTGCACTTAAAAATATGTACACAAAATCGTGAGTACGAAATGTAATAAGTGCTAATCATATACATACATATAATCACGACTATTATATCCCAAGGGTTAGTCAGAGACTAGCTAAAAGCACCATAAAGCAGTCCGTTGTCATAGTCCGCGCTTCACCAAGCACTCATGTCGCTTGCGTCTAGCGAGACGCAAGCGATATTCTCATCTAACTGTACTTAAGTTATCTTCAAACTCAGAGGTAGCGGCCGGAATTCGATCCGGTGACTTAGGCCCGGCGCACATTATCGGCATCGTCAAGGAAAGGAATCGGAAACTACCGCTGAGTGTTACCTAGGCGCGGCGGCAGCGTACTGAAGGATGCCGAAGTATCCCAAAGCATCCTCAAGCACACCGAAGCGGTATTTTTGTTACTACGGCCATATATCATGGAAATTTCTACTTTATTGCCATGAAGTTAATGTATAATGCTATTTATCACCTAAAATCCTGAGCCATACCGAAAATGTGCGCCGGGCCTTACACAAGTAGTGCCGTCCGTCCTATCCAGCTATCGTAGCTTTTAACACTCATAGTCCTCAACCTATATAGGTCCCACTGCTGGGCACAGGCCAGCCTCATGGAAACAAATACATGAGTATAGGCCGTAACATCACCACGCTTTGGCCCAATGCGGGTTGGGTAGAAACGGTTGCGATAGCGACCGGGATCCACGGCTTTCGAGATCACAAAGTTTTGGTCACCCATCCACGGCCAGACCATGGCGAAGGTAGCTTAGTTTTCGATATCGAAAGCCAAAGCGTACTAACTAGACACCGATCTCCTCACACTCATAGCATCTATTAATAAACAAACATCAATGTCATCCATACGTCGACCTTAAAGCTAATGGCTTATGACACCACTTATAAAAATAAGTGCGAATAAACTTGTCCAATAGAAAACTGGGTGTAATTAAAGAGTAGCCTTCAAGCAATTTGATGTGATTTATATGTATAAGGACATTTCTTGAATCTGTTTGCAATAATTCATTAATCAAATCAAATCAAATCAAAAATATCTTTATTTTATAGGCTTGATATACAAACACTTAAAAACGTCAATTTATAAATAAGTGAATCTACCACTCGCTCGGAACGCAGACATCCCCGAGAAGAGCGAGCCAGAAACTCGAGGGTTGCTCTTTTTTTTCACATTTTTTACAATTCTTGTTTTTTATAAATGTTAGGCTAGTACAATCAAGTGGGTGAACATAGATATTAAGAACATAGATTTTTAGCATTATAATCATTATATGAGCACTTGAAACAATGAACGATGTTGAAATTCGCCATACAATTAAGATAAAAACTAATTAATTAAAAAGCGACTGGCAACATCCCACATTACGAGTCAGCTCAATATGTAACATAAAGACGTGTCAATCTGTCCACGCATTTTTATCGTCCAAATATTCCTGAACTGTATAGTAACCCTTTTTTATTAAATTTTGTTTGACACATAGTTTGAATTTGTGTAGAGGCAGTTCAGTTAAATTTGGTGGTATTTTATTATAAATGTGTATACATTTCCCCATAAATGACCGACTTGTCTTATGAAGTCTAAAGTTTGGGACAGCGAGTTTATTTTTATACTATTACTTTAAAATATAAAGAATTATATTACTTTAAAATATAAAGAATGAACAAAAACTTTGTGATCTCGAACTCCTCCGTTCTTCAGAAGACGCGTTAAGTCGATATTGCAACCGTTTCTACCCACCACCGCATTGGGCCAGCGTGGTGGTGTTACGGCCCATACTCCTCATGTGTTTCGCCACGAGGAAAGCCTGCGCCCAGCACTGGGACGTATAGGAGAACAAAAAAAGTATGACAAAATCATCGGCTACGAGTATACCTATGGGTACTACTACAATAGTCTACTACCGCTTAATCAGAATTTTGTCATCTAGGTATTTTGTATATATTTAAAGGTATATATTTATGTATATATTTGTGTAATTATTTAAGTATTTGTTTTTATATGTGTATTTAAGTAGGATTATTTTCAATATTGTCTTCTTTATGCATTTGTATCCCCTTTAATCTATTTTCTTAACTTACTTTCATGGGTTGACAGGCAGAGATCTCTGTTAGGGATATGTCCGCCCTTGCAAACATATGTTAGCAATCTGTTTTATGTAATTGTTTTTGAATTGCAATAAAGAGTATATATACAAATACCTGTTTTTGTAGTTAGAAGAACGGAGACAATTGCGTGTATGGTTTTGATTTTCGGTATCTCACACCGTCGAGTTTACAAAAAAGTCCACTGAAGAGAAGTTCATCGTAGCCAGGCATGTGTATAGAAGACCGGGGGTTCAGGTGGCCCCTGAGAATAAGCTCGGGCAAAGAGGAGCTCGGTGGCGTAGTGGTCAGTGCGCTTTGACTTCGATCGAAAACAAAGCTACCTTCGCCATGGTCAGGCTGTGGATGGGTGACCAAGACTTTGTGATCTCGACCTCCTCCGTGCTTCGGAAGGCACGTTAAGCCGTTGGTCCCGGTCGCATTTGTGACCGTTTCTACCTACCAATCCGCATTGGGCCAGCGTGGTGGTGTTACGGCCCATACTCATCGTGTGTTTCTCCATGAGGAAGGCCTGTGCCCAGCAGTGGGACGTATATAGGCTGATGACGAAGAGGTTAACCTCGCAGGCCCTCTTCCGCCCTCACCAGTAGAAGACCACGCTCGCTCAGTAAAATGGAGTCACGAGAACCTTGCTACGGCTCTTTAAAATAAACGCTCTTTTAATGACAAAGTAATAATCACGAGAAAACTTGCGCCAAGATAATTTCGCTGCACATCCTTAAATGGCGTGTTTTACTTTGCTAACTCACATTTATTATCTTAACGTAGATAATTCCTTTTTATTGCACACTTAAATTTCATCAATTGATATAGTACATACTATTCTTGGTAAATGACGATGTTTAAGCTTCATTACAGTCAACAGCGTGTTACCTTCGACATCAATAACCGCATTACCGTCATGTTATTCGAAAATGTAATCATAATAATCGTGTATGTAATCATTAGAATAATTAAAATCATGATTTCGCTCAGAACCGCCCTTTAGTCACATATAAGAAAAATCTACACTTAAACAGAACGTGATCAAAATAAACCACTAACCAATAGTTATTTATTACTTAATGCTTCGGTAAAATGCAAAATTTCAACTCTTACTTTAAGCTTACGTAATTTAATCTAATTTCCACTTACCTCATCTTGAAAAGTTCTATGTAACGTCTCCTTGGTGAATTTCCCCTCTCCTTGCTTCAAAATGGCAGAACACTGCTTCAGAAGAGAGAGCCTCATCCTCTCCTTCGCACACTCCACCTCCATAAAACTCTTCCTCTGCTGTCTTCTTGGTACTCCCAACAAATCACTTTGTACCGTCTGCACAACGTCCGCCATTTTGGTTTTCTCACAAATGTCACTTTTCCCTCCATTTGATTCTACGTCTATATTTACAGTTTCCAAGTTCAAATCAGCTTTGGAGTGCCCGTTCGAAATTTGAACGTGTCCGTTTTGGGACATTGTCGCGAATTTACATTGGAGTTCGGTTTTTAAATTATCATTGTTTTTTATTTCTCCATGCGATCACTGGTCGAAATAAAAAAATATGGTTGAGATTTTTTTCTGCGTCAATTCAATGCAAAGGCTGATTTGATAAAGGAGAATGCGTAGCAAGTATGAAAAAAACCAGACTGAACATATTATGTGGGATGTGGTTTAGAATATTAGTAATATACAATGGATTAATTGTATAGGTATTTCACTGTCAAACTCCGTGGCTAAATATGTACCTAATATTTCTATTTGTTCTTAGTAGGGGAGATGTTTTCGAGTATTGAAAATATCGTTTATTTCGGCTCAGGAAGACATCAGAGTGAACACTCTAACACTCTGGATTTTCTTTTGCGCATTCTCCTTTTTCTTTTTTTCTTCTTTTTATATTTTATTTTTATGGTATTGTTTATATATTATGTGTGTAGAATATTTATTTTATACATGTATGTTATTGTATTTATGTATGGTGTGTATGCGTATATGGTGGTGGGTATATATTTAGTGGATATTACACTACTTATGGTTTTATTAATTCGGTTATGTTTTTTCTTTTTCTTGCGATTGTCATTTGTAATCTACTCTATTAATTTAATTTACTCACTGTACCATATGAGTTGTCTAGAATACATCTCTATTAGAGATGACCCCGCCAATTACTAACATTGTGTTGTTTTTATTTTTTTGCCAATAAATAGTATAATAATAATGGGAGAAACATGTTAATATGTAATTTCTCATAATAATAATAATATCATATGTTTATTTTTTGTCATTATAATTTTTAATCGAACTATCCTTTTTAACATACAGAGAAGAAGGGTTAATAAAATTGTAAATTTATTGTATTTGCACACGCAGACACACACGCACATGCACACACCCACACTCACACACGCACACTCTTTTATCTCATATGTTTTGTTGTTATATAAATGTTCATTGCTAATGTTATTCCTGTAATAGTGACACTAAGGCCAGAGCGAGTCACTCCAACACAAGTATTTACTCTCTGGAGATGTCTCACCACAAAATGTAGGTAAAAGAAACTTTTGGAAATAAAGAACATGTTTATTTTTTTAATTTATTATTATAATTGTATGCAAAATTTAATTTCTCATCTAAAACGTATTCTGTTTTTACTTAGTACTGGCTGTTGCCCGCGACTTCGTCCGCGGTAACTATGGTTTTTTAACTAACCCACTGAACCCAATAATCTTTCAGAATAAAAAGTATCTGAGATGATGACCAGGGATATAAGGTATCATGATGCAAAATTTCATTGACATCGGTCCAGCCATTTCGGTGATGAGCCCGTACAAACAGACAGAGAAACAAAAAAAAATTTTTTTTTGTTTTTTCTCTATTACATCCCTCGACTTGGTTTTCACCATTTTATTTCTATGTACAGATATTCGACCTCTACAGTTTTATTTCACGTAAAGATAAAGGTGTGAGTGTAAGGACGGATAATATAAAGCACTAGTTATTAAAAGAGAAATCGCGATCACCATTATCCCAATCTGCAATCGTCCGTATATACTAATTTGACAGCTCATACGTCAAACAACACCGAATCGGCACCGATATATCATTCGAATTACACCTGATAAAACTACGCGTGACAATCATTTGATAAACGTGACCAAAATACTCGTTCGTAGATGCAACAGTGACAAATGAGTATTAATAAAATTGAACGTATAATTTCCTGTGTATGCAATATATTTCTGCTTAATGGTATTTCGGCAACTGTTATTTACTTCATAAGTATTTTCGATTCAGTACTTTTCTTAATTCAAGGTTTCTCTTAATAGAGTTACCCAATAATGATGTTATAAAAATTACGTATAATAGTGATATTTTATAAATAACAGTGGCTACCCGCGGTTTCACTCACGCGGTACCCGTTCCCATTGGAATATCGGGATAAAAAGTAGTTCATGTCCTTTCTCAGATTTTATACTGTTTTTGTCAAATTTTGATTAAATCGGTTGAGTAGTTTTGACGTATAAAGAAGACCGATAGACAGACAGAGTTACTTTCGCATTTATAATATTAGTATAGAAGTATAGATTATGAAATGTTTAAGATTTCAATGTGCTAGAACTGCGATTATAGGATATACGATTTATTGTAGGCAGAGGAACACCCACTTTTCTTCTGTAAAGTCGATGACCATGTAGGGGCGAGAGTATGCCCATAGCCAGTCACAGCCGTAGATATGACGGCTGTTAGGGTGTTACCAGACCATTCGATAGACTATGCCATACTAATTGTATGGTAGAATCTATCGATCTATTTTACCCTAGATCCAAGTCATCGACGCATAGTATGGGATGCACGCCACAAAATGAGATGACAATAGTCGTAGGTGGTTGTCCTTAGCCCTTATACATTCCACTGGGCACAGGCCTTCCTAATGCAGAAACTCATGAGGAGTATGGGCCGTAACACCACCACGCTGGCCCAATGCGGGTTGGTGGGTAGAGACGGTCACAAATGCGACCGGGATCAACGGCTTAACGTGCCTTCCGAAGCACGGAGGAGCTCGAGATCACAAAGTCTTGGTCACCCATCACCGGCCTCACCATGGCGAAGGTAGTTTTGTCTTCGATCGTACTAAACACATATTCGTAGGTGGGCTGGTAAAGGACAGGCGACGATAGTGTAGTGGCCTGGAGAGACCTATGTACAGTGAACTAGTTTAATTAAATACATAATTTAAAATTGTATTAATTATGCAGGGTTGAATATTAGGTCCTTACCTATGAAATTGGTGTTTTGTATGGAGATTTTGGGGAATTCTGCATTTTCTATACTAACATTTTATCAGTTTTCTTCACAACGACAAATCCAGAGATAATAATATTTGGCATTTATCATTAGACAAGCTTTAGTAATGTGTAATATCACACTTCATAAAAATTATTTATCGTTTTTAAGTGAATGCAAATAAAATGATGTATTCGGGAGGCACTTAAAAAGAGTTGTCTCCGTGTCCAATTTTAACACAATTAAACTTACAACAAATTATCAGAACAAATCAAAAGAGCTCAAAAATATAGTGTATTTTTAGACGAGGTTATCATTTTTTAGGAATACTCTGAATCTTAATAGTTACAGACAAAATACTAAGAGAGAAAAAAAACACCAATTTCAGAGGTAAGGACCCAATATATCGAAAAAGCTTGGTATTATACTGTTGCAGCCGAAGGAGACATGGCCTGTATGAAGTTGGTTATCTACATAATTGGCGTGGGTGCGTATACCGCTGTTACGATAAATAATTTGCATAATATTGTCATTTCAATACCTCTATAGCTCAGATACCCTTCTGATCGTGTGTACTCTGTGAGTGTCTCACACAGAATAGGTATAATTTTCTTATAGTCAAGCATATGGAGAACTAAGTTGGGAACAGTCGTCGGTGCAACCCTTCAAACAAAACGATGAATAATAATTGCAGGATCTGTTACACCACTAAACAATGTTATGATGGTTTTCAAAAACTAGTCAAATGGCCTAATAGTGAAAGATAAAAAACATTATTATCATTATGATCTATTCAGAAAGCGGCTATAGAAAAAGCTCAAAGTAACTTTATAAGACTACATTGGTATAAAAGTGTGACGAGACGCTATATCAGTATTGGCAACTCTTTGCTGGTATTGCGCTAATCTCTGGCCATTTTCTCTTTGTTTCTGTTTTTAAATTAAGAAACTCTATTTTTCATTGGTCTCCAATTTTCATTCCTATCAGAGTCAGCGTCTGGAGCGATTGTCTTGACGCCTAAATATAATAATATAAGACAATTTATATGACTGTTGTAATAAAATTATTATATTATTATAAGCTATAATAGTAAATGTTCCAATCACTTATATAACTTTACCAAGGCACTATTATAAGCCCTACCTTTTATAATATTCTTTAAGTGATTCAGTGAGTTCAGTGATTTGTGATATTTACCTTTTTATAAATTGTTCCAGTTTTAAATTTTAATTCAGAAATAAAACAAATGGTAGCAAGCCGTGCAATTTTTCTACACCTACGTCACCACGTCACACAAGGAATGCCGTCACTTATTGTGAGAGCACCGAAAAACTCGTTGCTACAATTTGTAATCGATTAAGTTTCACTTTTATCGATTACTCGATAAACGGCTCGATGAGTGAATCTTTTAATACCTGGTTGTCAAAACGATCGTCGTGATGTGCCCTACCACTACAAAAACATGATAACGATTATTGATTTCACCTTACATTTTTACTTTTTACACCTAACATTTTGTCTGTCTGTCGAGATAAAATTTCTTATCGCAATTTTCAAGCAATTCCTGATATCCGATTGAGCTGAAATTTTGCATACAAGCTTGCTTCCGATGACAATACAATATTAAATAAAAATATAAATAAAAAAGGAGTTCAAAAGAAACTTAATAAAAAGTAATAAAAAAAACACGTTTTACTAATGGACTTAAAAGGGGAAAAGGGGAAAATGTTTTTGGTTCTAATGAATATTTTTGATTTATGTAAAAGGTTACAACTTTTACTCAAAGTTGTAAAAACTATCAAAAAATTTACGAGTTTTTGTTGTGTTTGTTTCAGGTTTCAACAATCTAGACAACATCCGACGCGGATATTATTTATGTTATGAAAACTTATTTACCAATTTATTTTTAATTCGGAATAAAAAAAAATTAAAAGCACATTAGATAAAGCCTAAATAGCAGTGAACAATTGTGAACTGATAATTATATTGCGTATAGTTAGTCAAGTTACGTTAAAATAAGTACATCTCAGAGATCTACATTCAACGCACGATCAACTGCCCGAACTCGGATTCGAATACAGAACCGCATAGTTAAAAAATTACACTGCATCTACCTATATTACGTCTGCAACTATTACGGGAAGAAGTTAATTATTTTAATTCTATTACATAATTATTATAACATATTACATCATAAATTATATTATTATGATCTCTGTCATAAGTTTGATATGAATATTTTCCTTGTTGCATTCCAGGTAAGATGGTACCAGTTATGGTAATTATGCTAGTATAGACAATATTGTTATGTAAAGTTCGTATTTTTATCAAAAATAACTTAATAACCTGATTCTATGATAGCCATGTTCTTTTAATATTACAAATAAGCACCAATTAACACCAATAGCTTAGTGCACCTACTTCTATTTTTTTCTGCACCACCCAATGGTTTACTAGTAGAGAATGCTTTTGGCATGAGGTCCGCCATTTACTCCAAATATACTGTAGTTTTCAATAAATAAATAATAATTATTTTATTACTAGTGTTGCTTCTGTCACAATTCACAAAGTTCAGACGTAAACTGCTGAAATCTATCCCTTGAGATAGAGTTTTTGTTCGGGTTCTTAATTTTGTTTGGATTAAGAGATCTTTTGTTCATTTTCTATTATTCTACTTAGTATTGTAAAATTCTGCAGTGAATGTTGTGTACACTTTTAAGTAGCAAGCATATAACGGATGATGTTTTTGTGTTATTTATATGTGTTTCATATGTTTTGCTGTAAGTGTGCTTAGTGAATAAATAAATAAATAATAAATTCAAGATCTCACACACCTGTGACGGGTTGGCTGGAAGAGATTTTATTACATGGGATTAGTTCCTTACAAACTTTTATAAATTTCATTTTTTTTTTGTTTTTGGTGCATTTAAGAATATAAAATAACTTCAGTAATATTTTTTTCGCTAACATCAATTAGCTTACCTCAAACAAAAGCACTGTGTAATGAATACTTAAACGTATTATGAAACATAGATAGAAATTAATTAGATTATTGAAATTTTGTTTTAGATATTGAGCGTGACTATGGCAGTGGACTGATTTTGCGGTGCTTTTGCCTAGTCTAGTCTAGGTAGGGGATAATAGTCGTGAATATATAATATGTATGTATGTATATTAACTGCCTTAACTAAAATTTATAATTCTCACAAACACTCACCAACACAAACACTGCAGAATAGCTCTGTTTTATGTACAATTATTTAACAGGTACAATTTTTAACAGGTTGCCAGGCAGAGTTTGGTGATTAACATTAAGGCTTTTTTGTTACTATATCATAAGTTATTTATATGCATCATGTGCTATAAATAGATAAATAAATAAATTATTTATTTTAAAATAAGTAACAAATTAAAACTATGATTGAACCATACATAACTATATTTGAAATATAAAAAAATGTTTCAGCTATGTTGTTAGTGAAATCACTAAACATCTGTGATTGATTCGTGATCATCATTTTTTTAACGAAGCTTTTAAATGCTTTTTGGATTATGTGAATTATTACGAGGTTTATAAAAAAAATAATTCATATAAAGTCAACATGATTAATAGTAAAAGAGCACTCTATTTAAAGATAAATGGCTGAAAATAAATGCCTATTTTATATAGTAATAAAATTGGGTAGCCATTTAATTGTTTGGTCAGCAACAAAAGGTCAGCCGAAAATCTAGGAAAAGGATCGATGAAGGATCAATATTCTTAGAAAATGTATTATGAAATTAGGTTAAGGTTATTTTTTATGACCTTAGAAAACAATATTTGTATCATCGAAACATATATTAAACAATTTGGCAGCAGGGAAAACATTTGAGTTGCTGCTAATTAGTTATTTTGCTGACCAATTTAGAAATATTAGCTGCCCATAAGTTGCTGACCAATTATTTATTGTAGCTGATCTATTGTATTTTTTGCTGACCAAAATTCGAATATTTTACTAACCGTTGAAATAACTTCAGAGCTTTGCTTTTGGAATAAGTAAACAAGTAAATTAATGCTCAATCAAATTTAAATAATTAATTATTTGAAACGATAAATATTTGAAAATCGAATATTTTGATAAATATTATGTTCAATCGGATAAAAATCAGCCATTGCTTTGAAAAATAGTTTTTAAAATTCGAACGCGCGAAGTTTTTATTTAATCGGTTCCTAATTTGAATTTTATATATATCGAACGTCATCTATTTCCCGCTTTTCGATGAATAATTTTTACTGTCACTTTTAATGTACGAACACGTATTTCACTAACACACCTTAAGACACTTTCTCGGTGCGCAAGCTACCGCGCAGCTTTAGTATAGGAGCGAGACTGTTTAGCGCCGCGATTGGAGATGCGAAGCATGGAGGTTTGGAACCTGATTCCTTGGTCCAACTTCTTTTTTAAATTTAAAAAAAGTGACTATTTTTTCATTATTTACAATAAAAAAATTCGTATATAGTGACTTTTGATATTATTGATAGAATGTTTATGTGAGCTTAAAATATAATGTTACGAAAAATAGTTGGTATATAATCTTATGAGCAATAAGGAACCGTAATCAATGTTGAAGAAAAAAGGTGTATTTTAATCAAATATCAAATGAATCAACTTTTTTCATATATTAAGTGAAATTTTTTTTGTTAATTAAAAGCCAATTCGGCCATTGAGTCTTATAAGTAAGTAATGCAGGAATTGTTTTGTAAACCTTAGCGGTCGTTAGTTTTCGCGTTAACAACTTTGTCAAATCAAATCAAAATCATATCAAAAATAATATTATTTCATAGGCCAAGTTCGGCACTTAAAATCGTCAACATTTTACATTATTATGCATTATTATTATTTATACTTTATTGTACATACAACATATTTAAAGAAACAAAATAATATAGATAATTTATGAAAACTCAAAATGTACAATGGGCGGCCTTATCGCTAAGAGCGATATTTTCAAGACAACCTTACCTTACCTTACAAATAAATAGTTTATTATGAATGATTTTAAAATTACAGAACTAAATTAAACCATTGTATTAAACTTCATTACCGCGAGCGCTTGTAACATGTACACCCACAGGACAGTACAAGTACTTCGTTGACTGTGGTTGTAATCGATACAAGCGGCCGGATTCCCAGAGTAAGGCTTTTCATGAGAAGAACCCGGCAAGAAACTCATGAGCCACTTTTTTAAATAGCCAATCATAAACAATTTTTTTACTTTTAAATGTGATCACGACACTTCAATATCAACCCTTTTTATTTGGTGAAAACTCGCTCTCAGGTATTGAAAGGAAATGAAATGAAATCATTTATTCTGCAATTAGATTGACATGAAATTCTTTTGCACGTCAATATGTTTTCCTACTATCACTTCTCAACAGTTAGCCTTTTTTAAACAGCCATAATAACAAAAGGAATTTAGAACATTTTAAATATTCATTGATAATATTTGATTGATGATAAACTGAGAGAAAAACGACTTTCTTGGTATGGATATGTAATGAGAAGGGAGAATGATCATGTCACCAGGAAAGTTATGGACTTGAAAGTGGATGGGCGTGTGGGGAGAGGAAGACCAAAGAAAAGATGGATGGATTGTGTGAATGATGATTTGATGAGGATGGGAGTGAGTGTTGAGAGAGTGGAAGAGGAAGACATGTTGCGCCGAACCCAAATAGAATTGGGAACAGGGCAGGAAAAAGAAGAAGAAAAATATTTGATTGATGAATATTCATTGATATATGACAATAATTTTTAATTGACAATCAATTTTTCTTACAAAAAAATGCTCTTGACCGAATTTTGAACAATACCTTATATGAGATCTACCGCGGAGCGAGCTTTGCTAGCTTTTTTTCTTTTTCCCCCAATGTCATTCCTTTAGCTTTCGCTTCAGCTTTTGCTGCGAAAGAGAAAAATTGTTTTCTCTATTTGTCAACGGGCACAAAACAAGACACAGTAGAATGTTATGTTATAATTGTGACGATCTCCGTGGTCCAGTGGTCTGTGCGCCGGTCTCAATGCGTCGCCATCTCGAGAGGTCCTCGGTTCTATCCCTAGTGGAGGGCAAGTTTTTTGGGTGATGAATTTTCAAACATTTGCTCTCCAGTCTTCGATATTTATATTTCGTCATCAGCCTATATACGTCCCACTGCTGGGACAGGCCTTCCTCATGGAGAAACACATGAGGAGTATGGGCCGTAACACCACCACGCTGGCCCAATGCGGGTTGGTGGGTAGAAACAGTCACAAATGTGACCGGGACCAACTGCTTAACGTGCCTTCCGAAGCACGGAGGAGCTCGAGATCACAAAGTCTTGGTCACCCATCCACGGCCTGACAATGGCGAAGGTAGCTTTGTTTTCGATCGAAGCCAAAGTGCACTGACTACTACGCCACCGAGCTCCTCCTGTTTCCTCCTGTGCTGTGTGCTCCTGTTTATATTTATTCAGGATATTTATATGTATTTATCTATTAAATATATTTGTTCGTCACCTTGTATCCGTAACACAAGCAGCATTTAGTTGCTTAAAATGGGACTAGTTGATAGGTGTGAATGTCTGAGGATATTTTTTATTGATTTATAGAAACATCTATTGTTTGCGAACACCGGTGATCGCGGTGCCCGCCAAGGGGATGTGTATTATTATTTTTTTCAAAAGTGGTATGTAATGGTGCTTAACACACGTAGTAATACTTACGTCGTTACTTTAAATCAAATGAATTTTATTTGTCAAAATATTTGAGCTTCCATTGTAAAATCTAAATACAAATACAACCTTTAGATTACAATTATAATTGATTTAAAGTTGCCCACTTCAGTCGAAGGTTAACCAAATTAAACTAATCATTTAATAATTCTATGAACTGAATTTATGTATGTTTGAAGCTTCGCCCGCGGGCTTGCGTTATTGATGGTTATTTTGTACCTGAGTCTTTTACACAACAATGGTTTAAATATAAATTAGCAACTAATGCTGCTTGTGTTAAAGATGAGAATAGAAGAGAAGAAGATGACGGATGAACAACGGATGACGGACATATGACTGATAAATATTTTGATTATTTTTTGAATGTTTATTTTAGAATATTATTCAATCCACACTAATATTATAAATGCGAAAGTAACTCTGTCTGTCTGTCTGTCTCGGTTTCACGTTAAAACTACTGAACCAATTTAACTGAAATTTGGATAGTTTAGAGATTAGAGATAGTTTACTCTAGAAACTGAGAAAAGACATAGGCTTCCTTTTATCCCGATATTCCTATGGGAACAAGTGCCATGCGGGTGTGTGTTTAAAAATTTAAATAACGCCTCCTAGAAAAATGAAGGCAAATTAACGCCACTATGAACTTTTCTTCTAATAATAGAGTAGGAGTAAATTTTCAATTCCAACAATTGAGGCTACTGTTCTAATTTGAAAAAAATATTTCAGTGTTGAATAGCTAATTTATCGAGGAAGGCAATATACCATCACACTATCGCAAAGTAACTATTCTACGCGGGTAAAAGCTAGTACATATAATATATAAACATTTAAGACTGGAGAAAATGTCTGTATTTTTCACACAAACATTTGCCCTTACCGCGGATCGAACCCAGACCTGGCGACGCCTTGAGATCGGTGTGCACATCTCGACCAGGGAGGTCGTCGTCGTATGAGGTGTATGTTAAAAAACAAACAGATCACAATTATGACGGATCTGACTCTTTAAAAGAATAAATACTTTACTACCTATGTATACTTACTGCATAAATAATTAATTATATATTATATTAATTAGTGCCAAAATTAAGGTCTAATCAAAGTAAGTACAGGTGTAATGTAGCGAAGCGGCTCTCAGTGATCTGTAAGTGTAATGGTAAAAAATTAAAAAAAAAAAAATTGATATAAAGGACTGCAGATTGCAATTAAGGTAATGTAATTAAGAAACACAGATATAACGCGTATACTGGATGAGTTCTAGCTTTTGCGTTGCCAATGAAAGGTGAGAGAAAAAATCTTGATACTTGAACCATAGTAATAATTTCACACAAAATATTATCATCATGCCTCAATCCCAAAGGGGTAGGTAGAGGTAGAGGGGTAGGCACCACATTTCGCCTGATACGTGATGATATGGCCCCATGTAAATGGGGACGAGCCTGCTGCCATGCACCGGGCACAATGTGAGGCAAGCGATATTCACAATAAACACTACTTAAGTTTTATGCAAATTCTGTGGTGGTGGCGGCGGGCATCGAACCAGGTACTCGGCTACTGCTATTGCGAACAATTTAACATAGTTCAAAAGTTGCGTTGTGAGAAGATTGATGGGATTTCTCAACACACACTAGTCTACGATGCGAAACGTGTAGCCTCAGTACTACTAGTGAAAGTTTTCATTGTAAAAATAGTTCTCACTTTGAGTGCGTTATTGTTATGAGAACTAGTTTCCGCTAAGGGCGCTTTTCACGTTTCCCAAGCAATATTTCATTCTTGACAAACTCAAACTCAAACTCAAAGTCATTTAATCAAATTGGTATCATCAAATACACTTTTACAAGTCAAAACAAAATAAATTACAATTATCCTAAAATTGACAATACCACTACTTTTTTTCGGCCTGTTCACTGCCGGGAGGCCTTGTCTAGAGAAGATACAGCAAGAAACTCTGGAAGGGTTCCATTCTCCCTTTACATCAATATATTCTACAACCTAATATAATTTACGTGTATTATATAAAACCCTTTGTACATTTAGTATGTAGAATAGATTTTAACTGTACATGAATGTTGCATGATATGCATAAGGGAAAAGTACAGGACACATTCATTATTTTAAGGTTTGCAAAATCATAGCCCATTTCGCGTGAGAATTTTTTGCAATGAAAATAATTTTCACTGTAAAAACCGCACCGGCGCTGCTGCTGGCCAACGATTCTATCCTTACCTCTGATCTATCTGTTAATACGTAAGTGATAAATATTACAACTATTAGTATTATTTCATATCCGCCGCATTAATGATACAATATATTGAACATTTTGAGCTCGGTAGCGTAGTGGTCAGTGCGCTTTGTCTTCGGTCGAAAACAAAGCTACCTTCGCCATGGTCAGGCCATGGATGGGTGACCAAGACTTTATGATCTAGAGCTCCTCCGTGCTTCGGAAGGCACGTTAAGCCGTTGGTCCCGGTCGCATTTGTGACCGTCTCTACCCAATAACCCGCATTGGGCCAGCGTGGTGGTGTTCCGTTACTCCTCATGTGTTTCTCCATGAGGAAGGCCTGTCCCAGTAGTGGGACGTATATAGGCTGATGACGATGACGATGATATTGCACATTTTCCATTCCGACTGGTTGTTTAATAATTGCATCTAATTATGCTCTCATACAAATAAAATTGATTCAACTAGACACTTAAGGAACTCTACATTATATTCTCTCTATTTTATACATATTATAATAATAATAATAATAATATAGCCTTTATTCATTTCCACACCTACATTTATACAATAGTAAAAAAAAAAAAAAAAAAAAAAAAAAAAAAAAAAAAAAAAACTTTGTGTTAGTTAGGTTAGTAGTTCCATTTATATTGTATCTATTTAACATTAAATTAAAAAAAATAGATTTAGTTAGTATTATTAGTCTGTTGTTTTTTGTTTTATTTTCCTAGGTATGGATCCCTTTCTTGGGTATAGGCCTCCTCCAACAATTTCCAATTCTTTCTGTCATGTCCTTTTTGAAGCCATTCCTTTCCCGCCACTTGAACAATGTCGTCATTCCAACGTTTCTGAGGTCTACCAACTCTTCTTTTTCCTTGTGGACCCAGCCATTTAGTAACTTTAAGTGTCCATCTATTGTCTTTTAGGCGAGAAACATGGCCTGCCCATTGCCATTTCAGTTTCAAAGCGTGCTTCAAGGCGTCTGCAACTCTGGTTCTCTCTCTGATGATATTATGATTGATTTTCTTGATCTTTTTCAATTTAAGCATACTGCGCTCCATTGCCCTTTGACATGACCTTACCTTAAACTTGGTTTTGTTGTCAAATATCCATGTTTGGCATGCATACGTGAGGCATGGCAGTAGGCAAGTGTCCATTACGATCTTTTTGTATTCTGAGCTATAATTCCCTTTCATTATCTCTTTTTGTGCCCAATACCTGTTCCAAGTTGTGTTTATTCTTCTCTGTAATTCGTTTTCATTGTTTCTGGTATCAAATGACACTTGCTTCCCTAGGTAAATATACTTTTCTACATATTCTAGCGTGTTATCATCTACTTTTATAGGTTTGTGAAAGCTATTCGTCATGACTTTTGTTTTATTTGGGTTCATATTCAGGCCCACTTTTTTACTTTCAGTGTCTAAGATATGTAGCATTTTTTCAAGGGCTGGTGCAGTTTCACTGAAAATAGCTATGTCGTCTGCAAACCTTAGATGTGATAAGCGCTGGTTTTTTATCTGTATACCTCTAGTTCCCCAATTTATATTTTGAAAGACACCTTCTAAGACCGCTATGAATAGCTTGGGGGAAAGAGGGTCGCCTTGTCTGACTCCTTGTCTAATGGGAAACTCTGCACCTGTCGTTTCTAGCTTTATTCTGCTTGTGCTTTTTGAATATAAGTCTTTAATGATTTGTATGTACCTTTCGTCCACCCCGCTTTCTTCCAATGCCTGCCAGATAGACGTATGTGTTATGCTGTCAAATGCTTTAGAATAATCTATAAAAGCTATATATAGTGGCTTGTTAAATTCCGTGTATTTTTCTATGAGTTGTTCTATAACATGGATGTGGTCAATAGTTGAAAAACCTGTGCGGAATCCTGCCTGTTCAATTGGTTGATTGCTATCAATCTGTGTTGTTATTCGGCTTAGTATTATAGACGAGAATAGCTTATACATAGTAGGTATCAGGCTTATTGGTCTGTAGTTGCCAATATCTAATGGGTTGCCTTTTTTATACAATAACACAATGTTTGAGCTACACCACTGTTTAGGTACACAGCCCTGCTCCAACACCTTGTTAAATAGTTTTGTTAATATACAATTTAATATTGGTGCTCCAATTTTTAAGGCCTCATTAGATATGTGGTCAGGCCCTGGGCATTTGTCAGGTTTTAATTTACTAATATATTTCTGGACTTCCTGTTCATTAATGGGTTGTAGCATGACCTCTAAAAACTTGTTGGTTGGACTAACCACTTCATCCGTTGTATCATTCTGATAGTTATATAGGTTTCTATAATATTCTGTGGCACTGTCTATGATTTCTTTTCTTGTTCTCATTTCTCTGCATCCATTGTCTAGTTTTGTAATCCAGTTCTTATATGTGTTTAACTCCCTGAGTCCCCTCTTCGTACTTCGAAATTTTTTTAGGTTCTTTTCTAATGTATTTTTTACATGGTTTTTATAATCCTTTTTAATGGCTTTATTTGTTACTTTAAATATGTTTTTGAGTTTTATTCTATCTTCCTTGTCTTTGTTCTTTTTAGTTATTAGTTTCGACCGTTCTTCTATAAGTTTTTGTGTTGAATAGCTGAGTATTTTATTTGTTTTACGATCTTTTTCTATTTTTAAGCTTTGTTTGATTATTGTTTCTAGTAGGTCATAGTAAGATTGAACATTGTTCCTATTGTTTAGGTCTGCAAAGTGGGTATTAATATTATCTCTTAAGTTCTTCAGGTATTCAGATTTTTCAGTATCGTTTTCAGGTGGTCTTGGTAGTTTTTTGAATGTTTTTCTTGATAGTGGTGGTGATATCAGTGTTAGAGAAGCTCTGACTAATCGATGGTCTGATGGAAACTTGATTTTGTTTATGACCTCTATGTTTCTTATGTATTTTGGGTGATTACTCATTATAAAATCAATTTCATTCTTCGTTCGTCCATCGGGAGAAATCCAGGTCCATCTACGGCTAAGTTTTTTCTTAAAGTAGGTATTCATTATACAGAGTTTGTGTTCAAAAGCATATTGGATTAGTCTTTCACCTCTCTGGTTGCGTTTTCCATAGCCGTATTTACCTAGTATAAGTTTCTCTTTTTGTTTAGGTTGACCTATTTTTGCATTAAAATCTCCTAGTATCAATATGTTTTTGTCAGATGATTCATGAGCTAATCCAAGGTCTTCATAAAATTTATCAATTTCAACCTCATCAGCTTCTACAGTCGGTGCATAGACTTGGATAAGTGAAATACAAAGTTCTCCAAATTTCATACGCAGTAGGGCTACTCGTTCTGATATACCAGAGAACTCAATTATGTTGGCTTTGTACTTCCGACTTATTAGGAACCCAACTC
Organism: Parapoynx stratiotata; assembly: GCA_910589355.1. Lineage (NCBI taxonomy): Eukaryota > Metazoa > Arthropoda > Insecta > Lepidoptera > Crambidae > Parapoynx > Parapoynx stratiotata. Next base: position 12,602,507 of record OU342481.1, read on the forward strand.
CGTACAGACCAGCTGTTTCTCCGTTGTAACACAGAATGTGTTCAGTATGTTCTTCTATATTATTTCCCATTTTTCTGACTTCTGCTAGTCCTAATATATCAATTTCAATATTTTTCAGTGAATGTACAAGTTCGATAAATTTTTCTGTTGTTGCTAAGGTTCTCACATTATATGTACCAATTTTTAAAATGCTTGTTGTATTTTTAGTAAGTGCTTTTCTGTTAATTCTTGGAGGGTATTGGTCTAATTCCCCACGGGGACCAGCCGGATTGGGGAATGTTTTTATATGTTTTTTCTTTATGTTTGTTTGTTCTTTGTTTATTTTGTTTATCCGGCTGCCGATTACCTATGCTTGTTTGGAAGTAGAAGTGAGAATGGTGAGAGAGCTGCTTCTTTCTCGCATCATGTCGAAGGCGTTTGATCTGTTTGTTTTTACTGTTTTAGTTGGTTGAGGATTTCTGTTTTGAACATTACTTTGGGGTGAGCTTGAAGCAGAGCGTTCCCGTTTGCGTTTCTCCTTAGTCTGTATGTTATCTCCTATAATCAGTTTATCATACTTCAGTACTGCATATTTCCCCTTCTTCCTTTCTTCAATCAGTTGTTGTTGGAGTTCTTTCCTTTTTATTATGACGTTTTTAGGGTAATCTTCTGATAAATAAATTCCAGTAAATTTAGTCTTATTCTTCATTATTTGTTCTTTTTTCCAAGCATTTATAAAGGATATAAGGACAGGTCTTGGTTTTTCGCCTTCTGTCCCCTTTTTTCCTAGGCGATAGATATTGTTAATATCATTTTGGCTAATATTTATGTTGTTTTTTATTATTCCAGTAAACATATCCATCAAATTTTGTTTTGAAAGTTCACCCTCTTTCATTCCAAAGGCTATAATATTATTGTTGCGATTTACGCGTTCTAAATTTTTCACTTTTTCACGTAGGGTCTTATTTTCGGATTTCAAATCCGTTATTTCTTTGATTAGTGGGTTCAGTTTTTCATCCATTTTTAGCATAATTTGATTCGTTTGTTTTTGCATCTCCATTTTCATATCATCAAAAAGTTTCATAAGTTGTTTGTCCATCTTTTGCGTAAAACGGAACGTACTTCGTAGTTGGTAGTTTTAAAAATTTTTTTCAATGGCAACACTTTCGGCATACAATGTCAATTGTGTCAGTTGGCACCATTGATTGTCGTAAAATGTCGGCTCAAATAACCCTAATTACTTGGAGATGACACAAGATTTTGTTGTATAGTTCTTCACTTCACACAATGATTGATTGTTTATAATGTCACTATCACTTTTGTACTGGTTTGTACACTAAGAATATGTTTTTCAGTTTTTTACTTTAATTTGCAATTGAGATTTCGTGTGGAGCGTCTTTAATTGCGTGTGCGCACTTTGACAACAACATTTTATACATTTTATACATATTATAAACCTTTATTTTTTAATAATTATTGCATGTATTATGCGCATACTAATAACAGTGATACAATTAGATACCTATATAGAAGCCATTATCAATTTTTAGTAAATAATTTGTAATGTTTTGACTTGTCATAAGTGTATTTGATGATACCAAAATAATTTAATGACTTGAATTTGAAGCTTTTATTTTATACATGTCTTACCTACACACTGGAACTTGCTCCTTACATCGCCATTGGGACTTTACTAACAACAACAACAACATCTTATGAGGTAAATGTGGGTAATGTTAACTTCTTCGAGGATAGAGGCATGAAGATATGTATGTTGTTTTATTTTATTAAAGTGTATTTTTATTCACGTAATGACATAAAATTTTTCCTGAGTCTTATCTAGCAAGGTCATTTCTGATTTCAGTATATCTTTGTAAGTCTTTAAATTTATTGAAGGAAACCAAAAAAGGAAATGAACGGCCCATCACACAGGACCAATCGAGCGATTATAGGTCTTATTATTATCATGCATAGAATATTTTTTTGTATTCTGTTATTGAAAGTATTTTATTTTTTAGTAAATACTCATATATGCGGTTTTCGACTTTCGAGTCCATTGCAATACGTCGACTCCATAATATTTGATACAAATTTTTATGTAATTGTATTGTAATGTAAAAGCTCTACTTCGTAAGTTATTTGGCAATTCAATATTGAAAATGGTACAACTTTCACTGTAGTCGATTTCGGATGGATAAGCAAAAACTTAATAATTTACTTGTAAGTTATTGATGTTACAGTTGTTGTAACACTTGAGTCCATTGCAATACGAAGAGCTGAGTAGAAGGTACTTTCCATGGTACGTGCGAAAATTGTTAACCTCTTGGCGGGCACCACGAGCACCGGTGTTCGTAAACAATAGATGTTTCTATTGTGTCTAGTTTCGTTCCCGTTGAATATGATAATGATAGTTTATTAATAAAATTCACTCCCTTCATTCAAACTAGCCATTAAAAATCAATTTATAACTTGTCAGATGTAACATGGAAAACAAAATTCCCATGTCAGTATTACGATTAAGCTTTAAAGAATTTCCTTTTAAATGCTGCTTAAAATATGTAAATACGTGTGTATCCATTTAATCACTTATCAACCGCTGATCGAAAGTAGACGCAATCAATCCACAATACCTGTTTCAAGCGAGCTTACCTAATGTATAATTACTTTTTCATGTCCCAATGTTAGCGACTTAAAAGTGTTACTTTAATAAAAATGGCCTGTAATCTGATTAGAATTACCGTCGGTGCCACCTCACTACCGAATATGGATCAAAGGCGCCGCGCGTGGCTGCGCTTTGACGGCTTTATCGAAGTAGTGATAGGAAGTATTCGGGATTTTATCGATAACACACGAAAAAGATCATCATTATCTTGCAGCAATAATAAGAGGCTTGTGTCAAGCAGCGGAAGTCTCCAAATTCCGCTTCTTGAGATAGGCCTCTTCAAGGATTTCCGATTCTCTACAATGACCGATCCCATTACACCCGCATCCAGCTCCATAGACTTCTTGCGACCTTTACGACATCCACGAGTTGGACCGACGATCAGGAATTTTCACAATTCTATGAGCTACGTTGTTTACTTTAGTTTTCCTGCACATCTCCAAACCTCAGGATTGCGTGACTTGAGTGGCAAGGGTCAGAGCATACTGTTCGCAAAACTTGAGGCAAGGTGGTCGAGGGGCCGCCAAGTACTGGAAGACATCGTTGTCGGACCCCCATGAGGTGGGCTGATTACTGGTGGTGCTGGTCATTGAAAGCCGCCGCGTACGAGGAGAGCATGAAGGAGGTTATGGAGATCCATGGGGGATGATGATTAAGTATTTAATTTCATGTCTGCAGAATTATACCGTCTATAAAAAATAAACATAGCATGCAACCCTCACTATCAATCTCGTTCTAATTCCATTGCATACTAATTTAATTTGTCAAGCACACCGCCCGTGACAGAGATAAACAACTCGACAGCAACTCGACACAATGCATCGGTCACTCGCCATAATTAATAGAGGCGACTTGTAATCGTGGACTCGTGGGTGTAACAAGCGTGCGACACAGGAATCTGATACGATACGTGGGCTCACACTTATCTGTCGCGATAACTTTAGATAAATTTCACCTTTATTTTATTAACGATATGTGTGATTTGACCTTTTTATTCCAAAAGACTACTATTAAACCTCTCTTTTGATTTTTATATCTATGGAATCCAATCTTTTTGAAAACTGCAATTGTTTTACGTAAAAAAGAAAAATAAGTTTTTTGGCGGCATTTGACTATGGCGGACGTAATTTTTATTCAATGATTGTAATATTGTTTCGGAGTGGATATTGTTACGTAAAATGAGTGTAAAATCTGTGTGTAATAAGAATAAGTGTCTGTGATATTGTGCGATGTGGAGGATTATTGAATTGAGCCTCAAGTGGTGAGAAAACAGTTTTCATTGTGGTAATCCACCTCATCGAAGTAGCACCACAGTGTCTACCATCGACCATTTGGCGCCAAACTTCACAAATACTGAAGTCATAAAAATTCTGAGGACTTGGCTGTATGGGCTTAGTTCCCTTTGCCTTCCCAATATGGGAGAGTTTTACCAAAAAAGAAGATAAATTATGTGTACATTCCTTCTCCTTCAACCTTCATAACTTATAACATAATAAAATTGAAAGAAATCAATTTGCGAATTCTTTTGAACCTATTCTAATACATAGATCATTGGTTATAAAGTTTATTGCAAGTATCAAGGTTCGCTGATGATACTATCAACACGTGAAGGACGGTCACGAGGTACACTCGGCAATAATATATTGAGTAAATTTTACATATTCAAATTATTATTTCAACTTTAAATCAGCACTAAGTTGTATCAGCACTCTCAACTTACTCTCTATATCTATCTCTCTCATTCTCTAGTTATTATTTTGTGCACGGGTGTTGCTCTTTTTCATTATGTGATCCCAGACACCTGTGAACGGTTCACAGGAAGAGATCTCTGTTAGAAATAAGTCCTCCCTCGAATAATTATATTATTGACTGTATTTCTGCTTTGTGTCGTAAAAGGCGACTAATGGACTTAGAACTGCAAAACCATCCAATAGCTTATAGCGGCGACGGGCTCACCACCCGTTACGCTGAGCACATGTGCAGTCACTGCTTGTTGAAGCGTGGACTATGCCAATGGACTGCTTTTGCGGTGGTTTTGCCTAGTCTCTGACTAAAACTTATGGGATAAAAGTCGGGATTGTACGTATCTAATATTAATTATACATCATCATCATATTATATATTTATGTATATATTATGTATAATTATTTATGTAATTTTATATTGCATATGTATGTTTGTTATACAATATAATTTATTATTAAATTTATGTATGTGTTAATGTTAATTAAGCCACCACCAGATCTCTGCTTTGCCTGATGGTTGACTGTTAGAGAGCGACATTAGTCGTTAAGTCCGCCATGTGTACATTTGCTGTAATGCACAAAAGCTTAAATAAATAAATAAATCATCATTATTGATTCATAGTCATTATCAGCAATGCCCACTGCTGGACAAAGGCCTTCTCCAAGGATCTCTATAGGGATCCGTCCTTCGCCGCCCGCATCGCGCCCTCCTTCAAAACACCAAAACTTGTATGTGCAATGTTTACCAGTGTGAGTGTACCAGGGCCGTTATAAACGCATCTCAACCGCTCACGACTCACCTATCACGAAGCGGGTCGCGAACGACACCTGTCCGCTCCCTGACACTTGACATACCACTCTACCAACACTGACGTCACTAAGAGAGGACCGTGGACCTCCGTGGTCGAGTGGTCTGTACGCCGGTCTCAAAGCGTCGCCTTCTCGAGAAATTCTGGGTTCTATCTCCGGTAAGGCAAATGTTTGTGTGATGAATACAGGCATTTGTTCTCCAGTCTTGGATGTTGAAATATGTATTGTGTATATATTATGACTATTTGTCAAATTTTATGCGCCATGAATCTGCGTCCGTTTGCAATTCACGGACCGTGGGAAGAGCCTCGTGCGCGTGGGTCTCTTTCCGGAGTCGTCGGCCGTGCGCGTGCGCCATGAGATTTATACTGTTATATTTATTAGATTGTAAGCATTTACTGAAGGATCATTAGTCCATGATCAAGTTAGTTTTGTTGTATTAATTAAGTGTTTGATTTTATAATAATGTTCCTCTTAGAAATTGCTGTGCCTAACAAGGTCCTTATTACACATACATACATACAATTTCGCCTGTAATCCCCGAAGGGGTCGGCAGAGTCCAAGGAGCACTATGTTCCTTAAGACCACATTTGGCCATACAAAAATTGGGTTTGGTCAGATGAAAAATCGTAAAAGAGTAGTAACAAGTGGCTAGCTCATTGCCTACACAATCACAGACCCAGTACCCAATACGCCCTTAGTCGCCTTTTACGACACGCTAGGAAAAAAGCAGTTGGCACATTCTTTTTGCGTCTCGGACCAACACGGAGTCCTTTTTGATATAAAAAAATATTGTCCTTATATAAAAAAAAATATTGTCGGCTTTAATTTACATAAGGAATGCAATAAACGATTTGATTTAAGTTGATCTGCGTCCTTCTGTAATATCACGGACCGTGGGAAGCCAGCTTAAGAATTCAGCAACAAAGTTTACTCAAAAACTGGCATTTCCAATCTGGAAAAGTTACGATCTTGGGGAATAAAATGTTCTAACTGTCAAAAGAAATATATCAATAATACTTCAGTGGAACGCAGTGCCCGCAGGCGTTAAGATTTCTGATAGGCTGTCATTACATAGGGTTGACCATATTGCCGATTATTTCACAACTAGCTGTTGCCCACGACTTCGTCCGCGGTTACTATGGTTTTTTAACTATCCCACGGGAACCCAAAGTCTCAGCCCGATCCGTTTAAAATTGACAAAGTTTCATACAAACTTGCATCCCCTATTTTATCCCCTTGGGGGTTGAATTAATCAAAATCATAACATCTAGCTGCATGCCAAATTTCAGCCCGATCCGTTCAGTAGTTTGGGCTGCGCGTTGATACATCACTATGTCAGTCAGTCCCTGAATAATGAAACCAGCCCTCGGTGCTCGGTGCCAACCAGGAGCTTGGTGGCTTTCGATCGAAAACAAGGCTACATTCGCCATGGTCAGGCCATGGATGGGTGACCGAAACTTTATGATCTGGAACTCCTCCGTGCTTCGGAAGCACGTTAAGCTGTTGGTCCCGGTCGCTATTGCGACCGTTTCTATCCACCGACCCGCATTGGGCCAGCGTGGTGGTGTTACGGCCCATACTCCTCATGTGTTTCTCCATGAGGAAGGCCTGGCCCAGCAGTGGGACGTATATAGGCTGAAGAGAAGAGAATGAAACCAGCCCATTACTTTTATAACTTTTCTTATTCCCAATAGTTAACCATGGAAATAGTTCATATTCCCGCTCTAGGTGGAATCGGCCCAACATGTCTTCCTTCTTTTCTTTCACCTCTCTACATTCACTTCTTTTATTTTAATATCATTCTTCACTCAACCAAAAATACTTCAGGCCATTCCTTTGGATCATTAAAGAAATAAATAATAAATATCTTCATTCACACCTATTAACTAGCCCCATTTTAAGCAACTAATAATGCAGCTTGTGTTAAGAAAACTAGATGACGGATAAATATATTTAATAGATAAATACATATAAATATGCAAATTTATATAAAACATAGATAAACATCCAATACTGGAGCACAAATGCCTGTATTCATCACAAACGTTTGGCCCCACCGGCTATCGAACCCAGAACATCTCGCGATAGCGACGCCTTGAGACCGGGGCGTACAGACCACTCAGAGATCGTCATTCCAAGTAAATTTTCTCTCCCAAACCAAAATTCCTAATGGAGAATCAAAGTTTGGGCCGGAACAACACCACGCTAGCCCAACGCGGGTTGTGGGTAGTTGCAATAGCGACCAGGACCAACGGCTTAACGTGCCTTCCGTAGATTTCGAGATCACTATGTTTTGGTCACCCATCCAAGGCCTGACCACGGCGAAGGTAGCTTTGTTTTCGATCGAAAGCCAAAGCAAAGGGACGAAGTAATAAATTTGGTTAGTAAAAATATAATTTTTATCTTTTTCTTTTGGTGGCCAACCCTATATGAAACACTATAAAATGTTATGATGATCTGTCGATCCCGATACAGCGCTTGAATGAACTCTCATCTGCAATTCCATGAAAGGAAATTAAATTAAACTTTATGGACTATAAATTTATATGAATGTAAAAAGTTATTGCTCAGCTTCATGTGAGAGAAAATGTACTCCGTGTGGCCTTATAATTATTTTATTTTTAGTTATTAGTTTCATAATTAAAAGTTGACATTATTATCAGTACATCGATAACAAAATATTTAAAATTATTTACTGTAGCGTAAGTAATTTTCATTTATTGTTACGTAGCTTCTCAGAATATTTTTTTTTATAAATATTAGGTCCTTACCTATGAAATTAGTGTTTTTTTCCTTTCTTAGTATTTTGTCTGTAACTATTAAGATTCAGAGTATTCCTAAAAAATAATTACCTCGTCTAAAAAAAAGACAATATTTTTGAGCTCTTTTGATTTGTTTTGAAAATTTGTAGTTACTCTTTTTAAGTGCCTCCCGAATACATCATTTTATTTGCATTCACTTAAAAACGATAAATAATTTTTATGAAGTGTGATATTACAAATATTACTGAAGCTTGTCTAATGATAGATGCCAAATATTATTATCTTTTAACTTGTCGTTGTGAAGAAAACTGAAAAAATTTTAGAATGGAAAATGCAGAATTCCCCAAAATCTCCATACAAAACACCAATTTCATAGGTAAGGACCTAATATATTAGGGGTTCGTAAGTCGTAACGTAGTATAATAAAACATTTTGCGTTATTTTCGTTACATTAAATACATTTTATTTTTTACAGTCTTCGTGTGATACCTACATGCTTAGATATAACGTTTTATAATAATAATATTAATATCTAGACAAAAAGTATGGAATGAACTGAATAATTATTTTTTTCATAAATTATTGAATATAAAGAAGTAATTCACATAAATATTGGATATCAACCTTGAATATTACAATACAATTGTTAAAAGAATATTCTAACATAAGTTTATAAAATTTAAATATTTTACGTCAACTAAAAGTCAACTATTTACCTGTATTAATACAGGTCAGTGTTTTGGACTGCATCCTTTCAGCTTCTAGTCAAGTATTCGTTAGCGATGGTCTTCCAGTCGGTAGGGTCAACCTCGTCGCCAGTGGGCTGGTACTTCCTGATCTTCTTCAGCAGTTCCCAGCCCTTGGCCTTCTCTGTGGAGGTGACGTAGGTGTTATTGGGATCCTGCTCGAAGGTGTACGCGCCGAGCACCAGGCTCTGGACTAGGCGGGCTGAGATGAGTGTCTGGAAAGAAAGCAACCCATTGATATATAAAAAGGCAAGCTTACTTAAACTATATAATAATGAAATTTTCGTTTGTCTGTAAAACTGCTAGCACTGTGGGCTAGAATAAGAAAGAGAAGAGCAGGCCAAGCGCTGCTGTATGCGTGAAAGAAAGGGAAGCTGTGTCTAGCCTCCCTTTCTGGCCCTTGACTGATGTCGTAATGCGTTACGTAGCGAAGTGTTTACCTTCAAAAAAAAATATCGCTTTAAAAAGGTTATATCGTGCACAAAACAGAGGACAGAGACGAGAGATCTTGTTAAGTAAATCTAACGTCAAATTTGTCTCAATAGGTACAGTCAACTCCATAAAAATGTAACCACTTTGACAAAAAAGGAGAGTCATTTCTGTCAAAGTGGTTACATTTTTATGGAGAAGGAATAAAGGTTCGTCCTCGGCCTATATTCATCCCACTGCTGGGCCTTCGTCGTGGAGCAACACATGAGTAGTGCCCTCACACCTGTGGGTTAGTGGGTAGAAACGGTTGCAATATCGTCCGGTGTACGCAGCGAGCATCAGTCCCGTAGCATCAGCATCAGTTGGTGACTGCCGCCTTACCTTCAGGAGCATGTACTCGTGGTCCGGCAGCCGCCGCGACACGGTGTACCCGGCCAGCACCAGGCCCCCGGAGCGAGGGTCGCCGGTCAGCAGCATCACGTACGCCATCGTGATGGCCAGCTCGAACACGTAGTACGAGTACTGAATGTCACCGAAGTCCAGGATGCCGGTGATGCGGTAGTCTGTGTGGCTGGAAGAGAATGAATGGTTCTAAGTGTTGATACAGTTTTCGTAAGTACCATCGGCTCTCGAAGCAATGGTAGTTATGTACTTGGAGGGTTGCTCTAAACATTAAACTGGACTAAAGACCTCTCCCAAATATGGAAGGAATTGTCCATAATCACAACGCTGGGCAGACGGAACAGTCAGTGATGGTGTCACAAAAGAACCTGCTGCTTCTTCTCCGTCATATCTCTTAGTCGCCATTTACGACACCGGCGAGAAGAATAAGGGTGGTGACCACACAGCGAAGGTGCCTGTTCAACCTTATTTTAATAATTATGTGCTGAAAAACCCCTGCCATTAAACTAGGTATGTATTTTCCAACTTAATTGACTGTGTCATAATGTGTTTATTTTTTGTAAGAAGATAAAATATGTATGAAGAAAACGCTCTCAATATTTAATGACACCTTTCTCCATTCACCTTTATTGATTCGTTGTTCTTTTATTAAAAACAATTTTAAATTGTTGGAATCTACTAGTCATTAATTTAAGAAAATATATATTTTAACAATGACAGACTTTTTATATGCCAGGTTCTATAAATAAAACTTGTAATAACAAGATAATAAGTAGAAGTAAGACTTTCTTCAAATTATTATGAATTGTACGTTATAAATTAATAAAACATTTTATTGCAAATGTTATCAGTGAACATTTTTATCCACGTGGTAAAATCCATGACAACATGTGAGAGCAAAACCTCCTTGACGACCTCCGTGGTCGAGTGGTCTGTTCGACCCCCCGTGGGGGCAAATGTTTGGGTGATAAATTTTCAGGCATTTGTTCTCCAGTCTTAGATTTTTATATATATTCAGGATATTTATATGCATTTAGCTATTAAATATATTAATCCGTTATCTAGTGTCCGTAACACAAGCAGCAAAAGTTGCTTAAAATGGGGCTAGTTGATAGGAGTGAAAGTTTGAAGATATTTATTAAAAAAAACTTGTCGCATTTTGTCATATTTGTTAGTTTGACACTGATTGTCTCAAGGTGTTATGCCACCATGAGGTCGCATCATCTCACCTCAGGAGAATGCCGGTCAAAATCCTGGCGCACACCCGCACAACCGATGGTTTCACATGCCTATTTAAATAAACATAATTCTACTTTAAATATGGTATCAATAATTTTACGAATATTATTATTTAAAGGTCAGTGGCGATGCGGTTGTGCGTTAGGTACGTTGATTAGAGGGAAGCAACTTTAAGCGTGGTCGGCAGGAGGATAGGTGACCAAAATTTTTTCGATTCTCTCCCTCCATCTTCTGTGTTATGTCTTGGTTTTAGCTTCCATAACGTAATAGATAACATTCAGTATTTATTCGGTGTTTAACTATTACCCAAGGTCCAACATTTTTTGACGAGGAGGAATCCATTTACGGACCATACCTCCCGCTGGCTCCGTGTGGAACTCGCCAGAAACGCCAGCACTACCCACGAGAACTCCCCGATATACCCATTCGAACGCAAAGCCTATGCCGTCGATTTCTTCACAGCTTTTTTTTCTGAACCTATTTAAATTGTTTTATAATTCCATTCGTAATTGCAGAGAAAAACTACTCTTAATACTTATTACTAAATTATAACTACTTATAACTACATTTTTAATAGTAACAGTTATACAAAGTTGTAAACAAATATGGTAACAAAACACTTGATATATTTATCATATGTTTACTCTTTCAGATAAGACCCTAAATATGAGCGATGGCTGATAAGATAAAAGGGCAATCACTTGATTTCTCTCATAACAAGAGTAAATATAAACTATTTTTAGGTATTTTACCGAATACACCTCATTTTTTAAACCTAAACGTGACTTGAACACTACTTCTAGATAATGACTTTGTATATAAAATGCAATCGAAATTCCGATTTGCTTAATTTACATTATAATATTTATAGCGTTTGTTTGAAAAGCCGAATGGTGATATTTCTATAAAGCAGTTCAGCTCAGCAGATATACTATTCGCGGTAGTACACATATATTTATATAAAGATTTGGCAATAAAGTCTTGTAAAGAAAATAGTTGAATTTCTACTTTAGTACGGTGTGCTTCAAGGCAGTTGTTTGGGCCCATTATACTAATCCTTGTTTATATCAATGATCTGTAAAAAAATTTAAAGTTTTTCAGTGGTTCTTATCACGTACATACCTATTATATAATATTTTCCATTGATTTTGCTACGAATACGAGAAGCATATAACTTAAACGACTATTAACTACTCGAACATAAGTAACTTAAAAATTATCTTCGAAATTATGCACTTTGTACAGATAATGGCAAAAATATGAACACAGATTATGATAGAACATCGTAAATGTTATTTTGCTCGTTGAATAACATTATCAATTTGTTATTTTTATGCCTGAAAAGCTACATTACAGAAGCCTGCAACAAAACAATACAAATAATAAATGGATTTGATATGAACCATTTATCATTACTGCATTTTTGAGCATATGTGCTGGATCTTTTTCCCCTTCGGTAGCGGAGTTTTAGTGGACTGTATTTTCTGCGGTTTAAAAAATCTAGAGCAGGCGCTTGCAATAACGCAACCTATGTGTAGGAGTTTATAAGAGCTGCAAAGGACAGAAAAGAAGAAGTCACAGCTCTCTAAGGATAGGAAGCAAAATGCACACTTTCTTGCTTTTCTGACGGCAGCTCCTGCGGACGCGCTAGCAGCTCAGGCTCGCTTGGCTGATGATGAGGCGGTGTAAGAACGGCGGTGACGAGCGAGCTTGCACCACGATTTAAGCTTCGACCGTTATAACTGCCCTCGGTGCAGTCGTAGGTGTAATTGAGAAATCACGGCGGTAACCGACGGGCAACGGGCAGCGGAGCTAGCAATTAACAGCGGGTAACTTCAGCGGATGACGAACAGCGGATGACTGGCGGGGCGCGCCTCTTGCGCGCGCTGTTAAGCTCTTCACACTGAAGACTTCGCATTGCGGACTTCGCATTGCGGGTAGGGAAAGAAACATTGGGGAGGAAGGCCTAAGTTATTTTGCAAGTACCTGCCTTCAACTAATTAACTGGCAAATACAACCCACCAATATGAATTTTACGCATAGGATATTTTGAATCCACAATGTTCATAGATGATTTTAATGCAACACACTTCAATAAAATAAATTGTGTCAAGAGGCTAGTTGCAGTTTCAATACTTATTACATCCGGACAGAACCCGTATGTTGGCAAACATGGGGGAATCAATAGGTTCAGATGAATTGAAGTACACTTAAGGTTCCGTAATGACGACTATAGAGACCAAGTGGATTGTACATACATCTGTTCCAAGGTATCGCCTATATCTGTTGTGTCCCGTTAACGGCAAGTGTTTGTGTGAGGCCCGGTCCTAATTAACCATATTTTCTATTTATCTTAGTGTTAATTTTTATTGTATCTTCATCTTTTGTTCAGGCATTTATTCTCTAGTCTTGGATGTTTATACATATATTTATTTGTTTATTTATTTAATGTACATAATGTACATGTACACAAGCTGCATTGGTTGCTTAAAATTGGGCTAGGCTAAATATTTATTTATTTATATCTCCTACATGGATAATTTAGGCTTTTAGCGAAAAAGAAGCAAATGCTGCCTTACAAAGATATGTCCTGAGAAAATCTTACCTGAGGCCAGTCTTTGGTGTGACAAGGACGTTCATTTCGTTCACATCTCCGTGTATTACACCCTTCTCCAACTCTTCGAGGCGGGGCACCACCGCGTATTTGTATTCTTCTATCACCTACGAATTAATATTATTGTTGTGATTAAAATTTACTGTGTATACAGCAACAGCTGTATATTTGTGTTCAGTATATTTTAATGTATTCCAGTTTTTATTTGCATTAAAAACAATATTATTCTCTTCACTGATGTCATGTTTACAAATATTTAATTTTTTCAGATTTTGAATTCTCAAATGAGAACGTTATTGCCTATCTTTGATAATTTAAATAGAAATAAAGAGAATATGAAATGAAGTAGTTATCATTTCATATTCTCTTTATTCAAAAAGGTATCACAGTATCATATTTTAAAAGATTTCTATATTCAGGATATTTAGGTATATGTATTTATCTATTAAATATATTTATCCGTCATCTAGTGTCCGTAACACAAGCAGCATTAGTCGCTTACAATGGCGCTGATTGATAGGTGTGAATGTTTGAAGATATTTATTTTATTTATTTTTTTTTTTAATTCTCCCCTGTAGGGATTATTTTATTTATTAATTTTTATTTCTCAAGTTTAAATTCGGATAAATCATGTTAGATACTAAAAAATCATTAACTCCTCTCACAATAATAAGCCTTAGTTTGTTTGTACCTACGAACGAGCTGTTTCCGAACGGCTGGACAAATTAAAACAAATCTACCTACATTTAAAATTATTGTAACTATTAAATTAAAATTTATTATTTCCTATTCGCTGTATAGCGTGAGGTCAAACTATGTATTTAAAGAATTAGTGCCTGTGCAAATATACTAGCACTAGCTATAGTGAAAATGTTGAAATTGCTGTTTTCCAGTCACTTACTAGAAAACAGCAATTAATGTATTCTTCAGAGAAGTGTTAAATCTTTGAGTGCTATTACATTGAAACATTTTTCATTTTTCAACCGATGTTTTGATTGTGAATACTTAATACTATTGAATTAGGTATTCAAAATCAAAACAGCCGAAATATTTCGACTTAATGTAGAGCGATATTAGATATTAGAGACGAGATATTAGTCTCGTCAAATGGATTTGTTCCTTATTTTCCTGATTCCTAATTGGTCACCCTCATACTTATTAATAAGAATTGCGATTTCATTTCACTGAACAATAACGAGCTAGGAAATTGAAGAATCACGAATGTGACGTGTCATATTCCACCAGTTAGGAAAGCGTCGAGTAAAGTATATGAATATGACCAATTAGAAATATGACGAATCAGGAACAAATAACGATAAACAAGACCTGGCTAGTGAGTGTGACGTGACATTAAAATCACTTAACAATTGAGAAGAAATAAAGAAAATAGAGTCTGGATCCCAGCGCCTGCTTTCTATTTTTCAATATCTTCTATGACATCAGTCGACCATTGCTTTGTCAGTCTCCACTTACCAGGATGGTACCTACAGCTTTATTTTCTATTCTATTATGAGATGCCGTACCTCCTCCACCAGGTCCAGCCGCTCCGGGTCCCGGATGACGTACTTGAACCGGTCCAGGTGCGGCACCCGGGTCAGCATCCACGTGTGCTCGCGCGCCACCAGCCCGGAGTGGTTGAAGTTCTGAAATTAATAGATAATATCTGCCTACCCCTTTGGAGTATATAGGTGTATCGTTCATAACATATCGCATGTAGATACATTTTCTACTAGTTTAAAAAAAAAAAATATCTAGAGATGCGCCGAATAGTGGTTTCGCCGAATAACTGAATACCGAATATCATTCGGTTTAAACCTTACAGAACCGGATATTCGGCCTTATTATTCGGTTACCAATTACTTTGCTTAGCTACGGAAACTACTTAGATACCATGTACATTTCGTGTCACTACAGGGGATTTTAAAATAAAAGTTGACTATACTAAACTACCAATAGCATATGAAATCATTATGTTGACATGAGTAACATAAATCTTACAGAAGAAGTTATGTCTTTTGTTCTATACCCGGTCATCTAACTAAGAAAATACAACCGATATATTCGGCACAAAAACCGATTAGTTCGGCCGAATACAAATAGTGGAAATTATTCCGAATACGACGAATACAAAACTATTCGTTTTGTATTCGGCGCATCTTTAAATTAATATCCTTTGAAAGCAAATTCAATATTTTTCCCTAAACTTTAACACATTGAACTAAGTAGAGCATCTCTATTGTCACAAAGTACAGAGGCAATAACCTGTGTGTCGGTGACAAATGACGTGTGACGGTGTCAGCTACAAGCACATAACAAAGGCCTAATAATTTGCATCGCCAAGGTCTCGCGTGTATGATCGGTTGAATAGAAAGACAATTTTGGTTTATTATAGAGTTAGTGTTGTTTAGGTTACGGAGATTGAATGGAGTCCAATATGATCCGTACTAATATTATGAATGCGAAAGTAACTCTGTCTGTCTCGCTTTCACGTCAAAGCTACTGAACCAATTTAACCGAAATTTGGTTCACAGGTAGTCTAGGGCCTGCGGGTGAATATTAAAGAATTTAAATAACGCCTCCCAGAAAAATGAAAGACTTTACGCCACTATGAACCTTGCTTCTAATAATAGAGTAGGAGTAAATTTTCAATTCCACCAATTGAGGTTATTGTTCCAATTTGAAAACATCTTTCAGTGTTGAATAGCCTATTTATTGAGGAAGGCTATAGGCTACATATTTTCACACTATCTCTACGTGGACGAAACCGCGGGCAAAACCTAGTATTTCTATAAATTTCTGAGTAAATGAGGATGTCGAATCTATTATTATATTCAGTGTATCATGGTTCTTAATAAAGTTTATTTCTTTCTTTCTTTCTATTACAAGCGGGGAATGAAGACTTTCCTGGTGACATGACCATTCTCTCTTCTTATATCGGCAGTTTTCCTTATAAAAAAAACTGTCCAAAAGCGAACATAATCTTAGTCCTCAGCCTATACAAGTCCCACTGCTGGGCACAGGTCTTCCTCATGGAGAAACACAATATGAGAGAAACACGGAGAAACACACCACCACTGGCCCAATGCGAGCTGGTCGGTAGGAACGGTGGAACAAGCGACGGGGACCAAAGGCCTGGATGTGCTCCAAGGCCTGACCATGGCGAAGATAACTTGAAAGCGAACATACCTGCAGCTTACTATCAAGGTTAGCCACAAACTCCCCCAGCTGGTAGAACAGGGACTCAGACAGCGGCACGTTCTTCAGCAGCTCGCCAGGGACGTACTCCAGCAGTCTGACGGCGTGCTGCTTGCCGCCGATCGTCTCTACGGAGTGCAGGTGGCCGTATACGTTACGGATTGGCTTGGGGCAGGTTACTGATTTTGTACCTAGGGAGAATAATAAATACATACAATCACGACTACTTTCCCCTAAAGGTCAGGCAAAGCACCACAAAAGCGTGAGAGATGGTGAGCTGTCGCCGCTATAAGCTATTGGATATTGTGCAGTTATAAGTCCATTAGTCGCCTTTTACGACACCCAAGGGAAGTGCTAAAATAATATATAATGGACTTAAACAATTTGAACGGTTTGCAAAATAGTCTAATTTTGGTTAGGTTAGCAAAAAAATACAATTATACAGTTAAAATAACTCATTCGTCAGCAACTTATGGGCAGCAAATATCTATTTCTAAATTGGCTAGCAAAATAACTAATTGGGCAGCAACTTAAATGTTTTTTCTGCTGCCAAATCGTATAATATATGTTTTTATGACACATTATATTATTTTTAAGGGACATAAAAAATATCCTTAACGTAGGTTAAGGATATCTATCAGATATCTATCAGAATCAATTTCCTAGGAATTGATCCTGGATCCTTCATTGATCCTTTTCCTACATTTTAAACATTTCCGGTAAAATATATATTGTTGCCCAAATAATTATTTTGCAGCTCAACTAATTATTTTGCTGCCCAATTAATTATATTGCTGACAAAATTTTCGTTTGCTGCCCAAATTATTTTAGGGCTGTCCTTTTTGTTGCTGACCAAATAATTAAATGGCTGCCCAATTAATTATTTCCCAAGAAATTCAATTTTTTGAGAATATCACTGGTATTGTTAAGTCAAACCAGGATATTTCACGGTTTGAGCATTTCATAATTACTTGTACAGTAAGCCACAGCTCGGGCGTAACGCTGTAAACAATAGACAAACCTTGGAATGTTAATTTTTGCGATGCACTCAAAGGCTGAACAAAAAATCGGAGAAAAAATACCCAAGATGAGATAAGATTTAAAAGATGAATGTAACAATTTGGTTTATCTAATACCAAAGTCAACAAAATGTACGCTATTTAAAAACAAACGTTTAAGAAATATGTTATACTTTAAGCGTTGCTAGATCTTTATACAGTACATAATTTATTCATATTCGTTTAGAATTGTATTTTAGTTGTTGTTCATTGTTTGTCTATTTATTGTGATTTGTACGTGTATCCGTTTTCTGTAAAAAAACATGAAATAATAAACATAAAAAATAATAAACATTAAATGCTAATTATGCTAATTATGTTAATTTTGGTACGTATGATCGTATGAATGGTATTAAAATGGCTCATTAATTAATGATATTCATAGTGGAATGGATGGAAGTATAACAGATGATTTGATTATAAAATTACAGTAGAGTTATTTGAGGAGCCCTTTGGTATATTGGTGGTGATACGGCCCATACACCTCATCTGTTTCTCCTTGAGGAAGGCCTGTGCCCAGCAGTGGGACGTATATAGGCTGAGAGCGGACGGGCGGAGTTTTTATTTTCTCTTTATTTTTTTAAGGACTTTTGTCTTTACAGATATGTCAGTCCAATACAGACTAAGTACGATAACACAACAATTGATGTAAACTATACTAGGCATCTATTGGGTCCTTACATATGAAATTGGTGTTTTTTTTCTCTTTTAGTATTTTGTCTGTAACTATTAAGATTCAGAGTATTCCTAAAAAATAATTACCTCGTCTTAAATAGACTATATTTTTGAGCTCTTTTGATTTGTTTCGATAATTTGTTGTAAGTTTAAATGTGTTAAAATTGGACACGGAGACAACTCTTTTTAAGTGCCTCCCGAATACATCATTTTATCTGCATTCACTTAAGAACGATAAATAATTTTTATGAAGTGTGATATTACACATATTACTAAAGCTTGTCTAATGATACATGCCAAATATTTGGATTTGTCGTTGTGAAGAAAACTGAAAAAATTTTAGTATGGAAAATGCAGAATTCCCCAAAATCACCATACAAAAGACCACTTTCATAGGTAAGGAACTAATATTAACAGCATCGTCGTATAAATTCGTGCGACATTTTGGCGTCTCCAGATGTTGGATGAGCAAAAACGCTGTGATAAATGCAAACGTCCATGTTGTCCTCAGCTATATACGTCCCACTGCTGGGCACAGGCCTTCCTCAAGGAGAAACAGATGAGGAGTATGGGCCGAAACACTACTACGCTGACCCATGGGGTTGCTAGAAGAAACGGTTACAATAGCGACCAGGACCAATGGTTCGACGTGCTATACGAAGCGCGGAGGAGTTCGAGATCACAAAGTTTCGGTCATCCATCCACGGCCAGACCGTGGCGAAGGTAACTTTGTTAACTACGCACCGAGCTCCATGTTGACCACAACTAAATATTCAAAGGTTATTTAGCTTATTATACCTAACATTATTTTTCGGGAAAAAGAGCGATAATTTATACTAATTGCTTACTCAAATAGTTCATAATCTCGTTCTGAGCTTCAACAACAGGTATATTCTTTGAATCCAAAGAGTTCATGATCTTCAACACGTAGCCATTCGGGCTGTGGTTGGTAATCAGAGGGTTCTTCACATTGGGATCTTCAACTATTTTGTAGTTCTTATCGTCATAGCCATTGAGTTCAGTTAGCTCTAGCACAGAAATGCCGTAGAGTCTTTCGGCGAGAAGCTTCACTCCTTCGTTGTCTATGATCGGTTTGATGACCGCTCCAGGCTCTAGTACTCCTATTTGATCCGCCATACTTTTAGGTTATCTGTTGAAAGAAATGAAAAATAAAAAGTTATTTTTCAGGTTCGTAAGCGGCAGCCGGTACATGGAAGCACAGCATAAAAGGTAAGTACATTCCTACGTAAAATTTTTTGAAAGACTGTTTTGAGAATTTTATTAAATAATATTTATTTTACTGATTAATGGGTTTTAAAATAATTAATGCGTGAAAAAATATAAAGGTTTAGTAAAAGAAAAAAAAAAAAAAGACAAACAAAATAGAAATTACCTCCTTGCGCGCCGCGCTACTAATTAAAAAACACCGAAAAAATTGCTCTAATAAGAAATAATACAGGTTTTCAATCTATTTTTAATTAATTTCATAGCGACCATCAGGATTAATATTATTCTCATTTCTATAAATACCTTTATTCTGTAGACAATAATGCAATAATTACATAAAAATAATAATAACTGGTGATAAAATCACATGCAGTCAGACTGATAAAAAAATCAAGTTGTTTATGCTTGTTTCAAGGACAAATGTATTTCCTTTACTTAAACTTTTCTTTGGTAATAATCAAATGTTTATTATGTGATAAAATTTAGTATACATATATATTTTTTCTGTTGTTTTGGTTCTTCCTTCGAAAATGGATTAAGTGAAGAAATAATATATAAGGGAAAGTCTGAAAGTTTCCCCGATTGCTGATAAACTTAGAGAAAAACGACTTTCCTGGTATGGACGTGTAACGAGGAGTGAGAGAGTCACCAGGAACGTTATGGATTTGAATGTGGATTGGCGTGTGGAGATGAAAGATGGATTGTGTAAATTATGATATGAAGAGGAAGGGAGTCAGTGTTGACTTGGCGAGAGAAAGGAGAGAGCGGAAGAATCACAAATAATAAAATTGGGAAAGACCCAGGACAAAGAAAATGGTTTATCCTCGTTTCATTTATCCTAAAAGGCATAATTTTTCAATGTTTTCCCCTATACATAGCATAACGTAAGTTTAATAATATATTAGGTCCTTACCTATGAAATTGGTGTTTTGTATGGAGATTTTGGGGAATTCTGCATTTTCCATACTATTTTTTTTTCAGTTTTCTTCACAACGACAAATCCAAAGATAATAATATTTGGCATCTATCATTAGACAAGCTTTAGTAATATGTGTAATATCACACTTCATAAAAATTATTTATCGTTTTTAAGTGAATGCAAATAAAGTGATGTATTCGGGAGGCACTTAAAAAGAGTTGTCTCCGTGTCCAATTTTAACACAATTAAACTTACAACAAATTATCAAAACAAATCAATAGAGCTCAAAAATAGAGTCTATTTTTAGGCGAGGTAATTATTTTTTAGGAATACTCTGAATCTTAAAAGTTACAGACAAAATACTAAGAGGGAGAAAAAACACCAATTTCATAGGTAAGGACCCAATATTATATTTACATTATTGTATTTTAGAGTTTTATTATTTACATTTCTTCACTTTGTGCACAAACACGCTTTAGCCTAGGTTGATTAGAAGAGATCGCTTTTGTTGCCTTAGTTGCCTCTGCCGACATTTGCTTATACTTTCTTCTTCTTGTGGGCATTAAGGAGTATGATAAATAAATACGCATCGAAGAACATAAACTATCTTCTTCTATACTTATGATAAATCTGTAGAAAGGTCAATTCTGTACATGAAATATATTTCCAAAAAAAATATCAGGGGGTGATTAGTTATCGATACTGATGCCAAAAATGCAATCAGTAAAATTTTTGTCTGTCTGTCTGTATGATCATTATAGAAACAAAAACTACTTGACGGATTTTAACGAAGGCAGTATACTTTTCATGACGCTACGATCAATAGGAGCAGAGCAGTGAAGGGGAATGTTCGGAAAACGGGAGAAGTTACTCCATTTTTTAAGCTACGTCGCGTGTGCAGCCTGAATGGTTACAGCTACATAGAAATCATGTATGACGGAAAATTATATGAAAAAAATCCCACAACAGCATATGTTTATCTTTTATGGTTGACTCACAATAACACGTGTAACTCCCAATAGCTTAGCAGTTCGGAGCTTTCTGATTATATTTGTCTACTCTTACGTTTATAACACTCTCACTCATCCCTTATTAAATTGAAGGGTTCTCATGGGATAGCTTAATAACCATAATTACCACGGATGACGTCGCTCGCAACAGCTAGAAACTAAGAAACACACACTAAGTGTTCCCAGATACACACAAAAAATATTACTCTTGTAGAGACATTAAAGTATTTGTATTGCGCCTCTTACTTTGTTCGCTTTAAGGCTATTAACGTACCAAAGTATTATTCCATCGTAATATGCGACCATGTCGTAGACGCGACGGTGGCGCCCTCACGGTAAACACCTCCTCACATGACTCCCGCGCATCACATTAAGTAAACAAAACATATTTTTTACGGTACGTTACATCCTTAGAACCGTACGAAAACTATCAGAAGTTAATTTTTATATAGTTTTGAACTGTATTTTTTAAACGTGAGAGTCGTAATTCGGCTTTCAATCTTTGAAAGTTTAAAGACTTTATAAAGAAAGTAGTTAAACAATGTAGAATATTTAGATTTTATGTAATTTTCGTTATTTGGTGCAAAACCAAACTAATTGTTATTATTTAGAAGACAATATTTTTTATCTTCTATTATAATAGAAGAAAAAAAATCTTAAAACTTGAAACACATAAATAATAATGCCTATCTGCATATTATTAACATTAAATATTGTAAGAAATTTATAAACTTCTCTTATTAATGGGAATAAAACTTTGGTTAAAAATTACGATACTAAAATTCTGAATTTAGTTACGAAATAAAAGTTTTAAGTAGGTACTTACAGTAAAACTTAGACTTAAAGAATATATACTTTGACCAACGAAAATTAAAAAAATGAATTTTTATTTTGAGATGCACTAGCCGTCCAAGAAAAGTCTATTTTTATGCCGTATCAGTTATAAATGACAGTAAAGGTAGTAAAAAAATAAAATTATATCTCACAGTGGTCGCACACGCAGCCCGCACCGCAAGAGACTACTGATTACTAGGGCAAACAGTTTACTGAGCGCCGGCGCAGATGTGAGTTTGTCAGCTGATACAGATTGCTATGACTGATTGTTAGCTTGCGTAGGTTATGTTGCGGGTTTGTCTTGATGATAGTGGTGTAACACCATAGTCTTGATGATCAGTATACCACTGAAGTACCACATCAGCAAGTACTTCACCAGCAAGTAATAAGGTAATAAGCTTGGCCTGATTCTAATTATGGTGCCCAAATTATGTAGGTTATGCCAGCCTAGCCATACCTCTGCCAAGCCCATTCGGGATGGAAGCATGGTTCTTTCGTTCTTTGGACTCCTCATAATACTTGCGATAGAGAGGGATAACGAGACTACATCTCTACGCACCGCCAAGTGGTCTAGCCTGGGTCAAGCCGATTAGAAATAATCTGGCAGTCGACGTTTCTGAATGTCATAATATTATCATCACTCTCCAAATTACCCATAACATAACATATAATATCGCCTTTTTTCCCCGAAGGGGTAGGCAGAGGTGTTACTACCTACATTTCGCCAGATATGTTAAGTTCCCATGTAACAGATGGCGAGCCTATTGCCATGCACCGGGCACAATGTAAGTTTTATTCAAACTCAGTGGTACAGGCGGTGTGATCGAACCTGCGATTCCCGCGGCCTCTCGAACGAGTAGTGTTTATTAAAATGTTACTGATCATTGCTATACATATATTTACTTAGTTACATATTATGTTATGAGGGTCATTAGAAGTAATTAGATAATAGCTTACCCTCGAGTTGAGTAATGTTTTGTATAAAACACCATATTACTGGTACGTCATAAATATTCTGATTATATACAATACATATATAAACATCTAAGACACGGAGAAGATAAGGAGAACAAGCTCCAGTATTCACCACTTAAACATATGCCCCCACCGGGGATCGAACTCACAACCTCTCGAAATGGTGACGCCTTGAGACCGACGTACAGACGACTCGACCACGGCCAATGGTTATTTGGTTATTTGTATCGAATTTCTCACATAATATTTAAATAAAGTTCTTCTAAAAATTAACTAAAGTACAGCCATTTTTAATATCTCAGCTCCGAAGTTAACTCTGATTATTTATTAAAAACTTCAATGTCCATTACAAAAAGGGACAAATGGTGGACCTAACGACTAATATCATGTATATAACCCAGCCTAATTTAGTATGATATAACCCAGCCTAATTTGGTATTTAAAAGGTCAAATAACAATTTTATTTTACCTATATATATTAAGTCCAAAAATTTACCTATCTGCGTCAATTAAAAGTTCAATATTATTTGCATTTAAAACTACGGGATTGCACATAAGTTTAGGTGATTCACCCACATATACCTACTTAAACCTTTGTGAAAAACAAAAAACAATAAAAAAAATAGTTTCAATGTCAAAAGAACACGTTGTACACAACAACATTTGATCTGACAAAATATATTTGACACTGTATATAAATAAAACACAGCTTATGCATGTAGTTACATTTCCTTGAACAGTCGCGAGCATAAACGTGTATACACTGTAGACAGTGACTTCTATTACAAAGAAATAAAGACGTTAATTGTTTAAAAGTGTTCGTCCTCGTAAATGTACGTAGCCAATTAAACTTTGCACCAGCTGTCCCTAATTAGCAGGGATGAAATATTTGCACCTATTGTCGATCTAATGTAGATTTGTTATAGTCTAGATTCATAATAGGTTGGGGAAAAAGTTTCTTCGCATTTGTTAAGAAAATTCAAAACATTTTTTAATATAGTTTATTTACATTTAACTAAAGTATGTAGGTACCATTTTGTTCGATAACTTTTTGCCATCTTGTAGGTAGGGACATGATCCCATTGCTATAGAAATTTTGGGACTTCTGGTCAAAATACCGCGACAAGTGGTTTTGGCAGTCCTCTCGTGATGTTAACCTGACACTGCCTAAAGAATTCTGAAGAGACCGGAACAGGTGGAAATCTGAAGGTGCAAGGTCAGGACTATACGGCGGATGCATTAACACCTCCCAGCCAAACTCTCTTAATTTTTGCTGAGTGGCTAAAGATGTGTGAGGTCTAGCGTTATCATGATGAAAAACCACACCCCTTCTGTTGATTAATTCCGGCCGCTTTCTCTCAACTTCTTGCTTTAATCTCATCAGTTGTTCGCAGTAGAGTTCAGAATCGATGGTCCTGCCTGGTGGTAACAGCTCATAATGAATAATGCCCTTCCAATCCCACCACACACACAGCATCACCTTGTTGCGAGTTAACCCGGGTTTCGCCACAGTCTGTGAAGCCTGACCGGCCTCCACTTTTCATCACCAGTTATCAGCTTCTTCAAAAATGGTTCGGTTTCATTACGTCGTAATAAAGAAACACAAATGAGTACACGGTTCATTAGGTTTCTTTCAGTGAGCTCGTGAGGTACCCAAATGTCGAGCTTTTTTGTGTACCCAGTTTTTTTCAAATGCGCCAAAACTGTTTTGTGGTCAATTCTCAGTTCTTCAGCTACGTCGTAACTTCTGACATGCCGATCTTGCTCCACTTTTTCAAAAATGGCATCCATTTTATCTGTAATAGGGCGACCAGAGCGACGTGCATCTTTGACATCAAAATTTCCGGATTGAAAACGCTTAAACCAAATTTGTGTTACTCTCACAGACACTGCACTAGGTCCATAAACATCGTAAATTTTTTTCGCGGCTTGCATTGCATTTTTACCTTTTTTGTAGTAAAATTTTAAAATGTATCGAATTTCTTCATTAGATTCACTCATCTTGGCGGTACGAAAAACAAATGAAAATCACACATTTTCCTAAGTTGAATTTGGAATTATGTTCTTTAAAATTTAAACTTTCAATGATACCAAAACCAGATACAAATAGTATAGCCAAAGAGATTTTATTACAAGTTTATACATACTATAATGCGAAAAGACTTTTTCCCCAACCTAATACTTTTATATTTTATTAGGTATAATAATTTCTTAAGTTGCATGGCAAAAACTAAAATAATGACAAAAATAAAATCTTGTTTTGTAGTTGGCAGAATGTTGTGTTGGTCTACTAACTAGAAAAGAAGTGAAATATGTTTTTAATATTGTTGAGTTTCGGCCATTTTATTGCAACTAAATAAGGTTTAAATCTATATTAGTTATCAATAGTGATACGAAACGATTTCCTTGTCACAATTATAACATATGAAGTCCTCTAGTATTACATTTTTTTTTCAGCTCAACGCAGATTGCAGTCACTATAGTTTTATGACGGACTATTGTTTTGTAGCAATACTATCTCGTAGCGACTTCGTCGCTACTTTGTTACTTTGAGATAGTGTGATGGTATGTAGCCTATAGCCTTCCTCAATAAATAGTCTATTCGACACTGAGCACTTTTAAGTAGCCTCGATTGGTGGAAATGAAAATTTACTCCTACTCATTTCGTCATCAGCCTATATACGTCCCACTGCTGGGACAGGCAGCTGCTGCTGCTCCTATTCTGTTATTAGAAGCAAAATTTATAGTGGTGTAAATTTGTCCTTCATTTGTTTGGGAGGCGTTATTTAATTTTTTTTACATTCACCCGCATTGCGCCCGTTCCCATGGGAATTTGGGGATAAAAGATAGTCTATGCCTTTTCTCAGGCTCTAGACTATCTGTGTACCAAATTTTGGTTAAATTGGTTCATTAGTTTTGACGTGAAAGCGACAGACAGACAGGCAAGTTATTTTCGCATTTATAATATTAGTATGGATCAGGCAAAGCAAAGATCTAGTGGCGACTGAATTGAAATTATCACATACATTTTAATATAAAATACGTTTATAACTAGATATACAATATAAGTTATTTAGTAATTGTTGACACATATCTATTTTTTTAAGCAAGGGCTTCAACAAGAGGCTTGATTCTGTTGCTCCTTTCAATTATGATATTCGTGACAGGTCTTTTGACAGATCGCTGTTGATCGCATACTCATGGAATATTTTCAGTTTTTATGTGGTTTCTAGAATGTTCTCGTCGCCCTGAGTCACCAAAACATTCTGATATCTTTTGTTTTCAATTGTACTGACTTCAAGATAACATGAAGATAACTATCATATTTTTGCGAATGGAAGATTGTTGATGCATATTATTTATCACTCAGATAGGAGCGTTACTTTCGCCCCGATAAATTAAAATTTTGTAGTTCAGTGTAGTAGTTAATACGCTATGGTTTTCGATATGGAAAACAAAGCTACCTTCGCCATGGTCAGTCCTTGGATGGGTGACCAAAACTTTGTGATTTCGAGCTCCTCACGTGTTTCTCCATGAGGAGGGTCTGTGCCCTGTGGGATGTACATAGGATGAGGACGAAAATAAAATTCCTGGATTTTTTTTTCTTTCAAGTTGCAACTTCTGTTGAGGAAAAGGTGTGCGTTGCTAACCTGTGTCTTGCTGCGAATGATAAAATCACAGTGCCCAGTCTTACCCTCAAGGTACACAGCATTCAAAGCCCTACTGCGTTGTGACAGAATGAGATGGAGGACACATGCTGACGATTCAGATAGATAACTCTTTATTTCGTATACAAGTAAAAAAAAAATTATACAGTATTTACTTGAATCTAGATGCCATAATTGGCAGTCTTATCGCTAGGCAGCGATCTCTTCCAGACAAACTGTCGATTTAACTAAAAAAATAGCACAGATGCACAAAATTACAGATTGAACAAAACAAAAAGAAGAAATACACATAATAACAAAAAGAGTGACAATTCTACAAACCAATAGTGGACTCTCAACACACACAAATACATATAACTAGTAACAAAACTTAAAGCAGTTTTATAAAGCATGATTATTTATTGCGTGTAGGCATATAATTATATATATCTTTATGCTATAGGTATTTTTATCTTTTATGGTGTATGAGAGTAGCAGTGCACTATCTGGAATTGAGGTACATATTGTTTTCTCTTTTTTTTCCTTGGCATCTACGGAAGACCAGCGCCGGAGCATTATTCAGATGCATCGACTATGCTGAGTAGATACCTATTAAGCATCGTGATGTATACAACATGTCGAATCTATTATTATATTCAGTGTATCATGGTTCTTAATAAAGTTTATTTCTTTCTTTCTTTCTTCTTTCAATTGAGTAGCAGCAATAAATACTCTTCTAAAGACTCTTCATCTCTATCTACTCGAGCGCCCTGAAGTATCCCCCTTGGAAGCGTAACCCCTAGTACCTAACCTAACATTGGGACCTACCAAAGTTCTTTTGTAGAAACCGTCTGAGCTTAAGTTATTACTTAAAATATGTTCGCATCAATAAATAATAAATAAATATTCTGAGACATCTATCAACTAGCTCCATTTTAAAAAACGCATGCTGCTTGTGTTACGGATTATAGATGACGAATAAATATTGGGTCCTTACCTATGAAATTGGTGTTTTTATTCTGTCTTAGCAATTTGTCCGTAACTATTAAGATTCAGAAAATTCTTATAAAATAATTGCCTCTTCTAAAAATAGACCATATATTTGAGCTCGTATTATTTAATTTGATATTTTTTTGTAAGTTTAATTGTGTTAAAATTAGACACAAAGACAATTATTTTTAACAGCCTCCCGAATACATCATTTGATTTGCATTAACATAAAAACGATGAATAATTTTTATCAAGCGTGTTCACACACATATTGCTAAAGCTTGTCTAATGATACATGCCAAATATTATTATCTCTGGATTTGTCGTTGTGAAGAAAACTGATAAAATGTTAGTATGTAAAATGCAGACATCCCCAAAATCTTCATACAAAACACCAATTTCATAGGTAAGGACCTAATATATTTAATAGATATATACATATAAATATTCAGAAAATATAAAATTTACAAAAGCATGCAAAAAAATTTTTTTGGCCGGCAAGGTGAGCTGGTGCAGCGCTGGTGAGCGGTGGCTAGGGCAGTACCTATGTGAGCTTGCTGCACTAGCTATCTTCACACATTGACTCCTCTACTGCTTATCATCAGGTAGTGTCATCTGCTGAGCTTTTTATAAAAAAAAATACTTATATCCAAGACTGTTGAACAAATGCCTGTATTCATCACACAAACATCTGCCCCCATCGGGCATCGAACCTAGAACCTCTCGAGACGGCGACGCCCTGAGACCGGCGTACAAACCACTCGACCACGGAGGTCGTCAATAGATGTTTCTATTGTGTCTAGTTTTTTTCTAACCATTGAAATGTAAAGATTAAATTTCTACGTGTAGTTTGGGACGTGGTGGTTCGTATCGTACACTTTCATTTCGTTAATGATAACAAAGCTTTTCGATATGGACCTTGGATAGGTGACCAAAAGTTTCATTCATACATACATATAATCACGACTTAATCCCCTAAGGGTTATTCAGAGACTAGGCAAAAGCACCGCAAAAGCAGTCCACTGCCATAGTCCGCGCTCCACCAAGCAGTGACTGCACTCAGCGCGACAAGTGGAGAGCCCATCGCCACTATAAGCTATTGTATAACTTGTGAAATTCTAAGGCCCGTATTACAGAACCAAACTCAAGCGTAGATCTCTGCTTGAGCACAGTTAAAAATGGACGGTGCTGTGTGGGATCAATAGCCATCCCTCTCTAACAGTGCTCAAGCAGAGATCTATGCTTGAGTTTAGTTCCGTAATACGGGCCTAAGTCCAATAGTCGCCAAATTTCAATCATAAATTGTACCATTAATGCACTATTGCTATATTGCTAGTTGGAAATTAGCAAAATGTCACAAAATGTAAAATCTTTCTCTTTTGTCTATTCGTATCTCCACTGGAGGTTATTGACCCCTCCGTCGAGAGCATCGAAGAGATATAATATTTGATTGATCTTGTACTGTTGACAGTCTATGAGTCTATTATCGCGAACGGTGCGACCCAGCATAGTAAATAACAGAGTATACAATTAATGGGCATGCATATCTTTAAGTATCGGAATACAGAAATAGTTATTAATGGGTTCAAGCTTTGATTATTTATAAACAAATTACAAACAACAAAGTTTAAATCCTGTTACTTATTTCAAACTATACTTAAAGAAATCATGTAACAATTTTAAGTAGATACCGGGTGTTTTATATGAAAAGTAATATTTAAAATAATATATATTTTAGATTATGATAAATTATGCTTTACTGATTTTTAATAATAATAACTACTGATAATATTACTGATAATATTGGGTCCTTACCTATGAAATTGGTGTTTTTATTCTGCCTTAGTATTTTGTCTGTAACTATTAAGGTTCAGAGTATTGCTAAAAAATAATTACCTCGTCTTAAAATTGACTATATTTTTGAGCTCTTTGATTTGTTTTGATAATTTGTTGTAAGTTTAATTGTGTTAAAATTGGACACGGAGACAACTCTTTTTAAGTGCCTCCCGAATACATCATTTTATTTGCATTCACTTAAAAACGATAATAATTTTTATGAAGTGTTATATTACACATATTAATAAAGCTTGTCTAATGTAATGATACATGCCAAATATTATTATCTCTGGTAAACTGATAAAATGTTAGTATGGAAAATGCAGAATTCCCCAAAATCTCCATACAAAACACCAATTTCATAAGTAAGGACCTAATATTATTTTAAGAACACATTTCACCAATATTTTTAAAATTGCATAACAGAGACGTCTATTGTCATTTATAAAAACTATTTTCTTACAATGCTTTTTTGGAGAAGTGTTGCAGCTACTCTTCACTAGGTGGTGCCACTAGCTATGCGGTTAGCAGTTAGTTATTCCCCACTAGATGTCGCTACTCGATATTCAGCAAAAAATGCTTTTCATGGAGCAAGTAGCATTCTAAATCAGTCTACTATATTTTTCTCCTCCACTGCTAGACTTAGGCCTCCCCTAATGATTGGGTCAAAAATATAAAACGTTTTTTCAGTTTAGATGCGTCTTACTTAGCACATGCTTATGAATCAACGGAAATAATTGTGGCAAACTCACAGTCACATCTCAAAGTAAGTAAAACATAATCACATTGCAGTCAATAATTATTTATTTATTTATTTATTTAAAACTTTAGTAGATTTGGTGTACATGGCGGACTTAATGCCAAAAGCATTTTCTACCAGTCAACCATTGGGTGGTGCAGAAAACAAATAAAAGAAGAAGAAGAAGAAGAATAATAAAGAAGAAGAAGAAGAAGAAAGAAGAATAATTAATCATTCTATGTGTAATATGCACAGATTTAAATATTTATTATTCAATTAAATCAAAAGTACCTAAATAACATTAAATTTTGACAGCTCAATTCCTAATCCAACAAATTTCTGTGAGAGTTTTTAACCCAACTTTAAATCAAGTTAATTTAAAAGCCACCAAGTGTAAGTTGTCACCCTTTGCCGCGAGCCGCCCGAGGCAGCCAAGGGCGCGATATAAAAACACCCTCTATTTCAATTAGAAAGCTATTCGAGGTATCTTTGCGGGTGACCCGGATTATTTATAGGGCTGCGGATATTTCAAAAGCGTTGCTTCACTATATTGATGAATAAAGCTCGATAATTTTATTAATAACATTATTTTTGACCAGATAGGTACTTTTTGTCTTATGATTGGAAATCGGACTTGTGGAAGGACTGGCTGGAAGAGATCTCTACTCCAAAAAAGCCGGCAACGAACTTAATTGTGACTCCTTTGGTGTTGTGGGACATTGTCCATGGGCGGCGGTAATTGCTTACCATCGGGTGATCCGTCTGCTCGTGTACGCCCAATCCAATAAAAATAAAGTGAGTTAATAAAAATGTGGTAAAAGTAACACATATAACATATTTTGACGACCTCCGTGGCCGAGTGGTTTGTATGCCGGTCACAAGGCGTCGCCATCTCGAGAGGTTCTGGGTTCGATCCCCGGTGGGGGCAAATGTTTGGGTGATGAATTTTCAGGCATTTGTTCTCCAGATTTGTATGTTTATATATATTTAGGATATTTATATGTATTTATCTATTAAATATATTTATCCGTCATCTAGAGTCCGTAACACAAGCAGCATTCGTTGCTTAAAATGGGGCTAGTTGATAGGTGTGAATGTTTGAAGATATTTAATATTTTTTTTATAAATTTTTATCCCTATGTCGGTAGGCAGAGAGGTTGAGACCCAGATATCACTCGATATGGTAAGGACTGGTTGGGACAAATGGTAACAGAGTCTAGTGTGTTATAGTATACCAAACAAAGGTTCTCACAAAAAATATTCTGTTTTCCTTTTCCTCCGTTGGCAGCCCTAAGTAACAGCTCAACCAATAGGATCGGCGCGTGCGCCGGCTTAAACTAATTGGATATTTGTCACGACATATTGTTCCGCAGTTTGAGTTGTGCATTATTAATAAACGAGTTAAGTCGAATGTCATAAACAAAGGTTTGACGGCCGCCGCGGCCGAGTGGTGTGTGCGCCCCGATTGCTTGGTGTCGTCATCTCTTACAGTTCTGGGATCGAGCCCCATGATGAATACGAGCAATTATAATAGGTCTTTACCTATGAAATTGCAGTTTTTATGGAGATTTTGGGGAAGTCTACATTTTCCATACTAACATTTTTTCAGATTTCTCCACAACGACAAATCCTGAGATAATATTAGGTCCTTACCTATGAATTTGTGTTTTGTATGGAGATTTTGGGGATGTCTGCATTTTACATACTAACATTTTATCAGTTTTCTTCACAACGACAAATCCAGAGATAATAATATTTGGCATGTATCATTAGACAAGCTTTAGCAATATGTGTGTGAACAAGCTTGAAAAAATTATCAAATTAAATAATACGAGCTCAAATATATGGTCTATTTTTAGAAGAAGCAATTATTTTATAAGAATGTTCTGAAACTTAATAGTTACGAATAAATTGCTAAGACAGAATTAAAACACCAATTTCATAGGTAAGGACCCAATAATTTTGCCATGTCATAAGACAAGCTTTAGCAATAAGTATGTGTGATATCACTCTTCATAAAAATTATTTATCGTTTTTAAGTGAATGCAAATCAAATGACGTATTCGGGATCCTTATCAATGTATCACAATAAGATTGTCTATCCTTTACCCTCGACAAAACACAAGCCATATTAGGCTTCGTTAATTGTTGTGAATGCAAGAAATTACTCAAAATGTACATCGATTTCCACTGTAACCCCTTGAGACAAACCGATTAGTGCCCTCCTCGTCGGTGACATCGTAAACGGTGCCTCGCGCGGCCACTCGAGGCGATGCGAGGGCCGCCTCGACACGAGCGCGAGACGTGACGCATTACACGGGTTTCGTTCGGGGACTCGTGGCATCATCTTTACTGACAAGAAAGTAGGTCATGAAGTATCGATTAGGAAATCTCATAAGTTACAAGGACAAAAACGTACAAATTCTAGAATTATGTGTCACTTCATGAGTTGTACAAATATTGGGTCCTTACCTATGAAATTGGTGTTTTATTCTGTCTTAGTATTTTGTCTGTAACAATTAAAATTCAGAGTATTCCTAAAAAATAATTACCTCGTCTACAAATAGACTATATTTTTGAGCTGAATTGGACACGGAGACAACTCTTTTTAAGTGCCTCCCGAATACATCATTTTATTTGCATTCACTTAAAAAACGATAAATAATTTTTATGAAGTGTGATATTACACATATTACTAAAGCTTGTCTAATGATAGATGCCAAATTTTATTATATTTTAAAATGCAGACATCCCCAAAACCCCTATACAAAACACCAATTTCATAGGTAAGGACCTAATAGTAAACCCTTCTATCTTTAGGATCTTTGTTAACAGATGGGACTCATCTGCTTAAAAAAAACACCAGTTAAGTAAATTGTCACGGAGCAAATACGTATAAAAGCAGATGTTATAAGCAATCTGGCAAGCTCGAAGCTCCTTAATCACAAGCGGGGAAGTCTGGACCGAAATGTATAACCACTCGAGCTCTGACATTATCTTACGACCTCAATAAATCTTGGTGTAACTCATTTAGCTCCTAGCTAACGCGTTATGAATGAGGAAGTAGATGGAAAGGGAGAGGAATAATGGAGAAATACTGTTGATTCTCAATATCAAATAAAAATATACTTTTTATAAGTTTTCTAAACTTATTTCACGAGTATTTGTCTATTTGCTAAGCTGTTCAGTTGCGAATTAGTTCAGTTGCTCCGGAGGAGTTGCATTGAGAAGATATAGCCGTGACGCCCGTGACGGCGCAGTCCTCAGCACTCTTTTTGATCAGTTACTTTTTGATTTTAATCCCGTCTGCGGCACCACTATCTTACCTGTAGTGCGAGCATAGAACTTCGGCCAGTCGCCATCTTTGATCGACAACAGTCGGATATATTTTCACTCCTAAAACTTTTCTGTAAAATTAACCGATTTTTATCGAATTTGTCAATATTAGACGTCAAAGCTTATTGAAAGTGCTAAAGGTACTCGTAGCCCTGTTTCTACCGCTGTGGCAGCTACCACCGTCTTTCATAAATCTATCGCCATAATAACGTGTTATGAAGCATTGTACACGTATTCCCTCCTTCTTACAATATGGGTTCCTTCAAAAGAGGCGTGAAAAAGCATTTTTTTTGGCCGGCAATGTCAGGGTGGGTAGGACAGTACGTCAGCTTGCTGCACCAGCTATCTTCACATATGGACTCCTCTACTGCTTATCATCATTTGTTGAGCATAAATATCTGAAATATTAAACACAATTTAAAAGTTTCAATATGTATATTATATAACTCATTACATCTATAACATTCATTCTCGTCATAGCGCTGTTTATATCCATGCCTATTTGTTTGCACATCATAATCATTAATCTCATGTCATCCCAATTTATTCTCCCCTTTAATAAATTTGTAAAGTTAAAATTTCATTTATAATAACAAATAACTTTTATGGTTGTATACAGTTTTTAAGTAGTTTACCAAGTAATTTTGTGTACCACCTAAGTAGCTGTTTTGTTAAAGGTAATTGTTGTGGATAATGGTGCTGGTTGCACATGTAAACACAGGCCTTAACATAATATGTCTTAGTTAATCTATGTGTGTAATTGTTTATTATCCCAAATAAAGTGAAAAAAAAAAAAAAAATGAAAGGCAAGATAACCAGTCCCTCAGTTGTTGATGGACACAGGTGAAGCCTTCGGCCTTGTCTATATCAATTCAATTTATTACCATCAGGTAATACTGGTCAAAAATACTGGTCCTGTGACTTAACATTTTATGTCACATGTCGACAACGTACACTGTGACCCTGTAAGAGTTTTAACCAAATGTATAGTCACGTGCAAAAACATGTACACAGATTAGACAGGTGATATTCTTTATTCCCTAGGTACCTACTAAGAGTAATGAACTGTCAAAAGTTTAAACACATTTTTGCACGAGACTGTACCTAATGAAATGAAATAAAATTCTTTATTTAATCATTTAGGTATCTAGTAGTTAGACTTATGACACGTCAAAGCAATAAAATAAAGCATTTAGTGTCACAATGAAATTCTCCGACAGTGGCCACTCCCGATCAGGTGGCCAGTCTGCATAAAAACCTAAAGCACTCATTACTCAACCCTATAGATTGATCAGCTTGAATTATAGCTCCATCTGGTTATTGATAACTATCTCCACATCAGTACATCACCCCTCTGTTAGCCATACAGAGTTAGTAAAATATGGCCGGCAATAAAAGCCTCGTTCGGTCCCCGATCAAAGCGGCCAAAATTCCTGTGTTATTACTATTTTTTCCGCGAATGTTATGTCCAGATCTGCGACTACCCTCCATCACACTCAGTCGCAGCGCAAAAAGTCGGGCAAAACGACCGGCCACTGGTTTTTGCCGGTCAGCTGGATAAAGGGGTCGGGGAGGCGAAATAGGATAAGAAATATTTTTATCTACACTCATGTTATAATGTGCGAATTATGAACTCAGACTCGAAATCATAATGACATACATTTTAACATAGATGATACTCGTAAAAACGAAAATTTAAAAATGGAAACTGTAACATAATGAACATTATGCATCAGGTTGGACTCATTATGCAACACTTATTTTTCTTAAAACGCACAAAGCTATGGCAAATGTTTTTCAGACAGCCAGCAATAAATAAAATTAATTAAATTATTTGTTTCATTTATTTGAATAATGAGTGTAGATAAAGTAGTGTATGTAACTGCACATAACTCGGTATTAAAACACTCGCGTGATACTATTAAAAAACTCAGCAAGTCTTGTTTTTTAAAACCACGCTCGTGTTTTAATAACCTATAATTCAAAATTCAATATCGTTTATTCAATTTAGATGCGTCCTAGCACATGCTTATGAACGTCAAAAGCATTTTACAAATTTTCGTGAAAGCGATAAACTACGCCATCCGTTCACAAAACTACCAGGAGGCCTTGTTCTGAAAAGAACGGGCAAGAAACTCAGCAAGTTTCTATCCTCCCTTTACATTGTTTTTCTTTTTTTTAAATGTCATAAACTACAACGTCATTGAAGTTTTAGAAAAAAAAAATATGTGTGTTATATATTCTGCAGTTTACCACATTTTCCATTACAAATGCAAGTAGTCTAAAATATTACATTAATAAAATAAAATTAAGATTCCGCTGATTAATTGAAGTAATTGAAAAAGTTGGATATACAGAACCAGGATAGGTATCTTCACCACTTGCCGTACCATACAGTCCCAAAGAAAACTTCATTGATTACGCCAATTCTATAAATCAGACAGGCATGAGTGTGACCAGACACCGACAGTGGCACCTGTTCACAGGCATGACACATGAATCAGCCATCGCTTCGCTCAACCATATTTTAGGAACGCACGTGACACCACAGCAGAGTCATTATGTATCATTAGTCATATTATGTGACAGTTACATAAACTACAATTTTTATATTGGTAAATTTTTAATGTGTTTATTAATGTCAATGTTTATTAATGGCGTGTTGTGAAGAAATTTAATTAGTATAGCAACAATACATATTCCCTATTTTGGGTTTAGTATTGTTTCATGTTCAGCCTATAGTTTTTTGAACATGTGATTGCGATATGAATATTGCTCATTATTTAACAATATTCCTTGTCCTTTCAATGACATTCCTATAAAATAATATCATTATTAATGTTACCTTCTGGGTGCAATCTATAATGTAAAAAACTATAACTTTTTCCCTCAGTCCAAGTGTTTTAAATTTCTTCTCCGTATTGACTAGATTTGAGTTCGAAATTAGGATGATGGGTCTTTTCTATCGTTCTAACAATTTCAAGTTTCCTTATAATCGGGTAAAACTAGAGTAATAAGGAATATAACATTTATGTTCAGTAATCTTAAACTGAACAAATATGATGTGTAATGCTTATCTAACATTGGTTGAAGTTGGGTAATTATATAATATCAACCTATTCATCCACAGCGAGACATAGGTGTCTTTCAATGAAAAAATAAATTCTATCGTTCTAGCCCGCCATGTCCACACTACGCCGCGCGTCCGCGCCGTCAGCGCTTTGACGCAAGACGGACGGCGTGTCGCACACACGCGCGCAGAGACCGCTGGTGAAATGTCACCTTTTTATGCGAAATGCCGGCCTTACTGCGCGTATTCTTTGGGCGACCACTGCACTCGAGCATTAGACGGAATTGGGTGTAATACGGACCATCACAACATACATATAAATACGCCTTTATCCCCTTAGGGGTGTGAAGAGTAGTGTAATAAATAGAGGGACTCATGATTAAACAAACAATCAAAAATATTTCATAGGCCAAACCTGGCACTTAAAAACGTCAATATTTTACAATTTATAAATATAATTAAATAAAAAGTATATTCTAAATTAAGGTTCATTGCCGCGAGCGCTTGCAGCAAGTACAACCTAAGTATTGACTGCGGTGCGGCCGGATTCCGAGAGTAAGGCTTTTCATGAGAAGAACCCGGCAAGATTGCCTCCGACAGTGCTATTTTTGCGGCAGGGATTTTGGGTTTCATCGACACGCAACGGAGAAGAGGGGGTGAACCTCTTGCCATGCACCTGGCACAATGGGAGGCAAGTGGTATTCACAACCAACTGTACTTACCTGATAAGTTTTTTCAAACTCAGTGGTACGGTCGCGGTCAGAAAATGTTTATCAGTTTTCAAATTAGATTCTGTATCACTCTGTTTTCAATAAAGTGTATGACATATCAAGTTACTTATTACCCTTTGAAAATTAATAAACAATATGAAGTATGGAAAAGACAAATAAAGAAATGGCAGTTATCAAATATGATTGTTTGAACGTCATTCGGACAAAAGTGAAATTATAATCAGAAATTTTTGTTCAGATTCAGATCAGATTCAGTCAGATTGTTTGAGATTATTTTTTTAAATTATTTATAATTAAAAAAAACTGAAATATTAAAAGAAAAGTTGTCTTTAAAAAGTTATCGATACACGTCTAAATGTCATCGATGGATTCTCGTGTTATTAAAAAATATAGGTAAAATTCTCAGTAAAATCCGTAAAATCAAATCATTGGGTCATCTATGATAAGTCTATGATCAATCAAATTGATACGAAATTAATAAACATTTCGTCATTTCGACTTTTTGACTTCAATGTATGCAAGCAATTTTGATACTTAGGGTGGTAAACATCTGACCGCGACTGTATATGCAGTGGATGTTGAACCGGTGACCTCTTTGAACGAGTATTGCCATTTTCTTAACTGAACTATCGGTGTCTTTTACTTAGTTTAGAACATACATTTCATTTAGAAAAAAATATTCCTTAGCCCTATTATTTAAATACCTACTGCTCATTGAAAGAATACTATCAACGCATCTCTTCACTTGGGTGTCGTAAAAGGCGACTAATAGACTTAGAACAACTCACCACCTGTCACGCTGAGTACATATGTGCAGTCACTTCTTGGTGAAGCGCGGACTTTGGCAGTGTATGGCTTTTGCGGTGCTTTTGCCTAGTCGTGGTCAAAGTTAATGAAATTAAGAATAATATTGTAGAATAGTCGTAGTTAATAGTCGTGGTCAAAGTTAATGAAATTAAGAATAATATTGTAGAATAGTCGTAGTTAATAGTCGTGGTCAAAGTTCATGAAATTAAGAATAATATTGTAGAATAATTTGTAGTCACTGCCTTATGCCAATGTTTCCAAACTTTGTTTTATATCACATAAGCTAATACATCTGACAACTGTTTAGAATAAAAAAATGTAAATTGTTGTTATACATGTTAAATTGCTTTTTGTTACTGTGGCATGAATAAAGTATTATTATTATTAAAAAAAAAAATATATCATCACGAAGTCTGTTGGCGACCAGCACCAACCTTTTCGGACCTTAACTCCAAATTCCCAGTACGTCATATTTTGGATTTATTTTTATTGAGAATGTCAGACTTTTTGATAGAAACAATTGTACTTTTTTACTGTCAGTGTGCTATTATACATTATACGTATTACATCAGTGCGTGGTCTTATTTGCTCTCAATTCTCCATCCTCAACAAAGTCAAATGTTTAATAACTTAACCTCGCCTGTATGTTGAGGTCTAGAACTCCAAGATTACCGCTAATCCGTAAAACATAATCAAAATCACGCATCTTTTTGTGTCCGTTCTACGTTTGTTCCTTTCCGAAAGCAGTTTTTGTTTGTTTTTCAGTACGGAACAAAACCCGCCTTCAATGTCTGGCCTGTGAATGTGGAACGATAGGTTTCGTAGAACCTATCTGCGCTGACGAAGCTCGGCCGATGATCGAACTGTTTTCGAATCGTTATTGCAGAATACTTAGTAGAACCTTTTTCGATGTAGAAAACAAAGCTATTATTGCCATGGTCAGGCCGTGGATGGGTGACCAAAATTTCGTGATCTCGAAATCCTCCGTGCTTCGGAAGGCAGCCGCGGCGGGCTTCGGAGTTCGTCGTTCCATCGGTCCTGATTGCTATTGCCACCGTTTCTACCCATCAACCCGCGTTGGGTCAATGTTTTTGGCCTCATGTGTTCGCTACCTTCCTCATGGTCTCTGGCCCGTGCCCAGCCGTGGGACGTATACACATGGGCCGAAGATGACGCTCTCACAAGCCTTACCTAGAAAATACGCGAGGTACGGTCATGACTGCTGAGTAAAACTACTTCTTTTTACACACGAAGGAACCCGAGACCACAAGGATTTTATCATCAATTCGAGGTCGCCAATTGCCAATAATTTTTTTTATAATTAGCCAGAGCGTAAGTATCCAAGGTTCTCGAATACAACAACAACAACATATCATCACGCCTCTTTCCCCGAAGGGGTAGGCGAAGGTGTAAAACATCCACTTTTCGCCAGATATGTTAAATCCCCAGGTAACAGGTGGTGAGCCTGGCGCCATGCACTGGCATGGCTCTCGAATAATTCGTTCTTTTTAGTTTTATTCGACCTCAGCACAGAGTAAAGAAACGACTCAGTGTAGGTGATTCGATCCGGTGAACTTCTTCATTTTTATTTTTATAAATTATTCTATAAATTAGTAGTACTTGTCACAATATGACATGGCCGCCCCGGCCAGCGGACGTAGACGTCTTGATAATACTTAGTCTTGACCAACACCCAAACCATAGCACGGTTGTCTTTTCCAATTTATTTTGCGCTCGAAGACTTTAAGTCACAGTCAAACTTAGATATAAAATTTTGATACAAATACACACACATGATATGGAAGAGCGGCGTTGCCCAAGTTTGTCACTATGAAATAAAGAGATTTTTCATTTCGTTTAATTTTATCTGTAGACAAATGTACCAATTAGGTACTTTACTTTTACTTTTTTTAAGTAAATCAATTTACTTTGCCGTAACACAGTTTTGTAACTACCACGGGAAGTAAAGATTTTCAATGTATACCTACATCAGGCGATATTATTCTGATTGATTGAATGTTTATACTTTGGGTTGAAATAAATTTTTTTTTTTTTTTAAATGTGTTCATAATTTTATATATTTAAATAGTGTAGAGTCGCTCTATGAGGGAAGGTGCTGTTGCTGTGTACAGGCACGAGCACTAACATGTAGACAATCTCATTCAAATATGAATCCTATTCCATCAAAATAAGAACACAAGCGTACATTTCATTGCAGTTAACAATACATTAGCATGATTCGTCGCTCGCTTTTAACTGCTTATTTCAACTTCACTTCTCTATCTGCGAGGGCAGATCTGGCAACTCAATTTTGAAGCAGATCTATATCTTTAACTTCTGCTTGAGCTGCAATTTCCGCATACATTTGTAAATCGGATGCAATGCAATTATAACAATTGAAAACAAAGGAAATTTCGTCACAGCTGCACCTCGGATGGATGACCACAACTATAGTGTACTTTAACCGCCTCTCTGGTCTAGTGGTTCCCACCACCGGGTGTTGATCGGGAGGTCCGGGTTCGATTCCCCATGGGGGCAGAAGTTTTTCTGCTCGGTTTGGTGGTAAGGCTTCTAAGCCCGCCTGGCTAGTTACCTAAATTTGTCGCCATTATAACAATGTTATATGCATTTGTTGTGTTCCAGCAATCAGAGGTGAGATAGCCATTTCCTCAGGTGTTGAGGATTACAGGTGAAGCTCGCTTCCACCCTCGGCCTTATCGTCCTTACCATCAGGTGAGATGAAGGCTAAGAGCTTACCTGTCACATGTAAAAAAAGCCGGTATGATCACGAGATCTTAGCTTGGAAGACATTGGTACGAGTTACGCCATATTTTATATAAATTAAAATGGCTTAGGATCTCTCACAGTTATGCACGAATTCATGATACAAACATTTGCATGTGGATTCGCAATAATGACAAATTAATAGGTACCAACCACCCAGCCAGATAGATCTGAACACTACAGTCTTTGATCCTCTACACTGTATATATATAACTACCTCACATAAAAAGGTAAGGTTCCCACCAGCCGCTGTACATTGGGTAACAGTAACAAGATGTTGCGAGTGGCCGACCAATGGCGGCGCAGGCAACTGTAGCGAGCGCCCCCATTGGCGCGCCGGGGGGCGGGCTCTTCATTACGATACTGTATCGTTATACTTGTGTTACACGTAGGTATTAGGAGGGTAGGTAGGTATGAGGTAGTTTGTGGTGGGCTCTAAGAGCTTTTCTAGAAAGCGGTTTTTGGTAAAGTTAAACCAGTTTTGCAACGAAGTATGGGTCGTATGTGTTGGTTATTAAGGGTTAACACTTATTCAGCTTCATTCAGCTTTGGGTGTCATCAAAAAAATACAATTGGTCTGCTAAAATAACTAATTGGTCAGCAAGTTATGGGCAGCAAATATTCCCAAATTGGTCAGTAAGATAACGAATTTGTCAACAACCGAAATGTTTTCTCTACTGCCAAATTGTTTACCTAATATTGTATGTTTTGATGACGCAAACATTGTTTTAAAGGGTCATAAAAAATAACCATCCTAGGAATTAATCCTTGATCCTTCATTGATCTTTTCCTAGATTTTATACATTTCCGGTAACAATATATTGCTGCCCAATTGACGACATTTCAAAATTTTAAGGTGTATATTTTATTATTGTAAATAAAACTAGATGAAAAATTAAGACATACATATTTTTTGATTTTTCAAAATATCGACTTTTTATAATAGCGTTTTGCTTTTGCCTATGTTTAAAAAATAGTTATTAACGTTGACTTTGACTTTTAACCTTCAAAATTGATTAGAACTTTGTTTGAAACTTATCAATTTGCT
The DNA here is from genome assembly GCA_910589355.1 of Parapoynx stratiotata. NCBI lineage: Eukaryota > Metazoa > Arthropoda > Insecta > Lepidoptera > Crambidae > Parapoynx > Parapoynx stratiotata. The sequence goes on from OU342481.1 coordinate 12,644,779, forward strand.
CGAGAATTTAAATTCATTTTACTTTGATATTTTTGTTACACCATGAATGTGAGCGCAGGATTTCAATCCGTTGATTTCAATCAAATTTGTTGACATGGCCACAGATTATATAGAAATAACAAGGCCATGACATCAACTTTTTTTCCTGTTTCGAATTTGGCAAAGGGGAATCATTATTCCTCCGTATGTATGACGTCACGCGTACGATTTTAGTTTTTTCAGTTTTTCTCGAAAACTATACAACAAAAAGAAATATTTCAATGTTTTTGGGGTTTATATAGCAAAATGTAGAAATGTTTTATTTATTTTAAGGTGTATTAAAAAATTAAATGTCGTCAATTTATTATTCTGCTGCTTAATAAATCACTTCCCTCAACATTTGTCTTTATAGAAAACGTTAGTTTTGTTCAGCTTTCCGCATCGGTTCATACATACATACATACAATCAACCCCCGAAGGGTTAAGCAGAGTCCAAGGAGCACTGTGTTCCTTAAGACCATATTTAGCCATACAAAAAATGGGTTTGGTCAGATGAAAAATCGTGAAAGATTAGTAACAACCCAATACGCCCTTAGTGGCCTTTTACGACATGCTAGGCAAGAAAAGCAGTTGGTACATTCTTTTTGTACATGTATACATATTTTTGTACTCGACTGCACGACGAATATTTTTGACGAAATTATATTTTAGCAGAAAAATTCATACCCAATCACTGCAATTGTCCATTAGAAGCAACTCAACAAATCGTCACGCGTCTACTGCCTTAAATCGGAAAGTTCAATAGGTCCTCATTCATACTTTATTTGCTTGCATTTCCATTGCTTTGTTCTGTGACGGGAACATTATCATCTTAATTTCAAACTATGGCATAGTTAGAGATCGACATATCGTAGATCATAACTGGATCAAGCTTGTTTTCATGCACTGGCCACAGTACAAAAACAATTTATATTCATAACGCACGTACCTAATAATTAGTAACCAAACTTAAACCTCTTTCTTACGAACTCTATAACTCTGTCTCCAGTATCCGGCTCAGAGTACCAACAGTTACGTCACAACACAATATCCGCCGGCGAGCGCAAACAGCGATCAAACGGACTGAGTCAACAGGAGGCCTCTGTTTGGAGACCTCGTGGGAACTTATACTGTTTTTTTAGATAAAAGCCGCGCTTTTACTAATCAAGTATTAACGGGGCTTACTGCCTGTAGACTTACAAGAAGGAAGCTTGTAGAGGTGACTGTCGTGGACCACAGACATACATTTACATAGATGACGGAAATGCATGGACTGCGCGTGTTCGAAAACCCCGACCAAACGTCGGGGTTGGCCGCTGCTGACTAACCAATCCGAATAGCTGCAAACCTAAATAAATGCCTCGTTGTGTAAAGATTGGCTGATGGTCATCGGCGGCATCGGTATCTTTCAATCAGTTCGGATCTCAAAATTACCGCTGTGACGTCACAGTAAACGTTTAAAGGTTAAATTTATCTATGTAAATGTATATCTCTGGGTGGAATGGTTTTGGAATGGAAGACACGAGTTCGATAGTAGATAAAATGCAGATAAATGACTTTTATTGGAAGGGAATAAAGACTATCAACTGTACACACATATTTTTGAACTCGACTGTACGTCCACGAACGAACGAACAGAAACATAGAAAAATACTTCCTTAATCCGAATAACAGCGATGATATGTCCAGATATTCTCAAATTGAAAATGATTTTGGTATTACATTTGTATAAAAAATTCACTGTTCGCCGGACCCTTAAGTACAGAACGAAACGAAAGTAAGGAGCTCGGTGGCGTAGTGGTCAGTGCCCTTTGGCTTCGATCGAAAACAAAGCTACCTTCGCCATGGTCAGGCCGTGGATGGGTGGTCCTGGTAAACCAACCCGCATTGGGCCACCGTGGTGGTGTTACGGCCCATACTTCTCATTTGTGTTTCTCCATGAGGAAGGCCTGTCCCAGCATTGGGACGTATATAGACTGAGGACGAAGTACAGAACTGAGGAGCTCAGTGGCATACTTTCGATATCGAAAACAAAGCTACCGTTCGCCATGGTCTGCGTGGTGGTGTTACGGCCCATACTCCTGATGTGTTCTTCACAAACAAGGCCTGTACAGAGCTGAGTACAAAGAACAGACGTAACGATATGACAAAATATAAATCATCTTACACTAATGTGTTTATCGTGTACAATAAATTATTAAATAAATAATAATAAATAAACCGTTTACACTTTACAGACCCCACCCGCGCCCGCGGTGGGGGGCAGCAGGGGCGATATTCAAATTGCGAACATTTCATTTTAACGCTTGCGAAGATATTCGCTTCGCTCCCACGCTCACTAGGGATGGGACGGTAAGTATTTCTTTAATGTTATCGATAAGTCGTAAATTGTTTTATTACATTTATTATTTTTAAAAAAGGGATAAGAAAGAAAAAAAATGACTATTCTGGGACCGAATTATAAAACGAAGTGTTAAAATAACCGTATTTATATAAAAAAAAGAAACACTCTCACACACTTCCAATTATTTCAGTAATAATTTGTTATAATTTTATTAAATATTATCCATAGCTTTTTATTTGCGAGCTTGCGTAAGTACAGTTACAAACTAAAATCAAAGGCTCTAAAACCTAAGGAAGCTATACCAACAGCAACAACAACAACATATCATCACGCCTCTTTCCCCGAAGGAGTAGGTAGAGCTGTTAACACTCACATTTCGCTAGATACGAGTATGTTAAGTCCCCATGTGACAGGTTGTAGGCCTGTCATGCACCGGGCACAATGTGAGGCAAGCGATATTCACAGAACCTCTACAAGTCGGACGCAATTTTTCACGACTTTGTAGACACATACGTTGCAATGTTTATATTGTACCTATCAATGCTGTTAGTCATAATGCAATCAAGGTGTCTATAAAAAGCTGACGTGTGAAGTTAACAGTTCTATTTTATTTTAATAACCAGAGCCCCTAGACAAAATGCTTTTTAAGATTCGCAATTGTTATTATCAAACGGAAAATGTATGAGATTCGACATAAGTACTCGTTTATTTCTCGAACGTAATTGTCAAATCTTATATATTTTCCAGTTTAAAATTAGCGATTATACTTAAACTCTCTACTCCTACTAGGTGGGGTCGGAACAACATGTCATCCTCTTCCATGGAGGAGGGGACTCCATCACTCGTCAGCTCATCGTCCACTACTTTTATTCTATCTAATAGCATTCTTCACGCAATCAATCCATCGCTTCTTTAATCTTCTAATCCTCTCATTCCAAGCCATACTCAGACAGTCCTGTTAATCAAAAAACCAATTAGCCATTCTCCTGTCAATATTATCGATACTAGTGCAGTGCTCCCCTCAGCCAAGTTGAGACGTTTGCGAAATGTTCACATTTCGCGAATTGATCGTCGAGCCTTGGAATTCTCATTTGCGCCCGGGATGGGGGGGCTCCCCCCTCTCACCTGTAACGTTCGGGAGGCGTCTTCGGTAGTTTGCTTATTGTCTTATTATACTTTATTGCTTTGGGAAACTTTCTGCTAGGGCTGCGGGTGTTTTATCGACATTCTCGGAAAGGCGTGTTTTAGGTTAGATTTTTTGAGCACGGAAAATAATTGAAGTATAGGACACACCTTTAACACACCTGTTAATAGTTAACTATCAATAATTATTTATGAAGTAACAACATTTTGATTTGCACAACATCATTTAGGGTTGTTGGTTCTTATACCTACTTAGATGTTTTTGTTTAGAAATTTATTGAAAACTTTCGATATTGTAAGCAAAGCAATCTTCACCTTGATTAAATCTAGACTGGGTGACCGAAACATTTTCATGATTGTGATGTCATATGGGACGCTACTCACCAATCTGCTTTGGTTAGTAGTATAATATTGTTAACGACTACCTAAATTCTGTGTCCAACTAGGCAACGAAATCTAAACAATGAGCCATCCTTTTGATATTAGTTTTGTCTTTTACTCCGGCTCAGTTTCTATTAAACACTCTCCTTTGTTCGTTCACAACGTCTCTTCAATAGAGTACATGTTATTGCTGAAATAGCAATATCAAATTTCGCAGACGGTCTATCCACGTTCCCGATAGGATTAAATACAAAACGCGCAGAAATTCAGTTATACATTGATAATTACTCCCCCTACCCCCTCGCCCTCCGACGCCTCATTGTAATTTAAATCGAATTCCCGTCGACAAGTAAATTGAAATATTTCAATTTGGACGCACCTTCCGCCTCCTTCGACATTTCAATTGAATTTAGAATTAAGATCGTAACTTGACTGGCGAGTTCTTTGGATTTGAATTGAGTTCTATTTTTTGAATCTGTAGATTTAAAGAACTTACTATTAAAAGGCACAAGTCGTGGGTTATAAATGTTTTAAAGAGATACATTAAATTAAATAAGAAATAAATAAATGTGCTATTCGATACGATAAATAGTGTAAAATACGGTACTGTCAACTCCAAAAATATGTATCCGCTTTTTACCGGAAATGACTCTTAATAGATGGAAATAAACATTGTCACCTATAAAATATGAATTACATATGTTTGACGACTGTACCTAAATAGTTGTACCTTTTATTGTTTTAATTTATTTGGAATTGCGTCTCTAGTGAATAGTGATATATCTAACTACCGATTTGGAAGTATTATAATGTGAATAGTGATATATCTGAATTATCGGTATTTTATATTATATCCTTTGACTCCGTGACATTTTCATGGAATACACATGAGGTCTCCTTGAGACATCATATTTTTGATGGCTTATCGCATTGTTTTGTAATGCGTGTAACTATATAATAGCTCTCTTCAACTTTGAGTGGAAGAAATAAAAATATAAGTTATAAGTCTTTGATCCAAGAACTTACAAAAAAATAGACGGTTTATTTTAAATGCAATTCAGTTGTATTTTGAAATAAGCATTACAATAGAATGTTTATTTAATAGCTAACGAGCGACTGGCTTACACGAATAAGATATGATCACTGTGTGCGCAGTGTCAGTACGAATTAGACATTAAAGAGACTAACAAAAAGTTTATCTTACACAAAGATCTAAAAATTACACTCGAAATAAAACCCATATTGACCGAGGGCCGCGCATTAAGCGCGCAGACTAAACAAAAAAGCTCTACAATAAATATTAAAAAAGAATCTGAATCCTCGATGCGAATAACAAACATAATTGTGTTTTTTGTGCTTCATTCAATGGCGCTTTGTCCGGTAACACAAAAACTCGTTCTCAAAAGAGTCACCTTTATAAATTAAGTTTCAGCATTCGGGAGGACCAATCGCGAGGCAGAGGCGGGGCCGCGAAGCCACCCCATTGGCGCGCAGCACACTCTCATCTGACTACATTTTATATAACCGGATGATACAACATATACAGTTAACACTACAGAGGGAAAGGGATGCAAGTAGCGGTTGAATACAGTCGGTGTTGCCGTCTCGCTCGCCGCTCCCCGGCAACTGTCAGTGCTCTCGCCGAAATGAAGCAACAGTGTTGGTAACAACCCGAGGCGTGACGTGTCGTCTTGCGCGTTCTATTTTCAAATTTGACGTTTCGTTTTTTTTCGGGTCTTAGATGTTTCGCGGTGCTCAGTGAGAATGAGTTTGAGGTTTTAGTGCTGTATAGGAAACTTTTTGATAAGTAGTTTAAAGGATTTAGTTATAATGGAAATGTCTTTGCCGAACGGAGTGGATGTGTCTCAATTGGTGCAGCACCCCGTGTTGGCCGCGCTGCCTCCGTTCTTCCTCAGAGCTTCTGAAAGATATCAGGTATGCATGTTACTTAAATTCTTTTAATTCGTTACGAGAAATGTTTATTCATATGTTCCAATAAAACAAAAACTTTTTTACTTTTTATTACTTTTTATTCTGCCGATATGAAGAGCTAAGATCTCTATAATCTCTATTAATAAATAGTTCCTTTACACTTTTTTTTGTTTTACACAAAATTAAAGGCAAAATTTCTGATATTGAATAATGAGGATGAATGAAAGACGATATGAAATGTTTAGAAGATTTTATAGATGAAATTTTGATATGGTTTTTGTGTCGGAAAATACAACTTGTGTTTAAGCTAAAATTCCACATAGTTGTGGTAGTTGTAAGCATTAAGTTATATGAAAACACAATATTTGTAATATTATAGCTGTAGACGTATCATATTGATAGCTTTAAATTGTAACATTTGAAGTAAAGGTCAAAGTGACGAAGATTAACAGAAAAGTAAAATAGTTTAATGTCTTCTGTATTTAATTACTCATTCTTTATTTGCCGCTTATGGCGTCAGCTACTATAATACATTAGCAACAGTTCAGTAACAAATTCCTTAATGAACTGTTGCTACTGTGAATTGGTCGATTAAAAGTAATTGTTTTTAAAGTGGATGTGTTTCAGATACTCGTCCACTACAGGCTTGAGGACCCACCAAAGTTCTCGCCTTTTTTAAAATAATCTGGTGATAGCTGAGTACCCGTCAGAGGCATCAGTTTAGGTCATACAAAAATATTTCAGAGCTCCCCCTCCAAAATTGAGTTGCGACTTTTGAAAAGATATAATTTAAAATTAAAATTGTTTATTGGCATTAACAAATATTTAGTTTTAAGCAATACCTTCAATATCCTCTTTTAAGGCTATATTGGCCTTTGTCAGGGCGATACTGCTCTTCCTACTAAGTGCTTACATACGAATGAACTAAATATTAGTTGCAAAAATTACTACTATATTGTTTTAATTAGCCATTTTGTAACATTTCGTCGGGCTGCCCACTCCTCTCTTTTTGTTTCTTGTAAATTGTGTCGTCTTCCTTGTTCGGGAAAATGCTTGCGTAGGCGCTGGCATAGGCTGTGGAAAATCAAACGAGAAATGGTTGATCAGCAAAAAGTACGGCAGTCAGATAACAATAGAGTTAAAACAAAAGATGACTAGTTACATACATACATACAATCACGTCCCTTTCCCAGGGGGGTAGGCAGAGATTGCAAATGTCCACTTGCTACGATCCTGGGTACACATATTTCGCTTCCTCTACTCTCATTACTAATTATAGAAACATTATTATACCACATAAACAGAAATATTTATAACAATAATAAAAAAAAAACATTTTAAACTTTAAAACAATAAATAAATACCTAATTATATAAGCGGACGTAACGTAATTTTTTTTCCAATTATGTTTTGCTCAAAACTCTACTCAGTATATAAGAGTTACTACAACCATTGATATTTGACTGATATTTGATATTTAGAATAACGGATACCAACTCATACTTAGTTGCAAATTTTTTTACAGGAACATTACACAAACATGCCCACCTCAATTCGACCCCAAAAAATTTAAAGATAATGACACCTCAATCCTTAGTCTTTTAATATTAAAATTTCTAACGTTATTTTAGCGCTTTTATTTGCTAAAATAACAGTATCAAATAACACTTCCGTGTAACTGATATATTCAATAAGAGTGTTGTTACAATTGTGTGTTACCGAGGGTTGGGTGTAACTTGACGATGTAATAACGTGTAACAATGTGTTATTAGCTCTGTAAAGAGGCCCGTTACACTGTAACATTGCAACTCGATAATTTAATTGACAGTATGCGTTTATTGAATTACTTTTTAGAAGTGTATCAAATGATTTAGGGCGAGCGGTAACTCAACTTTTTTGTATCTGTTTGATATTCGATTTTAATTTTAATTTGAAAATAATATAAGCCGTTGCAGTTTGAATGAATAAAAAATAATTTCGATATCGCTTACCGTTCACTGCTTCCCGGCGGATCGCTTGCCTTCCGCAACACACGGATTCATATCCGATGATATGTGGATTATAACACCTCTAGTTTTCAGAAAAGGCGTAATGGTATTTTGAGCGTTAATTTAGATAAAAAACACATCTATTAGATTTAAGATAATGTTGATATTTATTTAAAAAACGAAAAAGCAATTCTTTAAAATATATAATATAAATATATTGTAGAACAAAACACCGCGTAAAATGTAATAAATTTAACAAAACCATAATGAACAACATACCGAGTGATCTGTCGAGATTCGGAGTCAGAATAGATTATTTGTTTTTTTTTTATTTAAAAATATTAATCGAGAGAAATTAATATTCATTTAATCATGTAGTTTTAAGCAATCAATTTTACAAATTTGTTTGGTTACAATATGTGAAAAACAATTTAAATAATTACTTTATTTATACCGTAACGTTCTATTAGCCAGATCACTGTCGGGAGGCCTCGGCTTGAGAAGAAGCTGGCAAAAAACTCAAGGATTCATCCCCTTATGCCACAACACATTCAAGTCAAAAGCTATTTAAACAACTAGATATAATTTGGAAATCGTCTCTTTCTCGGGAATTTTTCGCACAATTAAGGGTTAGTCAAAGACTAGACAAAAGCACCGCAAAAGCAGTCTTCTGCCATACTCCGCTGTTCACCAAGCACTGACTGCACACACGTGCTGACATGTGCTGTGCTGTGCTGAGCACATGCTCAGCGTGACAGGTGGTGAGCCCATCGCCGCTATAAGCTAATGGATGGTTGTGCAGTTCTAAGTGCATTAGTCGCCTTTTACGACACCCAAGGGAAGAATGGTTTGGTAGTATTCTGTTAATGAGCCGCTACCAAACGACTCATTTGACATTATTATAGTAATTTGATGTGCCAGCTGCTTTATGCCGAAATAACTAATTTGTTTTTTAATTAGTAAATAAAGATCGTAAGCAAGACACACCATTTATTTTTATGTTTGACATTTCGCTCAAATATTTTTATTTATAACACATTTGCTCGTAAAGGGTCTCAAATTTCACCAAAATCAAATATCAATCTATCACATTACGTACTTGTGCGATAATGTTAAGTAAAACGCACAGTTTATGATGTTCCGTCTAAAAAAGAACGATACTTTTTTAAATCTTAGCAAAGAGATTTTATGTCAGAAAGGTAGTCAACATTTTCTTAATAAAATTACCTTTGGGAGATGAAATATAATAAATAAACATTTAATTCTTTAATTTCATTAACTAAAGATTAAAGATTTATTAGTTTAGGAATGTCTGAGTTATATTTATTTCCTCGCAATGTGTTATAAAACGTCGTATGACATACGTGCGGTTTGATAATTACAGCCTCTGCCTTCTTATAGCCCTCATCTACGGCTCGGGCCAGCAATATCGCCTCGGCTGTAATTTTCAACTTACCGCACTTATATCACAATGTAATAAAATATATAGTTATGTTTAGACGATATTTATGTCCATCTGTTACCGTAGATTTAATCTCAAGCCTTACAGTTTTACATTTGTTTTTTTTTTATTAAAAAAAACTACGGGACTACATCTGTGCCTGATAATTCATTCCATTTTAACTTGACTGTAATTATGTACGTTTTAGAACATATGACAATTTTATGTAAAGGGAGGATGGACCCCTTGCAGAGTTACTTGCCTGTATCTTCTCTTGACAAGGCCTCCCGGTAGTGAACATAAGAAATAGATGTAGAAGTGAACAAGTAGAATTGTATGTAATATTAGTTGTTTACCTATGAAATTGGTGTTTTGTATGGAGATTTTGGGGAATCCTGCATTTTCCATACAATTTTTTTTTCAATTTTCTTCACAACGACAAATCCAAAGATAATAATATTTGGCATCTATCATTAGACAAGCTTTAGTAATATGTGTAATATCACACCTCATAAAAATTATTTATCGTTTTTAAGTGAATGCAAATAAAATGATGTATTCGAGAGGCACTTAAAAAGAGTTGTCTCCGTGTCCAATTTTAATACAATTAAACTTACAACACAAATTATCAAAACAAATCAAAAGAGCTCAAAAATATAGTCTATTTTTAGACAAGGTAATTATTTTTTAGGAATACTCTGAATCTTAATAGTTACAGACAAAATACTAAGAGAGAGAAAAAACACCAATTTCATAGGTAAGGACCCAATATTATAAAGCTAAAGAGTTTGTTTGCTTAAACGCGCTATTCTCAACAACTACTGGACTGATTCGAAAAATTATTTTAGTGTTACATAGCCCATTTATTGAAAAAGGCTTTAAGTTATATTTATTTACAAAAAATTAGGGACCCTTACTAAAACTCCAATAATGTATCCCAGGGTGTAAAAAAATTTACAAAAACATTCTTTACATCGCGTGCGCTGAAAAAATTAACTCTAACTATTATAGCTTAGACACAATAAGTGTTTTTTTTTTAATTTAAAAGTTAAATGTGGATCATGGGCATTTTGTATCGGATCTGGGCGTAAAACCAACAGAAATAAAATGTGTAATAATTTACTCTGCTGTACTTCTAAATTCCCTCTAAATACTTTTTAACCAGCTTTTATCCGAAGACTGGTTACTTAAACACATATTTTTCTTAAGAAATACTATGAATTGAACCCTTTTATTGAAATACCAATGGTAATCACTTACTATAATATCTAATAAATGTTCTGCGCGTGCAATGGAAGGCTCGCGCTGTGCTTACCCTAAAAATTACAAAACTGAAACCATTTGGGCACAACTTCCTACTGATTATTTATTCGTATTTTTATTCGAAGCATTTATTAAAGGCTTTTATGCATCAATTTTTTGAGGGTGGCGGTGAAAGGGGAAGCGGTACTGACTGACCTAATTGCCACCTCACCAGCTCGCGGTGCGAAGTATTCATCCAATAGTGCTAGGACCGATGACGGGCTGCAGCGTCATTGGCTCAGGAGACGTATCATCTGCGCGCCCAGCGTAGTGATTATGGACGAAACCCTTTAAGTGGCGCAGACGCAAGAAACGGCCCTCAGTTCGTAGCTCCGCCATTCCTGCTAGCCTTTTAATGAATCAAACTAAAATAAAGGTTTTTATCCCACGGGACCCCTTTAATTTTACGGAATAAAAAGTATCTAAGATGTTGATCAGGGATATAAAGGTATGCAAAATTTCATTAACATCGGTCCAGCCACCGCCTCTCTGGTGTAGTGGTGGACACCACCGGGTGTCGATCGGGAGGTCCGGGGTTCGATTCCCCACGGGGGCAGGGGTTTTTCTGCTGGGTTTGGTTGGTGGTAGGGTTTCTTAGCCCGCCTGGCTTACCTAAATCTGTCGCCATAATAACAATATTTTAAGCATTGTTGTGTTCCGGCAATCAGAGGTAAGATAGCCAGTTCCTCAGTTGTTGAGGATTACAGGTGAAGCTCGCTTCCACCTTCGACCTTATCGTCACTTACCATCAGGTGAGATGAAGGCCAAGAGCTTACCTGTCATATGTAAAAAAAAATCCATTTCGGAGATTAGCCCGTACAGATAGACAAACATTTTTTGGTATTTTCCCTTTTTATACACCGCCCTGACTTGGTTTTAAGCATCTTTTTCCATGTACAGCCATTTGAACTCTACAGTTTTATTATATGTATAGATTTAATTCGGAAACTCCTCCTTTTGAAAGATATCGCGAGTTTAGTAATGTAAGAAATGGAACAAATGCAGAGGTCCCGAATTATATCCATTGGGGGTTGATGATTGAGAGGACGAAGAAAATTTAGACATTAAAAACAAGCTGATATGGGGTACTTTTATTAAAGTCAAACACTATTAAGAACTTTTGTCTGGAACACCAAAATGTAATTTTTCTGTGACAGACAAATGCATGTTATGAGACGAGACACAAAAAAAACATGTATAGTTTGCGAATACCGGTGTTCGCGGTGCCCCCCAAAGGGTTAACCTAAAGGAACGGACGGCGCTTTAGTCTCTACACACTAATCCTCACTACATCTTCTAAGGTAGCAGTTTTAGATCGCACTCGTTCGTAATATCAGTAGTGTATAGTAATGCGTTTATGCCTGTGTCATGGCTGCTCTATATATTTCTACAAAAAATATTCCTTTCCCTTATAACATAAGTTCTAATGAAAGTGCGAACGCCAGATTTCAAACCAAAATTCTTTTTGTTGTACCAGAGGACGCCCAAGTGCGCGCGCTGCAGAAACCACGGCGTCGTATCAGCGCTGAAGGGCCACAAGCGGTACTGCCGGTGGCGGGACTGCGTGTGCGCCAAGTGCACGCTCATCGCGGAGCGGCAGCGCGTCATGGCTGCGCAGGTGAGCTCGCAGGCGCAGGCGCCGAGAATGCGTGATGCAGGAATTACCTTAATATTGGGTCCTTATCTATGAAATTGGTGTTTTTATTTTGTCTGTAACTATTAAGATTCAGAGTATTCCTAAAAAATAATTAACTCGTCTAAAAATAGACTATATTTTTGAGCTCTTTTGATTTGTTTTGATAATTTGTCAAATTGTAAAATTGGACACGGAGACAACTCTTTTTAAGTGCCTCCCGAATACATCATTTTATTTGCATTCACTTAAAAACGATAAATAATTTTTATGAAGTGTGATATTACACATATAACTAAAGCTTGTCGAATGAAACATGCCAAATATTATTTCTGGATTTGTCGTTGTGAAGAAAACTGATAAAATGTTAGTATGGAAAATGCAGAATTCCCCAAAATCTCCATACAAAACACCAATTTCATAGGTAAGGACTTAATATCTAGACTCTACAATAACAAAAATCGTTATAAATCTCTAAAATGCAAATATATTTGGGAAAAACCGACGTTTCGTCGTTAAGTACAAATACTTGAGGACCTCCGTGGTCGAATGGTCGCCATCTCGTGAGGTTCTGGGTTCAATCCTCGGTGGGGAAAATGTTTGGGTGATGAATTTTCAGGCATTTGTTTTCCAATCTTGGATGTTTATATATATTCAGGATATTTACATGTATTTATCTATTAATATTTAATATATATATATTATATTTCGTCATCCAGTGTCATTAACACAAGCAGCATTAGTTGCTCAAAATGGGGCTAGTTGATAAACGTGAATGTTTACAGATATTTCTTTAACTTTATTTATTAATTTTGGATATTAAAGTTTAAATAAATAAATTAATATCTCTATTTTTTATTGGGATTGACAAAGCCAGCGAAGCCAGTGGAGAACATACCTTAAATCTTTTTGGTCCTGACTATTATTTTAAACTTTAGGGAGATGAAACGCAAACCTTACCTAACATGTATGCGCAGGTGGCGCTGCGCCGGCAGCAAGCTCAGGAAGAGAACGAGGCGCGGGAGCTGAACCTGCTGTACGCGGGGCAGGCGCCGCACCACTACGCCGACATGCCCGACGACGCGCCAGGTAACGAGCTTCCTTACGGTATCTTCAAAGCTATTAAAATTAAACATTAGGTCCTTACCTATGAAATTGGTGTTTGGTATGGAGATTTTGGGGATGTCTGCATTTTACATACTAACATTTTATCAATTTTCTTCACAACGACAAATCCAGAGATAATAATATTTGGAATGTATCATTAGACAAGCTTTAGAAATATGTGTGTTCGCTTGATAAAAATTATTCATCGTTTTTATGTTAATGCAAGTCAAATGATGTATTCGGGAGGCAGTAAAAATCTTTGTGTCCAATTTTAATACAATTAAACTTACAAAATATTTTCAAATTAAATAATACGAGCTGAAATATATGGTCTATTTTAGAAGAGGCAATTATTTTATAAGAATGTTCTGAAACTTAATAGTTACGGACAAATTGCTAAGACAGAATAAAAACACCAATTTCATGGGTAAGGACCCAATATGTGTAATGACGCACATTAGGGAAGGCCCTTGTCCAGCAGGAGGCCTTTGATGGACCGCAGAGCCAAAGGCCCCAGTAACCATTACTCATTCTCCTCACATTAATAATAATAATTATTATTATAATCATTTATTGGCCACATTATAATTTAGACGTTACATTTGCCATAAAAATTAATACATTTGAAAAAATTTTTAATACGAGTACAGTATCATAATAATTGCGACACCAATTAGCAGACGTTTAATTTGCGGGGCGTTACCCCATGTCGTAGGAGCATAACTCAAAATCGAGTGACAATAAGAATAGTAGACAGTTAAAAGCATTTTTTTGCTGATAATCGGTTTTAACTTATACAACACTTTCTCAATATGACTTTCATGACTGACCGTATAATCTAAACTATATCCAAGAAAGGTATTTTCTGTTACGTTATTAATATTTTTATTTTTTCGTGCTTTATAGTTTAGGGATACATTATCCTTGTGATGTATCTGTCGCTTTATTTGTAATATCTGGCCTTACCCATTTAGGATCCTCTTACTTCTGACTATAACTTATCACATAACATATCATCACGCTTCTTCCCCGAAGGGGTAGGCAGAGGTGTTAGTACCCACATTGCGCCAGGTATGTTGTGTTTCGGCTGATAGTCGTGTTAAATCTCAGTCTTTTTTCCAAGCAATGTTGAGTGGCGAACTGAAGTAATCTTTATTATAGATTTTTTTTCTTAAATTACAATTCAAGAAAGAAAGAAAATAAATTCAAAATACAATATAGTGTATTCAATTTAGATGCGTCCTAGCACATGCTCATTAACGTCAAAAGCAGTTTACAAATTTTCGTGAAAGCGATAAACTACGCCATCCGTTCACAAAACTAGCAGGAGGCCTTGTTCTGAGAAGAACGGGCAAGAAACTCAGCAAGATTCTATCCTCCCTTTACATTGTTTTTCTTTTTTTTAAAATGTCATAAACTACAACGTCATTGAAGTTTTAGAAGAAAAAATAAATAAATATCTGTGATAAATATATATATCTGTGTTATAATATATATGTTCACTTGTATATTTCATTCTAAGCTTCACGTGTTCGTCGGTAATTATATACGCGCAGCATACAAAAACTTTAATACAAATAATTCAATGCGGTTTTTACCGGAGAAATCAGTTTGTACACATGTAAGTGCTCGTGACTGTACCTACACATAAAGAAAAAATCACAAATTACATAAACAACTACAAAAGGTGTGGTTCTTAAATATACTCTTATTCAAAACTAGCTGTTGACCACGACTTCGTGATGGTTACTGGTTTTTTAACCATCCCACGGGAACCCTAATTTTCCGGAATAAAAAGTATCTAACTTGCTGACCATGGATATAAGGTATCACCATGCAAAATTTCATTGAAATCGGTCCAGCCATTTCGGAGATTAGCCCATACAAAAAGACAAAGAAACAATTTTTTTTTTTTGTATTTTCCCGTTTTTTACATACCCCTAGCTCGATCTCTACAGTTTTATTATATGTATAGATTACAGTCGTGTGGAGTCCTAAGCAAGCTACATACAACTATAGATATAGTACATTTTGCTTATCCTTAAGCCAGTCAGTTCGTAAGACCTCGGCCCGGGGCTCCGGAAATGGCTTCGTCGCGCGTCACCGTTCTCTTTCATGTGGTTGCTGGGTTCGACATTGTTTACTGGGAAGTGTGAATGTGCCTATATATCTTTATTCTAGTTGTTTCTCGGATATAACCTAACATCTTTACGCTACGCCATATCCTTGATGGGCTCGGCTGATATTTAACACCCAACGGGGGGGTAACGAGGGGCGAGCTTGTTAAATAATTTAAATAATCTTGGATAGTACCTAGTTAATAAGAGAGATGTTTAGTTTAATTGCGATGCCCTAACAGGGTGCATGTTAGAACTATTACTAGCTTTAAGACCTTTATGTACAACATGAGTGCAATAAAGTATTTGTATTTGTATTTGTATACTTATAATAATAATAATAGTTTTTTTTTAATTTGTTTCTCTGTCTGTTTGTACGGGCTAATCACCGAAATGGCTGGACCGATTTTAATGAAATTTTGCATGGTTATACCTTATATCTCTGGTCAACATCTTAGATACTTTTTATTCCAAAAAATTAAAGGGTTCCCATGGGATCGTAAAAAACCATAGTAACCGCAGACGAATTCGCGGGCAACAGCTAGTAACAAATATTTATGTTATTATTCACACTCGGGTAGGATAAATCCCGCGACCTTTTGCAGGAGTAAGCGTTTCTCTGTTGAATATTAATGGAACATACATACATACAATCACGCCAGTAATGCCCGAAGAGCCCAAGGAGCACTGTGTTCCTGAAGACCACATTTAGCCATACAAAAATTGGGCATTGGGCATTTAAATGGCGAGCAGTGAAAAATGGTTTATCTGAATCTCAGAGGAAGGCTCGGTATTAAATCGACTGCGGCACCTCAATCTTACTATTCTATCATACAAAACATACCATTTCATCACGCCTTCACTCCGAAGGGGTGAGCAGAGGTGTGCTAACGCTCACATATCGCAAGGGTAACACAGGCAAAAGGTAGGCAAACAAATCTGTAAACTTGTCGGAGCTGGCAGATGTAACTCTAACACTCAGTTGCACAAAGATTTTTAAGGACGACATTTGTTAATGAGACATTAAAACTTTAAAGTTCATTAAAGTTAAGGTTGTCACACAAAATAGTTCTAGCCAAACGTCTCTTAAGCATTGACAGGGTGCTAATGTCGTTTTGTGCAACGTAAAACTACGCTAAGGTTGTCCTTTGACACTTCAATAAATAAATTTAATGGAGCATTAGAGATAATGCTGACATTAAATTTTAAAGTTGCAGAAACGAACTTTAAAATCCAGGTGACTGAAGCCACTCACCATCCGTTGGGCAGTCGGTTTACTTAACAAACTGCATTTCTGTATAACATAAAAAATTTATAACCTACTTAAAAAATTATAACTTAATTCTCATCAACATTTCAACGGAACCCACAAACTCCGTGACGACGGGTTGACGACCTCCGTGGTCGAGTGGTCTGTACGCCGGTCTCAAGGCGTCGCCATCTCCTGAGGTCCTGGGTTCGATCCCCAGTGGAGGCAAGTGTTTGGGGATGAATTTTCAGACATTTGTTCTCCAGTCTTGCAGTCTTGGATGTTCATTATATATGTATAATAATATATATATTCTGAATAATTATGTGTATTTATCTATTAAATATATTTGTCCGTCATCTAGTATCCGTAACACAAGCAGCATTTAGTTGCTTAAAATGGGACTAGTTGATAGGTGTGAATGTCTGAGGATATTTATTTTATTTAAACTGCACGCCACTCCAAGCTAAAACCGTAGTATAACAATATCCAAACCTCGTCGACTCACCGTCACTTGCTCTAAAAAGACTGCTACAAAACCAGCGTGGAATGGTACACTCGCGAGCACCAATTAAACTTGGACAAAAAAGTATTGAAGTGTCGCGAGCGGCGCTGGCGTCGGATTGTGTTCACAAAACAGACCCGTGAAAAGTGGAAAAAAGTAAACTGTCGCGGTGGTGTGATTTAGAAGGCGATGGAGTCGCTATACTGTGTAATTTTTCTTAATCCATCGCTACTATTTAAAAAAAATCTTTTTGTTGTGTATTTTACCAGGCGACGAATCTGATAAAAATTATATTTTAAAAAATTTGGTAACTAATGAGATATACTTTAAAGATCTCTGCATCAATCACTGTTTCAAGCAAAAAAATCGTTCCGTCGACGACCGGCACTCATACATTATTTACGTCGTCCTCAGCCTGTATACGTCCCACTGCTGGGCACAGGCCTTACTCATGGAGAAACACATGAGGGTATGAGCCGTACCACCACCACGCTGCTGGCCCAATGCGGGTTGGTGGGTAGAAACGGTTGCAATAGCGACCGGGACCAACGGTTTAACGTGCCTTCCGAAGCACGGAGGAGTTAGAGATCACAAAGGTCACCCATCCACGGCCTGGCCATGGCGAAAGTTTTGTTTTCGATATCGAAAGCCAAAGCGTATAACCACTACGCTACCGAGCTCCTCTACATTATTTTAAGTGCCAAATAGACACAAAAACTGTAACAAATTATTTAGAACATGTTGTGCATTATAATAAATACATGAAAATATTATAATTTTCATTTTAACCACTATTTGACTATTCTATGATGATTTCTAAGAATATAAAATATTTTCCGAGGCGTGGTAAGTTGAGTAAATATTAAAATGTTGTACTTACATCTAATAGAGACAGTCTAAAGCTTTCGCTAATCTGCAAATGATTTCAGCACAGCTACAGTCCATTTTTGCGTCACCGCGACCAAACGGAGTTGATACTTTATCAAAAATAAATCTACTGATGATTGACCGCCAGACTTATATTCGTTTAAATCATATATGTATCGTGAAGCATACGCTAAAGTGGTTATTTTAAATAAATAAATATCCTCAGACATTCACACCTATCAACTAGTCAAATTCTAAGCAACTAAATGCTGCTTGTTTTAACCCAGCATTCGTCCAAGATCTATTTATTTACATAATAATTATGACTGTATAGTCTGCGAGTCAGAACTCTTGTATTATAAAGGCGTAGCCTTCCACTCTTATTCATAGCATTTCTAGTCATTTTCTGATAATTATTTTCATCATATATCCATGTTTTTTTTATAACTTGTTCTGTTCGTTGTTTCTAAGTTGCTTACCGACTTATGTATGGTTTTATTGTGAACACCAGCGCTTAATTTCTTTCATTCTCTTTCACGAGAGCCGCCTACTACTAGTATTTATTTATTTATTAAGGAAACATTCAGTTTTTTTATTCTACATATAAACAATTTATTACGGATATTAAGATAATTAAGATAGCATCTAAATTCTCAATAGTTGATAATAACAACAGTGCGATCAAAACAACCTTGCAAATTGGTTCAATGTGCAAAATTCATGATTTGGTATAAAGTACGTACAGAGGAACCATAAAACATAATTTAAAATGTATGTGAAATATTTTCATAAAATATGTCGATGTGGTTGAATGAATTATTGTATTCATTTAAGACTCTTATAATTTAACTATTACGTCTGTAATTTGTCTTGCAATATGTGTTTCTGTAGCGAGAGCTCGGTTTGGGACACCTAAAAGCTATTTGAGTCAACAAGTAGGATGAATCTACACAGTTATTAATTATTTTATAAAGCAGAAGTATCAAAATTACATGTCACGCTGCTTTCTTCTCGGTAACGCCCGGTGCGAGTTAATTGCTGTAACACCGCTTTCTTCAAATGTTTTTAATTCGCCCTGATGCTGATTACGCTCAAAGCCTTGCGTCTGGTGCCTTTGCTACTAAATTATGAAAGTGTATTAAACTTATGAAAATTTATAAAACAGTTTCTTTGCCGCTTTTAGAGGTGAATGTTTTGGTGCTAAATGGGAATTGACGGCGTTCATGCTTTTGAGGGTTGGAATTGAGGTACATGTTAATAAAAATTGTGGATTTTTTATGTTTCAAACGTGAAACATAAAAAATCAGTACAGTACAGTGTTGCTCGCACGTAGAATGTTTACGGCTATATTAATGAAGTATTAACTTTAACTTTATGTATCTGTTTGAGGGTATAAACAGATATTTAAGAGTAATTAGATAATTTCATTACATTTAAATTTCAAAACTGTATATTTAGTAACAGTATTGCAGAAATTATTATTCTTCTTGTTGCCCTTTCTCCATTCTAGGTCCCCACTTAGAAACCTTTCTCCATTCTAGGTCGGCACAACTTGTCTTCTTCTTCCATTCTTCTCTGTCACTCGTCAGCTCAGCATCCACTTCTTTTATTCTCATATCATTCTTCACGCATTCAATCCATCGCTTCTTTGGTCTTCCTCTCACTCTAGGTCCACCCACATCCAAGCTCAGCATCCTTCTTGTAATGTGACATTTATCCCTCCTCATCACATGTCCACAACACGCTAACCTATTTCTTCTAGTCTTTTCTGTCACTGGCGCTACTTTCAAACTTTCTCTAATATACTTATTTCTGATCTTGTCCATTCTTGTGACTCCGCACATCCATCGCAGCATTCGCATCTCTGCTGAGTGCAGTTTTCTTTTATCCATCGCTTTCGTTGCCCAACATTCAGATCCATACATTACGACTGACGGATTTATAGAACTTCGCCTTAAGCTTAAGGGGTAATGTAGGGTCACACGTTGCTCCTGAGACCTGTCGCCAGTTCATGTATCCCGCATTTATTCTATTTCTAACATCCCGGTCAATATCGCTATCGTTTTGAATTTATGGAAAAAAAGCAGTAATCATTCACGAACGTAGCTCTACTACTTAGCAAAGATAATTATCTGAATAGTAGAAATATTGCGTCTCAAATTCCACTCTTATATAGGTATAATACATTAAAGCCGTAATAGAACGTGTTAAGAGTTTAATATCAGTGAAGTGTGACAATAGCGTCTTACCGTTTATTGCGGCGATGAGTGTGGCGCGCAGCGGCGAGGGCGCGCGGTGTTAGTGCGGAGCGGGCTACACAAAAAATACATAATAATTAAATAGCTAATACATTTAAAATGAAAGCTGACAAAGCAAGCTATGCTGTTGCTATTTCTAAGGATAGTGGGAAAAGGATGTCACGTTTTGATTTAGTTTAGACTAGAAAATAATTAAGAACAACTTAAAGGTAATTTAATTTTTTACGAAAATTCCGAAACGTCATCATAATTTTCTTATAACTAAGTAGTTATACAAGAGCTGAGTTGTAGCCAGGGTCGTAGATTAATATTTTCGGCTGTGCACACTATGAACTGCCTGGACGTGGCCTGGAGTACCATTTATCTTCGCGCTGATTTCTTACAATCGGTGCATGGCAACAGGCTCGCCACCTGTTCCATGGGGACTTAAACATATCTGGCGAAATGTGGGTGTTTAACACCTCTGCTACCCCTTCGGGGAAGGGACGAGATGATATATTTATGTGCATAATGAGAATTTTCGACTCAAAATTCACTTACGATAACGATACGTCAAATGGTTCGTGCACTGGTTACAGAACAATGTCGTCTTTAAGTCCGCCATATGTACATTCTTAGTGTAATGGACATTAAAGCTTAAATAAAAGGACTGGAAGGTGATTTATTACACACCTTACCTACATTCACGAGGTGGACCGATGATCGATTGCCAGCTGGCAATGGTCGCATGAAGCCGATGAACCTTTGTGCATTGTGGAGAGCCTTGCTAGCCTCAGAATCCTCATTGGGATTCTCTAGGCTGAAATAATGATAATAATAATTGTAATTCGATTAGCTTATTTAATTATAAACATTCTCAAATAAGTATAATAATTATTATCATGCAATTTTTACTCGTGTTGTAATGATTTAGTTTGTGATATCTTGGATGATATATAATGGACAATCGCCTCTCGCTTGGACCCCACATTCCCAAGATATTGCGGGCGCAAAGGAATGCGCGTCGCTACTGTATTATCTACCCCCTACGATATCGTTAGATATAGTATTATAGCTTTTATGTTTATCACTCGCTTTTACGTCATAGACTACCAACAACAAGAAAATTCTATCAAGCGAGATTGTGGTCATCCACACGAAATAAAAAAATTGAGGAGTTCGGAGGCGTAGTGGTTAGTACGCTTTGGCTTTCTATATCGAAAACAATGCTACCTTCGCCATGGTCAGGCCTTGGATGGGTGACCAAAAACTTTGTGATTTCGATCTCCTTCGAGCTTCGGAAGGCAAGTTAAGGCGTTGGTCACGGTCGCTTTTGGAGCCATTTCTACCCACCAACCCACATTGTGTCCAGCAGTCCAGCAGTGGGACGTATATAGGCTGACGACGACGTCGACGCACAAATTTTTTTTTTAATAAGGCCCCTCTTAAAGACAAAGCCAAGCCCCGCTTAAAGACAAGCCAATTGCTTTTTTGTTATCGTATAAGTTCTTTATATTATTATGTGCAATAAAGTATATATAAATAAATAATAAATAAATATTCAATACTGAGTCGTGGATGGCCTCTGCGATCTTCTTTCTTGCTTCTGTCGCACAGGAGCAGTGTTTGCATTTCTGTGTGTGTGTAACACAGATGATACCAGCGTGTACAATCGCGGCAAGAATTAGTTAATCATTTTTGCATAACTGAACTATGGCTTTACATCTTCTGTCACGGATTGTCCAATGCACTGTGATCCTTATTTACGTTGCTATTGTGACAAATAAAGTATTTTATAATTAAAAATTAAATTCATCAAAGTAGTTATAAGTGGGTACGAGATGGTATTATAGGCTACCCTCGCCATTTGTCTTTGAATAGCGAGCATGGTTGTTCCTATAAATATATTTTGTAAATCAACAAATATAGGTACCACAGTTCTCAGTTCTGACTCGACACTATTACAGACATGTGAAATGTGCAAAATTTGCGAATAGCAAGAGTGATTTTCTTTTTTTTTTCTTTGAGGCCACCACTTTTTAACACAGTGTAAATAAGATGCAGTTGTTCAATATTACTCGAGTGCACTGTAAGTCGCGGCCCGCTGTGGCGCCACCCGCCGCGCTGTGTCAACTAAAGAACGCTCATGCTAGGGAATTCTAAATTAACTTTACAATATTAAATTGTAAAGTTGTAAAGTTATACTGCTTTGTAAGAGAATTTGAAATTTAATATCTTAACTTAATCATAGAATAAGTATTAAAGTACTTACAGAGGAGATTAATATTTTATTAAGCGCATAATTTATTATTTACGCATAATCATAAATGGCAAAACCATTTTAAGGCAAATTAACTATTCGCATAAATTAAGGCATAATTAACTATTCGCATAAAATATTATAAATAATTGTCAATAAAAAATATTGTTTCTGGCTGGCTACGTTGAGGGCACAGTTCTACCTAACACTCCTCGCTTCGCTTTTCTATTATCGCTACTATATTCGCTTTTCTATTATGTGGAATAATATTATGGATAATTACAATTGTGCGAAACAAATATTGTGCCAAAAGAAATTATGCTTAAGTTATATTATGCCAAACAACATTATGCCAAAGTATAATAAGAATAAAATCACTCGCTCAACATATGGAGTAGCATTATTCAATGTTGGCTTTAGGTTGGAATTAGAATCGTAGAAGTGTAATTTAATTTAAATATAGTTAAATATTTGCGATCAACTTTCCTTTATTTTCAAATGTTAGTTATTTAGTTTAGTTACGTATAACTAAACTTAGAAAATACATAAAAGTGAAAAGATTTATTCAAAAAACTAATAAATTAATAAATAAACAAAAATTTTTTAAGAAACACCTTATGAACAGTAAGCAACGCCTACTACTGTCAGAGGACTTAAATAAAATTAACTTAGAAAGGCAAGAAAAAAACAATGAATTTAACACATATACAAAAAATCTAGATGTTAAAATTTCTAACCTTGAACAAACTCTAGTAAGCATGTTTAAGACTATTGAAAAAACCACCCAAAGCCAATTAAATTTTCAAAAAATTACCTCAAATGACTTAATAGATTTATGTAACTATAATGCTGATAGATTTGAGTCGTTAAATTGTAAAAAAATGTGTAATTGCATAAGCAAAAGGACCAATACTCCTTTATCAATTAATGAGGATAGTATACAGGATATATCATATAACTTATCCTTTAATTCTGAAAGCTCAGTTAATACACCAAGGGCCACTAACCAATTAAGAAATCCTGATGTATGCTGTAATGTGGCCAGTCATAAAATTTTTAGTGATGACACCGGCAAGGATTTAGGGTATCTGTTAAAAAATCAGCTAGGACATCCTGTGTTTAATTATTGTATGCCTGGTGCAAGTTTACAAAATATTATGGACAATATTATATTAAAAAATAAATTCAAAAAGTCTGATAATTTAGTTATTTTTGTAGGGAATAGGGGAAATATGAACAAAAAATTATTACAAACATATTGTGATCACCTAATTAACTTGGATGTAAATAAAATTATTTTATTTACATTACCTTACTGTAATAAGCTGTCACAGGGAGAAAATAATCTAAGATATAAATTAAATTTAACCCTTAACACATTGACCCAGTATTCAAATAAATTTCATTTAGTTGACATAAATAAATTGTCAAATACAAAATTTTACATTAAGAACAATATTCTTTATATGAATAAATATTTTAAAAAACAATTAGCTTCTTCGCTATGCTTTACTTTACTAACGGTAGCCAAAAATTTGGCTTTAAAGTCTGCTCCTACTGAGCAAAAAAGCGACAATGCTTCTTTTGAGCAACCTAAAAATACTTCTTTGGAATCTATTCCAAGTAGTCATAGGTTAAATTTATGTACCAGTTCTGCTTTTATTGAGCAGAATAAGATTGACAGCGTTTCTTTAGAGCGCCCAAATCAAGACTTACAAGAGTGTAGCTTGAAGTCTAAATCAAAGAATTTAAATTAAAAATAAAGACAACAGAGAAATTCTCTGGCAATCGTCTATCGGAAAAATACAAAAATTTTGAAATTATTCATCAGAATATTCAGGGCTTCCATGGTAAAGAATTAGAAATGACATTAACTTTACATGAAACGCAAATTCAAATATTATGCCTTACTGAGCACTGGCTAAAGAAGTACGAAATACCTAACTCTTTAGATGACTACATTTTTGCGAGCGCATTTACTAGAACATCTATGATTAGAGGAGGGTCGTTAATTCTAATAAAAAATAGTTTGAAATATAAGGAACGCAGGGACATAGTACTAAATTCGATCAAAAGAATAATTGAAATATCTTGTATAGAACTTGATAACCTTATTATTGTATGTATTTATAGGCCCCCGTCTGGTAATTACGATCAGTTTGAGACAATATTGGAAAATATTCTGAATAAAATTTGTAATAAGAATAAGAAGATAGTAGTGTGTGGAGATTTTAACATTAATATATTAGTGTCTGGTTCTCTTGCAGACCGATTTATACATTTATTTCGGTCATATAACCTTTATTATTCCTTCTTTGAACCCACTAGAATTACTCCAACATCAGCTACTTGTTTGGATAATTTTTTCTGTAACTTCGATATAATAGAAAAGAGTATTTTTAATTGTGTAAACTCTGATCATTCCGGTCAAACAATTACATTTGAATACCGTAGTAGTGATCAACCTAAGAAAATAATTTGCAAACCTATCACAAATAAGCAACTGAAAGTTTTTGAAAATAATATAGTGAAAAAGCTTTGTTTATCCTACAATACGTTTGACGACCCTGATGTAATGTATAATAATTTTTTTCAACCAATAAAAAATGAATTTAACAATGTTTTCAAACATAAGCCTATAGTGTTAAATAATAAAATTAAATTTAGTTGTTGGGCAACACCAGGCATCTTTAAAAGTAGGAGAAAATTATTCGATTTGTATGCTGAAAAATCGACATCAAATGATCAGTCATTTATTGACTATGTCCGTAGATACTCAAGATTATTCAAGAAGGTTTGCAAGATAGCTAAAGCAAACTTTATTAGTAATAAAATTGAAACTTCCGACAATAAAGTCAAAACAACTTGGAGAATTATAAACCAAGAGTCTGGTAAAATAAAAAGTAATGATCGGTCATTTAGAATTAATATTGAAAATAAAATTATCGATTCAGACGATGGAGTGGCCAACGCTTTTGTCACTTACTTCTCTAACATACCAGATAAAATTACTAGCGAACTTAATTCAAGTACTCAATGCGCTCTAGCACTTCTGCAGTCAAGTGTTCATGAATGTGATGTTTTGTTCAATTTTCGTACCGTTAATACTGTTACCGTTGTAAAGGCATTCAAATCCTTGAACATGAAAAAAACAGAGGATTTGTTTGGAATCTCCGTTACTATTTTAAACTCAATCATTAATGTGGTCGCCCCTCACTTAGCTATTATCTTTAATAAATGTATAGAGGACGGCGTTTTCCCCAACTTAATGAAATGTAGTAAAATCATACCTTTATTTAAAAGCGGAGATAAAAGCGACCCTACAAACTTTCGACCTATCTCAATATTACCGGCATTTAGTAAAGTATTTGAGAAAATAATGTTAAATCAGTTATCATCCTATTTTAATTTAAATAAATTATTACACGATAAACAATTTGGATTTAGGAAAAGCAGGAATACTACAGATGCAGGATTTACGCTTATCAAACACATATTTGACGCATGGGAAAAGCGGCAGGAGGCTTTGGGTATTTTCTGTGACCTATCCAAGGCGTTCGATTGTGTTCACCACAAAACATTATTGGGTAAATTGAAACATTATTGTGTGTCAGGTAGTGCGCTTAAGCTGATAGAATCATACCTTTACAATAGAACGCAAAAAGTTGTTATAAATAGAACCGAGTCTTCTGGTGCACCTATGTCGACGGGTGTACCACAGGGATCAATTTTAGGACCGTTTCTTTTCCTTGTATACATAAATGATTTACCATTTTATACTCAAAATTTATGTGATACTGTATTATTTGCAGACGATACGTCATTCATTTTTGGTATCGATAGAAGTAAAAATGAAACCGACGTTGTAAATAGCACTGTTGCAAGAGTATTACATTGGTTTACAAATAACAACTTATTACTAAATTCAAAAAAGACTAAATGTGTAAAATTTTCACAACCAAATGTTAGAAATGTAAGCCTTGATATAAAAATCAATGGTGAACAAATCGAGTGTGTAGACTCATCTGTATTTCTAGGCATTAAATTGGATTCTCGATTACAATGGTTCCCTCACATCTCTACTTTGTCTGAGAGATTGAGCTCTGCTGCCTATGCGGTAAAGAAAATAAGAGACCTAACCGATGTAGAAACAGCACGAATTGTTTACTTTAGTTACTTCCATAGTGTAATGTCATATGGATTGTTGTTATGGGGATCTGCAGCTGATATTAAAAATATATTTATACTGCAGAAAAGAGCTGTACGAGCTATTTATAAACTGAAACCCCGAGACTCGCTCAGAGAGCTTTTTAAGGAAATTAATATATTAACCATTGCATCCCAGTATTCATATATATACTGGGATGCAATGGTTAATATATTAATTTCCTTAAAAAGCTCTCTGTTCGTCAACATCGTTTATGTTCACAAGAATAAAAGCGATTATGTAAAGCTTAGTGACCACCATAATATTAACACCAGAAATAAACCTTAAAAACCTTAATAAAAAAAGGCTATTATAATGTCCAAGATTATTTTGATGATAACCAGGTCTGGAAATGAATTATTATATTGTTAGATTATATTAATTTTTATGAATTAAAACTTTTATTTAAAGTTGTGATGGAGGATGTCATAAGCTGCATGAATCTATTTTCTAATTTTCTGAATTGATGAGTAATTTTGTCGTGAATCCTGATACCTTGTTGACATCCTCTTATTCATTCCACTCAGACCTGCCTGTAATTTGTATATTGTAGCACGTAAGACAATTTCATTTTATGTAAAGGGAGGATGGACCCCTTGCAGAGTTTCTTGCCTGTATCTTCTCTTGACAAGGCCTCCCGGTAGTGAACAGGAAGAAAAAAAATGTAGAGGTAAACAAGTAGAAGTATTTTGTTTGTTAAGTTTAATTGTTTTTGACGCGGCATAAGTGTAACTACTTGTTGTTACCTAAATGATTAAATAAAGAATTTCATTTCATTTCATTTCATTTCATTTCATTTCATTTCATTTCATTTCATTTCATTTCATATGTTTAGGTAATGTTAGTTACCGTTCAATTTATATTTTTACAATAATTTATTACCATTTTTAAGCAATAATAATTAATATCAGCAGCAGCATTTAATATATATGAGGAGGACTTAAAACATAAGAAAAATGTAGATATAAACACCTCTACTCCTTCGGGGATATGTCCTCCTGTAGGCATGTAGATATTTATTACAAAACATTGACTGATAAATAGAAATCTATTTATGAAATTATCATATATATTTCTTTGATATGGTTGTTTTGTAGTCAAACAGACCCACACTACTCATGAAATAAATTATAATTTTACTGTAAACTTTGATGATAATTTTCACGACTTATCGGTTTTTTTGTATCAATATTGTGGATATTAAATAATAAAAGAACTAAAGTAAAACTATAGGTGTGACGATATTTATGTTTTATTACGCCAAGTAATAAATTATCACGTCACCAAGAAAATTATTGGCATGAAATTGGATGTGTTTGTAGAGAGAGAAATACTAAAGACAAAGGTAGGTATGAATGATGATAAAATGCGGAAGAGATTATTATGTTTTTGGTTTAGACATAATTGGCTAAAAATTGGAAATGTGTCGACGGAACGAACGTATGATGCGATATCACCCGTTCCCTAAAGGTGTCTTGTACTATATTCTTTACTAGTTGTTGCCCGCGACTTTGTCAGCGGATATTATGTTTTTTAACTATCCCACGGGATCCTTCAATTTTCCGGAATAAAACGTATAAGAGGAAAAATACCAAACTGGTCAACATCTCAGACCAGGGATATAGGGTATCACCATGCAAAATTTTATTGAAATCGGTCCAGCCATTTCGAAGATTATTAGCCCGTACAAACAGACAAAGAAACGAATGTAAAAATAAAACATTTTTTTGGTATTTTCCCTCTTTTTAGGTAGTATATCCCCCTGCCTTGATTTTAAGCATTTTTTTCCTATGTACAGACATTCGACTTCTACAGTTTTATTATATGGTATAGATTAGACTATCACTATAATGTTTACAATTTTAAAAACTTCATGTTCCGTGCACCGCGCCCACTCGCCCCCTCGCCCCGAGTGCCGATTGATTAATCTCTAATTGCTCCCTCGGTCAATCGATTGACCTTCAAAAGGCTTGTGTTCACTAGAATCACCAGAGCCACCGAGCGTGGAAGCTGTTTGATTATTCCTAAGCTTTGACTTTTGAATAATGTTTCTTAAGTTTCGCACCAATTAGTCTAGCCTCAGAACATTTAACCAGCGTTTGTTAATAGCCCAAAGCAAAGGTCTTTGTAACACAGAAAGGTTATCATAGAACAATATTTATAAACAGCTATATATAACACAAATACTCGTATTCATCTTTCCATCTGCCTCAATTGAGACACAAACCCGCAACCTTAGATATCGGTCACGAAGGATATTGTCTATCTATAGGTTATACATAATTGCACTAGTTTTGGCGACGACTTAGTTTGCATAAAGCTTAGAATCTAATTAATCAATAGGGCCGATTCCCTAGGCACAAACTAATCCAAACTAAACTAAATTGTGTATCTATCCTTATCTTCTCTATATAGTTAGAGAAGAATAGATACAGAATTTAGTACAGTATGGCTTAGTTTGTGCCAAGGGAATCGGCCCTATTATCTGTTGCATATATTATATACTAACATATCAGGTAAGAGTGTTGACATCATTTGATATCTGAACACCCATTAGAGGATGTAAGTGCGCTGATCTGATGAAGTCATCTAACCAGCCACCGATCAACCAGTTTAACGGTATAACCACAAACCCGGTAAATTCAGAGAAACAAAAAAAAACATCAAACCACTAATCTGACAAAATCACAGTTCCTCGGAACAGTTGTCAGTAACTTGATATTTGTCGCGACCATTTGGAGCTATTAACGTATCAGGTTACCGCTAGTCATCGAAATGGTCAAATATCTCAATGGATAATTGTTAAATTGCGGTATTACAGTAATTGATTTGTAGTGGGTTTTTTTTGACAGTCTTTTAGAAAAAAGACCGGCTGGACAAACTGGACTTGTATCGATCTTTAATATTTTTTTTCCAAATGAGTGATGCAACCGTAACAGCTATCAAATGATTTTTACTCAGGAGTTTATGCTGCAATTAAATGAAGATCTTAAAATAGACGCAATATTATTTACGACCATTTTCCTTGAATATTTTCTCCGTTTTCTTCTATCACTGGGTGTGGTAAACCTCATTCTTCTTACATATTTAAGTTGTTTTTGGTTCTGAAATTTCACTAATATTCTTGTGAAGCGTTTTGTTTTGGTGCTTTATCTTAACTTTTGACATTGTTGGTTCGGTGTAGATATGTATTTACTTTTCTACTTATTTCAATATAGTTTTTGTTCACTTAATACAGTCCATCATTTTTGGCTACATGTACATTGTACCTTTAACTAGCTATACGAGTATCAGCACCAAAACTAATAACCATTACTAACGCATGCAAATGTCAACCTGTACCAATGAATTTTCAAGAATATATAACAAAGCTTTTTCGTCATCGAACTTTTTATAGGGACAGAATATCAGCGAAACCTTACTCAAAACGGTAAGCACTCAGCAAAGGTATCTTTACAAATTCGCATCAAGATGTCCGAACTAACGGCTCTTCAACTAATGCTCGATCTGAGACCCAGGTCAGTATCCACTCAAGCGCATCCACCCATCCCTCTCCAACCCGTTAACAAGCTCCTTTCTCGCTTGCACACGATCCGATACCATTTAAAATTCGAGTGGCACTTAGCGGGTATAACCGTCCCTTTTACTCGTATACTAAACTGTTTTCCATTTCGCCGAGGATGCAACCTCAGTTACCATTGTATAAATGGTATTTAGAATTTTATTCAAGGATTTCCAGGGAAGGGTTGCTTTGATGCAATTTATCTTTAGTTGGTTTTATTCGGGATCTGCGCGGGATGGGGATTCCTACTCAATTTTGAAAAGTGGCGTCGATTTGAAAAGGTTGGATAAATTTAACTAGATTTTCACGGCAATAGAAATATTGCAGTAAACGTGTTTTCCAAATGGATTTGGTCAGGCGGTCTGTAAACAAGCCACTTTCATCCATTCATTTGGATTTAATTTCGTGAGCAATAACAACAAATTGGTGACCAAACGAAATAATTAAAATGTTGATATTTGCATGAAGATATTGTTTCCTGCAATCGGAAATTTTTTAGAACTGAAAAAGTTACCTTTACATTGAAACTAAATAATAAACAATTTGTTTGGGATTTATTTAAACGGTTAGCAAAATATTCCAATTTTGGTCAGCAAAAAAATACAATTGGTCAGCAACTTATGGGCAGCAAATATTTCTAATTAATTGTCAGCAAAATAACTAGTTGGACAGCAGATCAAATGTTATTTCTGCTGCCAAATTGTTTAATATATGTATTGATGATACAAATATTGTTTATAAGGGTCATAAAAAAGAACCTTAACCTAATATCTATCAGAATACTTTTACTATCAAACGATCCTTGATCCTTCATTGATCCTTTTACTAGATTTTATACTTTTGCGGTAACATATATATTGCTGCCCAAATATATGCAAATGATTCCACACTACCTGATGTTAAGCAGTAGAGGAGTCCAGCACAGCACACACACACACATACACAGCAGGAGTTTTTCAGCTCAACTAATTATTTTGATGCCCAAATAATTATTTTGCGGCCCGAATAAATTATATTGCAGACAAATTATTTGTTTTGCTCCCCAAATGATTTTTCGACTGACCCTTTTGTTGCTGACCAAATTATTCAATGGCTGCCAAATTAATTATTTCCCAATTTTTTTTAAGAAAAATGGGAGTATATTTGAAAAAAAAATATAAAGCACAAAAATTTTACACGCAATTAACTGGGTCAATTTCTCAACTTAATAATTTGAAGTACAGTTTGATCAACCAAATAATAAGGATGCAGATAGGAGAAAATGAGTCAATTCTTTGGTACTAGCACAGTATTGATTGATACACACGTGAACGAAGAAAATAATATGACAATTAATAAACCCACGTTTGTGAAAAAAATCTCAGTTATTGAAATGTTCCAAAACCAATAACAAAATCTCCACCTGAATGTACTAAATTACTTATTTCAAGCACACCTCTTAAAAATGGACGATCGTAGAAAAACACTTTCCATTCATAAAACAACCTCTATTGAAATAATGAGGTTTCTTTTTAACAAGATGTTTACAAAAGGATGAGAGCCCGATAACTTCTGACCACCGTTTATTACTTCACCTAAAATCGGGACCACTGTTAAAACGAGCAAGGATATCCCAACCAAGCGAATTTACACTTTCCAACCTTGAAAATGGAGTCCAATTCTATTTGTGCCTCTCTAATTTTTTCCTACATAGTATCATTGGAATGTAAGCTTTGTATGAAGGTGGTAGGGTATGAATTGCGTTGTCTGTTCTGTTCTGGAGTGAGCCTGGAGAGCACTTGTCCTTAGGGTAGGTTAATGGTTCCGTAATCGACGCGAAGGGATCCTTACTGTTTGATATGTCAGTGCGTGGGTTATTTTGCTGGAAGCGATGCAAACGCTGCTGCTGTAACGTACTTAAAACGTTGGAAATAAATTCCCCAATCTCGCTGTAGGCTCATGGAAGACAAGTCGGTCATTTATGGGGAAATGTATACACATATATAATAAAATACCACCTAATTTAACTGAACTGCCTTTACACAATTCAAACTATGTGTCAAACAAACTTCAATAAAAAAGGGTTAATATACAGTTTAGGAATATAAGGACGATAAAAATGCGTGGACAGATTGAGATCATAATATCTATGTTCACCTACTTGATTGTACTAGCCAGACATTTATAAAAAATCAAGAATTGTAAAAGATGTGAAAAAAAGAGCAACCCTCGAGTTTCTGGCTCGCTCTTCTCGGGGATGTCTGCGTTCCGAGCGAGTGGTAGATTCAATTATTCATAAATTGACGTTTTTAAGTGTTTGTATATCAAGCCTATAAAATAAAGATATTTTTGATTTGATTTGATTTGAACACGGAAGACCAAAAAAGTGCTGGCTGGACGTGAGGATGCCGAAGACCGGGCGAAGTGAAAAAGAAGTTGTTCTTGATATTTCTTCAAAGACTTAAGTATAGTTAAGTATAGTTGCTGTATCTCCAAACCTTGTTTGTGGAAGCGTCGTGGTCTGAAGCGATCATTCCTCAGTTATCACAATTTCACTCAAACCGAAACATACTAATACAAGGCATCTTTTGCATAAAAAGGTATCCATTCACACGATTGATCCCGAATCCCCGTGTCTTACTTTTGCAAACATTTTTAAATAGGGGGAACCCCCTTTTACTTCTATATCATCCTCTTTCATTGTCGTATGTCGCTCGTCAGCATCCACTGCATGGTGGGTAGAACTTGACATTTATTGTAATATATGAAAGTATGTGAAAATATAATCGGTAGCCATAGACAATTTTTGAGAAACCCGCTATCAATCAATTAGAGTAATAAATTAGGTATCAAAAATAAAACAACATCCGTCCCACTCTAAACACTTCACCCACAGAATTCTCCCTTTTATTTGCAATTGAAACTGATACACGAGCTGTTTACCGAACGATTTATTTCCCAATCCACCGGTTTACACGAATAACACCTCTATTACTTTCCCAATAAGAACTTAATACATGTAAACTTTGGATTGTCAATATTGGGATTCTGATCAGATAGTGCCATTTGAAAATAAATCTTACCACTCTACCGGAGAGTTAACAATCGTATACAGTTGGCGGAGTAACTGGATATTCAATGTTGGGCTTCTTTGTTTTTTTTTTATTAAATTTTTCACAAAGTAGGTTTGTTTTTTCGGAGATTTGATTAGAGCAGAGTCGAGTTACAGGACACTTGTACTATTGCGTTTGTGAAGAAGACTTACATGTTTCCCCTAGGAGGAGGCAAGAATAAAATCATAGCTATTTGAGCACGTGATCAAGTCACTACGCATTGTTGAACGAAATGTTGAATAGAATGTGAACCGACTAAAGAATTAGCAAATATAGTTTAAGGAGATAAAAAAGGACCTTTTAAATATTGTTACATACATATATTAAAAGATTAAATATTCCGAATATATACAATACTCCCAGACCAAGGAGAAAACATGAATGTATTCGTCGGTTCCCTATCTGTTTGCAAAAAATTTTCAATCATAATATGAATTGGCATAATGGATTCTACACTTAATATACTTACTTACTCGTATTTACGCTTAATTTCAACCATCGTATATATGTATACGTATGTATACATACATAATTACATATAATCACGAAATTTATCCCCTTTAGTCAGAGACTAGGTAAAACCGCCGCAAAAGCAGTCCATTGCCATAGTCCGCGCTTCGCCAAGCAGTGACTCAGCGTGACAGGTGGTGAGCCCGTCGCCGCTATAACCTATTGGATGTTGTGCAGTTCTATGATGTAGTCCAATATTCGCCTTTTACGACACCCAAGCGAAGAGATGGGTTAGTAGTATTTACCGTTACCACACGACTACAGCACGGCTTTAATATTGTTGACTAGCTGTTGCCCGCGTCTTCGTCTTCGGTTACTATAATTTTTTTACTTCAGACATTCACACCTATCAACAATCCGTCATTTATGTTGTATGTTACGGATACTAGATGACGGATAATAAATAATAGATAAATACATATAAATATTCCGAATATATACAATAGGTACTTCAAGACCATGGAAAACACATGCATGTATTCGTCACACAAACATCTGGATCGAACCCAGAACCTCTCGAGATGGCGACGCCTTGAGACCGGCGTACAGACCTCTCGACCATTGAGGTCGTCAAAATAACTCATCATCAGCAACATCAGGCAAAAGGAAAGAAGGTACCGCCGAGGCAGGACCCACTGTCCGATGGCGCTGGACTGCCTATACATCTACAGACATTGTATATCTTCTTATCTTAATTTGAAACCTTGTACTCATGATACAGGTGAAGTTACTGATACTTATTTATCAAAGGTCGTACTTTTCCCTATTCAACCATTGATATTTAATTTTTGTAGCGCTACGACGCATGCCAACGTTCTAAACGCCTTACAATAAAGTCTAAATTTGCAAGATCGATGCGCAAACGTGAATTGCAATATCTGTATTGAATTGTATACTGTTTTCAAACTTCAACAATTACCAGTCTTAGGGATTGACCCTTCACTTAAAAGTCGATACCACCATCTCCTTCCAGCTGGTAGAGAGGGAGGGAGACAGGCAATTTGAATGAAGGGTCGAACCACTCGACAGCTCTCCAATTAGATTAGATAGCATTGTGTGTAAACAATGTGATATTGTGTAATCAGTACCGGCTAGTGGCTTGTCAGACGCAAGCCAGGCGTTTGTTTACTATACTAGCTTCAGTTCTAGATTAGCAGAAGCCTATATACGTCTGGAGCCACTTGGGGCTATCAACCTCAAAAGCCGCACTGGCCGCTCACGTAAAAAGAAAACAAATTTTTCTCAATTTTTTTTCGATCGAAAATAGGTCTTTTCTGTGAAGAACTTTTTATTGGACGAAAAAGATATTTGTAATTCTACTCGTAGAACACGTATCATTCATAGAAATCGAACACAAATGAGAGCGATAAATATAAAATGAGATTAATGAATTTAACGAAATTATCGAAATTGTCTGTGAAATTATCGACTTTGCTCCATAATCAATTCACATTCTCAACAATTCTCAGGTTTTAGCCACGCAGACCTAGCATGTCTTCCGCTTACACTCTTTCTTAATTCATTTCATTCAATATAACCCCGACTCCTACACCCGTGACTGATAAGATAACCACAATCAAACAATCATAGTCTTTTAAAAAATATCATTTAGACAATAAAATCCATGACAACAGCTAAATATGTCTCCCAACTTTTGACCAGCTCCGAAAAAAGTTGCTTTGTTTCAATATCATCTCAATATCAAACCATACTTAAATAAACTTTAAAATTTTCATTTAATTTATACATAAAATACAATTTAAATACCCCTAAACTTCCCCTTTGCGAGGTATAAACCATCCGTTACAAATTTAATAAAGCGCACAGTATTCAAATAATGAGCGCACTGTATTCAAATGTATTCAATATTGTCAGTGTATTAGCGAGTGGTATTTATTTATTATTACCGGGCACAATGCGCGCGGACGACACGTATATTAAACGCAGACCTCTATGGTGTAATTTCATTTCGAAGGTTTACTACCCCTGGCGCAGGGGTGTCGACAGTGTTGATGTTGATAATATTATTTATTAAAGTTTTTTAAAGGATTTTGAACATTTCATTCGTGTTTCTTCTAAAATAGTTTGTTATGTTAAAGTATGCATTTCTTTAGTCAATAACACATTAGCGAGAAAAAATTTTTACAAGAGAGAATTTCAGCTTGCTGTCTGCAAGCTGAAATTATGATTTGCACGGATTGTTGACTTCTGATTCGATTTTTTTTAAAAATATTAAAGTTTCGATTGAAGTAATATGGTTCATAGAAATAATTTCATATACTTTTGTTTAAACTTAAACAAATTATACCGTTTCAATTCAATTCACGATTGTTGAGATCTTTTTGCAATTCTTTCATTTCTTCATCATCTCATCAGACAATAGACCATTTTTTAATTTGTCTAGGTGACTTGACAGTTTGAACTGTCATTTAGCGTCAGTTATTTTGTAATTATTGAAATATAAATCAAATCCATTTTTTACTAAAACTACTATAAATTAAGCAATTCCAAGCTAGCGACACCCCTGCAAGCAATCCGTGTGATTGCAATAGAATACTAATTCCTCAATCGAATGCACATACACATTAAATTATGAACTTTAACTGTTAATCAGACGGCTTAAATTTGAACAACTGTGCTCATAATAGAGGCAGCCAACAATTGGTTTTATTGTTACCACCCGCCGATTCAAAGTTACTGCGAGATGAAATTTGAGTGTTAATAAAATGAACTTTATTTTCTGGTTCGTAGGGCTGTTATTGCTGTGTTCGGCGTGGTAGTAAATAATAGGTGTCGTGAACAATCGACGGTAGGAGCAGGGTTAGTAACGCTAATCACTCGGCTACGCTCGGAGGGGAGCTCGGCTATGTTCGGGGCCGTGTTATTAATTTTTAAGCGCTCGAATGAATTGGAATCGCTAATTCGTTTTAAAGTGATCATTCAATGAATTTAATTTGGTTTAAAAAGGATTGTGTTTTGGAGTTTAGAAAAATATTTTTGTTATCTAGTTAAGCTGAAGTAGTGAACAATAAGATTTACAAGAAAAGAAAAAATTAATCGGAAGAATATAGAATATATAGTACATCCATATTCTTCTTCTTTTCCTTATGCCACTGTAAGCGTGATCAGCACTAGTTCACAACCACGTCTTGACTTCAGGGCTTTTTCTTCTCTGTCACTTGTCAGCTTATCGAGTTCTTCTTTCTCATGTATCATTCATCTATCGCTTCTTTGGTCATCTCATTCTAGGTTCATCTATAATCATTAAATATTCCTACATGAAAGTGTACCCAAAAATCACTCATCAAAATGGTACCTGTAGTGTTTATCACAGTCATTAAGCCTCTTCCAGGACTCAAACCGGAATCTCTTGATTTAACAACCTAGCAAAGTTAGCCATCAAAGCAGAGTAGTTCTCAATCCTTTGCAGGTTCCGAAACGAACGCAAAGTTAAAATAAAAGATGAAAGTTCCAAATTAAAAACCCAATAGCATGTGTGGTCCGATTCCAAGCACATTTTTTTAAAGAAAAAAAAAACAGTCCTACACCATCAGTCTCGGTGTAAACAAATTGGCTTTGGAGTGAACGGCACAGCCAACAGCCACTCTCTTCTCGCAAAATGTTCTTTTTCCTAGTACTCTCTGACCGCATGCGTTTGTGGCCGGCATTTGAACTTTTAAACTTTGTTTTGATTTCAAGAATCATTGGGTAATGGAATTTAAACTTAATTCCTCATGGACACAGGCTATTTTTCACTGTTAAAACCTAAGCCAGCGTACTTTTAATACAACTCATAAGAGAGTATACTTGTATACTTTCCCGCGACTTCGTCCGCGGTTACTATGGTTTTTGAACTATCCTACGGGAACCCTTTAATTTTCCGGGATAAAAAGTATCTAAGATGAAGATCTATATATATCTAAGATGTTGACCAGGGATATAAGGTACCACCATGCAAAATTTCATTGAAATTGGTCCAGCCATTCCGGAGTCTTTTCCCTCTTTTTACATCCCCCTGACTTGATTTTAAGAATTCAACCTCTACAGTTTTATTATATATATATATGTAATTATGTATTGATCCAGGCGAACATTTGATCAAATCAGGATCGAACTCATTTGGAACCGAAGGACGTTTATGTTAATATGAGTAGAAGCAGCGAAAAATATATATCGCTCATCCAAAAGAATATTGACGTAATTACGTTTTTGTTATTTTTCAGGAGAGCGTTTTAAAAGTTTGACATCTAAAATATTGTGTATTTCCAATCATTCTATTGATATATTTTAATAGTTATGTTGTGTTACTTTACTACCAATAATATCACATAAAAAGTTTGCGAGAAAACTTAAGATAACTATTTGAAAAAACGAAATAAAACAAACCAGACGTACATTTATGACATTTTATACATCAAATAATACAATTATGACATTAAACTAGGTTTGGATATGGGAATAAATCATGTATTTAAACAACATTATATTCAATTTTAGTTTTATTATTATAAATCTGTCTACATTTTATAAACTTTGTCGATGTTTCCGCGTATCCTTTCGAAGCATAGGCCAACACCATGATGGCAGTGACTCTCTCTGTCGGAAACTAATGGAACAACAATTCTGTCGTTTTTACCATGGATAAAACGTGCAAAACATGAAGTTATGGCATCAAAAATACATTTTCGACTTTTAGGTAATTATGTCATTATTCTTTTGGATGAGCGATATCACGATCGTAGCAAATGAAGTTTTGCTATTTCTGCATAGCCCATATAAAAATATACATTACACACAATTTATAATAATAGCTCTTTAACAAAATTCCAAGCACTCATCAACCGCCATTTTGAAATATTCTGCAATGGAGCACATTAATTTAAACGCAGGTTTAAACGACACTGTGGCGGCCATTTTGTGGAATAACAAAAAAGAAAACATGAAAAACAAAATCCATTAGGCCCAGTTGAAACGCCGAAACAGTCCGAAAAATAAAAACTCTTTTAATTAAGTTATTTTAACTGAATCGCGAGGGTCGTATTTCACGGTAATTAGCGGTCAGGGCTTTTTGTTTTTTCTTTTCATTTTTCAATGGCGGTAGTTGCAAACGGGACTTTTTATCCTTTTTATAGTTAAAACTTTTTAATTTTAGGCTGAATAATTTATTTTGCTTTTTTTATTTATATTTCGATCTTGTTACTTAGCAAATGAATGATTTTTGAAGACGCAATTACATAGACAACGAAACTTTGAATTTCTTACCTTCGAACTAGTAAAATCACTGGAACCTGAAATAAATAACTAACTGAATTCTTCAGGAGCTCAGTGTCGAAATGGTTAGTATGCTTTGGCTTTAGATAAAAAACAAAGCTACCTTCGCCAAGGTTGGCCGTGGATGGGTGGCCAAAAATTTTGTGATCTCGAGCTCGGAAGGCTTGTTAAGCCGTTGGTACTGGTGGCTATTGTGACTGTTTCTCGCGGTGGTCGCTGCTCCTGCCACCACCAACCAAAGTAAAGAAGAAGCCTACAGGCGATATCCCTCCGTTCCAAAACAAAAAAAAATGGTTTCCCTAGTACTCCTCCGGTTGCTGAGCTGTAATTCGCGGGTTCCTGGGGGGCTGACCGCGCCGAGGGCTGCGCATTTCGCACCGTCGAGTCGAGGAAAAGGAAAAAAAAAATGGGGTACAGAGGGCGAAGAGAATCCCACCGCCGCCGTGTGGCGGCGTGTGTATAGATGACCGGGGGTCCAGGTGGCCCCCGAGAAGCTGCTCGGGCGAAGAGGAGATCCTCGCAGGCCCGCACCTCAGCACTAATGCTGAGAAGACCGCGCTATCTAGACTGTTTCTCCATCGGGCCAGCGTGGTGGTGTTAATACGACACCCAAGGGAAGAGATGATTAATATTTGATTGTGACTCGAAACACCGAAACCGATGAAACGTTTTCAATAACTGTCAGATATACCTCGGACCTCAACCTCAGACATGTCTCGAACCTAGCCGCCATCTTTATCAGTACATCACGTTAAATTGTTTTGTCAAAATTTCCATATTCAAATATACTACTGACGTCCTAACACCATGTTGCCATACCACGAGTAGGCTTAATGCAATCCAAACAGTCGCGCCAGAAGTGTTTCACATTAATTAAAGTCGGACGTCAGGACACGTTGTCGGCGGCGTCGGCCGCAGCCGGCTGTAAATCAGCGGACAAAGCGACACGCGCGCTGGCTCGCCGCCAGGCGCATTGTGCGCCTTGTATTATAACCGAATTTATTGCACATAGTACACTGTGTTTCAACACTTTATTGTGCCGTAAACAGACCATGCGTATTGTACTGGATTAAAATAAAATTAGCTTGAAAATTTTGTAGTGGGAAGGTGTGGTTGCTTTTTGCGCCTGTGCCCAGCGAAAACATACGATGTGCGTTCTTTGATTCTCCAAAATTGTTCTATCTACATGATTAAAATGAACTTATATCAGATGCCAAAGTCCAAGCAAAGAGGAAGGACCCAGACAAAGGCCGGGAAAACACCTAGAGTGAAGAAAAAAAATTTTGTTACTATTCAATTCTTCAGTCATCGCTACGCTATAGAATTAAACAGTTGATGCAACGTGTCACTTTTGAAACAACAAAATTGTTACGATTCACATTAATTTAATGTACTAATCAGAAACTCAGTTAATAAATACTGGCGTATAGATTATCTGGGAGCCAGTTAATGAAAAAAAAATGCGTTACAAATGATAAGTAGATAAATTCGTAATTGTTAATGTGTGGTTCAACATATATTAAGTTATTATTCCCTGTCCCGGTTTAATATATTTAGGTAAGAAAATAGTTTGAAACCATAGAATTAGTTATCATAATTTACGTAACACTGCTACAGTGCTTTAATGTTGATATTTTAACCACATTTTTCTTAACTCACTTTCTTGTTTGTCTCTTTGTTTGTCCGATTGAATTTTTGTCTCAATTATGATGTACTTCCGGACTAGCTGTCGGGCTTAAACTTTAGAAATATTTCAGGACCCGGTGACAATGGAAA
This sequence comes from Parapoynx stratiotata, assembly GCA_910589355.1. Taxonomy (NCBI): domain Eukaryota; kingdom Metazoa; phylum Arthropoda; class Insecta; order Lepidoptera; family Crambidae; genus Parapoynx; species Parapoynx stratiotata. The sequence continues at coordinate 12,685,721 of OU342481.1, forward strand.
TTACAGCTAGTTTCAACTTGTGTGCCTAATGTAAAAATAATAGAGTAGAGGAACTTAGGGAAATCTCTATTTTTTTTGTGAAGGGCCATAAATTGATGCCTCTGACAGCTACTCAGTTATCACCTGATTTTTTAAAGAAGGCGAGAACTGTGGTGGGTCCTCAAGCCTGTAGTGGCGAACCACCACTGAAGGGGTTCTCTCTGGAAGACATCCCCCCTAGGGGTCCCGCTTCCAGGGAGAGCCTCCAGGGCGCTTTAGCCGGATTCTGGGACTGGCAGACGTCCTGAGGGTGCCTCTAAGGGCTCGGACCTCGGCTCAGGGTATTATGAAGTTTGTAAAATCCAGCCTTATTCCAGGCACTTCAGTTTACGGCGCAAACTGGCTGGTTCTTTTTTGGTATTATGACATGGTTTTAGCTGATTAGTTTCTGGATGGATTTTTTGTCTCCGTCTGGATATTGGCTATCAAATAATTTCAAAAACGTTCAGAAATAAAGCTAATTAGTTTGCGACAAGTTACGGTCATAATACAAAAAAGCCCAGCTACGACGTAAACTGCCTGGAATTAAGAGTTCATAATACGGACCCAGGGCGCTTCAGCCGGATTCAGGGATCGAGAGAGACGTCCTGAGGGTGCCTCTAAAGGCGCGGACTTCGGCTCAGGCGTGCCGCTTCGTGGAAGAGTAGCGAGGGAGCGCGCGGAGCGCCGCGAGTGTGACCCGGGTCCGAGCACCCTCGGTCTACGAGTGAGGGAAATCTCTATTATTACAAGTCTTTATTTGGAAGTTCTTACACTAGTAAGAGGGTCAAAATATCGCTGAGTGTTAAACAGACTACTTCTATTGATGTCTAGAAAACTAAAATATATTGACATAAACATTGAAGTCGCGTGGAGCCAGGACGTATGGTTATTAAAATATAGATTAAAATGTTATCCGTAACGAACCAAAACCCCAAACCCCAAACGAAACCATAATTCGTTTACAATAATGTCTGACAAACAAAAGTAAATACATAGCATCATTTACAAGCAGATGCTCTCAATCCACAAAACAACTACATCCCTTTTCAACGCAAATAAAACATTATTTCCATCTCCCTCTCCTTTATAATGATATTCAAAATGGCCAGTATTTATTCCTTTATAAATGAAAAGTGTGTTTGTATTGTATAACTGAAGCTGGTGTATTATTTTAATGAATTTTTGTTCCGTCTACAATCCGTTTCATAAAATCCTTCTTGGGTCTTGTTGCCTTTTCAATAAGAGCGAAAATTTCGCTCCTGCTCGACATTTGAACTATGCGAGGGCGTTCTATACGGTGCGTTCAATTCAACGTTTTAAGGAGGAACATTTTTTCTTTTGTGATTTTTTAGTTCGCAATTGATCTTTGTGTTCGTTGAATCGATTGTAAGCTGTGTCTGCTCGCTGTAATCGCTCTGATCGCTTTTTATGGTCGTTTTCTTTTAAAAAACAGAGATTCTATTACTCGTATTTTTATTGTCTACATTGTATTTAGACAATTACATTATGGACATGAATTTAACGGTTTATAGGCTTTTAAGTTTATTTTAGGCATTAGTGATTCACGAAAAGATTATCATTAGGCCTGTATGTATATTCATTATAATTTAATTAATTTCATTATATTAGCATATATTTATTAAAATAGCAGGCAATATAATAAAAAGAATAACACTGAAATAAGTTGGAAACCAAAATAACATTTCAGAGATATTTGAATAGAAATAAATAAAAATTTCAGAGCTTCATTATAAAACTAAATTAAAAAGTCAGTAAACATCGCCCAACACCAAACTATACGTAACTATCAAATTAATCAGTATTGGAGCCGCACACGATTGAAGTAATCGAATTCTCGGCAGCCCTCCGCACCCTCAAAAAAACAATAACATCGACCATTAAAATCGCACACGCCACTGAGAACAACTTGCTTCTAATTGCTCGCGACACAATGACTTGTGAGCGCGACTGTACTCGGCTGGCGCGCTATTGTGTCTTTTGTCGTCCCGATGATGTTTTTGGTAAACGGTTTTGTTGTTTCAAGTACTTTACTAAGCAGTAAGAGTCTGGTGTACATTTCGAAGTGTTTTGTGACATTCTACATGCTGTATTGTTCGCTGGATAAGATTTGAACGCGGTACATTTCGTATTAAAGCAAGGCAATGATCAGTATGAATTGTCGTTAGACGGGGGACCAAAAGAATCAACACTATGTGATTTCGAGTCCCTTCATAAAATCAAAATCAAAATCAAAAATATCTTTATTTTATAGGCTTGATATACAAACACTTAAAAACGTCAATTTATAAATTAGTGAATCTACCACTCGCTCGGAACGCAGACATCCCCGAGAAGAGCGAGCCAGAAACTCGAGGGTTGCTCTTTTTTTCACATTTTTTACAATTCTTGTTTTTTATAAATGTTAGGCTAGTACAATCAAATGGGTGAACATAGATATTATGAACATAGATTTTTAGCATTATAATCAGGAAGAATATATGAGCACTTGAAACAATGAACGATGTTGAAATTCGCTAAGCAATTAAGATAAAAACAAATCAATTAAAAAGCGACTGGCAACATCCCACATTACGAGTCAGCACAATATGTAACAAAGACGTGTCAATCTGTCCACGCATTTTTATCGTCCAAATATTCCTGAACTGTATAGTAACCCTTTTTTATTAAATTTTGTTTGACACATAGTTTGAATTTGTGTAAAGGCAGTTCAGTTATACCTTAGCAGTCATATATACCTTACTTAATTTATCGCTAGTTTAGGGAGCGATATTCAAAAGTCCTCTTGGTAATTCTCGTTATTAGAAAACTCCTCCACGTCCTAATATACTTATTTCTTTGTTAACAGTTCAAAAACGCGCCCGCATCACAGAGGTGTGCTCCAGCCCGTCACCGCCTGCGGATCAGCCGTCAGAGAACAAGACCCCCGCGCCCACACCTCCCCTCAACACTCCACCCCCGCACTCGCCATCAGACCACGAACTCAACGTCGAAGAAGAACTAGAAGACCAGTCCGAAACATCTCTTACACCAGAAAACCTCTCAATGAAGGAACAAAGATCAGACGATGCACCAGTCAAGAAAGAAGAAGAAGATAAATGGGAGAACCCAGACTTTAAGTATAAAATGTTCAGACGCGATAGAAAGCCTGAGCCAGTACCTGAGCCGCCACAAGAAGAGACTTCTCCATACCAGAAGTCGCCAATAGATGTTTTAATCAAAGTCTTTCCCCGACGCAGTAGGCAAGAGATTGAAGGGATCCTCGCGCGCTGCAAAGGGGACGTGGTGGCCGCTATGGATATGATGCTGAATGGCGGAGATACAACTACCACTCCTTATAATATCACGCAGGAGTCGCCACCCTACTTACAGAACTACCAGTCTAAATCAGCTTTTTCTCCGCTTTCGAACCAGAGCTTTAAGTTCTCGCCTTCCAGAAGATTTTTAACTCCCCCGTACAGCGGTACTGGGTACTTGCCGACTGTGATCCGACCTCCTCCAGAGTACTTGTCCTCGTTCATGCCGCCCTCGGAGCTGATGTACGGACGGCAGCTGCAAGTCCCTTCGCCGGGAACGTCCCCCACGTCAGACAACACGAATAACGAAGGCTTCTCAGATTAGGGGTACCTCAAATACTGGACGGTGCTCTAACTGCTCCGGTTTCCAAGTTTTAGTGTTTGTATATACTAGAGTTGCTGTGAAATAATACGGACTTAGTAACAAGTGAGATTCTGAATCTGAAGTCGTAACGGACATATAAATATAAATGTTATTTATATCTTTGTCATGTATATTCAGCTATCATTATCTAAGTAAGGATAGAAGCTCAACCGATGCATTATAAAAGAAATTGTCACTTTATTGTAATTACAGTATTCAAACTTTTATTGTATAAAAACGAAAGACCTAATATCAAATATGGAAACTATATATTTATTCTTAGCCTAAATATTAAACAATAAAGAAAAAATTTTTAGTCATCGTAAAACCGTATTATCATTATTTTTCAAGTCCACTACTGATAGAGACTACTTTAGGTAAATTTTCCCTCATTAGAAATAACTACTATTATGTCTTTGTATATAACGACTACATAGCTTAGTAAGCTTTAACTATAAATACCTGTATACGTAATAGTTAAGTAACTATCTACTATTTAGTAGAATCTAGTGTATCGCTGTAACTAAAAGACCAAGGTGTTAAATAAAAAAGTATTAATCACTTTTAGCATCGACTGTCTTTTACATAGAAATCTGTTTGAATTAACCTGATTGTGCTAATTTATGTTTTTTTAAGTAATTCTTTTAAAACACTTATTAGATAAATGTAATAGTGTTCAATAGCTATTTTAAAATTTGTAAATATATTTTTAATAAATAATTATCAATAAAAAATGATGTTTAATCATTGATCTAAGAGATTATAGCTATTAACTTGTACAATATTATGTAATGATTGGTCATACGCGCTCAATAAAATATTATGATTAAAATGGACTTTGATTTTATTTATAAAAGTACGAAAAATTAAAAAAAAACATAGAAATAAATCTAAACTCATAACTCGTTGAGGGCCTATTTTTCTCAGGTAACTAATCTATATACCTAATAATAATATTAAGCGTAAGAACCAATTTAAAAAACACAATCTCACAATTTGATAGAAAATTGTCTGCGAATAATATACAAGTAATAAAAAAATTTTGTAATATTTTAAGCGACAAAATCTTAACAAGACTATGATAACCGTAGCACCAAGATCTATAGTACGTCTCAATCCAAGTTGCCAAAAAGGTAAACAAAACAAAGGTAATGTTTCATCTCTAAAACGTTTTGTGATGACTGTAGGTAATTGAAATCAATTGAAACGGATAACAATTGTTACCGTTAATTATATTTACGCGCCAATGTCCGTGTAAAAAGTGTGATTATTGAATAACAAATTCGGTATGTCGGCTTTTTTGTTTACCTTTTTGGCAACTTGGAATGCGACGTACTATACTTATGCGTTGTCTTAAATAACATATCATCACACGATCACATCCCTAAAAGGGCAAGCATAGGTGTTGGGATCTACTCACACTTATTCAGCTCCATTAATCATTTGTCTTTAGAAAACTAAATCTATTTTTCTCAATTTTATTTCAATGTGTTGTACCGACTTAGGTATTTACGAAGGCAGATTTTTTTTTACTTTTGAGTGCTTTTTTGTTTTGGATTGTTTTTTGGAGTCGGTTTTATTTCTACTCGTTTTTCTTGTGGATGTGTTTAACACCTCTGCCTACCCCTTCGGGGAATGAAGGGTGATGATATATTATGTTATGTCGTTTTTCTTAAAGGTACAGTGCAGTTACTTCTACTTTGATTCTCGACTTTCGCCGTAGAGTAGTTATATAAAACTATGGTAAATGACAGTATTGTAAAATATAACTATTATTAATTAGCCTTTAATACAGCAATGTCTCGTGTGCGCACTTCCATTTTCACCCGATAAATATCAAAAATCACCGAATATCAAGGCTCACAACCAGTGTACTATCATTATCAAATCGAGGACGATCGCCCAATCATAGTCACTTTGATCAAAAGCCTGTGACATTAAGTCGCATGTGAACAGTCGTCAACCAAAGCAATCTACGCGTCATCTCAACGTCGGAGCACAAACGGACGGAACGGAACAGGCTGGGACGTCGGCAGATGTCGGGAATCATCGGGATCCAGTGTTTGAGCGACGGGCATTGTCTCCAAAATTGGATCATCGATGACGTCAGCCAAGAAGGGGAGTGCGTCATTTGTAATGTGATGTGGTAATTATTGATATTTAGTTCATTTGTAGTTTATGATCGAACACTGATTGGTAGCCGCTTTGAAAGATGTTGAATCTCAGTTTACTTTTTCAATATGCAATGCAAGTTGCCTTGCGACAAAAATAGGTAAGATCAGACCTTGGATGGGTGATCAAAACTTTGTGATCTCGAACTCCTTCGTGCTTCAGAAGACACGTTTAGCCGTTGGTCCCGCCTAGCATCCTCCTCGTCACACCGGTAATTAAATGTTATCACAAATGATAAGACTAAGGACAATAAGAGTAAGATAAAGCTGAACAATTTAGTAATAACATTTAACAACAACTTAGTAATAAAATTTAAATTTGTAATAAAATGTAACCCGTAAACAACACCATGAACTTAGAAAATAGGGTATCAAATAAGTACCGTCCATTCTATGACTAACTCTCAATGCCTCCTCCAGTAAACAGTAGCTCTGCACCGGATCATCTCAGTGCTAAGTTCCGACCACCACCTATTGTTCCGACCACCATGAGGGATGTCTGGTGTACAGTCACCTGCAATAAGTGTGTACACTTGTGTTCTTACATCGATGCAATAAGGTTTAAGTTTGAATGAGATAGTATACTTACATGTTAGTGCTCGTGACTGTAGGTTGTAAAGTAACTAAATTATACTTGCAATAGCTTTTTTACATATGATAGGCAAGCTCTTGGCCTTCTCACCTGATGGTAGGTGACGATAAGGTCGAAGGTGGAAGCGAGCTTCCTGTATTTCTCGACAATTCGCTATCTTACCTCTAATTGCCGGAACACAACAATTCATAGTAACGTTGTTATTATGGGGGCAGATTTATTTAAGACGGTGGTAGCTACCCTGACGGGCTCAGAAGCCCTACCGCCAACCAAACCGAGCAGAAAAACCCCTGCCCCGTGAGGAATCGAACCCTGGACCTCCTTATCAACACCCGGTGATGTCAACCACCAGACCAGAGGGGCGCTTTGGAAGAAAACTATAGAGGACAGATACATTGTCTTAAAAAATGTATCCTCAGAGAAGATGGAATGGAGAGAGAGAAGATAGAATGAATGGAATGGGAAGATGAAGATATGAGGAGAGGTCATCCAATCGCTGTATCTAGTCAGCGGGCACAAAACGAACAATAGAAACATCTTTTGTTTGCGAAAACCAGTGTTCACGGTGCCGTCCTGTTTTTTTTTTAAATAGAAGGACACTGTTATATCACCTGTCTCATTATATATCCTTAACAATTAACATAGTCCGTAGATTTTTATAGGAAACTCAAACTTGCTGAGTTTATTGAGCTCTGTTGCTATTAGTAGACGGTTGGCATGGTTTTTGACATTCACGATTGTTTAAGCGATTTGTCTTTGAGTTATAAAAGTAATTTTAGAAATTAGAACCGTAATCCATGGACAAATATTCATGCTGTTAATTGTAATAAAAAACCTTGAAGCCACAGCGCACAGAAATCGAGAGGCTTATGTTTATTTACTCTGTGTTGAAAATGTTTTCAAATAAACTTTTATAACAAAAGGCAGCGACATTCGAGTTGGGACGGACGGGGCACTACTCGTTCCAAAGGCCGCGGGAAACGTGGGTTCGACCCACCGCCGCCGCCACCACTGAGTTTGAATAAAGCTTATGTACAATTCAATATGTATATCGCTCGCCTCTCATTGTGCCCGGTGCATGGCAACAGGCTCGCCACCTGTTACATGAAAACTTAACATATCAGAAGAAATGTGCATTGTCACACCTCTGCTAAGCCCTTCGGGGATAGAGCCGTGATTAATATACTTTACTTTGCTACGAAAAGACTACGCCGTAGCCCGTAGCTGACAGCTACGCCGTAAACGCACCCTTGTTTTAAGATAGTTTAATATTTTTTTCTGAACTTTACTTAGACCTGAAAATGAGAGAAATGAAAGTGTAAAGGGAGAGAAACACCAAGTTAATATGAACGAATTGTGAAAATTAAGAAATATAGATATATTGTGAGTTGTAAATGTTCTTATTCTTAATGATTTAATCAGAAAGGCAGTGACTAGTGAGTTGAACTCTAAGTTAAAAATGATATTAATATATGTTGTACAGTTGACAACTTGCATACATATTTATGAACTCGACTGTACAGAACACAAACAGTATTAGCGATGGTTCAGGGGCAAATACACTTGTATTCACTCCAAAACTCTCTTATACCGTGTCACTATATTTTAAAACTAGGAACCCGTTGAACTGGCTGGAAACTGTTATAATTTAGCATAATTTATTAAATTAATCTAAATATTGGGTCCTTACCTATGAAATTGGTGTTTTTTTTCTCTCTTAGGATTTTGTCTGTAACTATTAAGATTCAGAGTATTCCTAAAAAATAATGACCTCGTCTAAAAATAGACTATATTTTTGAGCTCTTTTGATTTTTTTGATAATTTGTTGTAAGTTTAATTGTGTTAAAATTGGACACGGAGACAACTCTTTTTAAGTGCCTCCCGAATACATCATTTTATTTGCATTCACTTAAAAACGATAAATAATTTTTATGAAGTGTGATATTACACAATATATTACTAAAGCTTGTCTAATGATAGAAGCCAAATATTATTATCTTTGGATTTGTCGTTGTGAAGAAAACTGAAAAAATTTTAGTATGGAAAATGCAGTATTCCCCAAAATCTCCATACAAAACACCAATTTCATAGGTAAGGACCTAATATATGTATATAACTCAAAGGTGTCTGACTGACATAGTGATCTATCAACGAACAGCCCAAACCACTGGACGGATCGGGCTGAAATTTGTCATGCAGGTAGATGTTATGACGTAGGCATCGGCTAAGAAAGGATTTTGATTAATTCTACCCCCAAGGGGACAAAATAGGGGATGAAGGTTTGTATGATACTTTGTCAATTTTAAACCGATCGGGCTGAGACTTTGAGAGAAAATTAAAGGGTTCCCGTGGGATAGTTAAAAAACCATAGTAACCGCGGACGATGTCGTGGGTAACAGCTAGTTCATGATAAATGGACAGCTTGTCATTAAAACGAGTCGATGATAAATATATAGAAATTTACCGACCTTAGACCATAACGTTAAAACTAACGAAAAATGATACTAACATTCAATAATTCGTTAATTTCTGGTTTGGTTTGCACTAATAAAAAAAATCACAGTAAAACCGGAATGAATTATAATTATTCGAATTAAATTCCAATTTTAAAATCACTAGCTGTCAAATCGGATCAACTTTAAAACTGCAGAACCAAACATCAAAACTAGACCTCAAAGATTAAGCACGCAGACACGCGACTTCAAACAATATGGCGATTGGCGAGCGGCCGCTAAAAAACCGTTTTGAACAATTGCTTGTCGTTTTACAAACTAATCTGTGGGGCGAATTTAAATGCTTAACGATTTGTAAATTTGTTCGCGTGGGAAGTAGTTTTGGTTATTTGTGGGTTTAATCCGAATGGCTTAATAAGGATTTAAGTCTGTTAAATTAGCTGTGAAATGAATTGATTGAAATTAACACTGCAAGTGATAAATTTACCAGACTTTGTTTTATAATTATTTTGTTCCTGTAATATCTTTGAAAATAAGTTAAAATTACATCTTCTTTAGAAATAATTAAATTTCTTTTAGTAAAAACAAATTTTCCTGTTGTCAAGTATTAACAAATAAATCAATATTTTAACGAAACAACCAAATGCTGTTTATTTGTTAAAAAATGTGTGCAATATTTGAAATTCTTTGTTTGATTTTTTTTGTCTATTCTTGTTTTTAATATTTAATCTACTTATTTATTAATTCGTGCACAGAGTCAATGCCTTCATTTGTTTTGATCTTCGAATGAAGTAGAAAATAGGAACCTTTATCTCAATAAAGTCTTTTATCAATACTACATCGTTAATTGCATTAACATTAGTTTTCCCGTAATAAGAGTCCCGGAATCGAACCCAGACACACAGACTTCTCGGCACCTTCAAACCGCCATACTTCACTCAGTCAGATTATAATATTATTACAGCTCGTTCAAAACGACCACAGATTGGCCTACGCAAATAAGCCTCCAGTACATAGCGAACAATGGTGGACGCAATAAATCTACCGGGTCGTTACGACCAGCCGCGGGATATTGTATGAGTTTGCGTGTTCAGCGCGACACTGACAGGGTTGGACTGAGCCTGGGGATGGCGTTATGCCACAATGAACAATTACAGAAACACTAGAAGGTAGCGTCAGGTTCAACTATTACACGGATGTCTAAAAACACTTGATTTTGGCAAAATACTTGAGTGTTTCAATTCCACAAAAGAAGAAGAAAATTTTCATTAACCTAGCGTTCTTTTCGACCCAAGGAAGTGGATCGACGATAATGAAAAAAAATGTTGGACGCCAACGAATGTTTTTTTCGAAACAGATTAGTAAGTTTACCCAACTGTCTGATACCCATGATTTATAATTAAGAAGAGCTTGTTTGTTTGATTGAACGGGCTAATGTCAGGAACTATTAGTATTAGTCCGATTCGAAAAATTCTTTCAGTGTTAGATAGGCTATATTCCATGTGGACGAAGTCGCAAAAAGCAAAAGCTAGTATTTTATAAATGACTACGTACAGAGTTGTACATGTAAAAATTGTCTTACAACGTAAGGGAATAAATTAACCGTAACAAAAATCTAACATCCTTCGCAATTTTGCAATTAATTTGCAAAATAAAGATAACCAAGATTACATCGAATAACACCGTCCAAATAAAACCATAATTCAATACTTTCTTCTAACTTAACCACCACTATTACAATAAGTTTCGACGAGCAGGACGGCGATATACAAGGTAATGAAGGGAAGAGCGAGATAGAAGACCTTTGTGTCAAGTTTCAGCGCGAGAATTCGATGGAAAATTGTAAAATTTCGGAGCGAAGTCTCTCTTGTGAATAAAGTTGAGAATTGGAGCGATTGTATTTAAAATTCGGGACGCCGACGCATAATGGGCTAAGTTTGATGTAAATCATTATTAAATACAGTTTTGAGGTGTTGGGGACCTGCAATGGATTCTACAGCCCATATTCTCTTCTTCTTTTAAATCTAGAATAAAGTACTATTACACATCACAAATTACTATTTAGAAAAATACATTACTCCAAATTTATTGTGTATTTAAAGATATTTACAATATTTTAGTTTAAGTAAAATGTAAAGTTTTTGTAGTATATTTTATTTATTTATTTTTTAATTTTTATTTATATTGGGTCCTTACCTATGAAATTGGTGTTTTTATTCTGTTTTAGTATTTTGTCTGTAACTATTAAGATTCAGAGTATTCCTAAAAAATAATTACCTCGTCTAAAAATAGACTATATTTTTGAGCTCTTTTTATTTGTTTTGATAATTTGTTGTAAGTTTAATTGTGTTAAAATTGGACACGGAGACAACTCTTTTTAAGTGCCTCCCGAATACATCATTTTATTTGCATTCTCTTAAAAACGATAAATAATTTTTATGAAGTATGATATTACACATATTACTAAAGCTTGTCTAATTATGCATGCCAAATATTATTATCTCTGGATTTGTCGTTGTGAAGAAAACTGATAAAATGTTAGTATGGAAAATGCAGAATTCCCCAAAATCTCCATACAAAACACCAATTTCTTAGGTAAGGACCTAATATATTTGACGTGTATCTTTTACCGTCTTCTTTTAGCATCTGCGTCCCAATACAATCATGGGTTGACTGGAAGACATCTCTTTTAGGGATAAGTCCGGCATTATAAACAATATTACTAATTATATGTTTTATTAAAAATGTTCATTTACTTACCAGTGCTATGTTTAATTTAAGTTAGTAATGTGATGCTCGATTGCTAAGGAACTAACTAACATACTGAAGACTTTAAATTATACAACATGAGACTCATTTAATAGTAAATAAATAAATATCCTCAGACATTCACACCTATCAACCAGTCCCATTTTAAGCAACTAAATGCTGCTTGTGTTACGGATACTAGATGACGGACAAACATATTTAATAGATAAATGCATATAAATACAATAGCTATGGATACAATAGTAGTGTGTAATATGTAGTTTTGTAGGCGCCGATGGCAGAGTTGGGAAAATTACGTATTCAAGAAGTCACTAGATCGACCCACATTTGAACCATTATGCATAACGCCTGTGTTCGGTTATCTTACCCAAATGTAAAAGGTTACATGAGGACTTGAACATATAGGGCGATATGACACCATTGTCTACCCCTTCGGGGATAAAAAACGTGATGATGTACTTACCATTTCGTCTTCAGTCTATGAGGAGAATAGCCGTAACACCACCACGCTGGTCCAATGCGGGTTGGTGTGTAGAAACAGTTGCGACCGGGACCGCCAGCTTAACGTGCCGTCCAAAGCACGGAGGAGTTCGAGATTTTGGTCACCCATCTAAGGCTTGACCACGGCGAAGGTAGCTTTGTTTTCGATATCGAAAGCCAAAGCGCACTAACCACTACCCCACTAAGCTTTTCCTTCGTGTCTTTATATTCCTTAGATTCAAACCAAATATAACAAATAAAACCTAAACCATGTTAATTAAATCCCTACCTAGTCGTACCAACCTCTCTAATCTTGATTGAATAGAAAAAAACTACAATGAAATAAATTAATTAACTGGCCTCTCGAATCTCGCGTCGCAATAAATACATGCTGCCCAGCGCTGGCCCCAGAAACAAACGTGCTTAGGCCGAGGGGATTCAATAATAAAAATAATTACCGCGCGAGTGTCGCTGACAGCGAATAGCGGGCTGGAGAGTGTGGAGGCGGCTTCTGTTAAAGGGATACTTACCGGAATATCTTTCGGCGGTTTGATGGTTCGCTGAAAAATACAACAATTGCGTCGGTTTTCCTTAAGGGCCGGGCCGACAACGCATCTGCACGTCTTCCGGTGTTGTAGATGGCTATAGATGTATATGGCATATATATAGGCGTAAATGTAACATTAAATCTAGTTTCACTATAATATAGGATAGGTTCCCAGTAAATTAACTGACAGTAAAAATACAATGTCTATTTTATTTGTTAAATCTATTTCATGGATCATGAATATCCAGATGTAGTGAAACCAGCACTTTGTCATACGAAAACTGCATATAAATATATTTCTTTAAACTTTTTCAGTGGCACACAAACAAAGTAAAGTTTAGAGAACCACATAAGCGTGTAATCCAGTCATAGAGAGACCAGCACCCTGATCCCTGATACTAAACTGTCGGAAACACAAACAAATCACAAAATCTCTATACCTGTCACTTTTTATTGCGGCAAACTAGAGCGAGACGAGACGAAACATTTCGAATCAAATCCATGATCCGAACGGTTTTAAATAAAATTGCAACTTAACTAAAAATTTCATTTTTTTTAATTAATAGGGGTCAATCGAGCTGAGGTTCTCCTGATGGGAAGTGATTACCGTCGCCCGTGAACATTTGCACCTTAGGGGTCACAAATGCGTGAAAGTCCATTTAGAGAAGACATTGTCGTTGTCAGACGTTTTGTCATTGTCGACAAAACGTAACCAACCAACCGAGGAATATTCTTGCTATAAAAACAGTGCTAAGTATGAATGTGAATAAGAGGAAGACCTATGAATTGAATGTGTGATGAATACGATAAGAATCTACTTATTTCGTTTTTTCCTTCACTCTTGAGTTTCATTTCTTGCTTTAAAATACATTGTAATGGTTTGACCAGACATAAGTGCATAGATATTTACTTATACTTTTTGAATATTTTATTTTTAAGTTTTAATTTAATTGACAAATGGGAATAAAAGAAGCCTCCTCCACACCGCCCCATCGTCATTGGGTCGTGAATATAAAATGTATAAGGGCGCAAGGCACAAGTATTGCGATTTAATCGAAACACCACAGCATCCCCCCCCCCCGCTCCCTTACCTCACCCCCCACCCACGTGGCACGCCCGCGCATTTCTATATACATCATTATGTTGATGGTTGGTGTGTCAGATATTGACAGATGAGGCGATAGGTATTCTTCCTTATCTTCCTTTCTTGGCGTAAACAATATACATAGGATTATAAATAGTGAGGTAAACGCAGGTATTACTGCGGTAGTCAAAAATCTGCAGGTATTTCCGCGGTAAGTAATATTATTGCAGTATTATGCAAATAGTCATGTTTTACTTAAAATGTTGACTTTTAAGAAACGGTTACTAATTGATGTTTTATAAAATACTAGCTGTTGCCCGCGACTTCGTCCGCGGTTACTGGTTTTTAACTATCTCACAGGAACCCTTTAATTTTCCGGAATAAAAAGTATCTAAGATGTTAACAAGGGATATAAGGAATCACCATGCAAAATTTTATTGAAAACAGGAGAGCCAATTCGGAGATTAGCTCGTACAAACAGATGAACAGACAGAGAAATAAATAAAAAAATTGTTTTTTTTCCGCTTTTTATATACCCCTGATTTTAAGCATTTTTTTATATGTACAGACCTCTAGAGTTTTATTATATGTATAGATGTAACCTTTTAAGTTAAACATGCCCGTGATTGCATAAAACTGCAATAATATTACTTACCTCGGTAATGCCCGCAGATTGTTGACTACCGCGGCAATACCTGCGTTTACCTTAGAGACAAAAACAAAGAAAGGGATGCTGAGACTAACAAAGTTGAAGGTACTTTGGCCAAATCTGCGACGGTTGGAAGAAGCCAGGTAAATACACCTTATCTAGTCAAAGGGCACAAAACGAGACACAATAGAAATATCTATTGCTTGCGAACTCCGGTGTTCACGGTGCCCCACATGGGGTTAACCGAAGGGCATGTTAGTAAGTGTACGGATACTAGATAACGGATAAATATATCTAATTTTGGGGAATTCTGCATTTTCCATACTAAATTTTTTTCAGTTTTCTTCACAACGACAAATCCAAAGATAATAATATTTGGCATCTATCATTAGACAAGCTTTAGTAATATGTGTAATATCTCACTTCATAAAAATTATTTATTGTTTTTAAGTGAATGCAAATAAAATGATGTATTCGGGAGGCACTTAAAAAGAGTTGTCTCCGTGTCCAATTTTAACACAATTAAACTTACAACAAATTATCAAAACAAATCAAAAGAGATCAAAAATATAGTCTATTTTTAGACGAGGTAATTATTTTTTAGGAATACTCTGAATCTTAATAGTTACAGACAAAATACTAAGAGAGAAAAAACACCAATTTCATAGGTAAGGACCCAATATATAAACATCCAAGACTGGAGAATAAATGCCGGTATTCATCACACAAACATCTGCCCCCACAGGGGATCGAAAACAAAACCTCTCGAGATGGCGACGCCTTGAGACCGGCGTGTCGACCACTTGACCACGGAGGTCGTATGTATGTAAAACATTACGGAGTCTTGCAAATTGAGAGACTCATGCGACCTTTAATTCACAGAGATTACTTATCTAAAACTGTAGCAATTCTTACAAGTTTCACACTTGTTCTAGGCAACTGTACACTCGTCCTCAGCCTATATACGTCCCACTGTTGGGCACAGGCCTTCCTCATAGAACAAACACATGAGGAGTGGGCCATAACAACACCACGCTGGCCTAATGCGGGTTGGTGGGTAGAAACGGTTCGAATAGCAACCGGGACTAACGGCTTAACGCGCCTTTCGAAGCAAGGAGTTCGAAATCACAAAGTTTTCGTCACCCATCCACGGCCTGACCATGGCGAAGCTTTGTTTCTGATATCGAAAGCCAAAGCGTACCAATTGTAGACACTCACAAACAAATTATTATTGAACAGAAAAATAAATAGAAAAACAAAGTTATCCCACAAACCGATGCACCAGCTCGACCCTGTGTTAAAATCCCAGCCACAGCCACTTGCCGCAACGAGATGCTATCAGGTCCCCTCGGGCACCACGGCAGTGTGGCCCTGTAACAACTCGCCTATTGTTGCCTATTGTGGCTTAAAAAGGCAAAAGTATCTGTGCCGTATTATCTACATCTCTCCCACGCATGGAGAGCGTTAGCATGAGCGTAACCTTTTAAAGGCGAGGGTTCCGTTGAAATGTTGCAGAATCTTGGGAGAAACTGCAATGCGCCGAATATTCGGTATGTATTCGGTATTCGGCGACCCCGGCATCATTTCACTATTTGTAAACGGCCGAATTATTCGGGTTTTGTGCCGAATATATTCGGTTGTATTTTCTTGACTAGATAACCGGGTATAGACCAAAAAGACATAACTTCTTCTGTAAGATTTATGTTACTCATGTCAACATAATGATTTCATATGCTATTGGTAATTCAGTATAGTGACACAAAACGTACATGTTGTCTATGTTGCTTCCGTGGCTAAGCAAAGTAATTGTAAACCGAATAATTCGGCTGAATATCCGGTTCGGTTAAGGTAAAAACTGATAATATTCGGTATTCGGTTATTCGGCGAAACCACTATTCGGCGCATCTCTAGAAGAAAGAGAATAATGCTCGAGCAAAAGCGTCCTGGAACTCTCCCTGATAACCAAATGGGTACCAGAAGAAATATTCCAGTGACTCACTACTACGGGCCTGAGGACCTATCAAAAACGTATACTGATTTCAAGGTACCAAAACCGTCTCAGAGATCCCAGGTTCGAGTTCCGGTAGAGTAAGGTACAGTACAAATCAGACGGGTGGGCAGGAGAAGGCGGGCGCCCTAAGTGCCTCCTTCCACTTGCCCCGCGAGCGGCCGCGTGCGTTGGATGGCTTCCCACGCACGCATTTCATCAGCTGCCCCGTCTGGGGATTTCTCGAATATACCCGGGAATCCCCTTTGGCGCTAACCCCGACCTAGTGCCTGGCTAAGTCGGGTAGCCCTGGCACCGGCTCGGAGAATTGCTTCGGCAGACCCCGGGACGCTCTCCGGAAGGGCAAGGAGGGTATATCGGTGAGTTTTAGTGGGTATTCTTGGCCAACGCCGAGCGAGTCCCACACTAGCCTACCGCCTAGCCAGTGGTAGGAGTGGTTCGTAAACAGGATTTTGTTCCCGTCAAAAAAAGGGTTAGGTGATAAATACATTATTTTATCCATAAAAACACGAAATAATGCTGCGTACTTTGGGCCGGTTGATAGGCGTGTGATGTCGTTATTTAAAGCCCAATTGGTTCTTGTAGCGTTGCAGATCCATGGAAAATGATAATTTTCCATCGAGTGAACGACCCTACATTTTCTACTTCCAGTAAACAACCACGGAACCCTAAAAAGGATTCGTGCCTCCCGAAATCGATCACACGCATGTTTCGGGTCAATTTAAAGTTGTGTTTAGTTTTTTAAGAAAAAAAGGTATTGATACTTTTTGCTGAGATACCACTTGAACAAATATAATGGTAACGTTTTAAAACGAAAAGATTTGTATACACGAGATGATTTTGTGGTTACTGTAGCAAATGCTATAGCTTAACCATTATACAAATTCTTTCTTGTTATTAATTTAGGTACCTACGTATTTGTTTATTTTTATGAATATGATAGATAAACTTTTTTATATCGAGAGGAAAATATCAAAGTTATTCAATGTGACTTTAAAATGAATTGTTTTTTTTATGATTTGTGACAAGGAAAAAATAGTATAATCCTTGACATTGCCATTCATGTTTGTATAGATACCGTTATCTGCGGTAGAATGTGAAGAAGCTTATTAAAAAATTGTCTACTGTTTTTACCACAGGTTTTTACGGACCTTACAAAAATTTTATTATAAGCTTTCACAGATTATACTATATATTCTCATCGTTACATTATTCGAGAGGTAAAATAGACAAATTCAAATTACTAACAATAAATTTATCTAGATTCTTTACAATGCAGGCACCGCGATCACCGGTGATCGCAAACAATAGATGATTCTATTGTTTCTCGTTTTTTGCCGGTTGAAATAAAGGACTTGTCTGGAAGAACGGACATGAAACTTAACAGTATATTCACCAGTGTATTTGTAAAAGAAAATAAATAAGTGAATAATATTGGGTCCTTACCTATGAAATTGGTGTTTTTTTTCTCTCTTAGTATTTTGTCTGTAACTATTAAGATTCAGAGTATTCCTAAAAAATAATTACCTCGTCTAAAAATAGACTATATTTTTGAGCTCTTTTGATTTGTTTTGATAATTTGTTGTAAGTTTAATTGTGTTAAAATTGGACACGGAGACAACTCTTTTTAAGTGCCTCCCGAATACATCATTTTATTTGCATTCACTTAAAAACGATAAATAATTTTTATGAAGTGTGATATTACACATATTACTAAAGCTTGTCTAATGATAGATGCCAAATATATTGGCCAAATAACTTTAGATTTGTCGTTGTGAAGAAAACTGAAAAAAATTTTGTATGGAAAATGCAGAATTCCCCAAAATCTCCATACAAAACACAAATTTCATAGGTAAGAACCTAATATATTTAAACGTCTTTATTCCTATAAAACATAATGCTGTCGTTTGTTTTTGTTTTTTAACGAATTTGATGAAGTCAAGATCAAAAAATGGGAAAAGAGTAGGTAGAGATAGAGGCTCTTCTTTGAAAGCTAACTGCCTATGAGGACCTCTTACTTTTAACAACTACCTCATCTGAATTGAAGGTTATTTCTTTCGCATATTAAGTATACACAAAGGAGTCTTATTAAAAACTATTTTTAGCGGTTATTTCAGTCCAGTTTCAATAACAAACGAATTATTTTCCCTTACAGAAAACATCCATTATTTG
Organism: Parapoynx stratiotata; assembly: GCA_910589355.1. Classification (NCBI taxonomy): domain Eukaryota; kingdom Metazoa; phylum Arthropoda; class Insecta; order Lepidoptera; family Crambidae; genus Parapoynx; species Parapoynx stratiotata. Next base: position 12,704,345 of record OU342481.1, read on the forward strand.
ATTTACAATAGCACAATGGCTCAGTAATTGACTCTCCCGATGACAAATTAAGTAATCGAAGCTAACAAAATCATTGTACACGTCCCACCCACCAATTACCAAATGAATAGACCACGCCTATATAATACATTTGACAAATTATACCAACCTCTTTGCTCCGACCTCCAACATACATAGCCCTTGTGATTTTTAATCTGTAAAACCAAATTCGTTTGACATTTTACTTTTTTGTTCACCAAAAAGTTTTTAATTCCTTGAGGTTATTATTCTATAACAACTGTTAAGGGTCTGGTGAAATAATGGAAATAATAAAACAATTATTCGAGTGAGTTTGAGTTAAACGCTCTCAAGGCAGTCAATAGGTATCGTGTGGCGAGCCTTTGTTCAGTTCGATTCCGTGCGGTACATTGTTTGTTAGAATGTGGTTGATGATCGGTGAAGCATTGGCCCATTCTTTTGGATGTTATTAAGTACTGTGTTATGTATTTGTCTTTCTTTGTTAAAAATGACTCCTTTAGAGAGAGTTCGTGAAACAACACTACTTAAACAAGAGGTCGCCGTTACAGTCGCTTACCACTGAATAACCCTTTTTTTATTGGGCCTTAAATATTTCATTACTGTTGGCCATCACCTTAAAAATAATAAAAAAAATTAGAAGCCATTTTTTCTAATTTTTATAACACAATAAATTTTAAACTACGTTTTTGCTTGAATATAATGTTTGACGGATTTTGACCATGCGTAGTAATTGTTTACATGACACGTTACTTCACGAACATGGTGGATAGCGTTTTAAGCAAATGAAATAAAAATAAATATTGAAAACATGTCGTAATTGAATTTCTACAGCAATCCCTTATTAATATTTATTGAACTTGCTGTGCCCGCGACGTCTTTCGCGTGGCTATTTAACGCCGATAAAAGTTTACAATAAGTTTGAGTGTTTGTTAACACGGCATTGTCTTTTACAAAGTGCTCAATATTACATTCCTACCTCTTATTAGCAAAATGTTTATTGATAATAGTTGAACTAAAACTTCTAATTATTAAAAAAAATAAAAAAAACATTTCTTGTCACTCTTGAAATTACTTTTAGGTGGCATAATTATGTCACATAATACTCGGTCGAGCAGATATTGATAGACACGGATACACCCGCGCGGTACCTGCTCGGAATATCGAGATAAATGCCTATGTCCTTTCTCAGGCTCTAGACTATGTGTGTACCAAATTTCAATTGAATCCCTTCAGTAGTTTCTATTTATTTATTTATTTAGGCAAATCAACAATGTAAACACACAACATTCGCATAATCAAATTTAAAAGAAATAAAGAACTAGCGTTTACATCAATTATAGATATGCACAGCATTTTAATACAAATGTATAACAGACCTACTTAATATCTCATAACAATTTTTTTTATATTAGTTGTAATGAAAAAGATTTAAATGATTTCGATATAAAGTGCCTTTTTTCTGAACACTGTGGGTCGATTGTGGAAGATATCAAGCTCCAGCAGTTTGTGAAATCTATTGTAAGTGCTGGTAAGCCTAGCAATAGTTTTGACGTGAAGCAAGACAGACAGACAGAGTTACTTTCACATTTAAAATATTGGGTCCTTACCTATGAAATTGGTGTTTTTATTCTGTCTTAGCAATTTGTCCGTAACTATTAAGCTTCAGAACATTCTTATAAAATAATTGCCTCTTCTAAAAATAGACCATATATTTGAGCTCGTATTATTTAATTTGATAATTTTTTGTAAGTTTAATTGTATTAAAATTAGACACAAAGACAATTATTTTTAACTGCCTCCCGAATACATCATTTGATTTGCATTAACATAAAAACGATGAATAATTTTTATCAAGCGTGTTCACACACATATTGCTAAAGCTTGTCTAATGATACATGCCAAATATTATTATCTCTAGATTTGTCGTTGTGAAGAAAACTGATAAAATGTTAGTATGTAAAATGCAGACATCCCCAAAATCTCCATACAAAACACCAATTTCATAGGTAAAGACCTAATATTAGTATGGATTTTCATTAATTTTGATATGAGGCAACTAGCCTATTCTGAATATCACTTGTAATTGTGCCTGGCGCATGGCCACCACCCTTAATACATAGGGTCTTAAACAAATTATGCGAAATATGGAAGCTAACACCTCTGTGTACCAAAAGCCGGGAATATATCTTAAGATAGCACGCTCTACCTATAAGAATAATCAAAAATTAAGAACTAATTAATATAATTATATGATTGGCTATTTCTAAAAAAAGTGGCTCATGAGTTTCTTGCCTGGTCCTTCTCATGAAAAGCCTTACTCTGGGAATCCGGCCGCTTGTGTCGATTACAATAACAATCTAAGCGTCGTGGTTGTACTTTACACAAGCGCTCGCGGTACTGAACATTAATATTATGATTAATTATTATTATTTAAATTGTAAAATAATTATTTAAAATGTAAAATGTTGACGATTTTAAGTGCCAAGTTTGGCCTATCAAATAAAGTTATTTTTGATTATTTTTTTTTAGTCTTCGTGTACTAATTAGTGCTTCGGAAATCACGAGCCATCAGTCCCACGTGCAATTGCAGCCGTATCTACCTGGAATCCGTAATGGGTCGGAGTGGTGTTACGGCCCGCACTCCTCATGTGATTCACCATGTAGAAGACCGGTGTCCAGTACACATATCAGGAGTGGCGACGAAGAATTCTTAAAAATTAAAAACCTTAAAAATTGTATTGTAGGTTATCTTATCAACATAATTCACAACCGATGGCTTACCTTCAATCCCGTATTATTCAAATAGTTACCACAATACCCAAATTGCCAATCATACGTCAAAACGTTTAACATCTCAATACAACAAAAGGTATTATAATAATATCAAACAAATATACTAAAACCCTTTATACGTATCTCCCACGCCATACCACGTTAGTTTACACACCAAAATAGTTATTTTCGTCTCTATTTCATGTGTAATAAGGATTGCAAAGCTGAAATAGTTAACGGGGCCTCGACAACTAAAGTATTAATAAAAAATGTTATTATTCGCTCGATTCCGCAGTCGTTTCCAAACAATATGTAATTGATATCCATCGAAGGTCTCGAATAACCAACAACCAATATCCCTTGATCCATCAAAGCGTGGATTTAAACTCGAAAGAAAGCTAAAGTTATGTTGGTTTATTTTTATACCTGCTATTATGTAGAAAATTTCATTGAGTGTTTTTTTGTACAATTAAAACTTAATTGTGGTTTGAAAGCCCACAGCTGAGCTTCTGAAGTATTGAATGACAGTATCTTTGTTAGTTTGGGGAATAATGCTGAATAATATCAACCCGTTTGTCATTATTGTTGGATCTTTTTTAAAAAATAAAATTTGAAAGTACTTTTTGTCTATGGGAGGATGCGTGGTACCAAAAAGGTCATTCGACCTCAATCGTTTTCTATTTATTGGCAACGAATTGCGCTGTTTGGCATGGATTTTTATCTGAATTCGTGAAATCAAAAGCGGAAAGAGTTGTAATTATTTATTATCAATACAATCTCGATAAGACACTTTCTTTTGAATTTAAAAAGAAAAAGTACTTACTCAGTATTGAATTTGGCAATTGTATGGAAACTTCTTTGAAATTAAAAGCTCTTTTCACTTCCTTGCTATTGTAAAAACCATAGATTGTAAGAACCATAGTGGGTGCGGGAAATTCTTATTAAATTCAAACCGAGAGAAAAAGAGAAAGCGAATGAATGACAGTCATATCAGGTTTTCGCAAGTAGTAAGAGGCCATAGCGTCTCCGTTTTTCTATGAGACGAACAAACTTGACATTTACCAGCAAACGTCTCCAAGCTGCCTATGTGAATCTTGTAAATCCTAAATTTATGCTAAAAACGATGCATTTATCCTGATATTCGATTTGTTACTTCAAAAACTACCACGGAAACAACTGAAAAGTATGTACCCTAACAGCACCACGCAGGCCTCATGCGGGTTAGTGGGTAGGAATTTCAATAGCAACAGGTACCAACTACTTTTCCGAACGGAAAACTTGAGATCGCAAAGATTCGGTCACCCATCCAAGTTCCAGCCACAGCAAAAGTAGCTTTGCTTTGAATATCAAAACCTAAGTGAACCACAACAGCCCCAAGCTACTGTGCTACTATTTCCGAGAATTTTTTGCACAATTTCCAATTACGCGGTCGGCCGAGCGAACTGTTCCATTCGATCGTCACGCGTCGGTCGCCACACCGACGTAATTCGTGTCGACACTGCAGTCCTTAAAATGAGCTTAAATTCAATAGATAACAAAAAACACTCAAGGCGTCAGATCTATGAATGAATGCGTAGAGTTTCCATTTGAGCAGGAAATTTAAATTTGCACCTTCTTTTCGACACGTGTGTTACCTAAACTCAAATATATTTAATCATTTAAGCACAAGTGTTACACTTATGACGCGTGAAAACATTATAAAATTAACTAACATCTAACCGCCTCTCTGATCTAGTGGTTCACCACCGGGTGTAGATCGGGAGGTCCGGGGTTTGATTCCCCATGTGGGCGGGGGTTTTTCTGCTCGGTTTGGTTGGTGGTAGGGCTTCTAAGCCCGCCTGACTAGCTACCACCGTCTTACAAAAATCTGTCACCATAATAACAATGTTAAAAGCATTGTTGTGTTCCGGCAATCAGAGGTAAGATAGCCAGTTCCTCATTTGTTGAGGATTACAGGTGAAGCTCGCGTCCACCTTCGGCCTTATCATCACTTACCACCAACTTACCAAAAAAAAATTTGCTAATTATACAATTCTACTTATTCATCTCTAAATTTTTTTTCCTTCTTCCTGTTCGTCATCTTTCCTGTAAAGATGGCTGTTCGTGTGTATTTCCTAGAAATGTTAGGTTGACCTCTTGCGTAAGTACAGTTAATTGTGAATATCGCTTGCCACACATTGTGCCCGGTGCATGGCAACACGCTCGCCACCTGTTACTTGGCGAAACCTGGACCTGGCGAAAAGTGAGTTTTAACACCTCTGCGTCTATTGCCGTTAGGTATCGAGAACAAGTGGAAATTTAGCTGGTTTTGATACGAGTCCGGTGTGCCAAGCCCGTATCTATACAAATAATAAAACTGTAGAGGTCGAATGTCTGTACATAGAGAAAAAATGCTTAAAATCAAGTCAGGAGCATGTAAAAAGAGGGAAAATACCAAAAACATATTATTTTTTGTTTCTCTGTCTGTTTGTACGAGCTAATCTCCGAAATGGCTAGACCGATTTCAATTAAATTTTGGATAGTGATACTTTATATCCCTGGTCAACATCTTAGATACTTTTTATTCCGGAAAATTAAAATTAAAGGGTTGCCGTGGGATAGTTAAAAAACCATAGTAACCGCGGATGAAGTCGCGGACAACAGCTTATCTAAAATATTATATTGGGTCCTTTCCTATGAATTTGATGTTTTTCTTCTCTCTTAGTATTTTGTTCGTAACTATTATGTTTTAGAGTATTCTTAAAAAATAATTACCTCCTCTAAAAATAGACCATATTTTCGAACTCTTTTGATTTGTTTTGATAATTCGTTGTAAGTTTTATTGTGTTAAAATTGGACACGGAGACAACTCCTTTTCAGTGCCTTCCGAATACATAATTTGATTTGCATTCACATAAAAAAGATAAATAATTTTTATGAAGTGTGATATCACACATATAGCTAAAGCTTGTCTAATGATACATGCCAAATATTATTATCTCTGGATTTGTCGTTGTGAAGAAAACTGAAAAAATTTTAGTATGGAAAATGCAGAAATCCCCAAAATCTCCATACAAAACACCAATTTCATAGGTAAGGACCTAATATATAACTACTTCGGGATGGCGATATGATGTAATGTTATACGAGTATGAATGCAAATAATACAGAGCATGCTCAACCTGCATATTTGCCAACAAATTAAACAGACAAAATATAAAAATTCCTATTTCTCCGATCCGTCAAAAAAGCAATTCTATAGTCATAAAGGATCAAATATTTTTTAAACAAATTACGGTCAATTAAATCCAAATGAAATTATTTGCGTAGCGTATAATAAAACGTTGTGTTCACGGTCTGTTACGCCATTCGCAAAATATTATTATAAAACAACCATCCGCACAATACATCCATACATCCCAATTGTGAACTATCGTTTTACGGAGATTCATACAATAATATCAACTTACAAATTATTGTTCGATTACGTTTTGTATTTTTTTGTAGCTTTTCCTTTGAAAGGACCTGAATCGCATTATGTCGTATAACGCGCACGAATAAGAATTTTTTGTGGTTTTATTATCAACGATTTAGGAGAAAATCGGTTTTTGGCTATAATCAATGTGGTAACTGGAATTCTTTTGATCTGTTCAATTCATTATGGACTCTAATATCCCAATAAAATAATACAATCTATTCTTCTACTCAAAAACGTTGCTAAAGAAAGACACTTTCAACCGATGTCACGCAAGAAAAGGTTAATCAAAACAGATGTAGCAAAAGTTATTTAAAGAAAACAACAACAACATAATTTTGGTTGGTGGTAGGGCTTCTAAGCCCGCCTGGCCAGCTACCACCGTCTTACCTAAATTTGTCGTCATAATAACAATGTTATAAGCATTGTTGTGTTCCGGCAATCAGAGGTAAGATAGCCAGTTCCTCAGTTGTTGAGGACTACAAGTGAAGCTCGCGTCCACCTTTGGCCTTATCGTCACTTACCATCAGGTGAGATGATGGCCAAGAGCTTACCTGTCATATTTAAAAAAATATATATCTTCACGCGTCTTTCCCCGAAGGGGTGGGCAGAGGTAGGAGAGGACGCACATTTCGCCGCATATATGTTAAGTCCCCATGTGGGTAGTGAACCGGTTGCCATGTTCAAATCAAAAGAGAAAAACGGGAATTTCTTTATTTTGTGTATTTTAATCAAAAAATTTTATTTCACATTGAGATAAGGAGATAAGTAACGAAAACAAAATGAAGGACCAGAAGCTCGGTGGTGTAGTGGTTAGTACGTGTTGTCTTTCGATTGAAAACAAAGCTACCTTCGCCATGGTCAGGCCGTGGATGGGTGACCAAACCTTTGTGATCTCGATCTCCTTCGGAAGGAAGGCACGTTAATTCGTTGGTCCCGGTCGCATTTGTGACCGTTCCTACCCACCAACATTGCTACAGTTTTAGATGAGTAATCTCTGTGAATTAAAGGTCGCATGAGACTCTCAATTTGCAAGACTCCGTAATGTTTTACATGGGACGTATATAGGCTGATGACGACGACACAACTTTGTGGCTGAAATAAGTAATATAGAGCTACAGCAGTAGACGGTTCAATACCTAGTTACTGCAGATACATTTATATAGATAACGAAAGTGTAACGATTTGTATTGAAACCATGCGTGGCATCTTTTTAACGTCTACTGTGACGTCACAGCCGTAATGAACGGGAGATCCCAACTGATTGAAAGATACCAATGCCGCCGATGCTCCTGCGCCAATTATCACACAAGGAGGCATTTTTTTAGGTTTTGCAAGCATTTGGTCGCGCGCGGACTAGTCAGCAGCGGCCAACCCCGACGTTTGGTCGTGGTTTTCGGACACGCGCAGTACATGCGTTTGCGTCATCTATCCTCTTGTAATTCCATGTAAAATGTGTACAATGTATTGAAAATTAAATAAAGAAGTCCACACTTCTGTTGCAATGTTATCGAACTGAAAACGTGTTCCCAAGGATGTGTAGTGACCTCGCATACCAAAAGTAAGAGAAATCAATCGACACAAAAAATGGTGACATTGCGCATTAAAACTATAAACATTTCAACTTGTTATTTTAATATTGATCCAATGTGAAACCCCGACTTAAATAACTAATTAAAGATTCACTTAGCTTAACTCCAATATAATCTTTACATTTGCCTCAAGATAAACAAACTTAATTTGTAGACCCCAAACGAAATATAACCTCAAATTGATCCTAAAATCTATAGAGTTAAGAAGATAATATTTCATATGATTATTTGTGGTATAGTCGGTATAAATTTGTCGGTATTTCGGTACTTGGCTACGTGATGGGTACAAATGAAAATTCAAGTTTCTAAAATGTCCAAATATTGTGTCTTGTAGAGGAGAGCAAACAGCGCGCGCAAACAGCTCTGACGGACGTTAGGCGGCCAACCGCGATGGATCATGTTACCTGCGCGGACGCTCGCCGACAGAACTGCTTTGACACTTCAAAGCTACTGCTCCTTCAGAAGCAAAGTTAGCGGTAATTGTACTGTTTTATACCAACGTTAAAGGTTATAGATAAAGAAGAGCTCGGGGGCATATTGGTTAGTACGCTTTGGCTTTCGATACCGATAATAAAGCTACCTTCGCCATGGTCATGCCGTGAATGGGTAACCAAAATTTTGTGGTCTCCAGCTCCTCTATTTGCGACCATTTCTGCCCACCAACCCGCATTGGGCCAGTGTGGTGGTGTTACTGCCCTCACTCCTCATGTGTTTCTCCATGAGGACAGCCTGTGCCTGGCAGTGGGACGTATATAGGCTGACGACGAACGAAAGATTATAGGAGCATTTCAAACAATCTTTACTGCTCTTATGTATAAATAAATAAATATAAATATCTTCAAACATTCACACCTATCAACTAGCCCCATTTTAAGCAACTAATGCTGCTTGTGTTACGGACACTAGATGACGGATAAATATATATTTAATAGATAAATACATATAAATATTCTGAATAGATAACACATAACAGATAGAGAACACATGCCTGAAAATTCATCACCCAAACATTTGCCCCCACCGGGGATCGAACCCAGAACCTCTCGAGATGGCGACGCCTTGAGAATAAAAGAAGTGGATGCTGAGCTAACGAGAGACAGAGGAGAATTGACATTTCGCCAGTTATGTTAGGTCCCCACGTAACAGGTGAGGCAAGCGAGACTCACAATGAACTGTACATAAGTTTTATTCAAACTCAGTGGTACAGGCGGTGGGATCGAACCCGCGTTTCCCGCGGCCGAGCGAACGGGTACTGCCCCGTCCGTCCCAACTTGTCTACCGCTGCCCTTGAGCCGCCGCTGCCTTTGAGTGGGAAAGGGCAGAATAAAAATAGTTATGGTGCTGATCTTCAACAAATACCACTACCTTCATCTAGTGCTGTAGTAAAGGTGCCTAATTGTTGTAAGAAAAGAAAAGAAGACAGGAGAAATCTTGCTAGTAAACCGTGTATATAATAATTTGTGTTTAAAATTTTAAAAAGCGATTCTTGCTAATCTTGTTCTGCAAAGTTCTGCCTAGCTTTTGCCTGCATGATATTTGGAATTACGAACTTTTCGTAATAACATTTTAAAAAATACAGTTTTTCCTAAACCGCTTTCCTCCTCGCCAGTCCAAAATTGGTGTCCTTGAAGCGGGTTAATTGCGTACAAACAATAGCCTCTGCACCGGTTGCGTCAGCTATAGTAACGCATCGCTTCCCCCCCTACACCTCCTACACCTCCCGCCTAACGCTAATGTATTAACCTGTTCCAAAGATATATTAATATTTTTCTTTATAGTAACGTTGGCAGAAGAATTGGGAATATAATAGTTTGTAGAGTTATCTGGTCTATTTGTCATAATATTAATATTATGACAAACAGATGATTGTATATTATAAATAATGAAGAAAAACCTCAGAGTAAACAGAACTGGAGTAGCCTTTGTCTAACATTCCCCTCTGCCAAATGCACAAGCATCCGATGCTTGCACGTTTAATAAAACTAGTTGAGCCGCCATTTTGACAGCCATAACATTGTAAACGTTGCGGCGAACAGAGCTCCCGCAAAAATGCCTACCTGTGCTGTTTTTTGTTGTAAAAATAAATAGAAAACATTGAGTATGCTAAAAGATGGTGTCACCTTTTATTTGTAATTATAATTTTTAAGATTTCATGATTATTTACTTCATTATTTCATGTTTTAGAATTCTACGATTTCAAATTTCGAACGCTAGTCTCGTGGGGAGTGCGGCTGTGACGTTGTCAAAACGAACACCCCACGTGACTATTTTAAGCGTGTGTGTGTGCGTGAAATTTAAATTTGTGTGTCGAATTATGCATGTGTGCATTTGTAAAAACGGCTGGCTTTGAGTGTAGTGGTAACCTCACCCCCCGCAAGAAATGGCAGAAAATTTTTTTTGAGAAATTGACTAATGGCTACTCCAGTTCTGTTTACTCTGAGAGAAAAACTAATATCAGAGATTCTTATAGCACCCGAAGAAAACTTTTAGAATTATCGTACAGATATTTAACATATTTACACGCCTATATTATAAATAAGGGATTATTTATTTAATTTACAGGACCAACATGGTGGAAGCTACTATAGTGGAGGTAGCTACGACATATCGTTTCTCGCTCAGACAAACCATATCTTCCAATCTCCTCTCTCACTCTTCAGCTCAACGTCCACTTCTTTTATTCTAATAACAATATTATTAAATTATATTGGGTCCTTACTTATGAAATTGGTGTTTTTTTTCTCTCTTAGTATTTTGTCTGTAACTATTAAGATTCAGAGTATTCCTAAAAAATAATTACCTCGTCTAAAAAAAGACTATATTTTTGAGCTCTTTTGATTTGTTTTGATAATTTGTTGTAAGTTTAATTGTGTTAAAATTGGACACGGAGACAACTCTTTTTAAGTGCCTCCCGAATACATCATTTTATTTGCATTCTGGATTTGTCGTTGTGAAGAAAACTGAAAAAATGTTAATATGGAAAATGCAGAATTCCCCAAAATCTCCATACAAAACACCGATTTCATAGGTAAGGACCTAATACTTTGTGGTGCTTGTTTTGCCATCGGTACACAGATCGCCGCGTATAACGCATTAGCCAACTGTGAGAACGGATTTCTCAGCTCGTTGTGAAATGCGGCCCAATTAATTATTGCCTTGTTTGCTGACCTTACGGCTTAATTGATCCACAATATTTCAGCACGTATTGATTTATAATAACGATCAATATCAATTCAATTTGTACTACCTTTAGATAATCTGTGGTTAAGGAAAGGCATCAAGGTGGAGGTTTGCTAGGTCGGCTTTTATATTCTGTCACCTTAGGGCACATGTGACTTACACCCAGTTGCAGAAACGATCTTTAAATTTTAATGTCAGCATTATCTCTAATGTTATAGCGAATGTGGCTCCTCACACATCGGTCGTGTGCGAAGACCACTTGCGCGCTACGGCTCGCCTTAGGTTAAAACCTATATATTAGGTCCTTACCTATGAAATTGGTGTTTTGTATGGAGAATTTGGGGAATTCTGCATTTTACATACTAACATTTTATCAGTTTTCTTCACAACGACAAATCCAAAGATAATAATATTTGGCATGTATCATTAGACAAGCTTTAGTAATATGTGTAATATCACACTTTATAAAAATTATTTATCGTTTTTAAGTGAATGCAAATAAAATGATGTATTCGGGAGGCATTTAAAAAGAGTCTTCGTGTCCAATTTTAACACAATTAAACTTACAATAAATTATCAAAACAAATCAAAAGAGCTCAAAAATATAGTCTATTTTTAGACGAGGTAATAATTTTTTAGGAATACTCTGAATCTTAATAGTTACAGACAAAATACTAAGAGAGAAAAAAAAAACACCAATTTCATAGGTAAGGACCCAATATAATATTTTAATTTTCTTTTTATTTGTCGTAATGTTCTTTTATTATTTTCCCTGTGAGATTGTTTTGAGTTGTTATGAAAGTTGTTTGAAATTTTACCTGCAATATAGTTATTTTACACAGTTTCCCAGGAAGTTTCATTCCGAATATCAGCGTCCATGCTAGAATGTTCCTTTAAATTTATTTATTGAAGTGTCAACCTTAGCGTAGTTTTACGTTGCACAAAACGACATTAGCACCCTGTCAATGCTAAAGAGACATTAGCTAGAACTGTTTTGTGTGACAACCTTAACTTTAATGAACTTTAAAGTTTTAATGTCTCATTAACAAATGTTGCCCTTGAAAAATATTTGTGCAACTGAGCGTTAGCCTTATTATTCAACATTGCAACATAAAACAATACTACACATTACAAATAACAGTGCAATATAACAACGTTATATAGGTAACCATTGTCGTTTGTCGTTATTCAGTGCTAAGTTATATAACATTGTTGTAGAAAAAAAACTGATAATAATATCAATAACATGTTACTATAACATGTTTCATAACGTTCAGTATCCACATTATCTAAAACATGATATATAGCAATGTTGTATAACATGTTATGTTACATAATTTGTACGCACCTTTATAATCTACGGTGGTTCTATTATCATGCGTTTTCTACTTACGTTTCATATTATTTTATGTAGTATTTACGATTTTTAATTTCATATTTTAATTTATTAATTATTTAAGTTATTTCACATGACATTTAATTTGTCATCCTTCTGTATTTTATTTCTTTACCGTGTCGTAAGTTTTGTGTATTTAATTTTATCTTTCTTTCTTGTAGTTACCGAGAGAATACGCACCATTTTACTTTTCAATTTGGCTTCTCTTCTCCTTTCAAAATTTAAATGTCTGAGGTCGCTGCTATAAAAGGCAATGATTCCAGACATCGTGAGTTCAGTCTAAGAGTTCTTCCTGTAGTACGTATCGAATCTCTAACCGTTCCGGCCTTGGCACTGGCCCGGGACTGAAGAGGCCCGCATAAACTCTCGCCGAAGCTCTCCGTGTCACTCCGTGCCCTCTTCTACCTTTCACTGAGGGCCTGTCTCTACGTCGGGGCATCATGGTGCTGTGCTGCCTGGCGTTTGACCGCCGGTGTGGCGTCGCCATCCTTATTCGGCCGCCGTTGCGTGACGCCTGTAAATAACTGTGCGAAATACGTCCACAACCATTTCACCGCTACCTCCGCCCTCCCCCCTTGCCCTCTAACCGGTTACAGTGCTCTCTTAGTTATTTTCCGTGTTTCTTTAGATTGGGTCCTTACCTATGAAATTTAAAAAATAATTACCTCCTCTAAAAAAAACCATATTATCGAACTCTTTTGATTTGTTTTGATAATTCGTTGTAAGTTTTATTGTGTTAAAATTGGACACGAAGACAATTCCTTTTCAGTGCCTTCCGAATACATAATTTGATTTGCATTCACATAAAAAAGATAAATAATTTTTAAGAAGTGTGATATCACACATATAGCTAAAGCTTGTCTAATGATACATGCCAAATATTATTATCTTTGGATTTGTCGTTGTGAAGAAAACTGAAAAAATTTTAGTATGGAAAATGCAGAGTTCCCCAAAATCTCCATACAAAACGCCAATTTCATATGTAAGGACCTAATAATAAATATTTTATATTTTTCCTAATACTGTCGTATAAATTTAGAAGCTGGAATTCTTCCTATTTTTCACGATCCATTTACTTCCTTTCACTGTCTATCCTATCTTTTTTCCATCTGCTCCGTTCGCCCCTTTTCCTCCAGAAAGGGGGCGTAACGTGGACTATCTTCGCACATCGCATGTCTAGTACTCAACTACCCAATGGTGATGATGAGCCATTTGCTAAGCTTTGAGTAAAATTGTTCCTTATTTCATTTGTAACGTGCTGTCAACAGTACTTTAAACACTTCAAATACCCGCATGCAACGTTTGAAGTAAAAATGTCGTCCAAAAAGCGAACGATTGAGTAAAAATATCAAAAAATGTTGATAGTCCAAACAGTGGTGTCCGCTCGCATTGTTACCAATAAGTGGCCAAATATTGGCAGTGCGCCGTCTCTGTTTGGCCGGTGTGTTTAGAGAGGGACGCTCGCAGAGTAGCGCAGGCCGCTACAAAGCTGCCGCTAACAAAATACTAGCATGGTGGCATTGCAGGGACAGACTCAGACTGGGAAAATAGTTTTGTTACCGTTTCAAATTTTTCCAGTTTATACTTTCTACGTCCTGCGATCGTTTTTGTATCTATGCTCAATCATATAAGTCTATAATCCCTATCTATAATAATAAAATATTGATAGTGATATGCAAGGCTGCTTTTGTTGTACATGCAAAGTTTCTAAATTCGAATCTCTAGCGAAGCGAGCTGCTTAAGAATAGAGTTCTGAGCGTAGCGAGCGATTCAAATGCATGAGAGGCAAAATAGAATAAAATAGAACGATTTTATGAAGAAAAGATGATTGAATGAACGAGGACATGGCTAGTGAGATAGTGGGTGATGGATGATATTACGAGTGATAAGTGAATGAAAGCGGAAGACATGGTGCGCCGGCCCGAAATAAAATTGGGATCGGGAAGGGAAAAGATGATTTTTTTTAGCACGGTATTACAAATTTTATCCGGTACACATCTTTTCACCTTCCCGCAGCGGTGAAATAATTATTTGTTATTTGAACGTTACTATAGCATAAGAGGTTCACACAAGACTTTATTATGAAATAAACAAATATTTTTTTTCTAACACAGTACTACGAGTAAGTTTTAAAAACTATACAATAAACTGTAACATTTATAATAGTGTCTCCTACGCCCTAGGTGCGGCCCGCCCGCCGCCCGGCGACACTTGCGGTCCTCTCGACGGCGGACACTCACCGTCTTTCATATCGCTTTCTCATGAAGGGATGGATAACAAATTATGGCTAACTCAAGAATCACCAGGTTAAAACATCTTCAGCGACGGGCCGTAATCTAAAGAGGCGAAAGATGTCAGCCGGGAAAGCTGTAACGTTTTGAACACCAAATATAGTTGTGAATATTTACGCCATATGCAATATGATTATTACGGTTTTTTCAAGTGGCAATACAGCTTAATGCTCGCCTGCTACTAAGGGTAATGGAGGCCTGTACACGATCGTAGCAACATTAGCAAGCGTCGCCATCATGTAATATTACGAGAAAGAATTGACTATATGAATATTGTAGGTAATTGGCGCAGGCGCATCGGCGGCATCGGTATTTCAATCAGTTTGTATATCCCGTCTCAAACTTACGGCTGTGACGTCACAGTAGACGTAAAAAAGTTGCATTTGCTTCAATACAAATCGTTATACTTGCGTTATCTAAGTAAATGTATATCTGTGTAGGATCTAAATATCTAAATATGAACATCTCTATACCTATGGGAATTCACAACACTGTATTTCAGGTGGAATGCTTGGGAATCATTACCGCCACCAAAGAAATTATAAGAAGGAACATTCAAGGTCAACACATAAGAATTCTAACAGACAGCAAATCCGTTTTGCAAGCACTTAAAAACACTCAACGTCACTCAACACTAATCCACGAATGCCACCACGTCTTGATGATGGCGGGGAAGGACAACCACATTACCCTGCAATGGATAGAAGGACACAGCAACTCGTGCGGCAGTGATAAAGCAGACGAGTTAGCTAGAAGGGGGTCAGGTACGAAAGTCTACGGACCAGAACCGATAGTGCCTCTCCCCAAACAATGGTCTAATAACCAGATCAAGCAGAATACCAGACTACTTCACAAAGAGATCTGGAAGAACACAGAGGACTGCAAACAATCAAAGGCTTCACTGCCAGAAATTAAACACACGCCTATCAAAGAACATCCTGAAACTAAACAGGATGCAACTCCGTCAGGTAACCGCGGCCATAACAGGCCACGGACCTTTTAACAAACACCTCTTCAACCTAGGTATAACCGACAGCCCCATGTGCAGGGTGTGCATGTAGGCGGAAGAAACGGCTGCACACGTGATCATGGAGTGTCCGGGTGTGGCGGACTACCGGGTAAGACATCTCGGACAGCCGAGCTCACTACCGGAGGTTTTCGGTAAGTTGAAGAACCTGCTGACGTATCTGGATGAGCTGGGTTGGCGAGAATAGGAGCATCATTCCCACGCACGCAAAAAAGGCGCTTAGACGTCGAGTTGCGGAAATGGCCCGTTTAACCTTATACCTTTTACCTATCTGTGTAGGAGATTCCTTGTTCTCAACTTGACGCGGTTACTGTGCTGTTAATAGGAGTGAAGTTAATATCCTACGTTATATACTATATACATAAACGCTAGGTAACATATAGTTAACACTCACTATAGTCAGGGTCAGGCGGTGTAGATGTGCGACTGCTTTTTTATTGACTGTTAATTACTTGATTTTGCATTTTAATTCAATTTCAATTCATTTGAATTTTTTTGTTGATGTCGATATAGTTCCTATCTTGTACTTACATAAAACTTTAACATTAACAAAGGAAAGATAGATCCGAAAAACCACGATTATGTTTCTCACAAAACCGCAGATTAAAAACATAACATATCACTACCCTTTCCGCGTCTGATGCCATGCACCGGGCACAATGTCAGTCAAGCGATGTAAAACAACTGGACTAAAGGTATCAAGTACCTACTTAATATCCTAAAATTCCTAAATCAACTAACTATTTGAAATTAAAATATTGACAAATTGAAATTCCTCCACATGTATATCATCAGGTAGTGTGGAATGTGGAGTCATTTGCTGAGCTTTTAAAAAACGACGACAGCATAACAGAAAAGAAAGAAAACAAAATGGAGAGTTTGGCGGCATTTGACTAATGGCGGACGTGATTTTTATTTCGATAGTTGTAATATTGTTTCGGAGTGGATATTGTTACGGAAAATCAGTGTAGTTTTGTGTAATAAGTGTCTGTGATGATGTGCAATGTGGAGGATTATCGAAATAAGCGTCAAGTGGTGTGAAAAGTGATGAGTTTTTTATCGTGGTAATCCACCTTATCCAAGTAGCACCACAGTGTCTGCCATCAATCGTTTGACGTCAAACTCTCCCAAGATGTATTTAAATGCATTACACTAGCATTTCAATGCAAACTTCTGAAAAAATGTAATACTGAAGGCTTGGCTGTATGGGCTTCGTTCCCTTTGCCTTCCCTACATGGGAGAATTTAACCAAAAAGAAAACAAAAGGGAGTTTTTGGCGGCATTCAACTATGGCGGACGTGATTTTTATTACGATGATTGTAATATTGTACGGAGTGGATATTGTTACGTAAAATCAGTGTAGTTTTGTGTAATAAGTGTCTGTGATGATGTGCAATATGGAGGATTATCGAAATAAACGTCAAGTGGTGTGAAAAGTGATGAGTTTTTTATCGTGGTAATCCACCTCATCCAAGTAGCACCACAGTGTCTGTCATCGATCGTTTGACGCCAAACTCTCCCAGGATGCATTGAAATGCAATACACTAGCATTTCAATGCAAACTACTGAAGAAATAAATACTGAAGACTTGGCTGTATGGGCTTTGTTCCCTTTGCCTTCCCTACATGGGAGAATTTTACAACAAGAAAACAAAATGACTCCTTTTCCAGACGTTAACAAAGCAAAGTGAACAGAGACAAAACAGATTATTCAAATTAAATTCTTCCCCGCAAGAACACTAGAAAACGAATAAAAATGCTAAACAGTTGCATTTTTCCTTCGCGAAAACATTCTTAGCGTCGGAACCCTTCCTTGTTGTGGTTTTTATTATGCCTTGCGTTTTATTACTTTTTTTATCTTTTTTAACAGCGGGGTCAGTTATTGACGCGAGGGCTGGCGCTTTGGGTTTACAAATTATACACATTTCATAAAAAGAAAAAATATTTCTCTGCGGAATTGTAATTTATCTGCAAAAGATATAGATTATGACATGTCGCATAGGAAATGAATAGTTTTAATTAAAAGAATAACTAATAACGAATAATTTTCTAACCGTTTAAATAATACCCATATTTTATTCTTCTAGCTAATAACAGTACCTAATAGGTGTTTTGAAATGTCAAGAGCGACTTCATTGCGAGAGAGGCTCGGTGGCATGGTGGTTAATACACTTTGGCTTTCGATATAGAAAACAACCTAAACAAAGCTACCTTCACCATGGTCAGGCCGTAGATGGGTGACCAAAACATTGTAATCTCATACTTCTCCGTCCTTCGGAAGGCACATTAAGCCGTTTCTACCCACCAACCCGCATTGGACCAGCGTGTTGGTGTTACGGCCCATACTCCTCATGTGTTTGCTACCACGAGGAAGGCCAGGGTCCGTATTATGAGCTCTTAATTTCAGGCAGTTTACGTCGTAACTGGGCTTTTTGTATTATGACAGTAACTAATTAGCTTTATTTCTGAACGTTATTGAAATTATTTGATAGCCAATAGCCAGACAGAGACAAATAATCCATCCAGAAACTAATCAGCTAAAACCATGTCATAATGAATTGTCATAAACTGAATTGCCAGGAATCAGGCTGGATTTTAAAAACTTCATAACACGCACCCTGTGCCCAGCAGTGGGACGTATATAGGGTGAGTACGGCTTTAGTTAACATTTGTCACACTTCACGAAATAAAAACAATTTTAAATTTAAAAACAAACTTGTTTCATCCCTTCACCAAATAGTATTAGCATAGATTAAACCTTTGTTTTCAATCGTCACAACCCTAAGATAAAAAAATGTCGCAGGTCATCTGTCAGTGGCAGGCGAGGCCGGGATGCATTAATATCGTTTATATTTAGATGGTAATGGTAATGGCCGCTTATTGGCGCGTGCGCCGGGGTCCTCACCGCGGATTAACAGGTCCTAGGAGGTACAGACGGGCTCGATTAAAATACAAATTGGAATTATTTTTTACTTAACCTACTTTCGAAAAAACACTTCTCGCAGAGCTGACGGCCGTTGGAGCGGAGCGGTTCTGAGTAGATGGATGTTGGAGATAATGTATGTTGTGTGCCCCTTCAGCCTATATTGGTCCCACTGCTAGCCACAGGCCTTCCCCATGGAACACATGAGGAGTATGGGCCGGAGCACCACCACGCTGGCCCAATGCTTGGTTGGTAGAAACAGTTGCAATAATATCCTCAGACATTCACACCTATCAACTAGCCCCATTTTAAGCAACTAATGCTGCTTGTGTTACGGACACTAGATGACGGATAAATATATTTAATAGATAAATACATATAAATAACCAGAATATATAGAAATATATATAAACATCCAAGACTGGAGAACAAATGCCTGAAAATTCATCACCCAAACATTTGCCCCCACTGGGGATCGAACCCAGATTCTCTCGAGATGGCGACGCCTTGAGACCGGCATACAGACCACTCGACCACGGAGGTCGTCGAAATGCAATAGCAACCGGGACCAACGGCTTAACATGCCTTTCGAAGCACGGAGGAGCTCGAGATCACAAAGTCGTGGTCACCCATCCACGGCCTGACCATGTCGAAGGTAGCTTTGTTTTCGATATCGAAGGCCAAAGCGTACTCACCGAGCTCCACCGAGTACGCGGGTTGCGCAGAATCAATTGGTCTGAAAATAATTAGCAGAGACTTCTCACAAGTCCACATAAGTTCAGCAGAACTTAAAGTTCAGCAGAACTTAACGCGGACTTGTGTGATCCCTGTATAATTTACAAGCAGATACAGGCCTCCACGGGCGACTGAAGCCGTTTGCTTCGTTCATTTGCATTAGGCGGGGCGTCTGTTTATTGAACAACAAAATTATTGAATAAAAAACAACAGTAAAAAAAATTTACAACCGATAAAACATTAACATTATGTGATGGTAACATTATCTGATAATATCAAACGAAATGTATTTACGCTACGAAGATGTAGTGTAGTTAAATAATAACTAATTTTGTAATGAATACATGAATACAAAACATTTTTCAAGTTGTATAGTGTTATAAATTAATAGTCCGAAACTAAACACCAACCATTATCTTTTTTTACTTGTAGGTATATTGTCATCAGAAAAACAAAACTCATCTCCATGAAGTATATAAAACAAAATAATTAATGAAAAACCTACACAGAATAAAATACTCTCAATATTAAAAGCAAATTGTCGAAACAGACACAGCGGAACTCTTAAATTGAATTTCAAAAGTGGATCTATAGAAAGAGATAACAATAGGCGTTTATCGTGTGTGAGACAAGGGCAGAAGCACGTTTCACGATCACAAAAGCCAAGTAAGTGTAGACAATGGGAGCTGAAAAAGACATTTCCTCTAACAAGATTTCTATCTCGGAAGTATTTTGCCTGAGGATGTTGTTACAAACTTAATTTTAGTACCCTCTTTATTATGTGTATATCTTACCTTTATACAAATAAAGTTCACTTTCACTTTAAATGATTTTTCAAGTGATATAAGTAAGTTGGTATTTTGTAAGCGACTTTGTGAACGCACGTCGACCGTAAAACTAGGTTTTATCAAAGTATTATTTTGAACCAGTAATGGTTGGTCCCTGAAATAGTGCGGCTACTGACTAAAGTGAGGTCTTGTTATTAAGGCCGCAGGTCACGTGTAATAATTAGAACGAAGTTTAGGATAATTGTAAGTAAAATGTCTTTGAGTGTTTATCTCAGTAACTTTCGCAGACAAGAGATAACGAATTACCGCCTCTGTTGGTTTTAGGATCTGTTGCACTTACTATCTAGTATATTACGTAGAATTATCACCAATACCTATTGAAAACAGAAACAAAAAATTTTAACAACGTTAAGTTTTTTACGAGAGTACTTTTTCAAAACCTTAATTCAGCATCAACACAGCAGCAAGAAAAACCAAACAGAACAGTTTTCTAAATAAATAATATCTTATTGTTTGTTTTGCTAATCCTGAAATACGGATTAAAAAATAAATATAAAAAAAATACCACAATCTTATAATAGCTCAACATAAATTTAGAGTTCTGTGCTGCCATCTAGTGGCAAGTAGCGGATGCTGCTCTTCCTAATAAAAAGCAAGTCCTTATATGCGATTTAAAAAGCATGCTCTACTGTTACATAAAGTTGATGCTACCGCTTGCTAGATAGCAATATGACAAAATTATTGTGGAGTCCATATTGGCTCACCTGTTTTTTCTTTCCGAAATTTTTACTCCGAACGATTCTGTGTGTTATACCTTGTTCCTGAAAGTAGACGTTTTTGACGTCTCCTAGGAGCGTAAAAAACAATTGGCTTTAAATAAATATTACAGAGGCAGTAATCTGAACGGTTGCATTTAGTACCTATCTGTTTAATACATTTAAAATAATTATTATTATTATTTATCGTATTAGAGGCTCTTCAATTACTAAATTGCGAAAACAGTTTTAGGCATTTTTCGGGAATAGTACCTACATAAGTATGTCAATTTCGAAATATTTATTCAACAATAGCAAACACATAAAAATAGCAGACGTTGGGCACATATGGCACATAACGTCAATAAACCATATAAAATGCGACTAAAATTGGATTGCAATTTTTTTTTAAATAAATAAAGCAATATATATATATTCCTAAATCCATTTACGAATTCCTATAAAAAAAAACTTCCAAATTGAATGATACTAAAAAAAAGACGTGTGGCACTCGGGGACTGCCGCGGTAAAGCTATTGCATAGCATTTTGTATCAACTTATGCAATTATAATTTTATTTATTTATTTGATTCATGCAGTATTTCTGTTTCTTTGATATTAATTCAAGTTACACTTTTTGAGCGTGGTGACCGATAAGAAAACAATTTTTTCTCTTATTAAATAAATAAAAAATAATAAATACTCGTAGTAGGTACGTGTTTTAATTTACACTCAGTCATTTTCTGAATTCCTTCGAAAAATTTGCATGGCCAACTCGATCTTATACTCATCTCGTAGGCCGCGCCTGCGCCAATCGTCTCTTATTTTTTCTTTTTCGCGAGTATATTTATGGCTATGCATTTAGCATTTATGAGAGAAATGAGCTGTGTAATATAAAAGAGATAGAATTTATTTAAAACACGGCCTTCAAGCCACACCTCCTTGCGCATCGGAGTGGGGAGCGTGAGGTTTTTTCGTTACGGAATTTCTGGATTCGGTCCCCGCGCTCAAGGCCCGCGATAGAAGCTATGCAATAGCTTAAAAAAATACAAAATGAATACAAAATGACTGTTATTTTACGTAATATGTTTGGTGAATAATAATTTGTAAATGTAATAATCTATACATATAATAAAACTGTAGAATTCCAATGTCTGTACATAGAAAATAATGCTTAAAATCAAGTCAGGGGCATGTAAAAAGAAGCCAAATACCAAAAAAAAAAAATTTTTTGTTTTTCGGTCTGTTTGTCTGTTTGTACGGCCTAATCTTGAAATGAAAATTTTCATGGTAATACCTTATATACCTGGTCAACATCTTAGATACTAAAGAAAATAAAAGGGTTCCCGTGGGATAGTTAAAAAACCAGTAACCGCGGACGATGTCGCGGGCAAAAGCTAGTTCATAACAGACCCGCAGTTAATGATTCTTACATAGGTACGTTCGCTGTATGTGGGTATAGCGATATATTTATCATAGCAATATAAGGCATAAATATATTGTTATAACGTGTTTGCCTGTGTCTGATAATAATATGATGATGATAATTATTTAATAGATTTGAATTTTATATACTATCTGAATAAACTGTGGCAAAAACATCTTGCCTTGTCCAACGTAATATACCTACCTATTTATTTTAATTATGTATTTTGATATTTCAATGTAATATCATAATTTTCCCGCAGCCCAGCTTACTGCACGAGTTACGGCCGCCGTCACGTGACGAAACATAAATATTGTACTTTACACCGGAAAACGTCGTAAATGAAACACCGTGTTATTGCAAACAATCATCCGATTACTTACACACCGATATCCCGGAGCCGCAGCATCCGTGGGAGCACTCCGCAGTCCTCTCTGACCCGTGGCCTGGTCAGTATTCACTAGAGGTCAAACATGTTTTGGACTAATTGATTTAACCTGTTTCTTCACTATATGGCGCTAGTACGTATTTTTGACGTTTCTCTCTTCGCTAAGTCTGATTCTGTTCGTCTTCCCCAATTTTTTTGATTTTGTGCATTAGTTTATTATTATGTAATCAAATCATTAACACAATTTTTAGTAATCGATTATTAGAAATTCTACGAATGATATCAATTCCATGGATATCAAAAATCTGTGTAATTATTCGTTCTGTCAATAGTTATCATAAAACTATTTGTAGTAATAAAAATCTTGTTGTTCCAGTAAAGCAAAACGTCAACGGGCTCTATAAAATGACGAGGAATAATGGATTGATCAAGTACGCGATAATGACGATGCTGTGCCTCCACTCCTCGGCGAAGGTGATGAGGAATAACGCGCTCATGAACAAGATGGTGTCGCACTTCCAGAAAGACAACTACGCGTCCGTGGAGCGCGGCAGCGGCAACGGCAACATGGACCAAGGCAACGGCAACAAGAAGCCGCGGCAGACCAACGAAGAGCACCACCAGAAACCAGAGAAAGTACTATCATTAATGCAAAATGTTTTATGCAAGAACTTCCCTACAATACCTTGCAAGATTATAATTGAAGACGAGACTTTAAAAAAGCTGATTGAGAAGTCAATACAGCAGATCAGACACAAGACGGTAGGCATCGCCAAAACCACAATGGCTCCAGGCTACCTCACTCTCTTCCCGATGGCGAACAGCGACGAACTCTCGAACTTCTTACAAATCAGAGAAAAAAGTCCTTACTTCGACAAACAGAACCCTGAACTAAGTTCGGCAAAGAAGAAGCAAAAGAATAACATGAACTACTGGTCGAAGGAGAAGACGCAGAGGAAGAGCAAGAAGAATAAAAAGGAGACGAAACGAACGTCTATGTATAACAGTAGGAAAAAGATCCGGAAATTCTATCCTCACAAGATAAAGTATAAAGATAAGTCGAATAAGAATTTGAGGAAGGACTTTGGGGACTATTCGGAGGAGAGGCTGTCGATGTCTGTGGAGATTCCTGATATGACTTTGACGAAGCACCACCAGCATTTGAGTTATAAGGTGGAACCAGCGGAGCCTCCAGTTTGGAGGATAGATTATATGAAGCACGGCGAACCTAGCTTAAACGTAAACGTCATGGGTCGAGAGGACGACAGACTGAGAGGGAAGATTATGAAGATTAGCCCCAGCGTGGTGGTGGACGAGAACATTCTAGAACAACCGAGGAAGGACGTGATGCACCCCGACGTGTACATCAAGAAGAACTTCGTGAGGAAGCCGATAGCCGACCCCAACAACAACTCCGAGAACTTAGAATAGGTCAACGTAAATGTTTTATTAAAGTATTTTAAAATCAATTTTTTTAATACCACAAAATAGTTTGATGACAAATTGTTGATTATGGTCTGCCTACAGTTCAAAAGATAAGCATTTACCCTTCAAAGAAGGCGTGAAAAGACACCACCTATGCTAGCCGAAAAATTAGGGGAGGGTGCATATCCTATGGTAATTTTAAGTCCATTAGTCGCCTTTTACGACACCCAAGGGAAAAAATGGGTTGGCAGTATTCTTTTAATGAGCCGCTACCACACTAGATATATAGCGACCTATAGGTACACATAATCATTTAATCAAATGAGGAAGGTTGTGCTCCGATGATATTTTTTGTGATTCTGTGTTCATTATCTTAAAATAGACTTATCGTGATACTAAGTTACCGTGGGAGTTATCTTGTGTGTCACAAAATTTATTGCCTCTATCATTATAATAATGATGATAAATACAAGTAACTTCTTACACTGAAACGTATCAAATCAACTATATCGAATTAAGCAGTTTATATGTACGTACCAGCTTGTGTTACGACTTATGATTATGAGCCGCTACCACATGGCTAAAGATATTTAATTATAATACATGTAAATATTCAGAATATAAACAATACACAATATATATACATCCAAGACTGGAGAACAAACGCATATATTCATCAGACAAACAAAAACCGGGGATTGAACCCAAAATCTCTCGAGATGGCGAGACGCTTTGAGACTGGCGCGGGCGGCGAATTTGCAAAAGCTATAAGTACTGGTTCAGTCACGAATAGGACTTTAAATAGATGAGGTTTTTTTTTATGAATTTTACTCAACAAAACCTAATCTATTTCAGTAATAAAATTGACTCAAATAGTCGCGATACTTCCGGACACTGCGTACGAAAAAACCTTGTCGAATAAATGCTCACTCACCACGATATTTTTGTTTGTTGCGAACATTAATTAACTACATTATATTACATCTATACATAGATAATAACTAATAATAAGGTTTTTAACCCCGTATAACTTTTACGACATTTTAATTATCTCTGTAAACTAAGAACTCATTCAACACAGTCAAAATATACGATAAGTACCTACTTTGAACCCTCAATAAATGTAAATAAATAATATATGATGACCCACGAGCATAGACTGATAACACCGCTGTGCGCCGCACAAACGTTTTTGTCCATTCAGTCACAGCTACAGTAAACACCGGGGAGTGCGAACGTAAAGTTTATTTCGCTTCATAAAATAAATAAAATATGTCGAGGCCAATTTTATCATCTCATGTACTAGATACATCCACTGGCACACCAGCTGCAGGGCTTGTAGCAGAATTGTTTAAGAACAAAGATGATAAATGGATTGTTTGGCATTCGGCCATGACGAACAGTGATGGAAGAATACAGTTTCCCTTCACTAAAGACTCCATGGCGGCAGGCACCTACAAGTTATGTTTCAAAGTCGGTGATTATTTTAAATCTATGAACAAGGAAACTTTTTATCCTTACGTTGAGGTAAGTTAAGTGATATTGTTTTGCGGAGAAAAATAGTTAGCGTTTTTCTGATACCTACATACATTAAAAGATTACCTCAGTTCAGATTGTTATATTATTTAAAAATAAATTTGCATGTTACAATAAAAATTCTCAAAATATATTTAACAAAAACATACGCTAGTTTTGGAACAGAAAAATAGTTACATTTTTTTTTAATAATATATGGCCATCTATACGAAACTTTAATAACTACCATATCGCAGAGACAAATGTCTGGTTTCTAGTTTACTAAGTTGCTAATAGATGGCGTGATATACACATATTGTCAAATGCTTATTTTGATGAGCAAATTTTATTAATTTCAGATTGTATTCAAAACAAAAGAAAACGAACATTACCACGTGCCACTGCTCCTCAGCCCCTACGGATACTCCACATACCGAGGCAGCTGAGTCGCTCATCGATCTTTCGTAGTCACGCTCCTAACATAACCAAAAAGCAACGTTACATAAATGATTTTACCTAAATAATAAAATTATGGCGACATCTTTGTTTGCGTAATCAAAGTAAATAATGATACATACTATGTATTAACACCATCATTAATGCCAGCCTACAAAAGTCCACTGCTGGACAACATTAATTATGCATCTATTTTGGATCACCACTTTCATAGGTGTAACTAAAAACATGTTTTATGAAAAAAATTAACATACTCTAAATAAGTCTTCTAGACATTTTTCTTTTCTGTCTGCACTCCCTTGTCGAAAGGTCAGTATAAGTATTTGATCTCATAACAAACTGCACTACCCACCACAAATATTCTACTATTATACGTTTATACTACTTACTATACGTTGGCCGTTATAGATGCAGATAGTTGGCGACCTGCAGTTTCAAACTTCAGCGGGAAATGTCCAACCAGTATTTTTACCACCTACCTACATTTATTTATATAAAATTCGTCGTCGAGTCGTGTGGTAGACCATTAAAAGAATACTACCGACCCATCTCTTCTCTTGGGTGTCGTAAAAGACGACTAATGACTTAGAACTGCACAACCATCCAATAGCGTATAGCGGCGACGGGCTCACCACCCGTCACGCTGAGTGCAGTCACTGCTTGGTGAAGCGCGGAGCAATGGACTGCCGGTGCTTTTGCCTAGTCTCTGACTAACCCTCAGGGGATAATAGTGTGATTATATGTATGTATATGTACCTATGCGGAATTCTCTAAATAAATCTATGGAAATATTTCAACAGTGTTGTCCATAGACCCGTGTTATCTATCACTAAATTATCGCTATGAATTGTCAATTAATTTAAAATATAAATTTTTTAAATAAAATATAGAATGTAAATAAATATTTTTTTTTGGTATTTTGATAGTATATATAACAATAATTATTTTATCATACTATCGTGTTTCTGTGCTCATGCTATAACTGGCCATACACGAGATTTTAGCACTATTATAAACTACGTTAGGGACGAACTATCACAAAATACGCAAAGAAGAAAGTATGATTGATCAGTGATTGGTTCTTATCGAAAAACATTTTATCATTCTAGCATATCGTGTTTCGTTGGTAAGTTAAATCTTTGAAATACTAGGCTTGTTATAGTTAAGTAGGTAGTTGATGAAGTTGGCAGTCCATAGATTTCTTATGAGTTTATGACGTATTATTAAAAAAGTTCACGAAGGCAATATAATTCAAATAGGGCTGATTCCGTAAGCCACAAACTGTCTTTCAAAGGATAGATAGATACACAATTTAGATGTGTTTAAAAAAACTTCCACTTTCTATTTATAATTATCGACGACTGCGAACTTCAACTATGCTACAGGAAATCGTAATTCCCAGGAACTAGGAAATATATAAAAAAAACAACAAAATTACTAACTTATTTATATTAATTGCTTGATAAAACAATGCAGGGTTTACATATACATTAAAATACTATTTACATCTGTAGTTGCTCAATACACCTAACTACCTAACACCTATTAATTTACAAAGTACAAAAAAATCATATCAGTAATTATGAACTTACAATACAAGAAACTCACTGGTGAAGAAAATGTAAAGATGTAATAATTAAAATATCAAAATATGAACATAACAATTATGTATTTAGTTACCTACCGAATGAATTATTTTGAATTAGGTATTTCAAACTTAATTTATTTAAATTATGTAAAAAAAAACTATCCTAACATTACACAACACATTTTTGCTATGTAACCAGGTAGAAATACTTAATGTCTTTTTAATGAACAAATCGTAGAGTATAAAGGCGTCTTTAAAAATAATGTATCCCTATACTATTATTAATTAAAATTAAATGCAAAAATAAATTGTTGTTCTCGTTGAAAAACTATATGTATAATATACATCTTTTAAGCTGATGCTAAATATCTACAATTTAGTATGTTTCTATAGTTAAGATATTGTTATTGTACCTAGGTGCCTAAAACTTTACAGTAGGAATAAATATAATATTGCTTCTTGATTGACATTCTCACACTATGGACAGTAAGTTTGGAACAGCCACTAAGGTATATACAGATTGTTAATATCACAAATATGAATACACAGATATTTCAAATCCATTCAATGAATAAAGATTAATCTTAGAAGTAATGGATGTGATGTGCATTGTGATCATAATGTTGAATTGGCTCATTCAGCTGATATTGTAGAGAAAATTAACTAATTGATGGATGGAATTCTCTCTTTAACAATTAAGCATATAATTAAAAATATACAAGTTAGGAGTCTAACTCCTTATTTAACATGATAGTTGGCTGCCCACAATAATAAATATTTCAAATAAATCCATACAGACATTCAAGAAAATTACCAAAATTTAATCAAATTCGTTGATAAACTTATTGCAAACTTTAAATAACAAGTTGAAGTAATTTGATTCTATGCACAAATTAAATTGACATCAAGATCAGGCAAATCAAAGTATTTTGTGAGTGATAATTACTATGAACAAAATCTAGTAGGTATAAACTATGAGTATAAGTACAGGGGTATGTTACAATGTTTGGCACGAAGACGCGTTGGCCGGCGTGGACTCTGTAACGCAAATAGTCACATTCATCAATATTAAGGCTATAAGCATCGCTCGTTCACCATTTCTTCAAAGTCACAACACAATTATCACAATAATATCACAGTTCGGTTCTGTTTCCAAGTCTTTTATTCCATTTGGTGTCCCTCAGCCTCTTGCAGGTGCCTACCCTAAGCTAACAGAACGGACAGTGGACAAAAGTTGAAAAGCAGGGAGATATATTTGTTGGATCCTGAACTGGAGAAAGTCAACATAAAAGATGTTTGGTCTTGGCACATGTTTGAAAATTAAACCAAAAAATTATGCAATAAAACCCAATGGAAAGTGTTGTATTTGCTCGCTGGTCCATGGTTTTCAGAACATAATTTTACCTTAAATCCTGTGGAATAATAGCATTAGACACAGTATAGCAGTCGTAAGTGGTTATTACCAGTAAATACTCACCGGGTGCATAGACGCTAGGGCATTGGCTGGCTTCTTGTGGAGTTTGGCGCCAATCTAGCATAGTGAAATCAGAATCAAACCATTAGACAAATGATTTCAACTTCCAAACTTTCACCTTTTTCATTGTATACCTCATTTAACCTTGGAAATGTTGGAAATAAATTTGCACAATTGATAATTATACTATAGTTCATTGAGAAGAAATTTGTTTTTTTAGAACATTCAACAAAAGTTGAATCCATTACAAATAATCATGTGAAAAATGCAGATTCAAAACAATAACAAAACATAGTTTACTGACCTCAAAATCCATGCTCCTGCAAAATATCATTAGCACAAAATAGTAAAATAAAACCCACCTAGTTCCCTTCCTCCTGCCCCACCACTTCCTTGTAGCGAGCAATCATCAGCTTCTTCACTGTGTCTCGGTACGTCTCCCCAGGGGTTGGCGTGTAGATGCCCCTCTTCTGGCCAAGGCCAGCCAAAGTTGGCCTTTGTTCTGCCTCAATAGGGGCTATTCTACCCTGCTCTTCTTTTCCCAATCCTCTACCTTCAGACCATCCCATTTTTTGCAACATTTTACCCCCAATAGTATCTACGACAGATGGAGGAGGGTGTGACTGTATAGACGCCCTCATCACATCTGGAGGCTCATAACGCTTTCTGATAGGAGGCTCGTCCTCTCCAAACTTCATCCTCCTTTCTGCAGCCCTGTCTCTATATCCATTGGTCTGTGGTAATAGCTCATTTTTCTTTCTAAATTCTACCAAGTTCTGTTTGTGTAAGTCTGACATAGATTTGTGTTTTGTTAGCACCTCTACAGTGGGGAATTTCCTTTTACACAGAAGACAGGTCAGCTTTGACCAGTCTATTATACCTTCATCATTTTCATAAGATATGGGTGTTTCAGGTACCTTTTTGACAAGGAATTCATCGGTGGTTGGAGGTGGTGACAGTTCTCTGACATGTGTGGTTAAGGAGGGTCCTGCACCTAACACTGAGAAGCCAATATCTGCAGAGCCTTTGCTCGCACTCGTGTCTAGGGGCTGCTCCATCACAATATTACTGCGTGCATTCTCCTTCTTCTGATTCAATGTCCTTGCCCACCTCTCCATATCCTTGGCTATCTTTTTGGCAACTTTCACTTTGTCCTCTTTTTCTTTCTTTTTCTTTTCCTCTGGCTGATCTTTAGCTATTGTGTTTTCAAGTGTAGCTTCAGGAGGGTTTGGTAGTTTAGCTTGGTCTGTATTCTGTTGTTGCTGTGTAGCTGCTATGTAAGTTGAGGAGGAGGCGTCCCAGTACATGTACTGGTTGATTTGACTGTTATAGAAGTACTGAGTGTTGCCATCATAATAAAGCCCAGTTGCAGGATCATAGTAGTACCCTGAGGATTCATCATACATGAATGTTCTAACATCTGGGGCACTGTACTGAGTTTTGCTGTCACCAGTAGGGATTTTCACAGAGGGTACTGGTTGTGTAGGGGCAGCAACAAACGCTGGGACCGACCCAGGCGTCCAGGCCATCTGCCGAGCTTGGGCCGCCGATATTGCTGACTGAGCCACTGCCGCTGCAGCATTCACTCGGTCAGCCTCCGACAAAGCCTGTGTGGATACAGTATAATTGGCCATCTGAGCATAGTAAGCGGAATAATCAGGGTTAGGAGGCTTCTGAATCTTTTTGTGTTCATTATAGAATGTGATCAGAACCTCACGGTTATCTATCTCAAGAGGGGGATGTAAGGAAACTAACTCAGCATGAGCAGCTGTAGAATCTGCTATGGAACTAAAGTTTATGTAAGCTAAGCATTTGGAAGCACCTGTCAAAGTCTCACGGCCTATAGTGATTCCTGCTATGGAATCTAGAATGCTTTTGGAGCACCTCTCCTTGATAGCATCTAATATTTTCTCCTCAGTAGTAAGAGCATCGAGTCTCCTGAACAGTAATCTTTTGGTGATGCCAGCAGCCTCACTAAAGGCAGCCCGGTCAGTGTCACCCTCATAAACAATTCCTTCTGATCTTTTCCCTTGACAGTTCCTTCTGTAGCACACTAGACGCCGTTTGAAGTTGTACAGGCCGCACTTGCAGAACCAGTCCCCCGGGGAGGCGTTGATGGCGCTCTGGTCGTCCTTTTCGTGCTTCTCGTAGTCGTCCTGTCGCTCGGTACTACGCGAGCGACTGTGGGAGCGGGACTTGGGCTTCAGTTCGCCACTAATGGTGGGCGGCGACGGCGGAGTGGGCATCTCGCGGTCGTCATTTCGCCGCGGCGAGCGCCGGCGCTCTCGCTCGCGGTCCCGCGGCTTGTCGTAGCGGTCGCGGGCGCGGTCGCCGCGATGGCGGTCGTCGCGGTCATGCCGTTCGCGGCGGTCGTCGTGGCGGTCGTCGTGGCGGTCGCGGTCTCGGCCCTCACGGCGGTCGCGACGCGGACTAAGGCTCCAGCGCTGCGGGTCGCGCGGCTCCCAGACGGGCGAGCGCGGCCGCTTGTCGCCCCAGCGGTCGTCGTGCTCGCTCCAGCGCGGCCGCTCCTCACGGCCTCGCCACGACATCGCTGCCTGTGAACATCGACATCGTCAAACGTGACTCACGAGCTCACAACCGACGCCGTGGACCCGTCCGCGACCATGATGCCCTAAAAACGTCGATCAATGACCTCTGTTTCAGCTCCGTTTTGTTTACCTGCTAACGATCACTGCTATGAATCCTATAATATCCTTAAAAACACGATTTCTACCGTTATTTCACGCTAAAAATGGCTATAAACAATTTTGTTACTTTACAACGTAAAAAACTAGATACGATTCACAATTTCACAAAGAGGAAGCCATATTTTCTGTTTGACAGATCACCAAATAGTGGCGTATCATTGAATTCACTTAATCTATGTTGATTATGAAAATCGATTAAAATCGAATAGCGTCGAATTTTATTCTTGATTTCTGATGTGTTTTTCATTAGAGAATCGAGAATTGCAAACAAATTAAATAAAAAACTAAAAATTTCATTTAACAAGGCTAATGCATCTTACACATACAGCCATGTTGTGGTTAAATTTTTCTATAGCCCGACCTCGACAATAAAACTCCTTGCCATAATGTCCATAGTGTCCTTGTCTTACTTCTAATTTCTTAAAATGGCAACAGTATCTGTCACCTATTTTTACAGATAGAGCAATGTCGTATTTTGTCGTGTAATCTTCTTTGAATTCAATATATCCGATTTTCTACTGAGAGTTTATGTCATTTATTTTTTGTTATTTTTGTGCATTTGAATGCATTATGATGTTTTCATTTAATATTATTAGCACGAAAAAATACGATTTTGTCGATTTTTTTACTTAAAAAAAGTGTTCTCAGTGTTGCAATAACAAGAAAATTTGTGACGCCCTCATAGCAGGTTTTACCTAATGTATCTCTTTCCCTGATCAGGCTTTACCTAATGTATGTCTTTAATAATATTCATGAGTGATATAACATTTTTCACAATGCTTACTAATGTAAAAATAATATTAGGTATACCTGTTACACGGACACTTAGTTCTTATTTGAAGAACTTATCAGGCGACATTGTGAGTGCCTACACCCCATAAAGGCGTAATGATGTGTTATTGATGTTGTCATAATAAAGTAATCTGCTATTCTATTCCATATTAGAATCAATATAAAAGATAAAGTTAAATCTTTAGGCGCTGCCTCCACGGGCGAGAGAATCGCGGCGATATTATCGTCGTGCCACGTATTTCTTATGGAGCCGTCTCCACACGGCGATATTATCGCGGCGATGCGACGAGTGGCAACGAGGGCGCGATACGTCATTACATCGCCACGAGCCCGTCGCGACTAGCAGCGGGCCCGCCGCGCGCTCGTGGCGCTCTCGCAACCACGCACGGCGCACTGTCAAACGCAGCGTCATTTCAGCGTTGCCTCTCGTCAAGCAAGGACATTTCGACAAGTTTTTTAAACAATAGTACAATGTTTGACATTGAAAAGTTTATACTTGAAGTGAGAGAGAGACCTGCCCTTTACGATGTTCAGTTGGCTGAGTATCGAAACAGAGAAATTAAAGCAAAGTATTGGTATGATGTGGGAAGTGCTATGTTCACAGAGTGGGATGATCTAACCTCTAAAGAAAAAAAAGAAAAAGGTAAGCGTACAATTTTATTTATTTTTAGGTAATTTTTGTTGTTATAATTGTTAGTTTTTATTGTCTATGGTGTAACAAAATAAAATACATTCGTCGGTACGAAACCGTTGTTTCAACAATAATTATTATTATAAGAAAGATAATTTTCATTAAATGATGTAGTCTTTTTGCCAAGGAACCGCGCCCACTGTGTTAAAATAATCTTTAAATAAGTTTCGAATATGCAACCCCGAATTCCTTGTCCTTTGAAGTACGGGTGTCATATTTTGTTGATTGGATATGTCTTCATTTTCCCCGTCAGTGGCATTTAATGCTCGACGCTTTATGAAGTTGTGCAAAACGCAAGCTGCTTTTATTACAAGAATTGAACTGTCTGGTTGAAGATTTATTGTATTATGAAATATGCGAAATTTTGAGGTGATTTGTCCAAAGACACATTCCACGTAACGTCTTGCACGAGACAGTCTGTAGTTGAAAATTTTTTTATCCGTAGGAAGACATCGACCTGGATACGGTCGCATTAAATTTCGATGAATGCCGAAGGCCTCATCAGCTACAATCACATATGGCATTTTGGGTCCGCCAAATACCAGTTCTTCTTCTTCCGGCAAATCAAGAGCTTCTTCATTTAGCTTCTGGCCTAGAATTGAAGATTGAAATATGGTAGAATCATTTTCACGACCATAAGAACCTACGTCAATCACAGTAAATAAATAATTCGAATCCACCAAAGCCAATAAAACGATTGAGTTGTACTTTTTATAATTAAAGTATAGAGAGCCGGAATTCCGGGGGCACTGAATTCGAATGTGTTTGCCGTCTAGCGCTCCCAAGCAATGTGGGAAATTCGCGTTGTCTTTAAATCCCTCTGAGATTCTTCTCCATGATTCTTTGTTCGGGGCTGCCATTTCTGTAGGTGCTAGCACTTTCCATATAATTCCACATGTTTCTTTTATTAATTTTGTCAACGTTTTTTTCGAAATTCTGTACTTATTCTGAAGGCGTTTATAACTTGTTCCAGAAGCGAGATATCTGGAAAATGACATTATATTTTAAAAATATACTTTATCATATATTTTTTTTTATATAGAATAGGCTCGCGTTTGTTTGCAATCACACCTGACGGAAAGTTTATTTTTAAATGGGATGAAAAACGAAGACTCCATCAAAGCGTTCGGATTTATTAATCTGTGTTGTTTTTTTATTAAAATACATAATAGTTAATTAATATATGTATACTTATATATACTTATAATATTTAAATTAAAAGTTATTTCTTTGCTTCAGGACTTGAGTTAATGACAAAATGGAAATCTTTAAGGGATCAATTTCGTAAGGAGTTAAAGTTGCAGCAATGTTCAAAATCCGGTCAAGCTGCCTCAAAACGACGAAAGTATATTCATTATGATGCATTACTTTTTTTAAAGAAACACACAGAACACGCTTCAACATCGTCAAACATGCTCAATGAGGATAGTCAAGATGTTTTTGAGGACGACGACAGTTCGGTTAATACCACCCCCAGTGTCACGGAACCATCCACGTCTAATAAAAAGAAAACATTAGTACAAATGTTTCTGGAATCTAATAAAGAGATATCGAATGTTATGCGCGAAAGTATAGATATACAAAGAAATAATGTTCAACCACAGTATCGTGACGAGCGTGGAAATGAGGCATTTTTCCGTTCGTTGGTACCACTTATGGACAAAATAAAAGAAGACTGTTTAATTGATGCCAGAACTGAGATTATGGCCGTAATTAAGAAATACACACCATCATCACATACACTGCTAGACTCTTATTCTCGTACATCCACACCAACAAGCGAGGACGATATTGCTCAAATGTTAGAACACTTTGATGAAATGTAAACTATAAGTTTTGATTTTATGTAAGCGTTTAAGTAAAATAAATCTGCTTTAAACTTACTGTAGTGTTACTGCTAATCTTTCACATGGCCCGATACTTTTCCTCATATTAGTATCTTGCTTTGATAAGTGTCTTGATAGTAAACTTAACAGTTCATCGAAAACAGGAATTGGCATTAAATATTCATCTTCAAACCATTCTGGATGATTTCGATATTCTTCATAATTCACATGGAAATGTCCATGACTTTCACGACGTAGCAACATGGGATGTGTCCACCAACGGCGCTTTTTTTTCCTTCTTAACAATAACAATAACTGCATATTCACTAGCGTACTTGCAGAAGCACCCCACAACACTATATCCATAATAAAGAATTATTTTATTGACTGAGACACTACTTATTTCGCTCTCGTCTGGCACATAACTGAATTCTTTCTTTCACAACGCGTCGTCAAGGAAACGCGACGATTCCGTTACGAGTCGTTGCGGAAACGCGACGATTCCGTTACGAGTCGCGACGATACGTGGCGTAATTATCGCTCGTTCGTGGAGATTCTCCGACGATAAAAGCGCGGACTCGTCGCGATTCTCTCGCCCGTGGAGGCAGCGCCTTAGCGATGGAGTGGCGACACAATGTTTTCTTCTATGTCTTCTGGGTTTAATATAAATATGTTCCTGACTATTCTCGTCGTGGAGGAAGTGAGTCATAATCCCGTGATAAACATCTATGGATTTGTGCAGCAAAAATTGAAAAACATCATAAAATAAAATTTTATTTTATTTTTCATCGCTTTTTCAATACTTTTGTGAATACAACAGCTTACACATAGATGAAACTCTTAGGCTTAAAATGAGATTTTAAAACACAATATAGAATTAAATTCTTTTAATAAGATCTCTTCTTACTAAATTTGATGATTCGGATATTCCCAAAAGCCATTTCGTTCAAGCTTACAACATAAAATGCGTCAATAAATAGATGCCTAAAATAAATCAATAATACAATTTAAGCATTGGAATGACATCATAAAAGCATGTTTTTCAGCGTACACTACACATTTAGTTTGTTATATGTTTAATAAATGTAAAATAAAATAAATTAAAATATTGTTATCTATAAAACTAGTGTACAGTCAGCATCAGAAGTAGCTCATCACTTTAGTACCTACTATGTCACGTTTTCCATGGACGACATTTTCCTAGACATGTCATGTCATCTACTTTTGTTGCTGACTGTACCTGTGTTCTGACTGTATTGGTAGTTACACTAGTCTTATTTTCAACTGCAATGAAATATAATTCCAGTTGAAAATAAACAACAATTCCATTATTCCATTAAATTTGAAAATAAGTCATTGGATAAGATTTATATGCGTAATTTAGAATCTTAAAATTATTTATAGGACTTTCTTACAACCTTCGATTTAGCCGTCATAAGCAGTCATAACGTAACTATATTAATTATATCACCAGCCATTTTTTAATATATCTTGACAGCAGCTTGACAAATCAAAATATTCTCGACTCAGAAATGCCAAAACATCTTATCATATTTTGTAAGGTTTTAAACGAAACTTCTTCCTATACAGTGAGGTATAAAGCAACCTCTGTGTTACTACCCGATCTATCTACACCTAGAAAAAAAACATTGCACATTAATCGCTGGCGTATTCAGTATGCTAGTCTCGTCTCCCCGTTAGCAGATGTTCCCTTAGGGTGCAGATCTCTCGTTCAATATTTTCACGGGCAGAAGCCTCGAAGCATTGGAACTCCGGAGAGTGGAACAGCTTAGGAATCTGAGAGAATTGGTTGAGGACCTGGAAAACCAAAACAATTATAAATAAATAAAAATCATAAATATCTTCAGACATTCAAACGTATCAACTAGCCCATTTAAAGCAACTAAAGTTGCTTGCATTACAGATACTAGATGACGGATAAATATATTTAATAAATAAATACATATAAATATTCAGAGAATATGCAATACCACATATATAAACATCCAAGACTGGAGAACAAATGCCTGTTTTCATCACAGAAACATCTGCCCCCACCGGGGAATAAACGCAGAACCTCTCGAGATAGCTACGCCTTGACCACGGAGGTCGTCAACGTCAACGTCAATTATAATTTAATAATGACATTTCATGGTTTCTATAAGGATAGCACTTTTGATAGTAGGTATGTTAATAGATCTCGATGTGACTAGATCTACGATTTAAAACGTTACAAAGGCAGTTTGCCCTAGCCAAGACGGATAGGTAAAGTCCCTAGAGAGATCTTTATTCATGGCCTCTCGCTTTTCTTTTTCGTTCACTCGTAATGTGTCGCCTATAGAAAGAAGAGGTATAGCAGAGCGAGAGAGCGAGAGGTGAATGCAGTAACCTTGATCCTCAGCTCGACGTAGTTCTGGTGCGTGAGCTGCGAGTACTCTGCGCGCACGAGCTTGGCGTGCGCGTCGTACTCCTCGCGCGAGGCGGCCAGCACGGCCAGCTCGCAGTCCCCGAACAGCGTGAGGTCCCGCAGCGCCGCGCTGGCGCCGCCCCCCGCCGCCGCGCCGCCGCAGCTGCCGCACCACTGCGCCTCGTCGTCCGTCAGCAGCGACAGCACGTACGCCGTCAGCTCTTGCTGTGCCGGTCGTTGTGCCGTTAGCATTAGCGTTAGCGACGCACCGCGCTGGCTCGTAGGCCGAGGACTACGAGCTAGCGCGGTGCGTCACGTAACGTCCCCTGCTGGACACGGGCCTTCCTCGTGCAGAAACACATGGGAAGTGTGGACCGTAACACCACCACGCTGGTCCAATGCGAGTTGGTGGTTCAGATTATTAAAATAGCTGTTACAATGTGTACACAAATATCATTATTTTCACTGCAAATTTAACCATTGGTAAAGCTAACGTGGAACTCTTTTGTAGTGCCATTGACGCCATTGATCAAGATTATTACTATTTGGTTATCTTAACTAGGGATCGAGATACTAGCCCTAAGGCTAATAATTATTAATGTCATATCATTCTCAAATTATTCGATATTTATTTAATAAAATATTAATGAACGTGACCTTCATGATCATACATCACCTTTTAAAAGTATCGATACTAACCGATTGTGGGTGATGCCGCAGTAAGTCGGCGAGTAACCTGACTGTGAGCTCCGAGGGCGTGTGTCGCAGCACTATCGCGAGCTTGAACGCGGCCGGGTGCGTCACCTCATCCATGCCCTTCAACAACAGGTTGTGCCACACTCCCGCCTGGAACGACCAATGGAACGATGACAATTTTTTTTTTAATAAATTACTTGGCGTTTACTGTATTATTCATGTCTCACGATGATACAGTATGCATTAATGAATCGAGAATTATTAATGATGGTACAAGATTAGACCTTGAAATCCTCACCGATATTATAAATGGAAAAATTTCGCCGAGGCGGCGCCAGGCGTCGGGCGCGTCGCCGGCGCCCAGCGCCGCGCCCGCGCTCCGCCACATGCTGTGTGTACGTGTACCTGGTACGCCACGCAGTTGCGCAGCGAGTGCCAGAGGTTGTCGTCGGGCGAGGCGGCGGCGAGGCGGCGCCAGGCGTCGGGCGCGTCGCCGGCGCCCAGCGCCGCGCCCGCGCTCCGCCACATGCTGTGTGTACGTGTACCTGGTACGCCACGCAGTTGCGCAGCGAGTGCCAGAGGTTGTCGTCGGGCGAGGCGGCGGCGAGGCGGCGCCAGGCGTCGGGCGCGTCGCCGGCGCCCAGCGCCGCGCCCGCGCTCCGCCACATGCTGTGTGTACGTGTACCTGGTACGCCACGCAGTTGCGCAGCGAGTGCCAGAGGTTGTCGTCGGGCGAGGCGGCGGCGAGGCGGCGCCAGGCGTCGGGCGCGTCGCCGGCGCCCAGCGCCGCGCCCGCGCTCCGCCACATGCTGTGTGTACGTGTACCTGGTACGCCACGCAGTTGCGCAGCGAGTGCCAGAGGTTGTCGTCGGGCGAGGCGGCGGCGAGGCGGCGCCAGGCGTCGGGCGCGTCGCCGGCGCCCAGCGCCGCGCCCGCGCTCCGCCACATGCTGTGTGTACGTGTACCTGGTACGCCACGCAGTTGCGCAGCGAGTGCCAGAGGTTGTCGTCGGGCGAGGCGGCGGCGAGGCGGCGCCAGGCGTCGGGCGCGTCGCCGGCGCCCAGCGCCGCGCCCGCGCTCCGCCACATGCTGTGTGTACGTGTACCTGGTACGCCACGCAGTTGCGCAGCGAGTGCCAGAGGTTGTCGTCGGGCGAGGCGGCGGCGAGGCGGCGCCAGGCGTCGGGCGCGTCGCCGGCGCCCAGCGCCGCGCCCGCGCTCCGCCACATGCTGTGTGTACGTGTACCTGGTACGCCACGCAGTTGCGCAGCGAGTGCCAGAGGTTGTCGTCGGGCGAGGCGGCGGCGAGGCGGCGCCAGGCGTCGGGCGCGTCGCCGGCGCCCAGCGCCGCGCCCGCGCTCCGCCACATGCTGTGTGTACGTGTACCTGGTACGCCACGCAGTTGCGCAGCGAGTGCCAGAGGTTGTCGTCGGGCGAGGCGGCGGCGAGGCGGCGCCAGGCGTCGGGCGCGTCGCCGGCGCCCAGCGCCGCGCCCGCGCTCCGCCACATGCTGTGTGTACGTGTACCTGGTACGCCACGCAGTTGCGCAGCGAGTGCCAGAGGTTGTCGTCGGGCGAGGCGGCGGCGAGGCGGCGCCAGGCGTCGGGCGCGTCGCCGGCGCCCAGCGCCGCGCCCGCGCTCCGCCACATGCTGTGTGTACGTGTACCTGGTACGCCACGCAGTTGCGCAGCGAGTGCCAGAGGTTGTCGTCGGGCGAGGCGGCGGCGAGGCGGCGCCAGGCGTCGGGCGCGTCGCCGGCGCCCAGCGCCGCGCCCGCGCTCCGCCACATGCTGTGTGTACGTGTACCTGGTACGCCACGCAGTTGCGCAGCGAGTGCCAGAGGTTGTCGTCGGGCGAGGCGGCGGCGAGGCGGCGCCAGGCGTCGGGCGCGTCGCCGGCGCCCAGCGCCGCGCCCGCGCTCCGCCACATGCTGTGTGTACGTGTACCTGGTACGCCACGCAGTTGCGCAGCGAGTGCCAGAGGTTGTCGTCGGGCGAGGCGGCGGCGAGGCGGCGCCAGGCGTCGGGCGCGTCGCCGGCGCCCAGCGCCGCGCCCGCGCTCCGCCACATGCTGTGTGTACGTGTACCTGGTACGCCACGCAGTTGCGCAGCGAGTGCCAGAGGTTGTCGTCGGGCGAGGCGGCGGCGAGGCGGCGCCAGGCGTCGGGCGCGTCGCCGGCGCCCAGCGCCGCGCCCGCGCTCCGCCACATGCTGTGTGTACGTGTACCTGGTACGCCACGCAGTTGCGCAGCGAGTGCCAGAGGTTGTCGTCGGGCGAGGCGGCGGCGAGGCGGCGCCAGGCGTCGGGCGCGTCGCCGGCGCCCAGCGCCGCGCCCGCGCTCCGCCACATGCTGTGTGTACGTGTACCTGGTACGCCACGCAGTTGCGCAGCGAGTGCCAGAGGTTGTCGTCGGGCGAGGCGGCGGCGAGGCGGCGCCAGGCGTCGGGCGCGTCGCCGGCGCCCAGCGCCGCGCCCGCGCTCCGCCACATGCTGTGTGTACGTGTACCTGGTACGCCACGCAGTTGCGCAGCGAGTGCCAGAGGTTGTCGTCGGGCGAGGCGGCGGCGAGGCGGCGCCAGGCGTCGGGCGCGTCGCCGGCGCCCAGCGCCGCGCCCGCGCTCCGCCACATGCTGTGTGTACGTGTACCTGGTACGCCACGCAGTTGCGCAGCGAGTGCCAGAGGTTGTCGTCGGGCGAGGCGGCGGCGAGGCGGCGCCAGGCGTCGGGCGCGTCGCCGGCGCCCAGCGCCGCGCCCGCGCTCCGCCACATGCTGTGTGTACGTGTACCTGGTACGCCACGCAGTTGCGCAGCGAGTGCCAGAGGTTGTCGTCGGGCGA
Organism: Parapoynx stratiotata; assembly: GCA_910589355.1. Lineage (NCBI taxonomy): Eukaryota > Metazoa > Arthropoda > Insecta > Lepidoptera > Crambidae > Parapoynx > Parapoynx stratiotata. The sequence goes on from OU342481.1 coordinate 12,745,502, forward strand.
GGCGGCGGCGAGGCGGCGCCAGGCGTCGGGCGCGTCGCCGGCGCCCAGCGCCGCGCCCGCGCTCCGCCACATGCTGTGTGTACGTGTACCTGGTACGCCACGCAGTTGCGCAGCGAGTGCCAGAGGTTGTCGTCGGGCGAGGCGGCGGCGAGGCGGCGCCAGGCGTCGGGCGCGTCGCCGGCGCCCAGCGCCGCGCCCGCGCTCCGCCACATGCTGTGTGTACGTGTACCTGGTACGCCACGCAGTTGCGCAGCGAGTGCCAGAGGTTGTCGTCGGGCGAGGCGGCGGCGAGGCGGCGCCAGGCGTCGGGCGCGTCGCCGGCGCCCAGCGCCGCGCCCGCGCTCCGCCACATGCGCGCCGCCGCGCACCCCGCGCCCGCGCCCGCGCACTCTGCGCCCACCGATACTACCGTACATATGGGTACCACGTCAAGAAGTAAATATCGAAACACGAATACGTCACGAGTGAGAACCATACTGACAAACGCACCAGGAGGCCGAGCATGTGATCGGCCCGGTAGGTACGGTCCGTAAATGGGTCTCTCCACCGGTTGATAGAGCTCTGCACCGACCATCGTGTAGCCAAAGGCAGTCAAAGGGTAACGAAATTGGCACCGATAAAGGAGATAAAGTTCCTGAATTGCTGGAGTCCCAAAGAAATCTACTCATTATTTTCACCTCGAAACGAATAAAAAAGCGAGACGCAAAGACCAATTTTCTTAGGTCTACTATACTAGACACGGGGTAGGTTCTCGCACAGTAGATAATTATAATCTCGATAATAATGGTTGTAGTTGGCCGAAAGATCGAGACCATTTCAGTCGATTGTCGATGTTTTCATACAATATACAGCTATCCTTTTCTAACTATCAAGGTGTCGTCACCAGAGCACTTAGTGAACTTTATGTGTTGGTCGTCGTCATCATTTATTATGACATCACTTTCTGGCATGTTGATAAGCGTAGCCGTGCTGTTAAGTCATTAAGTTGACAATCCGGTTATTTATACACGAATCATAACAATGCAGCTCTCTGAGCATAACTTTTCAATAAACAGTATTTATGACATAATCGGTTAAAATCGATAAATTTGGCATAATAGGAAAAGAAATCGACAGATCGATCGATCGATTTTTTATGACCCTTATAAAGAATATTTGTGTCAACAAAACTTATTTTGAATAATTTGGCAGCACAAACATTTGAGTCGATGTCTTATTAGTTGTTTTGCTGACCACTTGTATTTTTTTGCGCATCAAAATTTGAATATTTTGCTGACCGTTTAAATAACACCCGTTCTTTTTTTCACCGTAAAGCATTCTTACGATTTTTACGCTTACATCAATTAGGCTTAAGCGCTCTTACTATCAATGACTTATGATGTATGTAGGTAGAATAAATATTTTTGATAAAAAAATATGTTAATACTATTTTTACGTGGTATACTGAGGGTTATTTTTTAATGCTCGAATTCATAACACAAACATCTGCCCCTACTGGGACTCGAACCTGGAATGTCTGAGACGGCTATACCTTGAAACGGGCGGCTTCGGCGCGGCATACGTACTCGGCCAAGGAAGTCTATTTGTAAATATCTACACACTATTTTGAATAACAAATACTATCATTATCGCCACAATCACTCTTCATTGCTTAACAAGAATGTCAACGAAATCGATATTCCCAACAACGCAACATAAACAGTTTGTAACAGCGAGAACTGTCAATGTCACCTGACCACAATTCATTTAAAATTCTACTATAACCCGAGCGTGTATAATGCAAGCAAAATATACAAAACAATCACCTCCCATGTCCGGTTCCTTCCACCAGTTTATCTCCAGTTTGACCGACTCGAGGCCGCGAAGCCGTGACGTCAGCTGTGGAACACAATAAAACATTTATGACAGTCATGAAAAAACATAATCGTGGTTTCAAGGACGCGCGCATTAGCATGCCCGTTCCGCGGATTAACAGACATTAATTTACATCTGAAAAATACTGCACGTTGAAAAACAGCAACAATAATAAACATATAAAATCAACAAGACGGATTGATAAAGAAATAGAAAAACAAACTACAAAGTCAATCTCTGAAGAATACAAAACTATAGATTAAAAACTTACGTGTGAATAGGATTATCCTAGCTGGTTATAATTTTAATATTAAAAGTGTTCTATATTTGAACGTGACAGGCGCGTAGGGCGCGCTCGAGTGTCATGGCGCGAACGAGGCCGCGCCGCCGCCAGGGAGCGGTGAGGTGATGTGAGCAGCATAGCCGTATCGACAGTCGATGCGGCCAGCGTACCTATTTGTAGACATTCACTCGAGAAATGCTTGTAATAATGCTTTCTTATTGTTTTCACAAATGTGAAAATATATCGCTACAACAAGCGCTACGGCTCTAAATCCAACTATCAAATAAAGTAAAAATGTATTTTACCGTATTGCTTTACTAATTTTCTGCATAGCTTAATGATTGACTGGTAGAGAACAACGATAGTTGTTTAGTCCGTCCTATGTATTGTGAATAAATAAAAGGTTTTAAAATAAACAATAAGGCGTTAAATTTCGAACGCTTACAAAAATATTGTTAAATCGAAAAAAAATTAAAATGTTATATGAAAAGTGGCAACATAAATAATACATTACAATAAAAATAAAATAAAACATGATATTTCATTTATTTATTTCAACATGAAGAATTACGAAATAAAATCGATAGCGTTAAAAAGTTTTTTTAAACATATCAATCATATTTTTAGTTGATTCGATATTCGAATTACAAAACATCACTAAGCTGTGAAGGGAGGCAATGAGACGGCCAAGGACGCATGCGCGAGGGCGGGTTAAGCATGAAGCAATTTTGAACTTTACGTACTCAACAATTGATTTTGTACTCTATATTCAACAGCTAAGGCATATAATTATTTATCCACTCTAAATGATGAAGAATAAGAAATGGTAGAATTTCGAGTAGGTATGTGTTTAATAGGGTTTATATTCAACTGTTGTATTAGACTAGTTAGAAAGTATTAGTCATCGGAAAAGCTTATGATATTTATGTTATACTAGCTTTTGTCCGCGACTTCGTCCGCGTCGAATAGTTTCTTTGAGATAGTGTGATGGTATGTAGCCCATAGCCTTTCTCAATAAACGGGCTATTCAACACTGAAAGATTTTTTCAAATTGGAACAGTAGCCTCAATTTGTGGAATTGTAAATTTACTCCTACTCAATTACTATAAAGAAAATTTATTATAAGCAAAGTTCATAATGGCGTAAAGTCGTAAAGTTATTTAATTTTTTTTACAATAACTAGCATGGCACCCGTTCTTATGGGAATATCAGGATAAAAGGTAGCCTATGTCCTTTCTCAGGCTCTAGACTATCTGTGTACCAAATTGCTGTTAAATTGGTTCCGTAGTTTTGACGTGAAAGTGAGACAGTTAGACAGAGTTACTTTCGCATTTATAATATTAGTATGGATTTATTTTATTAAGAAAGAATCTACCACAAGGAATAAAATAATATAATATTATTTAAGCCTAGAGCTTTGAGTGTAATTTTCTTAGAAGTCGTTGATCGTATCGTTATCAGATTAAATTAGATTTGATTAACATAGGCCGTCATAGGCGTCCATACCACATGAGTAGAAAAAGTACTCGGCTCTGCTGTGTATAAACCTACACCGCACAAAATTTAATAAAATCTATCTATCTATACGTTATTTTACATCCCACCATCTCGAAAACAGCATTTTTGCTCTTCGATATCTGAGTGGAATAGCCTTTATTATTTATCCTCTTGAGCGGCAAAGAGAATTTGAATTTAGAACACCGTATACAATGAGCACAGTGAGCAAACATTAATTTTGTGAATTTTTAATTGTTTAAAAATTCAAATTTGGAGCCTTCTTGGTTATTTTTTCTTTATTTTGCATTGCGGGCGTCGCGCCATTTTTTACACGCTTTTATTTTACTCACACTGTTTGTATGTATGTTGTCTGCGTCAAAATTTGTAATCGATTTTTTCACGTTTTATTGCTAATGGTTCATTAATAAGCTAAATACAATAAACTAACTATAATGAGTGATTCTAGCGAAGATGAAGTTAATATGACGCCATCTGAATTGACTGAAACAGTTATTAATGCGCAAATGAGCTTTTTACCTAAACAATCACGCGAGAAGTATTTGAAACAGTACGATATGTGTAACATGTGGCGATTAGATAAAGGAGCGAAAGCTAATTTAAAGAATATCTGTTCAATAATATCTACCTATCATAATGTAGGTACTTTAACTGAAATAAAAGTGTCTTGTGATTTTATATTGTTTTTGCATTTCGTCATTTCCTGGATCCCCTTCGTGGGATGAAATGTTAAGTGTTGCACTCGAATGCAAAGATGCCAAACCCTTTTGCACTATTGTATAACAAATAACTATTACAGATGACAATCTTTATTTCCTTCTTATATGGGCTATTTACTGTCAAAAGTAGTTAAATATTTTTGGACTTCACTGTTACAGAGTTTTCAACAACATTGCAAAACTAACACTAGAGCAAGCGCATGCGAGTCGTTTTGCTATTAAATTGATTAAGGCGCTATCCGAATATGGCAATGTATTGAAACGTGTAAACCTAAAGTACCTACATACAATGCAATACTTAATTCACATTTATTTCTAACGAAAAAACCCTAAACTTGTCCCATTTTAATTGTGGTGCACAACAATGCTTCCTCTTTCACTATTTTGTAACTCAGCATGCACTTCCTTTAAACTTCTCATAACACGTTTCACAAAAATGTACAGATTTTTTGGTACTTACTCTGATATTATTCTTGCTTAGTGACGTAGATTTCACAAAGACAGACTAGGGCTACCTACTGTTTTAATGTTTGTGGTTTGTGGCTCTCTTTTAGCTTATTTATTTCGGATTGGTATCAGTTCACTTACACTTACATATAAAATACTTACAAAAATTCGTTCTCCACGACTATTTAATTTTTTTTTTCTTTCATACACACATACAATCACGCCTGTAATCCCTAAAGGAGTAGGCAGAGTCTAAGAAGCAGTACCTTAAGACCACATTTAGCCATACAAAATTGGGTTTGGTCAGATGAAAAATCGTGAAAGAGTAGTAACAAGTGGCTAGCTCATCGCCTACACGATCACAGAGCCAGTACCCAATACGCCCTTAGTCGCCTTTTATGACATGCTAGGCAAGAAAAGCAGTTGGTACATTATTTTTGTGTCCTGGACCAACACGGGACGTTTTTTTCAAACCAACAACAGAAATAATTAGGTATAGGAGATTAACAACTAGAAAAATAACTTGAAAATTTGTCTAAGAAATAATATATTTTTATTTTATAATATTACAAAAAAGATTGGGATTTTAGGTGATACCTTGTGAATATTCAATGTTTTTAAAAACATTTTACAGCCGAATATACATATGGTACTACCCATGGTTCTTGTTCTTGTTTATATTCAAGTTCACTTTTTAATGAAGTCATTGGCAAAGACCAGAACGTAAAATGAAGAAGAGCAAAACATTATTTTAAACACTCTCTATATAAGTTATTTGATATAAATTATCATAAATGGAAAGAGGTAGATTTTCCCGGATAATATAGTACCTACTTCATACTCGTAATTATTTAAATTTAAAACAATTAAATGGCTGGCCAATTAACTACTTCCAATTATTATAAGCTTCTAGTTATCATAGTCAATCGGATACAACTCGTCCCAAATCTTGAACCTGTCCTCGAACATGTTCGCGCGCACGGTGAGCGGCTCGGCGAGCACCATGTACTGGCGGCGAGCGGGTGTCATGGCGGGCCAGTGCGTCGGCAGCGAGGGCGATGACCCGGGGCCGTTGGGGTTCCTGAAATTTAAAATTAATGATATCTTAGCTCTAATATACATTATGAAAAGGAAAACTATCAGATTTTTATGGTAATCCACTCCTTTGAAGTAGCAGTAGCAAAGTATGCATATAGTATTTACTAAATTCTTTATCTACTGAAGACGGGGCTGTATATGGGCTCAGTCACCCTTGCCTTTACTTATAATAATTATTATTGGGTCCTTACCTATGAAATTAGTGTTTTTATTCTGTCTTAGCAATTTGTCCGTAACTATTAAGTTTCAGAACATTCTTATAAAATAATTGCCTCTTCTAAAAATAGACCATATATTTGAGCTCGTATTATTTAATTTGATAATTTTTTGTAAGTTCAATTGTGTTAAAATTAGACACCAAGACAATTATTTTTAACTGCCTCCCGAATACATCATTTGATTTGCATTAACATAAAAACGATAAATAATTTTTATCAAGCGTGTTCACACACATATTGCTAAAGCTTGTCTAATGATACATGCCAAATATTATTATCTCTGGATTTGTGGTTGTGAAGAAAACTGATAAAATGTTAGTATGTAAAATGCAGACATCCAAAATCTCTATACAAAACACCAATTTCATAGGTAAGGACCTAATATAATGGAGTTTATATGGGAGTTTTTGGCGACATTCAACTATGACGGATATTACAATCATTGGAGTGATTTCTACTCCAATGATTGTAATATTGTGCGATGTGGATCTTGTTGCGCTTTATGTAATAATAATAATGAAAGTCAAAGTGGTGTGAAAAACGATGAGTTTTATATCGTGGTAATCCACTTCATCGAAGTAACACACACTGTGTCTGCCATTGAAATGCATCACACTAGCATTTCAATATAAATAGGCTAGTTGACCCTTTTTTATTGACGAAATGAGCACAACACATATGGATGAGTCTGAACCTGCAAAGAGGTAGGCCCATATCCCATAATATTATAGTAGGTACTATTTATTGGTACACCTTACCGTTACAAAAATTATCAAACCCTAAGGAACGGTAGCAAGCAATTGATATTTATAAGGGCCTTCTGCCGACTTTTGGCTTGTTTAATTGTTAGAGATATGTCCTCAGCCTATATACGTCTCACTGCTGGGCACAGGCCTTCCTCATGAAGGTAGTTTTGCTTTTAATCAAAAGCCAAAGCATACTAACCACTACACCACCGAACTCCTCCAGAAGTAGAAGTAGAAGTAGTAGAGAAGTGTAGAAATAGAGTTGGAAGTATGTTACTTATTTATTTGTAATTGTGCGTACCCGTACTTGGCGAAGTTGTACCAGATGCCAGTCATGCGGTCCACCACCAGGGAGTCCGCGCTGCCGTCGGCCGGGACTGCTGGGAAGCGGTAGCTCTGCGACAGCAGGTAGATGGTGTCGTCGTGGTGAGCTGCCTCTGCTTATTCCAATTCTCGTATTTAGAAGTATGTTTGAGTAGCACGGTAGTCACGTCAAACATTGGGCTCGAGAAAAGAAAGTTTTCAGCGTTTATTGTATTCCCTAGTTCGTTTGTGCTTCGGAAAGCATGTTAAGTTTTTGGTATTGCGAATGTAACGGTTTCCACACACCAACCTGCATTAGGCCTGCTTGGTGGTGTTACGCCATAAGCCCTTTGTGTGTTTTTCCATGTAGAAACCTATGCCCGTCTATGAGAGATTTATATTTATATTGCGACGTTGTCCGCATGTTGAATCCGCAACACTGTTAGAAATTTTTGTGTACATGTGACATAACATAACAGGTGCTACTGCTTCGGTTATATTTGGTCCTGACCTATGAAATTGGTGTTTTGTATGGAGATTTTGGGGAATTCTGCATTTTCCATACTAAATTTTTTTCGGTTTTCTTCACAACGACAAATCCTAAGATAATATTTGGCATGTATCATTAGACAAGCTTTAGCTATATGTGTGATATCACACTTCAAAAAATTATTTGTCTTTTTTATCTGAATGCAAATCAAATTATGTATTCGGAAGGCACTGAAAAGGAGTTGTCTCCGTGTCCAATTTTAACACAATAAAACTTACAACGAATTATCAAAACAAATCAAAAGTGTTCGAAAATATGGTCTATTTTTAGAGGAAGTAATATTTTTTTAAGAATACTCTGAAACTTAAAAGTTACGAACAAAATACTAAGAGAGAAGAAAAACACCAATTTCATAGGTAAGGACCCAATATATGCGAGATGATTTTTTTTCAGAAAACTGAACCTGCTGAGTTTAGTTGTTAGCCTTACTAGTCGGTTTCCCAGTGTCAGGATCCTCGAAGTAGCTGTGGTTGCCGATGTATGCAAACTCTGCATAGAACACTTTCTTGTCGGAGTGGCGACACATGAAGTTGGCCATCCTGTAATTACAGCATCGAGAGGTTTCGGTATTTTTCGAGCACAGATTTTTTTAAGGTATACTAAAATTTAAGCATCTTTATTGTAAATTTAGGCAGTGTGGGACGCCCTGTGACAAGAGGGATGACGATATTCGTAGGTTGGCTGGAGTGGGCTGCATGAGAACGGCCGAAGATCGAGAGCGGTGGCGTGCATTAGGGGAGACCTATGTCCAGTAGTGCACGAGCATTGGTTGTTGATGATGATGAGAATAATAATATAATATAATATCCTCAGACATTCACACCTATCAACTAGCCCCATTTTAAGCAACTAATGCTGCTTGTGTTACGGACACTAGATGACGGATAATTTTTAATAGATAAATACATATAAATAACCTGAATATATAGAAATATATATAAACATCCAAGACTGGAGAACAAATGCCTGAAAATTCATCACCCAAACATTTGCCCCTACTGGGGATCGAACTCAGAACCTCTCGAGATGGCGACGCCTTGAGGCCGGCATACAGACCACTCGACCACGTAGGTCGGGCATGACTTTATGATGAGGCAGCGATAGCGATAGTTGGGATTGGGACGGACGACTTTAGTTGTACAAGATGTCGTCAGAATGATTCTCGCCGCCTGTAGATACCACGGAGTTTAATTAAACTTTAAACATTGTTGTTGCTTGGCTCACATCATCGTCATCGTCATCGTCAGCCTATGGCAGTCCACTGCTGGACGTAGGCCTCCCCAAATTCACGCCACTTCGATCTATTCTCGGCTTCTCGCATCCAGCTCCTGCCAGCCACCTTGCGCAAATCGTCACTCCACCTGGCCTGAGGGCGCCCTACACTTGCCCTACACTACACTATACTTGCCTCACACTGTAACTTAAAGAAAAAGGCGAAAAATGAACCTCTGCCTTCTCTGCCTACCCCTTCGAGGACTGAGATAGATATCTTTTCACTGTAAAGAAGTCTCTATTCGGTCGGTTATGTAATGTTACCTGTGCGTGTTGAACCCAATGATGGCGTCCCCGTAAAGCTTGCCCAGCCTGTCAGCACTCAGCCGGTCGTCTCTCAACGGCTCATCCTTGAGATACTCGCTGCGCAGGCGCCGCGCGGGGCCGGCGGCGTTGTTTCGTGGCAGTTGGAATGAAATGGGTGCTACCTGCTCCCAATTAGCATTCATCTCATTCACCAGGGTCTGGTTCTTGAGTACCGCTGGAAATTGCAGTACATATTACAATATATTTTTAGTTTTATTTAAAAAATCGATACTGCGAAGGCGAAGGACTATTTGATACAGAAATTGTTAGTCAGTAAATAAATAACAATATTGTCTATATCCAAAAGGTCGGCGTAGTTCTCGCAGAAAAGCGAACTGTGGAAAGAGACGGAAAATCTGCGCTGAACAAGAAGTGTTATCAACTCTTCTTCTTCTGGCCGTTTTCCCACTCTAGATGGAGTCGGCACAACATGTCTTCATCTACCATTCTTCTCTATCACTCGTTAGCTCAGCATCCACTTTTTTAAAATTCTGAATCACGCATCGCTTCGTAGGTATTCCTCTCACCAGAAAAAGAAGTGTTTATATCAAAATATTTTGGGAGTTCATTTTGAAAAACGTGTTTTTGTCATTATGGTAGCCGGAGACGAAGCTATAATCTACTTAGCGAACCGTCGCAAGCCTTACTAAAAGCCTTCCAGAAAAACTCGTCGGTGGTCTGGCTGATCAGGTGCGGCAGGAGGTGACGGCTGCGACGGATGGACTCCTCGGGCTGCTCGGCCAGGAAGCGGGCCTGGCCGAAGTCGCGCTCCACCACCGGCGACCAGATGGCCACGGGGTCGAACCCGAACTCCTGGAACATTATGGACAGTTCTCTTTGAGGATGCTTAGGTTAAACAAAGAATGTGTTTTCTTTGCTTCTATGTACAAAACCTTTGTGTACAATGAAAAATTATTATTATTATCGACCAGTTATTTTGTTTTCTTAACAGAGGTTAAGGGATAAATTGTATTTATGGCAAAAAATAAGTGTCAGTGTCGATGGGTTGTTGATGTCGTTATTTTTCAGTTGGCAATAAGGCACTGATGATTATGATAATGAATTAGACAATTCAGTTTTCCTACTCACATAGAATTTATTGTAAGAGTTGCCCAGGTCCCTCCAGGAGGCCTTCTTAAGGCAGCTCACGATGATCGAAGAGTTGTCAGTGGGGCAGTTGACGATCTGCGCCTGCCGTATCGCCAGCCGGTACAAGTCCTGCGGCAGCGGCTCCTTGCCCAGGGGCGACGCGCTCATCGAGATAGCGCGATGGAATAATCCTGGAATTTACAGTAGTACTAAGTTTTTAAAGGTTGCTGAGGCTCGTGACAAGGCCGACACACATTAATGCGACAACCTAACATCATTAATCCGCCTTTTTCTTAAGTTACAGTAGTCCCCCATATTCAACGCTGGTCATGTAGTTAAAGATGACCTTGGGAAATAGGGTATTTTATTTCTTCAGGAGAAATCAAGCGGTCTTCCAAATCCATACTTCTGTTGTGATGCAGAGACGATTACCATAGGAATAGGATATATTTATTATATTAATACTTATCTGAGACAAGAAGTCAAGAAAGTTGGTCGATTGGCGAATCCAACATGACTGTTCTGCACTTGCTCGGATATTTGCAGCAGCTTCGGAGCCCATTTAAGTATAGAAAGAGACACCTTGCGACATCGGTGAGATCATAAGCAGCATAGCGCTGATGGCTCCGGCGCTGCAGCCCGCCACAGTCACCAGCTCTGGATCTCCACCAAACGCCGCAATGTTCCTCTTCACCCACTTCAGCGCCGCCACCTGGTCCTTGAATCCGTTGTTGCCGGGTGCCAGCTCGTCTCCCGTGCTCAAGAATCCTTGTAACACACCCAACAACTTCATGAAAAACCAGAATTATACTCGTAACAGGGAAACTTGGTATTGAGTCTGTTTGTGTTTTAGTAATTACTCTATTGCATCAGTTTCTGAAACGGAATGTGGCTGTTAATTGATCCATTAAAATTCTTTATTCCATCTCACCTCTGTCATTCACTATTGGAGTTTTGGGTCTTATTCTCTCACGAGGGGGCGGAAGTATTCGCTTGTAAGTGGAGTAGAGTAGAGATAACACAGCGGTTTACCGAGCGAGCCAAGACGGTAGTTGATGGTGACGAGCACGAGGTCCCTGTCGAGCAGGTAGTGCGGGCCCGACACGTCGCTGCGGCCCGTCATCGAGTAGAACCCGCCGGGGTGGATGTAGACCACCACGGGCAGCGCAGCGAGCCTGAGCGAGCGACACAAATAATTAAGTAATAACTTGACATTTACACTAATCAGCAACCTGAAGTAGCATTGTGTAGGTATTTGTAATATTTGACGTAAAGCAGACGATCCTTGGACTCGGTAAAGTAAGAGACTGCGAGTAGGGAAGAATAGTGTAGGACGCACTAAATGAATTGAGGGGGCGACTTTCGCGACCAGTGATAGCCGATTTGGAAAAATGACACCGTCGCCGTTTCGTTTCCCACTGAGTTTGAAGAAAAATTAAGTAGAGTTTAATATGAATGCGGTGCCCGGTGGATGGCACAGGTCCGCCCCTTGTTACCTCGTCTACAACACTGCCTTCCCATTGGGTGACGTAGGCGTGATGATGAGTGTGCGTAGAGAAATACTGGCAGTCACCTGTTGTTGTTTGGCGTATAAACGTTGAGCCGCAGACAGTCCTCGTCGATGTAGTACTCGGGCGGCGCGATGAGGGGGCATGCCGGGCCCTCCGCGCTCGCATCCACCTTCCGTGCGTACGAGAGGATCGGCTTCGGAGGCTGGATGGGAAAAACAAAATCGAAATTAAATACAATGAACTAATGTCCATAGTCCATAGTTGCGTTGTTCAGATAGATGGATTGGAGCTATAACTGAAGAAATGGCACAAGCTGCGTGCGTCCATGTCTACCTATACAAAATCGTGGGACTTTCAAGGCAAGAATGAGCTGTGATTATTTAGGTTTGCTCCATTTGAAGTCACATCGCCTCATCCATCATGATCATTTTTAAGTTTGCATATGGCATGATTTTTCACCACCTATTCGAGTTGATTTAAATCGATCTCTTCCAACATTTCGGGATATATGTCGCAAATGGCTGCTTAAACGGCAGTCCCTGGCACACGGTTGAGGCTGACATAATCAGTATCTTTCATTTTGTTGATTCTCATATGTTATGTTATGTATATGTTAGTGATAAGTTATATGTTATATATGTTGTATATGATAATTGATTAATAAATTTGGTAAAAGGTTATGGCAGAATAACAGAGGTTGTGGACTCTTTGCAACCGCTGAGCCGTAAGCCGTTTTGTCTCTTTAGTAAAATTGTAATAAGAACAAGAGATAATATGAAATGAACACTAAGTGTATTTTTACTTGAGGAAAAATAAAACGTTATTATTATTATTATGGCATATAGCATTTGACATGATAAGAATACCAGTATTTCAAAAATTCCAAAATCTCCGGTAATTATGTGTTCTCCAGAATTATCAGTCGCTTCTACTCACTGATTTGCATTTAGTCAGCGTGGTGCTGTTACGACTTATACTCCTTGTTGTTTTATTGTGAATCCATTTATGAAGTACTATGCCCTGGATGGGACCTATAAGGGCACCTATGTTGTACACATTTTAGTAATTTCGAGGTTCGGGACAAGTTTTTCTAAATACATCGGAATTATATAATATACCTGTACCTGCGACGTCGTTCGGTAGCTATTGATTTAACGTCGATAAAAGCTTACAAAAGTTTCGTACCGGGGAATGTCTGGCTGGAAGATATCCAAAATAGGCTTTGGTTTATTTTTTGCTCGTTTATTATTAAGAATCTTAATTAAATAATATCTTCTAGAGTGATAACGCCGCGATAAATTACCCAAAAAGATATATTTTAGAGTCAACAGCAAGACTGATTTGAAATTCAATAAAAAATATAATAATTTTCTACACTCCACCCTATTTCCTTTATATTTTGTACACTCGGAACTTAGGAATCATCAAATACATCGGAATTAGGATGTTTGCATCGGAAATAGAATTCTTTGGAGGAGGAGATAACTTCGGAGTTATTCACATTTTTAAATATTTATATCTGTGAGTATTTTTCAAAATCAAATCAAATCAAAAATAACTTTATTTCATAGGCCAAACTTAGCACTTATAATCGTCAACATTTTACATTTTAAATAATTATTTTACAATTTAAATAATAATAATTAATCATAATATTAATGTTCAGTACCGCGAGCGCTTGTATCAAGTACAACCACGACGCTTAGATTGTTATTGTAATCGACACAAGCGGCCGGATTCCCAGAGTAAGGCTTTTCATGAGAAGAACCCGGCAAGAAACTCATGAGCCACTTTTTTTTAAATAGCCAATCATATAATTATTGTCAGTATTGAATGTTTTACATAATTTCCATTAATCCATCAAATAACATGCCTTTATGATAACGAACGATGATGGGTTCCTCAAATTAGTGGACTGTATTTTTTATAAATAAAATGTCACTTAACCATATGTTGCAATAAAATGTCAATAAAAAGTTCTTTAACCATATGTTGCCACCATTACAATAAATATTTTACCATAAATTGCACTCTCCTCGAACGACTTTAACACTCTTTAACAGCAATATGGCGTCGGCTAGAAATGAAAAGTACCATAAATAGTAAATCTTAATGTTGCCAGCAACAAACGACAGCAAATAACTATTTCCACACCATTTTATCCTCTAGATCTCTTGGATTTTGTAATAGCCTTAAATTTATGAAAAGGCAGTTCTGTCATATTGGGTCCTTACCTATGAAATTGGTGTTTTTATTTTGTCTGTAACTATTAAGATTCAGAGTAATCCTAAAAAATAATTACTTCGTCTAAAAATAGACTATATTTTTGAGCTCTTTTGATTTGTTTTGATAATTTGTTGTAGGTTTAATTGTGTTAAAATTGGACACGGAGACAACTCTTTTTATTTGCCTCCCGAATACATCATTTTATTTGCATTCACTTAAAAACGATAAATAATTTTTATGAAGTGTGATATTACACATATTAAAGCTTGTCTTATGATAGATACCAAATAATATTATCTTTGGATTTGTCGTTGTGAAGAAAACTGAAAAAAATTTAGTATGGAAAATGCAGAATTCGCTAAAATCTCCATACAAAACACCAATTTCATTTGACCTAATATTTGATGGGATTTTATTATAAAATTGTATACATTTCCCCATGAATGATCTATTTGTTTTACGTAATCTGAAGACAGGCACAGCAAGTTTATTCTTGCTTCTAGTATTTAAATTATGGCACTCATTATTTTTCTTAAATGTATGGTTGTGTTTATAAATAAATGTATTGGGATGCAACAGTTAATATATCAATTTCCCTGAATAACTCTCTGAGTGTGTCTCGTGGCTTAAGTCTGTAGATGGCTCGTACAGCTCGTTTTTGCAAAAATAAGATAAATAACGAATCTGATAAAAATTTTCAATTATACAGAAAAGTATAATAAATAAGTACTTAATTTGTCATGTTCTTTCGAGTTTTAGTGAAAATACTGCGGGAGTATAATCCCCTTACCTTATAGGCTGGTGTCGCAGTATTCTTACCTGGAACCTCAGTTCCCCCACAGGTGGCTCGGCGTATCGTATACCCCTGTAGGCCTGGAACAGCCTGCCTCTCCGCGACTCCATCCAGGACCCTCGGAATTGCCCGGACACCGATGTTGTTGTTGGACCATTATTGGGACCTGTGGATAGACAAGACAGTTTCATGAAATCAATATGTACCGAGGCGCTATACCTATATTAGCGACTCTTTACTGTTGCTGCGCTCTTTCCTGGCCATTTTCTCTTTGTTTCTGTTTTTGATTCGCTGTCTGTCTGTGTCCTCATTGTTTTGGTCTCCAACGTTCGATCCAAATTACGATAAATATTGTTAATTATGAATTATGATGATTAAGATATGATATGATTATAAATTATAATGGTTTTATGCCCAGATAATTATGAAGGCACTATTGTAAGTAGCCCTATTTTTATACTTATCTGTTCATTATTTGTGTTCCGTGTTTTTGTATTTACCTTTTAAAATTACCTTGTTCCAGAGTGCCTAAGTTTTCTATATAAACTATACACCTATAAGTGACGACCCAGCGCCTTTCATTTATCCCCGGCTTCCTCCCCGTTACAAATTTACGGAGATATCTATTTTAAGACTCAGACCCTGCCAGCTTTGTTTGGGAAACCTCAATTATCGTACAATTAAAAGATCATTTTCCTCATGTATAACAAACAAACAAGAAAAATTATATTCATAGGCTAAACCTGGCAAAAAGAACATCAATATTTCACAATGTTTTATAATATTATGAGTACCTACCACCTTTGTAAGAAGACTAAACACAAAGTGAACAATTTGGTGACTAAAACCGAATACATATACTGAAGGGGTATATCTACAGACATAATGAAGCCAACGTATTATAATTTTAACTAAACGGTGTATATATATTGGGTCCTTACCTATGAAATTGGTGTTTTTATTCTGTCTTAGTATTTTGTCTGTAACTATTAAGATTCAGAGTATTCCTAATAAATAATTACTTCGTCTAAAAATAGACTATATTTTTGAGCTCTTTTGATTTGTTTTGATAATTTGTTGTAAGTTTAATTGTGTTCAAATTGGACACGGAGACAACTCTTTTTAAGTGCCTCCCGAATGCATCATTTTATTTGCATTCACTTAAAAAATGATAAATAATTTATATGAAGTGTGATATTACACATATTACTAAAGCTTGTCTAATGATAGATGCCAAATATTATTATCTCTGGATTTGTTGTTGTGAAGAAAACTGATAAAATGTTACTATGGAAAATGCAGAATTCCCCAAAATCTCCATACAAAACACCAATTTCATAGGTAAGGACCCAATATATACTGCATCGTGTACTTATAGTTCATTCAATTTTCTAAGACCGTGACAGAAACACTCCTCTCTACACGATAAGGAAAGTTATTGTCTTTAACAAGTACTCGTAATTGGTATTATAGGATATGATTTTCCTTATGTGACAAATGAACTGTAATACCGAACACTAGATATTGCCTTAGAATAACACCTTCATTAGAGAAAAACAAAAGCTATACGAGTATCTTGATCGGTTATAGCTATAACACCAGGGTCTAGGCAGCAGTTTTAAAAAAGGATTAGAGGAGGAACCTACATATAGGTACCAGTGGGTGAACTCTAAATATAATGTACCCAACTACCTTAAGAAATCTTCAGCAATCCCAAACTTTGTACTGAATGGTTTGCGGTTTTTGTCGCAATCAAGCTGCTTCCAACTGAGCATAGTGTAGTGCTCGTCTAAGAGATGGAAGCAGATGAAATTCCCTCTAGGAGTTAGAAGAAGATAAGCTATTTCTCGACATGTCCTAACATTTGTGCTAACACAGACCGAAAGGGCACAGTCTCTAAAGATAAATTGTGCTATGTCACTCTCAGAATCATTTTTGCACAAAGGTTTTAAATCAGATAAAGATTGTTTACATTTGTTATTTGGTACACAGTGTGCTGTGGTATTATCAGTACCTTACCTTGTTCAGTGGCCAGGACAGCGCACACGGCCAGACTCAGCGCCAACACCCCACGACGCATGGTGTGAGACTCGGTTGCTGCGCTCGGACACCCGCTCTATACACTACAGCTCGACACTTATTCTCAAACTGTGAATTGTTTAGCCCTCTTGACGTATTATATTTAGTTCTACATTCTACATTCTGTATTGAAATTTTTTTTTAGCTATTGCATAGCTTCTATCGCGGGCTTTGAGCGCGGGGACCGAATCCAGAAATTCCGTAACGAAAAAAAACCTCACGCTCCCCACTCCGATGCGCAAGGAGGTGTGACTTGAAGGCCGTGCATGTTAAAACCCAAGGTGGTTACCAAAATGAAACACCGTGTCGAAGGCGAATACAAATTTTAATTAACATCGGTTTGACCATATAAGTCTATGAGAGTAAACAATAGTGCGTTTTAAAGGATAGGTGGCGCCATCTAGTGATACAACAAAGAACTAATTTTAACAAAGACGCCACTTTGCTTTTATTTATAAGCTAACTATTACACATTGTTTATTATGAGTTTTGTTATTTTATTAATTAGTTTATTAACATTCATTTTAGATAATTAATTAGTGATCCGAACGAAATAATGTATATGCAAACTACCAACAGTTTATATAATTTGTTTTCTTATCGGTCACCACGCTCAAAAAGTGTAACTTGAATTAATATCAAAGAAAAAGAAATACTGCATGAATAAAATAAATAAATAAAATTATAATTGCATAAGTTGATACAAAATGCTATGCAATAGCTTTACCGCGGCAGTCCCCGAGTGCCACACGACTTTTTTTTGCTATTCTCATTAATCTCATTACAGCGTCTCCCTTTGAGGCACTCGAAATGAAATGTAATTTTTATTGGCAATGCCCTAAGGTAACATCATTGTTCCCAAGAAATTAACCAACCGTACCACCATAAACCATTAATTAACCGTTATTGTGTAGTCTTATATAATTATTCACTGTGCTCTGTGTTTGTTTGTTCTTTATTCTTAATGTTAGGTTAATAAATGTTTTTCTTTCTTTTCTTTATTTCTAAATTAGTTTTATTGCTTGCCCCTCATTACATTGGGGTCTAATATAGAATAGTTTGAGAATCAAAATTCAAGGAAATACTTGCTTATTTATATGTATGACATAAGACTGCAGACTACACCTAAGTGATGTGATTGAATGGTTTTGAATTGGGATTAATATTTTTCCTAAGTAAAATGTTTGCAATTTCTTTGATACTTTTATATCTCACTTTGCTTCCGTGGGATGGGATGAGGAAGGTAACACCTGTGAACACCCCCATTTCCCCTCATATGTTTAAGTTCCAATGTACCGGGAGGTGAGTCGGTTGCCTTGCAGGAGGCATAGCGTGAGGTTTGCGATACATTTCTTTAATGTAGGCACAAAACATTTTGGTAAAAGCAACATATCATCATCACGCCTTCACATCCGAACCGCTTTATTAATAAACTAAGAATAACTTCATGCCTAGTTTAACTAAAAATACTGCTTAGCAATATTACACCTAACACCCAAAGTCAAAAGGCATTATATTGCTAAGCCGTATTTTTGGTAAAGCTAGCCATAAAGTTATTCTTAGTTTATAAGTAGAGCGGGATGTTGGTAAAAGCGGGTAGTTGCTCTCAGAAGGCCTAACACGGGCCGGAGAGAAAAAGTCTCCAGAGACAAAAATCGTCATTGCCTCTCGCTTCTTCGTTCGCGCGGAAGCGAGAGGCAATGAGTAATTTTTTCTCCGGGGACTTTTTCTCTCCGGCCCGTGCTAGGCCTACAGCCTATATGTATACGTCCCACTGCTGAGAAACACATCAGGAGTATGGGCCGCAAAACCACCAATTTGGCCCAATGCGGGTTGGTGGGTAGAAATATGCTTTCCGAAGCACGGAGGAGTTCGAGATCACAAAGTTTTGGTCACCCATCCAAGGCCTGACAATGGCGAGGCTAGCTTTGTTTTCCTCAAAAATTTTCACCTCAAAAAGCAAGAAGTAATAATATCTTCCTATTATGAATTATAATAACTTATATAAGACCAAAAAGCGTTTAAAAATTGTATTATCATATGCATTACCTACTGTTTTTAAGCGAAAGGAAAAACTTGCGCTGTGAAAAAACCCACACGTTAACGTATGCAAGTTGCCTAGTTGTATCAATATCTCTCGACTTTATTGTAAAGCCATAAGAGTTCATAAGATTCACGTGAAGTTGCGTCAAACGCCTAGCTGTTGTCCTTATTGATCTTTATTGAATAATATACTTACCTACCACTTTAAACAGAGAGCGAGAGATCATATGTGATAAGACCAATTATGGATTTTCTTTGTCGTTATATGTATAATAAAGTATGTTGAATAACCTACTTCATTAAATTCTTAACAAAATAACAATTGAGTTTTGTCCAACAGTAACAGTAAAATGATTTTTCCCGTTTTTAAAACAATTTATACTTACCAATATTACTCAAAAAGCGTAATTAGTTTTAAGGATATTAAAATACGCAACAAGTTGTCTAAATATATTTATTTGGAACACAGGCAGATTTTAATCAGACATGAACAACAATAATGTTTGACAGGTGACGATTTTTATTCCTTTCTAATAAGAGTCATCACATAAACAAATGTAATTGACATAAAAACTCCTTCGTATAGTCTGCCGGATGATGAAGGGCACGGCGTGCATCCTGTGCGCCTGCACGGCCGCTAGCGGGCTCTCTGACAGATATCTCTCCTGACCGAAGTCTTTCTCCACCACCGGCATCCACAGCAGAACCGGGTCATAGCTGAATGACTGACGAAATTAAAATAGACAAGACAAGACATATTGAATGGACTGTGCTCAGTGATAGGACATGTGGCTGGTGACGGACGTCTGACTTCTGTAGAAATGAGACGTCTGGTTCCTGTAGAAATGTTACCAGCAGACGCAACTGTTACGAGTATCATATTTATTATATTATTACGCGAACAGTAGCCACTTACCATCAGGTGAGCGGTCTGCCTGTTTGACTTGGGAACTTGACAACGGTGTTGAATTAAAGATTGTAATCATCAAATCAAATTATACTTTTCATCTATAAATATAGTTAATTATTTATATTTTTTAAGTGACTGATAATCAGAAACGTTAGCAACGATGCGCCAAGATTGCCAATTAAAGGACGGCTAGCCCAAACTTAGCGGTTTTTTACAGTTTAAATGTTTCAATACAAATTAATTAATACCTTTATTAGAGACTACAATGGATAGAAAAAAAGAATATACCAACTGCTTTTCTTGCCTAGCATGTCGTAAAAGGCCACTAAGGGCGTATTGGGTACTGGCTCTGTGATTGTGTAGGCGATGAGCTAGCCACTTGTTACTACTCTTTCACGATTTTTCATCTGACCAAACCAAATATTTGTATGGCTAAATGTGGTCTTAAGGAACACAGTGCTCCTTGGACACTGCCAACCCCTTCGGGGACTACAGGCGTGATTGTATGTATGTACAATGGATCTCATACCGTGATACTATAAATTAGTTTTATTAATTGACAATATGGCAGTTGAAACAAATGATGGTTGCCAGCATCCTATTATTCTTTTGCGATGTGTTTATCTAGTCTGTTCTTAAAAAGGGAAAGAAGAAGTACTCACGAATGCAAGTCAGACTGTACATGTTCACTGTGACACCTCTATTGCCTACGTATTAAAGGCTATGATCGTTGTTCCAGTGTGTAATTTGTCGTGTTGTTGACTGTGCTTGTAATGTACCGGGTAGCTACACCGAGACGTTTAAAGGACGCCGTACTGTTAACTGATGTCTTGAAGTATTTGTAGATTTTTCCTGCGGCTTTTCATAATTTTCGCGCGGTCAAACAAAATCTCTTAATTACAACTAAAACACGCAATGATTTTTTAATTTTTCAGACTTGCATCACAAAAAAACCACGTACAAACTCACTTCCACTGGAAAGTTGCTGATATTTATAAATTTCTTGCAAAATATTTAACAAAGTTAAATAAATTGTTTAAATATTGAGGGATAGTGTTTAATTGTTAGAAAATAATATAGTATAATTGATTTTGTTGTTGTATTTAATGTAAACTTGTTTTTATAGTGCGTAGGTGTTTCTCTTGTGTCCGTAAAGACTTTTTTTTGTGTAAAGAATATTTCTATGGAAACTTTACTGATTTCTGTACCATTTTTTATTGTTGTTATTTTAAGTTGTATTATAATTGTTTGTTTCCTTAATAAAGTAAAAATAAATAAAATAAAAATAAAATAAAACTGACTCCAAAAAAACAAATCATAACAAAAAAGCACTGAAAAGAAAAATATATTTCTGCCTTCGTAAATACTCAAGTAACTCTGTTGCTGGTACAATTCATTTAAATAAAATTGAGAAAAATATATTAAATTTTACAATTTATGAAGTCGGTGCCCAGCCGACAGCTGTGAACATTTTATTGTAAAGTAATAGTAACGTTTTTCTTCTGCGTTTATAACTTAATTCAATGCTTATTTTCGTAGTGTGCTCTTGTACTTTTTACAATAAACTTTTGTACTATAAATGGCCGCTATAAAATTAGTTTACCATAATTTACTCACCTGGTCCGTTTGTAGACAATAGAAAATCAATTGTGTCTCGCCCAAAACAGGGTTTGCATTGTCCAGCTTTAATTATTCGAATAAATATGCTGTTTATACATAAAATAGATATAAAAGTCATGTTCCACATACATTCCCGCATAGCGAGGCGATAGTCACGCGATAGTTCCGGCGCGTCTCGGGACGCAGCCTCCGGAACCGATCGCGGAGCGGTGGCCGCGGTTCTATGCGGCTCTACTTACAGAGTTGTTGTTACCGATATGCCAATATTTGATATATCTCATATTTTCTTCCTCTTCTTTTATCTGCCTGCCTTTTATCCCACTCTAGGTAGGGTCGACACAGCCTGTCTCCCTCTTCCACTCTCCTCTGTCACGCCTCACACTGAACTAATTCACCGCCTCCTGGTTTTTACCTGAAATAAACACTACCACTAGCAGACTATTTAAGGGGTCTCGTCCCTAAAATCAGAGGCAATATCGGGGCAGTAATAGTCGGAATGAATAGGCCCTACAATCGGCTGGTACTGATCTACACACTCAAAATCGTAAGATTCGCTTACACACGATCTAAGAGGCGATTTAGGGCTCTCTCCACCACTGCCCTCATATTGCCTCTGATTATAGGGCCATGAGTCCCTCAACTATGATGATCGTAGCAAGAATGCAATTCTTAGGTACCTATCACATTTGGGACATAGGGCAGAGAAATAATAATAACATTTTGCAAACTCATTACCAGATAACATTACCGTTCATTCAGTTATGGTTACTCCCTGTTCTTTCGGTGCAATATGTTTTTTTCTATTATTTTCAAACTATAGTTAATAAAGTTTTATGTGAGGAATTCTGCATTTGTAGATGTATTGGAGCATATCTACTTCTTTTATTTCGCAATTTGTACAACATAAGTCTATTTGTTATTGCTTTTTTTTACTAACCCGCTGGCCGCAGCTCTATGTAATTTCTCCGGATTTTTTGGAGGAAGCGAGAACTTTGGTGGGTTCCGAAGCCTATATAGTCGCGGGCCACCCAAAGAGGATTTTCTTAGGTAGGCAAGGCATCCCGCTATTAGGTCTCCAGGGCACTTGAACCAGATAACGTAGTTATTGCTTATGCTCTGTTCTTAGGTGTTCATAGTTTTAATTTTTTTATGTTTTATATGTATACCGCCACCCTACACAAGATTACAGCAAAAAAATTACTATGTAGCGTTGTGTTCATAAGGTACCAAATAAATAAATAACTGTCCATAATAATCATCTAACTACCGTGATAGAAACAGGTAGATACAGTTTTAGCAATGTCGATATTCTCAGCTCGTAGTGATGTCCTCTCAAATAGTAACGAACTCCCGTTGGCCGGTCGGCAGCCCGCTACTCAGTCGACCGACGCCGCGGCCCGAGCGACACGTACCTTTGTCTACCAAAAAATAAAAAGAAATAGCGCAGTCAACTTTTTTTTTGTTAGTCGATAATTTGTAGTATTTTCTAAATGATCCGGTGAATAGTGACTTTGTACAGTTGTGTTGTGGCATAGTTTTGGAACGAGGAAAATGTATCGAGATATTTTAGTTTATTTGGTAAGTATTTTGTGTATACTTTTTGAAAATTACTCAAAAAGACTCAATAAATACTACATTTATTTATTTATTTAACAATTTATCGTACACAAAATACAGAAAAGGAGAACATTAAAGGACAAAAGTACAAAAGGTAGGGCTTATTTCTAACAGAAATGTCTAACAACCCACCTGCTATAGGAGAAATGCTGACAAAAAAAGCTGAGTCGCGTACTTACATCTATTCTCAACAGCCAGGCCTGAACGCAAGACGAGTCGTTGTCGTTACCTCTATTTTAGTTGTTTCTGCCAAAAAACCGGGCTTGAATTAAGCAGGAGTTGTTTCTTACATGACAGCCAGTGACATTACTGGATGACTTTTACAGCACGTGCACTGTGATCTACAGGAGTAGCAGTAGATACAATTATTACAGTGATCACATCACAAACATAAATACAATAACCAAAAAATTTAACTCAAATACAAATTTTACTCAAAAAGGGACAAATATTTAGTAAATTATATTGTATGTTTTTTTTAAATTACTCAATAAAACCGCCAATGTTCCTTACTCTCGCATCGCCGGCGCGCCACCCGGACCCGCGCTTTCAACTACATCACTGAGTATTCTTTCAACTATATCACTGAGTATTTAAAGCTTTGGAAAAAGCCTCTTCAATTATAGTCCCAAAGTTGAGATATCCATCAACTATTTTGACGGATATCTCTCAGCTCCTAGAAAAAGACGAGACGAGATACACACAACCAGATAAAGAATGATAGAGCCTCTGATTTTTACCCGCCAAACTGACTTCGGCTTTCTTTAAACATGAACTAACCTTTGAATAATCGATTCATAAAAAAAAATCAAAATCAAAAGCATTTATTCAGTTTTTTAATTTATTCAGTCTTAGCGCATGCTTATGAATGTCATAAACATTTTACAATATTTCGTGAATTGTCAATCATACATACAAATCGATAAATTTGACAGATGATATCGATAGTATATCAATTGTCAGACTAAGTGCCACATTTCGCCGTCTCTATGTAAAAGAGGCAACCTGCTGCTACGCATCAGGGTCAGCAAAGCAAGTGATATTCTATAAACTCTAGATATTGATTCTGTGACATTTTGCTAGAGCCTTTTCCGAACCCAACTATCACTGCTTTACTGCCATAGCTTTACATATAAAGAAAGATATCTGCGGAAAGTAGAGTTATGACTTAGCAAGTTGTCTACGAGAGTACCGCTACTCCTCACAATTAAAACATTAATATTTACAGCTAACGTAAATGCAAAAGCGCCCTTAATTCCGCGGCCGATCAAGTGGCTCTCAGATGTGGGTCGCATTCTTGCGCGTTAGGGGCAGCGCTCACTGCGACCATTCACGTGGAACATGCAAAATGGATAATCTGTATTACGATCTATGCGTATAACTTTACCTCAGTCAGAGCTTTACCTCTTAGAAGCTCTTACATTACCTATATTATTCGTTTTTAAACATCCCCGGTAATTTAAAAATAACAGTGTCTATCTAAGGCTATAAATTAAAAATAGAAAAATTAAATTACTTTATTTTCATTTAAGGCCTTTTAGATATCAAACCTTGGTGCACATAAGGTTTCGAGAAAAATTAAATGAGATCGAAAAAGATGCTGATAATGTGTAACAATTTTAAGTATGGTAAAAAAATTAAGTAGAATTGACGAAATAATTTTACATATGAGAAATCACAGATTTTTAAGTGCTCACACTGATAGGTAACGTTACCATCTAAAGCTCCCCGTGAACACAGCTTTAGGCGTTGTTTACGCGCGCGTACGCCCCGGCGGCGCCCGCGCCGTTACCGTTCCGATTCTTCCGTTACCATGAATACTGCATGAGGCGACCGGCGATCGATCTAAAATCGATGACAACCACATGCTAATCGATTTGTTGACGCGAGTTCCTCGCGGAGGTTGACATAACAATTTGCGAGATCAACGAACCTTTCGGTTTAACTAAAAACAAAAATAACATCATAATTTATGTCCTGGTAACGGTATTTTTGTGTCGATTTAGAATGTGTGATCATTTTATAAACACTGATAATAAACAAGGAAATTCTGAGATCATTCGTATTTAGTTGCCAGTTTATCTTATCTTTAGTTGGATTCCTACAAATTAAACCACCTCTACTACTTCTGTGTTTTGCATTAGATAATGCTTTATGTTTTGCGTTGCTTTGGTCCCTGGAGCAAATAAATAGCGTATGTTGAGACTATAGGCAACGCTTAACATCAGGCGGGCCATTTGCGACCATTGTCGAAAAGAATTCTCTACTAAAATTATATCAGTTTTATTTCGTTCCATCAATGATTTTGAATTTGACGTTTAAAAGCCCGAAAGACAGTACCTCTCCATATTTTACACTTAGGGCCTGTTTCACAATCGACTGGTAAGTTCTGAGTAGCTTACTTGGTAGATCAGTTGACAGTTGTAAAATGAAATTTATGTCAATTGAACTGCCAAGTAAGCTATTCAGAACTTACCCGTCGATTGTGAAACAGGCCCTTAGACTTACACTTAGACAAATCGCAGCATACCAACATCATAATCTCGGATCAGCCTGTTCCTTCCTCCCCAGATTTCTCCGCAGCTAAACAGGCCCAATTCAGAGCAACTATGTACCGTTACACTTTCTGCATCTGTGCATTGTTGTGAGGCTGTAAGGCTCTATTTTCGCCGAGAAAGTCCACGTCTCCATTCAATGATATTTACGAAGGAGGGTCTGGGGTACATGCCTCGATGTGTTTTGGCCTACTTGGTGATGAGTCAGGCACTAGTTCCGTTAAAGAGTAAGGCACAGATTAGAGAGATTATGTCTAAAGAGGCGAAGCTAAGAACATAGCGGTGTCAAATTATTTACTTTGACTCTACTTAATTCCATTTGGACCATTTTTCTCAAGTTGAACTTGATTTTAGAGGCATCCAGGCTGTTGATAGATACTATATTGATCATGTTTACTAGCGAATAGTCTAGTATGATGCAAGCGAATATACAAAAATATTTTTTTTGCTTTCATCATATTTTATAGATTTGAAATCGACACATATTCCAGCTATAAATTCTACAGTCATCTACATATTCGTGTTCTCTCAGTTCAGTGCCCTTCGTAGTGTGTATGTAGACTTTTTTTATAGTAAATAATCGTAAAAAAAATTCTGGGATTGTCATAATTAGTTTAGGTCGACTTGACCCATTTGCGTTGTGTAGAGATGTGGGCTCGTTATGCATTCTCTATCGCATTTATTATGGGGAATGTTCCAAGAAATTGTTCGGTTGATTCCTGCTCCCACTTTCCGGCATCGTCCAACGAGACATGACTTCCACTCCCATGTTTATTTACCCTGTAAATTACACGGTGCGTTTCTCCAGGAACTTCCTACCCCGCACAACTTAACTGTGGAATGAAATGTGGAATGGAATGTCGCCTGTGGTATTTCCGGACCAGTACAATATGAAGACCTTGAGGAAAGAGCGTGTTCCCACTTCAAAGGCCGAGAACGCACTTGTGACTCCTATGGTGTTGCAAGTGTTAATGGGCGGCGGTCGTTGCTCACCATCAGATGACCCTTTGTCGTTTGTCCCTCATTTCATAAAAAGGTACCTACGTACTATCAAAACTTACTAAGGGCACAGGTTCCTTGTAATGTTGTGGAATGTCTATAACGTTCAGTGGATATGCAAATCTAGGGTACGCACTTTGTCGAAGCAAAAGGGTCGCCGTAACTGTGCGGCAGAACCAGTTCCAGAACCTTTGGCGCCACCGTTGCGGAAGGAAAGCGGGCTCAGCGTCTATTAGATGCAGATTGAACCTAGCTCTACTGGACTACTTATTTATAATATTGTATTAGACGCTAGAGGACGAGATTTGGTCAAGATTTGCCCATAGTTCGCTGGACCAATCTATACAACAGCCTCACACGAAATATTCCTAACCACGACATAAAGTACCAAAGCCGGTACCAAGTTTTAAAATAGATAGTCAATGTTAACCCGAATGTTTAAAGTCGAAAGAAATATAAAACCAGTTGCTGGTTAAAAGACAACAACCAAAATATCACATTAGCTGTTAATAGACTAAGTACCGTCGCTCGTCTTCCATATTGGAAGACGGTTGACGCGAAAAGTGCACTCGACGATACAGAATCACGAAATAGGAAAGATCCCTGTACTGCAGTGACGTGCCGTAGGCGTATGACTAGTGAAGAAAATGATGCGTCATAAAATCTTTGATTTATCGGATCGTCGTCCTCAGCCTATATAAGTCCCACTGCTGGGCACAGGCCTTCCCTACGAGGAAACACATGAATAGTATGGGCCGTAACACCACCATGCTGACCCAATGTGGGTTAGTGGGTAGAAACGGTCGCCATAGCGGCCGGGACCAACGGCTTAATGTGCCTTCCGAAGCACGGAGGGACTCGACATCACAAATATTTGGTCAGCCATCCGCGGCCTGACCATGGCGAAAGCAGCTTTGTTTTCAATCGAAAGCCAAAGCGTACTAATCACTACACCACCGAGCTCCACATTAGTCGGATAGGTGATTCCATAATGACTATTAATGACTTAAGTAACGTAAGTTAAGTAACGTGTTAAGTAGAGTATTTTGCAGTCACCGTTACACATAACAGGGTGTCGCGATTCGATATAATTTCTCGGTTTATATTCCTGTATTTGTATGAAAGATTATATTATGTTTTATTAGACAAGCCAGTTTTAGGAGTGGAGTTAGCGCCTATGGACTACAGTTACAACTTGCATTCATTTGAACTATGTATTTGAATTAGTTTTTATAGTGCAAAAAGCTAAACAATCTTTTCCCAATTGAGTTTGTAAGAAATACGATGCAATGCGACAAAATCGTTTAGATGCTTGTAAGTACTTATTTGGAAAGTAGAAATTTTTTGTGAAAGCCTATCTTGAACGACTACGAAAGAAAAACAAAAAAATAAAAAACAACAAAAATATTCCTTCCTTTTACATCAGTTACCATTTTGACAAAATAAAACTTTAAAATATGGTTACTTAATAACAGCCATGCCATAACAGATGGCAATAGTGTCCCAATGGTAAAAAGTTTGTCATTTCGTAGTCTAACTAAAGCTAAAGCAAATTTGGGTACAATTTATTTGCAAATGTGGGTACATTACAATGGTGTTAATATAAAAATAGGAACAGCCAACATCTAACCTTTCGGTATGCAAATCACTGATAAAAATACGATTCATAATATTAATCATTACATATATATAAACAAACAATCAGTCAAAATGTTACTACTTATTAAGATTGTCTAAAATTTGATTGAAATTGATTAGCAGACTACGAAATGTCAAAAATAGTACCATTGGTTTAATTGCTACAGTTGTAAATTAGCATACTCTGGGCCCTACAGGACTCAAACCGTCAACCTCAGGGAAAGGAAGCGATACATTGAACGGAAACCACTCAGCCTCGAAGGTAGTTAAATCAGCCCATACTAATATTATATTTTTGTTTTATGGATAGGGGGACACCGCCGCCTATGGACACTCGCAACACCACTGGGGTCACAAGTTCGTTGCCGGCCTTTTAAGTGGGAATACGCTCTTTTCTTGAAGGCTTTCATGTCATACTGGTCCGGAAATACCGCGGGCGACAATTCATTACACAGTTTGCAATAGTTACTCTGCCTGTCTGTCTGTTGGTCTTGCTTTCGCGTCAAAACTACTGAACCGGCTCAATCGAAATTTGGCACTCAGATAGCACAGATAGTCGAGAGCCTGAGAAAGGACACACCTAGGTTACTTTTTATGCCGACATTCCCTTGGGAACGGTTATCGCGCGGGTGAAACCGCGGGAAGCCACTAGTTCATAATAAATACGTAAATAAACTATTTGCTGTATTTAAAGTAATTTGAACCATTTTTTTAAATATTTTCAATTTCTTTGATAGAAACATTTATTATCCAACAGGCAATATTATGCAATACTCATATATTATAACAAAACACACACACTACTTTCTTTTCTTAATTCTTTTTTTACTAATTTCAAGCCTTCAAGGTACCTTTCCGTGAGGTGTAATCTCGTGTTCAGTATTCGTTCATGGTCAAAGCCAGTAGATGTAGGTCAGTGTGGCGCGTCACCGGGCCTGTGACGTCACCGGGTCCCGTTGCGGCCTTCGGCGGGTCACCGACCCGGCCGCATTCCGAGTGCACCATACTTTGATATGTGATCATGTGACGTAGGTTATTGTGTTGGATAGGGCTCATTAGCAGGTATTGTAATTGCGAAGCTAATATTATGTCATTTGCTGGTAAAAGACTACAGGAAGTCACTGGATCGGTCCACCTGTACCACTGAGTTTGAATCTCCCGGATTGGAATAGGTCGGGAACTCATCGGGAATCAATTGGCCACTTTACACGGAACCATCGTTATATTTAACGTAGTATACCTATTATTTCGATGGACGGCATTGATGCAGTTAGATTTTCTGTATATCTACAAAGGCCCGGAGTTCGGTTCGGTTGGTTACGCGAGAGTCACGTCAATACCTTTAGGTTACCGCTCAACGCTTACCCCAGGAAGGCCGTATACGAGGACCATTGTGATTACGCTGGTTACAGACATATTATTCAGGTCTGTGCTATCAAGCGTTCTCTAATTAATGCTATAAATAAGATGCTCATCTCGGCTCGTGCTCACGATCGTGCTCGCCGCTGCCGGATGGTGCAGAACAATGAATTCCTGATACCATTCAAAATGCTTCGTATATTTAATTTTAATTTTCTTTATCACTCTCTTGATCACGTTTCTTATTGTGTACCTACCTAACGCATTCTGTGAAAATAGACGAAAGAAAATTGATTTTGTTTTGAGTTTTCCGTAGAATTACAATAAAAACTCATGTTTTCGCTGCTGGTCAGTAGGATCTAAGTCCCTTCTTGTATAAAAATTGATTCATATTTAACAGAAGAAAATTTTACAGGACTTTCGCATTCCTTACGGCTTCTTCGTTTCTCTTTAATGAATCATATTGTTTTGAACTTCTAAATTCCTTGCAGTTTTGTTTCCGCAAACAGGTTGTCGACCTTTCAAATAGGTATTCATCACAGCGACATTCCATCACTCATCATTGGCCGTCGCGCCGCTTTTGAGCCTCGAGTGAAAGAATGTTATTTTCTTAGAACTCCTTTATTGAGCTTACTCGACTTTCTCCTTGTCGAGAAAAACCCAAAGTAATCGATATTAACTAATAGTTAGCTGTAAAGAACCATTAAAATAACCATAGTCTCAACAGGAGCAAAAATGTGTGCTTGTGACCCGCGCCCTCTCCAACGCGTGGTCCGAATCGCATCCATTACTTTTTATTAGCTCAACTTGTAAACACATATACATAATTTATTTTCGTTATTGCTGCATTTATGACTTTTGGGTAATATTTTATGTTGATTTTAGAACGTTGATCTCTCGTAAATAGAAGCAACGGTAACTTTGTGGTGTGAAATATTTGAAGATCGAAGTGTTCTGTAGATGACATAGCTTTCTATTTATTAGAATTTTGACCATAGAGGATAGACGAGCTTGCGCGGTGTCGCATGTCGGTTTGAAGGTACACAAAGATAGTTTATGCTTCAGGACTTGAAGAAATGAATTCAGTTGGTTTACTGGGTAGGGTATTATAAGGTAGGATATTAGGTAGGATATTACAAGTACCTAATGAGAGTAGAAGAAGCAAAGAATTTCTGCCAGGATCGTAGTAAGTTGAAATCTGTATTTTCTGCTTTTCCTATACCAGGAACAAGGCGTATTACTAGTCATCCATGTAACGTCATGTTATCAATGTAATAAATTGTGGATCCTGCATGAACGTGTAAAGGGACCACGAAATGCAAAGAGATGGGCGGTATGTTTGTAGCAAATGTAATAGAAAAATTACTTTAACGCTGATATCGCATATGCCACGCACGCTCTGCTTCCGTCCTAACGGCGCGGCAAGCGATGCGTGGACGCAATGAAGACGAAAGTAAAACGCAGGCTTGCGCAGGCGCAGGCGACTCGTTTAACGTGCCATTTACGAGGAAGGGCTTAACGGGGGTTTACGGTTAACCTTGGAAGACCGACTATCCACAATGGACATACATGCAATGGTTGGTGTAGGCAGTGGTACAGGGAATGCGAATGAAGATGGTGTATATTGTAACAAGGAATGATAAAGAAAAAGTAGTATTTTGTGAAACACCTTGTTTCAATTGTAAATATTTTCTTACTTTTAGTTTTAACCTTTAAAAATGGAGGAGTACATTTTTGGGATCTTTTTTTCCACGGTGTCGGTAAGAAATTCTTTTTAGGCAATGTTTTAATTAATAATGTAAGTACCTATATCTACCTAGCCTTTCTCTTTTGAACTTTTAGTGCAGTCAATGTAAGGCAGAAGAGTCTAAATCATTATTGTTATAGTACGTCTCAATCCAAGTTGCTAAAAAGGTAAACAAAAAGCCGACTTACCGAATTTGTCATTCAATAATCACACTTTTTACATGGATATATGAATATAATTTACGGTGACAATTGTTGTCCGTTTCAATTGATTTTAATTACCTACAGTCATCACAAAACATTCTAGAGATGAAACATTGTTTTGTTTACCTTTTTGGCAACATGGATTGAGACGTACTAATGGGTCCTTACCTATGAAATTGGTGTTTTTATTCTGTCTTAGCAATTTGTCCGTAACTATTAGGTTCAGAACATTCTTATAAAATAATTGCCCTTTCTAAAAATAGACCATATATTTGAGCTCGTATTATTTAATTTGTTAATTTTTTGTTAGTTTAATTATATTAAAATTAGACACAAAGACAATTATTTTTAACTGCCTCCCGAATACATCATTTGATTTGCATTAACATAAAAACGATGAATAAGTTTTATCAAGCGTGTTCACACACATATTGCTAAAGCTTGTCTAATGATACATGCCAAATATTATTATCTCTGGATTTGTCGTTGTGAAGAAAACTGATAAAATGTTAGTATGTAAAATGCAGACATCCCCAAAATCTCCATTCAAAACACCAATTTCATTGAATAAAGCATGTACAATGTACAGTTGTGAATATCGCTATCCTCACACCTGTACTCGGTGCTCGCCGCCCGTTACATGGGGACTTAACGTATCTGGCGAAATATGGGTGTTAGCACCTCTGCCTACCCCTTCGGGGAATGAGGCGTGATGATATGTTATGTGTGTTAAGTTCTCATACGACAAGATTTGCCTACCGTGTTTAAATTAGTTTCAAGTTATGCTTTCACTCGGTGCCCTCATATCGTAATAAAACTAATAGGCGCATCAAATTAGCTTGACCTGGACATAATTCGTGAACTGTATTTTTTTAAAATGGCACAAGCTTTTGGACGTAGTTATATATTATGCTGTAGATAAAAAATCAAAATATCAGAAATTGCAGAAAAAAATAAATCATAAATATTTTTTTTTTCTGCAATGACGCAGTTTCCAAAAATTTTAATTTTTTTTTAATTTAATTATAATTAACAATGATTCATGACAAAGAAAAAGAAAATTACTGTTCACGAATTATGTCCAGGTCAAGCTTATTTGATGCGCCTATAAACGATGATAAACGCAATTTGAATCCAAGAGAGACTTGGTATTTACAACCTTGAACACGGGCTACATGAACTTTCTAATGTAGAGCAACTTTATGGCTATGGCGTTCATTCCGATGGTTGATGTTCAAACACCGTGGCTATATCTGGGTCGCTGCGTGAGGACAGTTCAGCAATTACCCTATTATGATTATTTGAGACGATAGCCTACCTATCCGTGTTTCCATAGCACTTATGGTGGTATAAAGAATTCTGTAAGGTACATATCCAGTAAGGACGTTCTTCCTACATAAAGATCCCACAATTTTGGATCGTCTCCACCATAAAAAGTTCAAACCGTGGCAAAATTCACTTTTTTTATCGACATCCAAGGTCCTCCAAGGTCCTCAAAGAGAGAGAAAGAGAAGAACTCATTGCAAGGCGAATCAGAAGAATATTGTTCCACGTGCTAACATGCTATATCTCCCCCCTTACCC
Source organism: Parapoynx stratiotata (assembly GCA_910589355.1). Classification (NCBI taxonomy): domain Eukaryota; kingdom Metazoa; phylum Arthropoda; class Insecta; order Lepidoptera; family Crambidae; genus Parapoynx; species Parapoynx stratiotata. The sequence continues at coordinate 12,778,785 of OU342481.1, forward strand.
AACCACGTCATTATCATGACACAGGTGTAACCCGATCCGTCCCAGTTGTTTCCATGTCAGCCACTGATTGCAGTAATCACATAATGACATAAATTGCTGAGATTACCTCCGCCGACTCCGAGGATCGCAGAATCGGCAATTTAATTTTACTTTTCGGACGGTTGTTATTGGAATTAGTGAATGTCGACACACTTAGGAAAGACGGTAACAATTTTGGATTCATTATCATCCATCATCATCAACCTGCGCGTTCGTTGCTGGAAACAGCTGTGCGATTCTCTAAAAACAACAACAAGACAAAATTTTATAAAGAAATAGAATTTAATATAAGTAGAATTAAGTTCTATTGAGCCTGTCGTCAGTTGGAGCTATATTTTCTATGAAAAAATCCGTCGTTTCGTTGATTGTAACGACGAGTCAATTCATAGAATTGCAAGCAGATGCGCCCTAACACCATCCCATTCCAGCAATCGAAGAATATCGGACCCATAATACACCCGGGGAACGTCCGAGAGGTTGTCCATAACACGAAGGCACTGGGCGACTTCCTGACGGAGCTGGACTGATGTGTTCTACAAAGGGCGAAATATATTTCCTAGGAGTTGATCGTTTATTGATCCTCTTCCAAATTTTTTTTCATTTTCAGTAACATGTATATTGCTGCCCAAATAATAATTTTGCAGCTCAACAAATAATGTTCCTGCCCAATTAATTATCTTGCTACGTAATTAATTATACTGCTGACCAAATAATTATTTTGCCGCCCAAATAATTATATATCTGACTAAATATTTTTTTTGCTGCCCAAATGATTTTTCGGCTGAATTTTTGTTGCTGACCAAATACCTAATTAAATGGCTGCCCAATTACATCCCCTTTTTTTATACATTATTCACTCTAAAGGTGGAACCCTGACATTGAAACGAGTGAAAACTGTATTTTCAGTGTCAGTGTCGACATTAAATACAAACACTAAAAATAAACCTACGGAGCAGGAAAATTATTTGTTTGTCGACTATGTCCAACTCGAAATAGAATCGCTGTTCCAAATCTCCCCTAACCCACAAATTTTTATCGTATAACGAAACTGAAGAACATAAAGATTATTCCATAAATTTTATATTTCAGTGTTTGGTGTGCGCGTTGTCGTCAGTCCAGCCGCAGTCCGCGCCCACGCCGAGCAGTCAGAGCGGGCCGAGCGCGGCCAGCGACGCGAGCGTGCCCAGCGACCCGAGCGACGACGCGGCCGAGGATGAGTCGCCGGAGGGGTACTATGCCTTCGTCGAGTCGCCTAATGCCACACCACCTAGGTAAAGGAAATACAGAATTTACAACGTTATCATACTAATATGTTACACGGATATAATATGTTACTAGACTGCCAGGATATACAAACTTGGCAAGGTATAATAACACTGTAACGAAGCTTGACGGTGTCGTTCGAGCTTGGTTTTTTCTGTCTTGAATTCTTTCTTAGAAGGACACGATGCTTAATTCGTATTGGTTGATTCATCCATATAGAATTTGGGAAGATAAATCATTTTTCTGAACATACGATGAGGAATGAGCTTTCCGAAATTTTCTCAGAGAAGGCCGTGAAAATGTTTTCAAAGAGGTTCTAACTGTATCCCCGATGTTGTTAGCTTTCACAGGTTGGGTGGGTCTTGCTTGTATTCCACCTGTAGTGGCTTAAATTATGAGAATACTTACATTTTTCCACATGTGCACAATGAAGGTTTTATCAAACACCAACCGTACGTAACCAGTTATTTAAATTGTATTGTGCGTTAGGTCATGTAAAGTTGAATAATATAATTATGCCTTTCGCAAACTTTCTTTTCCATTTTTCTCTGCAACATCTTTTACAATAGCATTTAAAATATCATTTAATGTCCGTTCGCCTCTTGTCACTTTCACTGGGACATTATGTTTATTACCTACCATCATGCAGTTATCAGCTAAGCATTAAACATTAGTAATCAACTTTTTCTACGCCTTTGACAGATCTCACCTGCGACTATTTAATTCATGTATGATTATGTTCATCAAAACTTCATTGTGACTTAAAAATGAGGACTTTTCCAATAACAACTGAGGTCAACGGCTTAACGCACAGATTAGAGAGAATAGGCTTAACGTGCCGCAAATCACAAAATGTAGTAGGTTGCTTTTTTTTCTACTTTTCAATTTTGTCAGCAAAGTGAAGGCTGTTTTTGTAGATTGCCAGGATCGTAGCAAGTGGAGATCTGTATAATCTCTGCATACCACTGGAATAGTCACGATTAGGGTTTTTAAAAATAAAATATTGAGTATGTTTGGCCGCTTTTCTCGCCGGATGGAAAGCGACGATTTAATTGGAGTATGCGGTACTGTTGCCTTGAAAACGCTTCAATTTAAAGTTGGGAAGACGGACATTTTTATGTATTCAACGCTTTTGGGTATCCTAATTGTATTTTCAGGAATAAAAAGTATCTAAGATATAAGGTATCACCATGCAAAATTTAATTGAAATCGGTCCATTGAGGAGATAAGTACAAAAAGACATAGAAACAAAAAATTGAAAAACTTTTTTTTGGTATTTTGCCTCTTTTGACATCCTCCTGACTTGCTTTTACGCATTTTAGTTCTATGTACAGACATTGAACCTGTACAGTTTGATTATGTATATAGATTAGTTTATGTAAGGTTTTATCTGCAGAGTGCGGCCGCCGCCATACCGCAAGGTGTCGACGCCATGCGCGGCGGCGGAGGGCCGGCCGCAGGTGTCGGCGCACAACCTGTGCGGGGACCTCAACCGCGGGGACATCCCCGCCAACCCCATGGGCCACTTCCCCGGCGGCGAGCCCTACCCCTTGTCAGTACTCGGCAGCTGCTGCTCCCGCTCAAACCTTATTTATATTGTGACCTTTTCTACCCGATATTTGATGTTATAAGTAATACCACTAACACATCTCTTCCCTTGGGTGTCGTGAAAGGCGACTAATGGACTTAGATCTGCACAACATCCAATAGCTTCTAGCGGCGACGGGCTCACCACCTGTCACGCTGAGTGGCGTCACTGCTCGGTGAAGCGCGGACAAGGGCAGTGGACTGCTCTTGCGGTGCTTTTGCCTAGTCTCTGACTAACCGTTAGGGGATAATAGTCGTGATTATATGTATGTGTGTGTTTGTATAAGTAATAGCTGTAATCCTCAACAACTGAGGAACTGTATAAGTAATAGCTGTAATTATTACAGTAAGCCTAAGCTGTATTGATTTTTGTATGCAGTGCAATGTATAATATCAGTGTTTATGCTTTATGGTTAACACCATGGTTAAAGTTTTACAACTTTACTTTACTTTTATTCCTGTCGTTGGCGCCCAACGTGGGGCAGGAATGGGGCATGATTTTTTAATTATATCTCTTCCTTCTCCCCTCGTTCCACGCTAAGGGGACGACAACTTTTCCATTCTCCTCTGTTATGTCACTTTAATCATATATACTGCATTAAAATTACAGCGAGTTGATCAGAAACCAAACTCTGCGGTTCCTGTCCCGCGCGTTGCCGGCGCTGCGCAACGACGAGTCGTTGCCGCGCGTGGCGCGCGTGCCGCACGCGCAGGCCGCGGCGGCACAGGCCGCGGCCACTCATGCGGAGCTGCATAACGGGTAACTGCACTAATACCTACATACTCGTCCCTAATCTTTGCTGCGCGATTTCATTACCTAAATTAATGCGCATAGTCCAAGCGAATGAAACGCTTTATGACGACCGAAAAAAACAACGAAAGACTTTCATGACTAAGACGGTAATAAACGATAATATAGCAAGATAAATGGATGTGAATGGAAGAGGAAGACACGTCACGCGCATTACATATTGGGAATAGGGTATAGCTAATACAATGTTCGCAAAGATAATTTTTAAACCGCCTCCCCGGTGTAGTCGTTGACACCACCCAATGTTAATCGGGAGGTTCAGGATTCGATCTCTCACGGCGGCAGAAGTTCGTCTGCTCGGTTTAGTTGATGGCCTGGCTTGCTACTGTACAATTTTACCTAAATTTGTCGCCAAAATTGTTGTTAACATTGTTGTTACAAGCATTGTTATGTTCCTCCAATCAAAGGTAAAGCCAGTTCTTCAGTTGTTGAGAAATACAGGTGATGCTCGCTACCACATTCGGCCTCATCGTCACTTACCTTCAGGTGAGATGAAGGCCAAGAGCGTCATTTCATATATAAAAAAGAACTGCAACATCTACCTTCATTTAGTGAGTGCATTTACGTTGAGTTATGCATTGAGCTCGGTGGCGTAGTGGTTAGTACGCTTTGCCTTTCGATCGAAAAACAAAGCTACCTTCGCCATGGTCAGGCCGTGGACAGGTGACCAAAATTTTGTGATCTCGAGCTCCTCCGTGCTTCGGAAGGCACTTGAAGCCGTTGGTCCCGGTCGCTATTGCGACCGTTTCTACCCACCAACCCGTGGGGCCAGCGTGGTGGTGTTACGGCCCATACTCCTCATGTGTTCCACATGAGAAAGGCATTGAAATGACTTGAAAAACAGCAAATAGTACCTAAAGAAAATCTTCGTTCCGCGAATTACCAAGGTACAAACAGGTATGCTTTATCAAGAAATATGAGAGTTTCTTAACTTAAAGCGGGAATGTAGGTATGATAAGATTTACTTTATTCAGGCTAGAGGAGCGCAGCCGTCGTTCGGCCGAAGTGACGAGCCGCGCCGAGCACCGAGCCGACGGTGACGTCACCGACGACGACAAGCGCGCGCCGCGCGAGAGCAGGAAGTTCTGCGACGGCGGCGGCGTGTGAGTATAATCACGTTTTATAATGCAATCTAATGTTAACGTTATTTATTAAGAATGTGCTGGATAAGTCCTATTCACGAAAACCAACGTTTCCATTTTCAGATTCTTATAATATTAGGTCCTTACCTTTGAAATTGGTGTTTTATATGGAGATACTAACATTATTTTTATCAGTTTTCTTCACAACGACAAATCCAGAGATAATAATATTTGGCATGTATCATTAGACAAGCTTTAGCAATATGTGTGAACACGCTTGATAAAAACTATTCATCGTTTTTATGTTAATGCAAATCAAATGATGTATTCGGGAGGCAGTTAAAAATAATTGTCTTTGTTAAAATAAGACATTTTAACACAATTGTTAAAGTCAAAAATATTAGCTTAATAACTCTTTGGTTCAAACCTATTTGTTTAAATGTGGCCAAAGCTATGTAAAAAATATTTTGTAAAAAAAAAAGAAAAAAATGAATATCGAAAATGAAAATATAGCATTGGGTTTTACGTACACAGCATAGCAGTTTTATTTTGGATTTATTCTGAAAATTAGCACAAAATATCACATTTGTTTTTGAGAAAAGCTAATACAAACTTTAACAACAATTAAACTTACAAAAAATTATCAAATTAAATAATACGAGCTCAAATGTATGGTATATTTTTAGAATAGGCAATTATTTTATAGGAATGTTCTGAAACTTAATAGTTACGGACAAATTGCTAAGACAGAATAAAAACACCAATTTCATAGGTAAGAACCCAATATTATGTTTCTATATTCCACTTTTGTCAAATATTCAATATTTATTTAATTACATGATAATTATAACTCGCTTGCTTGACCATTTTATGTACCCGAGTACCTATTTTTATTTTTTTAGGAATCCCATGTCTTTCTACTTTTTTAACAACATCGTTATCCATTAGTATAATAATTTTTGGTCAATAAATATATTTCTGCGTTTGTTTCTTACTTTCATGAGGTTTTTTGATCTGACCCATCTATTTAGGTAATTTTGGTTACAATAAAACAAGAAATAATAAAGATAATTTATTACCCAAACAGGCATCAAACATAAATAAATGCTTTACTAACTGTAACGTTAATATTCACTGCGGCTGGTCCGGCAAAGCTGCGCTACTCACACATCACTCTCATAAAATATAATGTACATCATAAAAAGTTGCTTCTTTAATACTCTCTAATAAATAATGCTCATGATCGTTAACGTCCACTTAGATAGTTATGGGCAATTGTTTAGGAAAAATTTATTTAAAATTATGTAACATTCATGGAACCTTAAGACTGTAGATGGACTGCACTTCAACTGCACTCGGACTGCGAAAATAATTCGAATGTATTTGTCTGGACTGCATTCAAACTGGTAATCGACTGTGTTATCCTAACACAGAACTGCAGATCTAAATTGCATGGCTACATTAGTATGTAATATTTATTACTAGCTGTTGCCCGCGACTTCGTCCGCTGTTACTACGGTTTTTTACTATCCCACGAAAACCTTTAATTTTAAGACAGGGACAAACCGACAGAGAAATAATTTTTTTTTTTGTATTTTCCTTCTCTTTACGTACCCCTGACTTGGTTTAAAGCATTTTTTATGTACAACCATTCGACCTCTACCGTTTAATTATAATGTATAGATAATCAACATGTTGGCAAAAAAATTCAAAGAAAAGTAAGGAAAGTTAGCAAAGAAGGCAAATCTCAGGAATTCTCTCTTCTAAAAAAAGGGTAACAGTCCTTTTGTCTAAAATGGCGACTTGTCTGCATGTCAAAACTGTGCTCTGCATGAAGATTGTATTTGCATGTAAATATTGCTACACACATACTCCAGCAGGATTCATATTGATATTATAATAAACGATAACACTTTATATGATTGATATAAAGAATTGAATTTATCGTATAAAGCCAAGTGTATTCCAATGCAGTCCACCCATTAAACATTGTAGATTGCACTGCATACAATAAAATGAAGTCGAAAAATTCAAACAAAAAACATACGCAACGAATTCAAGGCCAAATTTTTCGGCTTTTAACCCTTTAAATGACTAAATATATATCTTTAGACATTCACGCCTATCAACTAACCCCATTTTATAACACATTTGCTCGTGAAGGGTCTCTTATTTCACCAATTTCAATATCATAATCTATCACATTACGTACTTGTGCGATAATGTAATGTAAAACACACAGTTTATGATGTTCCGTCTAAAAATAAACGATACTTTTTTAAATCTTAGCAAAAAGTTTTTATGTCAGCAAAGAAAATGTTGACTACCACATTTTCTTAATAAAATTACCTTTCAGAGATGAAATACATATAATAAATAAACATTTCAGTAATTCTTTAATTTCATTAACAAGTGTTTAAAGATTTATTAGTATAAGAATGTCTGAGTTTTATTTATTTCCTCGCAATGTGTTATAAAATGTCGTATGACAAACGTGCGGTTTGATAATTACAGCCTCTGCCTTCTTATAGCCCTCATCTACGGCTCGGGCCAGCAATATCGCCTCGGCTGTAATTTTCAACTTACCGCACTGTAACGCCTTGAACGTTATTTCATAATTAGTTGCTTAATAGTACATTATTTCATAATGTACTATTAAGCAACTAATGCTGCTCATGTTACGGACACTAGATGACGGATAAATATATTTAATAGATAAATACATATAAATATTTAGATTCTGATTATATAAACATCCAAGTCTGGAGCAGAAATGCCTGTATTCACACAAACATCTGCCCCCAAAGGGGATCGAAGCTAGAACCTCTCGAGATGGCGACACCTTGAGACCGGCGTACAGACTCGACCACGGAGGTTCGTCGATTAAGCTATTGTCTGGATGTATCCGAGATATCTGAAAAGTAATGTTATTGTATGCGATTCAATCTATTATGTATCGAGTCTCCCTTAAACCTATAGACAACTCAACAAGTATAATATATATAATGAATAATTTGTGCGTTGTAGGCGAAGCAATGGAATCGAGACATAGTAACTTTGAATCTTATAATAAGGGCGGCAAGGGCGAGTATCGCTAGAGAGCGTGGGCGCCGCCGGCCCTGACGTCCGCCAACACCTTGTCGGTGACGGCGGGGTCGGTGCCGTCGAGCAGGACGATGCGATTGTCTTTCTCTATCTGAAAAGGGGAAAGGATTTGTTTAACTCATCAAAACAGTACAAAAAAAAAGTTGTGCTTTGCTTTTTTCTTTTTAATTAATAAATATTCTCAGACATTCACACCTATCAACTAGTCCCATTTTAAGCATCTAAATGCTGCTTGTGTTACGGATACTAAATGACGTACAAAAATAGATAGATACATATAATTATTCAGAATACACATAATATAATACATATATAATAAACATCCAAGACTGGAGAACAAATGCTTGAAAATTCATCACCATTTGCCCCCACCGGGGATCGAACCCAGAACATCTCCAGGTGGCGACGCCTTGAGACCGGCGTACAGACCACTCGACCACGGAGGTCGTCGGCCACGGGGGTCGTACAAAACAAAGTCCCTTATGACTGCCTATGTATGCTTTCATCTTTAAAACTATTCAACGCATTTTAATGCGGATTTTATACAGTAGTAGTCGCAGCTGTGTGTTCGCTTCGGCCGCTCAGTCAGTCGCGATGCAAGCGCGATTCAGTATTGCACTTGCTCGATTATACTGTGTGTGTGTGTGTGTGTGTGTGTGTGTGTGTGTGTGTGTGTGTGCGTGTGTGTGTGCGTCACCTCCCGCCGGTAGCGCAGGTGCTGCGGCCACACGCACGTGTCGAAGTACCCCGCCACGTCCGCCGGCTCGTACAGCTGTGTGTGTGTGTGTGTGTGTGTGTGTGTGTGTGCGTCACCTCCCGCCGGTAGCGCAGGTGCTGCGGCCACACGCACGTGTCGAAGTACCCCGCCACGTCCGCCGGCTCGTACAGCTGTGTGTGTGTGTGTGTGTGTGTGTGTGTGTGTGCGTCACCTCCCGCCGGTAGCGCAGGTGCTGCGGCCACACGCACGTGTCGAAGTACCCCGCCACGTCCGCCGGCTCGTACAGCTGTGTGTGTGTGTGTGTGTGTGTGTGTGTGTGTGCGTCACCTCCCGCCGGTAGCGCAGGTGCTGCGGCCACACGCACGTGTCGAAGTACCCCGCCACGTCCGCCGGCTCGTACAGCCGCAGCACGCGCCGCGAGAGGCACTCCGCGTACTCCAGGACCAGGTAGTACCTGCCCAACAGGTGTACCTTACATATTATACAAATCTTTTTTTCCCGACCCGTATTTTTCGTACCCGATACGCACTTAGTCACCTTTTACGACATGCTAGACAAGAAAGGCAGTTGGTTCTTTTTGTAAGCGATAAGCTAGCCACTTGTAACTACTCTTTCACGAACTTTCATCTGACCAAACCCAATTTTTGTATGGCTTAATGTGGTCTTAAGGAACACAGTGCTTGGACTCTGCCTACCCCTTCGGCGATTACAGGCGTGAATTTATGTATGTGTATGTATCTTTTTTTTTATAAAAAGCTCAGCAAATGACTCCACACTATCTGATGATAAGCAGTAGAGGAGTCCATGTGTGAAGATAGCTAGTGCAGCATGCTGACATACTGCCCTAGCATTACCCCTCACATTGCCGGCCCAAAAATGCTTTTTCATGCCTCTTTTGAAGGAACCCATATTGTAAAAAGGAACTTTTTGAAAGGAGGGAATACGTGTGCCGTGCCGTACGTGTGTAATCTTGTCTAGCCGTGTGGTAGCGGCGCATTAAAAGAATACTCTCGTCTTCACGTTTTGACCGCCTCTCTGGTCGAATGGTTGACACCACCGGGTGTAGATTGGGAGATCCGGGGTTCGATTCCCCACGGGGGCAGGTGTTTTTCTGCTCGGTTTGGTTGTTGGTAGGGCTTCTAAGCTCGCCTGGCTAGCTACCACCGTCTTACCTAAATTTGTCGCCATAATAACAATGTTATAAGCATTGTTGTGTTCCGGCAATCAGAGGTAAGATAGCCAGTTCCTCAGTTGTTGAGGATTACAGGTGAAGCTCGCCTTCACCTTCGGCTTTATCGTCACTTACCATCAGGTGAGATGAAGGCCAAGAGCTCACCTGTCATATTTAGAAAAAAAACTATCAACCCATCTCTTCCCTTGGGTGTCGTAAAAGGCGACTAATGGACTTAGAACTGCACAACGTCCAATAGCTTATAGCGGCGACGGGCTCACCACCTGTCACGCTGAGCGCAGTCACTGTTTTGTTGAAGCGCGGTCTATGGCAGTAAACTGCTTTTGCGGTGCTTTGGCCTAGTCTCTGACTAACCCTTAGGGGATAAAAATCGTGATTATATGTATGTTATCTTGTCTTGCTTCTAAAACTTCAGTGGCACATTTCTTAAACCATGTATAGAGAGAACAAGTTTTTTATACTTCTCAATTTTTATAAACATGCGCAAAGATAGCATCTGATTTGAATATCCTTTTTGATTTTTGAATTTATTCTCGTTTGATTTATAATTACATTTTGTGACTCCACGTTCAACGATCTCGAAGAGTGTAAAATACAGGAAATACTTTCTTAACACTATAATGCATTATTGCTGATTCATTTTATGTTGAACTAGCTTTTGCCCGCGACTTGTTTGTCCTTCATTATTCGGGGAGGCGTTATTTAAGTGTTTTACCATTCACCCGCATGGCACCCGTTCCCATGGGAATATCGGGTTGAAAGGTAGCCTATGTCCTATCTCGGGCTCTAAACTATCTGTGTACCAAATTTCGGTTAAATTGGTTCAATAGTTTTGACGTGAAAGCGAGACAGATAGAGTTACTTTCGCATTTATACTATCAGTATGGATTACAAGTAAATTATTAAATGTTTGTTAGATATTTAACACATAAAATGGTGATATGTATTAGGTCTTTACCTATGAAATTGGTGTTTTGTATGGAGGTTTTGGGGATGCATTTTACATACTAACATTTTATCAGTTTTCTTCACAAAGACAAATCCAGAGATGATAATATTTGGCATGTATCATTAGTCAAGCTTTAGCAATATGTGTGTGAACACGCTTGATAACAATTATTCATCGTTTTTATGTTAATGCAAATCAAATGATGTACTCGGGAGGCAGTTAAAAATAAATGTCTTTGTGTCCAATTTTAACACAATTAAACATACAAAAAATTATCAAATTAAATAATACAAGCTCAAATATATGGTCTATTTTTAGAAGAGGAAATTATTTTATAAGAATGTTCTGAAACTGAATAGTTACGGACAAATTGCTAAGACAGAATAAAAACACCAATTTCATAGGTAAAGACCCAATATTATAAATTGTGTTATATACGTTATAATTCTTACCTTAAATCACAAAGCTCCAAAATAGGTTTGTAATTAAGCACAGTAAATCCCTCAACCACCATGAACTTCTTCCCCGGAGCCGCCAGCTGCCCCGGCCTCCTGTCCTCGCTCCACAGGTGAGCCTTGTTCTCCCCCTCCATTGTCGTCACGATGTCCTCATACATCGCGTCCATGTCCAGAGACGACAGGGTATCATAGTTATTATGCTCCAACCCATCACACTTCACATGCTTCGGACTGTCATCGGGATAAAAGTACCGATCCTGATGGAATATGTACACCGGTGTTAGAATATCCCTTAATCGAGTAGCTAGCGTGGTTTTCCCACCGCAAGTGACCCCGGATATGCCTAAGACGATCCATTCTTGCTTGTTGGACGGCATCTTATGAGTCAGAGATGAGGATACACGTGGTACAGTGTAAAAGACATGAGACCCCCGATGAAACAAAGCCCCCAAACAGCGCAGAACAGAAGGAACCAACTTGGATTCGGTATGTAGCTGTAGATTACAAGATCTGGAAAAACAAAAACTTTATTAATAATAAAGATATACTAATTGCATTGCTACTAGTTGCCTATACAAATGTAGTCCTAATCAGTCTGCTAAATACAGTTCTATAGCAATCTGCACTTTACACGTACAGTCCTGTTACAGTTGGTACCTTAGACATACAGTCCAATTGCAGTCATATTCGCCTAACGCCTAATAGCGACATTAAAGCTCCTTGATATACCCACAAAACCTTCCATTAAATTCCATTCGAATCAAGTACAAAAGTCCCGAGTTAAAACTAGTGGATGAATATTTTTTAAAAAACAAAATGTTTTAGATTTACCTTCGTCAATAAACGGGTAGCTGTTGACCCAGAACACTATAATTGTGAATATAACAGATGTAGACACCAGAATCAGTTTCCCAAGCAATGCATCAGAAATTTCCATAAATGCTGCACATTTAATTTGAACCCTATATCGTTACACTTTGGTCTGCATTAACTACAGAACAGTTCGTTTTCAAAGTCCTTGAACGACTCCTCCGGGAACAGAATAGATTTGCCGTCCTCTTTCGGACGCTCTGGCTTGTCTGCGAGAGGCTTTCTTTTGATTGCGCGTTCAATTATCTGTAAAATATAAAACGAATATATTATAAATTAATTATATTACGTCAGGAACTTAAATACTTTAATCCTAATCACTAAATTCGTGGTGTCTCGCTACCACGAATTGAGTGATTAAATTTTAAATATGATGAAACACAGTAGATGATTGAGTAGTGATATGGCGAGTGATAAGAAGAGAGTTGAGGAGAAGGTGTTGCGCCGCTCCAAAAAGAACTGGGAATAAGGCAAGAGAAAGAAGAACCCGTTTAAAACAAGAAACGCAATAGTAAAATCTATTAGTATGCCTGATACATGATTCAAGCGGAGAATTCAGTAAATAGAATTTAAATTAATTATATTATATAAATAAAATTCATTAACATTCTTAACTTGAACTAAAATAGCAAACCTAACTAACATTTGTATTATATGCTTATCCATTTCCAGTTATAAGAAGTTATTAATTCAACTGAAGATTTTATCATGTCATACTAATCAAATGTGTTTTATTTAAATAATATAATAGTAAAAATTTTTTACTAATATACAAAAAATAAGAAGATGCTATGAAAAAACAAAAATAAAAAGTATACTTAACATTAGAATATATAGCTTAATAAAGTATTATGGTATAATCTAATACAGTTCATATTTACTAATTCTTTCTATGAACCGGTTCAACTATCTTTAATTTCTTGTTTCAAACGAAGTATGTGATATACAAAACATGACAGTTATGTATTGTTTTCAAAGGAATCCAATGTGCTTTCTTTGTACAATATCAAAAATATTACTTTTCTATTTACAATTCTCTGGCTCTCTATAATAATAGTAATAGGAGGCTAGGACCATAATGCATGTTAGGTTGCAAAATATATCAAGTATAAAATAACATGACATGCAAATGAACACTAACTATAGGTTAGGTTTACAACCTATAATTTGTAACAAGAGAAGCTTTTTGCGATACACTTGACACTGAGTCAGCCAAAGGAATTTTTATTAACACTGTGCTATGCCAGTAACTCTTAGACTAGAATAATATTAATATAATTATGTTAAACTTTTTAACATATGACAGGTAAGCTCTTGGCCTTCATCTCACCTGAGGTTATGTGACAATAAGGCCGAGGTGGAAGCAAGCTTCTCCTGTATTCCTGGGCAACTGGGCGAGGAACTGGCTATCTTACCTTTAATTGCCGGAACACAACAATGCTTAAAACATTGTTATTATAGCAACAGATTTAGGTTAGAAGGTGGTTGCTAGCTAGGTAGGCTTAGAAAGGCCCATCGCCAACCAAACCAAGCAGACAAATCCTACCCTAATCGGGAATCGAACCCTAGATCTACACCCGGTGGTGTCAACCACTAGACCAGAAGGCAGTTAATTCGTTACTTCCATAAGTCACGCCTAACCTTGTGTGGAAGTTACAGTTTCCTTCTGCATTTTTGGATAAAAAAGTTTATTCTTACTGTGGTTTATACCGATACATATATGTGACATTGGACTTAAAGACTCAGCTATAACGTTGACTATGAAACACTGACTTACTCACAAATCTCACAGTAAATTTAAAATAAGTGAGGAAAGACTACAGTAGTTAAATAAAAAATATCTTCAAAGGGATTTAGATATTTCACACTAGCTATTACCTTATAAATTTGCTCTAATTGTGGCTTAAGGCAATAAAGATCCCCTAATCTGTAGGTGTGTAATACGCAAGTTTAACCAAAATTTTTTTTTCATTTGTGATAAAATATAGTTGTCCAATGATCAATCATTTAGCATACCTTTTCTGCTATGGTGTTGTCAACAGTGGGTGTTGACAGGGCCAGCAGTTTCTTGATGTTCTCCTCTGCTGTATCTTTGTTTGTCTTCTTTTGAATAGGTTTTTTGTTTCTTTTGTATGGATTAATATTATCTATAATGTAAACAAAATAAATTCCACTTTAACATAAAATAACAACTGTATTTTCACTTAAAATATACGTACATATTTTTAATACATTATAAAGTTTTATGAAACAAAATTGATATTACACATATAATTCTGAACTTGTTAATCTTACAAATGAAAGGTTATGTTAACTTGAAAGCATGTTCTTCAGTTAGCGACCTGTTGAAGACAGAGGGCTGTAATAAGTGAGTTAACTATCTGATGTCATCCTTGTTAGGTATTGGTATTAACATGTAACGCCTGTACTCCACCCTCGCAGTTCTCGGTATAATGTAATGTTGTTATGACATAACGCACCTCTGTCCGCCGGGCCGCGGCGCTGCTGGCCCGCTCGGCGCTTGCTGCGTTTCCCGCCGCTCTCTTCACCAAAAACAGAAGATTAATTAACATGTTACCACTAAACAGAGATCACTGTTACCTTACTATTAGTGTTCACCACACTTCAGTCTTTACCTTCAGGATCAACGAACTCGAGCGCCTGTCGAACTAAAGCTGATGACATTGTTCGAAACTAACACGAGACATTTATTTCAACTTGTTTCAAAAATAAACTTGTAATGTAAATTAACCTAAAAGATCAACAGTAAAATTGTGGTTCGTGTTCGTCAATGTCACTTAAATGTCACTCAGACATTTTTTTTATAAAGGGACGGCAAAGGGACCTGAGCCCATAATAGCCATGTCTTTCGTAATTATGTTTTCAATAAAATACATTGAAATGCATTTACTTACGTAATTTGATTATTTCTTTTTAAATAATTTTTTTTTACTATGAAAATGAACATTAAAGTTTAAATGAACAAAAAAGCCGTCAAAACGCTACGTCACGTGATCATGTCGTCACCTGCTTGTAGATATGTTGGTAACTCAACAAAAATATGGTAACAACTTACTAGATATGGCTAACTCAACGGAATCAGAGATTTTTGTTGAGTTACCCATATGATATGGACAAGCAGGCTGCTTGTAATAAAAACCATAGAACCACTGTACTACATAAAAAGTTATTGTTTATAGTTATAACTGTGACAACTTGTTTTGGCAAAGACGAGCTTTCAGCACGTCACAAACACGCTAGAAAACGCAAATAAAATTATAAACAACAATAAAGAATCCGTGATTGTGGTGTAAAATTAACGAGAAAGTCGGCAGCACGGGCTGTCTACGGCCAACACTTTACCTACAAGCAGGTGACGTCAACGTGCTTTTTCAATCACGTGAGCATGAAAATTAAGTTACTTGATTAATTATTTTTTTAAATTTCTAATATGGCTGAAATGTTAAAAAATTACTAAATCGAGTTTTAAACGAGGCTTAAAATTTCCCGCAAGTGAGCCTATGTGAATTAATCAATATTTTCATTTCTTTTGATATGAGTCAACTAGCATTATAAAATCACACGCATACACGCGAAAATCTGGAGGAGGAATACAACATTGACGTTGATGGTAAGCATGTTTGTGTTGACGGTAACTTCGTGTTGTCTAATGTTAAATGTATAATAGTGTTAGTTATAATGGTTCGAGGTTTTATTTAAATGGACTGAATAAATAATCATTTGGTTTTGATGGTTTTGATTTAAGTTTAAATTAATATTCGGGATTTATAGAGTGACATAGCACAGAAATTAGGTCGATTTAACTGTTTTTTACAGTACTTTTACTCATTGTTCCCTGTTTTTTTTGTAAAGCCACTCGTTTTGGCGCGAACGAAGAAGCGAGAAACAACATTGATGTATAAGTTGACACTACATCAATGAGAAACAATGAATAATTTTGTCTCCGACTATATCCCGGGCCCGTGCTAGGCCTTCTGGAGCCGGCGTGGTGGGTTAATGCGGCTACAGTAAAGATATGTGGGTTGTCCCCAGCTGGTGCATGCTGTACCGCGCCATCAACGGCGACGCGGAGCCGGCGCTGGAGCGGCGCGAGGACCCCGGCCCGCGCCCCGCCGGCGCCGGCGCCGGCGCCGCCCAGCACCGATACGAGGTCAGTGAACCCATAATACGTTCACACACATAACGCAAGCTCAAGCATAACACAAGTCCGATGCACGACGCATCGGACCCAGAGCTTTTGCACGCGTAGAAATCAAAGGAAATAAAATGGACAATTTAATTTGTTTGAGTTGGTTTATATGTGGCTGCAACGAATAATCTTTTTTTTTCTTTAAAATACGCGGCCCATTCAAATTGACAAAATTTTATATTGCAATAACCACACAATAACATACACACGACGAGCACCATAAAGATATTAAAGACGTGCGGTATGATAGCAAAACTTGACTTGATGTTTATGATTACTATGTGATTACTGATCATCAAGCATGATAAGATTGATAGTAACCTTGATATAAAATATTGATAACTATTCAAACTCAAACTCAAACTCAAAGTCATTTAATCAAATTGGTATCATCAAATACACTTTTGACAAGTCAAAACAAAATAAATTACTATTATCCTAAAATTGACGTGCGTTTATTGCGTGCGTTTATTTAATTAATTTCTAACAGAAGTTAAAACAAACAAACAAATTGGACGAAACTGTATATTTTTTCCTTTTTTTTATGTCTACTTTCTTTTGTAGCTAAACATATAGTATAAGTTTATATATATTTATCTATCGTTAATGTGCCAAGCAAAAATAGACAAGCAAATGTGAAAATCGCCAGACTTGGCCGCTGGTAAAAGGTGTAACGACGTGGAAGTCATCCGCCGCGACAATGTGAAAAAACCGTCTAAAATATCTCTAAATAACCTATCACGTCAATAATGAAATAGTACCTACAGATATGTGTGATGACACTGCGGCTTTATTATCACACATGTAACACGTGCTAATTTAAGATTTAACTATTTTATCACAAAAAATGATAAATATTAGTAATCTAGTGATATGCTAGTTTGTGACAAGTTTATTAGATGTTCAAATAAAACTTACTGCTGATATGTGGGTCTTGTGTCGTAAATGTCCAACTAATGCAAGATTGGCGACATCTTGAAGTCTAATGGATTTGATTAGGACGGATTAACAAAGATATCTGATGATAGCAGTAGATATAGTTATAATGCCCATAATACCCTACACAAAACAAATACAAATTCATTAAAGTCTACCTGCATGTTTAAAAACGTGCACAGATCTTTTACGTTCGCTTAAAAAACCCTGTGTATCTACAAAAAAAAAGAAAAAATATTCGTCGGCCCAATAAGAAAAAAAACACTCCAAATTTTTTGCGAAGATGACAAAACAATTACTTATGTTAAGACAGATAATAAAACATTTTTTCAATATAAACTGTCAGAAATAAATTGGATTTATCATTATCGGGTGGGTAGTCTGCAGGCCTACAGGTCTACGCGGTCTTTTCACAGTAAGTTTACTCCACATGTCGGAGTTAGAGCCATTCTCCCTAACGTGTGTGATGTGGCAGGGCCCGCCGACGCCGTGCCCGGCGCGCGTGGAGTACGCCACGCCGGTGTTCGCGCGCAACTACCAGGGCGTGTGGCGATACGTGGTGCAGATACCCTACGAGGGCTACTTCACGCAGACCGTCGAGGTCACCAGGTACACACAACTACCAGGGCGTGTGGCGATACGTGGTGCAGATACCCTACGAGGGCTACTTCACGCAGACCGTCGAGGTCACCAGGTACACACAACTACCAGGGCGTGTGGCGATACGTGGTGCAGATACCCTACGAGGGCTACTTCACGCAGACCGTCGAGGTCACCAGGTACACACAACTACCAGGGCGTGTGGCGATACGTGGTGCAGATACCCTACGAGGGCTACTTCACGCAGACCGTCGAGGTCACCAGGTACACACAACTACCAGGGCGTGTGGCGATACGTGGTGCAGATACCCTACGAGGGCTACTTCACGCAGACCGTCGAGGTCACCAGGTACACACAACTACCAGGGCGTGTGGCGATACGTGGTGCAGATACCCTACGAGGGCTACTTCACGCAGACCGTCGAGGTCACCAGGTACACACAACTACCAGGGCGTGTGGCGATACGTGGTGCAGATACCCTACGAGGGCTACTTCACGCAGACCGTCGAGGTCACCAGGTACACACAACTACCAGGGCGTGTGGCGATACGTGGTGCAGATACCCTACGAGGGCTACTTCACGCAGACCGTCGAGGTCACCAGGTACACACAACTACCAGGGCGTGTGGCGATACGTGGTGCAGATACCCTACGAGGGCTACTTCACGCAGACCGTCGAGGTCACCAGGTACACACAACTACCAGGGCGTGTGGCGATACGTGGTGCAGATACCCTACGAGGGCTACTTCACGCAGACCGTCGAGGTCACCAGGTACACACAACTACCAGGGCGTGTGGCGATACGTGGTGCAGATACCCTACGAGGGCTACTTCACGCAGACCGTCGAGGTCACCAGGTACACACAACTACCAGGGCGTGTGGCGATACGTGGTGCAGATACCCTACGAGGGTCACCAGGTACACAACACTAGTGGCAGTGGCAGTCGCAGACAAACGCAGCCGTGGAAATAAATAAAGAAAGTGGAGTAGGGATACACTTATTTGCTCCAATATGATTTTTGTCATGTCATTGCTTCAACAACACATGAGGATTATGGGTCGTAACATTACCTCGATGGCTCAATGAAGGTTAGTGGGTAGAAAAGACGGCAGTTGCAATTCAGACTGGGACCAATGGTTTATTTTGCCTTCCAAAACTCGGAGGAAATCGAGATCACAAAGTTATGGTTTTGATCACAAGGACTGATCGTAGTTAAAGTATTTTGTATTCTGAATCAGTAATAGAACCATTACGCCACTCAACTCCTCAAATAAAAGTCACCATATTGTCACAATGGAGTGTATGTATGTATGTCTATTATATTATCTGGCGGAATGTGAGCTTTACCACTCTGCCTACATAAAGCAGCGTGATGTTATGGTTGTTTGTTTCTGTATTTTAAGAGTGAATATAAAATAGTTGATGTGCGTTGCAGGTGCATGCAGTCCCGCTGCCACTACCTGGAGGGCGGCTGCCTCAGCTCGCCGCGCTGGGTGTCGCTGCTGGTGGCCGAGCTGCACTACCCGGCGCAGGCGGCGCCCAAGCAGGTACACACATACACACACACACACACACAGACACACACACACACACACGCACACACACACTCGCAGGCTGCGCTTGCAGGTACTGACTGACACTCTCATGCAGACGGCGCTAGCTATCGTTGTTTCATATACCTACATAAACTTTAACGTGACACTTACTATAAGCTTATAGCTGAGACGAATTAATTGTGACACTTTATATCGTGCAAGGAATTAATTTAACTCTATTGAATATCAAGAAAAGATGTAAGGCAAAAATGGTTGTTCAGAGAGGTGATGAGAAAGGGACATTGTGAACAACTTATGATACGACAAATAAAAAAAAGAAATCATGAACAGCTTCACACGTGAGCCATATTATGTATCATTCCAGGACTACCAGCAGTTCCTACAGAAGCGCGCGGGAACCACGGAGGAGGAGAAACCAGCGCACTGCGACGGACACGACAATTTCGGGTGTTACCAGGTTAGTGCATATAACGGGTCGATCTGTCTAGCTTAAACTTTATCTTAGGCGTCAAGAGTGTAGGTAAAAGCACAAAATGTAAGTAATCACCTATAATACACCTGTATACCAAGGGTCTATATACATTTTTAAGCTCGTGGCTGCACTGCCTGAAAGGAGGTCCTGATGACGTGGCTCGGTCTTTCTCGTCTGTCACTAATCAGCATCTACTTTGTTTGATCTGTTTTATCCATGTCCAACTTAATCATAATCAACATAAGGCTGAAATTATTAATCAAGGTGAATGCAAAAATAAGAAAATGTATTATTGCCATGAATAGTTTTTGGGTGGGTGGTTTTTGGGTGGGTGTTCTTTTGTGTGCTCAAAATGATATGTTAATCCGTTAAGCGATTAAGATGAAAGACAAGAGAAGACGCAATTTTTGGTAATTCATGATGATAATGCAAATACCCAATCTAAGCTACACGGGTATCTTAATGAGTAAGATAAAAAGGAAAAACAAGAAATAACATCGAAATTATTTTGATGCCTATTTTCAATGACGACATTTTTTCCACAGAAACCTTGTTAGATATTTATCAAAGGAAACAATATTTTTAAGTCATACTGTAAACAAGGCGTAGATATTTTTGGAATTATTTTGTTGGATTAAAGCAATTGCAAAAAAATGCTTTAATTATTTTCCTAAAGTTGAGTTTGATGAAATCTTAATTTCTGTTTATTATGAACATCGCCTGCCTGTGCTTGTTGCATCGGAACAGGCTCGCCACCTGCTACATGGGGACTTAGCGTGTGTGTTAAAAGTGGGTGATAACACCTCATGAATCGTCCTCGTAAACATATCATCATGAATTATGTTATGTGGGCTGTAACATGAGCACGTTCGCACTGGTATAATGCGACATAGTAGGCAGAATCGTTTAGTTATTGTGGTAATAGCGACCGGGACAGCGGCATGACGTGTCTTCAAAAGCATGGAGGAACTCAAGATCACAATGTTTAGGTCACCCGTCCAAGAACTAACAATGTTGGACGCTTTGTTTTCACTATCGAAAGTCAAAGCGAACTCCAATGAGCTTCTCGCAGGAGTTATACATTTACAAATTTTTAAATTCGTGTGTGTCGTTATTGTGTTTAGGAGCTCGGTGGTGTAGTGTTTAGTACGCTTTGGCTTTCGATATCGAAAACAAAGCTACCTTCGCCACGGTCTGGCTGTGGATGGTAGACCAAAACTTTGTGATCTCGAACTCCTTCGTGCTTCGGAAGACACGTTTAGTCCTGGTACTGGTCGCTATTGCAACCGTTTCTACCCACCGACCCGCATCGGGCCAGCGTGGTGGTGTTACGGCCCTTGCTCCATGAGTAAGGTCAGTGCCGCATGTAGTGTAACCGCCGCGTGCGCAGGTGCGGCTGTACTACGACTGGTTCCTGGTGCCGGGCTCGTGCAAGTGCTGGCGGCCCGACTACTTCGCGCGCTACGTGCGCCGCCGCCACGCCGCCGCCGAGCTGTAGGCGCCAACGCTACTGCCATGCCTCCGCTGTATACTAGACCGGGTGACGTAGCTGAGGGTTGCACACGACGGTTTTTGAACGCGCTCTTACTTAAAATAGGAAAACAAACTGCCCACCTGGGACCCGACTCTGTTAATGTACGACTATAGCAACATTGCGTAGTCTAAATCTAAAGCAAAAAACTACGAAATGACAAAAATTACACCATTCACCATTGAGACACTAATTGCCATTATATTGATAGTTGTATATTGGCAGAATCGGGGTCCGGATGATATGTGAGTATAGTGGTATAGTATGCGTAAGCATTGCATCTGGCTACGTGCCTACGTTGCTAAACTGCGTAACACGCGCAGAGAACGTGCGTGTCAAATCACGCTTCGTCGCGTGAAAACGTCATGCGTGAACTGTCTTTTAACGAGTAATAAATAAAACCGAAGGTATTTATGGATTTTTCACGCATAACGATTAGCTACATTGCACAGTTCTGGAGAATACAGCTGTAGTATGTTCTGGTTAATTTATCCGTCATTATATCTTTGAAATGTTGGGATAAAGAACTCATTTCTCGCAGTTGTATTAGCATAAGAACACAATTTGGTGGTGTTCTGTGTTTGTAAAATAATACTTGGAGACATAATGTCTTGTATCTTTAGTAAATGAATTTTTGCTAAGCGATTACTGTAACAACTGGATAATATCACATACTGCTTTCCATCTTGGGAGCTCATGTTTCTTATTTAAATTAATTTTGTAGGTACTTATAATTAAATTTGTTTATTCAAAATAATAACAAAAACAAAACTGCTACAATATCACAAATTCCTTATAGAAATCATCATTAATATGAGTAATTTAGCTTTGTCAATTTAGCAAGTCATCCAAATAATATCATAAATGTTAGAAGATAATTGCCGACCGTATTATTACGTATCGCTATGATCATTGCGCAATGTGTGAGTCAAATGACGTTTGCCTTATCTATCAGCATCTCAAAATAAAACTTTGTATGTAAAGAAAGTCGTATTTTGAATTAAGCTAAATTTGTTAAATCTAATATTGTCAAACAAAATTGCATAAAATATAGTTTAAGATTTTTTGTGTAAACATTAATATTTTAGGTAAATTAATATTATATTGGTGCTACTTCCAGCGTTGTGAATTTAAGACTGTGGGTAATAAGATTGTAGGAAATTATTTTAGTTTACTTAGACCAAAACATTTTAAGAGGAAACGTTGAAGAGATCTCTTAAGATTTTATGTATGTGTAATAAAGTTATTTATGATTTATTTGTTTAAGCATTATCATTGTCAACGAATTCTCTTATTACGTTTATTGTTAAGAAGCTCAATGTGCATTTATAGCGTATTTTATTGTAATGTTATTATTTTTATGTGAAATATTTATTTAAATTAGGCTCTAGAATGAAATAAAGATCTTCATTAAGTGTTGTAGTTTGAGTTGTCGTGGGAAATTAGAATAAAAGATATACTTTTCATTATCATTTTATTATGACTGCCAATAGGAAATGTTATAATAATAATTTGAAAAGGATTTTTAGAGAAGTTACAAAATACTTTATACGAAAGACAAATTTTGGATTTGGTAGTTCGATAGGTGTGTTTCATATTATATTAAACTATACAACTAATTTTATTGCTTATTATATCAATTATCAAAATATTCTCCTGGTACAATACTTTACAACTCTTAAGATTTAATAGGAGATATACCGTGACCTACGTTATCTACGTTAGTGTTCTACAAAATTTCAAAATACTCAAAAATTACAAAAGTGTCATCTATAAAACTACCTTTGCAGTAAGCAGTTTCTATACTAAGAGCCTCACGATAAGTGAAGACGACATGTTTGTTAGACTGATTATTATGTCGTCTAATTGAGCCACAATTGCTTTCGCTTAATTACCTTACGTCTATTCCTAATCTTATTATATGGTTCACAGTATAATTATCATATCACTAATA
The DNA here is from genome assembly GCA_910589355.1 of Parapoynx stratiotata. NCBI lineage: Eukaryota > Metazoa > Arthropoda > Insecta > Lepidoptera > Crambidae > Parapoynx > Parapoynx stratiotata. The sequence continues at coordinate 12,802,122 of OU342481.1, forward strand.
AGATTCGTTACGTTGGTATTTAAATCGATACCAATCTGTTACTAGCGTCTATCCACTTACACGTACAAAAATAAATAGGTACATAATGTTGCTGTCTTTATGACATTGAGTATTAGATCAAGCTTATTCGACTCACAACTAATAAGCCACTACCTTTCATTCTACTCGCGTAGTCTGAGCGCGATCTTCCTACCATTCATATCATCTCTAACACCATTGATCGACGTTAAATCAAATTCTATCACTTAAACGCATCATGCATTTACTTAAACTGCGACTATTCTCTCTGGCTTATCTGCATCAACACGTTCACTACGAACCTCGCTTGTTTCATTTGTATTCTGTATATCACTGTTTGTGTCAACACTGAGTGTCACTTCACAACTTTGGTTAATATGTCTTACATTACTATGAGCACTATTGACCTGAAGAGCTGATCCACTGGCGACGTCTAAGTCTGTAGCTTCATTCGTAGCTCCCTGTTGTGTGTGTCTTCTCCGATTATAGAAGTGAACTGTAGGCATTCCATTCTTAGGATTAGAGAAGTAGCAGGCTGAGTAAGGAGGAGGCGGTTCTTCTATTGGCTTGTCCTCTGCACTTGAACCGTCTTCGTGGTTGGCACATTCGGAGTACGGTGGAGGAAGATCATTTCCGGAGCCTCTGTTCTCTGGGTCAGAGTCATCTAGCCGCGGCGCGCTACCGTGAAGTCGATCTGTAGGCAAAAGATAATGTTTAGTAATAATAAGCACATTTTAATTACCTGATAATCTACGAGATAAATTATTTTGAAGACAGTAAAGTTAAATAAATAAATATTTTCAAACATTCACACCTATCAACTAGCCCCATTTTAAGCAACTAATGCTGCATGTGTTACGGACACTAGATGACGGATAAATATAAATATATATAAATATCCAAGACTGGAGAACAAATGCCTGATTCATCACCCAAACATTTGTCCCCACCGGCGATCGAACCCAGACCTCTAGAGAGGGCGACGCCTTGAGACCAGCATACAGACCACTCGACCACGGAGGTCGTCAAAGTTTCCAACGTCTTTTCATTTTACTGCTCTTTGATGATTCAACGATAATTACTTTTTAAATAGGACTTTCTAACTAGCAATATTAAGTTAGACTTGGGTAGTTACAAGTATAAATTAACAATCTAGATTATTTTACATTTAATTATTTGCCGATAACGAGGTGATTGCATATTTTACAAAATGTTTTTAATACAATCGATTAAATATTTGAAATCTACTTTGTGACTACTACTGCATTCTATGTGAGTAAGTAATTACTATAAACTCACTTGTAGCATGAACATTGGGCCAGGGCCACTCTTCTGAAGTTCTTCGCTCTGCAGACAAAGAAATTAGCCTTTTGTCTTATCTTGAAACAAAGCAAGAACTCGCAGAATGGGCCTCAAACAAAAGAAGCGAAGTTTTTAAATTTCAAAGATTTCAAAAAGTGTATTGGCGTCCATTGCCGAAAGGGGAATACTTGTTTTCTTGTAATGGATATTTAAAACAAGTTCTTAGGTTCTCATAAAAACAGAGACGCTTTAGTTTAAATTAATAATGTACTGGACGCTAACGGAGGAGAATGGAAGAAGACGTGTTGTGCCGACCATTCAACTAATACATAGGTTCTCATAATAACAGAGGAGCTTTGGTACAGTCGACTCCAAAAATATGTAGCCACTTTTGACATTAAATATTTCTCATTAGAAGGGAATAAGAACTCGATTGTACATGCTAGCGATGAAGTGAATGTTGATCTGTCGAGCATACTTAGAGTAGGAAAAGAGCTGTAAGAAGGAAGAAGGTTTAAATCGACTCACCTTTAAACAGTTTCTTATGCAGACACCGTTCCAACGCCCTCACGACCAGTAGCACAGCCCCCAGCAGCAAGGCGCCCGCCGCCCAGCCCACCCAGCCGCCGCCGCCCGCCGCGTGCGGAGGGATTCTGTCGATGTCGTCCACGCCGCGCAGTATGCCCGGCGACAGGTCTGAAGGGTGCTCCAGCCGGATGTGCTGCAAGACAGGCTTTATTGTAAACTAATTTGTTGTGGGGTTTTAACATATCTGGCGAAATATGGGTGTCAACACCTCTGCCTACCCCTACGGGGAACAAGGCGTGATGATATGTATTGTTATGTAATTTGTTTGCAAATGATTAGAAGTGCTTTGCCGGCCTTATAAGTGGAGGTAGCTCATTTCTTGATGATTTGTATATAGAGGACTACCAACCATCTAAATGATGGGGGTGGATATGATATTTTCCCCCGTGGAACGATGGCGGATATATAGTGATAAATCAGCGCAAATAACTTTTAATTTTACTGTAATCGTTGTGTCAAATAAATCTATTCTATAATCAATACGCCTCTTTCCCCGAAGGGGGTAGGCAGTGGCACCCCACTTCACTGATATGTTACATATAATAACTACAAAATTCTATATTGAAAGCAAAGTTGCTTTCGCCACGGTTTGTCCATGGATGGGTGATCAAAACTAAAAACAGTACATCATGTGACTCAAAACCACTTGATGGTAAGCAGTCGATGAGTCCATTGTGAAGGAAGCCAGGGCAACAGAATGAAAAGCAGGATAACCACCACCACCTTGCCTGCCCATATTATGCCTTTTGATGATAATTTATATGTATACATACATATTATTGAATAAGTGTTACCTGTATGAGATCGGGCACTCGCCAGGGCTCGAGGTCCGGCCGCCGCCACGCGCCCGGCGCCGCCGTCGGCGGCCAGCGGCCCAACGCTGCTTCTAGTCTGATAGAAGAACAAACACTTTATTGAAAACATGTTAAATAAAAAAAGGAATACTTAAAGTTACTATATGTATTATTGAATTAGGTGAAGGGTTTCAAATAATGTATTTTGAAAATTCTAAAGTAACGTTTAATTTAAATAAATGTTACTTTAGAATCCTTCCAAACAATGTGAGATAGTTTTCAAAAACTAGTCAAATAGCCCATTTGGTTTTTTATCAGTTTATTTCGTCAGTATTCTTAAGTCATAAAAATACCGAAGACTTGGCTGTGTGGGCTTAGTTCCCTTTGCCTTCCCTATATGGGAGAATTTTACAAAAGAAAAATGTTAATTCATCACCAATCGGCCAATCGGAGTATTTTTTGTGTATGGTCTGCTTTTTTCGACGCAGACTGCGCAGACTAGATGGCGCCATTAATGGCGCCTACCAGCCTATCGAATCACGAAGAACGCGCGAAAGGCGCACGAGTAGTTACTTTAATTCACGTGAAAGCATTTTATTTATTTTTCCCCGAGTTAACTGTTTGGGATAGTGCTTTTTTATGCTAGCTCAATTAGCTCTTGGATATTGCCAATAGTTGCGCATGAGGTATTGACGTGGCACCAATGAGGAAGACGGAATGCAACTGGAGAGCCAATCGTTGCCTCCGATCACGGATTAGATGAGATGCTAACGGTCAGCACCAAAGTTATATGCCGGTATCTCTAATCTGTGTACTTGTACCAGTTTTATGCGAAGTTTAAGTAACCGTTTACTATCAGGCGGGCCCTAATTATATGTATGTATAAAACAATCAAGTGTCTCTCACCGTGGGGAGAGATCTTAGTGTGATGAGTACAAGCATTTGTTCACCAATTATTATATTTATCCATCATTTAGTATCGGTAACACAAGCAGCAATAATTGCAATAAAGTAGCTGATAGGTGTGAATGTCTGAGGATATTTATTTATTTACCGTACGAAACACAAATCCTCTTATTTGTTGCAACACGACACCTAAAACGTGCAAAACTTTTGTGAGTCACATTTATTGTTATTGATAAAAAGGATAATTCTTTGTTTGTTGTGTCATATCATATCACAAACTTCAGATACAGTATCTGACACGCCATTAAGCAAATTACATACAGTTTACATTTACTTGTTTCATTGTAATCTTGCTATGAGATCCTACCTGCCAGTTACATGTTGGATCCGTTAGGTATAAATACAAACATACATACGATTTTTTACGTGTGTATTTTTTTACTGTATAGACATTTAAAATACGTATCTTACTGACCTTATTTTTAACACATTGTGTTTAATAATATTTATTTATTTATTTATTTAATAATTTATTGTACACAATAAAGAAAGAAATATACAATGAAGAAATAAAATTACAAATAATAATACATTGTAATAATACATTTATGTATTTTTATAAGGAAAATTACAGTTAAAAATACACAATGTTATCCCCGAACGTGTAAGTTTGTGTGTTCACGAGTGATTTAGTAAAGTAGAGGTACCTATGTTAAAAAAAAAATTGTACCTACCTACACAACATTATGATTCCAAATAAAGATTTTCTTTCTTTCTTTCTTTCTTTCTTTCTTTCTTTCTTTCTTTCTTTCTTTCTTTCTTTCTTTCTTTCTTTCTTTCTTTCTTTCTTTCTTTCTTTCTTTCTTTCTTTTATTGAATCTCAATGATACCTAATGAAGGCAGAGATTTAAATAATAGCTACAAATACTTTCTTTAATCCAGTTCACTATCGGCAGCTTGTATTTTTTTCATTGCTAACTATTAGCAACAATAGCATCAAATAGCAGACGTAGCAAGCATCTCACGTGATTCGTCAGTCCTCCCTTATTTCCCCGGGGAAAACACTGTGACGCATCTTGCAGCTGACGTCATAGTCATTAGAAAGAAGAAAGAAAGAAAGAAAATAATTTATTAGTGACACAGAATTAACCTTAGTACTAAGCTTAATATCTAAGAAAATTGTGACACTAAATGGCGAGCCACTCAGCATGTGTCAGTTGTCGCAGACATCCGACGCTGGTCTTCCGTGGTCACCAAATTTACGGGTACAATGGCCCGTAAGTATTTTGTTCGTTCTCTCCAGTTCTCTCTAACTAAGTAATCTGTGATGGCTAACAGTTTCAGCCCTCAGCCCACTGAAAGGCCAGTCGAAATGATCACTGATTTTTATACGACCAATTTGGTTTTCTTTATAATTTTTGTCCATTATTGATCTGCCACTTTTCGTCATTCCTTCTTCTTGTCATCTTATAATTTTCTGTGCTCTACTTTATATTACGCCGTTTGTATTTATTTTATACTAGTTGTTACCCGCGACTTCGACCGCGGTTACTGGTTTTTTAAATATCCCACGGGAACCCTTTAATTTCCGGAATAAAAAGTATCTAAGATGTTGATCAGGGATATAAGGTATCACCATGAAATCGGTCCAGCCATTTCGAAGATTAGCCCGTACAAACAGACAAACATAATTATTTTTTTGTATTTTCCTTTTTCTACATCCCCCTGACTTGATTTTAAGCATTTTTTTTCTATGTACAGACATTATACCTCTACAGTTTTATTATAATAATATGTATTGATGATCGTTTAATAGTTTTTATTTATGAAATGTTTATATGTAAGGTTTCCGTGGATAATTTCTTGGCGGAATTTAAATTCCATAATTTAATAAATGGCGTAGACAAAGTCCTTCATTTGCTACGATCCTGGCACACATCTTTCACTTCCTCTTCACTCATTTACAAAGTAGGGGTTAAATTCATGCTGGTCATTTTATTTCTTACTTATGAATGAAACTAAAATCTCACAAAGGAAACTTACACAGGCATGTCAGATCCAAGATTTCAGTACAACCACAATACAGTCACAGTTCAAATTGACGATATTACCTACACTTTTACTAACACTGGATGTAAGACCCAAACAACGACTTGATGTACTGACGAAAGTAGTTTTATAATTCAATTATATTAAGCAGCCAAAACAGCACAGACTGAACGTGACGAACCCAATAATACATCTTATATAAACGTATCACAACAGTATCAGGATCTGAAGTTATCTAATCGAGCGCACATGTCACAAATTAAGCGTATTATCAGATATTTAACGATGGCTGTGAAATTGGTGTATACGGTGCAGTACTGATAACCGATCGGATTGAGGATTAGATCTTTGAAATCGGTGATACGTTATCTTTTCACCATCATACAGCCGGGAAACGTTCACTATAAGAGGCTTTAGTGTAAGTTTTTGAGTATAAAATACGTTACTATTGTAGTTGCGTTACGAGTCCAATTTGTATAGGAAACGTGAATAGCGCCTCTAGCGGAACGTAACGCATACTAAGTTTCCCATACAAATTGAGCTCTTAACGCAACTACAATAGTAACGTATTTTATACTAAAAAACTTACACTAAGGCCTCTGAACATAGCTCGCTCCTAATAAAGTTCGTAACAGTCTGTCTTGCGCTGCTTGCATTCTGCGAATTCCTGCCACCTTTGCCAGATTGTCGGTCACTTTACGACGGACCAAACTTACATGTTGCGCATAGTATTGGTCCCACTGTGTCTTGGCAAATCTTTTCACAACGGCAGTCATGATACAATCGACATTCGCACATAATGGGTGAACCTTTCATTCCCAAAATCACGCATACCTTTGAAAATGGATGAGCGTGTAGGGAGAGGCAGACCGAAGAAAAGATGGATGGATTGTGTGAATGACGATATGGTGAGGAAGGGAGTGAGTGATAGGAGAGAGCGGAAGAGGAAGACATGGTGCCCCGACCACAAATAATAGAATTGAAGCGTCAGGGCAGGACAAAGAAGAAGAAGAATCACGCAAACCTCGACTCGCAGAGCTTGGTCTTTTGCAGCGTTTGCCTAAAAGATCCAGGACCCGTGAGGATTTGGAGAAGTTTGGTAATCCGTCATGACCATATACACATTACCAGGTATACATTTACACAGTGAAGCTAGTATAACGATTTGTATCGAATCAAGCGTGTTAACTTTATGTGTACACTGTGTACATAGCCGTAATTTTGAGATGGAAGATCCAAATTGATCCGTAATAGAATTTTGGCCTCGTAAAATAAACGCTGGCTAATGATCCTGTACCTGCCGCGTCGGCAGCGGTCGCCGCGTCGCGTACCTGATGATGTGTCGGATGTGGTCGGGCGTGTAGAGCGCGAGCGCGCCGAGGTCTGGCGGCAGGCGCTGCACCGTGACGCGGACCCGGCGCCGGGTCGCCGGGTCCCGGCCGGCCGCCCACGCCGACCACGCGCCCCACGCGTCCGCGCCGCCGCTGGCGCTGCGCTGCATCGTGCTGCAATAGGATACAATCATGTTTACTCATTTATATAGAAGTACTAAGGTTATAATACGGTTAAGGTTGTAATACGGCGGGTGAAATGCGTTTACCACTCAGAGTAAACAGAACTGGAGTAGCCATTAGTCAATTTCTCAAACATTTTTTTCTGCCATTTCTTGCGGGGGTGAGGTTACCACTACACTCAAAGCCAGCCGTTTTTACAAATGCACACATGCATAATTCGACACACTAATTTAAATTTCACGCACACACACGCTTAAAATAGTCACGTGGGGTGTGCGTTTTGACAACGTCACAGCCGCACTCCCCACGAGACTAGCGTTCGAAATTTGAAATCGTAGAATTCTAAAACATGAAATAATGAAGTAAATAATCATGAAATCTTAAAAATTATAATTACAAATAAAAGGTGACACCATCTTTTAGCATACTCGATGTTTTCTATTTATTTTTACAACAAAAAACAGCACAGGCAGGCATTTTTGCGGGAGCTCTGTTCGCCGCAACGTTTACAATGTTATGGCTGTCAAAATGGCGGCTCAACTAGTTTTATTAAACGTGCAAGCATCCGATGCTTGTGCAATTGGCAGAGGGGAATGTTAGACAAAGGCTACTCCAGTTCTGTTTACTCTGAGGTATACCAGCGTTTACGTAGCACCCCTGCGGCTCTCTGCCTGCGGGGTACTGCTCACAGCCGAGGTCACGTGAGGCTGGCAGGCGAGATAACATATATCAATGCATAACACAATACATCCCCGTTGGAGGAGGTAGGTACACCCATTGACACCCAAATTTGGTATCAACCTTTCAGTGGTCAGAAAACCAAACAATAGAAACATAGTGTTCGATCGGAAATGAAAACGTAATTAAGAAAGGCCCAGGTCAACATTGAATCTTGATAGTTTACTTTGAGTTAAGACTCCTGCTATATAACATTACATATCATCACGCCTCTTTCCCCGAAGGGGTAGGCAGAGGTGTTTAACACCCACATTTCGCCAGATGTGTTAGGTTCCCATGTAACAGGTGGCGAGCCTGTTGCCATGCACCGGGCACAATATGAGGCAAGCGATATTCACAATGAACTGTACATAAGTTTTATTCAAACTCAGTGGTGCAGGCGGTGAGATCGAACCCGCGGCCTCGAACGTGCAGTGCCCCGTCCGTCCCAACTCGGCTACCGCTGCCTTTTCTGCTATACGGCCGCAGAAAATCTGACCAACCACATCATATGTCATTGTGAAAGATTAATTTTCTCCTTATCACATAAAATCAGAGCATTTCTTACTTTCATGCATAAATGTAGTAAATCTATTGCACTTAATAACCTACATTTTTTATTTTTGTTTCAATAAGTCATTATTTTTATAACGAATAATGCCTAACATAGCGTTGTAATAAATATAACGCTAATCATATCTAATCACTATGCGTGAGATGCAGACGCACGTCATAATTAAAATTTACAAAAACAAATGACTTAGTAGACGCGCACTTAGATCGTCAAAACTGGGTATTCCCAGGTGCATGACGTCCGCCCAACTGGCATGATCTTAAATACAATATGACGTGTTAGTTATGCGAGCGTGCGTGCGCTCATGTTGTAAACCCAACTACAGGTTCGGTTCCACGTAGGTTGTTTATAATAAGTATACAAATACTAACTTATTTATAACATTTAAACCATATTTAATAATTGTCGTGAAGTAAAATAACCAATTGACACATATTTTGTATTCTTACATAGTACGTATTGATGGCGATTTAGACATGGGGTTGAGTCATTCCTCTTGTTTTTTGTTTATGACATAAGAATTAAGCTACATTAATATAAAAAAAATTACATTCGGTGGCCTGGCCTGCCTTCAATAATATTATAATTATAAAGAGAGGAAAGGTTTGATTGTTTGTATTGAATGGGTTCCGAAACTACAGAACCGATTTGAAAACTTCTTTCACTGTTTGAAAGCTATCCGCGAGTGACAGGTTATTTCACTATTCGCGAGTGACATAGGTTGTATTTGATCCCAATATTCCCGCGGGAACGGGTTAGAGCCACTAGTTGTGTCATAATCTTCAGGCCTGTCTACATTGTTTCATCATTATCATAATCTTAACAGGCGCCCGCTGCTGGACTGGACATAGGTCTTCTTCGGTCCTGCTTTGCCCAATCCAGCGACTTTCCGCGACCTTCAGATCGTCGGTGGCCCTTGTGACAACATAGCTCGTAGCGCCTCTCAAGAAGTGGCCGACACTCAAGAACTTTTCCAACGTACATTGTTCATAACAAATTTCATTTTTACAATTAAATTGGAATCTCTGTGTTGATCATCCATACCATAGAAGCTAATATAACCCAGTACGTAGGATCGAAACCTAATATAATATTCTGCAGGACAAAAAGTTTCCATTTGTCTGTCACAAAATAGGCACAGTAAGTTGGTACCTATGATATAACAGAATTACCGATATAGTTAATAAGATTGTTGTGGCAAGTTGACATAACACCGCAACCCGCGAGGCCGCGAGTTCATTTGTAAACAGACAAATGAACTTGGTTTTGACCTTCAAATAAAATGTATTATTAATCACTAATCTAATAAAAAGTGCTCATTTTTTGTCGTCCGATGTAAAGTGTATTTGAATAGCATTGATTCAGACATGAATAATCTTACATTTATAGTAACTAATACTGTATTTATAACATTTACTACAATTAAAGACGATTGACGCGATCGTCGCCGAGTGTTTGTGTCTGAGCGCGATTGGTCCCTAGCCTGATGATTTGAACACATTTCATTTCAGATGATATCTTGAACTTTATGAATTTTTGAATTTTTTGACTCCAAGTGTGGCAAGTGCGGGGCAGATATATTCCACTTTATTTTAATTTTATATAGTAGGTATGAAGAAGTATATTTATCCGAGTGTGCCACGATCAAAGCAACTCTTCTCTTACTCTCTCTTAATCTTCTCTTTTAACCGCCTCTCTGGTCTAGTGGTTCACACCTCCGGGTGTTGATCGGGAGGTCCGGGTCGATTCCCCGTGGGGGCAGAAGTTTTTCTGCTCGGTTTGGTTGGTGGTAGGGCTTCTAAGCCCGCCTGGCTAGCTACCACCGTCTTACCTAAATTTGTCGCCATAATAACAATGTTTTAAGCATTGTTGTGTTCCGGCAATCAGAGGTAAGATAGCCAGTTTCTCAGTTGTTGAGGATTACAGGTGAAGCTAGCTTCCACCTTCGGCCTTATCGTCACTTACCATCAGGTGAGATGAAGGTCAAGAGCTTACCTGTCGTATGTAAAAAAAAACTCTCTCTACCGGAATAAAGACGCATATAATGAATGAAGGCCGTAAACTAAAACAAGTTGTTGGCGACCGGCATTTTCGAACTCTTTGAACTTAGCTTAAAATTCCAAGTATGTCTAAAAATTTTTTGCAAAGAACTTTAAGAAAAAAATCTTGTCAGCATGCCAACGGTTAATTTTACACAAGTGTGTTATACTATTGTTATACTATTGTTAACAAATGTGGTAGCGTGAGGAAGGGCAGGTGGACGGGTGTTCGACCGAGCGGGCGAGCAGGCTGCAGACGATCATAATATGATAAGGAACTGGGCCTGATCGCCGAACTGTATTGTGTCACGAGGTTGTTCATTTTGTTGTTCTCGATAATTTCGCTTTTTGCGAGAATAAAACACCTCTTTCACGAAATCGAAATATGAAGTTTCAGTGATGGCCCTTTTCTTCATTATTTGTGATGTGTTATTTCGGCATCAAGTTATGTACGAGTGTATGTTAGCATAGATAGCATAGAGTGTATGTTAGTGTATGTTAGCATAGACGACCTCCGTGGTCGAGGGTCTGTACGCCGGTCTCTAGGTGTCGCCATCTCGAGAGGTCCTGGGTTCGAGCCCCAGTGGAGGCACGTGTTTGGGTGATGAATTTTCAGACATTTGTTCTCCAGTCTTGGATGTTTATATATATTCAGGACATTTATATGTATTCAACTATTAAATATGTTTGTCCGTCATCTAGTATCCGTAACACAAGCAGCATCTAGTTGCTTAAACTGGGACTAGTTGATAGGTGTGAATGTCTGAGGATATTTAATAATTATTTATTATTATTGTAGACGTGTAAACTTGTGATAATCTGCTTGGCAGGTGTTTGTTTTAAAATAAAACTTTGATTCAGCGCAATAAAATTCATGTATTAGCGGCAAAATCCAGTGAAGTAAAAAAACTTTAAAAAATGTACAATGTTCTTAAAAAATGCTGGCTTTGGACTTGTGGCGGCTCAATTTTACGCTGCTTGAACAATTATAGAATGAACTTTATTGCTTAATCTTCATAGACAGTGGCCAGTCGTAGGACGTATACACTGAAGATAAGGTTATTTATTATCTACAAAAGTTAAATCATTCTTCAATCATTGCATTTTTAGTTTAAACCAATTAAGAAGCTATATTATAAGTAACGCACCGACAGACAGACAGAGTTACTTTCGCATTTATAATATTATGTATGGAAGTTTGGATTTCATTAAGTACTCATTTACACTTAATGCTTATACGCAGATTGTGGTGGACCAGTTGGGAAACCACGGATACGCATGCAAGACAAGAGGTCACCGGCTGCTTTTAATATTAATAGTAAACCATATTATTAACCAATAGGTAGTATTATTGATATTTTAATTTAATCTCACATACATTGATAAATTTGATATAATTAGGTATCTATCATGTGATTTAATTAGACAAGCCGCCACATCATAGGTTTTTCTAGATTGGCAAAAAAATAGGCGTTACCAGATAGTAACTAGACTAGATAGGCCCGCGATTAATGTAATGATTTGATGGTGATATGGTGATGATATGGTATGCTCTCTTGATTGAATGATAAGACAACAACATTCCATTCCAGCGGGACGACTGGGCAAACATTTCGGCAGAGAGTTTTAGAATAAAATAAAGAAAAACTATTGATTTAGCACCATTTAGCGGTTTACATACCTACACGGTTCGTTTCCATTCCAATCTGCATGTAGATATGTTTTCATTTATGTAAAGCATTATCTGACCTATACATACAACAAACATACATACAATCACGCCTGTAGTCCCCGAATGGGTAGGCAGAGTCCAAGGAGCACTGTGTTCTTTATGACCACTTTTAGCCATACAAAAATAGGGTTCGTGAAAAATCGTGAAAGAGTAGTAACAAGTGGCTAGCTCATCGCCTTCACAATCACAGACCCAGTACCCAATACGCCCTTAGTCGCCTTTACGACATGCTGGGCAAGAAAAGCTGTTGGTGCATTCTTTCATACAAGTTTGGAAAAACATTTTCAACATTCATCATAAAAACATGGGCCCCTAACGGTATTCGAAATCGGAACCTCTCGAGATGGTGGCGCCTTCAAACCATGCTTCAAACCAAACATTAGTTAAAATCAAAATCAAAATACGAAAACCGACGACGGTGCCATGCACCGGGTGCAATGTGAGGCAAGCGATATTCACCACGAACTGTACTTAAGTTTAATTCAAACTCATTGGTGGGATCGAACCCGCGGCCTCTTGAACGAGTAGGTAGTGCGTCCTTCCCAACTCGATTCGCCTCAGTTATAATAATAATAGGTTATAATTTCCAGTCTAAGTCCTGAAGACTTGGTCCGCTAGAAGTCCGTTACAATTATCAACTGGAGCGGCGCGGGCGTACTAATTGGTGTTTGTGGCACTCCTGGCCGGCACGCTCGATGTTGCCGGTTGGCGTCGGGCACGAGCGGCAGCGGGTTAACTCAATAAATTTATAAATACAAAACTGAAAGTTCAGACTGTTACTTTTAACTTTATTTAATGTGAAAGGCATGGTTCATGATTTATATAAAAGCTTTACGTGGTCAATCATATTGAAAACAATTTAAAAACCTATTTTATTTTAATTAATTTTGTGACAAAAATATACAAAAAGAGTCTTCAGCTACGGTAGTGATTGCATGTCAATATTAAGTTCACATATGATGTGCCACCTGTTAAATGGGGACTCAACATATCGGGCGTGTTAACACCTCTGCGTATCCCTTCGGGGAAAGATACGTGGTGATATGTTATATTATTTATACAAGATGTTTCAAAAACAAAAAAGAAACCTGAAAGGGGTTTTAGGGCTCTTATATATAACTCATTGCCAAAGTCAAAAATTAATAATTAAAAGCCAAAAATTTAATTAATTTTGTTACAAATTTAAAAGTATCGACATTAAAGTGCAACTCTATTAATGGTTTAGTGAACATTTTCCTAAATTTTCAACTCCGTTCCTTCTCCTGGTAGCTAGTACTATGCAGTATTTAAAATTGATTTTAAGAGGTCAGTTTTGAAACACCTTGTATGTCTAAGTTTTCAATATTCAGTCCAATTAGAGGTTTCGTTTATTCATATCCAAGCACGTTAAGTTATTACATACAAAATGGCAAAAATTAGTGGTAATATAAGAAACAATCGTCATCAGTGCTCAAGTAAGTTTTTCGTTAAGTAATCCGTCTACATCAGCTGCAATTTTTAGGCAGAAAAAAATGGCTTTAAAAAGCTTTGTTTGCCCGCTCCCGCTCCCGCTAGTGTTCTAGACCGCAAGATGCCGTAACCCGCTCTTGCTCAAGCGGTCACGCTCGCTCCTCACGTGCCGCTTGAGGACTGACCCCCAATTACTTACACAATTATACATTGTCGTTTAAAAAAGATGTCACAGCTGTACTCTGCCGTGTAGACATCGCTTCACTAGTCACTAGTGTAACAACAACAAATGTTTTACTAAAACCGTGAATGACCTAGTGCCAAAATAGGATCATCTTCTTGTGACGGTCTCTAGGTTTTCTTTGATTATTTTTTTGACTTCTCAAACTGTTTTTAAAACACATCAAAGTAGTTGTTGTCTATTCGCTCAAGTTTGATGGCCCATATGGTGTTTTTTCGTGCCTCCGTTAAGACAGCAAACTAGATAAGTTGGTTAAACGCCACTACGCATTTTACTGTACTATAGTAATATCGCGTGTCTAGCACTGCGCCCGAGCCCGCAAGAAAGGCTTGCTCGCCGTTCCCAGGCTCGCTAAAATTAATTTTTTGTAAATTAGGTTAATTAATGAGATGGTAAGTCTGTAGCATGGCCTTTACGGGTATAATAATTAGCCCCTGGCGGGCACCGCGAGCACCGGTGTTTGCGAACTATAAATGTTTCTACTGTGTCTCGTTTCGTGCCCGTTGACTTTTAAAAACAAAAATCTAGGATCTCTCCTTGGTGAAGCGCGGACAATGGCAGTGGACTGCTTTTGCGTTGCTTTTGCCTAGTTGTCTATGACATAAAATTTTTGTTATTAATTTTATTTCTGAACTCTTGACATTGTCAAAATTTTCATGTTCGTTCACATTTTGTTTTTCCATTTTGCATTGCAGTAAAAAAATTTCCATTATAAATTCAATAAAATCTTTCAATTAATTATTTACAAAACCCAGCAGTATAATAACGCGGGTTCTTACACTAGTCTCTGACTAACCCTTAGGGGATAATAGTCGTGATATTAATCAGTATGTATGTAAAAATCTAGACTATCCACCACTATAGTATATTATACGTAGTCCGGAAAATGCAGAATAAATAACTAAAATTTATCTATCTTTTGTATTGTAATTACGTCCTCACAAACAGATGAATGGAAATGTAATTATAGAATGGATGATTCTAAAATGAAATAGCAACATTATCAATAAGCGAGGCGGAGGCTGTACAGCAGAATAGAATGGGCTCGATACCACAAGGTCATTGTCAGCACCGCACGCGAGCAATTATATTTAGAAATATTTGCTGACCAATAAGTTATTTCTGCTGTCCAATTGTATTTATTACTGACTAAAATTAGGATAATCTGATACCCGTTTAACACCCATTACATTACACCACACGAATTGTTCACCAATGGAATCTTGACAAAAAAAATACATACTTAGATAAATTTTGTATTACTTAACATATTTTGTATTATTACATATTTTTGAAAATATTTTTTGTTGTAACAAACTGTAGCATCTTCGCTACGACACCGTTCGTAGCGATATCGTAGCAATGTCGCTCGGGTTTCCGCACATTTTAAGGCAGATCAGATTAAGGCACATTTTTTTTACTAATCACAATCATCTTGTATCTTATCATAATAATTATTATCATTTTCCGCTACCTTTCTTAGAATTCTGTATAGTTGACGAAACAGCTGCATTACTATTACTTTTGTTTATTTTAGTAGATATATTTGGCACCACCGATCGTACTTAAAATCTGTGTTTTTCTGTCTGTATTATTTTGGATTATTAGTATCAATTTACAGAATAGAGGGTTTATCCTCGAATATTCGTGAAAAACGTTATGTTAAAGAAAATAATCAATCATTATTTAGTTATCTGGGTTTTAATGAACTAATTGCGATTTCGAATCAATCATGGGTGGGTACAAATTAATCAATAACAAACAAAAATAATTATTGAGGGCTGGTTATCTATTTCGATAACAATGTAAGGAGTTTGTACTTACATATAAATGTTATTTCACACGCACTAGCCAATGTTATTGTGTATAATCGATATTTTCGCAGCGTAGGGACATTTTCACGGGTGGGCACTGGTACAGAGGGAGCGTTGCGCGCGAAGCCAATATGGCGACTGGCGCTAGCGGGAGGGCCGCGCATGCGTGTGGCGGTTGCAGTGCTGTTAGCGCTTTAGGCGCTTTTCAGACGGCGGGACGGACCGGGCCGGTCAATTTCAGCGCAAGCGAAAGAGCAAAGGGAATCGAATCGTATACTACAAAAGCACATGAAGGACAAAAGACCGCGCCCCAGGTGCCCGGCGGGCATGGGCTACGCGCCATTTCCGTGGCATTACTTCTCGGTCAAAAAGACCAGCCCGGCCCCCTCCCGACTGCAAAGCGCCTAATTGTTAATTCGACAGTTTTTCTTATGAGGTCATTCATGTTAATTTGGTATGCCACCGCTATTAGCAGGATCGTGAATGTGGTAGGCGTGGCACAAAGGTAAGATAGTCCTCAGAGACAAAATTACTCATTGCCTCTAGCTTTGACGCGAACGCAGAAGCGAGACAGGCGCGGTGGTACGACTCAGTGGTGCGAGCGGGAATCGAATTGGTGACCTCTTGCCCGAGTAGTGCCCTTGTACTAACTCGGATCTGCGGAAATATACCAACTAGAGTCAGTGTAAGTTTTTGTTTTTTTCAACGTCAAACATGCAATCCACCAGCACCTGGTTATAAATGGCTAAGGTAGTCAGTAGAATACATTCGATATTTGCCAGGAAATAATCCGTTTCTATTCCTACAGGGATAGGAACTTTGCTAACCCTGCAATCCCTGTAGGAACTGAACATTTTAATTTACACTTAAAACCTGAAGTGTTACTATACATTAATAGTAACACAGCTATGCCATCATGCTTTACGGGGAAAAAAACATTAGGTAAGCCGCAGGCAGCCCATTCACTCCAAGACCTCTGTCTTCGGCATCAGTTTAGGTCAATAAAAAAAGTTATTGTCGTAATGTTTGATAAAAAATCTTATTGCCGGTATACCGGCCCAATGTTTTTAAGATCGAGAATAGCAATATTCCCGGGAATTCCCCATTTGGGAAAAAAATTGATTAAAATAAATAAATTCTATAATTTATATCGGCATACAATGTTGATCCTATATCACCTCCTAATTCTGGGCCGTGAATTATAACTTTATCTAAATGTGTTATTTGAATAAAATCCATTAATTTCATCAAACTTAAAAATTCCCGAATCACGGAAATTCTCGGGAATTCAAAATAATAAGTTAGTTAAATTAAAGTTAGTTAATTCCCGGGAATAAAAAGCCCCGGAAATCCCGAATCCCTAATGAAGAACCCGTGCAAAGGTGAAGGGTTAAAAAATTCATACTCTCGTCCTCTAACTCGCCACACTCAACTCTTTCTATATATTTAAAATATTTGCGTTGGAACAGCAGCAAGCATCCAACTCGTGGTCTACCAACGTTGCCCCTCCGGTACATGGGCCCCGCTCGAGTCCAATTTTTTTATACAATTGGTGAAAACAAACATACGGCCCACCTGGTGGTAAGCAGTTACCGAAGCATATGGACGCTTGCGGCACCTAAGCAATGAACCATTTCAAATGTTAATATTGCTTTGTTTGATAATTATAGGTAGTTTTATCCTCACAATTTGGTAAATTAATAAGAAAATAATCGTTTTCATCAGTATTTCATAAAATTTTGATACAATTTATGGGAAATAATGCTAAACCTCACTAGTAGTGTATGTTCGCTAAAATCACAGCTTAAATTCGTCTGGGCATGCTAGCGAGTATATCCCGGATACTTGCTTGCGGAATACGTTCCCACTCCGCAGTAATCACATTCTTCAGCTCTCTGATGGTCTGCGGAGCCGGTTGTACTGATCTCACACGCCGTTTCAGAACGTCCCATACATGCTCTATGGGATTGAGGTCGGGACTTCGAGCTGGCCAATCCAAACGACGAATGCCGACCTCTTGCACATACGCTTTAACATCGCGAGATCGGTGGGCGCGAGCATTGTCGTCCATAAAAATCGAGTCTTTACCTAAAGCGGCCAATGCGGGTTGTGCATGAGGAATTAGAACTTCCGTAATGTATCGATGCCCAGTCAGTGAGCCGTTTTCAATGAAGACTAACTCTGTACGATCCATTGAATTTAATCCTGCCCAAAACATAGCAGAGCCCCCACCATAATGTGTGATTTCTTCGAAACATGCCTCTGCAAAGCGTTCTCCTTGTCTTCTTAACTCTCGCCGACGTTGATCTTCACCGAACAGAGATATCCTGGCTTCATCAGAGAACAAAACCCTATTCCAATCTACTTGAGTCCATGATTCAAAATTTCTAGCGAACCTCAGCCTGTGAACTCGGTGCTCACGGAGTAATTTGTGGCCGCGGGCCGGGCGGTGCCTGCGTATATTGGCAGCAAGAAGCCTCCTCCTGACCGTCCATAGACTAATATGCACAATTCTTACTTCTTGGAGGTTGTTCTACAGATCCACATACGAAGATTTGCGATTTCTCAATGCGCGACTCACAAGAAAACGATCATCCCGTGGTTGGGTACATGGTTTTCTTCCAGAACCAGGCCTTCTCTCGACGGAACCAGTCTCCTGATATGAAATTCAGTCAGTTTCCGTCGAGCGACTAACATTTAGCCTCCTAGCCACGAAGCATTGGCTAGAACCCTCTTCAAGCAGCGCGATAATTTTGGTAGCTTTTACCACTTTATCTACCATTTTTGATACAGCCAAACAGCAATAAATAAAGCTTTGACAAAAATGTAGGATCAAATGGGATTTTCTGTAAAAATGAGCATCAAATGAAAATTTGAATTTAGAACAAAGTTTTTTAAATACCACGACATTTTTAAAAACGGGCTGTAACGTGTACAAACGATTGAAATCTTTTTTGTATTGTATCTTTTAAAGATGAATGAAAATCAAAACCGCCCGTTTTTCTGCAAATGAGTGTATATAACTCAAAGGTGACTGACTGACATAGTGATTTGTCAACGCACAGCCCAAACCACTGGACGGATCGGGCTGAAATTTGGCATGCAGGTAGATGTTATGACGTAGGCATTATTAATTCTACCCCCAAGGGGATAAAATAGGGGATGAAAGTTTATAAGAAACTTTGTCAATTTTAAACCGATCGGGCTGAGATTTTGAGAGAAAAGTAAAGGGTTCCCGTGGGATTGTTAAAAAACCACGGACGTAGTCGTGGGCAACAGCTAGTTAAAATATAAACTCCAAGTTACTCTGTGCTCAAAGTGTTCTGTTCGTGGCCGCGTCATTAAATGTAACATGACCAATCATTTTTTTGACACGCTTCGTAAGCATATCGGAACAGTCAAAACAGGGTTTTATGCATTTTATTTATGCAGGCTTATATTATTTCAAAACAAAGAGAAAGAATGCTAAATTTGAAGGAATTGCGTAATATTTCATACACCAACTAGTATTATTACCAACCCGCATTGGGCTTGCGTAGTATTGTTATTAGTGTGACGCCCCATCCTCGTGTATTTCTCCACGAGCAAGGCCAGCAGTGGGACGTGTAGACTGAGGACACGCTAGTATTATTAATGTAACCTAAACTACACACTGTAAACTGTGCCTTCAACGCAAACAGATAGGGAATTCAGAGCCTGGGAACTTCGGAGCCGGTGTACGCCGAGTACGCCATGCGTCAGTAGGTCGTCCCTGCGTGTTGTGGGAAATTTCATACAGATTTGCTTAGTTTTCTTGCCGTTCTTCTTATGAGAAGAACTCTTTGTGATTTGCGAAGAGTATCATATAGTATACAGCTACACGAAAAAATGATATTGTACTTTGCTTTCACTATATTACACATTGCTTATAGCGGCGACGGGCTCGCCACCTGTCACGATGAGTGCAGTCACTGCTTGGTGATTCGCGGACAATGGCAATGGACTGCTTTTGTGGTGGGTTTGCCTAGTCTCTGACAAGCCCTATGTATGTATTACACATGGTTACAGGAAATAACTAATTTACTTAAAACTAAGCAGGTTGTATGTACCTAGAATATATACATAATAATAGTTTTCTGCACCAAATATCAAAGTAGGAGTGTTGTAGCTTTTTTATTATTCTGTGCCAATATACACAGAAAGCGAAAGCCCCTACCGATAAATTAGGATAGTAAAAGTAATATACGTACTAAGTATGTATGGAAGGCTGGTGCGCCCGCCGCCGCCGCATTGATCGCTCCGCGGCGACACTCCGGCGCCGCTGCCGGCGCGGGGCACACTCGGGGGACGAGGACAAGGCAATATTTATTTTCTTAACACGAAGATCGGAAAATCTCATTTTTTTTTTGCGATTTATGTGGGGGTAACTGTTTAACACCTCTGCCTTTCTTTTTATCTTTTTCACATTTCTCAAAGGGTATTGGGAAAAAGGCATGATGATATGTTCTGTTAAATGTTTTCCATAAATAAAGAAGGTTTTCAGTTTTGTGTGTTGTATCCAGTGCTAAGCCGAACAATGCGTGAGGAAGAAGGTTAAGAAAGTTCATTCATTCATTGCGAAAGTGATAAGCGGGAAGAAAATGCATTCTGAAAAGTAATTCGTAACTTTCTTAACGTTTTTTTATACAGTAATTAATTAGTAGGTACTTAAATATTAAAATTAATCATTCAATAAGTAATGTTGGTATTGTTTAATGTTTTTTTTAATATCAATGTCATATTTTGATATAGGTTGTTATCTCCGAGTGTGCCCCGGGCGCGGGTCCCGAGATGAGAGTCAGTCCGACGCGCCTCCGCGGCCCGCGCGCTCGCCTCCTCTCACTGCTCTCACTATACACTACACTACACTTACTACAAGACTGATAGGAGTGAATTGTAAGCAAACTAACTATTCTGAATTGAGAAGTTCGGTACGTTTCTTGGAGTGTTTGAAACAGCTGACTTTGTGGTGAGCTTTGGACCAAAATTTCCATCGTGACCTTGGTAAGAAAATGTACAATGTCAATTTAATTGATTATCTGCTAGTTTTAGATATAGCATGAGGAATTGCGAGGTTTAAGTGGGTAAGACATATCTCGCAGAACTGTTTCCCTATGGTGCTACGAGGTGGACCGGTGATCAGCCCTTATTCTAAAATGTCGGAAACTAAACGAATCACGGAATCTCTATACCTGTCACTTTTTATTGCGGCGAATTAGAGAGAGCTTGAACGTGGCTTTCCGAATCGAATCCGTGAACCGACAGTTTAGAATAAGGCTGGCGAAGGTCTGTATGATAGATGCGGGCAGCACAACATTGGTATGGCAGTTAGGGGAGGCATACGTGGGTCTCTCGGCAGAAACAGTCACAATGATGTTTTGTCATCTAATACAGAAAGCAACAATAATAACCTACATCTAAGTACTAAATACGGAGGATACTGCTGTTGACGGACCGGTTGTGTGGTCACGTCTATGAGTTTTGCATGTTGATATCACGGGTTTGGTTCTCTGTGAGGGCTTAAGTCTGATTTAAACTTAGACAAAAATTCTGATAATTAGTTGTTATGTATGCTGTCTGTAATGCTTTTGATGTTTTAACTAATGCAATTACAAAAGACTCCGCATTTACATAGGTAATCACTTTTCAATATATAAACAGACAACGAAAATCTTTTAAAATTTCATTGCATGTAAAATATTTAATTATATTCCCCAATATCCATAAAAGAACTGCAGTGAGGTTGACCGGTAGGTTCAAATATGGAGCAATGGCGAAAAAATTTGCATTTTTAAATAGAACTAAACTTAAAATATCATAGACAATTTAACCACAACACAATGCTGAGATTACTAAAATGGCGGCTGCTGATATATATTTTGTGGAATTCACATCGCATAACAATATGTCAAGCTGACGTCATTCATTTTGGTGTTTCCATTGCCGCTATTGGTCTGGATTTTAACTACTGAGGTCACTATTTTTTTTTTTAGCACAAAGAAGTTCCGCACATGTGCTGATAACCATGGCCAGCGCGAGCGGCGCTGCAGACCCGGGAGGTGCTGGGGATGTGGGAGACCCGGGAGGTGCTGGAGGTGTAGGGGGTGCTGGGGCCGCGCGGCGCCGGCCGGAGCTGTGCGCGGGGCTGCTACTGCTGTGCTGGCTGTGCTGCTGGCCCGACCACTCCGACGGTATATCATCATCGTCTAACACTAGCTGCAAAGGGTTTCTCACTTGAAATCCGATAATGTTGCTATACGTTCATCTAACCAATAGTGACTACGCATTTAAAGAAATACAACTCTTTGAGTAATATCTGCCAATTTATCACCCTTTTGCTTATCACATAATATTGTTGAATCGTAGAAAGCCTTTGGATCTGCTCCCAACCTAAAGCGGTAAATAGTTTTCGCGTACCGTGAAAATTTGTACCTTGGTCAGACATGTTATCGAAACGGTCTCGTCGCGCGATAAACCTGTGCAAAATCATGATAAAAGCTTCTGTTGACAAAGATCTGGTCAACTCTCAATGGACTGCACGATAAACGGCGCAAGTATATAATACTATCCAGCATTTATTGTATTTATTTAAAACGCAATCTCCTTTCGGACCAGCGCCGTTGGAGCGTGGTAAGGAACAGAGGCCACCGGTCAGCATAATCAGCATTTAAAAAACTCAGCAAAGCTAGCACTAGCTAGCATAGGGATGATAGACAGCGGTAGCCGAGTTGGGACGGACGGGGCACTACTCGTTCGGGGCCGCGGGAAACGCGGGTTCCATCTCACCGCCCGCACCACTGAGTTTGAATAAAACTTAGGTACCCCTTCGGAGAAAGAGGCGGGATATGTATGTATGTGATTGGCTATTAAAAAAAGTGGCTCATGAGTTTCTTGCCGGGTTCTTCACATGAAAAGCCTTAATTTTGGAATCCGGCCGCTTGTATCAATTACAGCCACATTCAAAGCGCTGTGGATGTACTTGCTATAGCGTTTATAGCAAGTACATCCACAGCGCGTGGTAATGAAAATTAATAATTAGTTTTCTTCTACTCTTTTGTATCAAAAATATGTACAATTATGTTTTTTTTAGTGCCAAATCTATGAAATAGAGATATTTTTTATTGGGTCAAGGGTGATTGGGAGGGGGGGGGGGGGGGGGTGATTTTAGAATAAATTCAGCTTCTGTCAAAATGACGTAAATTATGAATGGGAGTGATGAAGCTCAAACCAAGAATTTTGTACTCTATATGGATGCCAAACTCCCATACAATAGCATAAAACAATGTTCTGTCTCGATCAGTAGGTGTTCCCTCTTATTCTATCACTATTTATGAATTAAGGCTATCCGTGGGATATCCTCTTCCTCTCTTTCAATCCATAGTTTCTGTCTCACCTGTCATATTTACGCCATTTTGACACCTGGACTGAAAATTGTTAAAAATTTTTGTAATGCAATATTTTAAGTAAAAAATTATAAAACTGGTTATGACGTGCGTTGTTTTATGTTGTGTAAGTGAGTGATATCCTGGATGTATGTACAGTGGGGGTAAAAAAAGGTTCGTCAGTTTTCAAATTGATTCCTCTATCAGTCATAGAAACTTATTACCTTTTGAAACTAAATCGCTACCAACATAACTGCATACAAAATTATGCTTACTGGTAATGAAATCAAGGATCAAAACAACTTGAATTTAGACAATTACTTTTAATATTTATTTGAGACTAAAACCTTTTTGATAGTAAGTAATTAAAGTTTAAAAAATAAAGTTCTATTTAATTGTCAGTGTCAGTCTGTCGCAACTTCATACAAAGAAAACGATATATGAAACGGGGGAAACGGGGGTGAATTTTAATGGCGACTATATCTGACTCATTCTATTCTTCAACCTTTCAACTCTTTCTTTTATGAAAAGTCAATGTTAAGTCATTCATCTGTCAGCGCAATGGTCGTAAAGTAATTAATCAAGTTATTATTAATTTGTGTTGATCGGCATTAAAAGTTGTTGCAAATTGGCTTCTGAAAGAGTGTTTCATAAACTTCTGTTAAGGTGAATCATAATCTACAACTGAAGTTTAAAAAATGTGAAATTGTGGTTTAAAATCTTCACGAATAAACGATACAAAGCGGTTTTTTATGGCTCGCTTTCCCCTGGAGGAGCATCGGTATGATGAGCATGAGTAGTTGATTATCAATTTAATACTCGTATGTACTTTTTAAGATGCATTTGGATGTAATATTATTAATTTAATTCAAAACAACAACCTCTACAAAAATAGAGGTGTTTTGATCACATGAAAAAACGATATCGACACTTTTAATTTTAGTTGTAAAGATGAAGATGACAGGAAAAGAAGATCTAGCGTATATACTCGTTGAGAAACTCCACCAGTTAAAATTTGTTTCTCAAAAGCATTTCACTGACAAGGATTTAAAAAAAAAGAACTCAGCTAAAGAAAAGTGCTGTTCCATCGATACGACTCAATGCTAAACCACTTCCAGATGAGAAATTAGAAGTACGCTGAATCAAGAAAAGTTGAGATGAGAAAGCAGAGTTACAAGGTTAGTTATAAACTTTAGCAAAGTATTGGTAATTTTACATAAAAACTTGTTCATTCTATGTTTTCAAAGCAATACCTACTTAACAATATGATTTAAATAAATAAATAAAAAAATTTCATTACAGATGTTTAGAGCATTATTTCTGATAAAGATGAATCGAAACAAGTTGAGGCGAGAAAAGAGTTACGGCTTTGCAAGGTTAGTTAACATCTTAAATAAAATATTTATTATTGGTAATTAATATAGTTATTAAATCATATAAATTTATTACATTTCAGTTGTAAGGAAGCGAAGACCCAAGCCTGATTCTAAAAGTTGTAACATGAAGTTAAGACCTAGAAAAAAGTAACTTATTCATAAAATAACAAAATGCAACCATAGGTTAAAAACAGTGCAACAGAAACTAAAAATATTTGACAATATTAACTCTTAAGGCACTGAAAACCATGTTATTGTCTTTTGGTAGACTCTTGAACCGATGGCATTAAATTTGACTTTCATAAATGTGCAAATTGTACCTAAATGAATAAAGAAATTTTGACTTTATGATTTTTTTATAAAATAATATCAAAGTGAACGCATACTCCGTTTTTTTAATAAGAAGTACTGCCTATAGAATATATTTAGCCTTGATAATTTATTTACTAAAATGTAATTGCTTGATTCAGTACTTTAAAGTTAAAAAACGAGGTATAGTGTATCAATATAAAAATTAAAATTATTGTTTTATATTAAATAAAGCGCAGGTCGATGCGTTCGTCGATATCGATAAAATTTTGAATAGCTGGTGGCACATCTCTATTTTTTTCTTTAGGTTGGCAGAACTCTGCTTAACATTTCTTAGGTTGGCTACTTTTAGGTAACCCCGTTTTGACATTTCTTTGGATTAATTTCTCTCTATGGAAGTCCCGTCTCTTCTTACGTAGTTATTATTATACTCTTTGGTCAGTGTTATTATGTCATTGGAATGTCGTAATATTTGTTGATTTTTTGCGAAAAATAATTAATCCGCATTGTATTTCATTTCATAATGCCAAGAAATTTGAATCTTAATGAAAGAGCTGCAATTATTGCAAACCATGAATCTGGCAGTAATATAAGCGAGATATCTGTAAATTTAAATATCACTAGAGATACAGTAAAGTTCTGGATCCGAAGACATGCAGAAGAGGGCAATCTTATTGATCATCGCCACACGAATTCTGGACGACGCCCGACTCTTACCGAAGAACAAAAAAAAATTATGAGGCGACAATATGAGGAGAAGAATGGTTTTTTCAAAAACTAGCTATTTCGCGGAAATGTTTGATGTATCTGTAAGAGTTATAAGAAATACATTGCATTCGATGGGACTTCATCACCGACGTCCTGCTAAAAAAGTCGCTTTAACTAGCGCTCATAAAGTCAAGCGCTTAAATTTTGCCCGAACGTTCTTAAATTTCGATTGGAGTCACACTGCGTTTACTGATGAAAAGTGCTTCCAGTCATCGCAACATGGGCGACTACAATTGTAGAGAAGAAACAGAACGAGGTATTTGGAGGACCACGTTGTGCCGAATCTTAGTTCTGGACGCATATCTGTTAACATGTGGGGCTAGATGTCGTCTAATGGAGTAGGCGAGCTTGTTGACCTTCCACCTAGGACAAATGCAGAAATTTACCTAACAGTACTAGAAGATGTTCTGCTTCCTAGTGTCCGTACGTGTTACCCAGCTGATGCATTAAGAGAGTTCAATTATGTCCACGACAACGCCCGCATTCACACAGCTCGTATCGTGAACGAGTGGTTCCGTAGACACCGTGAAGTAGTGGTGATTCCCTGGCCTGCCAAATCAGCTGACTTAAACCCCATAGAAAATCTTTGGGGTTTAATGGTGCAGCGATGGAGAAATGACAATGAGAGAAACAATGCTGCTATCGTGGAACATTGCCAAAATGTTTGGGGAGACTTCAGAGGAACGGATATTTGCTCTCGTCTTGTTGGCTCCATGCAAGAGAGACTATAGTCTGTGATTGATGCGAATGGAGGATATACTCGTTTTTAATAAAGTCTTGTTTTAATAAATTTTATTATATTAACAACTATTTATTTAATTTTTGTTCATAAAACAATATAAAATTTATAAAACTCAAACGTAAAAGTCGTCAATAATTTAATATAACGATTATTGACTTAACGATATTTGATAGTCACGTTTAGGAAGTTTCTTGTTAGTTCACGATAGCAAAACATATCATTGACAATAAAATAAGTACTTAATTACAGTAAGTTGGTTAAACTGTCTTTTAATTAGCCTGTTACAAACGTCAATGCGACATTTTTGAAATGTTAGTATGACTGACGTTGCCTCGTGCAAACAAATATCGACTTTAAGGTGACGAACCCTTTCCTACCCCGACTGTACCTTAACATTTCACAGGTGAGTCAAAAATCACATATTAAATAAGAGCATTTGTTTGAGAAATTTGTGTGTATTTTTATGTGACGTTATTAGTAGTAATAGAAAGCTTTACTACGAAGTGACAAACTCATTCTTAAAGTGATAGAATGAGAGGGAACACCTACTGATCGAACCATCATACAGTACATACAAAATTCTTGGCTCAAACTGACAAAGATCCAATGTCGTCAAGACCACCGGGGCGACTGACTAAACCACGCTGGAGCAATGGATTTTACAAGCTTTTATTTACCTTGCAATGTATGTGTACGGGTGGAATCTTACAACTCAATTTTAAGGCACTTGCCCTCCACCGATTGAGCTGAAATTTTGCATGCATATTTAAATCGGAGGACAATACAAAATTATTATGACTTGGAGGTGATCTGATGATGGAGCTGGAAGGTGGCCATAGGTACTCAGTAATTAAACAACACAACCCCATCGAGTTTGGGCTCGTTTGATTCGTCTTGACGAGTACTTTTGTGTTATATGGACACCAGGGTCTCGAAACTCAAACTCAAAGTCATTTAATCAAATTGGTATCATCAAATACACTTTTGACAAGTCAAAACAAAATAAATTACAATTTCGGCCTGTTCACTACCGGGAGGCCTTGTCTAGAGAAGATACAGGCAAGAAACTCTGCAAGGGTTCCATCCTCCCTTTACATGAATATGTTCTACAACCTAATAAAATTTACGTGTATTATACAATACCAATACCCTTAGTCACAAATGTCAAAATTGAATTTGAAGGAAAATGCTCCAAAAGCGACTTATCAAAATATACAAGTGATTGTAATAACTATACTTAAGTAGTTAATTAATTGTCATGTCTATTCGGAACACTTTCCTGGCCAAAACAATAAAAATAAAAAATTATATCTAATATGAATGGATACAATAATAACTGTTTCACAAAAAAGTTTTGTGTTAATATAATAGGAAAAAGGAATTTATGATAGCTAAACAAAATTTATAATAAAAAAAAATTAACATTTCAATATACAATCACGAAAGTGACCAATTGTAAGATTGCAGTGTGGAGCAATCTATATGTCCCATGCATGACTATCATTTAAATAATCATTGAATTTGTAATAGGCTTTTTTCATGAGGGTTTTTTTTACAAATTCTTTAAACTTAGTATCAGTCATTTGGGTAACATTGATTGGTAGCATATTATAAAATCTAAAACAATTCATTAAGAAAGATTTATTCGTCTTACTTCTCTTGTAACTTGGAAGACGAAGTTTATATTTATTTCTCGTATTAAGACAAATCTGAACGTAGCTGTGAATATGTTGGCGAACAAACATAATATTTACAAATATGCGTGAACATGGCAAAGTAGGAATATTAATCTCTTTAAACAACTCTCTTAGGGGTTCCCTTGTCTTCATTTTATATATATTTCGAATAGCCCCCTTTTGTAGAATAAATATTGATTCCAAGTCAGCAGCAGATCCCCACAAAATGACCGCATAAAACATAAGACTATGAAAGTAGGCAAAATAGACTAAGCGAGCTGTTGGTATGTCTGTCAATTGTCTTATTTTTTTTATAGCGTAAGCAGCCAAGCTAAGCTTTCCTGATAAACTTTTGATATAGGATCCCCACTGTAGTCTGGAATCAATATGTATCCCAAGAAATACAGTATCTTTTACAGGTTCTAAGCTGTTTCCGCCTATCTTAGCGCGTATTTGGGGGAGAAAATTTTATACATTTAGTTTTATTTGAATTTAACATAAGATTATTAGCCGAAAACCATTCGGAAACCTTATTCTACGTATTATTTATAAATAGGCCTCCAATATTTTCATTATTTCTATTAACCCTGAATAGGAGAGACGTGTCATCCGCGAATAAAACTATGTCAGCCATTTCTGTAACGATTAAAGGAAGGTCATTAATGTATACGAGAAATAGAAATGGTCCTAAAATTGAGCCTTGTGGATCACCCGTTTTTACTATTGATCCTTGAGAGACGGCACCATTAAATCCTACTTTCTTGTTGTCTGATGATGTACCTAGATGGAAGATGGCCATAGGATCTCAGTAATCAAACAACATAACCTCATCGAGTTAAATTTGAAATGACGTTAAAAGTCAACAGTAAAAGCTTTAGTGTAAAAGTTTATTTTTTCATTTTAGCGCATTTAAATAAAAGCTTGTTTTTAAAGAAGGTTTTGTTAGCATTATTTTGACATTTAATTGTAATTAAATGTGAAGTCATAAAAAAAATGGTATTTACTTAATAGGAAAACAAAACACGAGCGTGGTTTAAAAAACAAGCCTTGCTGAGTTTTTTAATAGTATCACGCGAGTGTTTTAATACAGAGTTATGTGCAGTTACATACACTACTTTATCTTCACTCATTACTTAAAGAAATAAAACAAGTTGGCTGTCAGGAAAACATTTGCCAAAGTTTGGTGCGTTTTTAAGAAAAATAAGTGTTGATAATGATTCCAACCTATTGCATAATGGTCATCACATAAAGATTCCAACCTGTTGCATAATGGTCATTATGTTACAGTTTCCATTTTTAAATTTTCGTTTTTATCACCTGTGTTAAAAAGTATGTCATTATGAGTTCGAGTCTGAGTTCATAATTCGAACATAATAACATGAGTGTAGATAAAAGAAATAAAAAATAACCGAATCCCGGAGTATTAGTTGGAATCCCGTGAATATCCTCATTAACATCAATGTTTACGGTCAATGAACTTAAATAGCTCTACCTACGCCGATCAGTGATAATGAGTCTTCAAATGTTCGATTTTTCGACCGTAAAAGTCATCGGGGGGGCTTATATGTATCTGTCTGTCGTTTGGTTCCAGAGTCGCGACCCCGCCGCTGCTCGCGCGCGCCGCTCGGCCGCGGCCGCGCCGCCTCGCTGCACCTGCACCTGCCCGGCACCTCCGGCTCCAGCTCCGGCTCCGGTTACACACACATTCTCCTTTTCTCTTCTCATTCTCTTCTTACATTAGCCATACACGCACACATGCCTATTACATACACACTTTGCCAGGCATTTTGATGCTCTCACGTTTTGAGCTCATTGCCCCTCATTCTCGACTTACGTCCCACTGCTGGGCACAGACCTTCCTCGTGGGAACGAATACATGAGGAATATGGGCCGTAATACCTCCACGCTGGTCCAATCCGCTCCAGAGTGTGAGCGCGAACACCAGTGTTCCCAAACGATACATAGATATTTCTATTGTTCCTGTTTTTCTGACCATTTATAGAGGTTGAGGAACGTTTATTTCTCATTAAAAATATAGCAGTCATTTAACACAAAAAATTATTAAATTATATCACATACAAAACATGTATTAATTTAGCACATCGATTATTTTTTTTTATTTTTAAAACACAAAATACCCTTTTTTAAATTATGGCGTTACACGTTGCTTATAATTGTTATCCATATACTTATCTAGGTGCAAAGCAGCCTCTGTCAGCGCACCGCAGCCACGAGGAGATCCGCCGCCGCAAGTCGCAGCTGGACGACGCGGCGCGCTACCACTCGGCGCCCTCCGTCATACACGAGGTGCTGCACCGCCGCCACTGGCAGCGCTCCTCCAAGGACCTCTACATACCGCTCAACCCGCAGAATGAATTAGCTACCAAGACTGAAGGCAGCCCCGAAGTATCACACCGCTGGGAGCGATCCTCGAAAGACTTATACATACCGCTCAATCCGCAAAATGAGTGTACTAACGAGTCAGAAGAGAGTCTTGCGCCGAGTGAGCGAGGATCGTCTGAGGGCCTCGACGAGGCGAGGAAGTGCAAGAAACATCATAAAAATATCAAGTCTTCGAAGAATAAGTGCAAGGTACGAACTTTCACTTGTTCTTCTTCTTTCCCCTGGAGTTTCCAATTTTATTTGGGGTCGGCGTAACGTATCTGGCCATGTCACCACTCAGTCCGTACCTCATCATAACATCATTGACACCATCTATCTTTTCTACAGTCTTCCTCTCCCTACCCTCCCATCCACTTTCATAACTTTTCTGGACATGATCATTTTCTCTTTTCTTCTTTGTCCTGCCCTGTTCCCGATTCGATTATATGTTTTCCAACTCTGTCTTCCATTTCACCCATATGGTCCTTCCTCTTCCCATGAAGATGGGTTATTAGGAAACTTTCAATTTAACTCTCCTATCTCACTTTCCATTTATCCTTCTGAGTTCTTCTCATATTTTTCTTTTTTACGTATGGGACTACATGCAGCACCATCTATTAGACCATATTGTTGCTGTAGTATTGTTTTTTTTACATATGACAGGCAAGCTCCCCCACCGCCCGCCCGCCCTCCCTCCTGCGGCCTTCGTCTCTCACGATCCTTTCTCCTCGCTTCTCCTGCGTCTTATGGTCGAAGGGGAAGCGAGCTTCATCTGTATTCTTCTACAATTGAGGAACTAGCTTTATAAATACCGGAACACAACAATGCCTAATAACATGGTCATTATGGCGGCAGACTTAGGCACGACGGTGTTAACTAGGGAGGTGGTATACAACTACCACAATTTGTCATATTTTTAACTTGTAATAATCAACAAAAGCTTTTTTTCAAGGAATCTAATAAAGATGACATCAAAGACACAGATGCGACAGAAATCGTGCCCAACTTCTATATCGGAGAGGAGAGCCTGCCCAATAACGAGACAGATGTCAGTGAGATGGCAGACGGCAGAGTGGGCGATGAATCTAACAAGTGGATCTATAAGGGAAAGGTGACGTAGTGCGACGTTTTTTAAATTAGATATCCCTTTTGCGACACTTAGGTTACAAGTTTCTCCATGATCCGCCGTTTAAATATGCGTTTTTATTTGTTTTATAAAAATTATATATAAATTTGTAAATACAGGTCGATCAATCCACGTGGGTCAGAATGGAGAAATCGGAAACTACGATCGATTGCGAAATCTGTTCTTAGAAGTTATGTTTATTCTTTTTAAAGATTTTATAGATAATACAATATTAATTACAAAGATTCCAACGTTTATGTAAACAATATTGTATTTCGTTTGAATCGTTGGTGGTATATGAATCATTGTTGAGCCACAAGGAATTAATGTCTTTTATTTAAGTGAAATAATTAAAACAGTAGCATTTTCCTCGACGCAAGTGTTAGTTGTTTTGGGGCGAGTGTTATAGTGCGTTGGGTATATTTGTAAACGTGTATAAACACGTTCTAATGAGCAGGGAGACAAGCAGTCGCTGAACGAGTCGATAAAGCAACAAGCGCGGTCGCCGCCGTCCGACCGCTCCGGCGCGCGGCCTGCCGCCGGCATCCTCACGCGGTCGCCGCCGCCCGACCGCTCCGGCGCGCGGCCTGCCGCCGGCAGTCGCGCGCGCTCCCGCGGCAGCCTCGCGGCCCCGACGCCGCCGCCTTCTGTGGGTAAGTCTTCGTCCTCCTTCCCTTTTTCAGTGTTAGTGGGGTGGGCACAGCGTGTTTTATTGTTCCTTTCTCCTCAGTCACATTCGTGCATTTTCTTTCTTCTCGTATCATTAAAAAAAATGTACAATAGAGGCGCAATTTTTTGTTTCGCAAAACTTTTATCTAATTTATACATAAAGGATTTTAAAAGTATAGATAGAGTATAATAATTGCGTCAGCCTGACTGAGTACTGTTGGACTGTGACTGTGATTGTGAATATTTGACGAGCTTATGTGGAAAATATAATTCACGTATACATTTAGACAACAAGAAACAGTTTTTATGTCATGATAGAACTAGAGAATATAATTATAATATTAACCAATCGGACATGACTAAATAGCGTAAAAACTGCAAAAAATTTAATAAGGGCAATTTATTGTAATATCAATATTTTGCATGTATAATTTAATTGTTTTTGCTAGTGTAATTAGGTAATTTTAATGATGCCGCCACTAACTTTCTGTTTAGCCTAATGGTTAACTGGTAGAGAGCGATGTTAGTCGTTAAGTCCGCCATATGTACATTCCTTTAGTAATGGACATTAAAGTTTAAATAAATAAATACCATTTTACTTCAAAAAAAAACTAAAAGACTTTTAAAAATGTTCCTGAAAAATGGTCTTTGGACGATTGTACAGTTAATTGTCAGAAGAAAAAGTTAAAAAAAGGTTTATTCAAAAAACTAATATTCAATAACAGGAGGTGATAGCAAACATTATAAAAACTATATACCAATATCACTGGTTTCGGTTATTTCATAAAATATTCGAAAATGCTATGGCCGTTAAAATAATTAGGAATAAGCAATATGTCTTTCAAAATAATAAGTCGACTAGTTTAGCTGCATACGACCTTAAGCTGCATACGTGACATTGATGAGGGCAGTTATAACAGAAAAAATTTTACAGCCATATAATTTGACATGTCAAAGGCCTTTGATTTTGTGTCCCATAGAGTTTTACTTGAAAAAAAAATTGAGAATTATGGTCTACAAGGGCCTGTTATTGAGTTGGATGTCGAAATTAGTTATATTGATGTAAACAGTAAAATAAAATCACGTAAATCAAATGAAAGACCTAATTTATTTGGTGTTCCCCAAGGAACGGTACTTGCACCTCATGTTGAACATCAATGATTTACCAGATATAATAGATAACAAATGTGTGCTCTTTGCTGACGATACTTCGGTTATTATAACAAAAGATACTAAGGTTGTCCAAAAAACATATGAATCCAATATGATTATATCAAAAATTTCACATTGGGCATTACTTAATAACTTACAAATTAATTTTATGTCTACTCACACTGTTCATATAAAGTATAAAGGACACGACGTTGATGAAATAACAGTTACAAAGTTTTTGGAATTATTTTTGAGAATCATGTAAATTGGAAATCTCATATTGACAAAGTCTGTACAAAAGTAAATAGTTACATATACCTTCTTAGTAAGTTGCGTAGATAAATATCTACAGACATGTTAGTTAGCGTATTTTGCAGATGTATAATATTCTACGCTTGACTATGGACTGTTCCTTTGGGGTAATAACAGAAATGCAAATAGGGCCTTTATTTTATATTCGAGCTATGCATGAACTGGCTCCAGATATATCTCGTAAACCTTATTTTTGTAAATTGCGAGTACTAACACTACCGTGTATGTATATTAAGCATGTAAAAATGCTGTTACTAGCGCCATGTATTGGCAATGTTTTGAACGTCAATAAATATATGGTTAGTGGAGGGTGTCTACAGCAAAAATCAATGAAGGTAGAAAAATCCAGATATTATTACTTGATCTTGAAGTATTAGCTCAGTTCTTAATTTTATGCTGTTCCCATTTCTCCGCGTTTTTGTTCACATAGCTTGCGGTGTATTAATTATATCCCCTACATATATATTAAGTCTGTTGTGCTTTGTAAAATATAACAGTAACTTGTTTAAATGTCTTAAACGAAATACGACTAGACTATTGATATAACGCGTAACTCATAAATACTGTTAAACCCAAAACTAGTCTTTAAGCAAAGTCTAGTCTTTATGGAAACAGGCATGCGCCAGTGCAACGCCTACGTGTATATAAAATTCAATACAATGAGCAAAGACCTTTTTTGCTTTTCCATTCATCGCTTTCTCGGTTTTCCACATTCGCTCTCAACATCCATGCTTAGCATCCTTCATATAATATGACATTCATCCCTCATCACATGATCGAATCACGCTAAGAGATCGTCCTTATTCTTTTCTGTCACTAGCGCTTCTTTTAAATTTCCTCTGATATACAGGATTTTGATCTTGTCCATCGTTGCTACGCCGCAAATCCATCTAAACAATCGCATCTGTACTGAGTGCAATTTTCATTAGGTTTCATGCGTTACCTAAGTAATGGTCAATATAATATCCGTCGCCAGAGGCCGCAGACTACTCGAGCGGCGCCGTGTACCTGCAGGAGCCGCCGCCGCCGCCGCTGCCTCACATCCGGTCGGTGGTGTGCATGTCTCGCGCGCGGCACGCCAGCGACGGAGACATCTTGGCTCCGCACCTTCGACCCGAGTCCGGGGCCTTCTCAGGTTGGTTACACACAGTGCTCATACTTCATACATACACATAGAGGTCAAATCAAATCAAATCAAATATTTTGAAACACTTACTTGTCTTGAGTGCTTCATACACAAAAGCAGCTGACTACTGAGCGCTGCGTGTACAGTCGAGTTCAAAAAATATGTGTGCACCTCTGACAGCAAATTACTCCTATTGGAAGGAAATAAAAACTGCCAGCTGTCAAATGTGAATACGTATTTTTTTACCCGACTGTACCTATACAGTCCACCTTCTAGACAGTACCCAAATTAGATGCACTTCACGAATGGCACATTATATTGTCTACGGATTACACGTGTAGAGCACGTGTACCTTCAAGACCTACCGCCGTTACCTCATATTAGCGCTACATCACCGATCCTGGTCGGATGCATTTTCAGATTTGTATTGTATCTTACAAGTTACTAAAAATACATAAATAATCACGACTGCTTTCCCCTAAGGGTTCATCAGACTAGGCAAAAGCACCACAAAAGCAGTCCAATGCCATAATCCGCGCTTTACCAAACAGTTACTGCGCTTGACAGATGGTGACGATGGCAGCGTGACAGATGGTGCCCGGTTTACGACACCCAAAGGAGGAGATGGGTCGGTAGTATTCTTGTGCCGCTAACACACAACTGTTATAGGTTCAAGATTTAATTGGTCCACCCACATACAGAGGGGGTGAACTACTCACTAATACGGTGCAGTTTACTTTTACGATCCACCTTCACTAATGCACTGCCCGATGTTAAATTTCGATTTAGCTGTAGATAATATTTTCGTAACATTCGTTTACGCATATCATTGCAGAGAGCGACTTGGACATAGACCTGGAGGCGA
Source organism: Parapoynx stratiotata (assembly GCA_910589355.1). NCBI lineage: Eukaryota > Metazoa > Arthropoda > Insecta > Lepidoptera > Crambidae > Parapoynx > Parapoynx stratiotata. Next base: position 12,837,762 of record OU342481.1, read on the forward strand.
GCGAGGAGCGGCCGCCCGACTACTGCGAGCTGCGGCGCGCCCAACTCGGCGGGGAGACCGCTATCTAGAGGGGGGGCAGGTGTAAATTGTTATGTAAAAAAACATGATTTTTGACGTATTTGAACCTGAAAATCAATTTAGTGTGCCAAATGAGTAAGGAGGAAACTATAACAATTTTGCTTTTTGGTGCCAAGTAATAATAATTACCTGAAAATATTTTATTATCTACCCCACGAATTGGGTATGATAGATATATCTGCCTATCTATGTTTAAAAATTATTTTTTCCATTAACATGAGAAAAAAATAGACTGAAGAATATTGAGCCTTGCTCAAATAATTACACAAACAAATTTTGTACAAATGACTTTAACAAAAACTTTAAGAAATCGAATTCTCGCAAAAACTGTAGTGTCAAATAAATACTTATTATTCAAAATATTGCTATGCACCTATATTTTATAAAATAATAATATATTCTAATAAACGTTTACTGTTGTAATGTTAATGAGGAACAATTCAGTATTTACAATTTCAATTGTATTTAGCTACATGTTAATGCGCCGGCAGCAACTGTTTCTTGACAATTCTGTAGAAAGCCTAGCCAGCAAAAAATAATGACTTAAAAAGTCACAAAAAGAAAGAAAAATATAAAAAGGACGAAAAGAAGACGAAAAGAGAATAAACATAAACAGAATGGAAGTATTTATGTTGGTGTGACTATGGTACCCCTAGTGTGTGGTGCGACTATGGTGCCCCTAGTGTGTGGTGTGACTATGGTGCCTCTAGAGTGTTGGTGTGACTATGGTGCCCCTAGTGTGTGGGTGTGACTATGGTGCCCCTAGTGTGTGGGTGTGACTATGGTGCCTCTAGAGTGTTGGTGTGACTATGGTGCCCCTAGTGTGTGGTGCGACTATGGTGCCCCTAGTGTGTGGTGTGACTATGGTGCCTCTAGAGTGTGGGTGTGACTATGGTGCCCCTAGTGTGTGGGTGTGACTATGGTGCCCCTAGTGTCTGGGTGTGACTATGGTGCCCCTAGTGTGTGGTGTGACTATGGTGCCCCTAGTGTGTGGGTGTGACTATGGTGCCCCTAGTGTGTGGTGTGACTATGGTGCCCCTAGTGTGTGGGTGTGACTATGGTGCCCCTAGTGTGTGGGTGTGACTATGGTGCCCCTAGTGTGTGGGTGTGACTATGGTGCCCCTAGTGTGTGGTGTGACTATGGTGCCCCTAGTGTGTGGGTGTGACTATGGTGCCCCTAGTGTGTTGGTGTGACTATGGTGCCCCTAGTGTGTGGTGTGACTATGGTGCCCCTAGTGTGTGGTGTGACTATGGTGCCCCTAGTGTGTGGTGTGACTATGGTGCCCCTAGTGTGTGGGTGTGACTATGGTGCCCCTAGTGTGTGGGTATGACTATGGTGCCCCTAGTGTCCATTGGCAACTATATAGCTAGAAGAAAATGTATGGAGAAACAATTTTCTTATTATTTTATAATTGTATAGTTAGCTAGTAACTATTTAATAGTTACTATCAAAACTCATAGGTACTGAAGGCAAATCACTACATTATCCATAATCCCACTAGTGTAGCAATTTGGTGTGACTTCGGATTGGTCAAGGTGGAGCCACGTATACATAGAGTTAGGTTATATTTAAAATAAAATCAAGCTAGGTAATTATATAACAGAATTGTCGAGAGACTTGCATCCGATATAGCTTTATGTGTAGTACGAGCGAGGAGTTCAAGTGACCTGACGTATTTTTGTAACGTAAACGTAGTCGCGACGTACGTCGTTAAATGTTGACTAGTGCGTGTTATTTATTGTTAATGGTTAACACTAGTGTTTATTATACAGCGTGTTAAGATTGAGTTGACTGTATAATTAATTACTCATTATAAGTATCTTTTTTTACTTTTGTTTGATGTTTTAAGCATTGTTGTGTTCTGGCATTCAGAGGTAAGATAGCCAGTTCCTCAGATGTTGAGGATAACAGGTGAAGCTCGCTTCCACCATCGTCCTTATCGTCACTTACCATCAGGTGAGATGAAGGCAATAGCTTACCTGTTATATGTAAAAAAAAATCTTTTGCGATCAGAGTGACAGAGCCGCAAAATAAAGGCGTCAGATTTACCTCCCCTCTCCCCGCAACGGTTAGGTAAGACCACGGAATAGATAAAGGAGGTTGGAAGGGTAAATAGTTAAGATATTGTATTAAAGCCAGTGTCGCCGTTTTTCCCCCACTTTTTAAATTCACTACAACTACAGACCTGTATGTACGTAAAAACCGCACACAAATAAACACTCACACACGACGGAAGCACCAATGAAATTAGCTCTCTTGCCTCCTGCGATAACATGCACACATGTGCATTACGCTCTTTTTCAGCCAGGGCTTGACCAAGTCGATAAAGTTATCGACATCACAACTTTCGCTGTTTATTAAGACATTCAATAAAAACTAGTTCTGATTGGGGAAAACGCGTTCTATCTAAAAATTGATTTGTAGACATAATTATTATATCGAAATACATAAATAGTACATCCACCTTAAAAGGCAATTACAGAGACAAATAAATTCTTTTTTTGCCATTTCACGAAAACTTTGATTCTTACTAATGACATTATTTTCAGCGATGTACTGGAATGTTAAGAAGTTAATTATTTTACATGAAATATGATAGTCATATTTAAAACAATAACGCCACAAGAAGACAATTATGAGACCCTGTTGGGCATATTTAGATTTTTCTCTTAATAATTACAATAGCCTGTCAATAATTGCAATAAAATCGTAGAGCCTATATGGGGATACTTCGAGTGCTCTGAACATATACCACTAAGGCCTTACATAATTTATTTTTATTTTCTAGGACAAAAACAATTTTAATATTTAATAAAATCTTAACTTTTTAGGTAAAGTCGGAAAACGAAGTTAAGCGATTACTTACGAAGCTATTAGTATTTTATGTTTCTCGATGGAATGGTACCTGGTTTTAAATATGTTTCCAGATTTTTTATTAGGAAGGATTTAAAATGCTCTGAATAAATGGTACAGGTCCACTTAGAAAAATAAAAAATAATAATTATATAATTATTTATAAATGTCAAGAAAATTTAAATTAAATTTTTATATTATTATGTCAATTCATTAATTCCACTGCTTAAATTAATCCATTGCTCACGAATGTCCTGATTTTTCGTGAACTTAAAAATATTTAATGAATTAAAATTGGATTTTATTGGTATGTCAGATCAGTATCAGTACAGATCTGTGGTGTATAGTTAGCTTCACACAAAAATAACTTACATCTAATATGGCCGCATGTTATTTCATAATAATTAGCGACGCTAAATATTTATTTAAATTTCTAATAAAATCTTAATATAACAATAATTTATCGAAAACTTTGTCGTATAACACAACACTGAGTCCTTGAAAATAGATGCGGCCGTACCAAGTAACTTGACGATACTACATACATTTTTTAATTTAAATGTACATTTTTTAAATACTTACAGTGGGCTATTTAAGTTTTATAGTAAGAGCAAATGCGTAAATATTTTTGAAGAAAAAGAAGTGGTTTTATATTGTAATTTTAAGTTTCCGATGAAAAGTAATAGCATCTTTGATGATGATCTTTGAATATTTGATGTCTGACTTTGGTTTTTACACGTAATTAAGGCGCAGCACGGTATTTTTAATAATTTTGGCGATATGTTTCCGCAGCTGAAGTCTGAACACGAATAAGCCAACAAAAGCGACAGTTAGTTCAAGATTGTCTAATCATACTTGTGGCAAGCGCGCCCCGCCCACATTTCCATTCCAACCTTTTTTATCTATTCCGTGGGTAAGACGGTGGTAGCTAGCCAGGCGGTCTTAGAAGCCCTACCACCGACCAAACCGAGCAGAAAAGCTTCTGCCCCCATGAGGAATCGAACCCGGACCTCCCGATCAACACCCGGTGGTGTGAACCACTAGACCAGAGAGGCGTTCATTAGCAATCCATCCCCAATTCCATTTTCTTTTTAAATCCATGAATCCCATTATTTTGTATGTTATTTTATATGCAATAAAGAGTATAATAGGTATGGTATCGATACGATTTTAAAATATGCGTTTTCGCTATAATTGTTAGATAAAATCTAGCTTGGGCACATTTAAATGGTCTAAGCTTGGGTATGGAATATTTGTAATGGGTGGCCGTATTGCATGGCTGTCATGCAGCATTATGACGGCTGTGGGTAATCTTTACTGTGTAAAAACCTAATACCTCACAGGTTTAATAAAACACTTTTACAGTTCTTCACGGATATATATTCTAATAAAAAACATGAAAAACTAAAAACATTAAAGAAGATTTTCTTCTAAGTTATCTGATCACAAATTAACAACATTTTAAAAATCGCGCGAGCCGTAGAGTATATTAAATGGACATAGACAAATTAAACTTAACCTATTTATAAAAATATCAAGGGAGTTTTTGGCGGCATTTGACTAATGGCGGACGTGATTTTTATTTCGATGATTATAATATTGTACGGAGTGGATATTGTTACGTAAAATCAGTGTAGTTTTGTGTAATAAGTGTCTGTGATGATGTGCAATATGGAGGATTATCGAAATAAACGTCAAGTGGTGTGAAAAGTGATGAGTTTTTTATCGTGGTAATCCACCTCATCCAAGTAGCACCACAGTGTCTGCCATCGATCGTTTGACGCCAAACTCTCCCAAGATGCATTGAAATGCATTACACTAGCATTTCAATGCAAACTACTGAAGATATATATATGTATATATACTGCAGACATGGCTGTATGGGCTTCGTTCCCTTTGCCTTCCCTACGGGAGAATTTTACAAAAAAAAAAAAAATAAAAATATCAATTAAAAATAATTCCCAACACACTCCGGACCCGAAAAGAAATGAAAATTCCCAACAACGGCATAATTTACTATAATGTCAATGTGACATAGGAAAACAAATGTGTTAGCTAGTCAATTGGCATTTAAATTGTTAATTAATGTTTATCAATTATTATACTTCGGTGATGTTGGATTTATGGAGCTTTAGCGCTTGTGACATTTAAATGAGAACATTGTATATAGTTAACTATGTATACATCTAATGTTAGTCGACTTTTCCGAAAAAGAAAAAGTGAGAAAGTATTATTATAACGTAGGCAATTTATTGAGAAATTTGAAGTTTTTTTTATGTTATTTTTATCTAATACATAATATTATCAGAAAGTAAAGTTAAGTAAGTATTTTGGCCTCTTTTTACCACTATAATTTAAGTTAGGTATCTTCTCAAAGAGATTTTATTTGTGGTTAAGGTATTGTTAGTAAAAATGGCGCTGTTTTATGTATTTAAGTAAAAAACGATTGTGTCAATGAGCTAGTCAATGATTTAATGTAAAACAAATAAATATTATATTGTAAATATATTTGTAGTTTCAATGGAAATTGTGTAATTGTTTTCTTATTAATCGTTTTTTTTGTGAAACATCCTGTGATAGTTTACCTGTCATCATTCTGGTATATAATTCTAAATATTATTATTAGAATTGGTATCTTATATTGCTGGTTTAATAGAGACAAAACATAGTTGCTAATTGTCATATTATATTTATTTTCATAAAAACTTAAAAAACCCAAGCAAAATCTTAAATTACATTCTTTTATTTTTTATTGTGAATTTTTCATGAACAGAATCTTGTCTATAAACTTAAACTACCAAAGATTTACAATAAAGTTGTTCAATTATATCAAATTGACGACCTCACACAGAGACGTCATTTAACCTAATGTTGAGTATCGAATTTAAAAATCGTCTTTATATGTATTGAAATAAGTGTTTAATTATTGTTCTAAGTAACCATAATTAAAGTTAATGTAAGACTTAGTGCGGCAGTCAGAGTCTTTCGATAATGAACATTAGGTTTCGATAATGAAGGAATTAGGTATAATGACATCTTTGAGTGCGGGGGTAAGACAAAACCTTAATTTTTTCGTAATTAAGGGACCTATGCTAACTAAAAATAAATTATGGCATCACAATTATTATTTGTACTTGTTACACGTCATATTATATACTTTTAAATCTAACAATATTGATTTCATAAAAATTTTCTCAGGAACTGATTATATACATAACGTTACACCCGGTAAGCGTAGGTAGAACAATAGGTGGCGCTAGTTTCTTCACATATTATATATGTTAATATGCGGGTATACATTCTACCTAAGAATATTCTACCCTCCTGTTTAGATAGAAATGCTTTCATCCGTCCAAAAATATATGTCTTAATATAAAGGTGAACTTATTGCGTGTGCGTTTAATCGTGAAATATCAGAATAATACCACACAATTCAAGCAAAAGTTTATTGTTCATTCATAAATAAGTGCAATTAAAGGCTATTAATTCACAAATTTATTTGCACGCTATTATAGAGATACGAAGTGGTCACTTAATATTTATTTTGAAACTTAAGGCACAAAATAGTGCCTTGAAAAGGTACTTTCAAAAATACTGTTCTATGAGCTTATACTTGTAATGTGAGCTTTAAATATATTTATAATTTTATCACGATAACTATTAATAAATATAATATATTTAGGAATCGATCGCTCCATAGCTGACTCTGATACGAATGAACCAAAAACAATGAAAAAGAGACTGAAGAATGGCTAGTTTAAAAACAGAAACAAAGAGAAAATGGCGAGCGAAGTGCGCAATAACGGCAAAGACTCGCTAATACTCGTTACGGAGTCAGTGGAAAACGTGGTGCGACATGTTAACTCTGGGCTGACTTAGCCGCCTTGATTCACCCAGAAACTAGCAGTGGATAAGTCTAAACTCATATTTTTATTGCGTACAGGCGTTATTTTGCTTTTGACAGCGAACCTAAAAAATCCTAAAAATGCAGTCCATTAAAGAATTTGGTTCAACATTAACATATTATATCGTATATTTTTTTTGCAAATGTAATATGTTCCGATTAAACTAAGCAATACACGTAATTTCACGGTCATTTCCACAAACATGCAACAATATATATTATTATGTATACAGCACGACAACTTATTTAATGTGTAGCCACCACAATGTGTGTGCCACAGAGGTGTAGCGGACCTCTGTGTGGCTACGTGCACAGAGCCAAGACAGTAACTAAGAGTAATAAACATAATAATAATGGAGGTAAGTTACATATTACATTTTGCTGACGTGAAGTACGTACCTACTACCGTAAATTATAAATATGAATAAATAAATGTTTATTCAAATTCTACTCTCAAATCAATCCTTAATTTTTGTTTTAACTCCCTATATCAAAGCATATTTTCTTCCTCACCTACATACTTAACAACATAAAACACACACAACCCATCCACCTTTTCTTCGTTCTTGCTCTCTCTTCACACCCATCCCTTTCATATTCATAATTTCTTGATTACATACAAAGGTACTCATTCTCTCTGTTCTTCTCCTAAACAACAATCTACTTTCATTCTATCTTTCTTGTCTCCGCACTCCTCAACATTCCCTATTTATTTCAGCAACGAGCAATCATTTTCATTTATTCGTTTTACAGCCCAATATTATGATCCACATCACATGAACACACATGTCTAATTAAGTACAGACCTTTTTCCTTCATTCCCTCTAGAGCTACGAAATCTATTCCAAAATATTAGATGCGTGGGGCCGCATATTTGCAACTTTCCTATACGATCTATGTGTTATGTATGCCATGTATTCCATTAAAATCCATAAAATGCGTCCCCACGTTTTGGGGGACCTCTCTTAGAAGTTGTTGGGCGCCACGTCGAGCAAAGAGCACATTACTCTTTGCTCGACGTGGTAAAAAGCCACGTCTTGAGCCTTGTCCGCTGTAATTCGTAGCATTAATAAATGACAATTATGGTATAGAAATTCCACGATTCGTTTTTTCCGATTATTGAAGCACATCTTTAATGGATCGACTGAATTTGTTTTTCTCAGTAGATCTTCATATCAAAGTGTTATGATAAAAATAACATTTAGCGATATAATTTTTTTTGTGTCCGCTTTAACGCATTATTTACTAATTAAATTGGTGTCTCCAATTACATTGCAAGTATTCATATATATTGTATTATTACATCAAATATTTATATACTATAACTATACTGGCTGAATTTTCAATGGTTGTTTTCCCGCAGAAAAAAGATTTACCTTTATTAGTAATGTCGAATCACGGGAATTATTTTTGCAAATAAAAATATTTTTGTTCTCAAGTAATCAAATAAATAATCATCAACTCGAAAGCGTGAGAAACGATAGTAACTTGTACGAAATGTGACGTATTTGGGTGCTGCTTGCCGCACGAAATCAATGTTTAAAGCAAAAGAAGCTCTACAGTTAAAGTAATACAGCATAAACCACACAAACTTCTGCGCGCGCGCCGCGCCGTGCGCATGCGCGCGGTGCCTTTGCGTAAACACCAAGGCCGCCGCCCAGTAGTTGAACCGCGAATGCCGCCCGCGCAACACCGCAAGCAAATGCGCTATTGTTGCCGTGAAAATGAATCGCCATTCAACTGTGAAGTACGTTTCTATGTGTAATTGTAAACGTATGGGCCGGCATAATAAACAGCTGCTCAATTGGGGCCCATTTTGTGACAGGTCACTTGACCGGTGAAACGTACCTACGAATGCTACGTATTGTTATCCCGGATAACTTGTATTACCAGCACGATGGGTGCCCATTATCAGCGCGCTGTGCGAGAGCACCTAGACTGTGTTTCTCCAGCGCTGGATCGGTCGCGGCGAGCCAGTAGCGTGGCCACCGCGAAGCCCAGATTTTACTCCCTAAGACTTTTATTTTGTGGTCTGAGTCTGAGTCGCCTTGTGTATCGCGAAGAACACCAAACTCGCGACGCGTTAAAAATGTTTAAAAATGCGATAGTGGACTTTTCTGATGTAATAAGACGTGATAGACATATTCTTAAAATCAAAAGCTAATCAAGTAAAAGGTGCATGATTGTGTGTGGAACGCAGTGGTTTACACTTTGAACACTTGCTCTGTTACCGTGAAGTGTAAGTATTTGTAGTACATTTGTAAATAGCGAACATTTTTGACGACCTCCGTGGTTGAGTGGTCTGTATGCTGGTCTCAAGGCGTCGCCATCTCGAGAGGTTCTGGGTTCGATCCCCGGTGGGGACAAATGTTTGGGTGATGAATTTTCAGGCATTTGTTCTCCAGTCTTGGATGTTTACATATATTTATTTATTCAGGATATTTATATGTATTTATCTATTAAATATATTTATCCGTCATCTAGAGTCCGTAACACAAGCAGCTTTAGTTGCTTAAAATGGGGCTAGTTGATAGGTGTGAATGTTTGAAGATATTTATTTATTTTATTTATTTTTGAGGTTAGGTAAATAAAGTCATTGTAAATACGTTGATTCCCATTTTTTAAGTATGCCATAAATACTTTATTACCTAATTCAGTAGATAAATAATCATTTTAAGATAATAATTATAATACACATGTTAAACAAACCATTAAAAATTGTGTTTGTGCGTAGTTATGTGTAAATAAAAGTATATACGACGGTCCTAAGCCCGTTAAAGTATGAAGGGAAAATGGAAATCACTTCTTAGTAAATGGTGAGTTATCAGCTAACAGCGCGAGGGGCGATGACCCCTGCCGGTGATCGGACGCGGCGCGCGCGGCTGATTCCTACTATTGGTTCGAGGTTGCTTTCGAGTTTCGTTTATCACAATCGTAAAACTGGTATTCTTTTATTTGAATTAAAAAAGAAGTGCACCAATCTATAATACTACTAAGATGGAATCATTTTATTGCGGGAAAACAACCACGAAATTTTCAGCGTGTATAATTGATTATTATAAGTAGTATTGGATATAGACATCGATATACAACGTTAATATTGATAAACATTTAACTACAAATAGATTTTATATTCTAACATCATTAAAATTTTATGCATAAAGTAATTGGCCTTATTTGTGTGCGTCCCGTCACTAAACGTCACACCACTACCGTTAGCCGCGGAAGGTTGCCGGCCTGCTCAAGCCGCTGATTGGCTGGCGGGTTTGTCAACCTAAAGAAAACAATAACCGGTCTTTCTTCTAGACTCGAGACTCGTACATAACGGACGCCTATGTAATAATAACCTTTGTAAAAGTGAGATATTTCATTGTGTATTATTGTAACCTGTGTTATAAACAAATAAGTCAATTACAAGACTATTTGGAGATACGACAGTGTAGTTTCAATGCAATCACCTACGCTATCCCGCAACTCCAAACATTTTTATTAATATTATTTTTGCTACTTTAAAAAACAATGGCAGATGCAATCACCATGGCAGAATAAATAAACACAATTTTCACATAGTACCTACACAGTTTTCCCTTTAATATCAACAAAGCTTATAAGCTCGGATGTATGTTGAGAAAAAGTTTCGTAACAAATTAATTGTTTAAAAAATCTATCTTAAACAGATTTACATATTATGCTGAAAATACACGAGAAATGGTTCAGGATACTCAGATTACTTCTTTGACAAAAAAAAGAGCACCCCTAGTAGGGACACGATTTATTAATTATAAATTCTTTATCAAACACTTATTTTAATGGGCTATGTTCGTACGACCCACCGGCACTTTTGGTCGTCAGTTTAGTCACAAAACACATTGGCACAATTTCGAGAATAAAAAAAAAAGTTATTCAGTTATATCAGAGTGAATGATATGGATTATTATCAAATATTGTTAAGATTATAGCAGCACATAAATATTTTAATACGACTTAAATTTATTGTTATTCTTACATTATTTTAGATGAGAAACATTTTAAATAAGACATAAGTATTTAAAAACTTTGACACATTTATAGCAAACAAAGTCGTGTAAAATTGTAAGTTATTATCAAAATTATCATTACGTATAGCGTACATATTCTAATATACATTTTATCAAACATTTAGGATTAAATACTTTTAAGAATATAATTTAATATATTTTTTATTTAATTGGTTCATTTATACCTCAAATTTTTTACTGATTATAATAGTCCATTTATCAGCCAAGAGCGTAGTTATGGCGTTCTAATATCGCGCGTATAAAAGACATCGACGGCACACGAAACACATACCTATTTTGAAGTTATTAAGTTAACATAGATTTTACCATTTTACCCCGTTTACTTTGAATTTCTCATAAAAAGTTTTTTTCTACATAGAAGAAGAAAAAGAAGATCTACGTATGATGGAAAAGATGCTAGCAACTTCGCCTTAAATATTTGTGTTACACAAAAATATCAACTTGTCCAATTTAAGCTTTAAAATGTAAAAAAAAATATTTTGGAAAAGTTGTTCAAATTACACGAAAATTCAAACAACTCTCTCTTAACAAATAAATGTTAAGTAAAAGAGGAATCGGATCACGAACGTTTAACAGGTTTTGAATTAACGCTATGAAAAGTGGCAAGAATAACCGACTGTTTTCCGATTGTTGTGAAAAGGAAGTTGTAACTTTAGATGCAAAAATAATTAACTAATAATTAACAAAGTAACAAATAAGGTTCCTAAAATCGTTATTAACAGATCTATCTAGCTATAGTTTCGTCGTGCGTCACTATGATAGTAGGCGCGGGCGTTTTAGCCATGGTCGGCGACTGCGGCGGCGGGGGCGGGTCCTCCGCGGTGCTCTCCGGCAGGTTATCTGCCTGTCCGTCGGGGCCCAGCGGCGCGGGGTGCGGGGCGTCGGGCGGAGGGTGCGGAGGGTGCGCGGGGTGCGGGGCGTCGGGCGGAGGGTGCGCAGGCGCGGGTGCGGGGGACGAGGGCGCGGGGTGCACGGCGGCGCGCGGCGGCCTTGGACGACACAGCTTGGCCATTGTCAAGGCACCGTCGCGGACCACTGACATAAAAAGTGACATAATTTTACATACCTATATACATATTATCACGCCTGTAGCCTCCAGGCGGCGGGCAGAGGAGCATCACACGCGCACACTTTGCCAGCAGTACGTTAATAGTTGGCAAGTCTGTCGCCTGACACGAGAGAAAATCCATAACCACTCTGTAGTTCAAACCAAAATTCTAACAACCTGCCCCCATAAACTGTCGGTTCACGGATTCGATTCGGAAAATCAAGTTGCGTCTCGCTCTTATTCGCCGCAATAAAAAGTGACAGGAATAGAGAATGCGTGATTCGGTTAGTTTCCGACAGGTCAGAATAAGGGGCGGACAGATGTTACATACAGCTTACTTTTAAAATTTTTTCAAAGAACGAAATGAGATAAAACCTGTGCCGGGTTCGTAGCAAGCGGATATCTGTAATCTCTGCCTTCCAGTGAATTGTAGTAAGTATAATATGTTATTATTTATTCTATAAATAAACAAAATTCCAGAATTCCCTCTTCAAGTTAATTAACATGTTTAGGGAGAAAACTGTAGGTAAAATAATAGTGAAAGGTATTATTTTTATTTATTGTAGACTTAGAAAAAATTCACATACACGCTATGAAAGTTAGTTTCTACCTACCTATCAGGAAACGGGCATGATTAGGTCTGTGTTATAAAGCTGTTCCTAATGTAGAACTGATAAATTTGCAATACGCACCGGGCTGCACGGGGTAGGCGGCGGGGGCGGGGGCGGGCGCGGGGGACGCGCCCTCCTGCACCAGCTCTGGGGGCGGCAACGGGTTACTCGTGACATACAAACCATTCACATTATACGGTTAATACGTGTTATTTCACAGCGATAGCTCCTAAGCCCCAAGAATCTCATTGACGCTCAGTGCAATTCAAACTACTTACACTTATTTATGGGACCGCCCCGATGCGACGCCAAGCTTATTTCATAAAAATCAAAAGCATTTTTTCAGTTAAGATGCGTCTTAGCGCATGCTTATGAATGTCATAAACATTTTACAATATTCGGTGAAAAGGAAAAACTACGCCATCCGTTCACAAAGCTTGTTTTGTGGAAAAAAAGGAGGCCTTGTTCTGAGAAGAACGGGCAAGAAACTCAGCATGTTTCTATCCTCCCTTTACATAGGTAGTTTAAACATGCACTTTGTTGACGGTATTTTTAATTTAATTTTTTGCATTCTATTAGGTCCTTACCTATGAAATTGGTGTTTTGTATGGAGATTTTGGGGAATTCTGCATTTTCATTTTTCGAAATTTTTTCAGTTTTCTTCACGACAAATCCAAAGATAATAATATTTGGCATCTATCATTAGACAAGCTTTAGTAATATGTGTAATATCACACTTCACAAAAATTATTTATCGTTTTTAAGTGAATGCAAATAAAATGATGTATTCGGGAGGCACATATAAAGAGTTGTCACCGTGTCCAATTTTAACACAATTAAACTTACAACAAATTATCAAAACAAATTAAAGGAGCTCAAAAATATTGTCTATTTTTAGACGAGGTAATTATTTTTTAGGAATACTCTGAATCTTAATAGTTACAGACAAAATACTAAGAGAGAAAAAAAAAACAATTTCATAGGTAAGGACCCAATATTATAAAGCAAACAAAATCATGGATTTTAAGATAAAACATGTGTGTATAAAACAAGAATTGGGAACAGGGCAGAAAAAAATCAAAGAGTGAGAGAGTTTTGTCGTAGCTAGACTCTTCTCTTAGGTTTACAGCTTTCTCTTGAGGTCCAGGGCAGGCAACAAGTCCGTAGTATGATATGGTGCATGTAGTAAGGTGCTACGAGCTACAAGCTACGGTCTAAAGGCTACGATACCTTTGAATGCTGTTAGCCACGCTTGTCGTTTTAAAAAACATGCGCATGTCCAAATATCTTGCCGAATGCTTTACCGAAAACAAAAGTGCTAAGGCACAAACTAAGAATATCCCTACTAATCTCTACACCAGCCAATGTAAGCCAATACACAGTTACAAGGTTACCAACAACAAAACTATATTGAGAATACACTTTTAAAATGTGGTTGTATTCGTGCAACATTGTGATAATCATCATGCCACTCGTTTATGGACCAGTGACATGAATTATACAGGTTATTTTTAATGAATCAACAACCTGGTAAGGCTAGGTCACTTACATCATATATAATAACATTCATTCTACGACTTTTAATATTTTCGCTTACATAAAAAAATAAATATCAATTTCCAAATGTTCTTAGCTCTGTGCTCATGCGCGTGTCGCCTTTTCCTATGAAAGGAACATAGACTTAATAATTTGACGACAGTACATTGTAAGCTTGTAAAATCATTTTTAATTAATGTATTGAACTATGGTAAAACTCGTAGTAGCTACCTACTCTTGGAAGGTCGTTGATTTATTACAAATAACCATGTATAGAGCCATAGTGTGAAGTTAAATATTCCCTTATTTACTCTCTTCAGTATTCCCAGCATAGCCAGTGAAACACGACTTGACTAAGAGATAAATATTTCTTTTAACCATTATCTGTCAAAATTACTATGGATAAAACCGCAAATCTCTTCCATATAGCTCGATATCACCACTATCTGAGTGACTGAGTCATAAACCGTTCTGTCTTCCTTTTTTTTTCTTTGTGTAATGAATGTAATTTTTATTCTAACGTATTAGTGTAAGGAAGATAAATAAATGCTTTTATTATTTTTTTTATAAATATATATTGTTTCTTTCGTGTTTCTGTGGTCACGCTAGAGAAGATAGCGCCCAGCAGGGCCGCCTCAGTGTATATTAAGCTAGCTTAGTTGCCGACAACACCCACTCACCTCAGCCCGTGTACACCTGGAACTGGCGCGCCTGCCGCAGCGACGCTACGGACAGAACTACGTTAGCCTCTAGCAAGCACTAGTTACTATACTACCACTAGGGATGATGGCAACACGCCAACTAACTGGAGGGGTGATTACAACACACGTACTAACTAGTGGGATGATGACAATACACCTACTAACTAGAGGGGTGACGACAACACACCCACTAACTAGTGCGGTGATGATAATACACCTACTATCTAGAGGGGTGACGACAACATACCCACTAACTAGTGCGGTGATGATAATACACCTACTAACTAGGGGGGTGACGACAACACACAAACTAACTAGTGCGGTGATGATAATACACCTACTAACTAGAGGGGTGACGACAACACACCCACTAACTAGTGCGGTGATGATAATACACCTACTAACTAGAGGGGTGACGACAACACACCCACTAACTAGTGCGGTGATGATAATACACCTACTAACTAGAGGGGTGACGACAACACATTACTAACTAGCTAGAGAGATGATGTTATGCTTGCATGAAATATGGAGATTATATCTATTCGTTTCAGCATCTTCGGATAAGTTTCTCATAAATTAATTGACAAATAATTCCATGCACACTTTGATCCAATCCTGAGATGATGAAATCGGGTCTAGGTTATATTATATACATAAAATAGAATTAGTCTACAGAATAATATCTATACTGCTTAACAAAATTTAAATATGAAATATGTTTCTATCATCGTCATCAGCCTATATACGTCCCCCTGCTGGGACAGGCCTTCCTCATGGAGAAACACATGAGGAGTATATGTATAGTATATGTTTCTATAGTGAATGATATTTATTTGAACTAATTACTATGAACTCTATTAATTTTGATCTATTTGCCAAACCTGACGACAAAAACAATGCAACTAACTACTTGACTAGTACCGCAAAATACTGTGCACCGCTACACCACTACATAACATACCTGAACGTTGGAATGTTGTTTAAAGCTTTTTTACAAAAAAAACAACCTATATTACATGTCTCGCTCACTAAAATAATTACTTTCATAAGTAGGAGAGAGGTGCCATGAAAGGTACTACACGTTTTGTATGGTACGTACAATTTGAATTTAACGCCCAATGAATTTTCGGTTTTTACAATTTAGCAACACTAAAAACACACAACCAAAAAGAAAACATCATTGATTTCTAATACACTATAAAAGAGATGTTCCAAGAAAGGACCAAGTATGTAGGTAATGCTATAAAATAATCATAATAATTATAAAGAGTTGATAATTTTTGGTTTTATTGTAATTAGTCCTATCCCAAAACCAGGGCGTCATGAATGGGACAAATCTTGAGATTTGTTTATTTGATCTTTATGCATAAAATGCTCTAAGAAGATAGTGTTTATCGTTTATAATTTCAAAGATGATTACATATAGTTTCAGTATAGATTTTTTTATTTTATTTCGTCTTATAACTTATTAAAAATTGATCTGTACGAAAAATTGTCCCATTTATGGTACGTTTTCCCTACCAAACTAATAAAAAGAATGTTCTTTTGTATACCCCATAATAATAAGGTTATACTCGAAAATAAAATATGTAAAATTCAAGGGAAAATGGGTTTCCATAATAATTAATTTCATAGCCCATGTTTAATTATTCTCAGACGTTTTGGTGAACCCAATTCACTAACTACGAGATCAAAAATATACCTGCTGAGGTGTATTACCCTGAGACTTCCAGGTAGGTCTTGAGGCTTGCCCCTGTGGCTCGCTGCCAGGCTACCAGACCTGAGAAGGTGTAGTGCGGGCTCACCCTTGACTCGCTTGGCGCAGAAGCAGCCGCAGTATAGCAGCAGCAGCAGCAGCAGCGCCAGCACGCCGGCCAGCGCCACGTAGTACGCCAGGTGGCTGGGCGGCCGCGCTCCCCGCCCCACGCCCACGCCCATCGCTGGGACCTAACGCCCATAACGTACATTATCATCACGCATATTATCTTCTAAGGAGGTGTTCACTTCCATATTTCGCCTGATTTTTTACGTTGGGGACTTTACTTACCTGAAAGAGGCGTGATTATTTGTTTTGTTTGCTGTTTATGTTTTACGTTGCCATGAATCAGGCGCAGCGTGAGGTAAGCTATGTTCATAAGGACTCTACTTAAAAAGTTTTGGTCACCCATTCAAGAGCAGACCATAGCTAAAATTGCTTTGTTTTCAATTTCGAAAGCCAAAGCGTTAGAAATTTTTATATGTGTGATAAATTTTTGAACACTATGTATTTCAATGGTTCAATTTTTTGCAGGCGCTCCTCAATAGCCATGATATAAATATATCTTTATTCGATATCGCTGAGTCAGCCCGTCTCGCAGACACCAGTCTACGTAAACAAGGACACTTTTCTATAGTTGAGTGACTCACTATGAATAACAGGATATCATAGTCTTCAACACTGACATTCTTTTGTATGTTTACAGAATTACAGTGTTTACTTTGGACTTCCTACTAACAAAATAAAATTGAAATATACTTTTGTTAAAAACATACAAAAATATACATAGAAAATATTTCTTTTAAGTCCAATCATCGAAAAAAAATATTTTAAGAACATTGGAAATAAGTTTTTTTAGTCGTTCTTTGTTTATGTCAAAAATTAATTTTTCGATCGAAAAAAAAAATCCATTCAAAATGTCTTACAAATTACCTAATGAAATACCTATCCTCAGTCTACATACGTCCCAATGCTGGGCACAGGCCTTTCATCATGGAAACAAACAGATGAGGAGTATGGGCCGTAACACCACCATGCTGGCCCAATGCGACTATGTAATACCTATTGAAACGAATGAATAAACTAATGAATAAATATTAAAAATAATAAACCAATTGAAAAAATGAATGAATGAACGAGTGAAATACCAACATTATTGAGAATAATATCCTTAGGTAGATGACCAAAATTCTGTTGACGAGTTCCTATTTACTTTGGTGTTTATGGTGAGGAATAAAGAATTATTATTAATATTATTACTTTGAGAGGACATAAAGCGTTTGGAACCCTGCCCACAAATTGTCATTCGGCCGGCGTAGTGGTGCTTCGGCTCTTGTGTTTCTCCGTGTAGCAGCACCTGAGCCCAGCAGTGGGCCGTACAAGCTAGTGGCGAACTAACCAAATAAAATTATCTTTAAAAGTTACAGTACCTTTGACCGGCCGCTGGACCAATTACTGTTCTTCGCTGGTATGTTATTTGTCTTATTTCATTAAAATGAACAAGGAAACCTCCTTAGCAACTTCATAAGCTTCCAAAGATTTGGCATGTTTTACACAGTTTAAATTGAAACATTTGAACACAAAATTTTTTATACTAAAATACAAAACTTTACACAAACTTTTGGTCCCAAGACTTATGTACACAGTTAAATACTATTTATTTTATTTTATGTAAAACATATAAAAAATGCTGTCTTTCCAGCCGCTGTTTCATGACGGAGATCGTAGTGACTCTCGTAGCACTCCACGAAATTTCTGCCCTACATCGAATAGCCCGGGAGCTACACCATGAAACTAACGCACTAGCTAACTGGGCTGAGTTGTGTTATGGTGAATGCAGAACACCAGCAGAACCTTCCCTTTCCTTTTTCCTTCCCTTTTTTCATTTTTAGTGTTAAACAAATATATCCATACGCCTTTTCCCCGTAGGGGTAGGCAGAGGTGTTCACACCCACATTTCGCCAGATGGCATCTGTCGAATTGTGAATGTATTACCTACATGGGGACTTAAGGTATTAAGTCCCCATGTAGGTGACGATCCTGTTGCCATGCACTGGGCAAAATGTTAGGTAAGCGATATTCACAATGAACTGTACACATGACATAGACAAATTATTGTTTATAATTTTGTTCCCAAATAAGCAATAGATACTTTGTCCTAAACTATCGTCATACGCACATTGTAACAATTTTAAGATTGTTTATTTTGCAGGTAAGTATATTGTTAATAAAATAGTAGATTATTAACCAAGGGGATAAAGCAGTGTCTTCTGTCGCGGGTGACGATTTAAATCGCGAGCATAACGAAGGACTCAATGTTTACTCGAGCGAAGCGAGGGATTTAAGACGAGTACTGGGTGTAGCGAGGGATCTAAGTTCACCCAAGACTAAGACAGCTTTATCACCGAGGAAAATACTTAACTTTTCGTACCATTTGCGAAAAAATTAACACAATAATAATATGAGATTTATTAAAAATAATGACAATTAAAAGTAAAAGTTAACATTCGAAACATTGGTCCAATTATTGATAAAAAGAGAGTTACATTTTTGTTTGGTACATTTAGTGTTGATGAGTTGATTTCAGTATTTCTCTGTTCTTGCGTCTAAGGAACTTGCGTTTCATTGTAGATAGTATACCGACAATTCACTGTCACTGTCGCTTTCATTTAACATCTTAACGTATTTTTAGAACACTAACTTATTTATAAAAACAAATTAAAATAAACTTAACGTTTATGTATTTGAAGAAAACAAAAACGCGGCAAATTCCTAAATTAATATTTTTTATCGAAAAACCAAAGGCATCGGGCTCATACGGCCTCGTCGGTTTTCGTAATTTTATTTAATAATCATAACTGCACAATAAATGCGTATTCCTTTTTCAAAAAGATGTATAATGCTTTATATACAAACCCAATGGTGTAAACACAGATGTAGTTCAGTATATAAATTTCGGTAAGTATTCCAAATTGAAATCACATTCTCTCCCTAGAGGTGAATGAAATTTAGTACAATTTTCTTTCCCTGTTTTTAACAGATTAAAAATGACTATTGTTATGTTCGCTTTTTGTGGCATAGAATGTCACTATTTTGAGCAAGTGGTACTTACGAAAAAGTTATTTTGTGCTTTGATAATTCATAATTCAGCATTAAGGCGCCTACTGCTGTATGGACGCCCCCGAGGATCTTCACAAATAAATAATTTTATTACTATGGTAAATATAAGTTACTGACATTTATTTATTTATTAGTGCACAATATGTCTTTTTGTATTTGTTTGTTCATTGTTCTAAAAGGGTGGATTTACATACTTAAATATCATTATTAACATAGACGTTATAAGAAATTGTAGACCATGGCTCTACCCCCTATATTTTGAACTTGGTTTCATTCTTTTTTGACCCCTATAAATATTTTTTTTTGTATAACAAAATGAATAAAAGATTTTAATAAAGAAACACCTACCTAATTGTATTGGCGATGATTCCCGGGCGCGGCTCCCGGCTCAGCCTGCGAACGTCGCAACAAGTGCCGCCGCCGCGGCGCCCGCACAGGGCTGTACACTACCCTCGACCACCGATGAGGTTTTTATATTTAATACATTGATAAATATCCCCGCACATTCACACCTATCCACTAAGTAGCCCATATTAGGCTTATGCTGCTTGTGTTATGGAAACTACACGACGGAAACATATTTCTAACCCAGTAGAGATAGACACAAGTGTTGTGACATGTGAGTGACATTCCGAGTGATATGTGAACTCCCTATTGAAAAGGTGGCGAGTCGGTTGCCATTCACCGGGCACAGTGTGGGGGGAGCGATATTCACAATCTATGTTTCTGTCTCTCTCTGTCTCATCTCTTCAGCCCACATTAGTACACTGCTGGATATAGGCCTCCCCCAATGTGCGCCATTTTACCCTATCCCCGGCCTGCTGCATCCAGCATCTGCCTGCAGCGCTTCGCAGATCATCACTCCATCTCGCCGGAGAGCATTCCACACTACGCTTGCCGAGTCGCGGTCTCCACTCAAGAACACGTCTACCCCAACGGTTGTCGGTTCTCCGACAGATATGGCCCGCCCACTGTCACCCGGTCTGTGTCTGTCTACACGCTTCCATCTACCTACTTAAAAAAATTTTTTTTAAAAAGAAATTTGTACATAATGTCGGACTTAACGACTAAACATCGCTCACTCCGAATCAACCATTACAGCAAGTAGAGATTCAAAGGTCACAATTTATTCCGTTGGAGGTGTAAGAATAACCAAATGTAGATTTGGTATTCGTCCCCCGACCGGCCGGCAGCGGCGGTGGCAGCCCTGCGTGTAGTCGCCGACGCGGCGGGCCCGCGCGCACGGACGCCGGCCGCTCGTCCGCCGACACACGCACAGCCTCTCTTAGAGCCCTTACACACGGAAGCTAGAACGTAAAGATGCGTAGCACACATCTGTATTCCTTTTTACATAGAAATCATCAAAACTATATGACAATTGCAATGTTCTGTTTGTTAGTTCGTTAAAATATACATATAAAATCGACAATTATCCCTAAGATCATGTTAAGGTTAAGATCATATATTATTAAATAAAATCCATACTAAAATATTATCCATACCAAACCGCATTGGGCAAGCGTGGTGGTGTTACGGCCCATACTCCTCATGTGTTTCTCCATGAGGAAGGTCTATGCTCAGCTGTGGGACAAATATACGCTGAGAACGAAGACGAAACTAAAATTATAAATGCGAAAGTTACTCTGTCTTGCTTTTACGTCAAAACTACTGAACCGATTCAATTGAAATTTGGTTCACAGATGGTCTAGAACTCTAAAGCCTGAGAAAAGACATTGGCTACGTTTAATCCCGGAGGTTTAATATCGGGATATTCCCATGGGAACGACAACCGCGGTTGTAACCGTGGTTATCAATATCTGCTCGACCAAGTAATATGTAACATAGGTTTTTCGTAAAATGTAATTTCATTTTAAATTTAAAAATTTCTCGCCATTGTAAAAAAATGACACGACCACAGAGATTCATCATTCTGACAACTGAATAAAACCTACCAACCACCACCAACCTATTATAGGTGTTAGTTCAACTATTAACAATATACGTTTTGCTAATAAGAGGTAGGAATATAATGTTGAGCACTTTGTAAAAAGAACATTGCAGTGTTAACAAACACACAAAAACTTTTTGTAAACTTTTATCGGCGTTAAATCAATAGCCACACGAACGAAATCGCAGGGTCAGCTAGCTGACTGACGTTAATGTTTGGAGAAAACACCAGACGATTGTCGAATATTAGGGTTACAGGACAACACGAGAGCAGTACCTACTACCTACTCAATACATAATATTTTTTTTCTTAGGTTTTCACAATTGTTAAGAATGCTAAGGATAAATAAAAGCAATTATGCTTAGCGATTACGCTAGACAGGATAAAGGTTTAATTAAGATTGTTTTTAATGCTAGCCCAATATGTAATGTAATGTATGTGTGAATTTATTAAAATACGTTAAAGCTGTCGTATGTCAAATCCTTTATTAGAGACCGCGCAAACTACACTATTCGGCAGATACTTTACTATACTTTACAGTCTATCAATCAGTATCAACATGTATGAGAGTGCGCACTTTAGATATATCGATTTGGTGTCGGCTAAATTGGATGCCCGCATGATTCCCTTCACCCAGCCAACCCGGCTGTTAAGTCGGGCTAGTGTGTCACAGACCAACCCCACTAAAGTTAACTAACTATCGGAAGGATTGTGTCACACTCATACGCTCTGTTCATACATAAACTTTAATTAGACTGACCTCTACTGAGCCGGATTTTAACTCTACAAAAATTTCTTTTTTCTTTTCTTTATAAGGCGCCTGAGGAGAAAACGTTGCTCTACTTTTTTTCTCAGGCGTAAGTTGCGCGCGTGCGCGTGAAACGCATCTACGCGGTGCGTTTTAGTGTTGTAATGTGCGTTTTATATACAAAAGGAGACACTTTCATACAACGCTAGAGCACGCATCCACGCTTACACTCCGTCGTGGGCTCCGTGCGGGAACCGCCTGAACGACTCTTCATTGTAAAATTTTAAAAAACAAGTAATTAATTCATCAAAATGAGTTCCAAATAATTTAAATCATCTTGAAGTGCACTTCTTTATGAATAACTTTGATAGTTGTGTAAGTTTTAAGGCCCCGTTTTGCTGTCCAGTGTATTTTAATCAGGGAAAAATATTTAGACTTTCGTTGCTTTATAGAACAAGCTTGCGTGTGCTTTAAGCGTACATCCGAAAGTTGGTCGACCTCTCGCGAGCAACAGGAGTGTCTACAACGATGTAAATAAAACAAACTATAGACATGAAATTATTTATATTTTTGGTACAAAACATATTTTACATTCCTTTCCTCCAAAGTCGATTTAAAGCTAAACAATAGATAGGTACCTACATAACGTATGGCCCAAACGCTCGTTCGGCTGCCACGAGATTATAACATGAAATATACATTGATGAAGATACGGAGCACAACATTGGACGAATTACATTTATTTTATACGATAAAGAAAAATTAATTACATTTAAACGGCGATAAAAAAAGAAAAGCTATTCACAATAAAATTCACAAAAATAAAAACTTTGTTCTATTATCTCAAATGTTTCTTACGCAGATTACAAAATATTGGTACAATATGTTATATGCATAAATGCTGCGACATAAACAAACTCTTTATTCGTTTACAATAATTAATATAGTTATTATCCTAATAACATAACCATTTATAGTAAAAGTATCAAAACACACAACGAGAGTTATAAGCACTGACACATTAATCTCAATCATTGTTCGCGCCACACACTTGCGACTTTAATATTAAACAAAAATATATTAAAATACGTATATAGTTCCATTATGTTACTGAGTGTATAATGTCCAGGAAGAAACAGCTAAATCAAATTGTTTAAACTTTTACTCTATCTATATGAACAATAAAACTGCTCTTAATTTTTTTTATACAGAATATAATAGTATTAAAGAGGAAATTACAAATTTTTTACGCGTGAAGACTGAATACAATTTACTGTATTATGTAAGGATATTTCTGTGTTTCCTCTCAAAGGTAATCAAATTTTGTTAAACAGTAATGTAATTTATCTTCGTATTTAACATTTTACCGTATGACACGTAATAAAAAAAAAATTTCTTTCCATAGATATTTTAACATATAAAGAAACAATTTGCAACCATACTGTGTACTAATTTAGTAATTCTCATAAAGCGATTAAAAAGTTTACAGTATATTTGACTATATACGAGCACTAGTCAATAATGAGCGATACGGTCAAGCACCTTATACAGACTTACCTTGTTATATCTTACATTTATAAAAAAAATCACAAATCGACACTTAGATTTAAACATTTTCTCTTAGACCTAAATGTATTGTAAAAAATAGGTAATTATAATATTTTACTAACTGTTTTGCATTCACTCAATCTAAGTCACTGTTGAAATCACCTAAATCCTTACAGGTGTCTTTATGCAATCAACATAAAGCGAATTCTTTTTGATATCCGATAGCTCCGCATGAATGTGATAATCATGTAATTATATTATTTTCTTTTTTTTGTATAAAAAATAATTTCACAAAATAAGACTTCACATGTAAATCACAACCTCGCTTCCTTTCAAATTATGAATAATTGTAATTCACATTGTTCTCTATCTATTAATATATTGTAACTTGAAAAAAGCCTGCACCGTTTTCCTAGTTTTATTTTCTAAAATCACAAAAGACAAAATTTTAACACCAGGACTACACGCGACGTTCATAATGTAGTATATAGATACTACTTACTGCTCGACGTTTCGGCAATGCAACGCGAAAGTTTAAAATCTTATATCACAAAAGACCTTTTAACTTTATTTTCTTACAATCTTAGTTATAGAATACCAAAAAGATCTCGCTGTTTACACGTTTTTAGCCATAACTGTTTATAAAACAAATATATTCCTCTCGGTTTAAAATAAAATAACAGTGAAAAACAGGATCAATGTGAAAAAAAAAATTAGTTGTTTCTCACTTCACCAAATTGAATTTGCTATGCTATGGCTATGGTTATTGTCATTTAATGTGTACGACTAGACGCACATTTCTGCGACATGCGACTTGTCGCAGCTCGATGGCGACCCGAATCTACGAATACCAGGTGAAGCTTCTTTATGGCATATTAATTCCTGTTGCATTTTTATTGCATGTTACGGCTTCAAAATTTTTTTGTGTACAATTTAATTGTATGAGAGGCTAAAATAAAACTGCGCATTTTTTTGGAAATAATTTTTCATATCTCAAATAATGCCGATTGTCATGAAATCGCAAGGGCGCCATTTTATTTCGACCTAAGTCGAGTTCACCAATTTGATTACAGGAAATTCCTACACAGACAACGATGAACATATCATAGCGGGTCGCCAGCCTGAGCTTTGTTCGCATTAACAAATCTATAATATGTATAAAAAATTGTAAAAAAATCCTTACAATTTTACAATGATTCGCAAATAATCTCATCTTACATCTAGCTTGAGTCCTGCACGAGCTTGTATTCAAACGGTTTTCTATATCATAATAGTTGTAGCTGCTGAAGTATTAAAAAACTTCATGTAATAAATATTTTGTTCATAGTATATTAATGTCCCGTGTTGGTTCGGGACACAAAAAGAATGTACCAACTGCTTTTCTTGGCTAGCATGTCGTAAAGGCGACTTAGGGCGTATTGGGTACTGGGTCTGTGATCGTGTAGGCGATGAGCTAGCCACTTGTTACTACTCTTTCACGATTTTTCATCTGACCAAACCCAATATTTGTATGGCTAAATGTGGTCTTAAGGAACACAGTGCTCCTTAGACTCTGCCTACCCCTTCGGGGATTGCAGGAATGATTGTATGTGTGTATATTAACCACTCGGCGGGCACCGTGTACACCGGTGTTCGCAAACAATAGATATTTCTATTGTTACTTGTTTCTCCCTCAATGGCAAAGGCAAAGAGAACTTAGTCCATGCAGCCATGTCTTAGGTATTTTTCTGTCTTCAGTATTGCATTGACACAAGTGTAATACATTACAATGCATCTTGGTAGGGTTTGGCGCCAAATCGATGATAAACGCAAAGACCTACTTGAAATTTATGAAACACACAGACAGAAATCATCAGAGATAAACAGATTTTATATGGAGAGATGGAAGTCAGAGGCACATTATTATAAAATCACAAACATGGCAGTTGTATAGCGTAATGGGTAATTTTAATTAATTAAAAGTTTAGTATAGGTAATATGGCGAGCAAGTTTGCAGTACAGTCGCTTTCAAAAATATGTGTTTCACTTGTCCAAATTTTATACTTATTTTTGCAAATGACTGTACGATTGGACTCACTTCTAAGGAAACAAAGTATTTCGCTTTTTCGTCAAATTTTAGTTGACTTAATTTTATCTAATATTAATGATTTTAACACTTGCAACCATTCATAGATTAATTAACAGTACTATAACTGTACATAATCATATAACATTTAGACATTCCAGTATATACACAATCGCCTATATTATAACTATAATTATGTTTTTTATGGATTTGTATGACTTATCAAACCTTGTACCTTGTTCCTAGCATGATCACACACCATTTGATAAAATAATTTATCGATACGAACTGTCATAATACAAGTAGAAATAAATTCAAGGAGGTGGTTTTATTTGACATATATCTGACATTTCATATTGAAACGTTTCACCGTTTTATCATATCGCGTTTTGTTGGTCATGCTAGGGATGGCTCTGAATCGCTTCCGCAAACAGATTTTTGTTTCAACAGTAAATGTGCAGATTCAGCAAAACCAAATTGTCATACTGAAATAGTTAACATACTCCGCATATTCGCTGACGCTGTTATTTTCACAAACTGAATGATCTTTTGTCATAACGCAAATTATTATTGCTTGTACATTTAACACTTTTAATTTTAATTAAATTTTTACTTGTATTGTCAAAACAAAAATCGACACAAATAGAAAATCAAAAATATTTAAAACAGAGAAACCTGTCGTAACATAGGTAACTAAACTTACGGCTCCCGCCGCTGCGAGTCTGAGGTACTGTATGGAAGTGCGTTACCACCGCATAGTGAGGTGTTTACACCGCCTTGGGAGGTGAACACCCCGTGCGGTGTCTACACCGCCTAGTGCGGGTGCGCGGGGTTGTACGGATGTTGCTTGGCGACACCACCCGTCGCTTGCTCGTAAGATGGCGGCATCGCTGGAAAGATAAAAATGTTTATGTTTATTTAATTAATCATTAATTAACTATCATATGCAACCAGACATATAACATTCAACAAAATAACACGATGTGTAACAATGTATTATTCCCGAAAGGATTGGCAATGATAAAAGTATAAATCGAAATGGGTCGATAGACAGGGTCAATTGCATCAGATAATCCCAAGAAAGTAGGGTCACGTAATTTCCTAAAAAGTTTTCATCTTTAAAAATTCCGAAATTTCTGATAAAAACATTGTTCCTATGTAATGTGGTTTTCATATGTAATTACGTTTTTTTAAGTGGTAGCCCAAATTTTTTCCACGCGTTTATCTTCGTCTTAAAGTTCATAGACTGTGGAAAAAAATACGAGGGTTATTAAAAGTATAATATAGAATCCTGCTAGTTTACTCTATCTACCCATTTCGTTCGATCTATAAACTTATGGGCCTGTATAACAAATACACCAAATTGCTTATTATTCATAAATAAATATTGATTTTATTTGACGTGTAACATGAAAGAAAGAAAGATTATGATACAACGATTTATCACTAAAAACTACCATCAGCGCACCGTTATGATTAACGGACTATAGAATCGCATGTTTTAACATTTTAATAATATCGGTACCGCTTTAGTAGGAAACCAGGAGCTACGAGACATTCAGTAGTCAGCCTGATCAGGAAAATAAGTAACCTGTCCTGAAGCCGCTAGAAATTGTCTTGTATTGCAAAAGAATACGTTAAAAAACAGATTTCCATATTCATATTTTTCCACGTTATTTTTTAATTTTGACATCCTACTAATCATGTGTTTCTCCATGAGGAAGGCCTGTCCCAGTAGTGGGACGTATATAGGCTGATGACGACGCATTCTAATGCACAAAAACAACAAAAATTTAATAAAATTAACTGGAATATACGTGACAGATAACATTTCAAAATGAAATGACGGATAATCAATTTTCAGCAATATGGCGAGGTGTTTTATTTTCCTGGTCGGGCTGTACGAAATAAATAATGAAAAATCTTTTCGCGTCATGAAGCGAAATTCACGCTTCCATTCCTTGCCAAGGCAACATCAGTTAAGCAAATTCCTGTGCATCTGAGTCAGCACCAAAACCAAACTACACTACACTAAAGAAATGCACAACATGATTTATGATTGGTCAACCATTTATGATTATTTATGTTCAAAGCTATATCACCATGAACTGACAAAGTAAGTGACAAGTTTAAAATCAAAGACACTATTTGATCTGGTACACACAATGATAACTACACCATGAGATTATAGATATGAGTGGACCCAAGCTCCCTTACAAGAGGCAAAGTTTTGTCTCCGTTTTGGAGTATCCTCTCTTTCTATCCATTGCGGTTAGAAAGGGGAAGTAAATAATTGGGCAGCCATTTAATTATTTGGTCAGCAACAAAAAGGTCAGCCGAAAAATAATTTGGGCAGCAAGAAATATTTTGTCAGCAATATAATTATTTGTGGCATCAAAGCAATATTAAAAAAATTGGCAGCAGAAAAAACATTTGAGTTGCTGCTCAATTAGTTATTTTGCAGACAAATTAGTTATATCTGCTGCCCATAAGTTGCTACACAATTAGTTATTTTACCTGATCAAGTGTATTATTTTGCTGACCAAAATTTTAATATTTTGCTAACTGTTTAACTTACACCCGTTAGAAAGGGATGATAGTACAGACGAAGATAAAGTTTGCCTCATGTTCTTGTATGGGAGCTTGGTCCACTCATACCTATAATTTCCTGAACATGACAGACTACACACTTACTATAATGCTATAGTTAATATTCACCTTGCGTGTAACCGCGCGGGTGCGGGCCCTCGAGAACTAGCGGACAACGATCGGTTAGTACGGTTACAATACTATAGAATACAATAGAATGGAATAAACTTTATTGTAAAATAATAATAAAATAAATAAATAAATATCCTCCGACAATCACACCTATCAACTAGCTCCATTTTAAGCAACTAATGCTGCTTGTGTTACAGACACTAGATGAAGATGAGGGATAAATATATTTAATAGATATATATGTACATATAAATATTCAGTAAATATACAATACTTATAAACATCCAAGACTGGTGACAAATGCTTATTCATCACACAAACATCTGTCCCCACCGGGGAACGAACCCAGAACCTCACTAGATGGCGACGCTTTGAGACCGGCGTACTACAGACAGACCACTCGACCACGGAGGTCGTCAAATTAATATATATAAATATTATAGGGCGGCCTTATCCCGTAAATCCGAGTCAACATGGGGGCAGTGGAGGGGAGCACCCTAAATCGCCCCTAGATCGCCTCGTGTGTACTCGTTATGAGTTTTAGTATGAGTAGCAACCGATTTTAGGGTAGATTCATCCTCCATACTGCCCCGATATTGCCTTGATTCTAGGGCCGTGTGTAGACCCCTTAAAGCGACAGAAAAAGGGAGAGGACATAATACAAGAGAAAGTGAAACAAAAATAAAATTATAAACAATACAAAAAGCAGTTAAATGACGTTAGTACAACTAGACATATCCGTTCATCCTAACTTGCCATATTTGGAAATGTAATGTCTTTTTAACAAAATTACTCATTTAAAAATAATATGTTAACAAATTCAATAATCAATCACGATAAATCGTTAATACAGATTAAAACATTTTAAAGGAAGGATTTGCTAATTAATTATCACATTACAAACAACAAACAAACTAAAGTAACTTTATTTCATAGGCCAAACCTGGCACTTAAATTTTTTTTTTTTATTTATTTATATAAAAATATATATTCTGAATAAAGGTAAATTACCGCGAGCGCTTGTAGCAAGTACAGCCTGAGCTTTGACTGTGGTTGTAATCGATACAAGCGGCCGGATTCCGAGAGTAAGGGTTTTCATGAGAAGAACCCGGCAAGAAACTCATGATGAGCTACTTTTTTATAATAGCCAATCATATAATTATTGTCATTATTTAATGTTTTACATTATTATTTAAGGTAGTACTTGAATAATTTTGTCGCCAGCCACATATTTCTTTTTTAGTAATTTATTGGAACATTTCGACTACCGATCACAGAATTGAAGTGAAAACTATAGCAAGTGTTGCCTAATTGAAAATCATTCCTCACTGCGATTATTAATTGATTCAAAATATGATAAGTGTACGATATTTCTGAGTTCACAATGACTTACAGAATAATATTCTAACATCTATATTATTTTTAATAATGTAGTGCAATGATTATTGTAAGGAATCAAAGTAAGATGACTGATGAATGACTTGATTCGATATTGTTTTATAATCGATTTGTTGTCACTTATAGCAACACTAATAATTATCCTTTATTAAACATTTTTGATAACTGGGAAATAGCTAAGTGGCGCCATCTCTATTCTAGTTTTAGAACTTTTTGTGCAGCTTTACTTAGGGAGACCTCTACTACTTCAGTCAACAACTAAACTGTCATTGGCATTGTTTTTCTGCGCTGATATCAATAACTTTTTCTTATCTGGTGATGTCGAAATGACAAAGTACTATTATAGTTCCATTTATTTGCTCGCGACAATACATTTCTAGAATCTAACAATTAAATCGAGCCATTTGAGTCAATTAAAACAATGACTATGAGTTCACCAGTTCAGCTAAACGTCTCTTTATGGAAACAAAGATATTATGATGTAAGACGTTGCCCAAAGACGCACCGGGTTTATACAACCTTATTACATTGCGCTTGCGTCGAAGCCAAACCTAATTATTGGTCACCAAACACGTCGGCTCTTTTAATTCATAGTTAAATTAATTATTTACATAAGTACATTGTTTGTTTTAGGGAAATATTTGTTATCTTGGTTGAAAATTAATTTACCTATATGGCAACAACGACTAGTTTTACAACAACGAAGTTTCCTCAAATAAACTATTAACTATATAATATACTAATAATAATTTACAATAGTATGTTGAAATTACAAGTTGAAATTTATTAAAATGTTCCAACCGAAGAAGATATCGATAATCAATCAGTTAAATATAATATTGAAAAAGAAAAGTTTTATGAGAGAAGTGTTATTTGTTACGTAGCAAATTGAACCTTATTTTTATATTGTTTCTTTCTTTTGAAATTTAATCGAGACAGAGGCTTTGACACGACAACTATTTATTTTTCCTATGATATTTACATGTCCCGAGGTGACGTAAAAAAAAGAAAGAAACAATATAAAAATAAGGTTTAATTTGCTACGTAACATTCTCCCCTTTTTTTATGTGACTTTAAGGGGGATTAATTTTCTGAGGGGTCGCTTCAAAATTCCTTCTGAGGTGGTGACATCGGCCACTCTATTGACCCCATCTTTCCCAGGATATAGCCTTGAAACTCTTAACTTAGGCCAAGCTCCTCGTGGAAGATTGTTGTCGGCGATTATGACCATGTCTCCTATACTTATCACAGGATTTGGTTGCCCCCCTCCCCTTCTGGGAACGAGTGTGGGCAAGTACTCTGTTACCCACCGATGCCAAAATAAGTCTGCCGACTTCGCTGCTTTTCTCCAGCTTATTCGTCCCACTAAGTCTCTGTCACATGTTTCTGTTGGTCCTATTCTTCTAGACGACGAGCAGATCAAAAAGTGTGAGGGTGTCAGTCTCTGTCTCAATTACCTTCCCAAATTCCTATAAATTCCACTCTATAATATAGCTATCGATAACATTATTATTGATGATAGGTCTTTTTGCGTAAGATGATTCATATGACAGCTGTCGAATTAACACAAATTATGAGTGTTACGAAAGTGAAACGGAACGTGTGGAGCCCGCGAATGAACGTAGTATTGAAAAAAAATAACGTACCTAGTCACGACTCAATCACTCGTAACTCGTAACTAAGTATCTACCGTCTACATAGACAATAAGTTCATGTTGGTAATTTATTTAACTTTATGTACCTATTAAGCGCAATAAATTAATGCAGATTTTATGACCGTTCTACGAATCATTTCTAAATACCTTGCTATCATCTCAAACATCGAGCAAGTCTCTTTCCAACGTCATCGAACTTATCTTAGGTGAAAAGACATAGCACCTCACGTCCGGGGGCGTCGCCGGCCTCCCCCTATTGTGGAGGTGAGCCTTCACCGGCGGGGTGGTGGATGTTTCCGACAGGTTCCCACGACCTCGAGCGGCCGCGACACGCCTCGTGCCAGTGCCGGCGCCGACGTCACAACAGACGAACTAAGCTGGTTTTTAGTGGGTAGGCCCTGCACTCTGCGGGGAGTCCCACATAGCCCTATGCCCTCCCTGACATAGGGCTGGTGTATGTGTAACGCATTTTCCAACGTAAAAAAATAAAGGTGAAAAGACATAGAGAGAGCTGTGAGATTTGAAATTGAGTGGTAGTGATCTCTGCTAGATAGATACAAGTCCTCCCTCGGACACTTCTGCAAAATGGTCTGTAATTTTTATAAAGTGTTTAAATACAATGTATCAACTCACCGTGAAGGTCTGGAGCCGTGGGCGCGGGTGACGTCACGGGGTAAGACGCGGGCGACGTCACAGGGTAAGGCGCGGGTGACGTCACTGGGTAAGGCGCGGGTGACGCCACGGGGTAAGGCGCGGGTGACGTCACGGGGTAAGGCGCGGGTGACGTCACAGGGTAAGGGGCGGGCGACGCCACGGGGTACTGCGTCGTGTTGGCTGCGGGGTAGGGCGCCGGGTACGAGGGGTATGGCGCCGGGCCTAAGGGAGTACAAAAGTGATTTGGTTGTGGTAAATGCGTTCGTGTTTAGCACCATCGGGACCTGCACAACCATCATATGGACTATGACAGTGGACTGCTTATGCGGTGTTTTGCCTAGTCTCTGACTAACCCTAATGGGATATTGGTCGTGATCTGTCATTGCGCGCGCGCGTGTGTGTCTGTGTGTGTGTGTGTGTGTTTTTGTGCGTGTGCGTTTACCAGTGCGTGTGTTTTTGTGCGTGTGCGTATACCAGTGCGTGTGTGCGTGTGCGAGTGCGTGTGTGTGTGCGAGTGCGTGTGTGTGTGTGTATGTGCGTGCGTGCGTGTGTGCGAGTGCGAGTGTGTGTGTGTGTATGTGCATGCGTGTGTGTGTGCGAGTGCGTGTGTGTGTGTGTATGTGCGTGTGCGAGTGCGTGTGTGCGAGTGCGAGTGTGTGTGTGTGTGTATGTGCGTTCGTGTGTGTGCGTGTGTGTGCGAGTGCGTGTGCGTGTGTGAGTGTATGTGCGTGTGCGAGTGCGAGTGCGTGTGTTAGAGTGCGTGTGCGTGTGTTTGTGTGCGTGCGTGTGTGTGCGTGCGTGTGCGTGCGTGTTACCTGCGTAGGCGGCGGGCGCGGGCTGGCGCGGGTAGACGGCCGGCGCCGCTGACACGTCGGGCGGCGCTGCGACAAGCATTATTATAATTACATTAATAAATTACACAAAAAACATAGCATCAGGAGAAGGCCTCCTGCCTAAATAACATGAGCACCGTGATATATTACCTATCACGTTTTTATCACGCTCGATTATCAATTTCTATTGTAGGTACTTTGACAGTTGAACGTCATAAAAACCTGTATATATCATAAA
This sequence comes from Parapoynx stratiotata, assembly GCA_910589355.1. Classification (NCBI taxonomy): domain Eukaryota; kingdom Metazoa; phylum Arthropoda; class Insecta; order Lepidoptera; family Crambidae; genus Parapoynx; species Parapoynx stratiotata. The sequence continues at coordinate 12,871,239 of OU342481.1, forward strand.
GCGTATTCATCCTAAGAGGACTGGTAGTTTTGTGAAATGATGGCATATATACGAGTACTTATGCGTATAGTGACATAAATATAAATGATTTTTGAGTAAGATGACTTCAAATATGAGTGCTAACACCCCTGCCTACCCCTTCGGGGAAAGAGACATGATGATATGTTTGTGACACTCCCTTAAAGCCACATTAGGGGGGAGTGCGTCCCTTAAAATATAAATAAATACATTTGACGTGAGTGTACACAAACATGATTGTGGTGTTACATAATTATAGGTCTTAAACCCCGCGTGAGACAGCGTACACACCGGTGTTCGTAAGCAATAGATATTTCTTTATGTCTGGTTTTATGAACACTTATGAATTTACGACTCATCTTCACGCCTATATCCCCAAAGGGGTGGACAGAAGTGTAACTCGACTCGAACCCACAACTCGATGATAAGGGCAGAAATTGAACTGGCGATCAATTTCTTGAGAAGTATATTTTTATTCTTTATTCGACACTACAAAAACATACTTTTAAATAGGTAAATCACATGTACATGTAATATAAGCCTAATTTAAGATGCCAAACATAATGACTTATTAATAACATAGAGAAACTGAAATACTATAGGCAATAAAAATTTTAGATGGGTAGGCACTTTGAATATTGCGATCTATGATATAATGACACAACCTCAGTATTGGACTTCTAGACATGATATTGTACATTCAGCACTAGCGATAACATTATAATGTACAATAATATCTTATCAAGTGGTCAGCAGACTCGCTGTTGCCGATACTGGACTAGTTTTTAATTCAACATCGTGGCGTCTCGTTGCGACGAGTAATAAGTATACATCACGTTTTTTTTTAATTGTACATGTTCACATGTTGATGTCTCAAACAAGTACTGCCCTAATGGTACAGAAGTGGCTATAGATCTCCTATTTTAAATTTAAATTAAGAAGCATTTGTTACTGCAATGTTACCTTGAAGTTTTCAAACAAACATTTCGGACAATTTCTGTTTTATTAGGCAGTAAAACAAAAAGCTAATCTATTTGTTTCGATTTCATTACTGAAATAGATAATATTAGAATAATATTAGAATGCGACTCGTGACTGAAATGGTACTAGGTTTGATCGTGCATTTTCTTTGATAACATCCTTACAAAAAGCTAATATATTTCAGTCGATTTTATTACTGAACATGATTAGGTTATGTCGAGTAAAATGCACAAACAAAAGCTCATCTATTAAAGTCCGACTCAAGACTATAGTATAGCTTTTGCGGCAGATTGAATTGCGGGGTCGAACGAAACCTTGAAATGCAATAGGCGAACATTTTGCGATAGGAAAATAATTAAAATAAAACCATAATATATGTAACATGTTTTACCGTCTACTTTTGACCAGCTCAACTATTTGATCCTTAATAATTAAAAGTTGTGTACTGTCAAATGTGTACATGCATATATTTTATAAATAACTTTCTCTGAACATTCCTATCACGAGGCCGCTACTTATGCTACCAATAATAAGCGATTAGATAGCGTTACGAAATATTTCCTTATCATAAAGCAAGACTGCAAACACTACGCGGGAAATAACCCAAACATGTGTCAGCGGCCCTTGGGACCACTTCTAGCGGTACAAGCTCGGCCTCGGGAATCCCACACCTTACTCGAAACGGCTATTTATTAGACGACAATAAACAAAAATTGTTAAAATATTCCTCACCTAAAAACTGGTTTGAAAAGGAAAACTGGACAAATCAGACATTATTAATACTTAGACGTCATTAACGTTTTAATAATAATAGAAATGATTCTATTTCTAGATTACTCACAAAAAATTGATGACAAAAAATATTAGGAATCTATCGTGGGACGAGGAAGATCTAGAGGGAACTGGATGAAATCAAAAGGATCACGCTGACGTCTATACCAGAAATCGACGAGCATTATATGAGGAATGTAAAAGGAGGCTATTGAAAAATGATAAGAGCGAAGCATTAGTATTTCGAAAGTCAAATAAAAATATTGAAGCCATAGACTAGCTATAGACTATGACTGAAAATCTAGAGGGTAGAAGGAAAATACGTTAAATGACAGAAGAGTATGGCATTACTTCATTCGCCTTTGCAGCAACACGGGTAAGGGAGATAGCATGCTCCTCCTACAATTTGATAGTAAAATTCGACTAAATTAAATATAATAAAACGATTATTTAGACGGATAATCTTAAAGTAAGAAATCGAAAGAAATAATTTGTCGTTCGACAGACATGTTCGCACTTTGATATACGAGTCACAAGGACGTCACAAGCCCCAGCCGTAGTCATACAACCATGACGTCATTTGCATTACTATACGTATACCTTAAAACTATGACGTCACATTTTTATGAAATGGACGTAGCGTAGACTTTTAAGCAATAACCACTAATAAATTGAGCAATATCCACTTATTGGACGACAGTTTGATTCAAAGAAATATGTAAAAAAAAAATTATATTGAAACGTGGTATTAGGTATTCTAATAATGAGGGATAAATATCGCATAACAAGAAGGACACTGAACAAGGATGTGGATGGATATAGAGTGAGAGGAAGACCAAAGTAGCGATTGATTGAAAGCGTGAAAAATGATTTGAGAATAAAAGATATAGGTTCTGAGCTGACCAGTATCTAGATCGGCAGAAGTGCTAGAAGAAGAATGTTAATAACTCAAGTCGTTCCCGGCCGCGGTGTATCCGGGAGATTTAGTGGGTCTTCTTCTTTCTGCTACCCTACATTATTTGAGGTCGGCGCAACAAGTCTTCTCCTTCCAATCTCTCCTACCATTCGCCACGTCACCACTCAGTCCCTTTCTAGTTCATAGGATAGTGTTGCAGTTTCTGGTGAGTTTCACACCCGCCTACCGCCCAGAGAAACGTACAGACTATGGTCCCTAGATCGGTCCTCCTGGTCAACAACAAAATATACTCACGGCTCAGCACTCGCCCCCGCTCCCGGCTCCGCTTGCGGCAGCAGTGGCATAGCAACGCTATAAGCACGACGGCCACAGTGACGCCGGCCACCACGGTCATGATGCCCATGCCGGTCAGCCCGCGGTTCACCGCGTGGATTGTCTTGGTCTGCTCCTCTAACTCCTGGAGGTACATTATTAATTAAGCGCGTATTACAGAACCAACTCAGGCATGGACACATAGAGCTCTGCTCAGTAAAAAATGGATGATGCTCATCCCAAACGCCATCCCTTTCTCACTATGCTCAGACAGAGAACTACGCGAGTCCAAACCTGAACCTGTGAAACATGTGAACGCTTTGTAAATGATTTCTCTCCAATCAATTCATGAAGTGTTAATGTATTACAATTAGTTTACGAATACCCATCCCCTGAAATGAATGAAGAATGAACCGTGACACATTGATCATTATTATTACTTTTATGAGCCGTGTGGTAGCGGCTCATTAAAAGAATACTACCAACCCATCTCTTCCCTGGGGTGTCGTAAGAGGCGACTAATGGATTTAGAACTGCACAACCATCCAATAGCTTATAGCGGCGACGCGACAGGCTCATCACCTGTCACGCTGAGTGCAGTCATTGCTAAGTGAAGCGCGGACTATGGCAGTGGACTGCTTTTGCTTCTCTGACTAGCCCTTTGGGGGACTAACCCCTATGTATGTATAATTATCATCACGACTCTTTCCCCGAAGTGGTAGGCAGAGGTGTTAGCACCCACGATTCGCCAGATATGTTATCGCCATGTAACAGATGGCGAGCCTGTTGCCATGCACCGGGCACAATGCGAGGCAAGCGATATTCATAATGTACTGAATAAGTTTTATTCAAACTAAAGATATATTTTATAGCAAACTGAGCCAAAGAAGAGACGAGACGAGCGGAACTCGCTGGCGTAGCGGTTGGTAGTTCGTACGCTTTGGCTGTCGATATTAAAAACAAAGCTATTTACACCATGGCCAGGCCTTGGATAAGTAACCAAAAATGTGATCTCGAATTCCTCCGAGCTTCAGAAGCACGTCAAGCCGTTGGTCCCGGTCACGGTTGCAACCGTTTCCCACCAATCTGCACTGGGGTCGCGCCAATACCTCTCATGTGTATTCCCATGTAGAAAGGCCTTTGCCCAGCAGTAGGACGTATATAGACTGGTGCTGAGCTAAAGACAGGATATACCTTTCGTGAAGATTTATATCCTTTATATATCACTCATTCGCGAGCTACACAACTTTCAGCGACTCACAGCGATTATCAAGGGTTAAGAGGACTTTTTAACACGATTGACACACAAGAACAGCCGATCGATAGACTACAAGTGACATGTAGGAATGCTGATATGCTACTGAAGCTTGTTACATAAATATACACAGAATATGCATTGCATTCGTCACTATTATTTCCGTTGTTATCTTATCATGTACCTATGGTCTCAGATTACACTTCAATTCATTGAGATGTGTGAGCCTCCTCATCAGACAGTTAATAGTTACAGCCCATGAAAATAGTGATCACGAAGAACAATAATAGAGATTGGGTGTAGATTGTTTGATCTATACTTATAGTAAATGCAAAAGAAACTAACTGTTTGTCCCGTTGAATGGTCTGTCTAGCTTTCACACCAAAACTACGGAACCGACTTAATCGAAAATTTGTGCACAGAAGCCAGCTAGGTAAAGGGCTTAAGCTACTTTTTATCCCGATATTCCCAAAGGAACGAGTACCGCGCGGGTGAAAAATTAAGGAAGCCACTATACTGTATAAAATCGTAACGTCGTTACGTCGCACTATTGGGATTGGGAACAGGCCTTCTTAAATACAGAAACATAAGGAACATGGGCTGTATCAGTAACAACAACACACTGATTGAATTTTGATTGGTGGGTAAATATACTTGCATTAGCACCAGGGGCTAACTACAACACCTGAAATCAGCAACAATTTGGGCACCCATCCAAATTCCAACTACAGCAAATTTTTCTTACTTTTTAATATCACAACAAAAGCCAATAACTGTACAAATAAAACAAAATGTTTTAAATATTTTATCACTAAGTATATAAAAAAATAATAATTTACCAAATTTCTGTTACACAATAAGCTCAAAAGTACCCAGAACACATACTTAAACATACAATCCTTGGCACATAACAACAATAACACAACTCACAGTGATGTCACATGCTGACATATTAATAATAACACAAAAGCATAATAATTATTTGAGTAAGCAAGAAATACTAATTAATAACACCATTATATACAGCAAACATAATAAAAATTATCAGTGTTGTTGCAGAATAATAATTATGTAGATATTGCAAACATGACAGCCCAGCATGAATATGTGAATGTTTTTTTTATACGGGATAGGGGGGTAATCAAGCAGACGGGTCCTGATAGTAAGAAACCACAGTGGCCCATTGACACTTGGAACACCAAAGTACACAAGTGCGTTGCGGCCTTTTAAGGGGATGGGCATCCGGTACCCTCACTCACTCAGTGAAACACAATGCAAGTGTTGCTTTACACTGGTTTTCTGTGAGGCTGTAATATCTCTCCAGTCGAGCCAGTAGTATAAAATGTGTCCTTTGTCCCCTAGATGGTGCAGATGATTGCACCACCATTAATAATGTAGATAACAGCACATTATTTGAATTACCATAACATTGAAGCACAGAGCCCTGAACAAGATATTAATTTTTAATGAAATACTACCCAAAAGTGTAATCCACTCAATAATGCATCAGCATTTGTTTTTAATACTTATACAGTATATTATCTTACACACATATCACTGCTTATTACAATTTTATAAAATTTATTAGTACTCCGCAATTTTGTCTATTTATATATTTTAAATGTACCACTTGCAAATTAAAAAATGAAAATATAATTGTAGTGAACTCTAAATAGAGTAAGGTGAAATTGAGGGCTGACTTTCTTATGCAACTATAAATGAGTCATTATCATAGTTATCAGTGAACCAACAGAACACAAACACAACCAAACAGAAATATCTCCAGTTAATTCTCCGATACACATGAAAACCTTGTTTTGATAAACAGGCTCCCCTATACTAATCACTAAGTGGTATGTTAAATTTGAATAGCAGCATATAATGAGAAAAATTGTTAAGTTGCCTCACTTTAACTTAAATTGTTTCATCAATTGTTTCTTAAATTATTTTTTGCTTTTTCCAATTTTTATATTAGTATTTTAATTATTACATTTAATTTAATTTAATGTACCTATTTTAATATTTACCAATTTTAACATTAAACAAGCCTTAAATATGTCCAAACATTGATAATAACTATGGGATTATGGATTGTTGATCATTATATTCATTTCAATAACATTTTAATGTGAATAGTGTTTTGTGAACAGGAAGTAAAATGGAAATACTTAACTATCTGTATCTATACACCCTGATTCTTATAATACACAGTCTACATGTGAAAGTAAAGGACAACTTGTAATTAATGTTTGGAAACAAAACTCTGGCCATGATAATATATGTCTATAAGGGTATTAATATTGTTAATAATGTACATTCACAATCATGTAAAACAGATCAACAATTATAAGGCTGTGCGACCTACCTTAAAGAAATCATCATCATCGTCATCGAAAAAACTTGACTTATGCATTCTTAAGGATTCTTTAAACTTATCACACTACACTGACAGTCGCTCGCTTGCTTACGTTCACCGGTACACTGCGAGAGAGATCACACGACAAAGATAAATTAAACTACAACAGATAGCAATTATGAATCATCAAATCCTCAAGGTAAAACCCAACAGGAAAACATCAACCAAACGATCAAGACACACACCCACTAATAAAATTTGTTTTGCAGACAAATATGACAGCTTTTAGGGAATCAAAACAAAATATAACATATCAAACTATTACAAAAATTTTCCAAACGTACCAAAACTTTTTCAACAGGCTTAACTTTTCGTTTTGTTGATAGAATTTATATATTAATTGCGTTTTTGTTGTTGCTGTTGTAAAATTCTCCCATGTAGGAAAGGCAAAGGGAACGAAGCCCATACAGCCAAGTCTTCGAAATTTTAATGTCTTTATGAGTCTTGCTTGGGAGGGTTTGGCGTCAAGCAATCGATGGCAGACACTGTGGTGTTACTTTCATGAGGTGGATTGCCACGATAAAAATCTCTTCGTTTTTCACACCGCTTGATAACAATGTTATTATTTATTGATTATTTCAGTGATCCTCCACATTGCTCGTCCACATAGACACATATTACACAAATCTTCTTACACGGATTTTACGCAACAAGATCCACTCTGAAACAATATTACAATCACTCATTTAAAAATCACGCGATACGCGAGACTGGCGCCCTTAGGTCAGTATAATATATCTATGCCATACATATACATATCTGGCGCCAAAAACTCCCCTATTCTGGAAAATTCTCCCTTTAAAGAGACGGCAAAGGGAACGAGCTCATAATTAAGCCCCTACAGCTCAGTCTCAGAGTAAACAGAACTGGAGTAGCCTTTGTCTAACATTCCCCTCTGCCAAAGTACAAGCATCGGATGCTTGCACGTTTAATAAAACTAGTTGAGCCGCCATTTTGACAGCCATAACATTGTAAACGTTGCGGCGAACAGAGCTCCCGCAAAAATGCCTGCCTGTGCTGTTTTTTGTAGTAAAAATAAATAAAAAACATCGAGTATGCTAAAAGATGGTGTCACCTTTTATTTGTAATTATAATTTTTAAGATTTTATCATTATTTACTTCATTATTTCATGTTTTAGAATTCTACGATTTCAAATTTCGAACGCTAGTCTCGTGGGGAGTGCGGCTGTGACGTTGTCAAAACGCACACCCCACGAGACTATTTTAAGCGTGTGTGCGTGAAATTTAAATTTGTGTGTCGAATTATGCATCTGTGCATTTGTAAAAACGGTAAAAGTTATTGTTTATGTGTGCCGGCTTTGAGTGTAGTGGTAACCTCAACCCCCGCAAGAAATGACAGAAAAAAATGTTTGAGAAATTGACTAATGGCTACTCCAGTTCTGTTTACTCTGAGCCCTACAGCCATTGCCTTCAGGAAGGCCCGCGTTGCTCTAAGCCTTCAGTAATCTATATACATCGAAATGCTAGTGTTATGCATTTCAATTTTCAATGCATCTTGGGAGAGTTTGACATCAATCAAACGATCGATGGTAGACACTGTGGTGTTACTTGATGAGGTGGACGCCAAACTCTCCCAAGAGCAAATACTGAAGAAATAAACATACCGAAGAGAGGAGTTTTTGGCGGCATTCAACTATGGCGGACGTGATTTTTATTTCGATGATTGTAATATTGTACGGAGTGGATATTGTTACGTAAAATCAGTGTAATTTTTTCGTAATAAGTGTCTGTGATGATGTGCAATGTGAAAGATTATCGAAATAAACTTCAAGTGGTGTGAAAAGTGATGAGTTTTTTATCGTGGTAATCCACCTCATCCAAGTAGCACCACAGTGTCTGCCATCGATCGTTTGACGCCAAACTCTCCCAAGATGCATTGAAATGCACTACACTAGCATTTCAATGCAAACTACTAAAGAAATATATACTGAAGACTTGGCTGTATGGGCTTCATTCCCTTTGCTTTCATTGCATGGGAGAATGTTACAAAAAAAAATACCGAAGACTTGGCTGTATGGGCTGTAGAGTTCTTATAAAGGGAGAATCTTAAAAAAAAATGTGCAAGTGACAGTCTTTAGACGTATTCTCTCTAATCTGTGGTGACAGTTCATTCATAACATACGCATAACCTCAAATTGTTAAATTAATTACAAAAATTGTAAAAAATTTGTTACTTAAAGATGTACCCGACATTTATTATTCGAAGCTTAATACAACTGCGACAAATTGTGAATATCAACCACCAACTGCACACGAATGCGACATGTTTTGCAGCGGCCAAGAAAACGACCGCAGCTGCTGGAGGTACTATCAAACAAATTTTCAAACACTAGATGTTATGTGGCTTCAATCGCTTAGAATCCAAGATTCTTGTGCCTGTGCTTGCTCCTACAGGACCACAGTGTATGTTGCCAACCTGTGCATGACATAAGAAGCATTTTTACAACACAGTTATGTATCTTCTATAAATTTATACATATTTTGTAATAGTATAAATAATTATTCACACATCAATAATAGGTTCTTGTATAAATTATTTAATCAATACTCAATACTTAATTGCTTTTCACAGTGTGGTTACAGATATTACAATAGATTTATGATCACTGCGAACCCTGTCGGGCACAACAACAATGAAGAGGAGGAACATTATACATAATATTATTAATTGTGTTGTTAATGGTTTAATTTCTCAACACTGATGGTTTATAAACGTGCTTTGTAATTTAAATCAATGATAATATTGTTTCTATTACAGGAGTGATGGGCCTTGGCAAGGGTAAGAAGGGCAAGATGGGCAAACTGGGTCCCATGGAGAAGAAGGAATTGCCCGTGGAGACGGACCCACACAAGCTGGTCAACTATGTGTGCGGCTCCAACATTTACATCACCGGAGAAGATGTCAAGGTAAGGGCCGTTTTTGTTTGAATTTTTTTATCTCTCTGTGTGCCTCAAGGTAAAGGCCTCCCCCAATTTTCTCATCTTCTCTTTAGGAAACCCACCTAGACCAAGGTTTGCATAAAATTCAAATATACACAAATTAAACACTAAAGGTGGAGTATGGAAGAGGTCACTGCTTAATGATAAGGCAGCCAATATGTTATTTAGAATTAAGAAACTTACTGTATGAATTATTATCTATCATGCCTAGCACACTCAGAAACATAATATGACAAAACTATTTATTGCTATGATCTGTTAAAATACGAAAATCAATAAAAAAATTCGTAATTCATAAAATACTGTATGTAAACAGTATTTTATGAAACAGTAAACACCAGTCGCAACTAATCAAGCGTAATTGTCGGCTATGTCACGCATGCGCAGGAAACTTTTAAAAGGTCGATAGTTGCCTCAACTCGAGTCGTTCCATGCGTGAAGCGCCTGAGAGTAGATAGTAAACATTTTATTATTCCATATAAATGTTTTAAGTCGCAGGAACGAGGCTGGAGAGCAAAGCGTTATCCATGTAAAACAGAAGGCTTTCATCATCGAATCCCAAGGCCCTTCAGGTAGCCCACACCAATAGTTTCCGTGGTTGCAGCTGCGCGAGGACGCGTCATACCCGGCGTGGCTGTGGGCGCTGCCGACGGGCGCGCCGCCGCCGCTGCAGGCGCTGGACCCCGCGACCAAGCGCTACTGGCTGCGCGTGCGCACGGCCGGCATGCGCCGCAACAACCGCCTGCGCTCTATGCGCAAGTTCTAGTCGCCACATCTGCCCCCTTATTCTAAACCGTCGGATCACGAATTCGATTCGGAATGTCGCGTCTCGTCTCGCTCTAATTTGACACGATAAAAAGTAGCAGGTGAAGATTTCGTGACTCGTTTGTGTTCCGGCAGTTTAGAATCGGATAGCTGATGTGCAGCTGGCGTGAAGCCGGTATCACAGAACCTAACTCGAGCATGAAGGACTAGCTCATTGTAGCGATCGGCATTTGACCCTTACCGCCTCTCTCTGTCTCGCCTCGAGCGGTGCATTCTTTATATGAATTCGACGGCTCGAGGCGGTGCGGCTCGGATGCCGAGTGGCTTTAATGACCTCTATGCATGAGTTAGCTTCTGTGCTACCTGAGACTACTATGGTGCTCTTCTCAATTGTCGGTTCACGGATTGGCAGTCACGACCCGTCGCAAATAAATTATAAAATCCACATATTCAAAGTTCACGCTCTTACTGGAGTAAGTATAAACCGGTAAAGGAGCTGAATGCCGGACCCTGTCTTTACGTAATAAACCAATTCTTGCGATTGCTACAAAGTGGTAGTGGATAGTGAATAATAATTTTCCTGTTTCTCGATAAACAAAATGTTTTAAAAGTTAGAAAATGGCAAATTGACATATTGTAGTATGTGACTAGAAGAACCTTTAATAATTCTAAGACAATGTGTAGGTAGTGTAAATACTATAAGATATTCGTTAGCTTGAAATGAAATACATCAATTTATAACAAAAAAAGTGTTTATTTCATAAGATTATTGCGAAATCACAACACGTTACCAATTTTACAAGGTCAAAAAAAAAGCAATATTTGCACAAACTGAACGGCACGGAACTAACACGAACGCGGTTTAGTTACACGGCTACATCCAATGTTTTGAAAAACACTACTGAACTTCATAACTTACAGCCAACGGACCAACCAATATCATGCAATGAAGTTGCCAAGGTTTCGCTGGGCATAAGTCACAAGTCCATAGCGAGCAACTGCATCATTCGGCTACTGCCAGCTGCTGCATAACACTACGTTAAGAGAATTGACGATGCAATTGGAGAGGTTGCTCTATGGTAATTCGACAACCCTTATTACAAACTTGCCTCCTCAATTTCTAGCACGTTTTAATACAAAATACGTGAATTCAAGCTCGAAATCAGTAGTGTCTTCAGGGAGAAAGTACATACGATTACAGACCTTAAACTATATGATTTAACGTCAAAGAGAAGGTAACTCTTCGCGGTTTTTTTGCCCTTAGCATGTCGTTGAGCGGTCAAGTGGTCTAGAGACAGTCCATGGTGTCTTCCTTGATGATCATGGGCGGCGCGCAGTCGCCGTGGTGCGTGCCGAACGAGTATGAGTACGGGTTCTGAAAAGGGAATCATTGTTTGAGTATTTATTTTCTGGATAACGATAGCTTTGTAGGGCAATATAGACTACGACCGGGTGTGCGCGTGGCCTCGTGACGATGACTAGCTCATGAGTGGGTGTAGCGAGTTACCTTCTTGACGTTGTATAGGTCGGGCGGGTAGGCGGCGGGCCCGGGCGTGCGCGTGGCCTCGTGACGATGACTAGCTCATGAGTGGGTGTAGCGAGTTACCTTCTTGACGTTGTATAGGTCGGGCGGGTAGGCGGCGGGCCCGGGCGTGCGCGTGGCCTCGTGACGATGACTAGCTCATGAGTGGGTGTAGCGAGTTACCTTCTTGACGTTGTATAGGTCGGGCGGGTAGGCGGCGGGCCCGGGCGTGCGCGTGGCCTCGTGACGATGACTAGCTCATGAGTGGGTGTAGCGAGTTACCTTCTTGACGTTGTATAGGTCGGGCGGGTAGGCGGCGGGCCCGGGCGTGCGCGTGGCCTCGTGACGATGACTAGCTCATGAGTGGGTGTAGCGAGTTACCTTCTTGACGTTGTATAGGTCGGGCGGGTAGGCGGCGGGCCCGGGCGTGCGCGTGGCCTCGTGACGATGACTAGCTCATGAGTGGGTGTAGCGAGTTACCTTCTTGACGTTGTATAGGTCGGGCGGGTAGGCGGCGGGCCCGGGCGTGCGCGTGGCCTCGTGACGATGACTAGCTCATGAGTGGGTGTAGCGAGTTACCTTCTTGACGTTGTATAGGTCGGGCGGGTAGGCGGCGGGCCCGGGCGTGCGCGTGGCCTCGTGACGATGACTAGCTCATGAGTGGGTGTAGCGAGTTACCTTCTTGACGTTGTATAGGTCGGGCGGGTAGGCGGCGGGCCCGGGCGTGCGCGTGGCCTCGTGACGATGACTAGCTCATGAGTGGGTGTAGCGAGTTACCTTCTTGACGTTGTATAGGTCGGGCGGGTAGGCGGCGGGCCCGGGCGTGCGCGTGGCCTCGTGACGATGACTAGCTCATGAGTGGGTGTAGCGAGTTACCTTCTTGACGTTGTATAGGTCGGGCGGGTAGGCGGCGGGCCCGGGCGTGCGCGTGGCCTCGTGACGATGACTAGCTCATGAGTGGGTGTAGCGAGTTACCTTCTTGACGTTGTATAGGTCGGGCGGGTAGGCGGCGGGCCCGGGCGTGCGCGTGGCCTCGTGACGATGACTAGCTCATGAGTGGGTGTAGCGAGTTACCTTCTTGACGTTGTATAGGTCGGGCGGGTAGGCGGCGGGCCCGGGCGTGCGCGTGGCCTTGCCCGCGCCCTCCAGCCGCGCGCCCAGCGAGTACTGCGGGCTCCTGCAACGGAAGACACGCTTTACACCTCACGCCACTACCCACTGCAACCGTGCAATACGACAGTAAAGAAAATTTGACGAGTTTTTCGCTCATGCTTTTTGCCGGTTCGTTACTCTAATTTTGCCAGGAAAAGACTCATAGTATAAGCTCGGTGTCTCACTTGAATCTGTAGATGTCGAGGTCCCGCTGGAAGTAGACGGCGGGCCCGGGCGACTTGGCCTTGAGGTTGTACCCGATGCGCGCGCCCATGGTGTAGGCGGGCGTGCCGGGCCCCATGCGCAGCGCGTAGGCGTTGGGCGCCGGCCCCGGCCGCTTGGCCGCGAAGCCCAGCCGCGCGCCTATCGAGTACGCCGGCGCGCGCGCCTCGCGCATCGCGGGGCAGCGCTCCGGAGCGTGCGCGCCCGGCCCCGGCGTGCGCAGCGTCGCGCGCGTCGCCAACCTGCCCGGCGGAACACCACATGCGTCACGCGACATCGACAGCGGTCATAGTTGACGCTACTAGCGCTAGCACTGCTACGGGTGGTAGCTGCGCTACGATCGTTCTCAGTGCTACGGCTCCTGGATGCAATTATACGAGGGCTAGCGCTGCTATAGCCGATGACTACGGCTACGAGCACTAGCGGAGCTCCGGCTCCTAGCTGCGGCTACGAGCGCTAGCACTGCTACGGTTCTGAACTTGGTTACGATTACTAGCAGTGCTACGATACGTGGCTGCTGCTACGCTACGACGATTCCCAATACGGCTACGTGTCCTACATAGCACCGACTCACATTACGGCGCAAAAATGAAGCTTAAAGTACCTGACTCCGAATACGAATAGAATACCTGGCCCCGAAGCTCCACGCGGGCGAGGACATGAGCCCGTCGCGCGTGATGCGGTCGATGCGGTAGGTGGGCCCCGGGCCCAGCTGCTTGACGCGGAAGCCGGCGTTGGTCCCGAACGAGTACATCGGGTTGCGGTACCGCGACGGGTCGTGCTGGGTGAAGCCCACCGTCGTCGGCAGGCGGTACGCTCCCGGACCCGGCCCTGAGCGAGAAACCATTTGAGATTGACTCTCAACACCAATCGTAGGAATGCGGAAAAAGATCTGTCCCATTAGGCATGGCACGGACCTTATTCGTTCGCGTCGAATCGACCCGTTCTTTTCGGCCATGCCTCCAGAAGGCCTAGCACGGACCGGAGAGAAAAAGTACTTGAAGACAGATCATCTATGTTTTTAACTTGGATATATATATATATTGCTTGCGTACTTACCTAGTTTTGTACACGGCATTTTGTCTTTTTACAAAATTTTGGTTATAACTCCGGAATTTTGAAAAAATTAAACTGTACAATTTTGACAAGCGGTTTGTCGGCCACGCTTGTTATGCCAAATGCCAAAACAAAAGATCCCGAGACGGTGTCAACGTGTCGACGACGGCCGGGAATTCACGGAAACATGCCAGGTATATTCACCATCAGTATATTCATTATCTATGATATTAACTATGCTAGGTGACTCTTAGCAAAAGTTATGAAAATATTGTATAATTCACATAGTTTTTTTCGTTACGGAATTTCTGGATTCGGTCCCCGCGCTCAAGGCCCGCGATAGAAGCTATGCAATAGTTTAAAAAAATGTTTAAATTGAATTTCTACAGCAATCCCTTATTTATCTTAAACGAACTTTGTATATTTTGGATAGTATTTAGGATGAGGGTCCAAAATATACAAAGTTCGTTTAAGATAAATAAGGGATTGCTGTAGAAATTCAATTTAAACATTTTTTTAAACTATTGCATAGCTTCTATCGCGGGCCTTGAGCGCGGGGACCGAATCCAGAAATTCCGTAACGAAAAAACCTCACGCTCCATAACGAAAAAACCTCACGCTCCCCACTCCGATGCGCAAGGTGTGGCTTTGTGGATTACAACCGCTTGGGGCGCTTTTTACTTTTTTCCATAGATAGAGAGGGAGAGAGAGAGGGAGGGGGAGAGAGAGAGGGAGGGAGAGAGAGAGAGAGAGAGATACTGACGTACGTTTTTCATACAACTTGACTTTCATAACATAACTAAAAAAGACACGAGTTTTACAATACTAGGGGTGGTGACGTGAAATAAAAGGGGTGCTGATGGTAAGTGACGAATTACGTAAATATCTACATGTCAGATTTTATAATTTTAATCTTTAGACGTTTTATTTCAACTATTAATAGTCAACATTTCCCTACATAAGAGGTACGAATGTTAAGTTAAGCATTTTGTAAAAAAACAATAAATAAAATTATAATTGCATAAGTTGATACAAAATGCAATAGCTTTACCGCGGCAGTCCCCGAGTGCCACACGTCTTTTTTTTTTTACGTTTTTTTTCATCTGCAAAAAAATTAAAACGCTATCCGCCATGTTCGTGAAATTAGTGAAGTAACGACTAACGCTCGGTTGCACAAAGATCTTTTAAGGACGACATTTTTTAATGAGACATTAAAACTTTAATGTTCTTTAAAGTTAAGGTTGTTATACAAAACAATTCTAACTAATGTATCTTTAGCATTGACAGGGTGCTAATGTCGTTTTGTACAACGTATAACTTCGCTAAGGTGTTCTTTTGAAATCAATAACTAAATTTAATGGAGTATTAGAGATAATGCTGACATTAAATTTTAATAAAGTTCGTTTGTGCAACTGGGTGTAAGCATGGTTAAAATTCGTCAAACGTCAGTCGGCTGTGTCAGCCTGTGTCACGCCTTGTCACGCATGCACACTGCACCAAGAATTTTGTACTGTATGATGGATGCCAAACTCCCATACAATAGCATGAGGCAATTTTCTGTCTCGATAAGTAGGTGTTCCCTCTCATTCTATCAATTTTAATGGATGAGTTTGTCATTTCGTGGTAAAGCTTTCTATTACTACTAATGACGTCACACAAAAATACACACAAATTTCTCAAACAAATACTCTTATTTAATATGTGATTTTTGACTCACCTGTGAAATGATAAGGTACATCCAGGATATACAACATAAAACAACGCACGTCATCACCAGTTTTATAATTTTTTATTTTAAATATTGAATTACAAAAAATTGTAACAATTTTCAGTCTAGTTGTCAAAATGGCGTAAATATGACAGGTGAGATAGAAACTATGGATAGAAAGAGAGGAAGAGGATATCCCACGGATAGCCTTCATTCATAAATAGTGATAGAATGAGAGGGAACACCTAATGATCGAGACAGAACATTGCCTCATGTATGCTTAGAAATATCATCCTTTTTCTAAGCATGTATGGGAGTTTGGCATCCATATAGAGTACAAAATTCTTGCACTGCACAGATAATTTATAGACCATCATGACCATCATGGCATTTTTGACAAAAGCAAGCAAAAACGTAAAGGATTAGTCAGAGACTAAGCAAAAACACCGCAAAAGCGATCCATTGCCATAGTCCGTGCTATTGTAACTACTACTGGTAATACTGTTCTGTTCTGTTCGACTGTTTGATGTCGTACAAACTGTTCGAAAATAACGCACAACTTGCGTCTGCCGTGCTCACGCGCGTAGGTGCATTTTCAGTGTGTTTTACTGTGCGCTTTTTTTCTATACGAAAGGAGACACTTTTATACAGATTTAGAACACGCGGCAACGCACTTACGCGCGTACTTGCGGGTGCGTCAATCACATCAGCGAAACACACGTACAATTCGACTACTGACAGATCCGGCTGACATTTCATACAAGCTGTTCGCACGACTTCATAACACGCATCCACGCACAACGCTCGGTCGTGCGGCTTGGGAATCGCAATTACGGTAAACTATATGAGCGTTACCTTGTAACCTGATTAAAGAAGATAGAAGAACATAATCTAACGAGATGGCGCTAGTAGTCTCGACGTAACATTTTAGGCCTCGGCCAGACAGACGCGGTGGCGGTGGCGGTCTATCGCACGCAGGCCGCCACCGCCACCGCCACCGCCACCGCCACACCAGGTCACACAGGCGCGGTAAGGCCACGCGGCCAGGGTTGCCAAATTTGGTACAAATACGAGATTTTCAGTTACTCTACGAGACAGATTGGCATTGTTTTCATAATATCACAACAAATTTTTTTCAGGCAGAAACAAAATGTAAACAACGCTTGATAAGTCACTTGATAGATGACCAAAGAGTATACAGTTGGGGTGGCTTAAAGAAAATAATTATTTTGTGTTTTTTAAAACTGTCATGAGATTCTGGTAGACCTTTAGGGCCACTTGCAGGATATTTTAAACCTTGATTTAGTCATTATTTGACATAAGAGCCATAGTAAAATGTCAAAAACTGATAAAATCCAGTTTAAAATCTCGATTTGAATTCCTGCAAGTGGGTCTTACTTAATTATTGTATGTAATTAGTAAATCGGTCAATGGTTAGAACAACATAATATTGTTCAAAGTTAAGTTGCAAGATTCCATTACTCTCTGCATGTTAAAAAGGATTGTAATAAAATTGTAATATTTAATTAATTATCTATTCATGTTTTCAATTGATGTCCTTGCTGTTTCATTCTAAATAGTAGTTTTATATAACTGGGCGAAAATTGATAACCCTAGTGCGATCGCCGAGCGTAGAAACGAAAAGTAGTAAGTACAGTACTTTGTCATACATGGATGTCAAAGTGACAAGCGGCCGCGGCCGACCGCCTCATGGCCGCGACGCAGGCCGCGCCTGTGTGAATCGATGTTGAGACATCCATACTACCCAACTGACCGCCACCGCCACCGCGTCTGTCTGGCCGAGGCTTTAGTAGTGGCCCAGCACCCTGGCCTTATTAAGTTTGATAGATAATTTCACGAGATCGCGCTAGTTGTCTCATGATTGCATACCATTTGCATACAAATATGATACCAAATGAACAGTCATTAAATTTGTTTAGGATGTTTGTTTTAAATGAAGATATTCCTTTTGTGATTTAATTAATTTTCGTCAATAGAATTTACCATTTATGTAATTCAAATGTATTTGAGCTTTTATGCAAAATTCAGTGGTGTGCAAATGATGAGTTTTTTTCGGGAATGATTTGGCGCTAAACTTTACAAGATACTTTTCAATGTAAATGCGATAGATAGAAATTACTGAAAAATGGGCTAAGTTCTCCTTGCCTTTCATTAATAAATATTTAACAAAAAATGGGAGTTTGGCGGCATTTGACTAATGGCGGACGTGGTTTTTATTTCGATAATTGTAATATTGTTACGGAAAATCAGTGTAGTTTTGTGTAATAAGTGTCTGTGATGATGTGCAATGTGGAGGATTATCGAAATAAGCGTCAAGTGGTGTGAAAAGTGATGAGTTTTTTATCGTGGTAATCCACCTCATCCAAGTAGCACCACAGTGTCTGCCATCAATCGTTTGACGTCAAACTCTCCCAAGACGCATTGAAATGCATTACTCTAGCATTTCAATGCAAATACTGAAGAAACATATACTGAAGACTTGGCTGTATGAGCTCCGTTCCCTTTGCCTTCCCTACATGGGAGAATTTTACAACAACAAAACAAAAAAATGGGAGTTTTTGGCGCCATTCAACGACGGCGGACGTGATTTTTATTTTAGTGATTATAATATTGTTGGAGTGGATCTTGTTGCGTAAAATCAGTGTAGTTTTGTGTAATAAGTGTGTGATGAAGAGCAATATGGAGCATCATTGAAATAATCGTCAATTGGTGTGAAAAACGATGGGATTTTTATCGTGGTAATCCACTTCATCGAAGTAACACCACAGTGTCTGCCATCGATCGTTTGACGCCAAACTCTCCCTTGATGCATTGAAATGCATTTCACTAGTATTTCAATGCAAACTACGGAAGAAATAAAATACTGAAGACTTGGCTGTATGGGCTTCGTTTCGTTCCGGGGGCTGATTTTTATTTCCATAATTTACTAGTTGACAATATTAAAATTATTGAAATAAATATCACGTCTGATTTTATTCAATAATTTTAATATTGTTTCGGAGTGGACATTGTTATGTTAAATCAGTGTAGTTTTGTATCTTATTATTATCTATAATAGCACCAAAAATATGTCTAAAGGTAAAAATGTTTTATTTTCGGGTTATATTTAAATTCGTAGTATCTCTACTTGATAATTAATTTTACGAATATTTATTAAAAATGTGAAATTGATTTTTCGCAGCCGGTTACAGTAACCAGAGGCTGTAGTGTATGTTTTTAGTATAAAATACGTTACTATTGTAGTTGCGTTAACCCCGTCATGACGTACGCTAGTCCAGTGTTTGCCCACGCCGACCCATCCATCCTTAACCAACTCCAAATCATCCAAAACTCCTTCTGCCGCAGGGCCAACGACGCCCCCTGGTATGTTAGGAACGCGGACTTACATAGGGACACAGACCTACTGACGTTACAACAACATTTTAGGGCTTGCTCTGAGCGGTTCTTTAAGGCCGCAGAAGGGCATTCAAATCCCCTCATTCAAAGTGCCGCGGATTACGAACCGCTCCCCACCCGCGGTACAGATACCGCAGACCCCGACACGTCTTCACAGACGCTCCCGATCCATTGTCGCGGGCCTTAGAGGCCCTGCAAGCTGCGGCATCCGCGCCGTAGCTCCCTCCCGCTCTGTACGCGTGGCCTTCTGCTCGCATGTACAGACAAACATGACCCATACGGTCGGCCCACTTTGGTTCCGATCGTATATCTGGCGCACATGCCCTAGTAAGTAGCTAGCGCAGCGCTGCACCTCTCCCTCTCCAGAGGGAGGGGGCGCCATTCAGGTTATGGCTTACCAGAGCCCTCAGAGGCCTAAAGCAAGGTGGTGTTTAGTCGGTAGGAGTCCGACATAACCCCCGGCCGGCCGGTGGGTATCCAATGAGGGATTCACCACCTCCTTCTCCCGCATGGGAAGGTAAAGAGTCCTCCTTCAGAGGCTCGAAAAAAAAAAAAAAAAAAAAAAAGAAGTTGCGTTAAGAGTCCAATTTGTATAGGAAACGTGAATAGCGCCTCTAGCGGAACTTAACGCATACTAAGTTTACCATACAAATTGAGCTCTTAACGCAACTAAAATAGTAACGTATTTTATACTAAAAAACTTACACTAAGGCCTCTGCTGCAAAAATTCGTTTGCAACGTAAGATTTTTTTTTATACAAGAACAGATTAACAACAGTCAATCAGAACAGATAACTGAAGGATTTATTTGGCGGAATAGTGAAGAACAACTTAACATTCGTAAGTAATTTAATATTAAGTAAGTATAAGATTACATATAAATTCTCTAATAACGCACATCAACAGTAAATTAAACCTATGAACACGTATATTCGAGAGAGACTCGGTATTGAGGTACCAATAAGCTGGCACCTGTTCTCTTCGTCGCAAAGCAGTAGTTATTGCACTGTGCTGTGGCGGCAAAGATTTTCTACCTGAAGTTTGTCGGTTTGAATGGCAATGCAGGCAGTGTCAATTCTGGGTAGTGGGTACTGTAACATTCCACCTATGATGTAAAAGGCAAGTACCTATGTCATATGTGTGATAAGATCATAGGATGGCGACACTTCACTTGGCTTAGCGTATTCGCGTAGCGTTATCGTTGTTTGCCCGATTTTGCCCAAATAATAAAATCGTTCCAAATAACCCATAATGGACTGTTATCGGGCTAACAGCCCGAATAATCCTTTGATGTGTGATCAAAAACCAACACACGCATTTTCACAGAAACGGACAGAAACGCACTTTCGTTATTTGCGTTGTTTGAACCATTCGTGCATCACCGTCACACATGTCGTCGGACAAACAGCAAATACTCGGACACGATACGCCAAGTGAAGTTCCGACATGAGAATTGTAAACAACTCGTAAATGCATAAAATACTTACAAAAATCACAAGATTTACGTGTGTATACAATTTTTACTAACGGGACCACACGCGACGTACACGCCGCGCGCCAGTCAGCTCGTGACTTTCCGTATGTAATAATGTACTCTGTGCTCGTGACCACGGCTGGTGTAACCTAGCCGAAACGTCGAGCAGTAAAGTAGCTATATACTACACTACATAATTGTAGTAGTTAGTACTACACTACATAATTGTAGTATACATATATGTAGCTACCTTACTGCTCGACGTTTCGGCTAGGTTACACCAGCCGTGGTCACGAGCACAGAGTACATTATTACATACGGAAAGTCACGAGTTGACTGGCGCGCGGCGTGTACGTCGCGTGTAGTCCCGTTAGTAGGTATAACTTTTATATACAATGCAAAACGAAAGTTTATCTTATTTTACGTGTGTTATTATAAACTACCTAGTTAATTCATGTCAGATGCTAATAATGGGCAGTCTGCTTTCAATTTGCATTATACTATCAAAATTCTTATAGTTTGTAGGTACACAAAATGTTTTGCATGAATCCAACATAAAACCATGTTAAAGCCGCCAGTTGTACGCAAACGACAATATGAATGTCCTATCCTGTGCTTAATAAAGAAAACTATAATTTTTATTTAAGTATTTTATAATTCCTGCTCAAATAAAATAAATAAGCAGCGCGTATACAAGCTGGCACTGCCATTGTAAGGGCCTTTGCACACGGTGCATTTTAAACGCGCAGAAAACGCGCGGCACGCGTAGCTCAAAACAGCAATGCAGCGCAAGGATGTGCGGATCGAAAAACTCGATAGAAGAAGAAAAGAATTGAATTATTACTATTTAAATGTTGATTATGTGGTATGTACCTACTTTCATAATTTTATTTTAATTGTTCTTCTTAGACAGTTTATATTTTACATATAAACAGTAACGCCTTTTTCTCGGTGAGGCAGGAAGAGTTATAAACTTACAACTTAAACATATGATTTATTATTTTCTAAACTTATTTCGTCTCATAATCTCTTAATTCTTAGCATGAAAGAATTAAACTAGCACGTTACACGCGAAAACATTTTTTGTTATTCAAAAAGTTGTAGGTATATAATAATACTTTGTACCTAATGATATATATGGTTTGTACATATTGCTACCAGAATTGCGAATTACAAAGTTTATAAAAAACAATAAATTTTGCGACTTATAATACATTTTAGTAAAAACTCTTGTTCCACAGTCACAAGCATGCCTATTTTAGTCATCATTAGGTTTTGGTAAAATATTTGCTGTCGTTGTTGTTGTTGCTGTTGTCTTATCACCACAAGTAACAAGACACTGGAGATATCAAGATGACAAGTACTACAATGGTAGCTTATTAATTATGCTCGTAACATGTGTGGTGACATCGCGGAGTCAGTGAAGCGCCGCGTATTCGCCGGCCGACAACGGTATGTCCTCCTCGTCTTCGTCTTCGTCTTCGGAGGTGCTGGCGCCCCACTGTTGAAAGCATAACATAACACATAACATGTTATCACGCCTTTAGTATGTAAAGCACACACATTTTATATAAAATAATAATATTAGATTAAACATCTAAAAAACCCGCCTTTTTAAAAGAGCAAAATAATAATAAACAAACATACGGGGCTGCATGAGGGCTCACTCAAAACGTGGGGCGCATGTTTGTAACTCACATTTACCGTTTGTTCCCAACGAGTCACACTACGATCTATGGATCCATTATAATAATATAGGAATTTTTAAAACTCGTGGATTCTTGCATTTCGGACCCTCTCGTTATGACTAAGAATCGGTCAGCAATTTGGAGTCTATTTTTATAACCCCAAATTAGTTCATAGTCGCTACAGGACAGCACACAGGCCTCCCCTGAGAATCTTCATGCAGATGGATCTCGCTGCCCATTCTCACAAGTTTTTAATTCAAAGTTTGGGGATCTGATCACTGCACCGGAGCTCACCATGTCCGCGCTAGGACTTCAGACACGTAAAATATTTTTTACTTGGATTTGTATGCGAGTCGCTGGTCGCTGAGTGGTCTTGTGGGCTCTCTCGGTCATTTCTATAGGTAATATAGGTAACCTGTTCCGAGAGCGGGTGCGCCCGCAGCGCGCGGTGCAGCGGCAGCGTGTACAGCAGGTTGAGGCCGCCCAGCGCGCGCAGCGCCCACGGGAACCCCGCCGCCCACGCCGCCAGCCCGCCCAGCACCGGCCCTGCGGCACACACGTACCAATGCTCGATCAGGGACAAGCGCCACACGCTATCATATAGGTAACGGCGGAGTATAATCAGTACTAGGCTCGAAGTGAGGATGTGGCATCCCTGAGCATGAGGTATGATAGTGATCGACGGCGGCATACCGAGCGTGTAGGCGACGCTGGAGGCGGCCTGCATGAGCGCGGCGACGTGCGGCAGCGAGCGCGGCCGCCGCGCCGCCAGCGCCGGCACCAGCGCCGCGTCCGCCGCGCCCAGCCCCAGCCCCAGGCACAGCTGCGGCGCCGCCAGCCACGCCACCTGCGCCCACACACACCCACACCCACCTCGTCTCACATTACTACTATTTACGGGACGGCTCTGTGCGAATGAGCAGCGAGTCGTGCCGTATAAAATGAATCGTGCGTTGCGAACTGAACATCTCCGCCTACCTCACTGGGAAAGGCGCGTGAATGTGTGTGTGTATGTGTGTGTACGCACGGTGGGCGCGTGCGGCAGTGCCAGCGCGGCGAGGCCGACGTGTGTGTGTGTGTACGCACGGTGGGCGCGTGCGGCAGTGCCAGCGCGGCGAGGCCGACGTGTGTGTGTGTGTACGCACGGTGGGCGCGTGCGGCAGTGCCAGCGCGGCGAGGCCGACGTGTGTGTGTGTGTACGCACGGTGGGCGCGTGCGGCAGTGCCAGCGCGGCGAGGCCGACGTGTGTGTGTGTGTACGCACGGTGGGCGCGTGCGGCAGTGCCAGCGCGGCGAGGCCGACGGCTGCCTGCCCCGCGAGCACCACGCGCTCGGCCCCGAGCCGCCGCGCCGCGCCGCCCGCCAGCGTCGCCGCCGCCAGGTAGCCCACGCTGTCCGGCACGAACGCCGCGCCCGCCTGCCAGCGCTGCGGACATCATACTTTATTGCTGTCTTATTCAAATACAGCTTTGAATGTTGCGGCCCTTCGGCTCGTCCGAACATACGACCGATGCGGTCGGTCGATCTGTATGAATATCTAGTGATTCTTTACTTGATTGTGATCGATTCGATGATTGTTCGATACGAGACGTGTTCAGACACGCGACTGTACATAGATTGCAGTGTCATGAGGAAACGTGATTATGAAATGGTATAGTCCATGTAGTGCGTCCAAACGAATGTTGCGATGACAGCGGTCAGCAGCGCGTGTACCTGCGCGTGGTAGGTGTGCGCCAGCCACAGCGGCAGGCAGGGCTCCAGCGCCGCCATGACGGCCGTGGTCAGCAGCGCGTGTACCTGCGCGTGGTAGGTGTGCGCCAGCCACAGCGGCAGGCAGGGCTCCAGCGCCGCCATGACGGCCGTGGTCAGCAGCGCGTGTACCTGCGCGTGGTAGGTGTGCGCCAGCCACAGCGGCAGGCAGGGCTCCAGCGCCGCCATGACGGCCGTGGTCAGCAGCGCGTGTACCTGCGCGTGGTAGGTGTGCGCCAGCCACAGCGGCAGGCAGGGCTCCAGCGCCGCCATGACGGCCGTGGTCAGCAGCGCGTGTACCTGCGCGTGGTAGGTGTGCGCCAGCCACAGCGGCAGGCAGGGCTCCAGCGCCGCCATGACGGCCGTGGTCAGCAGCGCGTGTACCTGCGCGTGGTAGGTGTGCGCCAGCCACAGCGGCAGGCAGGGCTCCAGCGCCGCCATGACGGCCGTGGTCAGCAGCGCGTGTACCTGCGCGTGGTAGGTGTGCGCCAGCCACAGCGGCAGGCAGGGCTCCAGCGCCGCCATGACGGCCGTGGTCAGCAGCGCGTGTACCTGCGCGTGGTAGGTGTGCGCCAGCCACAGCGGCAGGCAGGGCTCCAGCGCCGCCATGACGGCCGTGGTCAGCAGCGCGTGTACCTGCGCGTGGTAGGTGTGCGCCAGCCACAGCGGCAGGCAGGGCTCCAGCGCCGCCATGACGGCCGTGGTCAGCAGCGCGTGTACCTGCGCGTGGTAGGTGTGCGCCAGCCACAGCGGCAGGCAGGGCTCCAGCGCCGCCATGACGGCCGTGGTCAGCAGCGCGGTGTACCTGCGCGTGGTAGGTGTGCGCCAGCCACAGCGGCAGGCAGGGCTCCAGCGCCGCCATGACGGCCGTGGTCAGCAGCGCGTGTACCTGCGCGTGGTAGGTGTGCGCCAGCCACAGCGGCAGGCAGGGCTCCAGCGCCGCCATGACGGCCGTGGTCAGCAGCGCGTGTACCTGCGCGTGGTAGGTGTGCGCCAGCCACAGCGGCAGGCAGGGCTCCAGCGCCGCCATGACGGCCGTGGTCAGCAGCGCGTGTACCTGCGCGTGGTAGGTGTGCGCCAGCCACAGCGGCAGGCAGGGCTCCAGCGCCGCCATGACGGCCGTGGTCAGCAGCGCGTGTACCTGCGCGTGGTAGGTGTGCGCCAGCCACAGCGGCAGGCAGGGCTCCAGCGCCGCCATGACGGCCGTGGTCAGCAGCGCGTGTACCTGCGCGTGGTAGGTGTGCGCCAGCCACAGCGGCAGGCAGGGCTCCAGCGCCGCCATGACGGCCGTGGTCAGCAGCGCGGTGTACCTGCGCGTGGTAGGTGTGCGCCAGCCACAGCGGCAGGCAGGGCTCCAGCGCCGCCATGACGGCCGTGGTCAGCAGCGCGTGTACCTGCGCGTGGTAGGTGTGCGCCAGCCACAGCGGCAGGCAGGGCTCCAGCGCCGCCATGACGGCCGTGGTCAGCAGCGCGTGTACCTGCGCGTGGTAGGTGTGCGCCAGCCACAGCGGCAGGCAGGGCTCCAGCGCCGCCATGACGGCCGTGGTCAGCAGCGCGTGTACCTGCGCGTGGTAGGTGTGCGCCAGCCACAGCGGCAGGCAGGGCTCCAGCGCCGCCATGACGGCCGTGGTCAGCAGCGCGTGTACCTGCGCGTGGTAGGTGTGCGCCAGCCACAGCGGCAGGCAGGGCTCCAGCGCCGCCATGACGGCCGTGGTCAGCAGCGCGTGTACCTGCGCGTGGTAGGTGTGCGCCAGCCACAGCGGCAGGCAGGGCTCCAGCGCCGCCATGACGGCCGTGGTCAGCAGCGCGGTGTACCTGCGCGTGGTAGGTGTGCGCCAGCCACAGCGGCAGGCAGGGCTCCAGCGCCGCCATGACGGCCGTGGTCAGCAGCGCGTGTACCTGCGCGTGGTAGGTGTGCGCCAGCCACAGCGGCAGGCAGGGCTCCAGCGCCGCCATGACGGCCGTGGTCAGCAGCGCGTGTACCTGCGCGTGGTAGGTGTGCGCCAGCCACAGCGGCAGGCAGGGCTCCAGCGCCGCCATGACGGCCGTGGTCAGCAGCGCGTGTACCTGCGCGTGGTAGGTGTGCGCCAGCCACAGCGGCAGGCAGGGCTCCAGCGCCGCCATGACGGCCGTGGTCAGCAGCGCGTGTACCTGCGCGTGGTAGGTGTGCGCCAGCCACAGCGGCAGGCAGGGCTCCAGCGCCGCCATGACGGCCGTGGTCAGCAGCGCGTGTACCTGCGCGTGGTAGGTGTGCGCCAGCCACAGCGGCAGGCAGGGCTCCAGCGCCGCCATGACGGCCGTGGTCAGCAGCGCGGTGTACCTGCGCGTGGTAGGTGTGCGCCAGCCACAGCGGCAGGCAGGGCTCCAGCGCCGCCATGACGGCCGTGGTCAGCAGCGCGTGTACCTGCGCGTGGTAGGTGTGCGCCAGCCACAGCGGCAGGCAGGGCTCCAGCGCCGCCATGACGGCCGTGGTCAGCAGCGCGTGTACCTGCGCGTGGTAGGTGTGCGCCAGCCACAGCGGCAGGCAGGGCTCCAGCGCCGCCATGACGGCCGTGGTCAGCAGCGCGTGTACCTGCGCGTGGTAGGTGTGCGCCAGCCACAGCGGCAGGCAGGGCTCCAGCGCCGCCATGACGGCCGTGGTCAGCAGCGCGTGTACCTGCGCGTGGTAGGTGTGCGCCAGCCACAGCGGCAGGCAGGGCTCCAGCGCCGCCATGACGGCCGTGGTCAGCAGCACGGTGCCGGCGGCGGCCGCCCCCGCCCCCCGCGCCGCGCGCCGCACGCCGCTCCAGCCGCCGCCGCCGCACGACCGCTTCTGGGATCGTCATTACATTCACACGTGAACAACTAACCGTGACTAGTGGACTTGAATAGTTTGTAGAGAGCCATCTCATCGGCGCGAGTCTCTCGAGTTTCATTCGTAATTGTTGAGAGGTTGGTATGGCCATGAGAGGTGGACGTTCAGAAATATGTAAAGTGGGTGACCCTTACGCTGTCTTTTCGTTGGACAGAGGGACAGAGGTCATTCGAATCTTACATTTTACCTAAAAACGAAGAATATTCTGACAGTATTTCAATAATTATAATTAATAGCTGAATTTTACTCAGTGTGATTTGTTGACCGACTGCAATAATATCGCAGTCAATGCTTTGTACTGCTTACAGCGGTTCACGTATGACATCTTTACTAAAATTGTATTTCACTCACTTGACAATACTCCTCTCTATCCAAAAACAGGTTCTGCATAGCTGCAATAAAACAGGACATTATAAAAATCGATTGTACTTAGAATATCTTAATGTTTCTAAAACGACAGCTAAAATATACTGACCCAGATTGATTAGAAACGCCACTGCGATCAACAGGAATGGGGTCGACGGACTCCATAAAGCGTTGGCCATGCCTCCGAAGGGGTAGCCTACAAGAACGCCTGCGGGAAGAAAGAAAAGCACACAATGACATAGGTTTTTTACACTTTTAAGAT
This sequence comes from Parapoynx stratiotata, assembly GCA_910589355.1. Taxonomy (NCBI): domain Eukaryota; kingdom Metazoa; phylum Arthropoda; class Insecta; order Lepidoptera; family Crambidae; genus Parapoynx; species Parapoynx stratiotata. Next base: position 12,899,102 of record OU342481.1, read on the forward strand.
TCAAGTACGTATGTTGCAGTGGCGAGCTGCCACATGAAAGATTTCTCTCCGGTAGACCTCCCCCTAGACTGTACCACAAGCGAATGTGGCGCGGCAAGAGAGCGGATCGCCAAGGACATGAGAAGCAGGAGTATTTTGAGGTGCGAAACGAATCACTTCGAATTTCGCAATATTTCCTTTACAAACGGGTGACGCGTCGGCAGTCTTCACGTTCTCGTTCGCCGAGTGCGGCGTGGAATATACCGCTACTTATAATACTCAGTTCCCGGGAGCGAGAAGCAACAAAAAAATCTATCGTCTGGGCATGGACACGGGCGGTTAACGCAGGTGGAATGAGAAGGTTCAGATCATAGTATCAAAAGTGAGGGCGTGTTACCGAGCGCCACGGCTCCGAACAGCGCACCGAGCGCCCGCTGGCGCGACGCCGGCGCCACGGCGGCGGCGGCCAGCGCCAGCCCCGCCACGCCGGCGCCAGCCGCGCCCGCGCCCTGCGCCGCGCGCGCGCCGCCCGCGCACCACGCGCGCACCGCGCCCGGCGCGCGCCCGCACCCCGCCAGCGCTGCAACACACGCACACGCTGGACCACGGCGGCGGCCCACAGCGCCAGCCCCGCCACGCCGGCGCCAGCCGCGCCCGCGCCCTGCGCCGCGCGCGCGCCGCCCGCGCACCACGCGCGCACCGCGCCCGGCGCGCGCCCGCACCCCGCCAGCGCTGCAACACACGCACACGCTGGACCACGGCGGCGGCCCACAGCGCCAGCCCCGCCACGCCGGCGCCAGCCGCGCCCGCGCCCTGCGCCGCGCGCGCGCCGCCCGCGCACCACGCGCGCACCGCGCCCGGCGCGCGCCCGCACCCCGCCAGCGCTGCAACACACGCACACGCTGGACCACGGCGGCGGCCCACAGCGCCAGCCCCGCCACGCCGGCGCCAGCCGCGCCCGCGCCCTGCGCCGCGCGCGCGCCGCCCGCGCACCACGCGCGCACCGCGCCCGGCGCGCGCCCGCACCCCGCCAGCGCTGCAACACACGCACACGCTGGACCACGGCGGCGGCCCACAGCGCCAGCCCCGCCACGCCGGCGCCAGCCGCGCCCGCGCCCTGCGCCGCGCGCGCGCCGCCCGCGCACCACGCGCGCACCGCGCCCGGCGCGCGCCCGCACCCCGCCAGCGCTGCAACACACGCACACGCTGGACCACGGCGGCGGCCCACAGCGCCAGCCCCGCCACGCCGGCGCCAGCCGCGCCCGCGCCCTGCGCCGCGCGCGCGCCGCCCGCGCACCACGCGCGCACCGCGCCCGGCGCGCGCCCGCACCCCGCCAGCGCTGCAACACACGCACACGCTGGACCACGGCGGCGGCCCACAGCGCCAGCCCCGCCACGCCGGCGCCAGCCGCGCCCGCGCCCTGCGCCGCGCGCGCGCCGCCCGCGCACCACGCGCGCACCGCGCCCGGCGCGCGCCCGCACCCCGCCAGCGCTGCAACACACGCACACGCTGGACCACGGCGGCGGCCCACAGCGCCAGCCCCGCCACGCCGGCGCCAGCCGCGCCCGCGCCCTGCGCCGCGCGCGCGCCGCCCGCGCACCACGCGCGCACCGCGCCCGGCGCGCGCCCGCACCCCGCCAGCGCTGCAACACACGCACACGCTGGACCACGGCGGCGGCCCACAGCGCCAGCCCCGCCACGCCGGCGCCAGCCGCGCCCGCGCCCTGCGCCGCGCGCGCGCCGCCCGCGCACCACGCGCGCACCGCGCCCGGCGCGCGCCCGCACCCCGCCAGCGCTGCAACACACGCACACGCTGGACCACGGCGGCGGCCCACAGCGCCAGCCCCGCCACGCCGGCGCCAGCCGCGCCCGCGCCCTGCGCCGCGCGCGCGCCGCCCGCGCACCACGCGCGCACCGCGCCCGGCGCGCGCCCGCACCCCGCCAGCGCTGCAACACACGCACACGCTGGACCACGGCGGCGGCCCACAGCGCCAGCCCCGCCACGCCGGCGCCAGCCGCGCCCGCGCCCTGCGCCGCGCGCGCGCCGCCCGCGCACCACGCGCGCACCGCGCCCGGCGCGCGCCCGCACCCCGCCAGCGCTGCAACACACGCACACGCTGGACCACGGCGGCGGCCCACAGCGCCAGCCCCGCCACGCCGGCGCCAGCCGCGCCCGCGCCCTGCGCCGCGCGCGCGCCGCCCGCGCACCACGCGCGCACCGCGCCCGGCGCGCGCCCGCACCCCGCCAGCGCTGCAACACACGCACACGCTGGACCACGGCGGCGGCCCACAGCGCCAGCCCCGCCACGCCGGCGCCAGCCGCGCCCGCGCCCTGCGCCGCGCGCGCGCCGCCCGCGCACCACGCGCGCACCGCGCCCGGCGCGCGCCCGCACCCCGCCAGCGCTGCAACACACGCACACGCTGGACCACGGCGGCGGCCCACAGCGCCAGCCCCGCCACGCCGGCGCCAGCCGCGCCCGCGCCCTGCGCCGCGCGCGCGCCGCCCGCGCACCACGCGCGCACCGCGCCCGGCGCGCGCCCGCACCCCGCCAGCGCTGCAACACACGCACACGCTGGACCACGGCGGCGGCCCACAGCGCCAGCCCCGCCACGCCGGCGCCAGCCGCGCCCGCGCCCTGCGCCGCGCGCGCGCCGCCCGCGCACCACGCGCGCACCGCGCCCGGCGCGCGCCCGCACCCCGCCAGCGCTGCAACACACGCCACGTGTATGTGTGTGTGTGTGTGTGTGTGTGTGTGTACCGAGCGCGGCGGCCGCCAGCAGCGCGGTGGCGTGCCGCAGCGGCGGCGCGGGGCCGCGGCGGCAGACGGCGGCGGCCCACAGCGGCGCGGCCGCCAGCTGCGCGCCCGCCTTCGCGCCCAGCACCACGCCCACCACCGCCGGAGACGCGCCTGCCATCACAAGTTCTCAACGTTGCATGATGCTGACGGTATGTGGTGGAAGTACTGTTTATTGCAACCTCTGCGGTTCAGTGTTGAAAACGAAATTTGGTCATGCTAGTCATAGTAAGTAAGGAACCTTAGAAGGCAGAGAACGCCCGAAGAAATTCTTGGCAATGAAGGATTTCTGCTTATTTTTGAATTTTATAATGACGTCAGTGTTTAAATAAGCCTACATTTAATAAAATTGAATTAAGAAAAAATAAATAAACACTTGAAGTTAATCAAGATTTTATAGAAAACAATTTAATTAACTTAATTTCATCATCAAAATCGACAAAGAGGACTTTAAGCACTCGTTATTCACGGATAAACATCAGCCGAGAGAAGCCTACACTGCTGGATATAGGCCGCAATGCTCGTTATCTGGAGCGTCAGCTGTCGGACAGCGGAGGCAGGAGTGACTGTGCGGGATCGTGTCCCGGTGGTCGGCGTGCGGCGTCGCGTCACCTGCGGCGTCGGCGGGCGCGGTGTGGTTGAGCAGCGCGGCGAGCGGCGCCGGCCCGCGCGCCCACAGCGCCAGCGCCTCGCCGCGCACCCAGTCCGGGATTATGGGCACTGCAACACGCACACAGTCACGGGCGACCACTGCGCCACCGGGACCGACGGGTGGCCGCGGGGGCGCGCGGGATGAGCATTGGTTGTGAATGTGCTTCAATTACACGGGTTGGGATTGTGGGTACTGCGAGGGTACACGAAGAGATACGGGACAGACGTCATGGAATGGAGACACACTCAAACACACTGTATGTGCTAGGGTGCACTGGGACGCACACACTGAAGGTATTGGGCACTGAGGAAACACTGCGGAAACGCTAGCTACGGTGTTTACCTCACTTCTTGAGAAGCTCGGTGGCGTATTGGTTCGATATTGAAAAGATCTTTGGATGAGATAGTCGCGACTTTGTGAGTCCTCGGACGAGTGACCGAATCTCTGTGATCTTGTCCATTGTAATTCTACCTACCGCACCTGGGCCTGGACATAATTATCACCAGTATTAACACCTGTGCCTACTCTATCATCAGGTGTTATCACGTCTCTATGATAACAGGCGTGAACTGTAAGATTTAGAGTAAAGTAATAGACCGTACATACTTTTGGATATTAGACAAAGACTTAGACACAACGCTTAAATAACGCTTACTTCATAAAGCGGCAATTTAAAACCGCTTCTAAAGTCCAATCAGTAGACTCATACCTAGCACGGTGAGTAGAACGTTGTCGAGGAAGAAGGTGATGTATACGAGGGCGAAGGCGACGAGGCCGCGGGGCGGCGCGCGGGCGTCCATGGCCGCGAAGACTGCTACTGCCGCTCTGCCGGGACACGGCGCCTACTATAGGGTTGTTCGTCGACGTCGATGACATACAATTTAAATAATAATTTAAGTGCGTTTGTGCACAATCACTCTTTTCTTATTTACAATTCCCAAGTTAATCTTAGTCAGAAATACGGACGCTTTTTTCGTTCAATGAAAATGTTTTCCATTTCTTGCCGGTTCGCATGAGGAATGTGTACAGGAATCCATTGGTACTAATAGGTGAAATATAAATTGTTGGAGTCCCTCGCTACGTCACATCTAACATGCCGTCTCGTGTGTAGCAGTAGAGATTTTTAGGAAATGTTCTTTTAAATGTAAGAAAAAAACTGGTTCATGCTAAAGGCGCTTAGTAATGCAATTTGAGAGATTTTGATCAATCAAGTAAACAGGTTATATTGTCAATATTTTAAACGTATTGGTTTATCAAAAGCCACTACACCGTCACTGAGCTCAACGCTTTAAGCCACTTTAACTCTTTCTTTATACTTGTATTGTTGGGTGTGCTAATTGTAGTATATATTTTTGAATAAAATCTATATTTTACATTCTCTCTAAAAGTACAAAAAGTATCGATAATCAGAGTCGGGCACCGCCCTCGGCGCCCCAGCTGCCTGTCGCTTGGCGATAACCACGGTAATGCGTTTCCAATCGGCGCGCGCTCACGCGTGTGCGCCCGCCCTAATATCATTTTCAGCCGCGTGCGCCCGCTGTCCTCCGCCTAATATCTTTTACTTAATCGCCTTGTTAACTTTAATACCAGTCTCTTTGAGACATACATAGTCGCATACATAGGTAATGTTATATAGAAGCAGAGGGAATGGCGCTCAATGGGTAATTGCGAGCGCAATTACCACTGTAACTCTGTCAAAATAGAACGTATCAACACGCCACGTCCCGTGAAGTACCCGGGTAGAGAGCCTCTAACAGACAGACACGCAAGCGGCCAGTCAGCTCATCTCATACGACCGTGAAGTGCAATTTTTAAGTGAACGCCATTCCGTTATAAACAAGATATAATCCTTTTACTTGTTATCACGGAATGTCAGTTTTTGGCAAAACTTTCTTGGCATGCCGTCTAACAATTCAAGAAAACTTATGTAAGCATAAGGACTATCTATTTTTCATAAGGTGACAAATCATAATTATATGACATTAAAGTAAGACTATAAAATTTTACATTTATTAAAATAATTACAAATTCCTTTCAAAATACTAATTTTTGATTTTAACTAATTTTGTGACTTGATAAGCATCGTAATTATTCGTAGTTCTTGGGGTGGCGTACCCAAAGGGTAAAACGGTCGCTAATCGCGGGCACTAATAATAAAATGTTTCTTTTGTGTTTCGTTTTGTGCCCGTTAACTATTTAAGACTCCAATGTCCGTTTCTTACCAGGCTGTATCTGAACCGTGACAGTTAGACAATTGAAATTTTCAATAAGAATCTGTTTCTTTTGCCGTTAATAAGAACAAAGAACCTTAATTAAATAAATATTTAGGCGATTTCTACACAACTACCATGATTTTTGATCGTCATTGATAAGGATAACAGGTAGAAGCAACTGAGTTGATTTTTTCAGTTTAAAAATAAATAATTACTAATTAAAATAAAACTTATGTTGTGTGCTTAAAGGTGCGAGCGAGATGTGCAGTCACTGCAGTGAGCAGTCGGTGAAGCGCAGACTATGACAGTGGACTGCTTTTTGTGGTGCTTTTGTCTAGTCTCTGACTAACTCTTAGGGGATAATAGTCGTGGTTATGATATGTATGTATGTTTTGCATGTTTTATAAATTATGGTATACAGAGTTATTTTTAATGAATCTACAACCTCTTTAGACTAGTAGCTAACATCTTAAATAGCAACGTTTGTTCTACGAATTCTCATCATCATCAACAACCAATGCTCGTGCACTACTGGACATAGGTCTCCCCTATTGCACGCCAAAGCTCTCGATCTTCGGCCGTTCTCATGCAGCCCACTCCAGCCAACTTACGAATATCGTCATCCCGTCTTGTCACAGGGCGTCCCACACTGCATTTGCCGAGTCGCGGTCTCCACTTAAGAACTTAACGACTCCAACGGTAGTCAGTTTTATGGCTAATGTGACTTCAGTTTGCTAATACTTACGGTAGGTTTTGTCGGTGTCTCTAGTTCTGTCGGATCACATCATTATAAGTGCTACGTGAAGCATATGAACAAAAATTATTTTTGATTTTTTTTATTCCTAATACTTACTTCAAGTTTACTCCGAGCATAACTCTTTCAAATAGCTTGCTGAGCGACATTAAACTGGTGGACTAGGCGAACCGTGAGTGTTCACATCTCGGCACCGAAGGTCTTGAATGGGCGGACGCACAGGTCGCTCTTTCGACTTGAGACACAGGGATGAGTAACGAGAATACTAAGGTATTCTCGTTACCACTTACGAAGCTTACCAAATGTTTCCCAGCCTGGATGAATTCTTCTGTTTGCTTCACTCTCGAAGTTTTTGCCTAGTTGGAGAATTAGTCCCAGGTAGACATATTTTTCAACAACGAGAGATTCCCATTTACTGCGACCGGTCTCAGATAAAAGTGCTCGATGATCTTGACTTGGTTTTATCCAAGTTCATCCGGAGACCGATGCGTTGGGATTATTCTTCACCAAGGCTGTTCACCATCTTGTAGGTCAGCTGATGATATCATCAGCGAATCGTAAATGTGAGATGTACCTACTCGCCATTTATATTGATGCCGCGTCCAATCGAGCGGACCGAACAAATCCTGCAGCGCAGCGGAGAACATAACATACCCTTGCCTCACACCGAGACGAAGGGGGACAGACTCGGTTAGCCCATTCTGGATTACGATGGACATACTAGCAACTTTGTACCAACACCTCAACTCTTATTGTTGTATACCTCAACTATAGAACCTCATTTAATCTGTACTTTTTAGTGATGTTTATCTTATCTGTGTTTGAAGTTGTCACTTTTTAATTTCGAGAATGGTTGTTTGAATAAATATTGCTAAAGTGTTAATTAGTGTATTAATTAATTATTCTAATACATATTTTACAATAATATAAAAATATAACAATTTGGCGACGAGGATTAAAGTGGAAATTTAAAAAAATATCGTAATACCTATCTACCTTCAGTTTTTTCTTAGAGAAAAAAAAACAAATATGAGTGGGAAATAAAATAAGAAGAAATTTGTTTTTTACATTAATAAGAAATACAAATGTTATTACACAAATACAGAGAAGAAATTTACGCAAAGAAAACCACTTGGATTCAAAATCTTAACAAGGAGGGGTTGATTGAAATATTTAAAGATTTGAATTTAGATTGTGAGTATTTAACATTAGATAATCTAAGAAAAAAGCTTCGAAATATAGTACAAAGTGGAGAAATTGTGTCTATTTTTGAACAGTCGGTACAGTCAGTAAGAAAAATGAATGCCGTATATGGACATATCGAACCTTTCAATGGAAATAATTTCGAACTTTTTGAGCAGCAATTGGAATGTGTTATATTATTAAATGATGTGCCGAAATCGAAACAAACTGCGTTATTGCTAACGAATTTGACTCCTAAAGTTCTGGACACACTGAACCACTTATGTTCACCTGAAAAACCATTAAAAAAAGACTATAGTGAGCTTTTACAACTGCTGGAAGCTAGATTTACAAAATCAACGTCATCTGCCTTGGATAGGGCAGCGTTTCGTTCACGCAATCAAAAAGATAGTGAAAATATTGAGGAATATGTTATAGAATTAAAAAAGTTAGCAAAACGGTGCCAATTTAAGGATATTGATGATCAAGTCAAAGAAAAATTTATAGATGGCGTCAATAGACCATTGATTAAATTTGAGCTACTAAAGAATGGCGACTGGAACCTGGAAAAACTAGTCGTTCTAGCGAGAACAGTAGAGGTTGCATTACAGCAATCCAACTTAAACGAGCAATCCCCAGTAGAAACTACTTCATTTTCAGGAACCAAAGAAATGTTTCAAGTAGTTGATCGAGAGAGTTTACCCGTGTTGTACAATAAATCGAATAAAGAAATGCAAAAGCCCACAGTAAATAGACAAGTAAATGACAAGAACAAAAGTACATGTTATGTTTGTGGGAAAAACAATCATCTAAGATCAGATTGCAGTTTAAAAAATAAGTACTGTTCTGAATGTGGCAAACAAGGGCATATTTTTAAAATGTGTCGTGCCAGGCAAACGAAAAAAGTTGACATTAATTTTCAGGCAGAAGCAGAAGCCGTGGAGAGTGATATTCAACAGTTATTTATTGACGAAGACAGTTCAAATATGTACAGTATGTATTTAAATAACAAGTTGACTGGACAAAAGATTCCACCTCAATACATTACATTATCTATAGAAGGTAAAAATATAAACTTTGAACTAGACACTGGTTCAGAGGTGAGTACACTAACTCTAAATGATAAAACTAGATTGTTTCCTAATAAAATTATAGAGGACAGTAATATAACTTTTAAAAATTTTGATCAAAGTGTATCTAAACCAATTGGGATAATAAGAAATTTGAATGTGTCTTGGCTTAATTTACAAAAATATCTCGATGTTTACATCGTTAGTGATAACAAACCTAGAATATTAGGTAGAGATTGGCTTAAAATGTTTAATAGGTGGCCTTTAAACTTAGAAAATCATACATATAGGAGAGATTTAAATATTAATGAAACATGTAACCCAGTAGACTTAGTAAAAACAAAGTTCAAAGAAGTATTCACACCGGGATGGGGCAATTTTGTAGGAGAATTTATTACATTGAAACTTAAGCCTGAAGCGAAACCAAAATTTTTACCAATTCGTCAAGTACCATTCGCGTTAAAAATTAAAGTAAAACAAGAAATAAATAGACTTTTAGAAAATAAAAGAATAGAGATTGTTAAATTTAGTGAGTGGGGTACACCGGTGGTACCAGTCCTAAAACCTGACGGTAGTGTTAGGCTTTGTGGGGACTACAAAGTTACTTTAAATCCTTACTTGGAAATTGATCATTACCCTCTTCCACATATAGAGGATATTTTTCAAATGCTCAAAGGTGGTGAATACTACTGTGAACTTGATTTAAAGGAAGCATACCTTCAAGCTCCTTTAGATCCAAGGTCTCAAGAGCTCACAGTAATAAATACAGAATTTGGAATTTTTAAATATTTATATTTGCCCTATGGCGTTAGCACCGGTCCAGGATCTTTCCAAAGACTTATGTGTAAAAAATTAGAACATGCCAAAGGTACTATTGTTTTTATTGATAATATTTACATTTGTGGAAATAATTTTAAAGATATGTCAGAAAAACTAGAGCATGTATTAACAATTTTAAAAAATTCAGGGTTAAAATTAAAAGTTGAAAAATGTAAATTCTTTAGAAATAATATCACAGTGTTTGGTTACAATATAAATAAGAATAGCATAAGTATTTTAAAAGATAATATTACACCAATAATTAATTTGCCTCCACCTGAGAATATAACAATGCTAAGATCATTTCTAGGAAAAATTAATTATTATTCCCGTTTTCTTAAAGATATGGCAATCATCATAGCTCCTTTGTATGAGCTCACTAAATGTAAGAAATTTATGTGGACACAAGAGTGTCAAAAAGCATTTGTTGCTATAAAGAAAAAATTAATTTCAGCTCAAAGTTTAAAACATTATGATCCAGATATGCCTTTGATTTTGACTTGTGATGCATCAGCTGTGGGGGTAAGTGCAATTTTATCGAATCGGGGATTAAATCAAATAGTAACGCCTATTGCATTTGCAAGTAAAAAACTCAATGATAGGGAAAAAAAGTACTGTGCATTAGATAGAGAGGCAATGGCTATTATTTTTGGTATTACAAAATTTTACAATTATCTTTATGGTAGAGAATTTGAATTGGAAACCGATAGTGCGGCACTAGTGCGGATCTTTGGTCCAAATAAAGGTATACCTAAAATGGCCGCAAAACGTTTACAACACTATGCTATTTTTCTGTCCGCTTTTTCATACAAAATTAAACATATTAAATCCGAAAGAAATCCAGCGGATTATTTATCCAGAGTACCAATGGAAGACACAACGTGTAGTGATAATTTTAAGTTACAAGTATGTACTAATTATTTAGAGCATTCTGATTTGAATATTATAAATTGGCAAGTTATCCAAAAAGAAACTAATAAAGATAGGCTATTATTGCAAATAATTAGATATTGTTATGATGGTTGGCCTGATACAAAATTAATAGACGAAAAAATTAAACCATACTATATTAAAAGAAATGAAATTAGCATTGATAGAAGTTGTTTATTTTGGGGTCACAGAATTATTGTACCAGAGGCAGTTAGGAGTGATGTACTTATGGAATTACACAAAAGTCATTTTGGTAGTACCAGGATGATTGAGTTGGCCAAATCATATTTCTGGTGGCCTAAACTAAATGAAGAGATAATTAATTTAACAAAACAATGTTTGAATTGTTTAGCTTTTAGAAATTTACCCACAAAGACACCTTTGAAAACATGGCCTGTACCACCATCTCCATGGTATCGTCTTCACGCTGATTTTTTAGGTCCTTTCTTTGGAAAAATGTTTTTAGTGGTTATAGATAGTTATAGTAAATGGCCAGAAGTATTTCAAATGAGTAATATTGGAAGTGGTCTAACAATTCAGAAATTTAAAGAATTATTCTTAAGATATGGCTTTCCCATTCATCTAGTGACTGACAACGGGACTTCATTTACTAGCACTGAATTTAAAAGTTTTTGTGAAATTATAAATTTAAAACATACTTTTACGCCACCATATCATCCCGCTACTAACGGGGCGGCGGAAAGATTCGTAGAAACATTCAAAAATAATGTAAACAAAATTGTTGACAGTGGAAAATCACTTAATTATGCAATTAGCATATTTCTAGCGGACTATAGGGTAACCCCTCATAAATCAACTGGAGTGTCTCCAGCGCGCCTAATGTTTGGGAGAGAAATAAGAAATCGATTTACTCTACTTAGACCAACTCCAATATACCAGGATTTACTAATTAAACAAAACATGGTTGAGAAAAGCTATAAAGGTAATAGGCATGTTACTTTTCTAGTAGGTCAGAAAGTAATGACCCGGGATTATCAGAAAAATTGTAGACCATGGATTCTTGGTACAATTTTAGAGGAATCGGTCCCAGGTATTACTTATATAATAGATGTAGAAGGCATGAAATGGAAAAGACATGTAAACCAAATGAATCCATGTGACCAGTCAATTGAATAGTTATATATTACCTACTATGTAGTTTTAAGTACTTATATATGACAAGATTTTTTTTTGTAAGCGGGGAAGAGTGTTGTATACCTCAACTATAGAACCTCATTTAATCTGTACTTTTTAGTGATGTTTATCTTATCTGTGTTTGAAGTTGTCACTTTTTAATTTCGAGAATGGTTGTTTGAATAAATATTGCTAAAGTGTTAATTAGTGTATTAATTAATTATTCTAATACATATTTTACAATAATATAAAAATATAACACTTATGTATCGCTAATAACCTGCCTAACTGTGTGAATGTGATCTATGAATGGTATTATAACCCCGTCGGAACCCGGCCTGCTCCGGAGGTTAAGCTTCGTCAAGTCTTCGTGTAAGACGATTCAAGATGACTCTTGAAAACAACTTATAAACGTGGCTCAGGAGCGAGATCGGTCGATAGTTCCTCAATAAGGTCTTGTCGCCTTTTTTAAGAACAATAACCAACCTCCCATGTTTATTGTAAACATATTGTCATATAAACGCTCATTTACTAATTTAATGCTTATAGCTTCAGTAATCAGATTTATGTAATAAATAAATGTGGCTTCATTTGCACCGGATTATTCATAGGTCTGTAAAAATAAAAGCGTGATAAAATACGTAGAGCTTTCAGTAAACATAAACGCGTCCCTGATCATAGCATAATTTATTTGTTTCTAAGCTTATTATAATTCATTCGCGTTTTGTAAACCAATCTTAGCTCAATAAATAAGATTTCTTTGCAAACGCTAAGCGGAGAGCTCATTAAATGGGGGAGTTTTTGACGCCATTCAACGATGGCGGACGTGATTTTTATTTCAGTGATTGTAATATTGTTCGGAGTGGATCTTGTTGCGTAACATTTGTGTAGTTTTGTGTAGTAAGCATAGATATACATATACTGACGGTAATAAGTGTCTGTGATGATGTGCAATGTGGAGGATTATCGAAATAAGCGCCAAGTGGTGTGAAAAGTGATGAGTTTTTTATCGTGGTAATCCACCTCATCCAAGTAGCACCACAGTGTGCCATCGATCGTTTGACGTTAAACTCAAATCAAATCAAAAATCAAATCAAAAATAATTTTATTTCATAGGCCAAGTTCGGCACATAAAATCGTCAACATTTAACATTTTACATATTATGTATTTTACAAATAAATAGTTTATTTTAAATTACAGTATTAAATTATACTATTGTATTTAACTTGATTACCGCGAGCGCTTGTAACAAGTACATCCACAGGCACAGATTAGAGAGATATGTCCACCCACAGGACAGTACAGGTACTTCGTTGACTGTGGTTGTAATCGATACTGTTAGCAAGTTAAGCCTGTCGGGTGCAGTTGAAGGGCGAGATGGTTGACTAAAAGAGTATTTTATATTTATTAATCTTTTATTACAGAGGAACACACTGTTATAGCTCGTCGACCATGACACAAGAGAGAGTTGCCATAACATAAAAAATAAAAGATATAAAATTAAGTGTTGCCTTATATTATTTAACACACCCCCTCAACAGTTAATTTTTAACTTTATTTTATTACATAAACATTGCACCTGTAAAGTTTGCAGATACAAGTATATTCACTTAATTAAACTATGTCTAAATTTTTGAAAGTTATCTTTGGCTAATGGTTTGGTAAAAATATCTGCAATGTTATTGTTTGATTGTACATACTTCACAATTACCATACCATCAGTTACTTTGTCCATTATATAACGATATTTTACATCAATATGTTTTAGCCTTTTATTACTATCACTAGATGACGATATTTTGATTACACTTTGATTATCTTCAAAGATATTTATATTAAAATCATAGCCAAAATCAACTAACAATTGTTTCAACCAACAGCCTTCAGTTATGGCTAAACACAAAGCTATATATTCAGCCTCACAAGATGATAATGATACAGATTGTTGCTTCTTAGTATTCCATGAAATGGGACAGTTAAATACATAAAAAACAAATCCAGATGTTGACTTTCTGTCCATTATGTCTCCAGCCCAGTCTGCATCACTATAACCACGTAATATTGCATTGTTATTATACTTATATACTAATGACAATTCAATAGTTCCCTTTATGTATCTTAACACTCGTTTTAAACATTTATATAACATCATACTGGCACACTGTAAGTATCTACTAAGAAAACCTACTGCTACAGATATATCTGGTCTAGTACAACATGCGTAAAGCAAGCTTCCTATTATTTTTCTACAATTATTTTCTATTTCCTTATTTTCAGGTTTATCCTGTTTTAACAACTCAAAGTTAAAGTTTTGTTCTAGGGGAGTACATACTGTTTTACAATTATACATTTGATATTTAATCAACATAGTTTTCAAATATTTTTCTTGATTAATTATAGTAACAGAGTTTTTAATGTCTTGTTTAATATTCATTCCTAAATAGTTACTTGCAAGTCCTAAGTCTTTCATGTGGAATTTATTACATAAAGAGTTTTTAAATTTTTTTATTTCAGTATCATCATTTCCAAAATATAACAAATCATCTACAAAAATCAATAAGTATATATATGTATCATTATTCTTTTTAAAAAATAAACAAGGATCATTTTGAGACTTTTCAAATTTTTCTTGTAACATGAAATCATTAAACTTAATATTCCAATAACGGGGAGACTTTTTTAAGCCATATAATGATTTTTTAAGTTTTACTATTTTATTATTATGTAATTGCATATATACCTTTTCCTTTATATCACCATGAAGAAAAGCTCCAACAACATCCATTTGGTATACTGGAAGTTTCTTTTGGACTGCTACAGCCATAAGGGTTCTAAAGGTTGTAAGACTTGCAACTGGTGTGTATGTGTCATCATCACAGTTCTTTTGTTCGAATCCTCTTGCTACTAGCCTGGCTTTGTATAATTTGTCACCATCTGTTTCTTTTATTTTAAACACCCAACGACTACTTATGACATCATCTCCTGATGGTACATTATCTACTTCTTCCCATGTGTCATTTTCCTGTAGCGTTGACATTTCTCTTTCAATTGCTTCCAACCACTTGCCTTTGTCAGGTCTTGACATTGCTGCTTCAAATGTCATTGGCTCTTCACCCATGCTAAGGAAGTTTATGTCGTAGTCTTTCATCCAATTTGGTGGTTTCCTTAATCTTTTATTTGCTTTTTCTTGTTCTTCATCAATCTTTTCACTATCGGTTTCTGATGAGCTCTCGTATAAATCACATTCATTATTCTCTTCTGTTTCAGATGGCATCAATTTTTCATCATCGTGTGAGTCTTCGTGTAAGTCTTCTACAGTTACTTCTGGGATCAATTCTGGTTCAGGTAAGTTATATTCTATATTTTCATAGTTAATTGTTTTAAGATTTCTTTCTATTGGTATTATATCTCTCTTAATTTCAATGTCATTTTTATTTGGTAGATATATTCTGTATCCTTTACTTGTTTCTCCATAACCAACTAATTTTCCAAACTCAGATTTGTAATCCCATTTTAATCTTTTTTTATCAGGTATGTGCACTGCCACATCCTTTCCAAAACTGTATAATTTTGTCACATCAAATTTAGATTTATTGTACCATATTTCATAGGGTGTCTTGTCCTTTACTCTACTTTTTCCTGTCCTGTTTAATACATAGGCTGCGGTGTTGGCAGCTTCTGCCCAAAATTCCTTTCCAAGGCCACTTTCAGCCAACATGGATCTAGCTGATTCAACTATGGTACGCATTTCACGTTCAGCACAGCCATTTTGTTCTTGGAGATATGGGATACTCTTCTCATGTCTTATACCATTTGATGTAAATAACTGTTTCAAACTTATATTATCAAACTCCTTCCCATTGTCACTTCTCATTATTTTAATTCTATGACTTGTTACATTTTCACTCTCTATGACAAAATTTTTAATATGTTGAACAGTTTCACTTTTATTTTTCAAAAAATATATTTTACGAAATTTGGAGTAGTCGTCTATCAATAGGAGAAAATACTTTGAGCCCCCAAGAGATTCACACTCCATAGGCCCACATAAATCCATATGTATAAGGTCTCCTGGCCTCTCACCTCGAGTATAACTTTTATCAAATGGAAACTTATGTTGTTTGCCTTTTAGACATGATGTACATGTTTCAAAGTTACCTTCTTCATATTTTATGTTATTTTGTTTCAGGATATTTTTGACTTGATCAATGTTCTGATGACAGAGCTTCGAGTGCCACTCGGAAAGTCCACTGCATGACTGACCAATCATGCCACAGGGAATTTCACACCTAAATTCCATTATAAACATTTTGCCTTGTCTCTGAGCAATTGCTTTAATAAAATTATTTTGAGTTATTTCACAAGTGTTCTTATTACACAACACCTTATAACCTTTGTCCATGGCAGCAGTAATTGAAAACAAATTCACTTTTAAGTTTGGTATAAACAACACATTATACAAAGTAGTAGGTATCCAGTCTGTTCCATTAAATGCACTAAGTTTTATTTCACCTTGTCCATAGGCCTTTATATATGAACCATCACCAATTAAAATGTCTTTTGGCACTAATAAGCTTGTAAAGTTCACAAACATGTTTTTGTTTTTACACATGTGCTCAGAGGCACCACTGTCTAAAACCCAGCAGTTTATGTCTTCTAAATTGTCCACACAGGTAAGGTTTATTCCTGACATTAAAAAAGCATTTTTATGATCACTGTTATTATTGTCTTTGTTTTTAAAATTATTTTTATTTTTGAACCAACAGTCTTTTTCTTTATGATTGTACTTTTTACAAATTTTACACTGGATATTGTTTGTATAATATTTGTTTTTATTCACTGTATTATTATATCCACCTTTTGATTTACAGTCCTTTTTGTAATGTCCAAATTTTAAGCACTTAAAACATTTTCTTTCACTATTAAAACTTGTTGATTGTGTTGTTAATGCCAATTTCTCTTCATAGCTATTATTGCGTTGCTCTTCAATCATCAATCTTGATATTAGCTCTGACAATTTTCTATTTTCACAGGGTACAGAGTCCCAATCGGATACAAAGTGCCGATAGCTTTCTGGCAATGTACTTATTATTTTTGTGATAAGCATGCTCTCTGAGATTTCACCACCTGCTTGTTTTATTCTATTTACTAACTCTTCCAGCCTTGATATATATACTGAAATTTCTTCATTTTTATTGAAGCTCGTCTCAAAAAATCTTTGTTGAAGTATATGCAGGGATGTATCTGATTTTGATTCGTATATCGAGCATAACCTTTCCCATATTTGTTGGCTTGTTTCGCAGTTAGCCACTTGCAAGATGGTTTTGTGTGATAGTTTCGTAACTATTATAGATTGTGCCTTAGCATCACGTGCCGTCCATTTTTCGTCGGCCATATTTTGTTTTTCGGTTCCGTCGACAATTCCATAAAGGTTTTGTGCCTTTAAAATCACACGGACTTGGAATTTCCATGACGTCCAATTACTTGTTCCTTCTAATTTAAATTGATTTTCCGACGTGACGTCCATTTTGTATGATACCGTTTACCCGGCGATTTTTCGTTGCAACTGCTTGACCGCGTGCACAGCGTTTTACCACGCTTTTCTCTTTTAGTCAAACCACTCAACACCTGGGCCCATAACCTGTTAGCAAGTTAAGCCTGTCGGGTGCAGTTGAAGGGCGAGATGGTTGACTAAAAGAGTATTTTATATTTATTAATCTTTTATTACAGAGGAACACACTGTTCACAGATTAGAGAGATATGTCTAAAGACAGATAGGAAACAGACCCAATAGAGGGCAAGCGTTAGTGAAACGTCAAACGCCCAATCGTGGTAACGTTCTCAAATTATCGACTCGTGATTTTATCGATATCGATAGTATTGTGGTTATCGATATAAATGGCACAGCACTACTTACTACATTTTGTTTTCTTGGTAGGTATTGGATTATAAAATAAAATCGCAACAAATTTAATATTATAAATTATATTTAATATAAAAACAGTAAAACAAAAAATACAATATCATTGTGAACATCAAAAGCTATGCTCCTTTGCCTTATTATTTTGAAAAAGAAAATGTTTTAAATTTAAAACATTTTCATGTTTTAAAATAATACACACACACACAGAATGACAGATTCTGATATCAGGCTGGCGGCTCACTAAGTTTCCGAAATAACTCTGGATTTCGAAAAGCACTCAACTTTAAATGTTTATGCACAATCATCACATTCCTTTCATAGGAAAAGAATCACTTTTGATTGTGGTACACCCGTCATTCTGATGTTCACAAATCTATCAAGTAATAATTACTTATATAATATAAAATGTAATAATTCAGTACTATATAACAAAACTTAGCATAGTCTGGTATTACTGGTAACAAAATTAATTATAAAATTCCCTAAGCTACGTATCTATACATATCTATCCTATATATTTTACAATACAATTTTATTATGAACCATTAAAGCTACTTTTCATTCTTCTTAGATGGTTGTAAAAACAATAAAAAATAAAGTTATATGTGTAATATTCTTGTCCTGATATACACATAATTGTTTTTCACCCCTCTTCTATGGCAATGAGGATTTGTATCTCCCGCCATACTCTGAAAAAAACATTTTTTTTATAATTTAACTATATATCAATAGAATCAATCAAACAGTAACTAAAAAAATATGTAAATAGTACCTGTTGTTTATATAAACAGCCTTTTAGTCGAAACATTTTGCACATTCCTCTTCAATATCAACAATGAACTGATGATTCTGATTACCCCCACAGTATACTTTAGCATAGCGCATACACACTCACTTAGAACCTGAGTGCAAGTTTTGACCTAAAACAGAAGATTTTTTTAAAAATATCTTTCAAGCAGAATTATATGGTTTCACTTTTTATTTCACCAATATTAAAGTGCATTATAACTTGCCTTCATCCGTTGCGATGGTGTTGGTTGGATGTGGGTGTCAGTCAGTTAAGGCAACAGTCTTATATCACCCAGTTGGCAGTCCGCATTATACACTTCAACTATGTTACTCCATCTGGCAGTTTTGCCAGAGAATGAATGACAGATCTTTGGTCAAGAAGTTGTTAATGCCTTTTATAAGGGGTTCATAAATAATTTATTATTTATGCCCACCAATGCTGATTTTATGTCCTGAAAATGTAAAACATAAGTCAAAATAATAACAGGTAATATTAGTACATGTATTACCCAGCTTTTCAATTATTAGTTAAATTAAATAAATCTAATGATAAGTAAAGTTTATATAAAAAGTAAGCAAATAATATTAACCCTCAGGTTCGCCATTCAATGATTGGTCTCATCTGATATCTGTTTGGAAGCTCTTCAGACAGGTTTGAAATGTGGATCCTTGTTCCTTGGTGGTTTGGATATAAGAACCATTGGAAGCAAACCTGTCTGTGCTACAGCTTCTACAACATCCTGCAAATTTGAAAATATTTAAATTGCAACATAAATATCACACATTTATTTCTGATCAATAATTTTACAAAGTTTCATGTCACAATCACTGAGTGCAAAATGTTTAGTATTAATATGTTTTTACCTTACCTTATATATATTTTTCAAAGTGGCAGCAGGGATAGAACCTTCAAAATAATAGAAAGCAATAGCTTGCCTCCAAGATGATACTGTTCCTCGTACCATAAAAACGGAACTATGATCACACAGCATTCACTGCCCTTGCCAAAGTTGTCAAAACCAGTCACTTTATTCTCTGACTCCACATATTTAAGGTGCGCTGCAAATGCCATTTCATCAAATACAATAGCACAAGCCCTCTTCATGGGGTCCCATGTCTTCAGACTCTTGTCAACTGAGCTAGAATGTTATTGTTCAGCCCTGGATACATCAGATATGTTTGAGTGAATAAGGGAATACAAGGGAAATCAAGCAAGTTTTGGGATAGCTTTGAATAAAATTGGAATTCGGAACAACAAAAACCGTTAACGCAAGTCCAAAGAGTGACATTTTGATTTTGAATTAGTTGTTTATCTAAATAATTCGACTTTAGACTCTATCCTAAGCAAATACAAGCGTAGCTACTCGCAATCATAAAATGTAACAACTTATACCTCTACGAATAAGGATTATAATTTAAATTACGTGCGCTTACATCGTTTTATCATCTGATTGCTCAAGACACTTGACCAATCACACATGAATGGGCGTTTGATATTTAATAATTGACTAAGGCAAAGAGTCTTGTATGGGAGATTCTACGGGCTGACACTGTTATAGCTCGTCGACCATGACACAAGAGAGAGTTGCCATAACATAAAAAATAAAAGATATAAAATTAAGTGTTGCCTTATATTATTTAACAGATACAAGCGGCCGGATTCCGAGAGTAAAGCTTTTCATGAGAAGAACCCGGCAAGAAACTCATGAGCCACTTTTTTAAATAGCCAATCATTCCAAGATGCATTGAACGCCATTACACTAGCATTTCAATGCAAACTACTGAAGAAATAAAGTACTGAAAACATGGCTGTATGGGCTTCGTTCCCTTTGCCTTCCCTTTATGGGAGAATTTTACAAAAAAAGGAGTTTTTGGCGGCATTCAACTATGGCGGACGTGATTTTTATTTCGATGATTGTAATATTGTACGGAGTGGATATTGTTACGTAAAATCAGTGTACTTTTGTATAATAAGTGTCTGTGATGATGTGCAATATGGAGGATTATCGAAATAAACGTCAAGTGGTGTGAAAAGTGATGAGTTTTTTATCGTGGTAATCCACCTCATCCAAGTAGCACCACAGTGTGCCATCGATCGTTTGACGCCAAACTCTCCCAAGATGCATTGAAATGCATTACACTAGCATTTCAATGCAAACTACTGAAGAAATATATTCTGAAGACTTGGCTGTATGGGCTCCGTTCCCTTTGCATTCCCTACATGGGAGAATTTTACAGAGGAGATTGGCGGGCTTTTGGATGAAATAGGCGCGTTTTATTGAAAATTAGTTTTCATAGTTTAATTTTATTGATTTTTCGTTGTATATTATTGTAAATAGTATAATAGCATAGTATTCTGTACATACGCCCATAAAAATGCCGGACGGGGATGGTGAGCCCCCGCCCGGCAGAACTGAGAAAAGGAAGGTCCCCAACAGAGCGAGCGCTGCTGGATATGAGGACAATTATTACAAACCATATATTAAGCCAGGGTATAAGCGGTTGTTTCCCGAAAACGCGGTGAGTGGCGAACATTCAGTATATGTAGAGAGCTGTAAAGATAATGAAAAGTTGGGTAATAAAAATCCCATATTAACCACCAATTTATTTAAGAACGATATTAAGGGTATCTCTAATATCAAGCGAGTGAACCCTACGAAAATTTGCGTGTCTTTCTTGCAAGCGAGTAATGCCAACAATTTTATACGGAACGACGACTTTTTGAACAAACATAATTTTAAGGCATATATTCCTGCAGCTGCGGTTGAAAAGACTGGTGTTTTGAGGTTTGTTCCAGTAAGCATCAGTAACGAAGAACTTTTCAAAAAATTGTCTTCCCCATTTGAAATTGTTGCCATACGCCGATTCACTAAAAGAGACAATGGCGAAATTAAGCCTTTCCAAAGCGTAAGCGTTACATTTTTCTCTAACGTTTTACCAGAGCATGTGTACCTTGATTTATTTCGTTTTAGAGTGCACGAGTATAATGCACCTCTGTTGCAGTGTTATAAATGCTTCAGATTTAACCACGGCGCTAAAATATGTAAGGCAGTTCAAAAATGCTCTATCTGCTCAGAGGAGCATCATTTCTCTCAGTGCTCTAACAATAAAAACATTAAATGTGTAAATTGTCAGGGGGCACATCTTTCTATTTCTAGGGATTGTCCAATAAAAAAACAAAAAATTGAGGAAAGGAAAAATAAATCTACATATGCCAACGTTATCACTAAAAATAGAGACAATTTATTGTACAAAAGCTATCACTCTGAATTTCCAACATTGCCTAACAGTAACAAAATGATTCAGTTAACGAAAATGACTCAAAACTTTAATGCTAAACCCACAACCTCTAAGGTCCTACCAAACTCTGGCTCCAAACCCACGCCTATAATAACTAATTCCAATAATTCAGATGTCCCCAAAATTTCAAATGACGACTTAATTGATGCAATCATTTCAAACGAGTATATTCGTAAAGGATTAGTAGGTGCCCTTATAGCAATAGGAAATGAAAACAGGGCGATAACAAGTAATGTTATACAAGAAGTTTTGATTCAAACATTTAAATCTCCACAGTCATCTTAATGGATAAAAGTTTTTTACGGATAGCACAGTATAATGTTGAAGGTATTTTTAATAAAAAGCCCTTACTAATAGATTTTTTACAGAAAGAGGATATAGATATATGCCTCTTAAATGAAACATGGCTTAGAATTGATAGTAATTTTAAAATTGGCGGATATAATGCAATCAATAAAATTGGCGCTAATAATAGAGGTGGAGTATCCATTTTAATTAAAAATAGTTTTAAACATACTGTAATTTCTACACCATTCACTGATTCAGTTACAAACAATAGCAGTTACTTTAAGTACCAATATAGGCAATTTGACAATATTATGCATCTATTGTCCCCCTCCAAAAGAGGGCCGTCCTTGGTTTCAAATATCTATGTTAAAGAGGATTGTCGATGGTTTGCCAAGACCTCTTATGATATCTGGAGATTTAAATAGGTACTCATCATGTTGCATTTGGTTGTCACAGCTCCAGCAGACGAGGCAATGACTTATTTGATATGTTTGAGGATTGTGATCTTTGTATTTTAAATACTGGTACTCCAACTACTGTAGGCAGGTCATCAAGTAATTTTTCAGCTATTGATGTCTCATGTATAAGCTCTTCGATGATAGCACTATGTGACTGGTATGTGCACTCAGATCCAATGGGTAGTTATCATTATCCAACTATTACAGATTTACATATTAATGTGGACAAATATACTGTAGGGTTGCCAAGCGAACGTTTTCTGTATAATAAGGCTGACTGGGTAAAATTCTCTGCAGATAGTGAAACAGCTTTTAATTCCATAATTTGTGATTCTATTGACCCCTTAATTGCCTATGAAACATTTTGTAGTATTTTACATCAATTAAAAGAGAAACACATACCAAAATTTAAAATAGATTCTACTTTTAGAATGAAATTGCCAGCCCCTTGGTGGGATGATGATTGCAAAGCAGCTGTTAATAATAGCAAAGAAGCTTTAAAATTTTATAGATCAAATCCATCTATTGAGAACTATATTAATTACAAAAAAGTAGATGCATTTAAAAAAAAATTACTAAGTGAGAAAAAAAAAAATAGTTGGTTAAAGTTATGTGAATCATTTAATAGATGTACTCCAGTTAGCATTATATGGAATTACATAAGGCGATTTAAAAGAGCTGCAACACCAGTCAAAGGTAAAAGTGATGAGTGGCTTCCATCTTTCTTCAACAAGTATGCTCCTTTATCCCCAC
Organism: Parapoynx stratiotata; assembly: GCA_910589355.1. Taxonomy (NCBI): domain Eukaryota; kingdom Metazoa; phylum Arthropoda; class Insecta; order Lepidoptera; family Crambidae; genus Parapoynx; species Parapoynx stratiotata. Next base: position 12,922,143 of record OU342481.1, read on the forward strand.
CTGAAAAAGATAAAGATACCAATTTAATAAATTCTATATTTCAAAATGATGATCAGTCTGATACATTTTTTTTGCAACAATCTTTTACATGGTCTGAATTTAAAACATCATTACATTCTAGAAAAGATACTTTACCAGGTCTAGATAATATCACATATAAGCTTATAAAAAAATTACATATAAATGCTCAAAAAGTCCTTCTCCATATTTATAATGTACTTTGGGCATCACAAATAATTCCTATATCATGGAAAACACAATGTGTTATACCAATAGTGAAACCAAATAAACCAGTGCATGATAGTAATTCTTATAGGCCCATTTCTCTATCTTCTTGTATAGGTAAAGTGTTTGAAAATATGTTAAAAATAAGATTGGATTACTATGTAGAACGAAATAATATTTTACCTGTCGAGCAATTTGGATTCCGTAGAGGACACAGTGCCACAGAGAGCTTCACAGCTTTAGTCTCTGATATAAGAAAATCTTTCATTAATCATTCTTCTACTGTTTGTGCTTTTTTGGATGTTCAGGGTGCATTTGACAATGTTGATCCTTCTGTGCTTGTTCAAGTACTTTATGAAGTTGGTGTTCCAAAAAAAATCTGTAAATGGGTATTTAATTTTTTACATGAACGTACTATGTACATCAGGCATAATAATTTAATTCATGGACCTAGAAAAGTATATAAAGGCACTATGCAAGGGGCAACCATATCTCCATTATTATATAACATATATACATGCCAAATGAAACAATTTCTGAAAGAGAAAGATGTACACTTTTTACAATTTGCAGATGATCTTCTTGTATATACTGTTCATAAAGATGTAAATATTGCCATTAACAAACTAAATGTAGGCTTATCGCAAGTACACAATTTCTATTCTAATAAACTAAAGTTACAAATAAGTTTTTCAAAAAGTTCAGCAATGATTTTTTCAAAGAAAGTTCCTAGCATTAGTAGAAATATAATGTATGATAATAATTTACTTCCTCTGGTGTCGGAACATAGGTTTCTTGGCATTGAACTTGATTCTAAATTATCCTTCAATAGTCATATTAACAAAATTATAGGCAGTGCTTCAAGAAGCCTTAATGTTCTGAAATCTTTAGCAGGTGTACATTGGGGATCTGATCCAAAAATTTTATCTATGCTTTACAAGAGTCTTGTTAGAAGTCATTTTGATACAGTACTTTAGCATATATGAATGCTAGTAAAACTTTGCTTAACAAGTTGGACATAATACAGAACAAAGCATTGAGAATAATTACTGGTGCTATGTGTTCAACACCCATTCATGTCATGCAAAGTGAAGCTTGTATACCACCCCTTTTATTTAGAAGATTAGAATTAGCAGAAAGGTTTTGCTTAAAACTGGTATCATCTAACAATTCATGTGTTTTAAACAAAGTGTTATATCCTCAATCATTACAAGACCTTTCTAGGGAGCAATATATTAATATTTATACTATAACCACTAAATACACCCCTGAAATACCATCAATTATTGTTCATGTACATAAATTCTGTGAAAATTTGTATATAGATAAAGTTTGGCCATTGTATAAAATAGATTACAACGCAATTATAAATTGTAATATAAATGTATGTAGCAGTGTTATTAGTAATAATTTAGATATGGTAAAATTTTTAGATGGTAAGTGTTATTATAAGTTATATACTGATGGATCCAAGACTGATAATAGTGTAACTTCAGCTTACTATGACTCTCAAACTAAAATAAGTAGATGTTTTAAGATTCCTTCTGATTGTAGTGTATTTACAGCAGAATGTTATGCTATTTATCAGGCCTTATTGTATATATCCAATGTACATACTAGATATCATTTCTTAATATTATCTGATTCACAAAGTGTAATCAAATCAATTGAGAGTGATAAATGGAGATTTGACTCATGCTATATAATTTTTAATATAAAGCAGCTTTTATATGATTTGTGTAAAAAAGGCAAAGAGACACATTTCTTATGGGTACCATCGCATAGAGGCATAACTGGAAATGTGATAGTAGATGCAGCAGCGAGAAACATACCAGATGAAGATCATACGTCGTCGTTAAGAGTTCCATTCACAGATTTCCATGTAAAGTTGAGGAAGAATTTGTTGGCATACTGGCAAGAATACTGGGCATTGATCAGCGAAGAAAAAGGATCATGGTATAAAGCAATCCAAGGAAGCTTGCCCGCCCAACCTTGGTGGAATCATAGATCTGTCGACAGCAGAAAATTTGTAACAGTTATTAACAGATTGAGATTTGGCCACGGTCAATTTCGCACTCACCTGCATAGACTTAAAATGGAAACCGACCCAAACTGCCCAGACTGCAAAGAAAACGAAGATCTAAATCATATCTTCTTCAAATGCAAAAAATATGGTATCCAGCGGCTTTTACTTGCATCAGAAATCATTGAGAGTCAAGATGATGTTCCCCGAAACTTACAAACATTACTCAGGAATATTAATAATTATAAACCAATTTATAAATATGTGTTACAGACTTTACATAAAATTTAAACTGTTGAGATGAAGAATATGAAGATGAGGAAGATTGACAATTTGACATTTTCTACGGTAAACGTGTAAATAGTGATTTCTCGTGTTTGGATCTCAAAGTAAACAGAACTGGAGTAGCCTTTGTCTAACATTCCCCTCTGCCAAATGCACAAGCATCGGATGCTTGCACGTTTAATAAAACTAGTTGAGCCGCCATTTTGACAGCCATAACATTGTAAACGTTGCGGCGAACAGAGCTCCCGCAAAAATGCCTGCCTGTGCTGTTTTTTGTTGTAAAAATAAATAGAAAACATCGAGTATGCTAAAAGATGGTGTCACCTTTTATTTGTAATTATAATTTTTAAGATTTCATGATAATTTACTTCATTATTTCATGTTTTAGAATTCTACGATTTCAAATTTCGAGCGCTAGTCTCGTGGGGAGTGCGGCTGTGACGTTGTCAAAACGCACACCCCACGTGACTATTTTAAGCGTGTGTGTGCGTGAAATTTAAATTTGTGTGTCGAATTATGCATGTGTGCATTTGTAAAAACGGTAAAGTTATTGTTTATGTGTGCCGGCTTTGAGTGTAGTGGTAACCTCACCCCCCGCAAGAAATGGCAGAAAAAAATGTTTGAGAAATTGACTAATGGCTACTCCAGTTCTGTTTACTCTGAGGTTTGGATAGTTCAGTGTTCTACTGTAAACGTGTGGCTTAAAAGGTCTTGCAACCAGAGCCGTAAAACTGAATATTAAAAAAAAAAAGAGAATTTTACAACAACAACAAAAAAAACTAACGTCACTCCAAATGTCACTTCGTTCGTACCGTCCGTACCGTCACAATTTGTGTCTGTGTCATCAATCATTCACCAATCATCATTCACTTCATTAATCACTATTGCGTTGCGTTGATGAGTCGTCGAGTCAGTGGTTGTAATGTGCTGCTCGGCTGTAATTTCGATTAATTAAATTGTGAGTGAAGTGTTTGGGGCCGGCGAGCGTTCCGAGTCCGCGGGTGATGCGGGGCTGGCCCGCCGCCATATCACGCCCAGCGCTGGACGCTTCTCACGACGCTGTCCCCACATTCCAGACAAAATAATTATGGTCAGTACTTAAACTTTAAACTTTTACCAGTTCCTTAGCCTTTTGGCTTCCTCATTACGCCTATTCTTACATGAACTATTCGACTTTGAATACAATAAAAAGTCATTCTGTATTCATATTCTATTCATGGTCTTACAGCTTTGCCCGTCAAGGTACATCGTCCTATTAAATAGGTTTATAAACAATGTTGACATGAATGGAGTAAGAAACTGTAAATAAAGAATAGGCGCAAACTTCACAATAGCATGTATTCAACTTGCCAGGACTATAAAACATTTACAATTTACAAAGTAACTTTTAATACCCTTTATAATTCTACAATACATATTCAGGGAGTGTTATGAACAATAATAGCAATGTGTGAAGTTGCCAGTTGTGGTGAGCATATACACTGCAAGAAGTGTGGATTAATTTGATTAAATTTGATCAATTGGTCAGAGTACACATTGGCCACTGTGACCTTTCTCATCATTGATTAATTATTCAATAGATATCAGGAATAGCATAAAAATGCCAACAAATTCATAATTAGCTTGTTTAGATGTAGAAGTATTATGTTAGATAGTGGTTGTCCTTGTAAAATCACTTTATTTATGCTTAATTGGAGGCTTGTTGTAATACTGAATCACACTAGTTTGCTGTAGTAATTTTTTATATATTATTATCATATTGAGACATTAGTGATAATGCATTACCACATAATTTTTGTTTGTATTTTTTTAGTCTCATCATGGGGTCAAACATTATGTGGAAACAAACTATTTTATTATTTTTTGGAAAACAGTTGGCATTTTTATAAGAAAAGTAGTGTTGTTAAAATATTTAACTGTTGAGCCCAAGGTTTAATGATTATGCAGCCTGATAGTGTGGCAGTGATAGAGTTACACACAGACACGCGGTGACCTCCCCTCGCTGACGGTGTCTGGTTGCAGCCATTGGTGTCTGGTCTTGGGCATCTGCTCTTACATATCTAATAATCATTTCATAATTGATACTTGTTAATTATTTTACCTAAGAACTATGTATTGGGCCATTAATGAAGTTGTAAATTTTATTGCAAACAAAAACATATGAATCTTTATTGTTTATTTAAATAAAAGTCTACAGGCTGCCTTATTGCTAATCAGTATCCTTTAATAATACAAATTAACCTTTAGCCAATCTCTTTGAGAGAGCAAATTTAAAACAGGGTTGAGAGGGATTACTTTAGGTAAATAAAATATTGATTACCAGGTAGTAAATTCCATTGCTAGGTTTAACAAACTATTTAATATGTAATAATCTTTAAGCCAGCATGTGTTGTTGACTTAGAACTGTCTTGAGTAGTAAACTAAGTATATTGTTACTGTAGAAATGCTCTGAAAGCCTGTATGTGGGCTATGAGTATATTGAAATGATACAATTCATCCCCAGTGCTATGTTTATAAGCAGGCCTCATTGTTGCACTCCTAGTTGGTGGATTAAACAAACTTAAATGATCTCTATATACAGACATTATTATAGTACGAGTTAAGAAAGCATATAATTTCTTTGTCTCACAAAGGTGTACAACATGTTTATATCAATGTTTGGGTGTGTATGTACCTACAGTATATTTTGCGAATTGTTCCTATCAATATACTAAGTAGTAGGTAATATAACAATTAATTTTTAGGTAATTAATCTTTGTTTTACTTTACTTTATTGTTGTTTTAAGTAGCAGCTATGAGGAACTAAGTAATGTATCTGTAATGTTCGGGATTCACGCAAAGGAAAGCAAATACATTTTAGCGCAAAAGAAGCGAAATCAACAGTTAGGTTATATAAGATTTCTGTGAGTCTGTATGTCAGTGTGAGCGTAGTGTAGATATCACGCAAAAACGACAACTCAGAATTGAACACAGTTTTTGTAATGTTCGAGGACTAAATATAAGATCCATTACAATCCATTACATGATTCAAAATTTCAAACGAGCGTACAGTCAAAGATGAATAAAAAACGTACGATCACGCATAAGATCATTAGTTTTTTTGGGAATGACGTATCTATGTATCAGAGTTTCATGAATCGAATTATTTATTTAAACGACTACGTGCTGGTGTCCCGGAACTTTGACAAACTGATCCACATTTCGCCTAATATGCTATGTAGCAGGTGCGAGCCTGATGTCATGACGCCGGTACAGTGTGAAGCAAGCGATGTTCTTAACAAACTGTCGTCCTCAATCCATTTACGCCCCACTGCTGGGCACTGGCTTTCCTCATGGAGGAGAAAGATATGAAGAGTGTAGGCCGTAACACCTCGATGGTCCAATGCGGTCGGTGGGTAGAAACGGTGGCATAGCGACCGGAACCAGCGGCTTAACGTGCCTTCCGAAGCACGGAGGAGTTCGAGATCAAAAAGTTTAATAAACAGTACCAATGTATTATTTATATTCAGTGAAAAGTACGAGTTTTGTGAACTCTACCACTTAAATATGTGTTAGAAACATAGGTACTAATGAAACATAAATAATAACAGACTAGAGAACCTGTTTGTGTGATGATTGCATTCATCACTTAAACGTGTTTTTATACTAACAAGCTGTCAAGAGATGCCAAAAATCATGGTCACTCTTGCAGGCCGATCAATCGGCACAATAGTTGTATCAGTTGTGCGATGTTTGTTTGTCCTTGATACCTTGATATGCCTCAGCAAATGTGGATACTCAATTCAGGTTTATAAGCGGAATAAATTACACCAATTGTCGGCCGAACGGCAGCTGCAATATTAATAGACTTAATGAGGTAGCCGTAAATGCTAGAATAATCAGGAAAACAAAACTCGATAAAATATAATTGAGTCACACAGGATAAGAGAACAAGGCCCTGCCGAAACGTAATCTGTCTGATCCTGACCGCGAGATAAAATACCTACTACAATGTTTTCCTGTTGTAAACTTCGTTGAAACTATGTATACTGATTGTTAATAAAACATGACGAAATATACTACCTATTATTTTTTATACAGTCAATTTTTTTATCAAAAAACTTTGCAAATGGCTCATCAACACCTGATAAGATAGGTAGAGCAACAGGCAAATCTTGGTCACTTCAACCTAGTTGCCACTAAGACCCCTTTTCATGTCTCTCTTGAAGAAAACCGTGTTGTAGGTCCGACAGACTACCTGTGCGGGTAACGAAACCTCGTCGTTACCCGCAGTCAGTAAATGTACAGCTCCGCAATGAGAAACAAAATCAACCAACTGGCACGCCTGCTCCTTAGTATTAAGGGAGAGGGTGGATAAAGGCACTTCGTCATCGAGATCGAGATTCGCAACGAAGCAATGATCAGAGATTGTATGTCGGATGCACGATGAATACAAGTGCAGTGACGCAACGCCACATTAACTTGTTACTAGTGAGGCGCGAAGGAAAAGTAATCGCTTTCACGTACATACAAACACGCCCATAACCTCGGAGTGGAGGGCAAAGGAGTTCACCTCCTCATTTCGCCAACATGTCTAGAGTGTGACGCAAGCAATATTTACAAGTAATTTAATACAAACCTCTTAGTCGCGTGGTGCCGATTGCTTCAGCAGCCCCTGGGCGCTGCCACAGAAGGGCAGGGATGGGTATAGGTACCAAGTATTCGCACTCCGACTACAGCTGTAGGTGCTGTCCGTAAACCGGGTTCTTCCTCGTCAAAAAGTACTATATTCCAACTCATTATTGTATACATTTTACAATATTATGTAGAGCCTCGCCCGCGACGAGGTCAGGGCCGACCGGCGCGACACTCCAGTTATTCTCAATTCGAGTTCACTCAAGTTGAATCTACCTTAAGTTTAATTTTGGGTGGCCGTAAATGAAAAAGAGAGATGTTTTCTGTTCCTTGGGCATTGGTCACCCGTTTTAATTTTTTATTTATACTATTAAAACTTTTTATTTCAGTCTCACCTACGAAGTTAAGCAATGGTAATTTTTCATAAGAGAACATATTAAAGTAGAACAAATTCAATAAGTAAAAAATCATATACACTCATTTTCTTGCTGCTGACTCAAGTGAGCTGAATTTCAACTCTGAATCAAGTCGTATTTTTCCGAGCTGGCACTTCGAGCGTGTTACAAACGGACATTTCCTGGTGAGCGAGTAGTGAACAGAGACAATGAGCATGTGTCCACCAAACGATCGGAAACAGGGCAGCCACCAGTTACAAAGGGATCAATTACGCGTGCGGTGTTATCTTACACATCACGCTTATAACCCCTCGAGGGCGATGGATGTGTGCTGTGTTAGCACCTACACTTCGCCTGGTATGTTTAGGTCCCAATGTAACAGTGTGAAACTTGTTATGCGTTGAGCACAATGTGTGACAAGCGATGTTCAAACTGCAGATACATAAATCAAATCAAATCAAATCAAATCAAAATTCTTTATTTGCAAAAATGTGAGTACATTACAGATCTTAATAAAAAAAAGGAAATCCTGAACACATTTTTACCTAAAAAGGTGCGCAAATGTCACTGAATTATAAAGTTAAACCATAGAAAATACAATCATGTCAACAAAACGACATCAAAAATATAAATTAAATGTCAAATTTTAAAATTTAGATGTCAATTCATATTTTAACACATTATTTAAACTGTCATACAAAATAACATTATCATACCTACAAAACATGGCGTCAAAATTTGTCATCAAAAAATTCATTTACAGTATAATAACATTTCAAAAGTAATAATAATTTTAGTTTATTTTTAAATGAGTTTAAATTAAGATTTCTTATCGCTATGGGTAATTTATTAAATACTTTGGGAGCCATACTTAGTACACTTTTGTTTAGTAAGGATGTTCTAAAGCCCCCTAAATTCAACTTTTCATTATCACGCCTATTACGCCTTACGAAATCTGATATTTTTGGAAACAGAGATGGATTAGATTTTACAAAAACCATACCATAGGTATGGCTTAAATTATTTAGTTGAAGAGGTGGGGCTATGGAACCATTCCCACTGATATTAGTGACACAGCTTACCTAATGCTGCACTGATATTCTAGATAATATTGTATGTAGTTTGGACTTCGTTTGCAAATGTTCCAGAGACGAGTGCCTCTCATAGATTATTACTAGTAACATAATAACTATTTTCTCTGGTCTAACCTGTAAGGTGTTATGTCCATTTCGCAAATGGTCCCGTGGATTCAAAATGTCCCATTCGCAATATGACTAATTCGCACAATGTCCAATTCGCAAATTGTCCTCTGGCTCTGACACAGCGTGACACCGCAATTAGAATATGATTATTTATTTTGCCGCAATTATATTGTTGCCATTTAGCCAGGTATACTTAATAATGATAACAAGAAAGTATTGTATCACTCTATTGCTATAAAATATGTTCGTTTTAACTGTAATGTTCCTCAGAGAAAGAAACGATAACTTCATGATAGGTTTATATTTGCCAGAAACAACGGTCGACAGTTTGACGCCGACTATCGCCACATATGAAAATCCGTACCATGTCACTCTGTGACTCTGTAATCGTGTTTGGGTCATGTGTACTCAGGACTAACAAATAAAACTTCATTAATTTATCAATCAATACCCATGATTTAATTTAAGCTATTTCTTCCAGATAATATAATCCATAAATGTTCAATTACGTAGTTGCTCAAGCGACCAATCTACTACTTTAAAACTGTCTTTTCTTCCGGGAATTGTTTGCAAAATTATTTAAAGTTACAATCATCCACCAAACCGCGAAGTCTTGCACCTTGTTCCAAGCGCATGTTGACACAAATGAACTAATATTGGTAATATTAGCATTATGTACGGCCAGCGCGCCACACGCGGCGCTGATGATTGATGCATCACCAAACGCCGGTGCTGCTAACTCGATGCATGTGCGATATTACCTATTGTACTGGTTTTTAAAGAATAATTGGACTGCGTCTGCCCAAAGCGAAGTGGCCTAATGTGGAACACGCAAAGTCAAATGCCTGTTCACTCATTTTATGTAAAAGATGGACTCTTGCAGAGTTGCTTGCCTGTATATCTCTTGACAAAAAAATGTAGAAGCGAACAAGTAAAATTGAATAATGTTTGTTAATTTTCTAATGTTAATTAAATAAAGAATTTTAGATTTTTATTGATTTTTTAAAATTTTCATTAAGTATTCAGCCTTTAAAATCCCAAAAATTGTTCGTATTCGATTCGGTACAGCTGACATATACGCAGATTGCCCACTTGATGGCATTTGGCCACAGTTGTCTGGAGTTTTTTCTTGTCACAAAAAAAACGATAGTGCAGTAACAAAAAGTTCAACAATGCACGACGCAGACGCAGTGATAAAATAATAAATAATTAAATATCTTCAGAAATTTTTAATGTCATCTGTCATGTATTTCAATACAATCTTTGAAACAGTTTATTTATTATTTGTGCATTATTATGTTTAAGATGGGAAAAATACGATAATTGAAAATATTACTTTTTTTAAATTCCTAGTGTTGCGCCTAAGAGCAGGTTTTTTTTTAGTTTTCTGGGCAACATTTACATTTATTTATTTAAATACTATTAATTACAACAGAACCGTATAATGATTGTATTGAACATGCCACAATGTCGCGAGTTTCGTATTGCTTAAGAAAAGGTTTAAATACTTAAATAATTAAAGTGACCCAAAGTGGTCTCGTTGATTTATCTGTGATTTATATTTTCCAAGATTTATCTGAAATATTGATAAATATTCGCAACATTACACTAAATAGAAATAAAGCCAAAAACTATGACATTTAACACCGAGACCTCACGCTACACAAGCGCCTCTAGCGGCAAACTCATACGCGATAGAACATTTTTGTGATAACGTAAATGGAAAATTATCGATAAAAATATTTCGATTTGACCATCCCTAATTTTTATTCACGATGATCTAACCTTATAAGAGATATATTTTAGTGTTGAACGGTATATTTTGTTCATTAATCATAGCTCATGGCTGTACCGATCTTTGTCTCAAGGAGGAGCTACAAAAATTTTAACATTATACGTTCACGTGTCCGGAACAAGACACAATAAATCAACCGTTATTGGCTATGGCGATTCAAGAGTTTGCATAGAATCAAATATGATTCTGCAAGAATACTGCATTTTTTATAGTTAAGCGTAATCTTATATACGCTATATTAATGCAAAAGAATATATTCCACGTTAGGTATGCACATTAATGATTTTATTTTCACATTCGACTGACTCATAATAAAATTCCCCATACTCACGGAATGCTGATTGATACTACCTGCTGCTTATACACCTGTTCCCACATTCATACGGCGGGTCCTCGCACTCAGCGGGCTTCAGTACTATGTCGAAATATGTCACGATCTTAATAACTTCAAGTGTAATGGACAATGTTGAACGAGTTTAAGTGGCATATTACTTACTTCATTTTGTAACTACTCTTTAATTTGTCAAAAATTTTATCCGCTTGCAAAAGTTTTTTCCTTACCTTATTGCCTGTCCTTTAAGAATTCCGCAACACAACAATAAAATAGTGTAAAGGTAATACAAAACCTAAGTTTAACCCATTAGCCTTACTTACTAAGGATTTCTGGCAAACGTAAGGTCGCGTCACGCGACACCGATCACACACGCAGCATCCGAATATGGGCTTAATGTCGTATTGTGTAGATCCTCTTTACAACATCAAGATAATTATACGCACTCACATACGTGAGGCTCGTCATGCATTCAGAGATTTTTTTAAATGAAGCTTTACGATACGACAAGGATAACTATTGATAACTCACTATTGATATTGATCACCGCTGCTCGACGACTAAACACGTCAGACGAAATGAGTGTTACTGTTAACACCAAGTTTTCTAGACTTTAGAAGGATTAAGATTTCACGCCTATAACCGTTTAAAACTAAGTGACAATTGAGTATAAAAAATAATATGTTTAACATGCACATGTTATACATATATTTTTTATTATTATTTACAAGAATTTATCGTTTTACTATAATTATGGTGAGGTGGCCACTCTACAATGATGTGGACACAAAATGTCTTTGCATTATAACATCAAAACATTATACTAAATACATTATAATTGGCACATATTTCTACTTAGCCAACTTTCGATTTCAACAGAGACCTTATATTCTGAATTTCTGATTTATTATATAAAACTTGCCATGCTATGTTAATGAGACAATGATAGTGAAAACATGGCCGCCCCGCCATTGGAGAAATAATGTTAATGATCGCATTGCGTAAGGCTATTGAGGCTCCATCCCACACGCCCGCATCGCCAAACACCTTGAAACTATAACCCTAATATCTTATCTAAATATTGCCCCTGTTTTACCGCACATGTAAAGTCCTAACCCTTTATTAAAATTCGTGTGAGTGTTTTTATTATTAAAAGCTGTTCTTTTAAATAATGCAGTTTAAAACAATTTTACTTTTTTAATAATTTGAAATTTAACTCTTAAGTCATTCTGAGAATTGCCTTTTTGCGAATTAGTCCACATAAATTAGTTCAATTGCGAATTAGCCCTTTTAAGACTAGGGGACAATTTGAGAATTTAGTATTTTACGACTGTGGTTTTGAATAGTTGAGTGATCAGTGTCCCCGACAATTGAGTCGAGAAGTTCTGGTTCGAGTCCAGTAAGGCCAGATTTTTGCGTCTAGATGCTAATGTCTAGAATAGAATTGACTCTAATGTTATTATTGACTGTTACACTTTTCTCTATTCCTTTTCTCGGTTAGTCGATATCGAAGTGCTAAGACGTAGTGCGGGGCGTGTTAGAAGCACGGTCGCTAAGTGACCCGCGGCCGCGGCCGATGACTCCGCGCGTGACGGCGCCGCAAGCAACGGTACACCACTGACATTCCACACACCTTATTGACGCGACCACTCCGCGCACCGGCAGGTTCTGACATGCCTTAAATATTCGCCCTACGTTTCAGGCACGAAAAATAATCTCTGTATGAGAATGTGCAGGAGTTGCAGGACGCTGACGAATGGGTTTAGTGGGCATGCTTGGACGTTTCCACAGACGCCTGTACATTTACATAGATAACGCAAGTATAACGCTTTGTATTGAAACCTTGTCAACTTTTAACGTGTGCTGTGACGGCACAGCAGTAATATTGAGATCCGAACTGATTGAAAAATATCGATGCCGCTGATGCCCCTCCGCCAATTAACACACGACGAGGCATCTATATTTACCACTCTTTCATATTTTTTACTCACTTTCTTGTTTGTCTTTTTATCTCTTTTTAGTTTCTGCAGTATTTCGGACGCGCGCAGACTAGTTTGCAGCGGCCAACCCCGAGGTTTGATAGGGGTTTTCGAACTTGCGCATTTGCGTCATCTATGATTATGTACCTATATCTGTGGACATTTCTATAGTTTTTTTTGCCTAAAACAGTTCCGGCATTGCCATGATGTGCTCCGTTATAGTACTACTTACTATAACAGAACATATACGTTAATAATTAAAATAATACATATATAATAATTGGTTTGGAAGGGAGCCCCATTCATCTGCGCTACTCAACCGAATTACTTCTCCACTCGACCCTAATTATAGACCGTATTCATCAAAAACCTATATTATATTTGAATAGCCAAATTACCATTCTTTCGAAAATGCATTCGCTATTCATCCGGTAATTATGTCGTAATGAGGTCGTGTCTTAAAATACAAGAAAAAGGTATTTATAGGCCAAAACAAATTGTTTTTTTTAAATCATAAATCAAGTTGTCTGTTGACTACTACTTTCAATGTACAATGTCTCTGGTTTAGGCCTATGTATGGATATAATTGTACTCAAGAGATTTTTATTCCAGTTGAAACCGTCTCTGAAGGTTCTTGGTTCCAGTCCCGATAAGGACAGCGGTGATCAATCGACAAAGAAGGTTATCAAAGTATTTTTATTGTCTGCGCTGAAAGCGAGGCAACGCTAAAGAATAAAAACCGACTCAAAAAATAATCCAAAACATAAAAGCACTCAAATATCCGTAGCCTCGTCTTAAACGAAGTTTGTGCATTAATTTATCGCCCTACTTACGCGTTACATCACAGATATTGTTCTCGGTAATTATATTGTATAATTAATTGTGATTGCCGCACAATCGTAACATTAAATCATCTCTTTGGATGCAGGCTTTAGCATTATGCTACATGTTATTATAACATAACATCGCCACGCACACTCCCTGAAGTGGTAACATCCTAATTTTACCATGATACGCTTAAGTCTGTCTCTGTTGCCGCTCCGGGAACTGTGTAGGACAAGTTTTTTTTTCTTTCTATTTATGCCATTTTTCCTACTTGGTTATTATTGAAAAAAATGACATTCGAATTATTGTGGTTTCGCTCGGAGATTTCCATGGCCGAGCTTTATGTAGATCTATCTATTATGATGTTAATTTTTATATTATTATGATTATATTTTTACCCTTGTTGCTGTGAGCGTCTATAGGCTTCAGTATCCGCTTACAATCACACTGACGGACACCTGTGTAAAAATAATGAAATACATAGCTGAGTGCACACAAGGACAACAGTGCAGGTAGATGGTGTGGATTACAGCTTATGAGGATTTCAGGTCCGGTGGCTGCCATAATTACCTCAGGAATGCGCCCGGCATAAATTATATCCAGTAACCGCTCTTGCACTAAATATAACACAAGAACCAGCGGGCTCTACGCATGTTAATTAGTTTCACAGTATTTCGCTAGCCTAGCTTGAGTTATTATAAAAGAATTGAGATATTACGTTATAATACAAGTGCGCTAAGTTGGCCATTACATGCGACAATAAATAGCAAAATTAATCGTACGTTTGGAAAAATGTCTAAACGCATAAATATCATTTACCTACTGCGTTTTTCTAGACATTTCTTTATATATTCGGCGATTGAATATGGAATTGACAGCCTTATCGTTTAAAGCGATTTCTAATTACTTCTATTCGAAATAGAGTTTGTTCGGTTTAATTGTATGCATCTAGACTGTAATGTTAAAATTTCACTACTCCTTTACTCACCAACTAAAGATTTATGAAAAACAAATAATACAACAAATTACCAAAAATACTTATTATTTATTACATTTACAAATTTTGCATTTACTAAATATTCTAGCTTTACAATATATAACAACAATAAATACAAGGGCAGGTTGGTTCTGGTCCTGTTTGATCAATCTCGGTATGTAAAGGTACTAAACAGGTATAACAAAAATAAATAGGTAACTCTTAATTCTTATAATTATTTATAATTATTATTAATATCTCCCTTTCCCGTTGGTTAGTACTGCATACCTTGCAGGTCCGGATACTGTATTTTAAATTTTAACTCTGTCTTTTCTCCAATATTCAAATGTCTTGATATACTATTTATTATCGTTCTTCTTTGGTACTGTATGTAGTATGGTTATACCATACACTACCACCAGGTAGTTTTTGCCCTGTTACATGTCAAAAGAAACGCTATATTATCATTGTTATGGACTAAATAAGGGTATAACCCATGCTAACAAAAGATTTGATTAACTAAAATTACTCTCCTTCATACTATTCACTTTTGACAACTAAGCAATAAAGAAAGATTATAAAAACATATGATTTCAGGAGAGTGGAAGATATACACAATTCAATTACTAACTTATGACAAACTTTCATCAAGTACTATTAATTTAGATCATAAACATGATGATTCTACATTTATTGTTTTACACAAATACCAATTACCTTGAAATATATGTAATTAACAGGGATAAAGGATTTTTAGTATGAGTTTATTGAAGTTATGGAGAGGATAAGCTTTGTATCCACCCACCAATGACAAATCTCGACAATTCTTACTGAAAGACTATTATTTATAGAAACACAAGTATTAAAGCTTTACAATCGGTTGAATTAATAAGAAAGTTATCTTTAACTGACCTTTTTCTCGGGCTTTTATTAATATTTTATAGGTTTTTATTAAAGTGCTGCCGGTAACCTATAAACCAGCCGGCATGTATAATTTTATGCGCTCTTCAGCCAATATACTCGAACTTCGAGCTATTTAATTTAATGATCCCTTGATTATAATATTCCTGAAATAAATTCGAGGACTTCTCTTTTCGAGATCTCAGTAAATTCGCAAAATCAGAACCAGCGCGTGAGACTTTTCAGATATCGATCCACAGATTCGAGAGAAATCCGTCTCGACCGTAGCTCCCATAGACGAGGCAAAGACACACTCGTCCATACATCCAAGAATATGAGTAATGTTTGTTTGTTTATATTATTTACTAAAAATACTTAAAGGGCCCCTTTTCATTTGAAATTACGTTGATTCATTGCAAAATAACTTGTATTTGAATATAAACATGCAAGTGCATTTATACTCAACGAGGAATTTATTAATTTACGAGGAATTTGTCAACATTATTATTATTACATTTTTTAAAGAGGATTTTACAAGAAACCGACATCGGAAACATTAAAATTGCCCAAAAAAACTTATTCGAGAAGGACGCCGGTCGTTTGATAAAGAGACTATCTTTGTATATACTGACTAGCCTGTTTTGATACGCTAAACTCTATGGTTTTGTCTATGAACCACGATCAAGGTGAGTCAAACTAGCATTTTAAAAACAAATTAAAAGTTAAAATGACATAAGGAATTGACATATGTCATTATGACGATGTAAACAACATGAAACAAACAAACATTAGTGATTTTACTTAACTCTGATGCCTTTATGTGTAATTAAGACGGTAATAAGTGATAATAAGAAAAAAGAGTGTTACAAGACGTTAAACATTTGAAACGCTAATGAACACGTAAAAGCAGTGTCGATGCGATAAGGAAACATTAATTTACGCGTGCGTTAACCGATCGTTTCATGATGTCTTAGCGCATAATATGAACTTTTTCGTTTTTCTCAAAATGTCTTTTTGCAAAACGTCGTTTCTCAAAAAAATATTTTTTTCCTTATTTTTTCAAAATGTCTTTTTCTCAAATTTTTTTTCTAGTTAAAAAATATTTTTCTCGTCGATTGTCCTTTCTCAATTATACAAATTTTTCAAAGTGTCCTTTTCTAAAAATTTTTTGTTCCAATCAGCTTTATGATAAAGTCAATTCTTATGTTTTTTATGTTCTTCTTTCTAAATGTTTTATTCTCAAACAACTCACAAATCATCCCTTTATCCAATTAGTCGAACGATAACTCTAACGCATTGTTTCTTGCAACAGGTAAATTGTTGCGTCGAATCCCTGACCGTGCGAGGACTTCGAAAATTTCCTGCCGATGCTTTTGCTGAGCAACGAGTGCTACACACCACATCCGGTACAATATCGCTAGTTTTTTACATTTTACGGGTAACTAATCTCTTTGTTGGTTTTATGGTAATTTCGTTAATTTGCCTATACAATTGGGAAATAATAGTTACATCATTTAATGACCTCTTGCTTGTGTGATTTCCCCCGATCAGCTATCGCTGCCTGTGATTGTACTGAACACTTATTTCATAATTGTGCCCTTTCCGCCCGTGTTGACAGGGGGGGTTATCAACTTGTCAACCACGAGTCGTTGTCAGATAAATGAAAAGTGGTGTTACAATATCCAAGCCTATTTGCGAATATTCCTCGCGTTTCGCCACTGCTATCGCCCGCCATTGGCTAACGCCACTTATCGGCTTGTTAAAAACATTTATCGCTGCGCAATGTACATAATGCTCATTACGTTTGGTTTGTCGATTCATTGTATTAATATTGGCAATAAGTAATGTAAGTGAATGGCAGTGATAGAAGAGTGAAAAAAATGGCACTGCTCATAAGTTAATTAAGTTGTTATTTATTATGAACAACTTGAAAACCAGCCAAGGCGCAGTCCTTGTTGCAAAGGGGTCTTGGTAAACATTGCATGTGAAATGTGAATGTTAACCACCCAGCTCAAATTACTAACAGCAGATCACTGGAAATGTTCACATGTTCCTTGAATTTACACTGAATTTGTGATGTGTCATCGCCACTTATTTTAGTCATGTGATTATACGTACAATTGGCAATGCATCCCTTCACTTTTGGTGTGAAAATTACAATATATTTTTATGGAATTAAACCTTTTTTGCAAATTCAAAGTGTATATCAATTATAAATTGATATGCTGAGTAAATATCTGCGATATTTGCCATTAAGGATATAAGAGATTTTCAGTTCTTTTTTTTTTGTTAACAGGATAGCGAAATAAACAGGAAATCTCTGAAACGATTATGATATAAAAGAATGACATAAATTCTTGCACTTCTACTAGTACATAAAATTTAAAGAATGTATAATATATGCGGGGTAACGCGCTTTTTTCATCGCTTAAGCTTTAGGTAGAATGGCTCAAACTGAATTCTTGATATATATTAAAATTGTGCTATCGTAAAGGTGCCCACTTAGGAGCATACTTACATTGCATTGAGTTGTTGTTGAAGCTGTATAGTCTCGTTATATATCAAGGAATGAAACGGTTCCTAGCGCGCTTACAGAATAACTTGTGAAGCTCCCGATGCCGAGCAGTTGTCGGTCCCGTTAGCGAGCGGGTCGTTGGATTAGCTCAATCATTAGTCAAGGTCACGCCTCTCAAGCTCACTTATATCACAGCCTCAAAGATGTTTCTGTTTGCTGTTATTTCCTCATAATTACGGAAGGCCGCCTCACACACGAGCTTTGCACAGGCATAATAAGTCGTGACTCTGGTATTATCGTAATTAAATTCAAGTTTATTGCCAACGCCTAATGTTCTTAGCCATGGTCGATGTTAATAAGGCGTTAAATTAAATTGAATTCTAAGCTAGTTAATCTTTATTGTTTTCTACATTGTTTTTTGTGCGCGCTGTTCCTAGTTCCGAAGAAAACTGTGTACTGTATAACAAATTATCACGTAGAGTAATTAATGATTAGTTTAAGAAGACTCGTAACTCGATTGCGGACAAACAGTAGAGAAGGTAAACTAAAATGTAATTATTACTTACATCATCACGCCAGTAAGTTTGAGGAGAAATAAAGGCAACACCTCCGCTTCCCCCTTGTTTTGCATGACATGCTTAGCGTACCTGTTGCAATGGACACAGTGTAAAGAAAGCTTAAATAAAATGGAATACCATTTTAGGTTAAATTAAAATATTTTTTGTATTTCCAAAAGATAAATGCTATTACTCTGTTAATGATGGAATTTGCATGAAATATTTTAACCCCCTCATCATACCACAGTGACCGATTGTCACCTACATCAAAGAATTGTTTTATCTCATAATTTTGACAAAGTGAGAAAATATGGCATAGGTACTAATAAATTATTGGTTTATTGCTATATAGATATGAAAGACGGTAAATTTTATAGCTATCGGGCCTAATATTCATACTTACTGCAACAAGCGAGACCAATGTTGCTATTGGCGGTTAGCGCCATCTAGTTGAAAGAGAATGGAGCTGTTGCAATGCTGTGTTTTGTGTTTACATTAAAAATCGAGTTTGACTAACTAATTCCATTGAAATGAAATTTAAATATCCTTAATATATTTCAAGGCAAGAATGAACAGGCATTATTTGAGTTTGCGAGTTCCATTTGAAACCACAAAGTCGCTTTCTATCAGGCGAGATTATGGTTCCACAACTTCTCCACATATTCAAATAAAAAAAAAGGTTTTTTTTTGCTGGCGTTGCTAATATATTTGGTTGCTATTGCATCTGTTAGATAGTTACTATCAATAAAAAATGGCCCGGGGAGCATTCACTTATTTTGTGCCTGGCTTTACTGTCATAAAACTTAGTGCCTAAGCTTAAATTTTTTGTACTAAGGAATTTTCGCAGATAGTTAAAATAGCAGTGTATCCTTAGTTAACACTTATTACAGTGTTTAGCCGCTGTGCGTGACTTTCGAAAGGATTTTCTTAGATTGTTGAATGTTTTAATGAAACTGTTGTCGCAACCCCTGTCAACACGAACGGCTTGGTGGTGTTGCGTTAACGTTGACAATAGTTTTTGAAGATGTGGCTAAGATTTGTGTTATGAGGAATAGAGTACATGTCATTAAAGTCTTAGTAGAACATCAGATTCTTCATCATCAACCAAAAACACTTCTCATCTGATGGAATATGACCACAGTCTTAAATACATGTTGATACCTATCTAATCTGTAACCGCAGTGTTCGTTGCCATCCTGCAACTTATCCACTTCCAGTAAATGCATTGGTTGTTCTACCTTTCAATCTGGAACACAGGTTTCACGAGGATTGTTCTTTTGCAGCACATATATAAAATACAACACGTAAAAGTTAAGCCGTGTGGGCCCATTAAAAGACTACTACCAGCCCATCTCTTCTCTTGGGTGTAGTAAAAGGCGACCTGCACAACATCCAACAGCTTATAGCGGCTCGGGGCTCACCACCTGTCACGCTGAGCACATGTACTGCTTGGTGAAATGCGGACTATGGCAGTGGACTACTTTTGCTTTTGCCTAGTCTCTGACTAACCCTTAGGGGGTAACAGTCGTTATATGTATGTATGTATAAGTTGAATACAATGTAGTATATTTCCAGGAACCCTCAATCTGTTGAGTCTAACTCTGTTGAAGCGACTATCAGTCGTAAATGATGCTCGCACAACTCCAGAAACTGTACATTTACACGCTGCAGTCAATGTGCTGACCTCGGAGACGAACGAGTACTCCAATCATTAATTTAATGTTTACAACTCGATTTCATATGCAGCATCCTCGACTGGGCCCGAGGTCGCGGGCTAAAGCTATTTTTAGACAATTAGGCGGCACTTTAGAGGGTATAATTTCTTATTTCGTTGTTCTCTATGTTATTTCAATGTTGCTATCCCTGAACGAAAAGTGTATTGGATTGGTCATAAGTTTTTAATACTTAAAAAAACTTCTTATGAGCCAGCAATGTGGAAGTAGTTAGGGCTTCTGTTCTCTGTGGCCCGCTATTTCCGCAAAGTGACTCCTACTGCTTACCATCAGGTGGTGTTGAGTCAATTGCTGTGCATAAAAAAAACCGAGAGGAAATATATTTGTTATCACTTTTTTCATTTAATAATGTGTCTCACAAGCGTGGTCCGAAAGCGCGTTAAACATGTATATGTCACCGCCAAAGTAATAAATCACGATATTATTTAAACAATCGAGCTATTTTTTTATAATATCCACTCAATTTGCTCAAAGTGACACAAATATTATTTTTAAGGGTTATAAAAAAGTCAAGAATAGTGTAGGTTATTTTTTTAATGACGCTTAATACACCAATCTGCCATACTGATCACTTTGACCAAAATTAGCTGATGTACATATTATATACGCGTACCGAAGTTCCCACGACCTGTCCTTGAGGCGCATCCGATCTCGCCGTGGACTTCGGTTCGCCCAACCCTTGTGACGCACGTGCATTGACAGCCTCTCTCCGTGGCAGGCGGGCGCGTCCCCCCGCTGAGCGATGGTGGGCGTGCGGCGCGCGGCGCTGGCGGCGGCGGCGGTCGCGGCGCTGCTGCTGCTGCTGGCGCGCCTGCCGCCGCTGCCGCCGCCGCCGCGCCTGCGCCCGCCGCGCCCCGCGCCCCTCGCGCCGCCCTCCAGCACCCCCGCCGCCGCCAGCGCTAGACCGTGAGTACCTCGGCGCTGCTGCTGCTGCTGGCGCGCCTGCCGCCGCTGCCGCCGCCGCCGCGCCTGCGCCCGCCGCGCCCCGCGCCCCTCGCGCCGCCCTCCAGCACCCCCGCCGCCGCCAGCGCTAGACCGTGAGTACCTCGGCGCTGCTGCTGCTGCTGGCGCGCCTGCCGCCGCTGCCGCCGCCGCCGCGCCTGCGCCCGCCGCGCCCCGCGCCCCTCGTGCCGCCCTCCAGCACTTCCCCTGCTCCCGCGTCTGCCGCCGCTGCCGACGTCGTCCGAACTTCCCCTGCTCCTTCCTACATAACTTCCTGATGAAGCGATGGATTCAGTGCGTGAAAAATTGTATTAGAATTTTAAAAAAGTGGACGCCTAGCTGGCTAGTGACAGGGGAAAATGGAAGGAAAAGATATTTTGTGTCGGCCCCACCTACAGAGAGTGGAAAAGGGCAAGAAGAAGTGACAAATCGTCCTCCTCCGTTCTCAACTATCACTCGCCATGTTGTGGAGGATAGAAAGTTTGCAGATGAATAAATGATGTTTGAGTTTATCACCAGTTTTTTTCCCTGTCGTATCATCATTCATCATCCATCGAATTGTCTCAGCCCCATCGTAAGAAAAAGTCGACACAAAACACATAACACAGGCATGGCCGTGCATGTCACATATTTTCTAAGGTTTTATTACGTTGATTATGGTCTCCGGCGGAACACCAACGTCGCAGAGCTTTTTGTCGTTAAGACTGGTAGGGCAATGGCTGATCTCTCGCTATCAATAAAATGCATTGTGTACTTTTTGGTTTAAAGTATTTTTTCGCGATTTGGTCATAATGATAATTATAAATTCTCAAAATGTCAAATTCGCATAATGTAAATTATTTTAATTAATTTATTTTAATTCTTGTTATTTAACAAAATTAAATAACAAGAACACTAGTTGAACATTTGACATAAATAGAACATTCATTACATTCAATATAAGAATTTCACTATGTATGACCTCGATGTCGTTGGTGGTGTTGCAGCAGCAGCACGCCGCCGCCCGCGCCGCCCGCTGCCCCCCTGCCGCCCTCGCCCCGCTCGGCGCCCCCCCCGGCGCGCCCCCCGCCCCCCTCGGGCGTGGTGCTGACGCGGCAGCTGTACGTGGCGGGGCACGAGCGCGCGCACCCCGAGCTGTGCCCGGCGCTGGGCGCGCGCGTGCGCCTCTTGATCCTCGTGACGTCGGCGCCGGCGCACCGATCGGCGCGCGACGCCATCCGGCTGACGTGGGGCCACTTCGGGCGGCGCGCCGACGTGGCGCTGGCCTTCGTGCTGGGCGCGCCGCCGGCCGCGCTGCGCCCGCAGCTGGACGCCGAGGACGCGCTCTACGGCGACCTCGTCGTCGGCCGCTCCGTCGACTCGTACTCGAACATGACGCTCAAGACGCTGTCGATGCTGGAGTGGGCCGACACGTACTGCCCGCGCGCGCCGCGCCTGCTCAAGACGGACGACGACATGTTCATCAACGTGCCGCGGCTGCTGGCGTTCGCGGCGGCGCCGGCGCGCGCCAACGCCTCGCGCACCGTCTGGGGCAAGGTGATCCGGCGCTCGCTGCCCAAGCGCACGCCGCGCTCCAAGTACTTCGTGCCCGAGGCGCAGTTCCCGGGGCGCGTGTTCCCCGACTTCGCCACGGGCCCGGCGTACCTGCTGACGGCGGACGCGGCGCGCGCGCTGCTGGCGGCGGCGGGCGCCGAGCGCTACGTGCGCCTCGAGGACGTGTTCGTGACCGGCATCCTGGCCGCGCGCCTCGGCGTGCGCCGCAGCCACGCGCCGCAGTTCGTCAACAAGAAGCTGGCGCCGCAGCCCTGCGCCGTGCAGCGCGCCATCTCCATACACATGGTGCGCTACCACGAGCAGTTCGACCTCTGGCGCAAGCTGCTCGACGGCCGCGCCAAGTGCGACGACCGATAGTCGCGCGCTCGCGACTTCACTCTCCCTAGTGATATTTTTATATTTTATCGTTTTATCGACTGACTCTCTAGAGCGGCCCGACGGGAACCTGTCTCTCCACTGGACGTTCGTAGGCCGCGACTGAATCGCGAGGACGGGCTCTGTTGTGTGTTGTCACGTTCGTGCCGCGACGCCGCCGCAGCACGTTTCCAGGAACCGATGCATCCATGACGCGTCCGCGTCCCCGCCTCGGATTGAAATCCTCCAGGGATGTGAAAATTTTATTTTGATATTAATTTTATCACTCGAATTACTTTTGTAATGTGAATTTAGATTATTTTACTATTTATTTTGTTCGATTTACGGAAGCCATAAACCGTGTTGTACGATAAATTTTAATATAATTATATTTTGTAACTGGGAACGCACGCTCGATCCTGTACGAGAGCGTCAAATTTGCTGAGCTCTAAACGGATACTATTGTTCCGATCGTTCGTGAGTGACGGCAATGAATATTCTGATATTGGTTAATTTGAATGGGACTATAATTTTTATGAGTCTGTAAGAGAAATATGAATTTCCAATAAATTTAATTTCAATAGAGAAGCGTAGCCCCGACAGTGTGTCGGCGGCGAATGAGATGAGCGTGTTGTTAGATATCGCTAGCGAACAACGGCCGAGTGAATGCAAAGTGAATGATTGTGGACAGAACGATGTCCGAACGAGGCGAATGTTGTAATTGACGATTATTGTTGTGCCAGAAGGTTGTAAATATAATATAAATATATTATACATGTGCGTCCTTAACAGACTTTTTATTTCTTCACACCTATCCACAGAATGAGATCCGATCGAACCAAAACATTCACAATAACGTGACCACTGTAACAAAAAAGTTAGGTTGAGACGTGTTGGACGTCCTCCGCATTACTCATCAACATGGACACAAAACTACACTGCTTTTACGCAACAAGATCCACTCCAAAACAACATTACAATCACTGAAATAAAAAATCACATCCGCCATCGTCGAATGGCGCCAAAAACTCTCCTTTTTTTATTTTTATTTTTTTTTTTTGTAAAATTCTCCCGTAGGGAAGGCAAAGGGAACGAAGCCCATACAGCCATGTCTGCAATATATATATCTTCAGTAGTTTGCATTGAAATGCTAGTGTAATGTATTTCAATGCATCTTGGGAGAGTTTGGCGTCAAACGATCGATGGCAGACACTGTGGTGCTACTTGGATGAGGTGGATTACCACGATAAAAAACTCATCACTTTTCACACCACTTGACGTTTATTTCGATAATCCTCCATATTGCACATCATCACAGACACTTATTACACAAAACTACACTGATTTTACGTAACAATATCCACTCCGTACAATATTACAATCATCGAAATAAAAATCACGTCCGCCATAGTTGAATGCCGCCAAAAACTCCTTTTTTTTTTTTTTTTTTTTTTTTTTTATGTTGTTATAAAATTCTCCCATGTAGGGAAGGCAAAGGAAACGAAGCCCATACAGGCAAGTCTTCGGTTTTCATTTCAATGCTTCTTGGGAGAGTTTGGTGTCAAACAATCGATAGCAGACGCTGTGGTGTTACTTCGATGAGGTGGATTACCACGATAAGAATCTCATCGTTTTTAAACGACTTCAAAAAAAGGAGGAGGTTATCAATTCGACGAAAACTTTTGTAATTTTTTTTATGTATGTTATTGTTAATTACTCGAAGACGCCTTGACCGATTTAAAAAAAAATTCTTTGTTTGGAAGGGTATAAGTTATAGTTGGTCCCATTGTCATGGGGTAAGGATCTAATGATGGGACCCTGGAGAAATCGAGGACATTCTTCAAAGTTTATAGGCACGTATGGCGCATTTTATATTTTTTCTAATGTTATTTGAGCATTTGCGTCTGATAGTCATCAAATTATGGTGCTGAGCTGATGATGGAAGGTATAACTCTTCAACCATTAGGAGTAAAGCGATGATTCTTTAAATATAATTGAAATTAATGGGGAAGTACTTAGGATTTCTATTGTTATGAAGTCAATATCTGATGATGGGATCCTGGAGAAATCGAGGGCATCCCTGAAAGTATATATCGGGGGACACGGCAGTGACCCCGCCAAGTCGAGCGCGAAACAAACACTGCCGTACCATCCTTTACTGGAACCATTTCGCCACATTTTCAGGCCCCTATTTGAGAACCTTTGGATAAGACCAGAACGCAGAAATTTTCGTCATCCAGTAAGCTATACTTATATACTTCCCATAAACTCAGAGAGCTGAAATTTGGTACAGAGTTAGGGTTTAATGGCCACATAAAGGGAAAACTATAAAAACTAGGATAATCGAAGATCTGGAGTACCTGGTGACACAACTGATTGGTGATTAGAAAACACAAGAGCCCAACCTAACTATTAGAGATCGACCAATACCGCCTTTACAAAAATATTCAACTTGGTGGGCCGCTTCATTTGATGTTAAAAATCTAAGGTCTGAAGTATCTGATGAAGAACCCTCAGCTGGTCTCAGCTGTATTAGAGATATGGTAATGGCTCCTTATACTACTACATAAAAAAATCGACTGTCATTGCAAAAATCCAGCGTAGTGGGACACACCTTCAAATGTAATCTAGCCTTTTTTAAAAAGCACGCTTTTATTTATGCGTAGAAAGTGCACCAAAAAGTAGAAAATAATTTTTTTCTTTACACCAAAATCTGATCTAAAATTTTTATGACTAAAAATAAAAGCGTGGGGCGCTGTTTTGTGTAATACACAAAACTACACAAATTTTACGGAATGCTAAGAGAATTAAGCCCATGCAGCGATTCTCGATTGTCGATTCACGTTTCTCAGTTCTCGGTTCTTGGTTCTCGGTACTCGATTCACAATTTTCACTTATGGAGTATCGAGTGCTGTGAATCGAGTATAGAGTACCGAAAATCGAGAATAGAGTACCGAGATCGAATAACAGGATTTCAGTAACAGCTATCTAGTAACAGGTTCTCGGTTTTCAGGTCATGATTTCAGATTTCTCATCTCCCCTTGTCGTAGGGTAAATAGTTTCTAATAATCGTAAGAAAATAAATCTGATCTTTTAGGGAAAAAACTGTCTATCTCACAAGGGCAACACTATTCTTATCTCAGTATGCAAGAATTCTCAGTGGGTCATTATCTTCCTGGGGAAAAAAGTTTTTTATCTCGCTAGCCAGTTTCTCATTTCCGTATGAAAAAAAGGTTCTTTACTCCCTAGGGAAAAAAAAATTACTCCCTAAGGAAAATAGTTTCTTTATTCCCTGAGGAGAAAAGTTTCTAATAAACATAGGAAAAAAAACCTTTACGCCCTAGGGAAAAATGTTTCTTAACAAGCTAAAAGAAAAAAAGGACAAAAGTTTCTTTACACCAAAGGGAAAAAGTTTCTTTACTCCCTCTAGAAAAATCTAATACATTATATTCTTATCTCCCTAGGGAAAAAAGTATCTTTAGGGAGAATTTCTTTACTTCTTAGGAAAAACGTTTCTTTACTCCCTAAGGAATAAAGTTCCTTTACTCACTTGGGGAAAATATTTTTTACACCCTAGGGAGAAAAGAGTCTTACCTCCCTAGGGAGATAATAATCTTTTATAACATTTTTTTACTCAGGGAATAATATTTTTTACACCCTAAAGAATAAAGTTTCTTTTCTGCCTATGAAAAAATGTTTCTTATCTCCCTCAAGAAAAAGTTTCTTTACTCCCTAGGGAAAAAATTCTTTATTCCCTAGGGACAGGTCTCTTTACTAGGGAAAAAACTAGGGAAACTAGTTTATTTACTCCTTAGGGAAAAAGTTTCTTTACTCCTTAGGGAAAAAGTTTCTTTATTCCCTCGGGAAATTCGCCTTAGGGCGAATTTCCCTCGCCTTAGGGTGTAAAAAACAATAAAAAACAAGTTCCTATCTCCCTAGGGAATAAAGTTTTCTTACTCACTGAGAAAAAATAATTAGTATACCATAGGGAGAGAAAGGTCTTATCTTCTTAGGAAATAAAGTTTCCATACACACTAGGGAATAATATTAATTACACCCTAGTGAAAAAAGTTTATTTTCATTGTAGGGCAAAAAGTTTATTTCCACCCTACGGAAAAAACTATATTCCACCTCAGGGAAACAACTTTATTCCACTCTAGGGAAAAAGTTATTTCCGCCCTAGGGAAAAAACATTATTTCCACCCTAGGGACAGATGTTTATTTCCACCCCAGGAAAAAAACATTATTTCCACCCTAGGGAAAAAAAAATACTCCACCCTACCGAAAATAGTTTCCTTCCACCCTAGGGAACCAACATTATTCCACCCTAGGGAAAAACTATATTCCGCCCTTGGGAAAAAACATAATTTCCACCCTATGGAAAAACTTTTTATCCACCCTTGGGAAAAAACATTTCCACCCTAGGGAAAAAAGTTTTTTTCCAACCTGTGGGAAAAAAGTTTATTCCAGCCTTCGGAAAATAGTTTCCTTCCACCCTAGGGAAGCAACATTATTCCACCCTAGGGAAAAAACCTTATTCCACCTTTGGGAAAAATCAGTATTTCCAGTCTAAGGAAAAAAGTTTATTTCCACCCTAGGGAAAAAAGTTTATTTCCACCCTAGTGAAAAAACATTAATTCCACCTTAAGGAAAAACATTATTTTCATCAAATCCCATCTCATCATTTCGTATCGCTTCTCATCGCATCACATCTCATCTCATCACATCTCATCGCATCTCATCTAATCGCATTTTATCTCATGTTGACTATTCTAAGAACCAATGACCAATGACTATTCTAAGAATCAATGTATTGTTTATGGGAATAAAGGACATGGCCAGAATCTGCCCTCAAATGTACAGTTACGTACAGTAGTTATTAATATGTGAAAATTACTATAGTTTTTAATAAAAATAAATCGCATCAATTACATTTCACAAAAATATGCGACAAAAACAATTGTGTTCCGCCCGTTGCAATATGCAATTCAACATGTTCGGATACACACTTACGACAATCACGATAAACAGTTGACATATTAAGTACGAGTTAATGTTTAGTGCCCATAACTGCCAGAAATGTATTTAAATGGGCAACAAAAATGACAACTTTTTTACGTTTACCGTATACAGTATTCCACGAGCTACCGTGCGTCATTCATGCAAATCTTTAGCTTAAATCGACATAATGTCGATATAAGCTAGCCATTTAAGCTAACTGTAATTTGTTGATGTTTTCGTTAGATATTATTGTAATATTACTTTTAATAAAACAACAAATTATTAATCACTGATATGTATATTTTATTATCACTTGGGCCCTGACAGTAATCGGAAGTTGCAGGAAGTGAAGTGCACAAAACAGATTATATTCTTATAGCTTAGAGTACAGATTATACTATATCTGACATCCCCCTTCTTTTCAAGAATTACACATAATCATTTAGGTATTTAGGTTTTACAATTGGTCTTCCAGATCTAGTCTTTTGAGAAAAATCTTGAACAATTTGATTATCAGAAACTAAATTTTCCTTGCTTATCTCTGGTTCTATATCTAAATTACAGTAATCATCTTCAGTCTTACAATGAAATTGTTCTTTATTTTTCTTATCCCCTCCAGAAATCAAAAACTTTCTATTTCTACACAAAGTGCTTCCATTTTCTGTTTTAACTATAAATGAATTAGGTTTATTATTTTTTCCAACAATTTGTGCAAATGTATGTGGTTTTTTATTATCATTAATATATACTTTTTCCCCAACATTTAACTCTTTTAATATTTTACTTCCTCTATCATAATATTTCTTTTGAATCAACTTATTATTATACAATTTTTCCTGAATTTTTAAATTATCCTTTAAATTTTTTGTACAGTTAGGCAATAAACTATTTATTTTCCTTCCAAACATCACTTCTGAAGGTGATTTATTATTTAATTCAGGCAAAGGTGTAACTCTCCATTCTAATAAAGCTAAATTTTTATCTCTATTGTCATAATCTGATTTCTTAAACATATTTTTTATGGTTTGCACAAACCTTTCCGCTAACCCATTTGACTGGTGATGTAACGGACTTGAAGTTTTATGTTGGAAATTCCATTTTCTGCAAAATTCTCTAAATTTGTAATTTACGTAATTAGTTCCATTGTCAGTATACAATAATGAAGGAATTCCATATTGACTAAATAATTTACTGAAATATTCAATAGTTACATCAGCAGACAAATTTACAATTTTCTCAACTTCACAATACTTACTAAAATAATCTACAACTAAAATATAAGTATCATTTTTGTAATAAAACACATCACTAGCTATGACATTCCAAGGCTTATCTGGTATTTCTCGCAATATCATGGGCTCTTTTGAATTAGTTTTTTTAAATTTTATACATGTCTGACAATTTAGTATCAAATCTTCTATTTCCTTAATCATAAATGGCCAAAAAACACACTCTCTAGCTCTAGCTTTGCACTTTTCAATACCTAAGTGGTTATAGTGAATTTTTTCTAAGATCTCTTTTCTTAAGGACTTTGGTACTATGATACAATTATTTTTGAAAATTAAATTATCATATATAAATAACTCATCTTTGATATTATAATAAAATTTTATTTTTTCTGGTATATCCTTAACATTTGTAGGCCATCCATTTATAATAGTATTTTTCAATAGACATAAGTCAGTATCATTTTCAATTGCTTGTTTAAATTTTTGTAATTTACTTTCCGAGATACATATTTTTGATATTATCATATTAACATGAGATTCTAATTCTATATCTTGTTCTAATAATGTATCATCTTTATCAGTATAATTTCTAGACAGAGAATCAGCTAATAATAATTCTTTACCAGGTTTATACTTCACAATTATGTCATATTTTTGTAATTGAAGACGCATTCTCTGTAACCGTAAAGGAATTTCATTTAAGGGTTTTCTAAATATGCTTTCTAAAGGTCTATGATCAGATTCAACTTCTATAGTTTTGCCATAAATATATTGGTGAAATCTAACACATCCAAATAATATAGCTAATGTTTCCTTCTCTATTTGAGCATACATTTTTTGAGTTTGAGTTAAAGCTTTCGACCCATAAGCTACAGGTAGGTTGTTTTGTAATAAAACTGCACCTAATGAATCTTTTGAAGCATCTACTGAAAGAACACAAGGTTTATTTGGGTCATAAAATTGCAACACCGGTTTTGACATTAATACTTCTTTTAATTTTTCAAATGCCTCATCATGTAAATTATTCCATATCCAATCTACATTCTTTTTTATTAATGATCTCAATGGACAA
This sequence comes from Parapoynx stratiotata, assembly GCA_910589355.1. Taxonomy (NCBI): domain Eukaryota; kingdom Metazoa; phylum Arthropoda; class Insecta; order Lepidoptera; family Crambidae; genus Parapoynx; species Parapoynx stratiotata. The sequence goes on from OU342481.1 coordinate 12,952,650, forward strand.
CATATTTGTGATAATGAAGGAATAAATTTGGCAACATAAGTAATCATACCTAGCACACGTTGCAATTCTTTAACATTTTTAGGTTTCTGCATATTTAATATAGATTCTACCTTTTTGGGATCTGGTTTTATACCATTATTTGTTAAAATATGTCCTAAATAACTGATTTCAGATAAACCAAATTGACATTTATTTTTATTAAATTTTATGCCATTATCTTCAGCTACTTGTAAAACTTTTATTAAAATTTTATCATGCTCGTCTTTATTTTTACCATATATAACTAAGTCGTCAATAAAAGCTTCACAGCCCTCTATGTTTTCAAAAATTTGTCTATAGTACTGATGAAAAATTTCTGGAGCTGATGATAATCCATACGGAAGTCTCTTGAAACAATACCTGCCAAATGGGGTTGTAAAGGTACAGAGTTTAGAACTTTTATCATCTAATTTTACTTGAAAAAATGCAGTTGATGCATCTAGTTTGCTGAAAATAGTAGCATTTGCCATTTTGGCAGCAATTTCTTCGAAAGTAGGCAACTTAAAATGTTGTCTTTTTATACATGAATTTAAAATATTTGGATCTAAGCAAATTCTTATATTACCGTCTGGTTTTTTGACTAAAACTATATTGCTGACATAATCAGTTGGTTCATTTATTTTTTCAATAATTCCAGACATTTCCATATTTTTTAATTCTTGCTTTAATGGCTCTATTAACTTACATGGGACACCTCTACACATTTGTATTTGACCACAAGCATTTTCTCGTAACTGAATTGTGTATTCAACATTTTTTATTAATCCTAATTTACCATCAAACAAGTTAAATTTATTTAATAATTCATTATAATTATCAAATTTATTTTCTTTATTTATTATGTATACTAAATGTTTTCTCTCTAATAATTTTAAATTCAATATTGTATTGAGACCAATAACTGGAATAATATTATTACCATGTACAACCTGAAATATTAATGAAATCCTCTTACCATTAATCAGCTTGCAATTCAATTCAATTTGGCCTCCATATTTAATTTGAGATCCATCATAATTATACATTTTTATATTTTTCTTTACAATTAGTTGTTTTAAACTTAACTTCTCTATAATTTGCATCGGCAACACATTACAGTCACTACCAGTATCCAGTTTAAAGTCAATTACTTTATTATTTATAATCACTGACTCAAACATATTCTTATTTACTGTATTCACTTTACACATTTTGCTTTTTATGACACATAGCACAAATTCACTTTCTTCTTCATTATTTTGCACCAAATTGACTCTATGTTTCTTTATATCTTTGGACTTGCACATCTTTTCATAATGGTTATTTTTATTGCACTTTTTGCAAACATGTTTATAAGCTGGACACTTTCCATAATCATGCGAGTATCCACATCTATAACACAGTTTCTTATTCTTATTTTCTTTTATTTTTGTAACAATTTGCTTCTTATTTATTATGTTTACATTTTGTTTATTTTCTTCTCTATTTAATAATTCTAACTGTTGTACGGCCAATTCATAAGATTTACATATGTTAATACATTTAATTAAATCTAAATTTGTTTCTTTTAATAGCCTTTCTTTAATGTTTGTTTCCTTTATACCTCTTATAATTTGATCACGAATCAAACTGTCTCTTAAATTTTCGAAATTGCAATTATTTGCTAGCGTTTTTAACGATGTGACGAACTCGTCGAATGTTTCTCCATCTTTTTTTTCTCTACAGAAAAATATATGTCTTGCCATGGTTTCGTTCGTTATTGGAGTAAAATGATTTTCAAACAGTTGTAAAGTTGCTAAATAATCATTTTCATGCTGCTCATTTATTTCAAACGTGTTATAAATTTGAAGAGCTTCTTCTCCAATAGTGTGCAATAAAAGTGCTACTTGCGACTCTTTATCTAATCTATTTGCAGCTCCACTCGCTTTGAAATACAGAAGAAATTTTTGCTTCCATCTTTTGAAATTCTCGTTTATATTCTCATTGATAATAAGACTATCCGGCGGCTTCAGGGCGTCCATTATAGGTTAATATTATATTACCTTGTATTTAATCCGAAAATATTATGTAGATCTTCTGATTTTAATTTACAACCGACTGCGCCATGTAATTTGTTGATGTTTTCGTTAGATATTATTGTAATATTACTTTTAATAAAACAACAAATTATTAATCACTGATATGTATATTTTATTATCACTTGGGCCCTGACAGTAATCGGAAGTTGCAGGAAGTGAAGTGCACAAAACAGATTATATTCTTATAGCTTAGAGTACAGATTATACTATATCTGACACTAACGATTGAGTGAATACCTATCCAAACATCCTTAAATGATTTTGACATTTTGTAATTTTAGACGTATTCTCTCTAATCTGTGGTAGTTGCAATCTTGCGTTGATCGGTTGGTTGTTATTGAGCTTTTCGTTACTTATAACATTGAATATTTTAACTTGACCCAAAATATAGTTTATCGGACTTTTGTTTACGCTTCTCATATTCCATTAATAATAGGTACTCGTAGTAGGTACTTCTCGTATTGATATAGCCACAGAACAATAAAAAAGGTTAGAATGATAACGCATCCACATTAGTACTAGGACCGCGCGAGCCAGTTCTCACACATACAAGAAATAATAGTTATTCAACACACAAGGAGCGCGATGTATTCATTGGCTAAAAAAATTCAAGCAAAAGTAGCGAATTGCACCTAAATAATAAGGTTAATTTTACGGCAATACACAGGTATGTGTTACCAGCTGTGATTTATATTTGCACAATGCACTTTGTTACTTTTAAATTTTACAGTTCAAGCATGGACTGTAAAGATAATTTGTGTACAAGCATTTGAAAAAAGTTTTTAAATATTATAGTCTATAATACGTATAATGAGACACGTTAAATATGTTTTTCGAATTATTGTGCATAAACATGTACACTATCATGACAGCACTGGACTAGTGTAGTGCCTTGTAATGCACAATTTGATGTCGATAATCAAGTATTATTCAAGTATCAAATAACAAAATTATGTATTTTATTTATTAATCCAACTTCGTAATTAAAGAGAATATTAATATACAGTTTGGAATTTTTTTTTATCACCACAAAGGAAACACTTATTTTCAAATAGAAACAAAACTATTTTCACACTTTTTTCAAAAAAGCTTACCCACACAATCAAACCACCTCAATTAATTCTATTTCGTGGTGGTTTTGGTTGCTACACAAGCAGCATTTAGTTGCTTAAAATGGGACTAGTTGATAGGTGTGAATGTCTGAGGATATTTATTTATTTATTTTATTTCACTAATTGATTTAGTTATGGCTAAGAATAAAATTTCTCTATGAAACATTAGGTCTTACGCATGTAAGAAATAATGAAACCTTACATTAATTTATTTTTTCCGGGCATATTTGGAAAATCTGTAGCAGCCGGTAGAATGCAGAAGTAGAGATGGATATCTTGTATGAAATACGAGTGTTTCACATTGTATTGGTTAATAGAATAAAAAAATAACTAAAAAAATTTTAGCTGGTTCGATTCCCGGTTTGGGTTAGCTTTATTTGAGAAAAATGAGAATTCAGATGCTTCTTATTAAAATTAAAGTTTTTTTTCTTTGTGGAAATTAAGATATTTTATTTATTTTAGCTACCTCCCTTCTAGAGTCCTAAAGAAATTCCAACCTGTATACCTATTTCAATACTATTTTATGACCAATTTAATGAAGATAAATATTTGGTAGTCTGTGATTTAGTTTTCTACTAAATAAATACTATAAAGACCAGAGGTAACAGTTTCAGGTGGATTATTCTAGGAATAGGTCACGGACTATAACAAAAGATACACTAGCGCTATAGTTGGCTTAGCAATGAGAACAACAATAAAGAAAAAACTGGCTTTCCAGTTTTTCACTAGTGAATAATAAATAAAATAATTAGTAATCTTATGAGCTGGGGTTGTTCTCAGTAAAAAAACAGCGGTTACCAACAAAAATACACTTTTTAATTAATTAACATTAACACTGGTTAATCACATTTTTCTCGTCACCCATCCCTCAATGTCTTAAGTCGAATATCTTCGACCAGTGCGTCCTCCTGGTCATGACCTACGGTGCTTGAGACGTGGACACTCACTGCTCGACTAGTCCACCAGTTTAAAGTCGCCCAGCGAACTATGGAAAGGGCTATGCTCGGAGGGCACTGTCTTTATTGCTTATTATAATTTTGAGTTTTCGCTTTCTTTTTGAACTGGCATTTGAACAGGAAGGCGAACTTGATTTACCTGCAAACAAAAGTAAATGATTTCAAAATTTTCGCTTATGAGATATTTGACATCAAAATGATTGACTGATTTTGTCGTGATATTTACCTGTATCTGTTTAGTAAATCATATTTTTTTCACGTTTGTGGCTTCTTCATCAGACAATTTATGTTTTACAGACAAAAGTGGTTCGGAAGATTGTTCTGTTAACAAGTTTGTCTGAAAAAAATAAGTACTAGATGCATTAATCACCAAATAAATTTCTTTTTAGATATAAAAAAAAATATAGAAAATAATCAACAAATTAAAGTCCCTACCAATTTTATTCAATTGTCACTCAATCACATGCGCAATATTTCTACCCTGTATAATGGAAACGACCGATTTGGCGCATGGGTAAGGGTAACTGCCTTCTGTGGCAGACATCACGGGTTCGATTCCCGAACAAGACAAATGTATAATTTTATAATAATATTTTGTTTTCACTGTAGACAGATAAAAATATTCATAACATTACCTGTACGCAAATATCTATGTGAGGTACTGCAGAAGATTTCAAATGCCTTTTTTTTAAACTTGTAGGAAGTCATCTTCCATAAAATGCTAAGAGCAAATGCTACTGCTTTTAGTAGGAAACCATTGATCTTTCCTGCCAGTTGCGGATATCCATTTTTCTTTTATATCCGGATTTGTAGGAAAACTGAAATATGTAAATCTTTATAAACAGAATATTTATGTCTTATTTAAAAATTAAATAGATATTATACTTCGGTGTTACATCCTTCGGATTCAGTAATTCACTATGTAGTTCACTTCTCAATGTACTAGGTATCGCACAGTATTTAAAAGCTAAAAAAAAAAATGTAAATTTATTAAAATATTCCCTATGTACCCTCTCTTGGCTGTACGTCTGTGTTCTCTGTGCCCGAGCCGTACTGAAGTCATTCGTTTTTCTGTGCGGGTATCGCAAACATCGATTTCTATTTTTTTTGTGTAAAAAACTAGTTTAGACTTTAATAGTGCATATTTTCAAAATACTATTGGGTGCATCAAAATATGGGAAAAAGGAAGCGAAAAAACAGCGCATCGTACATACGGAATAAAATAAGACGGTTAGAAAACAAACTCCGTAATGTTGATACCGACTCGTCGTCGGGTAAGTTACTTATGATTGTTTATACACTTTTATTCGTTACCTTTATAAAAAAGAACTGTACCTATCTCCATTTTTTTGTCTCACTGAACTTACCTATACATATCATCGATAGTACTTTTTATAAAAAAGATGCATGAAAACACAAATTGAATGTTACAAATTAAAAATAATAATACATTTTCCCTTGGGAATAAAAAATCTTTATCGTCATTAGCATATCTTTACCTACCATTTGCATCCTACATAAAAGCACGATAAAATGCCTTTTTTCAAACAATTTGGGCGTACCCTGCGTTCGTTTAATAATACCAAATATCTATTATTAGTTTAAATAAATATAGTTTTTGTGTCATAAATACTACATCAATTTGTCCAGCGTTATAACGTGCGTATAACCAGTGACGAATAATGTTTCGTGTCTAGCACACAGTAGTCCAGCGTCGTATCGTGCATACGATCAGCGACTTTAAATTAAACATACCGTGTCGGACAAACCGCACACGACAGTGAGTCCAGCGTCGTAACGTGCGTACGACCAACGACTTTAAACAAATTTCATCTGATTTTTTCAGGTGACGACAGTGAATCTAAGCGGTATTATACGCCCGCTAGTGAGCACGAAATCCCGATTTCCGATTCATGTGAATCCGAACCGAGTCCACGTATCAGGTCTATAATATCTCCAATGCCTGGACCTAGTAACGAGTCCACTTTAATAACACCAGTTATGGATCACAAGGCTAATAGTACACTACCAGACTCTATTCCTGGATCCTCTATAGAAGCACCTGGACTTCCAACAGATATTCTAGAGGCGTTAGGAGACCCAAAATATGAGGATGAAAAATTTGGGCCTAAAATCCCAGAAGAGATCGCTAAACATTGGGGGCGAATTCTCACTGACGGTTTATTAAAGGAACAAAAGCAAGAAATTCCACAAAAGGTCTTAGTACCAGAAAATTTTCGGCTTGCAAAGGCACCACTATTAAACCCAGAAGTTGTTCCTGTTTTAAGTGATGCAGCTAGAATTCGAGACAAACAATTGGAGAAATATCAAAACCTATTGGGACTCGGGATATCTGGACTTACAGACTTGGCTGTGAATGTCATTGATGGCAATACAGATAAAATTCAACTTTTGACAAAAATATCAGAAGTAAGTAAAATTTTTCTAGATCTGCACTATGAGGAAACTAATCGTAGACGTAAACTAGTGACTTCAGCTCTAGATAAAAAGTTTCTGAGGATGATTACTGGAGTAAAGAGGGACGAATATCTTTTTGGTGCTAACTTAGGGGAAAAAATCAGAGCCTCCAAGACAGCTGAGAGATCTGGACTGCAGATAAAAAGCAACGAGAACTCTGTTTCCTCTTTCCGAAAATATCCACAACAGGGAAACTGGAGAGGCCCACCTCGAACACAAGCCTCTCGGGCATCCAGGCAAGGTGGGCCACGGAACAGATATCCCCCCCAATCGAATTGGTATGCCCCACCAACTCAAGATCGCCAAGCCCGAACAACAGGGAAGGCAAATGCAGCTCTCACCAAGACCCGCAAGAATTAACAAAGAATCAGGTAATTCCATACGCGGGTAGACTGGCTTATTCTTTAGATAAGTGGCAAACTATAACTGTAGACCCTACCATTTTAAACTACGTTAAAGGATATGAGATCCCCTGCAATTATTCAGCATATTATTGCAAAAATGCAATATCTACAAACAGCAATTTCAATCATTCTGAATTAAATATTTTATGTAAGGAAATCAAAAAGTTATTACAATTTGGTGCTATCAAAGACTGTACTGATGAATCTGGTCAATATTTATCTAAAATATTTTTGACACAAAAACCGGATGGCACTTTTCGATTCTTACTTAATTTAAAGAACTTAGGATTGATAGTAAATACAATTAAAAGTAATCTAATACCTAATCAAGTTCAGACCTATCTAGGTTTTGAAATAGATTCAAAGAATATGTGCTTACGTTTACCAGAAAAGAAGCGTTTAAAAATATATCAGGCTATTATTGACGTATATCACAAAAAACGTATTCTAATACGAAATTTCGCTAAGCTTTTAGGTCTTTTATGTTCTACTTGTCCTGCCATTTCATATGGGTGGCTATACACTAAATCGCTAGAACGGGAGAAATATTTAGCTCTTCAGAATTCACAGGAAAACTATGATAGTCATATGAAATTACAGGACTCTCTTAAAAAATTTCTCGTGGTGGATACAAAACATTAACAGTTCAAAAAATCCAATACGTGACAATAAATATGCTTTAGAAATTTTTTCTGATGCCTCACTTTCGGGCTGGGGAGCTATTTGCAACCAAGAAATACAAGCGGTTTTTGGAATTCGAAAGAAACCCAGAAACATATAAACAGCTTAGAACTTCTCGCGGCATTCTATGGTCTCAAATGCTTTGCTAACTCAATGAATAACGTACAAATTTTACTTCGAATTGATAACACCACTGCCATATCGTATATCAATAGATATGGAGGAGTACAATATACTCATTTAAATAGTATCACCCGAGAAATATGGCAGTGGTGTGAAGAAAGAAATATTTATATATTTGCATCATACATACGCTCGAAAGAAAATACAGACGCTGACGTCGAATTACGGCGGCTTAACATCGACACAGAGTGGAGTTTGTCAGATTCTGCTTTTAAGAAAATTTGTAAAACGTTTGGTTGTCCCGATGTGGATTTATTTGCCCCAAGACTTAACTCTAAGTGTAAAAAATTCATTTCATGGAAGCGGGATCCTGATGCTTTCAATATTGACGCCTTTACTGTTGACTGGGGTCCATTATTTTTTCTATGCCTTCCCACCATTTTCATTAATACTAAAAAGTCCTCGAAAAATTATAAATGATAAAGCCACCGGAATTATGGTAGTACCACATTGGCCTAGCCAGCCATGGTACCCACTTTTTATAAAGCTTTCAGTAGAAGAACCTGTTTATCTTAACCCTGATCCTGATTTGCTTATTTCTCCTTTCAGGAATCAGCATCCTCTATGGAATCAACTTACCCTGGTATCATCCAAATTATCAGGAATGCGTTTGCAAAACAATCACTGACAAATGACACTATAGACGTATTAATTTCATCCCTTTCAGTAAATTCATTAAAACAATATAATGGGGATTGTCTAATATTTTCGACATGCTGTTTTTATAGTTGAAATGGATAAAATAGATCAATTTGAGAAACTAATTTCAATATTTTCGTTATTTTTAAAGTAATAACTTTTATACGGAATTTTGAAAAAACGTGATCGTTTTATTACGATGACGTCACTGTTGGCGTAAAATTGTGTAACACCTTTGCTTCAAGGGAAAAAAGAATGCCGTCAAACAAATGTCAACACTCATGTGTCACTCATTCTTTTATTTTTTTACTGTAAAAATACCACAAGCGACGCGAATTAACAGTTTTCTTATTATTTCGTGAAAAAACTACTATGTCGTGAAATAATTTTGTCAAAGCGGACTCACGGAATCTGCCGAAAGTAGAGAATGTTATGATTTTGGAATATATGTCTACAAATAACCAACATAACCTTGCTGAAATAAGAGGAGCCAAAAACTTGAAGTGAACAAACAGTACAGAATAGCTTCAGAGAAAGTTGTTAGTACATACATGAAAAATGAGGAAATAACGGATAAATTAGAACACAAGGCATGTGATAAATGATGACTTGTAATAAAAATGAGGGGTTATTTTGTGTTTCTGATCCTTTATTTGAAATCACCAAGAACATCCATATTGTTTGGGTGGATTACAATGAAGCCTACATATTATTATTTATTCTTTGAATTACTTGATAGTGTTAAAAAATAAACATCTTTTAAAATATTTTCTATCTAGAAAGAGAAAAAAGAGTGTGTTAATAAAAAAAATTTTACTCAATAACTTTTTATTATTTCTCCTAGTAAATGATTAGTCCACTTACTATCATGACTATTTCGTCCAAATTGGTACAAACTGATAGTTCAGTACATAGCGAGGTTTAAATAAAGCATACTCTCTTACACGTCTAATAACTCTCTACATGAACATACATTTTTGGTTTCTTAAATACTGTGTCTAACATAATTTTTCTAGACGGGAAGATTCTCTTAGTTGATTCATGCACTGTAGATAGATTCCTCAGTCTCTGTAGTACATCCAAACAAAGGAGTGGTCACAGATGATGTGTCTTGTGAAGATATCACTTCAACTGTAGCAATATTAGTTAGCGGTTTTCTACTTATATAGTAAGTGCTCTTATGCACCATTTTTATTTCATACTGTGTTGCAACATTCATCTGTAAAACAAACGTTAATGTTATTTATCAATAATATAGAGATATAAAAATATCTTCGCGACTATTAATTATACTGTTTCTTTAGCATTGTTTTTCTCTGTAAAATATACTTTACCTTTGTGGGCATGGTAGGACACGTAGAAGTACTGGGCATTACTATTTCCTCACGTTTTCTTTTCAATGATCTGTTACTGCTTGTAGGTTGATCAAGTAACTTGTTCAATTCTGAACAGTCTTCGCTTGCATCTTGAGCAATTTTACGAAGTGAAGCCGACGTTTGAGTTCTTGGTTCATTAACTTACATTGGTAATAATTACCTTACAGGTAGGAACAAAGCACTTTCTATATTCAATAATTATTAAACGTTTTTTTTTATTAAAACAATGAGAACAAATCGTATTTACCTTACAATGAAAGGTTATAATTTGTTGTTTGTGACTTATGACACTTGTGTTTGTAAATGTCATTTCTGTCATTGCTGTCATAGCAAACACATTACTGATATTCAGCCAACAGTGACGTCATTTGAAGGGCAAATGAAGGTTATTCATTTAAAGGCTAAAATATTAATAATCCATGATTATTTTCGCATTCTAACTAATAGGCTACGATCAGCAACCTTATCCCTCGAAATGGTTTTCATTTTATAACAATTTAAAAAAATGAGACAATCCCCATTGTGCATACAAAAAGTGGTGGAATTACTGTCAAAAACATGGCGTTGATTTTTACGATAATAACATTCCTCAAATCTTATCTTTCTTTACATTAGAATTAAAAACGGATATTAGTTATTCATCCCTAAATATGTACCGTTCAGCGCTTGGTTTAATATTGGGCAAGGAATTCAGAGACGATGACAGGATAGCTAGATTCCTAAAAGGAGTCTTTAAAACCAAACCTAGCTTACCGCGATATCAATCTACGTGGAACCCGAATTTAGTTCTGGACTATGTCGCGCAATGGCATCCTAACGATTCGCTGTCATTAAACAAACTTACTCGAAAATTAGTGGCTCTTCTCGCGTTGTCGACTGCACAACGTGTGCAGACGCTCTCCCTACTTCGCTTGTCAAATATTGTAACCAATCAAACAAACATTCAGATAATTGTTAATGATTTATTAAAAACTTCCACTCCTGGAAAATCAATGCCACAGCTCACACTTCCTTTTTTCCCTCATAAAGAAGAAATATGTCCTGCAAAAACGTTAATTTCGTATCTCCAAATGACTAATAAGTATAGGCATCTACCGAACACAGAGAGGTTAATTTTGACCACCAGGAAACCTATACATAATGCTACCTCATCATCCATCGGTCGCTGGATTAAGTCTGTGCTAGCTGAAAGTGGCGTCGACATCACTATCTTCTCTGCGCATAGTACACGCCACGCTTCAACTTCGGCTGTACTCAGCAAAGGCCTGTCCGTAGCTCTTATTAAAAAAACAGCGGGCTGGTCTGGAAACTCGTTAGTATTTGCAAAGTTTTATAATAGACCAGTAATGGAGAACGAAGACAACGTATTTGCAGAAACTTTGATCAGTTAAAATTAAGTACTTTTTTGTTTTGAAAATTTTTTTTTTGTAATACCATAAATATGGTTATTATACTTAATCACACAACTAAAGCTTTTGTGTTATTCAACATCAACCTATTTCGCATGTGCGCTAAACATCTACATAGTGAATTACTGAATCCGAAGGATGTAACACCGAAGTATAATTTATGGTTAAACAAACTTACCTGTGATGTTTGACCATAATTATACGAGGTGTTACATCCGAAGAGATTCAGTACCCTCCCAACCCATAGTTTTATAAAACTCCCACGCTAACAACGAGTATTACTTGCGAAATAAGTTGAAAGCTTACTCTAAAAAGAATGACTTCAGTACGGCTCGGGCACAGAGAACACAGACGTACAGCCAAGAGAGGGTACATAGGGAATATTTTAATAAATTTACATTTTTTTTTTTAGCTTTTAAATACTGTGCGATACCTAGTACATTGAGAAGTGAACTACATAGTGAATTACTGAATCTCTTCGGATGTAACACCTCGTATAATTATGGTCAAACATCACAGGTAAGTTTGTTTAACCATAAATTAAAACTTAGATTTGATATTAAGTCCATGTAAATTACATTATAATGTCTGAGCACAAGGAACAAAAATACTCTATCGATAAAACTATCGATAACATGCAAGCCCTATGATTGCACAGAATTTGGTACGAATTATTTTCGTGATTGATTATGCCACCTTATTTAGTTATTTCCAAATGAAATGAAATTCCTCCTTTTTCCAGATTCACCTTTTCACTACGCAAACTGCACCTAATAATAGCACAATTCGGCATCTTTTTGGGTTTTGTACTGCACCGAATATACGTCTGACAGCTACGCCATTGTGCAATAGACTGAGAGTAATTTGAAGTTCATATCTGTGGATATAGCCACAGATATAGCAATAACTCTTCCTAAACACCTTTGCTATTTAAAACAGAAAGGCGTTTTTTTATAACCTATTTATTGTATCTCTCGCTTATTTTCTGAAAATAAAACTTTGATTATTGTAAAGACATGCATGTCAACTTTAATATAACGTACTGTAACATGCATACACATCAATGTACATGCATATTTTTTGTTTGGGCATCGCATCTCATCACCTCGTGTCTCATCGCATCACACCACATTACATCTCATCACATCACATCTCATCACTTCACTAGGTTAGGTTGGGTTAGGTTTTGAACTATATTCCGCCCTTGGGAAAAAACATTATTTCCACCCTAAAGGAAAAAGTTTATTTCCACCCCTGGGAAAAAACTATTCCACCCTAACGAAAATAGTTTCCTTCCACCCTAGGGAAATATCATTATTCCACCCTAGGGAAATAAAAATTATTCCGCCCTTGGGAAAAACATTATTTCCACCCAAGGGAAACAACATTATTTCCACCCTAGGTCAAAAAGTTTATTTCCACCCTAGGAAAAATACTTATTTCCACCCTAGGGAAAAAACTTTATTTCCACCCTACCAAAATTAGTTTCCTTCCACCCTAGGGAAACAACATTATTTCCACCCATGGGAAAAAAGTTTATTTCCACCCTAGGGAAAAAAGTTTATTTCCACCCAAGGGCAAAAAGTTTAGTTTCACCCTTGGTCAAAAAGTTTATTTCCAACCGAGAAAAAAAAAACTTTATTCCAACTTAGGGAAACAACTTTATTCCACTCTATGGAAAAAAGTAAATTTAAACCCTAGGGAAAAAACCTTATTTCCATCATAAGGATAAAAAAAAATTCCGGCCTTGGGAAAAGAGTTAATTTCCACCCTAGGTAAAAAACCTTCTTTCCACCCTAGGGAAGAAACATTATTTCCACCCTCCCAAAAATAGTTTCCTTCCACCCAAGGGAAACAACATTATTTCCACCCTAAGGAAAAAAGTCTATTACCACCCTAGGGAAACACCTTATTTCCTCCCTAGGGAAAGTCATTATTTCCCCCCTTCCGAAAATAGTTTCCTCCCACTCTAGGGAAACAATATTATTTCCCCCCGTAGGAAAAAAAGTTTATTTCCACCTTAGGAAAAAACCATATTTCGACCCTAGGGATGAAACATTATTTCCACACTACAAAAAATAGTTTCCTTCCACCCTAGGAAAACAACATTATTTCCACCCTAGGGAAAAAAGTTTATTTCCACCCTAGGGAAAACAGTTTATTTCCACCCTAGGGCAAATAGATTATTTCCACCCTAGGGAAAAAGTTTATTTCACCTTACGGAAAAAAGTTTAGTTTCACCCTAGAGCAAAAAGTTTATTTCCACCCTAGGAAAAATCCTTATTTCCACCCTAGGGATGAAACATTATTTCCACTCTACAAAAAATTAATATGACGTACTGTAACATGCATGCACATCAATGTACATGCATATTTTTTTTTGTTTGTGCATCGCATCTTATCACCTTTTTTTTTTTTTTTTTTTTAACGATGGAAAATGCGTTACGCATACCCTACGTCTGGGGAACGTAGGGTTATGTGGGACTCTCCCCGTAGAGTGCAGGGCCTACCCACTAAAAACCATCGACGTCCACCTGCGTCACCTTGGCGCTAAAACGCGCGCGACCGCCACGCCATCGTCGCCCTCATCGGACGAGGATGACGGGACGAGCGTATGCGCGTCGCTGCCAGACGAGGTCGTGGGAACCCTTTCGGAAACCTCCACAACCCCGTCAGTGCCCGCTCGCCTAAGGCGAGCCCCTCTCACCTCCCTAAAAGGGGGAGGCCGGCGATGCCCCTGGACGTCGGGGTCATCGGCGACTGTCAGTGACCTGTGCAATGCAGGACTCGGGCTTCCCAGGCCCGGGCCCTGCAGGCCACCGCTAGGAGGAATCAGGCGGGCAAATTGCCGCCTTCTCCGCCCGACTCTTCTGCGGCGACACGGATCGGCCTGGGGGTCCTCCTCCCTGGCTCGCTCCGCCGCTTCTTTCTGCGTCATGACATCGACACAGAAGGAGCTTACTGCGCCCCAAGACACCTCATCCTCCAGCATGGTGTGGACCACCGCTTCTAGGGAGAGGTCTTGCCCGATAGCGGCTGTGAGCTCGCCGCGTTGTGAGGAAAACGCAGTGCACACCTTGAGGGTGTGCTGGGCGGTGTCCTCACTCGCACCACAGTGGTGACACATTGAGTTTGCCTCCCTGCCGATGCGGTGCAGATAGCGGCTAAAACAGCCGTGGCCGCTGAGGATCTGTACCAGGTGGTACGACAGCGGTCCATGCCGCCGTTCCGACCAAGCGGTCAAGTAGGGACTCATGGCCTCGACGGTCCTACGAAGGGTACCGGAGGTCGGTCCGCGGAGCGAATCTTGTAGTTCCCTCGACCACTGGCGAAACACCTCTTCCGTCGCCTCTTAAGGCGGCGGTCCTCTCTATGGCTACCATTCGGTGGTCCCTCGCCCTGGCCTCCATGCGGATTTGATAGGCCGCCGCTAGAACGTGGGCGGTCATCTCCCATGGAGGGGTGCCTGCTATCATGCACGCTGCCGAGTGAGACAGCGTGCAGTAACCCCTTATGGCCCTAAGTGCCATGGCGCGTTGCGCCCTATGCAGGGACGCAATAGCACGAGGGCTGAGGGCGTCGGCCCAGACAGGGGCCCCATACAATGCCATGCTACGCACAATGTTGGCGTAAAGACGGCGACAGCTCGCACTCGGCCCTCCTAAGTTTGGCAGCAGACGCCCGAGGGCGTTGGCGGCAGCCATGAGACGGGGCTCGAGACGCCGGAAGTGCTCCTCGAAGCCCCAGAGCCCGTCTAGTACAAGACCCAGGTATTTGAGGTGCGGTTTAAGTGGCACCCGCACCCCATCCACAATGATTTCGGCTCCCCCTGGTGGACGTCGCCGCGGCCCGTAAAACAGGAGGGCCTCCGTTTTTGAAAGGGCCACCTTCAACCCCAACGAGCCAATGCGCCGGACAACGTGTGTAGAAAACACGGACGCCAGCCGCAACACCTCCTCAAAATCTCTCCCCCTGACTGTAACGAGCGTATCGTCGGCGTAACAAAACAGCCTAGCACGCGAGGGGAGGGCAACCCGCAGGACATAATTGTACCCTATGTTCCACAGTAGGGGTCCTAACACAGACCCCTGTGGAACGCCTCGGGACATGCTATGGCGGCCGGCCCCGCCACCTTGCCCGATGTACATCACGTCTCTTCCCGCCAAATAATTCCCCACCAATTTTACCAGGTATTTTGGAGCCCTATGAAATCTGAGGGCCTCCAATATTGCCCCAAAAGGAAGGGAGTTAAAGGCGTTGGCGATGTCTAACGACACCGCCAACACCTGTTCACCTCGGTCAGTGGCCTCAGTTACCAGAGCCCTCAAATCGGACAGGGCATCGATGGTAGAGCGCCCTGACCGGAAGCCATACTGTGCCGGTGATAAGTCCGGGCCCACGTCGGACAGGTGCTCCACCAGTCGGGAAGCAATCAGCCTTTCGAAGACCTTGCCGACTTCGTCCAACAATACTATAGGACGGTACGCTGAGGGGTCGTCGGTTGGTCGACCATCCTTGCGCAATAAACACAGCGTACCGTCCTTCCAGATCTTCGGGAATTGTCCGACACGAATGCAAATGTCGAGCAGTTCCCGGAGCCCATCACCCAAATGGACCAGAGCTATCTTCAACACTTTAGCCGGGACCCCGTCGGGACCTGGCGCGGTATTCTTGCCTTTCAGGCGGGCTGTGGCAGCTTCAAACTCTTCGGCCCCTATAGGAGGGACCGGGTCCTCCTCGCTGGCTGCCGCGGTATTGGACGGAGCCATGCGCGGTAGGACTATGTGTTCCGCAGGAGGAAAAAGCGCGACCACAACCTCGCCCAGGAGTTCGGGGCTCATGGTCTCCGTGATGGAAGCACCGCGCGCACGGAGCTGGTTTCGTGCCGCTTTGAACGGTCGACCCCATGGATCCCGATCCAGCCCTTGCAACATCTCGTCCCAGGCACCCTGTTTGGCGCGGGAGATGGTGACTTGTAGGGCCTTCTTGGCCTCTCTGTATGACTCGTACAAGCGGCCCTCCTCCTCTTCACTCCGGACCCGCCGCCTACGGTAGCGGGTATATCGCATCTCATCACCTCGTGTCTCATCGCATCACACCACATTACATCTCATCACATCACATCTCATCACTTCACTAGGTTAGGTTAGGTTAGGTTTTTTTTTTTTTTTTTTTTAATTTGAGTTATTATTTCTTAAGACGCTTATATCTTCGGGCGCTTTCGGTCTACGCCGTCTGATATGAGCCTGATTTTAGTTTTTATAGATATTTTGTTAGGTTAGGTTATTTTTTTTTTTTTTTTTTTTTTTTTCTACTCCTCTAACATGGCGTCAGAGCCTTTTTATATCCTTTTGTATTTATTTAATTCATTCACTCCAGTTCTATCTTTTATGCTTCTCGTACTTTTATTCCGCATACTTTTTCTTTCTTTCATACTTCTCTATCATTCAAAAGTTTCTCTATTCTACTATCTTATTGTCTTTCCTATTTTTCAACACAGGGTTGGGGTTGGATGGGAGTTTGGGTCGGGGTGGGGCTTTATCTTTATTTGTCTTCTATTTATTTGGTTACATTTCTTTAAACTTTCTTATCTTATCTTTTACATTTGCTTCTTATGTATATATGGTATATTTTATTTAACATTTGTGTTTTTATTTCTTTCTACATTTTACAATTTGTCATCTCCTTAGTAATACTATTACTACATTTACATATTTATATTTTGTCTCTATTTCATTTACTTTTACATTTGTTCTCTTGTTTTTACATTTATCATCTTATCTATATCTTTAACATGTTTCCTTATATTTCTAATATACACTTATTTACTTAATTTTACAATTCATCACTTTTACTATAACTTTGGCTTTTATATTTCTTACCTCTTATACATTTCTATTACATTTACTTAACTTATTTACATAGTACTTTTCTATATTATTTTTAGTATTACTTTCACATTTATATATATCTTTTACATTTACATTTTATACATTTCGTATCGTTTCTCCTCTTTTATGTTACAATTATTGCTACTTTTATTTTCTTAGGCATCTAATTATTTTTTATAATATGTTCCTATGCCTATTGCCATTGTTCAATCCGGGTTCTATCCATTTGTTGCATTCACGTCGCCGATATACTTATTATATTAGTTTGTGAATGCACTTTATGGAATTAGTTATCTCCTATAAGATCCATTTAGAATCTTATATATTATGTTATTCTATCGAATACTTAATTGTCGTTTCCAGTTTTATAGAAATTGGGTTTGCTGCATATCTTATATGCAGCCGACCTATTTATTTATTTATTGTATTGTGTTTTGTGTTTGTGCTAATGTATTATTTTAGTCTATTGTATTTTACGTGTCTTTGCAAATTGGGTTTCTTTCCCAGGAAATATTCCCAATTTGCTTTATTATCTGTTTGTGTGTGTGTGGTGTGTGTTTATTTGTGTTATTATTGTGTGTGTTTTTGCCCTCAGCTATATGCCACGGCTAGTCTGGCCAACCTATCCCATTTTTGCCTTACCGGGCAGTTATAGCTGAAGGCATTGTGTCTTGAGTCAAATTTTTTGTCTTTTGCACAGTTTGTGCACTTGGGGGGATCCTCCCTTTTTGTGCAGTCCTTGGAGTGGTGTGGTCCCTCACAGTGACTGCAGACCAGCCCCGGCGCTTTGCAGTGTCCCCGCCCATGGCCATAGCCTAGGCATCGGGAGCACTGCACCACCGGGGACTGGTCCGCCACCACTGATTGTTGGTTTCCAAAGGTTACTGTGCCTTTTAATGTTAGTGCTTTCCAAATTTGTGGTGGGACCCTCAGGATGATATTTTGCCGGTCGCTGTTTTTTATTTAATTTCTATTTTATTCTTTTGTGTGTCTGTTATTTGTGAGTGTTTAGTTATTGTATCGATAATTTGTTGATCTGTGTTGTGTATGTGTACGCTTTTGATTAATATCTGAGGGTCCTTATTCTTCATTTTTGTTATATTCAGCCCTTTGTCCCCGTCTTCCAGCCTTTTTCTTAGCTCCTCCACTTCTTCCTCCCTCTCACACCCTATTATCACCTTTTGGTCCTTCGCCTTCCTCATCCTTTCAAACTTCACCTCACTCTTACTTTGTCTCAACACTCCTTCGATCTTCCTTACTATCTCCTCTCCTGTTTCCACTCCTCCTTTCGTAGACACCGCGATGGAATGAAGTGTTCGGCCGTTCCACACTTCCTTTGTGGTCTGGCTGGCCGCCACTTGCGCGTATGTCATTCTTCTTTCGTTCCTTTCCTCTTTCATTATTGTCTTTAATTCACTCATCTCTTTCATTATTTCCTCACTTACTCCTGTCGCTTCCGTTGTCTTGCATCCTTCTATTTTCTTCTTCAGTTCATCCATTCCTTTGACTCTTTCTTGCTTCTCCTTTTTGCCTTCTTCCATTAACTCTTTCATAATTTTTGTGGCCTTTGTCAGCTCATTTTTTATTGCTGGATTCTCCTTTCCTTTGTTGGCCTCCATTTTCCCTTTCATCTCTTTCATTTCTTTCATTCTTTCCTCCCTGTCTTTCCTGCTCTCTGCCATCATCGTCTTTACCATTCCCTTCAGATTTTCCATTTCCATTCTCCTGTCTTCCATTTCTTTCTTCCTTTCCTCCGTTTGTTCTCTTATGCTATCCATCAATTCTTCCACCTCTTTCTTTATTCCTTTTTCATGTACTAACCTATCTCTGAATGCCTCTGCCTCTTGGAGGTTTTGGTCTCTATGTTTATCTAATATTTCTACTTGCTCTTCCAATGCTTTTATAGTTTCCTGCATCTCCTCGCACTTTGGGCATTCAGGCAATACTTTTCCTTCTCTAAGTAGGTTGTATTTTCTTCTCCAATCATCATTCCACGCTCTTTCGGTTTCGATATCTTCTTTCAGTTCTTCTATCATGCTTTCTTTCTCTTCCGCTTCCTCCTTCATCCTACTCATTCTTTCTTGCACCTCTCTCTCTACTCTTTCGCTCAATCTTTCTTCCACTATTTTCTCCAATTGCTCTTTCTTACATACCTCCTGATCTTTTAATAAGGGCCCGGTTAAGATATATTTTGATTCCTCGCTAATCTTTAATAATCTTTCTCTGATTTCCCTCTTTATGTTCCCTGACTTATTTACCAGTGGGGAGATCTCTTCTATCATTCCCAGTAGCTTGTCTCTGGGTGTTTTTATTATCTTATTTGACAGAGAGTCAGTGCTAGCTCTCCGTTTTTGACCAACCGGGGTCCGTGTTGTCGCCATGTTAGGGTGATTTTAATAACAATTCAGTATTAATAATTTGTAATTTCTCTGTTTCAGGTTCGGGGTAAGTGTTATGGAGAGTGTACTTCGGTTTGGTGAGTGTAATTGTAGTTATTAATGAAAGTGTGTGAACTGCTGTATATCTGTAAGTGTGAGTGTGAGTGATGTACAATTTTTTGTGTGCGGATTTGTGTGTGTAGAGAGCTGTCGTTAGCCTGTAAAGGGGGTCGGTTTACAGCTCTACTTGGTGATGTATGAGTGTGTTGAAAATGTGCGTGTTATGTGTATGCGCGTTATGTGTGTGCGTGTTATGTGTGTGCGTTCGTGCGTGGCCGCTTGCTTACACAAGTCGGCTTCAACTTGGAGCCCTGCGGTTCAGCTCAGCTCTATAAGTAGAGCTACGGTCAACCACGGGACCCACGTTCGCAGCTGTCACGCAGTTCCTGTCACTTATCCCCTACGTCCTGTTTCCTGTCCTAATCTATCCCTGTAGATGGGGGTGTCCTATTCTAACCCTGTAAATGGGGGTGTCCTGTGTTATCCCTGTAAATGGGGGTGTCCTATGCTATCCCTGTAAATGGGGGTGTCCTATCCTAACCTTATATATAATTGTCCTAACTTATTTTTCCCAATATGGGGGGGTCTTGTGCTAACCTAACTTATTTTCTATTATCGGCTCTACGCACTCTACCCACTCTACCTCAGCCTCGCGCCTTTCCCCAGCCCTAGTCCTTGTTGCCCTATTGCCTTAGGTGAAAACCCGGAGCTTCCAGAGCTAATATTATTGAAGATACGCTGTGGGGGGTGTTTTTCGCAGGTGGAGGGGGGAGGGGTGTTTTGGCTTGTGTGTGGGGGTGCCGAATGGATAGGGCTCGACGAGACCCCTTCCCTGACACCAATCACGGCTCCCCAGGACCAATAGTTCCGGAGATATACGCTGGGCGATTTCCGGTAGGAGTTGGGCGGGAGAATCTCCCAAATTTCGCCCTGGCGTTATCTCGGGCCCCAGATGCCGCAGAGAGCCGGGAAAAAGTCCGGGTGGTTTGCCCGGTCGCGCTCTATCGATCGGCTGTGGGTGTGAGAATTTAACAGGTGGGGGTTTGGGGGGGGGGTGGGGTTGGTGATGGTCTGGGTTTGTCCCTATCCTCCTCTAGTCCGCGCCGGGGGAATCTCTACGTCGAAAGTCCGGACTTTCTACGACCACTGGTCTTGGTTTGACGGCGAGATGAAATTTGCCAATATGGCCGCCCCAACTGTCAAAGTTGGTCTTTGGGGCCTGATATCTCAGGTCCCCAGAGTCCGATCCGAGCGTGCGAGGGCTCCCCAGAAAGGGCGCGACTTGGGCTATCGGGCTCACCCCTAAAAACCTACCCCTAAATTTTTCACCCCCTATCCCTTTTTCACCCTATGGGGGTCCTACTCCAGGCTCTCAGCTCCCCAGAACCGAAATCCCCACCTCAATCCGACTAATGGTTCGGGAGATATAAGCAATCCCCTAAAACAAGATGGCCGCCGCTAATGTCAAACGGCGGCTGGAAATCGCTATATCTCCCGTTCCCGACGTCGGAGAAGGCTCGGGTTTTCTCCTGGGGGATGCCCCGGACCTAGGGGAGCCGGCCCTACCCCTAATTAGGGTAAAAATCTTGATGTCGGAGTTTTTGAGTTTGGTGGCCCACTATACCTTCGTTACACTATTATACTCTATAGTGCGCAAACCGCAAATCTCCAGCACCAATAGCGACCGAGCTATGTCGAAAAGAAGAAATCCGCCCAAAGTGGGAGATCTCCTCCCCGGTCCGCCCTACGCCGATATGGGCCCTACAGCGCTGCGGTTTCCTGTTGGGGATGTGCAGGGGGGTACTTAGGACTACCCTTATGATTATTTTTGTGCTGCTGCACCCCCTTACCCCCTTGTCTTAAAATCCTAATTTTTAAAATCTTATATCTATCTTAATACTAGGTCTATTTCTAAAATTAAAAATTCTATTTATTTGTCACAGCCTTATCTTTACAGTGATATTTTTTCAATTTCAAAAAAGTACATATTAATATTTTTAAGTGTAAGGGGTAGTTTTATAGAAATTTTCAAAAATTTGTACTGGGCCCAATTTCCGTCCGATTTTGGTGGGGTTTTCGGATTGTTGTAGGAGTTATTCTTCTCTACAGCTTTTAATTTATCGGCTAGTTGGTTCCAGTACAAAATTTTTGAGTAAAAAATTTTTAAAAGTTTTTTATGTTTGGAAATTCAAAAACTTAGCTTAGAATTGTCCGATTTCGGTGTTTTTGGTGTCGGGTCACTCGCCGTCGCTGCCTGCACCCGGCCACACCCTTGGCTGCTCTCTGCTCCTTCGGGATCACCGACCTCGTGTTTGAGGTTATTCTGGTTTATCCAGAATAACTTCGCAGGCAGAAGTCCCTCCTTGATGCTGAAGCTGCCGTTGGGTGGGGGGCGCAAAGGCGCTTCTGGCAACGTATCGCACGTCTGTGCGCGAAGTCGATTTTCGTCACTGTTTAAGATTTTGTTTCGATTTTTAACCAAAACACGTGTGTATATTCCACTTTTTTATTGATATAAAATCAACCACTGCACTGACACTCTCAGACTTTTCACTGCTGGTGAAATGGGTATAATGACATGTTGATAGATGGTTTTAACATTTTCTGCATGTACGCCCCAGGTTGGGCGTATAAATATTTTTATTTTATTGTATATAGAGTTGGTTTTATCTATTGTTTGTTTAATATGCTGGCTAAATGTGAGCTTACTATCTATATTGATTCCTAAGTATTTTATATTTTTAGTAAATTCTAATATTGTATTGTTTAAGTGTATTTTTGCAGTTTTTGCTTTGTTGGTCATAGCCATAAGTTGGGTTTTGTTTGGACTAAATTTTAATTTATTATCATTTCCCCAATTGTTGATTGATTTTAAGGCGGAGTTTAAGTTGTTTTCTAAGTCTTTTATACTATATTCACTTGCTATTAATAGTATATCGTCTGCATAAGCTTGGATTCTGATTCCAGGGGGTAGATATATTTCCAAAAGTTCGTCCAATGCCAGATTCCACATTTGGGGGCCGCAGACTGATCCTTGTACGCAGCCTCTTGTTGCTAGCTTGGTTGTGTTGACGTGTCCTAGTGTAATTTGTATTTTCCTGTCTTGAATGTAGCTTGTCATAGTATTGTATATATTTTTGGGACATTGGTATTTTTTAAGCTGCTTTAGGATACTTGGCCACCAGACATTGTCAAAAGCGCCTTGTATATCAAGGGACACCATAACTACCTGTTTATTTTTAGATCTTTCTTTTTTAATGAATTCTATCGCGTCGTTTATTGCATTAATTGTTGAGGTTTGTGGTTTGAATCCGTATTGGAGGTTTTTGTCTAGGTGGTTTTTGTAAATGTGGTATGTGATTCTATTATTTATTAGTTTTTCATATAGTTTTCCGAAAACGGGTAGTAGGCCAATCGGTCTGAATGAGGATGCAGTGTTATATTTGTCTTTGTTTGGTTTTGGGATAATTTTGGCGACAGCAATTTTCCATGTGTCTGGGAAATATTGTAGTTGGAGTAGTCTATTTAGTAATATTAGTGTTAGATTTGGATGAATTTCGATGAATTTCTGAACTATATCTGCTGTTAAGCCGTCGTATCCAGGAGCTTTCTTGGGACTGATTTCTTTGATGTTCGCCATTATTTCATGTATAGTGAAAGGTGGATCGTCTTCAGTTGCTGGGGGAGTTTCTACGTATTTCTTAATTGTTTCTTGTCTCCTGTTGTTGTTTGTGTCATCCGGGAATAAGGTTTTTGCCAGAATTTCACATGTTTCTTCTATACTTTCAGTGTAGGTGCCGTCCTCTTTTTTAAAGGTTCCCGGGGTTTGCAATAGTGGATTGGTTTTAGTTAGTTTGTTAGTGACGGTCCAGACATCGTTTGGATTTTGCGTGTTGCAGAAGTCTCTAAAAGATTCTGATGAAGTTTGTTGTATAGCTTTGTGATATTTGCTTCTAGCTTCGTTTCTTTCATGAATTTTTTGTTCTAATGCGTTTTGTAAATTATTGTTTGGTGTGTTACTAGTGTTTCTTTTTAGTTTCTTAGCTATTTTTGACATTTGATGATGAATTCTTATTACTTCTTTTTTCATTTCTTCTAGTGTGTCGTTCCACCAGTGTGGTTTCCCTGGTCTGATTTTATATTTAGGTAGGGTTTCTTGGCATACTAGTATGATTTTATTTGTAAGTGATTCTATATATGTGTTTATTTCTGTTTTGTTTAAGGTTGCTATTAGAGTTAAAGTCTCTTCACTGTTGTCTATGTATTCTTTACATTTGTCTTCGAATTCTTTCGTTTTTTCTTTGTTCCAGAAGTTTAACTTTGTAGTGTCGTATTTCCAGGTGTTATTACTGATGTTCTTGTTTATCTGTTTGTTTCCTCTTCCTTGTTTAATCTGATAGGTGATTGCTAAATGGTCTGATGTTGTGATTAAATTCTTGTTTGTTTTCCAATTAATGATATTTACTTGGTAATTGTGTTCGGTAATTGCTGTAATGTCTATATTTGACGTTCTAATTTGCCCGTGGGTGGTTGTTAGGAATGTGTAGTCATTATTTTTGTCATTAACGGTAATTATGCCGTGTCTGTTAAACATATTATTTATTTCTGTTCCTCTAGTGTTAGTTGTTGCCGAGCCCCATGTCCGGCTCCATGCGTTGAGGTCTCCAGTTATTATATTTGTGATGTTGCGGTTGTTGTTCAGAATTTCTTCGAGTTTGTTCAGCGTTCTATTCTTATCTGTTTTTGGTTCTATGTATATAGAGTATATATTTATCTTGTGTCCTGCTTTATTGCTAATCTGAATCGTTGTTATATTTTGGTTTGTTAGTTCATGAATTGGTATTACGCTGTATTTATTTCTTTTCATGGCTATTGCTGTTTTGTTTCTACTATTTTCTTCTGTATGTGTGTTGTGATGTTGATATATTGTGTATCCTGGTATCGGTTTGACTAAGTTGGTGTTGCCTGTGTATGGTTCAGTCAGTAATATAATATCAAATTTTTCTTCTTCTGTAATTTTAATAATTTCTTGGTGTGTGAGGTAATTTTTGTTACAGTTAATCTGTAAACATTTAAGGTCGTTACGATTGTTGTTATTATTCTGTTGGTTAGTAGATCTTAATGATGATGAATTATGGTTATGATGATTTGTAGACATTAATTTGTTTCGTAGTTAATTCTTTCTATTGTCCTGAGGGCGTTTATTTCGTACGCCGGACATTTTTGTTAGTGGCTGAGTGGTTTGTGGGTGTATTTTTCTTTGTTTTTATATTATGTTGCCAACAATTGTAGCATTTATTTTTGCTGCGGTCTTCCTTGTGTGGGCAGTCTTTATATGTATGTTCAGAGCTGGCGCAGTGTGAACATGCTTTGCGGTCCGATCTGCAGTATTTGAACGTGTGGCCATACTGCAGGCAGGTGTAACATTGTAGGACGGCCACGTGGTCCTCGGCCCGCACCCTAGAGTGCCCAATGTTAACGCGGCCTTCTTCGATTATTTTGTGGTGGTTTTTTGGGGTAGTTCTTATTATACAGTTATACAATTTTGGGTTTTTGTTTTTTCTGATGAGTGTGGTTTTTATTTGGTTGTCAGCGTTCTTATAGTCGATGTGCTCAAGGTATGAATTTTGACTGCGTAATCTTTCTACGATCTCTTCTTTTGGTATGGATTCGTGTATTCCTTTTAGTATGATTGTTGGCTGTAGGTTATTTATTACTTTATATTGCATGTTTTTATTTTTATTGATTTTTTGTGTAGTGTCTTCCAGTTGTTGTTTAGTTTCGAATTCTATTTTTAATTTGTTGTCTCCTACGCTAACTATTTTATTGGGTAGATACTTTTCTTTTCTATATGATATTTGTTTACTCCAGGTTTCTCTGGTGTCTGTTTTGGTCTTGCTGTTAGTGACTGTGACTAGCAGAGCCGGTTTACTTTTATGAGTTTTATCTTTCTTTGTTATGCTATTTGTTGGTGCCTTCGTATTTATTACTCCGGCGTAGGTTTTGGACTTCATTACTTCTTTTAGTGTCTTGGCGACTGTCTTTTCTACTGTCTCAGTGACCTGGTTAGTTATAATTTCTTTAATTTCATTGCTAGTAATATTGACTGATTGTGTTTGGGCTAGAGATGTAGTGCCCACATTTTTTTTTTTTTTTTTTTTTTTTTTTTTAAGTTTTTGTGCCATTTTATGTATTTCATTGGCGTGGGCTAGTGCCGCCTCACGGTTGGCTTTTGTGACGCTTTTCGATGTTGTAATGCTTAGTTTGTCAATGATTTCTAGTGCATGTTTCATGATTTTATTAATTGGGCTGTTAGTAACATCGCATTCTTGAATCATAGTTGTTTCTCCGCCGCTGAAATATTGCAGTTCTTCGTCTGAATCATATTCGTATTCTGATCGGTTGTCATTAATGCTTGCCATGGTCGTCGTATTTTTAGAAGATTCGGTTTGTTTTGAGTTTGATTTTAAGTGTTCCATGATAGTCCCACGAGTCAGGCCGATATAGGGAAAACACTCCCGGGTGACGCCCATTCCGGGAGTGCTGGCTACATACAACGGAGGACGCCAGGTGTCCGAGGGTTTAGCGGGGTTTCTCCCGGGTTTTAAAGACTTTTCCTTGTCGCGGGCCGGCCAATCAAGGCAAGCCCTCCGCTCCGTCCATGACCAACGGCGTACCCCCATGGACGCCTCGAATGGGGGTCGTTGTCGATGGTAGGACGGGCTGCGGAAAGAGGGACTGGCGTAAGGTCACCTCGCAGCTCCCCTTTCGGTGGACTGGTTACCACCGGGCAACTGCCTCACGATGGCATGCCTCCGGGCAAATACCCCGCCGAGGATTTAGGTTGTGGAGCTATTAGTTTGGAGAGGAGTGTGTGTTGGCCGGGTGTTATTGGCGCGATAAAAAGTTTGGTCTCCTCCCCGTAAGCCCCCCCACCACGACAAGGTTTCTCCACCAAGGGGGGGGTTAGGTTAGGTTAGGTTTTTTTTTTTTTTTTTATAGAATGAGCTATTTTGATACTGTTTTCAACGCGGTGCTATTGAATACACTTTGTTGAAAATGCTTGATTTCTTTGGTATTATAGATGTTTTATATGGATTTCAATGTGAGTGATTGTAAAATATAATTTTTGTGAAAATTAAATATTGAATTGGTTATAGGTTTGAATTTTGGTTTTGGTAATGTATAGAGGATTTATGTTTGATTTAAAGATTTTTGAGTAATGTAAAGTTGTATATAATTTTTTTATTATTATTTCATTCGATTCGTTAAAATTTAATCTTAAGTACCA
Organism: Parapoynx stratiotata; assembly: GCA_910589355.1. Taxonomy (NCBI): domain Eukaryota; kingdom Metazoa; phylum Arthropoda; class Insecta; order Lepidoptera; family Crambidae; genus Parapoynx; species Parapoynx stratiotata. The sequence goes on from OU342481.1 coordinate 12,979,604, forward strand.
TTAAATTTTTTGAGGTTTGAAACTATATAATTAATATATGTACAGAACGAGTCGCTGATGGATTCAGAACTTATAATTTTATTGAGATCATAGGGGTCATCCAAATGTTGAGAGACAAATTCATATTCTCGTCTCTTCGCCGCAAATCTACTACAGTATTTTATTAAATGGTGAAGGGTCTGTGTAGATGTGTCATCGCAAGGACATAAGTCATTATTAGTAATTTTAAATCGATATAAGTATTCCTTATGATAACCGTGATTCGTGATAACCTGAGTGACTGCAAAAGAGGGAGGTATTCGTTTTAAAAAGCTATTTAGATGATCTATTGTAGGGAAAAGAGATTTAGTATAAGTTGTATTATCATATAATTGTTTGGCTGTTTCTATTGTTAGTGTTTTGTTTTTCTGTTTTATGAAACTGATAGGAACACGGTCATATGCGGGTTTGTTTCTAAGATTAGCTGCGGTTTTGGCAGCACGATCAGCGGCTTCATTGCCGGGCAGTCCAATGTGCCCTTTGACCCAGATGAATTCAATGTTTATGCCTGATTGTTTTGTATTATTAATGTGCTCTAGTATTTTGACTGCTAGAGGGCAAGTGGTGTTACAGTTTGATATTTCTTGTAAGCTTGATTTACTGTCTGAGAAAATAATGGTTTTTGGGAAGTTCTGATCTATAGCCCAAGAGCATGCTCGCTCAATAGCAAGCATCTCTGCTTGAAACACAGAACAAGACTGATGTAGTTTGAGCTTTGTTATTTTGTGACGTCCTTGCGGCGGATAGACAACGAAAGCAGCTCCAACCGAGTTGTCGTGCTTGGAACCATCGGTAAAGATTCTGTGTACCGTATTTAATTCACTGATTTGTTCATAATCTGTAATTGATGAGATTTCGAGAAATGAGAGTTTTGGTCTATTTACGGGGTGCAAGAGTTGTGATGGTGGAGTGGGGGATTCAATTATAGTGTTATTCGGGGTGCAGCGTGATTTACCTGTTAATTTAGCTATTTCAATGTCAGACACTTCAAGCACTTTTGCCGGTAAGGGTGTAAGTTGGGCTATTGCTATTGCAGATGGTGTATTAATAGTGCGGAAGCCACGTATGATTTTAATTGCAAATATGCGCTGTGCAGACAGAAGTCGTCTGTTATTATACTCATAATTTAAAGCTTTTGACCATATACTTGCTGCGTAACAGATAATGGGTTCTATTACCTGCAAGTATATGGTTTTTATATTTTCTGAGTGAATTCCCCAAGTGGGACGTGAAAAAATTACTAGTTTGTTCAACAGTTTATTAGCTTTGTCCAAAATATATTCTACATGTTGCTTAAATTTTAAATTTGAGTCTATGATAACACCTAAATATTTAAAGCTATTGACTGGTTGTAAAGTAGTTCCGCGGACTTGTATAGTACATTTAGTTGCATCATTTGTAAATGGAATAAGTTGAGTTTTATTGGGTCCAAATTCAAGTTTAACGCTTTCACCCCATCGAACAATTTGTTCCAAAGCTGAGTTGGTTATTAATTGAAGAGTGTCTATTTTCTTAGAGTGTGTAATAAGTAGTACATCGTCAGCATATGCTTGAAGTTCGCATCCGAGAGGTAAAGAAGTAGACAGAAGTTCATCTAAAATGAGATTCCATAACATCGGGCCACACACAGATCCCTGAATACAGCCTCTGGTCATCGTTTTAGATACGGTGCAGTTAGCAAAGTTCATAATTACTTCTCTGCGGGTAACGTAACTTTCGAGTAAGCGATATATGTTGTTGGGGCATTTAACTTTTTTCAAACGTTGAAATATGGCCGGCCACCAAGCATGATCAAATGCAGCTCTTATGTCTAAAGAGGTTACAAGCACCTGCTTTCTACGTGACTTTGCATTTTTGATGATGTTAAGGGCATTATGTATTGCTGTTGTAGTGGACACTTGTTGTTTAAATCCATATTGGTGTTTGCACATATTGTTGGTGATGTACAGATGGTGAGTAAGTCGATTCGTGATCAGTCTTTCCAGAAGCTTGCCAAAAACATTAATGAGACCAATAGGTCGGAATGCTGTAGTTGATGTGTAATCGTCTTTACCAGGTTTGGGAATTATCTTAGCTATAGCTATTTTCCACGCGGATGGAAAGTAGCATAGTTGCAAACATTTGTTCATAAGGTTGGTTATGAGGTCTGGGAAATTGCGAGCAAAGTTATAGCAAATATCTGAAGTGAGGTGGTCTATTCCAGGTGCTTTTTTGTGGTTCATTTGCCTTAGAGTTTCTATAATTTCAGTGGTGTTGAAAGGAGGCTCATCATGGTAATTCGGCTGTTGATCGACATTTTTCCTGATGTTACAATGAAGGGTGGAGTCAGGGGTGTCGTCAGGGTAAAATTAGTTTAGAAGGGCATTTGCAGTTTCTAGGGAATCGGTGGTGTATGTTCCGTTCGGTAATTTTAATGTTGATGGAGGTTGCGAAATGGGTTTTGTTTTTAGTATTCTATTAGTGATGCTCCACACGTCCTCTTTAGTTTGAAGGTTGCAAAATTCTCTAAAATGTTTTGTAGATTCAGCACAGATTGCGTTAGAGTATTCTTTTTTTAATTTGTCTCTTTCGGCGATAAAGTCATCAAGAGGCAGTTGTCGTCTTTTGTGCTTACTTAGTTTATGATGGTTGCGTAAAACCTTTTGTTTGATTTCCTCAAGTTCATCTGTCCACCAAGGGGCCTTTTTTGAGCGGCCAGTGGATTTCGGTAAAATGGCTTCACACGCTTTCTGTATAGCTACAGTAGTTTGCTGAATAAATTTGTCTATGCCAGTTTCGTCTAATGTGCTTATATCCTCCGTAGGAAGAGCTTTTTTAACGTGTTCAACAAATAAATGCGTCGCTAATTCCCAGTTGAAATTTGAAGTGTTGTATCTGAAAGTGGACAATTTACAATTACTATGGAAAACGGTATTAACGGAGGTTAGTTCAAATGTTATGGCATCGTGGTCAGAGACAGTTGATATGCTTTGATCAACCTGCCAGTTATTTATTTTAATATGAGAGTTACTGCTAATCATTGTAAGGTCAATTATTGATTCCCTGGGAATACCATGTGTTACAGTGTGGAACGTAGGTGTATTACCTACGTTACATAGTATTAGATTATTGATAGTAATCAAGTCGAAGATAAGTTGACCGCGGCTGTTGTTAGAGATAGAGCCCCATTGAGTGTGCCATCCATTAAAGTCCCCGCAGATAATATGGGTGTCATGGGGATGACTATGCAAGAAAAATTCTAACTTTCCCATGATATTGTTGTCGTCAGTTCTGGGTTCTACGTAAGCGGATATTAAAAATATTTTATTTGAGTTGTGTGAATTTATTTGTACGATGCATAAATTAGGATGAGAAAATTGTGAAAGGTCTAGAGTTGAGAAGGTTTTATCTTTAATTGCTATTGCTGCTTTGACGGGGTTGGTTATGTCAGTGGAAATAGCGTGATGTAAAGTGAATCCAGGAATACCAGGTAGAGTGCTATTATTAATGAGGTAAGGTTCAGTCATAAATACAATTTCTATAGTTGATGTAGACAGGTATACATTTAGTTCATGCGAAGCGTTTCTGCTTCTTCCTATATTTAGTTGTACACAGTTAAAAGATTTATCAAAATTTGTTGATTTATTAGAATTATAATTAGTGTTGGTTGGGATATGATGATTATTTGTTTTACGTACCATAATTAATTCTATTTCTAATGTTGTTAATCATGAATTGAGTTCTAGGACATTTAGTAGATGTTGCACTGTGATTCGACTTTGTATTTAGATTGAATTTTTTATTATGGTTGATACAATTATAACATATTTCTTCTCCTTTTTCTTTTTTGTGTGGACAATTATTGTATAGATGGTCTGAGGATGCGCAATGAGAGCATGCAATCTTATCATTTTTGCAGTGCTTTCGGGTGTGCCCAAATTGTAGACATCCATAGCACTGCATTAGCGGTATGTAGTCGCCAACAGCGATTCTTTGGTGGTCTATATTGAGTCTGTCCATGGATGTGATGATTTTCCAAATTTCCGGTGTTGTCATTAGGACTGCATTATATAAATTTTTGTTTCGATTTCCTCTTTTAAATTTAAAAACTAGGTCTTTTTCTGTGTGAGTATGGAGTCTTTCATTTTGGTTAATTATTATTTTACTAAGATCCTCGGTATTAGTTGTGTTGGATATACCTTTGACTATAATCATTGGCTGTAGAAGTTTCGATTCTTCAGCATTTATTGGTGATGATTTTTTATTGTTGATTTTTATTAAGGTTTGTTGTCTGTGTTCTTCAGAGTCAAACTCTACTCGGATTTTATTGTTTGATACAAACTTTATATTTGATGGTGTGAATGTGGTATCTTTGAATGAGATGTTTTGTTTCCATATTTGGAGTGTTTCAGCAGAGCTTTTTGTTTCTTTTTTCGATGAAACTATAATTGCAGGTTTTGTTTTGAAAGAGGGTTGTGGAGCTTTTGGAGGAGTGTTAGCTATATCAGCGTATGATCGAGAGTAGTTAGGAATGATGTTAGTCGTAGGCTGTTTGATTGTATCTTTGATAGTGTTCTCAATAGCTCTGATAGTTTCTCTACTTAGTTGGATTGTTTTGGTGTCATTTATTTCTTTATTTATTTCATCGCTGCAGTTTATTCCTTTTATGGTGAGTTTGGTGATTTCGTTAGTTAATTGTTTTATATCGTCTATTGTGCATTTATTTACATTTGTGTCTCTGTGTAGTTTTTTTTTTTTTTTTTTATTTATGTTATTAGCTAATTGATTAATTTTTTCAAAAATGAATTTAATACTATTATCATTTAATGAACTTTCTTCTGAATCGAATGTATTGGCTTCAACGTATTCATCTTCTGATGTGATAGATGGAGTTTCTATTTCTTTACTGGTTGATGCTTTATTTTTTGTTTTTGTAGGCGTATTTTTGCTGTCTTGTTGAGTGCCGTATGTTAATTTAAGCGCTCTAGTATTTGGTCTGTTTATGTTGGCCTTCTCGTTAGCTTTTTCGTCGTCCAGTGTGTTAGCCGTAGTCGTCGTAATATTTTCAGATCGGGTCAAAGGTTTTTTTGTTTTTAGAATCAGTACTCATAATGAATCCCACGAGTAGGGCCGATGTGAAGAAACACTCCCGGGTGACGCCCATTCCAGGAGTGCTGGCTATATACTGACGGAGGTCGCCTGGTATCCGTAGGTTTTAAGCGGGGTTTCTCCCGGGTTTTAAAGACTTTTCCTTGTCGCGGGCCGGCCAGTTAAGGCAAGTCCTCCTGTCCATCCACGACCGTCGACGTATCCCCATAGACGCCTTGAATGGGGGTCGTTGTCGATGGTAGGACGGGTTACGGGCAGAGGGACTGGCGTAAAGCCCCTCGAGGGAAACTCTCCCTCGTAAGCCCCCCCACCGCGACAAGGTCGCCCCACCTCAGGGAGGGGGTAAGGTTAGGTTTTTTTTTTTTTTTTGTTATCCCTTGTTCGTTATATTTAGTTTAATATTGTCTCTGGTGCTAGTTACTACTCCTAGAGATACAATACTGATTTTATGTTATATTTATTTTATTTTACACTTGTTATATTTATTGTTTTTCCTTACATTTGTATTATTTTACCGCTTGGGAGCGGCAAATTCGTGAGTCTTTATTTATTTATTTACATCTTTAACTTTGTTTACTATTTCTGTTATGTAATCATTGAATTTGTTGATGATTATTTCTTTTTTATAGTATTGACTGATTTCCATATAGTTTATTTTATTGACTGTGCAGAGGTATTCTAATTCTGTTCTTGTTCGTCCGAATAATGGGCATTCGTATATTAAGTGGTTCATGCTTTGTACTGCCTTGTGAGTCCGGTCACAGGGACAGTACGGATCTGTGACTAATTTGAAGCGGTAAAGATATTGTTTGTTGTGTCCGTGTCCTGTTATAAATTGTGTTGTTTCGTATTTATTGGGTGTGTTCATTAGATAGTTTTGTAGGTCTGTGTGAGTTTTAAAGTATAATTTGGTGTATCTGCAGTGTCCGACGGTGTCGTATATTTCTTTTGTTTTACTCTGAGTTTTATCTTTGTTTTGTTTTTTAATATATGCGGGTGGGATGAGGTTATATGTCAATGCATTTACTTCTGTGTTACTGGCTAATTTGGCATTAAAATCTGCTAACTCGTTACCGGCTATGTTATTGTGCGCTTTGGCCCAGATGAATATTATTTGTTGCTTAAGTTTGTGTTTTATATGGTGTATTAGGTGGTGTATCTCGTTAGTGTTTCTATTGTAAGTTCCTGTGTTTTGTAGATCTTGTAAGGTGGATTTGGAATCGGTGATGATTATTGCGGATGTTTTGTTTTTGTGTGTCCATTTAGTTGCCTCTAGTATTGCGATTTGTTCGGCTTGGTAGTTGTTGCATTTAGTGTCGAGTTTAATTAGTATCTTATGGATTTGGTTGTTTTCGTCTTGTATGATGGCGGCTGCACCTACCCCTGCTTCATTTTTGCTACCATCTGTATATATATGGTTATTTATTATGTGATTTCTTTGTAGTATTATTTTTAATTCTTCTTCGTTGTTGGCTTCTTCATAGGTTATTGGTTCGCGTTGTGATGGGTGCAGTTTGTGTTTTAGAGTTATTGGTTTTTCTAGTTTTATGTTTTCTGTCTGTTCTATTAGCTTCGGATTGATTCTGATTAGTTCGTTGTTGGCTATTTCTTTTAGTTGAGCGTCAATTGGTGGGGATCCCGAGAGTAGTATGGCGATTTGTGTGTTTATAGTTCGGTATGCTCTGCTGATCTGTATTCCGAAATTTCTCTGTAGTGATTGTAGTATTTTAATGTTTTGTTTTAGGTCGAGTGCTTCCCTCCATATTGATGCTCCGTAAGATATTATAGGTATAACGACTTGTCTGTATATTGTTTGGATGTTTTCCGGATTGATGCCCCAGGTGGGACGTACATAGCTTTTAAGTTTGTTATATATTGCGTAGGTTTTATCTATAGCGTTTCTTATGTGTTGGTTGAATTTTAATTTATGATCTATGGTTATGCCTAGGTACTTTATTGTTTTAGTGTGTTTTATTTTGATGTTATTAATGTATATGTCGGTCTGTTTAGCTTTATTTGTGAGTGCCATGATTTGTGTTTTGTCCGGGCTAAATTGCAGTTTGTTTTCTTCTCCCCATTTCATTATTGTTTTTAGTGCTGTGTTTAATTTCTTTTCTAGGTTGTCTTTGCTGTAGTCGCTTGCTATAATTAGTATGTCGTCGGCGTAGGCTTGGATTTTGATATCTATTGGTAAGTATTTGTCTAGTAAGTCATCGAGTGCCAGGTTCCACATCAGTGGCCCGCATACGGAGCCTTGTATGCAGCCTTTAGTTGCTATTTTTGTTGTGTTTATGTGTCCCAGAGTGATGTTTATTTTCCTGTTTTGGGTGTAGGTTTTCATAATGTTGTATAGATTTTTGGGGCAGTTGTATTTCTTTAGCTGTTTGAGAATGCTGGGCCACCAGGCATTGTCAAACGCTCCTTTTATGTCTAATGATAGTGCTATTATTTGTTTTTGTTTCTGTTTTTCATTTTTTATGTGTTCTATTGCTTCGTTTATTGCGTGCACTGTTGATATTTGTGGTTTAAATCCGAACTGTTTTTGGTTGTCGTAATTATTTTTGTATATGTAGTGGATTATTCTGTTGTTGATCAACTTTTCATATAGTTTTCCTAGTACAGGCAAGAGGCCGATTGGTCTGTAGGCGGATGGTGTATTGTATTTATCTTTGTTGATTTTGGGGATTATTTTGGCTATTGTTATTTTCCATATGTCGGGGAAAGTTTCTAGTTCTAAAAGTCTGTTCATTAAGGTAAGTGTGAGTTGAGGGTTGATTTCTATGAATTTTTGAATTATGTCTGATGTTAGACCGTCGTAACCCGGTGCTTTCTTGTGATTCATGGATTTTATGTTAGCTATTATTTCGTGGATGGTGAATGGTGGTTCGTTGTGAGTATTTGGTGGTGTTTCAGTTTCTTTTTTGATTTTTTGTTGTGCCTTGTTGTTTGTTGTGTCGTCAGGGAAGAGTGCTTCTATTAGTTCTGTGCAGGTTTCTTCGGTGGTTTTGGTGTATGTTCCGTCTTGTTTTTTGAATGTTCCAGGTGGTTGGGTCAGTGGTTTGTTTTTAATGATTTTGTTGGTGATGGTCCACACGTCTTCTTTATTTTGGGTGCTACAGAATTCTCGGAAGGATTCGGAGGATGTTTTTTGAATCATGCTGTGATATTTTTTCCTAAGTTCGTTTCTTTCTGAAATGGTGTCTTGTAGTAACGTGGATAGATTGTTGTTTTGGTTTGGGTTGTTGTTTAGGTTTGTGTTAGTTGTTATGTTTCTGTTTTTCTTTGATAATTTAGCTATTTTGTGGTGCATATGTATTACTTGCTTTTTAAGGTCTTCTAGTTCTTCGGTCCACCAGTGCGGTTTTCCTTTTTTGGTTTTATATTTAGGTAATGTTTTTCTGCATACTAAAGTTAGTTTATTGGTTAGTGATTCTATGTATTTATTGATTTCTTCTGCGTCTAGGTTCTTAATGAGTTCTATTGTATTTTCGCTAGTATCGATATATTCTATGCATTTTTCTTTAAATTCCTTTATTTTTGTTTCGCTCCAGAAGTTAGGTCTGCTTGTGTCGAATTTCCATGTGTTGTTATTGAGATTTGTGTTTATCTGTTTTGGTCCTTTTCCTTGGAGTATTTGGAATGTGATGGCTACATGGTCTGAGGTGGTAATGAGGTTTTTATCTGTTCTCCAGTTTTCTATTGTAACTTGGTTGTGGTTGTCAGTGATGGCAGTGATATCTATATTTGATGTTCTGGTTTGTCCGTGTGTTGTTGTGAAGAATGTGTAGTCGTTGTTTGTGTCGTTAATTGTAGTGATGCCATTGCTTATAAATATATTATTGAGTTCTTCACCTCTTCGGTTAGTGGACGTGGAGCCCCAGGTTTTGCTCCATGCGTTGAAGTCGCCGGTTATTATGTGTGTGCTGTTGGGGTAATTCTTCAGAATGGATTCTAGTTTGCTTATTGTGTGATTTTGGTCTGTTTTAGGTTCTACATAGATTGATGTGATTAATATTTTGTGCCCTGATTTGTTGCTCAGTTGTATGAGTGTAATGTTTTGGTTTGTATATTCTTCAATTAATATGGTGCTGTACTTGTTCTTTTTCATTGCGATTGCAGTTTTATTTCTTTTATTGTAGTTGTTTTCTTTAGTGTCGTTCGTGTTGTGGTATTGATGGATGGTGTATCCTGGTATGGGTTTTGCGGAGTTAGTATTTCCAGTGTAAGGTTCAGTTAAAAGTATTATTCCTATATCTTCTGTTTCTGTGATTTTAGTTAGTTCCTGATGGGTGAGATAGTTTTTATTACAGTTTATTTGGAGGCATTTTATGTATTTTTCCTTATTATTTTGATTGTTGTGCATTAGTTGGATTGGTAGTTGGTTCTTTCGATGGTCCTGATTGTGTTAATCTCATAGGCAGGACATTTGTAGTTGGTTGCTGAGTGTTCCGTTGGTATATTTTTTGTATTTTTAGTGTTGAATTGATGGCAGTTGTAACATTTTATTTTGGTTTTGTCCTCCTTAACTTTGCAGTCTTTGTATGTGTGGTCGGTGCCTGCGCAATGCGAGCAGGCTTTTTGTTCGTTCCTGCAATTTTTATAGGTGTGTCCGTATTGCAGGCACGTGTAGCATTGTAGCACTGCAATATGGTTTTCGGCACATACCCTAGAGTGACCTAAGTTCACTCGTCCGTCTGTTGTCATTTTCTTATGGATTTCCGGTGTGGTTCTAATGATTGCATTGTAGAGATTGGGGTTCTTATTTTTTTTGGTGGTACATATTTTTAGTTGGTTTTCATTTTTAGGATCTAGGTGTTCGAGATAGGAGTTTTGGAAGATAAGGTTTTCTATTATATCTTCTTTTTTAACAGTTTTGTGTATTCCTTTCAGATTGATAGTAGGCTGTAGGTTGTTAATTATTTTGTATTTCATTCCCGAACTTGGTTTGATTTTTTGTATTGTGTTCTCTAGTTGTTTGTTTGTTTCAAATTCTATTTTAAGTTTGTTTAATCCTATGTTAGTTATTTTTGATGGAAGGTATTTTTCTCTCTTGTATGATACGTTTTTAGACCATGTTTCTCGTGTTGTTTCTTTACTGTTGCTGTTGTTAACGGTGATCATGATTGCCGGTTTGCTGGTGATATTTCTTTTGCTATTGTTTTGGTTTAGTAGTGGTGGTGATGGTTTTGGTGTTTTGGTTGCGTCTGCATATAATTTGCTGGCTTCCTGTGTTTTCGAGGCGCTAGTCATTGTTTTTTCCATTGTCTTTTCTATGGTCTTTTCTATTGTTTTCTCTAAGGTTTTTCCTATTGATTTTTCAATTGTCTTTTGCACTGTTTCTTCTATTGCTTGTTGTATTTGTTTGTTGATTTCTATTGGTATTTCTGTATTATTGGCATTGTGACCGGTTGTTTCTTGTACTGTATAACTGATGTTTGGGTTCGTCTTATTCTTCTCTATTTTTTGTGCAATTCTTTTGATTGCGTTTGCGTGTGCGATTGCAGATTCCCTGTTGGCCTTAGTGACGCTTTTGGAGGTTGCTATGCTGAGCACATCTAGGATTCCCAATGCATGTTTGATTATTTGGCTAGTTGGACTATTGTCCTCTTCGTGGAAGATTTCTTCTAAGTCTGAGGAATCAAAGTATGGAGGAGAGGGTGATCTGTAAGCTCTACTGGTGTTAGGAAGTGTGAATGTTTGAATGTCTGATTGTTCTAGTAGGGAGTCTCTGTGTGTTTGGGTTGTTGTTGGCAATTGGGAGATAGGATTTAAAAGTGTGTTTGTTTGGGTTAATAAGACGTAAGGTTGTGGTTGCTGTGAAGAGGTGCTAGGGTGTACTTCAGCTTGATGTGTGATAGTTTGACCGCATGTTTCTTGAGAAGATTGGGAGGAAGTGTTGATAGGAGTGACTGGTTTAGTGATTTTGCTTGTGCTAGATATTTTAGAGTTTGTGGTACTGCTGGTGAAGCGCCCATTGGCGTCTCTATTTGGGTTTCCTTTGTTATCTTTCTTTATATTTTGTTTTGTAGTTTGTTCCATTTTCGTTGCCGTTGTTGTCGTATGTCGCATCGGTCGGTAGTCCTTATTAGCTGTTGCCTGAGTCGTCGTTGTTTGAGAGTTCGAAGATGAGTTTGAGTTGTTTTTAATATTTTGATCCATTGTAGACCCACGAGTAGGGCCGATATACCTAAACACTTCCGGGTGACGCCCATTCCGGAAGTGCTGGCTACGTACTGACGGAGGTTGCCTGGTATCCGTAGGTTTTTAGCGGGGTTTCTCCCGGGTTTTAGAGACTTTTCCTTGTCGCGGGCCGGCCAATTAAGGCAAGCCCCCCGCTCCGTCCATAACCAACGGCATACCCCCATGGACGCCTCGAATGGGGGTCGTTGTCGAAGGTAGGACGGTCTACGGAAAGAGGGACTGGCGTGAGGTCACCTCGCAGCTCCCCTTTCGGGGGACTGGTTACCACCGGGCGGCTGCCTCACGATGGCCTGCCTCCGGGCAAATACCCCGCCGAGGACTTAGGTTGTGGAGCTATTAGTTTGGGGAGGAGTGTGTGTTGGCCGGGTGTTATTGGCGCAATAAAAAGTTTGGTCTCCTCCCCGTAAGCCCCCCCACCACGACAAGGTTTCTCCACCAAGGGGGGGGGTTAGGTTAGGTTAGGTTAGGTTAGGTTAGGTTGGGGTGCATGGGGGTGCGGGCTGGCAGACCTCCTCGTGGTGCACCCTGGGAGGGGAGTGGGAGTAACCTCAGTTGCGGTTGCTCCCACTCCTCTGCGAACTGTCAGCGGAGAGGAAACGGTCGAGTCTCTTTATTTGTTGATTCCCGTTGGGACTTATGCGTCCGGCGATTATGTGAGGCATCTTCAAGGTGCGTATGGTGGCCACTCCCGACTCATTTACCTTTCAAAGGAGTGTGGATGTGGTGTTTGGAGAAAGGCCCTTATTAGGGACAGCGGACATTTTTGTAGTCGTGGTATGGCGGGCCTCCAAGGCCTGCGGGTCGTTCTTATGACCGTGTGTGGTCGGCGCTTTCGCGCTTAGGCAACTCTTGCCTACGTTGTGACGTATTTCGTCTTCGGGCTCCTTTCGGGGCTCAGTGGCCACCTTCGTGTGGCGTGGTATGGCGGACCTTCAAGGTCTGCGGTGCGGCGGGATCGGTGGCTACGGTCTGTAGCCGCTGATTTGGTCTTCGGGCCCCTGTCGGGCAACCTGTGCCTCCTTGTTTGGTGTTGTGGTCATGTCTCGCTGCCAGCTTGGGGGTGTAGGGGCCTTGCCTTAACTGGCCGGGCCAAGTGGAGTAAACCACCATAAAAATCAGCAAGTCCCTGTTGTTGGTGACCGCGGCAACAGGGGGCCTTCGGGTGGTGGGCGGCTCACAGTCCACCAACTAGCGCCATCCTGGGGTACTACCCGTCCCCCCAGTGTAGTAGGGTTACCCGGGTGCAGAGGGCACCACCCGGGTGGACACTATGTTTCCCTCATGCTCGTGGGATAAATATGAAGAGTTCCAATAATAAAACCCAAAACCCTAGCGTAAGCACTCACTCCAGACGGAGTGAATTTTTGAAGAATAAGGTCGTAGTCAGCGACGAAGCGATGTCGGATTGCTCGTTCAAATCGACAGAGACGGTGGCCTCTAAGGCCAGTAAAAAGAGGAAGCGCTCCCATACCAGCAGGGGAAGCGGCGTCGGCAGCCAATCGGAATCGGACAGTGGGTCTGACAACAGTTCCGTGTCGGCCGCAAAGAAGCCGACCGACAAGAGAGGAAGGGGCAGGCCGCCCACAACTGGCCAATATGTTGGGATGGCCAAGGCGAAGGCTGCATATAATGACCAATTAAGGGAAGAGACCCGCCTCCTGGCTGAGAAGAGTCTGGCCGAAGACATGGCCAAAGATGCGGAAAGACGGAGGCTAAGATCGAGCTCCGCTCATTCAGAGGCGTCCATGCGTATGTTGGGAGATGAAGAAGAGCCACCGGCGTATGAGCTGCGTGAGGACTTCCTCGAAGATGCGAAGTTGTGTCGGGAAATTGCTCGGAAATCTGGCAACTTAAAGGGCACGTACGTCAAAGCCCTGAATAACATAGCCGACAACATAACGGCAAGGTCGTCAACACTCGTCAAGCGTACAGCCTCTGACGAGAATGCCAAGTTACTGGCCAAGGTAAAGAGGCTCCAGGAGGACAATAAGCGGCTCACTGAGGACCTGGCGGAGAGTCGCAAAGAGATGTCTGAAGTAAGAGTTGAGCTTCTGGACATAAGGCGTCGAATGGAGCCGACTACGACTGCATGTGCCGTCGAGACCTCAGCGCTCACAGGCGATGAGCAAATAACTCCGGCGCAGATGGTAAGGCTGTTGAAGGAGATGTCCAAAGACATAAAGAAGGAAATGGACGAGATGCGTGCCAGTATCCTAAACATTGTGGACGCGAAAGTCGAGGGCAAGTTTGTGCCAGATAGGCCACGTCCTGCGCTCGCCTCGGACAGGAACCGGGACAAATCACTTCCTCCGGTCATCATAGGTGGAAGGGCACCGGCTAGAGAGGATGACCTTTCGTCCGCTGCGGCAGCACGGCCGCACTCGGAGAGGAACCCTCCCAAAGTGGCGGGAAAGACAAAGGGTCAGGGCAAAAACAAGCCTGAGATAGTCACAGCAGCGGCTGCCCCGGCGCCGGCCAAAGCCAGTCAGACGGGGAAAACAGTTCCTGCCAGCACAAACGAGGGAGACTGGCAAGTACAACAGTCGCGTAAGCAGAGGGGGAAAGCTCGTCGGCTCACGGCCACAGCCCCGCAGACTTCGAAGGGCAAACAGATGAAGCCGAGAAAGATACGGGTCCCTCGTACGGCTGCAGTGGTCTTGACAATTGACTCAGACGCAGAGCAGAAGGGCCTTACGTACGCTGACGTGATCAATAGGGCGCGTAGCGTAATCGACTTGGGCGAGCTTGGCCTTGTTCCTGTCCATATTAGGGGAGCCGCTACCGGAGCACGTATACTCCAAATAGCCAGTGGTGAAGACGCGGCTGACAATGCCGCTAAAGCCGACGCTCTGGCCGAAAAGCTGAGAACGGTGTTGAAGGAGGACGTTCGGGTCACTAGACCGGTGAAGCGAGCGGAGTTCCGGGTCATTGACCTGGATGACTCGGTCACGAAGGACGATGTGGTCGCTGCCATTGTTATAAAAACAGAGTGTGCAATGGACAGCATAACAGTAAGCGACATTCGTCGGCATCCGGACGGCATGGGCTCCGTCCTGGTGAAATGCCCAGTTGCAGCGGCGAAAGTAGTGATGGCTGAGAAAAGGCTTTTTGTTGGTTGGAGTGCGGCACGAATCCGTGTGCTTGAGCCGCGTCCCAGGAAATGTTTCCGCTGTCACGAGGTCGGACATACTCGACAGCGTTGTCCATCTGACGTGGATCGGAGTGAGCTCTGCTTTCGGTGCGGCCAGACTGGCCACAAAGCAGCGGCTTGCACGAACGAGCCTCACTGCACGCTTTGTGCAAACGCGAAAAAGCCATCTGGCCACATTATGCGCGGGAAGAGCTGCAATGCCCCACCCCCGCCTAAAGGTAGAAAGGCAGCCGTCATGGCCCCGGCAGCCTCAAATGCGAAGCGGGTACCGCCGCAAGAAGCCATGGAATCTTAATGGCGAATACACCCATTTACAAGATTCTTCAGGGCAACCTCAACCACTCCGGCGGTGCGCAAGATCTGCTCATGCAAACCATGCCGGAGTGGTTGATTGACATTTCGGTTGTCGCGGAGCCGTATTTTTCTCCGCCCGGCAATAATAACTATGCCGCTGATCAAGACTTGACTGTGGTCATTATACGGTCACCGTCATCAAGGTCCCCGCCCCTCAACATCAAGGAGCGGGGCCATGGATATGTCGTCGCGCAATGGGGAGACATAGTACTGGTCGGCGTATACTTCTCCCCAAATCGCCCCTTGGCTCAGTTCGAGTCATTTGTCGGATTGTTAGGTGCAGCGGTTCGTCGTGCTGCACCTTGTCAGGTCTTCGTGGCGGGGGACTTCAACGCCAAGTCTACGGCGTGGGGTTCCCCTGCCACGGATGCACGTGGATCCATTGTCGAGGATTGGGCAAACATGTTCGGCCTTGTTCTGCTCAACAGGGGCTCTATTGACACCTGTGTGCGACAGCGGGGGGGGTCTATAGTGGACCTTACGTTCGCTACCCCCGCTCTCGCGACACACGTTGCTGATTGGCGAGTCCACGTAGAGGCGGAGACACTGTCGGACCACCGCTACATTACGTTCGACGTGTCTCCCTATCGAGGGGTTACCGGAGCTACAGCGCCTAGAGCCGGTCTTCCACAAGTGTTTCCTAGGTGGTCGCTGGCCAAATTTAATAAAGAATTGGCGGGAGAGGCCGCCCTGATGGAAGACTGGTTCAATGAGTATTCGCAACCTTCCACGGACGTTGACGAAGAGGTGGCTTTGTTCGGTCAATCACTGGTACGCATCTGTGATGCGTCTATGCCGAGGACAAGACGTCTGCCTCCAAAGCGCGAGGTCTATTGGTGGACTGCGGAGCTGGCTGAGATGCGGCGTGTCTGCATAACCAGACGCAGAGCATTCACCAGGCACCGCAGACTACGCCCCGCCAGAAGGGACGAAGAGGTAGAGGCGCAGCTGCATGCAGCGCTGAAAGAGGCCCGACACACTTTTAGGGTCGCGATTGCTGAGGCCAAATCCGCTGCATACAAAGAATGGCTGGATCTACTTGACGCGGACCCATGGGGGCGTCCATACAGAACCATTCGCAGTAAGATGTGCAACACGGGTCCTCCAGCTACTGAAACGCTGGAGCCCGCGTTCCTCGATGATATCATCTCCGCTCTGTTTCCATCTCGAGCGGAGCATGTCCCGCCCTATACTGCTCCAATTACTAGGGCCGAACTGGAGGATGATGATCTTCCCCCTCCTATTACTCCGGGGGAGATGGAAGTGGTGGTGAGAAGACTCCGGGCCAAAACTACAGCTCCTGGTCCGGACGGTGTTCCCGGCAAGGTTCTTGCCGCGTCTCTCGCTACGTTAGAGAATCGACTTAAGGGGATCTACAACCTTTGCCTATCCTCGGGTCGTTTCCCCAAAAGCTGGAAAATGGGCCGTCTGGTCTTATTGCCGAAGCCTGGTAAGCCACCCAACATCCCGTCAGCTTACAGGCCCATCGTTTTACTGGATGAAGCGGGCAAACTTCTGGAAAGGATTATATCCACCCGCATCAACCAGCACTTGAAAGAGTCCGGCCCGAATCTATCCAACAACCAGTTCGGGTTCCGTGAAAACCGCTCTACCATCGACGCCATTTGCTCTGTCAAGGCATTCGCGACAGAAGCGGTTTCAAGGGGCAGGGTGACCTTGGCGGTGTCATTGGACATTGCCAACGCTTTTAACACCCTGCCCTTTGCGTGTATCGAGGAGGCATTACGCTACCATCAAGTGCCTCCATATTTGGTTCGGATAGTCCGTAATTACCTCCGCAACAGGCTCATTATGTGCCTGGATCGTCGCGGAAGTATGGTTAGACGGACAACCTCTTGCGGAGTTCCACAGGGGTCGGTGCTCGGCCCGCTCCTGTGGAATATTGGTTATGACTGGGTGCTCCGGGGAAGTCTCCTGCCAGGAACCTGTGTCACGTGTTACGCTGACGACACGCTTATTCTGGCGAATGGCGATAACTATGCCGAAGCCGCGCGTCTAGCAACAGTCAGTGTAACACTGGTGGTCAGTCGCATTGAGAGCCTTGGTCTCAAAGTGGCTCTAGAAAAGACAGAGGCCCTCCTCTTTCATGGGCCGAGGATGAAACCCCCACATGGAGCAGGAATTACCATCAATGGGGTGCGCATACCGCTAAAAGATCATATGCGCTATTTGGGACTAGAGCTCGACCCACGTTGGTCCTTTAACGAGCACTTTAGCCGCATGTGTCCGAAGCTCCTCAGGACTGCGGCGGCTCTGAGCCGGCTATTGCCGAATCTGAGCGGCCCCAGCACGGCATGTCGCCGTCTGTATACTGGGGTCGTCAGATCCATGGCCCTATATGGGTCACCGATCTGGGCAGACACGTTGTCTCCACACAACGCTGCCCTACTACGAAGAGCCCAAAGAGTGATGGCGATTAGGGTCATCCGTGGGTATCGCACCGTGTCCTGTGACGCTGCGTGCGTGCTGGCAGGTACCCCTCCGTGGGACCTAGACGCGAGGGCGTTGGCTGACGTATATCGACGCAGCGCCCAGGTGCGTGTCGAGGGAGTCCGGCCACTACCGGAAATGGTGAGACGCTGGAGGGACAGAGCCCACGCGTCTACTCTGAGGGAATGGCGGCGCAGGTTGGAGGATCCTGCAGCCGGCCACTGGACCATCGGAGGCATTCGGCCAAATATGGTCGAATGGCTGGTGAGAGAGCATGGGACGCTCAACTTTCGGTTGACACAGGTGCTGTCGGGGCATGGATGCTTCGGCAGCTACCTTCACAGAGTCGCCGGTCGAGAGCCAACGCCGTGCTGCCACCACTGCCAGAGCGATGTGGACGACGCGCAGCATACCCTGCAAGTTTGCCCTGCGTGGGCAACTCAACGCGTCGTCCTTACCGCAGAGATAGGGGCGGACCTCTCACTCGCGGCTGTTGTCAAAGCAATGGTCCGCAGTGAGAGCTCCTGGATAGCGGTGGCAACCTTCGGCGACGAGGTCATGTCGCTGAAGGAAAGAGCGGAGCGGGAGCGCGAGCAGGAGCCCGACGCTAACCCAATCCGAAGGAGAAGAGGTGGCCAGAGGCGGAGGCGCCATGCCAATCTCCAGCCACCATAATGGGGGCGCGGGTGATGGAGTGGGGCTCCATCACTCGCATCACACGCCCTCGCGCTGGGAGAGTATCTTTGTCGTCCGCGGATACTCTCCTTCCCCTAAGAGAGCCTGAAATAGGGCATCAGTCGCCAAGCGGGTGTGGGAGGTCGTGTGCGATGAGCTCCCCATACCACACCCGATTTAGTGACAAAGCGGAACCGTTGGTTTTTAGTGGGTAGGCCCCCGACTATCGGGGGAGATTCCTACATAACCCAGGCCGGCCCCACTAAGGTCTGGGTAGGTATAAAACCTTTTCCAACGAAAAAAAAAAAAAAAAAAAAAAAAAAAAAAAAAGGTTGGGGTGCATGCTGGCAGACCTCCTCGTGGTGCACCCTGGGAGGGGGGCGGGAGTAGCAACAGTTGCGGTTGCTCCCGCACCTCTGCGAACTGTCAGCGGAGGAGGGCGGAGCGTCTTCAAGGCGCACGGAGCCCACCCGGTGCGCTCTTCGCGCCGGGGGTGGAAAAGGCCCTTTTTAGGGCTAGGTGCCATCTTTGGCGGTGGATGGCCGTTCGTTTCGATCGGCGACCCGTAGTGACACGGGTGTGGGTGTATTTGGGTCTTTGCCCTCTTGGGCGTTGGCTCGTTGCGGCCCGTTTCGGGCGGAGGTTCGCGCGGGTTCGTCCGTGGTTGTGTGTCAGGTATGTTGTCGCCTGGCGCACGCACGGTGGAACCGGCGATATTTGGAGGTTGTTGCCCTCTTGGGCGGTGGTTTGCGGGGGTTCGCCTGCGGGTGTATGGTAGGTATGTTGTCGCCTGCCATACGCGCAGGAGAACTCGCGCTGTCGTGAGGTATTTGTGGTCGAGAGTTGTGAATTCCTGTCTCGTCGTGGTGGGAGTCGCTGAATAGGGGCTTCGTCACCCCCGAAAGGCTCCAGCTCGAGACAGAGTACGGGCTTTGCCACCCCGGAAAATCTCGTCTGGCCCATCCTATCTTGCTAGGTCTCGCTTCTTCTCCTCACTGATTCTCACGTGAGGATATGCCACGTCGGGGTATTTGCTCGGTGGCAGCCAGTGCAAGGCGGGGTATTTGCTCGTTGCCTGGTGGTTGTAGAGTCGCGTCGGGGTGTTTGCCCGGTGACTGGCCGCGTCGGGGTGTTTGTCCGGCGGCGGACGGCTGCGACGGGGTGTTTGCCCGGCAGTCGCGAGGTGCGAGGGGGAGAACCCGGTCCCTAAGGCCGCTAAGTCCCGTAGGGTAGTTGTACGGCGATCGGTGGAGGTGGAGGGCAGGCCGGTAGCGGATTCGGCACCCGCGGTGTTGTCAGTGTTCCCTGCCACTGACCTAGCTCCTGCCCACGACCGCCACGCCAACAGTCCCGAAGCACTACGGGCACCGTCTGGGGCACTGGGCATGCTCGGATTGGAGGCCCCTAAGTCCTGCAGTTGCGTAGTACGGCATGTTCCCGAAACCGTGCAGGCAGCGTCGAAGATTCGAGCCCTTCCCTGAGCACCAGGATGCCACGGCGGGGCGTTTGCCCGGTGGCAGCCAGAGCGCGGCGGGGTATCTGCCCGGCGCCTGGCGGACGAGGAGTCACGTCGGGGCATCTGCCCGGTGACTGGCCGTGTCGGGGCTTTTGTCCGGCGGCGGGCTGCGTCGGGGTGTTTGCCCGGCAGTCGAGGGTCGCGTCGGGGCGTTTGCCCGGCGACCCGGCCATCCGACAGGGCAATGATGGTGGCGCCTCTCGGGGCGTCGCCGGAGCTCAGGGCCACGCGGGTGACGGGACGGGGGTCCTTGGTCATGGAGGCAGTCACCCGCATTGCACGGCTCGTCGGCAGTCGCTCCCGTGGCACGGGGCGGCTGGTCCCCCTCCAGGGACAGGCCTGTGGAGGCCGAAAGGCTGGCCGCGGCGGTTGCTGGTGCGTACTCGAGAACCCGGCACTGCATATCGCGGCGGAGGAGTTGCCCCCGGGGGGTTTAGCGGGTTCGAGCCCCGCATAACCAGGTCTTCCCCCGAAGCCTGGTATGGGTCGGCCATTACCCCGGGTCAAAAAAAAAAAAAAAAAAAAGGTTAGGTTAGGTTCACAAGACTAGCGACTAACTTGGCGGCAGCTACTGCTGACGAGGAACAAAACTGGAGCACGGCAATGGGCCGCAAGAAGGCCATGAAGAAGAAGAAAAAGGAGCAATCGCAAGCAGCTCCGGACAAGACGAAGATCGTGGATAATAATACCAAAGCCTCGAAGAAGAAGGCCGAGAACTCTAAGGCCCCGAAGACTCCAAAGGGGCCGAAGAAACCCAAACCAGTCCGTCTTCGAGAGAGGAAAGCTCCCGCCGTCCTTATCGACATTCTCAAGTCTGAGAAGGAGAGAGAGGGTGGGCTCACTTTGGTGGAGGTTATGAAGGTCGCAAGAGAAAAGGTGGATTTGAGAAAGCTGGGGATTCCGTCTCTTTCTCTCAAGAGATCTTACGCGGGGGCTGTCATCCTTGAGCTCCCGAAGGAGGTGGGAGTTGAAGGGGCGCAGAGGTTGGAGCAGAGCCTGAAGGACAACCTCCCCATTGCTGCCCGCGTCACTCGGCCCATTAAAAAGGTGGAACTTAGAATAACCGGAATGGATTATTGTGTTACACATGAGGAACTCGCGCAAGCGGCTGCCGACGTAACTGGTGCTCCGGCGGACGAGTTTTTGATCGGCGATCTTAAGCCAGGCAGGGACGGGATGCTTTCAGCTCTCGTAAGGTGCCCGGTGGCCGCCGCCAAAAAGCTAGCGGAACTAAAACGTCTAGTGGTGGGATGGAGTTCTGCGAGGGTTGTCACACTGGTACCTCGACCGCTACGTTGTTTCGGTTGCCAGGAACTCGGGCACACTCGGGAGACCTGCAAAAGCACGGTGGATAGAAGTTCTCTGTGCTTTAGATGTGGCGAGGAGAATCATCTTGCAGCTGATTGCAGCGCAAAACCTAAATGCGCAGTCTGTTCTTCCTTGAACCTGCCCTCAGGGCATGTAATGGGGGGGAAACTTTGCCGCCCTCAGCAGGCAAAAAGAGGCAAACGTGGGCCCAAATCTAGCGTCGTTGCGAGTTAGGCATCACACAAGATCGTTGTAGTAGCCACGGCGGGGTATTTGCCCGGTGGCGGGCCACGTCGGGGCTTTTGTCCGGTGGCGGGCTGCGTCGGGGTATCTGCCCGGCAGTCGAGGGTCGCGTCGGGGTATTTGCCCGGCGACCCGGCTTTTCCGACAGGGCAATGATGGCAATGCCTTCCGGGGTGTTGCTTGAGCCAAGGGCCACGCGGGTGACGGGACGGGGGTCCTTGGTTTGGAGGCAGTCACCCGCCTTGCACGGCTCGTCGGCAGCCGCTCCCGTGGCACGGAGCGGCTGGTCCCCCTCCAGGGACAGGCCAGTTGAGGCCGAAAGGCCACGCCGCGGCGGTCGTCGGTTGCATACTCGAGAGCCCGACACCGCACCAACGCGGCGGAGGAGTAGCCCCCGGGGGGTTTAGCGGGTTCGAGCCCCGCATAACCAGGTCTTCCCCCGAAGCCTGGTATGGGTCGGCCATTACCCCGGGTCAAAAAAAAAAAAAAGGTTAGGTTAGGTTGGGGTGCATGCTGGCAGACCTCCTCGTGGTGCACCCTGGGAGGGGGGCGGGAGTAGCAACAGTTGCGGTTGCTCCCGCACCTCTGCGAACTGTCAGCGGAGGAGGGCGGAGCGTCTTCAAGGCGCACGGAGCCCACCCGGTGCGCTCTTCGCGCCGGGGGTGGAAAAGGCCCTTTTTAGGGCTAGGTGCCATCTTTGGCGGTGGATGGCCGTTCGTTTCGATCGGCGACCCGTAGTGACACGGGTGTGGGTGTATTTGGGTCTTTGCCCTCTTGGGCGTTGGCTCGTTGCGGCCCGTTTCGGGCGGAGGTTCGCGCGGGTTCGTCCGTGGTTGTGTGTCAGGTATGTTGTCGCCTGGCGCACGCACGGTGGAACCGGCGATATTTGGAGGTTGTTGCCCTCTTGGGCGGTGGTTTGCGGGGGTTCGCCTGCGGGTGTATGGTAGGTATGTTGTTGCCTGCCATACGCGCAGGAGAACTCGCGCTGTCGTGAGGTATTTGTGGTCGAGAGTTGTGAATTCCTGTCTCGTCGTGGTGGGAGTCGCTGAATAGGGGCTTCGTCACCCCCGAAAGGCTCTAGCTCGAGACAGAGTACGGGCTTTGCCACCCCGGAAAATCTCGTCTGGCCCATCCTATCTTGCTAGGTCTCACTTCTTCTCCTCACTGATTCTCACGTGAGGATATGCCACGTCGGGGTATTTGCTCGGTGGCAGCCAGTGCAAGGCGGGGTATTTGCTCGTTGCCTGGTGGTTGTAGAGTCGCGTCGGGGTGTTTGCCCGGTGACTGGCCGCGTCGGGGTGTTTGTCCGGCGGCGGACGGCTGCGACGGGGTGTTTGCCCGGCAGTCGCGAGATGCGAGGGGGAGAACCCGGTCCCTAAGGCCGCTAAGTCCCGTAGGGTAGTTGTACGGCGATCGGTGGAGGTGGAGGGCAGGCCGGTAGCGGATTCGGCACCCGCGGTGTTGTCAGTGTTCCCTGCCACTGACCTAGCTCCTGCCCACGACCGCCACGCCAACAGTCCCGAAGCACTACGGGCACCGTCTGGGGCACTGGGCATGCTCGGATTGGAGGCCCCTAAGTCCTGCAGTTGCGTAGTACGGCATGCTCCCGAAACCGTGCAGGCAGCGTCGAAGATTCGAGCCCTTCCCTGAGCACCAGGAAGCCACGGCGGGGCGTTTGCCCGGTGGCAGCCAGCGCGCGGCGGGGTATCTGCCCGGCGCCTGGCGGACGAGGAGTCACGTCGGGGCATCTGCCCGGTGACTGGCCGTGTCGGGGCTTTTGTCCGGCGGCGGGCTGCGTCGGGGTGTTTGCCCGGCAGTCGAGGGTCGCGTCGGGGCGTTTGCCCGGCGACCCGGCCATCCGACAGGGCAATGATGGTGGCGCCTCTCGGGGCGTCGCCGGAGCTCAGGGCCACGCGGGTGACGGGACGGGGGTCCTTGGTCATGGAGGCAGTCACCCGCATTGCACGGCTCGTCGGCAGTCGCTCCCGTGGCACGGGGCGGCTGGTCCCCCTCCAGGGACAGGCCTGTGGAGGCCGAAAGGCTGGCCGCGGCGGTTGCTGGTGCGTACTCGAGAACCCGGCACCGCATATCGCGGCGGAGGAGTTGCCCCCGGGGGGTTTAGCGGGTTCGAGCCCCGCATAACCAGGTCTTCCCCCGAAGCCTGGTATGGGTCGGCCATTACCCCGGGTCAAAAAAAAAAAAAAAAAAAAAAAAAAAAAAAAAAAAAAAAAAGGTTAGGTTAGGTTAGGTTGGGGTGCCTGGTCAGATAGCCTCCTCGTGGCGCACCCTGGGCAACCTTCGCTGACCACTGGATTGGATTTCCCCAAATCAGTGTTCAGCGGAGGGCAAATGGTCTGACGTGTTTGAGGTGGCGGAGACCACATCCAGATGGTCCGCTGCCGGGCTTCAGTGCCCGTCGATAGGGTAGGGGCTTCAGTGCCCGAGATGTTGAACCAAAAAACCAAAATGGCAACGCATAAGGAAACAATGATTCCCCGGGAGGGTCTCCGCAAGGAGGAATCCCTCACCGGCTCTGCGGCGGATTCGAGGGCCAAGCGTATGCGCTTGGAACCCGAGTCTTCCGCTGGGTCGGTCTGCCCCACGTATACGGGGGGGGCACCTGTGCGTCATGATGGGAGAGAGGCGGATGTTCCGGCCGTTAAGGCCGACGATCCCGTGAATAAGGAGGAAAAGGTGGTTGAGGTCGTTTTCCAGAGAACCTGGATAAACGGAGACACGCGAAAGCTCCGTGAGTTGGCTGTTGAGCTTTGCGCTCTGGAATCGTCGATCCCCGGGAAATATGCGGGAAATTTACGGGACATATGGAAGGAGTTGCGAGAGACCACTCGGGACATAGAAAGGCGGGCTACCGTCTTTTTTGACATAGCGAGCAGGGTCGAAGAGCGGTCGGATGCCCTACAGAAGGAAATCGAAGCCCTTAGGGCTTCAATAAGGGAAGAAGAAAGCTGCTCTGTCACAAGGGCGGATTTTGCTCGATTGGAGGAGCGGGTTACGGGCCAGCTGAATAAATTTGCAGAGGCTCTAGAGCAGCGCCCAGCCCAGCAACAGGCCCCTGAGACGAATCGCTCCTATGCGGCTGCGGTCAAGACGCGAACATCTCCAGGCGCGGTACCTGTGCGCAGTGAGAAAGCGAAGGAGAAGCCTAAGCAGAAACGGGTGAAGGTCAGGGCGCCAAACACGGCTGCACTGACCATCAACATTGAGCCGGCGGCGGCGAAACGTGGGGTGACGGCTAACGAAGTCCTGGGCCGGGCCGAGGCAATGTCAAAGCTGAGCAAAGAGATAGTGGCCCAGCTCAAGTGGACGAAGTCCGTCACTGGGGCCACTATGTGCCTCGTGTCGGGGCCAAATAAAGAGGAGTGGGCAGAGACCATCGCTCGTAACATTGAGGAGGTGGCCGAGGGGTCCGTAAGGATTACTCGGCCGGAAAAGAGGACCGAGTTGGTCATATCGGGGCTATCTGGCGCTACTACGAGCGCCGATGTTGCATGGGCGATAAGCCAAAAAGGCGAGTGTTTGGTCGAGAAGGTGAAAGTGGGCACAATTCGTCCCACCGGCTCGGGGGCCTACCGGGCCTGGACTAGCTGCCCAGCTACGGCAGCCAAGAAAATTGCGGAAGAGGGCCGACTCCACATCGGATGGGCGGCGGCGTACGTGCGGGTTCTGCCCCCGCGCGACGTGCGTTGTTACAGATGTCTGGAGTCGGGGCATACAAAGGCGACATGCACCTCGGAGGTTGATCGCTCCGAGGTTTGTTATAGGTGTGGGCGTACGGGTCACAAGGCCGCGGAATGTCGGGCAAAGGCCCACTGTCCGCTTTGTGCTGAAGCGGGCCGTGAAGCCAGCCACCGGCTAGGGGAGGCGAGGTGCAGTGCACCGCGGCAACGCGTAAGGAGGGCCCCCATAGGGGGGCATAAGTGCGACCCTCCGCAAGCTGAGCCCATGGACGCTCAATCGGGCGCCGAGGGGCCTGGCGGTGGGGGGGCGCAAAGCGCCGTCGGTGTTGCGCCTGCGGGCGAAGGGATGGTGACGCCCGGGATGCCTGGTGCGTCGGCGGATGGCCGACAGGAGTCGGCGGCCCGGACATAGTCGCGTCCGGGCACTTTAAACAGCCCTTTTCAGGGCTAGCGGACCCTCAGACGGGGGTCGTGGGATGGCTGGCCTGCAAGGCCGGCGGGGGCACTTATGCCCTTCAGGGTAGCGCTGGGCTTCAGTGCCCGCTTCTCCCACGGAGAAGCAGTTGGCTGAAGCTCGGCCTTGGCGGTGCTGCAGGTCCTGTTCCCGCAGTCCTGCCGAGTTGTGGTGGGATGACACTCCCGCATGGCTGGGGGGTGTCGTCGTGGTGTGGCACGTCGCCGCGGGCTGCGCTGCTCTTAACGCGGTGTCGCCCGCGGCGGCGTCCCACTCGTGGGTAGTATTGCCCGTGTTGGGCTCTCCGTTGGGGAGCGTAGGCTGGGGGGTCCCCAGTTGCAATATTTGACCCTGGGGCCCCTGTCATGCCTGATGGCGGCCATCGCTGGGGTTTTAGTGGGTAGGCCTTCCCCTTCTGGGAAGGAGAGCCCCACATAACCACCGGGAACTCACGCACCCGGTGGTATGCAATTTAATGCATTTCCCCGGCGTGAAAAAAAAAAAAAAAAAAAAAAAAAAAAGGTTAGGTTAGGTTAGGTTAGGTTAGGTTAGGTTTTTTTTTTTTTTTTTTTTTTTTTTTAATGAAAATCAATTCTGCAGACTCTATGGTCCGCACTTTTTTGAGATTAGTTAATTTTATTATTTTAAAACATTACAAAATTTGCATGTCGCTCGGCATGCTCGTCTTATTCTAAATATTACCATTTCTGTTCTGTCAGTGCTGTACCTGGCATGCGGTTTTTTTTTTTTTTTTTTTTTTTTTTTTTTTTTTTTTTTTTTTTAAATTATTATTATTAATTATTACCAAATAAGTATATATTTTTTATATATTTTTCATTCTTTCTTTTTAATATATATATTTTTCACTGTGTCTACCGCATGCAGGTTGATAGGACAATGATTGATTCCTTATTATACTATTACAATAATGTTTGTTTTATTTTATTATTATTATTACTAAATTGATTAATACAATATTATTATAGTTCAACAATGTTATTACAATCAATACAATATTCTTTATAATTTTACATATTAATACAATATATTAGTTTTATTATTGTTATCGAATCAATACAATATTATTGCAATGAAGTTAAATACAATATTATTTATAATGTTATATATTACTACAATATATTACACTACATTTTACAATTATTACGATACATTTAAATACAATTACTAATTACAATACCATTACAATTCTTAAGGATGTCGTCTAGTGAGTGCAATTTTGGCTTGTGTGGTTTGGACGCACGGCTTGACCCTAGTACGTCCCCAATACCTTATTCGTTTTACCATTTTGAGGGGCTCCGGTCCACCGATGCTATTGTCGCATCTCTTACCTCATCGTCCCCATTCTTCATCGCCATTTTTATGTTGTATTCGCTTATTTCACGGACGGACGTTCGGACTGCGCGCATTATCAGACGAGCTGTTGCGTCTTCTTGAGTGTCGTCCGTGAAATAGACGCATACATCCGTATGTCTGGAGACGGCCACGACCGCGTGTTGGACACTTTTTAAGATTCTCGAGCGAGCTGCCGTGGTTCGCACTATGTAGACGGTCTTATAGGTAAGTCCCTGCGATTCGTGGATAGTTAAGGTTCGAGAGCCCTCGTCCTGACCGTAACCCTGACTGATAAGATGAGCCTTCTCAGCCTGGGTGTGCACCAGGTACAACGTATTTGGTGCCTTGGGTACTCTCTCTCCCCTATACCCCTTTATCGCTAGGGATCTGACCGTCGTTTTAGCTGAATAAATGCCCTCATAGATCTCATTGAGGGCATATGCGACATCCATGGGATTTCTGAATGTGCACGGCAACTCTCTCGTGATGTGTGTTATTGTATGTGGTGTGGTGTAAAACAGCCTGAAAAGATTTTCCCTGTCGATGTAGGGAAGCTGGTTGTGGTCTCCGACTAGGAGAACGCTTTCGGCTTTTGTTATCAGTATTGCCATTACTATAGAACCAAAGTGGTTCATGAGGGCCTCATCCACTATTAATCGTTTACACGATTCGCCCCCATAAACCCCATTGATCAATAGCGACGCCATAGTTCTTACGCATCTTTTAACTTTGCGTTCCCCTACCTTCTCCATCAACCTCTCCCTCAAATCATTTGCGGCTTCCGTTGTTGAGGTGACCAGTATATCTCCGTCCAAATTGACCCGATTTATAATAAAAGTAGTTTTCCCACAACCTGGGACTCCGTTGATCCAAGTGAACTGTGGTGTGGCCCGGTCGTCCGGCATCTTGCCTTCCGAGAGACTACTCGATATGGCTTCTGCCATCTCCAGTATTCTCCCTTCATGCATGATCCTAGTGCACTTCGCCACTACCACTATCGGTTCACCAGGAGGTGTTCTAAATCGGGTCTCCTTCTCTGTGCCCTCCCCCTCAGGCTTCTCCTCCTTTTCTACGAACCCCATGCTTTTGCTGTATGCAGCCATGTACTCCCCCGACATTTCGCCATGTAATACCTGGCTTGTGTCGTTGTTGTACACC
Source organism: Parapoynx stratiotata (assembly GCA_910589355.1). Taxonomy (NCBI): domain Eukaryota; kingdom Metazoa; phylum Arthropoda; class Insecta; order Lepidoptera; family Crambidae; genus Parapoynx; species Parapoynx stratiotata. The sequence goes on from OU342481.1 coordinate 13,007,293, forward strand.
GCTGCTTCCGCTTCTTCTAGTAGATTTCCTAGCAGCCCCAAGGAACCCTGCTGGTAAGCCTGCATGATCTTCATGCATGTTAACTCTTTTACCTGCATTGTTGCTCTTGTGACTGCTACAAATTCCACGAATGCGTTCCGCATGTGTTCTTTGGGAGTAGACGCCTTCATTAGGGTAGGGGGAGATACTTGGCCCATATCGGCCCTAGTTCTGGTCACCACCGCTTTACAGGGACGATCCTTTCTGGGTTTGGCTATCACTGTGGGGAAGTGGCGATCGGCGTCATTTCGGGAGCTCTTATAACCTGGGTCGCAGTTCAAGAACTGCCAGGTTCCCCGGTGCTTTTCCCTCTGAGGTTCCTGCTGCATGGGGCCCGCTAGCGCCGATAAGGCGCTCATCATCCCCATATGCTGCACTGAGGGTTTCTTATGGGTGGATGTTGACGCCGTCGCGTGGTCTTTAACTGTTTTGCTCTTTATTCTAGATGTTACCAAGTCTGCGTTTGTGTGGAGTTTGTCCCTTATTTTCCCGGCTGTTTCTAGGGACTCGCAGGTAAGTAGCACCTTGGTAGCCATCTCCATTCGCACGTGGTCGGCTTTCAGCCCAGAGTTTTCGGAGTCCAAAGCACGATTTATCGCTTTCATGACCCCATACTCGCTCTGGTTCGCGTCCTTGCTTGCCACGACGAATCCCGGTCTCATTACAGGTTTTTGGAATGGTTTTATGGCAGCTTTGTCGGTGGATTTGGATGAAACCGGTTCCCTTTGCTCAACCATGCTGAGGCCTGAAGTGCTTAAGGTTTTATCCTCGTATAGCTTCCGGCAAAGTTGGTCTGCTGCCTTGGCCGTTTCACATGTGAGTGTGGCTTCCGGTTTCCTCGAGATGTGCATGCGGTCCACTCTGAGCCTGGTGTTCTCGAAATCTAGGGTATCCCTTATCTCATCGACCAACCTGCCACCTGATTTGGTGACGTCGAAGCCTTTCACGATAAGGGTATACTTTTTCTTTCCCTCTCCAGTGTGCATGGCCGATGTAGTGCCATTTCCGTCATCTGCCTGGTCTGCGGTGTTGATGAAGGTCATTTCATTTGGCGTGACTGATGCACATTTAGGTTTTTGCTGGAGGTTGCCCATTCCTTTTCTCGCATGCACTGCTGGTTCCTTCTGTTCCTTGGAGTAGCCACTGGTCCAGGCCTTGCTTGGCGCAGTAGGTGTTCTTCTGAGTGACTCCTCCGGTGGTCCAGCTGTTGTTTTCCGATGCGATCCCCGACACTGCCTCTGTCTCGCTGATGCGCGGTTTGTGTTTGGATAAGTATGGTGGTGTTGTGTGTGTGGTTTTGTGGTTTGTGTAGCACAGGGTCGCTGTTTCACTAGCCCTGAGAAGAAGGTCTTTACTCTGGCCCATGTCGATGTTACTGACATTTTGTCGGCCCTTTCCTTCTGCCCCATGAGTGCCGCTTCTTCCTCCACCCTCTTCGCCAGTCTTTCAGACCCGCTGACTATGTCGCGGTCCATTTGGGCGGGCGGGACGCTCTGGTATTGACGTCGTGGTGTCAGGAAGGAGAGGTTTTGCCCTCTCTCTTCGTACACCACCACCTCATGGTACTTGGAGGCTTCCAGGGCTCCTGTATAGTCCCTAGCCTCTCCTTTATGGTACCCCACGACCATCGCGTCCACGCTGATTCTTTTGGGTGGAGTTTCTCCCTCTCCGGACCGGGCCGCTATTCTACGCAGCACCTCACATGCCCTCCTATAACCTGTGGTACCTTCGCTACAGAATAGCGCGATGAGCTTGTTCTTCTCTCGCACTACTCTACAGCGATGTCCTTCCACTAGTACTTCAGGTAGGGCATTGTAGACTTTCCGTCTCATGGTAGTTTTTGAGGTGCTTCCATTTAACAGGGCTCCAAGACCGGGGGAGATGTATACCGAGCTGCGGGCCTCATCATTGCAGAAGGCTATCCCCATTCTCTCCGCATTGCCGTCCATGAATAGGGCAACGCTGCGAATGTGGATCCCAGGGCTTCCAGGTTCCCCGTGCTTTGTTACGTGTAGTGTGTGTATGTGTGCTGTTTGTTGGTTTGTGTAGTCGCTAGCTGGTTGCGATAGCTGTGGTCGCGATAGTGGAGCGTTTACCGTGGGTGTCTGTTCAGCAGTCAGAGTACTGTTCCTTCTGACTGCTATTTCCGCCACGTACTCCATGAAGTCTAGCATGCTGGCTCTTTTCTTTTTATTACCGAGCTGGTCTGGTACGCTCTCTTGTGTGAGGTTTTCTTCCAGAACGCACTCCAAGTCATGTCGGCGGGATTGGAACCGTGGGCATTCCAGTAGTAGGTGCCAGACTGTTTCTCCTTTGGTTTGGTCGCACTCGCACCCCGGCTCGTCCTTCAGCCTAAATCGGTGCAAGTATTCACCAAACCCTCCGTGCCCTGTCATCATCTGTATGTGTAGCGGGTTCAACCTTGTCTCCCTGACCAATTTATACGCTTCACGTACGTTTGGTAGGAAACCTTTGGTTATAGAACCCGTGACGGAGGAATCATATCTGTCCTGCCACTTCCTGATAGATTCCTCTCGGATCTTCTTTTTCACATATGACAGGGGCACTGCTGCGTAGTCGTGCACCTCCACCTCCTTTGCTGCCCCTTCCTTGGCCAGTTCGTCGGCCCTTTCGTTCCCTGGTGTTCCTACGTGGGCTTTTAACCAGAAAAGTCTCACCTCCCTCCCCTGCGCACGTATGTCCGCTATACACTCCTTGATGGTCTTGGCTAACGGGTGTACCATTCTTGGGCCGCTTATCAACTCCAGAGATGATCTTGAGTCACTCAAGATGTTGATAATCGGCTCCTGGCTGGTCTTCACCTTTTCCAGAGCTCTGTGGAGTGCATATAATTCCGATTGGAATACCGTGCACGTTGGGTCGAGGCTGAAAACTTCCCTGTCCTTTTCTCTGCCTTCCTCCCACCAAGTGAGTGCTGCTCCCACTTTTCCCTCCATTTTACTGCCATCAGTATATATCTGTGGTCCAGTAATATTTAAGGTTTTTTGGGCACACTCGTCCATGCTGTCGAGAAGCTCGTAATCGGCTGATACTCTGCACGATGGGTGTGGTAGGTCTAATACCCTTACGTTCCTCTCGAGAGCGCTGTTTGGCGGAAGGAAATCATCCGAGAGACCTCTCTTCGCTTCGTAGAGAGTTGCGACCTCTCGGATGCGTAGGTCTATTGGCAGGAGTCCTGACAGAACCAGTGTCGATGTCAGTGACGCGGTTCTGTAAGCCTTACACGCACGCTGCGCGAATCCTCTCTGGAGTGCGTCTAGTTTTTTCCTGTTGGTCTCCAATTTTGTTGCGTCCGCCCAGGCGGCTGCCCCGTATGTCAGTATGGGTTCTATGACTGCTATGTATGTGGTCCTTATCACCTCCCCGTTGAGCCCCCAAGTGACCTTCGCCGCGCACGCTAATTGCTTGTATATGTCTGTGCTCTTTTTGCATATATTTGCAACGTGCTCGTTGAAATTAAGGTTCCGGTCAATGGTTAGGCCGAGAAGTTTGACGCTATCCACCAAAGGTATATGGATCCCTGACATTTCTATGTGGGGAGGGTTGAATTTTAATTTCTTGGTTAGAAGCATCGCTGTGGTCTTGTGCGGTGCAAAATTCAACTTGTTCTTTACTCCCCATCTGTATGTCTTTTCCAATACCTGGTTTATAGCGTCCTCCATCTCTCCCATGGACTCTCCAGAGAAGACAAGGACTCCGTCATCTGCGAACGCCTGACAGTATACCTCTTCGACCGATAGTGTTTGGAGCAAGGGGTCCAGAATGATGTTCCAGAAGGTCGGCCCACCTATGGATCCTTGTACGCATCCTTTTGTGGTGGACCTTTCACTGGTCTCCCCTGCATAGTTAACTACTATCTTTCTGTCGATGAGGTATGAGGCCACCATATGATAGATGTTTCTGGGGCAGCGCCTTTGTTGTAGTTGATGCTTTAGAGCCGGCCACCATGCGTTGTCGAAGGCACCCTCTATGTCCAATGAGACTATTACGATTGACTTTCTTAGTGCTCGCTGTTGGCGCACGTGTCTCAGAAGGTCATACAGGGCGTCTGCGGTTCCGCGCTGGGGCATGAAGCCGTATTGACGCTGGTCTAGGGTAGGGAGTAGGTGCCACTGTAGCCTTCCTACCAGGAGTTTCTCCACCGTCTTGCCTAGTATTGATAGTAGGCCAATTGGACGGTATGATTTCGGGTGGGTGTAATCCGATTTACCTGGCTTCGTGAGGATGACTACATGAGCGATCTTCCACTGTCTGGGGAAATACTTCAAGGCTAGGCATTTATTCGCAATTGCCATGAAGACTTCCATTTTACAGCGTATCGCTCTGGCACAGATGTCAGAGGTCAGTCCATCCGGTCCCGGTGCCTTCTTTGGGTTCTGCGCTTTTAGCACAGTCTCCACTTCTGACTCCGTGAACGGCGGATCGTCCTCTCCCAGTACTCCCCTTTCCCCTATATCTACACTGCGCACTTTTTGACGTAGCATGGTGTGAAACGGTTGGTCTGTCGATACCGTGTCGTCCGGGTAAAAAGTTGTTGCTAGGAGGTCGGCGGATTGTTGAGGATTCAACGTCGCACCATCGACCCCCCTGAGGAGTACATCATCTTGTCTCCCCTTCGTTCTCCTTATTACACGGTATATACCGTCCCACATGCTCTCTTTTTCTTGCGCTGTGCAGAATTCCTTCCAGCTAATGGTTTGAGCCTCGTGTGTTTTTTGCACGTATAGTGCTCTGGCTTCTTGGTACTCCCCCAATACTGCTTCAATTCTGGTGGAAGCTGCGTTCCGTATTCGCCTCTTTTTTCGCAATACTTCTTTTTGCAGCCTATCGAGCTCCTCTGTCCACCATATGGGCCTTGTTGTTTTTCTTCCTCTGCCTACTCTTGGTATTGAAGCATCGCACGCTTCCACGATTGATGCTGCGTAGGTTTCGGAAACGGAGTCTAACTCTTCTGTGGTGTTTATGAGGTCCACTACACCGACGTTGATGTTATGATTCTCCAGGGATTCCAGAAACTGTCCATCGAAAACCCGCCAGTTCGCCTTTTTGGTGTTGTATTTCCGAGTAGTTGGTATGGGGATTGGCTGCAGCTTCTCTCCAACCTCCAACTCGAAAGTGATGGCGTTGTGATCTGACGTGGTAAGTCCTCGGTTGACTTTCCAGTTTCTTATCTTCCCTAGGAGACTGGAGGTGCAGGTAGTAATATCTACTATACTAGTGTACATTTTACCTTTTCTGCATTCCTCAAACGTCGGTGTATCTCCCACATTCAGAATCTGTAGCTCCATTTCCGCTAAGAGTGAAGTTAGTTGTTGACCCCTCTGGTTTTCCGAGGAACTTCCCCACCAGTGGCTCCAAGCATTTACATCCCCCCCTATTAGAATGTTGTTTGTAGTCAATTTAATTTTGTCATGCACTGCTCTTGTTCTTTGCAGGTACGGCTCCATTTCCGCGTCTCCCTCGTAATAGACGGAGACCACTCCAAGCTTTAAAGGTCCAGATACCAGTATAGCAGCCGATTCGGTCTCAGTTATCATCTGCGGGTCATTTATAACCCGCAGGTGATCCCCGAATACAATTATCGCCGCCTTTACTGGTTTCTGTCTATTCAGAGTGCACTGAATGACTTTCGTGCCCGGGTGTTGTTTCAGTGTGCCACTGGAGCCGACATAAGGTTCTTGCACCAGTGCCACACCGAAATGTCCCTTCTCTGCTATTTGCAACAGTTCTATGGTTGCTTGCTTGGAGCGTCTTAGGTTCGCTTGTAGAAACCGTAACCTTGTGCCCCCGCCTTCCCGAGGTGTGATGGAGCCGTTGATGGTTGTGCTGCCTTTAGCAGTAGTGTACCTTCGATCTCGCTATCCGATCCCACACCACCCTTTCTGGGCATTCATCGCTGAATGCCATGTGCACCATATTGTCTGTTTTTTTCGCCGTCTCGCAGTTTTTGCAACATGGCGGTCCTCCTTGTTTTCGGGCGGGGCAGTCCTGCCAGGAGTGTAGTTGTCCACAATAATTGCAGGACTGCTCCTTGTCCTTACAAAGGGCCTTTGGATGGCCGAACCCTAAACACTTTGCACATTGCACTAGCGGTGACTGGTCCTCTACCGTCCTTCTCTCCATCCCGATATGGACCATCCCCGCCTCGAGCAGTCGTTTGTGGAGGATTGGTGCTACCTCCAGTACTGGGTGGCATTGTAGGTCGTTCCTCGCTCTCTTCCGGTACCTTACCCGAACGTGTGTCTCTTCTTTCTTGAGGCCCTCGAAGATGGTTTTGTTTTGGGCCTTGAGGTTGAGGCACAGTTCCTCGTCCGTATGGTAAGCCATGACATTATTGACTCTAACGAGGGGGTTTTGTTTTCTGGCTTCCGCAACCGTTAGACTGTTGTTCGTCTTTATTTTGTCCAATAAGAGTCTAGCGTCTGTTTTAGACTCACAGCTTAATACTACTTTTGCGTTTCTAGCCTTTCTCACTCGGTCTACCCTCAGTCCGGTGTTGGGGAAGTCCAACGTTTTGCGGATTGTGTCGATTACCTTATCGCCTGTTTTGGCTGGGTCCTTACTCGACACTATCAGTGTATGGTTGGGCTTCGGCTTTGGGATCGACTTGAGTTTTTCTGCGTAAGTCGGGCCAGATGTGTTTGGTTTGTTTGTCGTGTATTTCGAGTTTATCCACTCCATGGAGTTGGTCAACACTTTGGAGTTTGTGGCTATTTCCGATACCTCCGCCCTCAGTGGGGCTATTATCCCCTCGATAGCTGCGGCTGTATCGGAGACCGCCATCTCTGCACCAATCCCCATGGGTGGGTTGTGTAGGATGTTCCCGGACAGGACAATGTCCTTCACCTCTCCGACCTCCTCGAGGATCCTGGTGGTCTTGGTTAAGAGGGGAGCAGTCTTTGCCCTTATCTCCTCCTTAGTACACTCCCTGTCTTTACTCAAGGAATCTATGCTCTCCTTAAGCTCGGCCACCTCCTTCCTGGAGGCCTCCATGTCTCTCCTAAGAGCATCCATGGAAGCCTTCAGGTGGTCTTCTCTGTCAGCCTTTACAGGGGATGTCTCTGGGCTTCCCTTTGTTCTTGTCTGCCCCTCTCTTTTGATGTAGAAGATCTCTGTGGCCAGTGCCGCAAGTTGTTCCGAGATCTTTCTTAGCTCCTTCGTGAGGTCGAGTTCGGAATGAGTCGAAGTTGTCGGGCTAGGTAGTATTGCTCGGGGGAGTTCGACCGGCTGCCTGACTGGCTTCGGGTCTGCGATGCCGCTTTTTCTGATCGCGGCGATCGCTGTCCCTACCTTCTCCTGCAGCCAATCTTTTATATCGTCCACTCTCCCCGATGTTTCCTTTATTGCCTCAGTCGTTTGCTGAAGCTGCCTCTCGTGCTCCTTCCTCATGCGCCGCAGTTCCTCTTGATGGGCTCTTTCAACTCGCGTCAGCTCTCTTGCGGCCCTCGTTCTTTCTACCTCCAGATTCAGACGATGTCTGTGTCTGGAGTCGGCCAGAGAGAGCACCAGTTCGTAGAGATTGGACATGCTTTCTACAGCAGTCGCCCGGTACTCTCTCTTTAAGGTTTTTGAGCTTTCCAGCGCCCCTTTACCCTCCATGAGGAACTCCCGCGCCTTTTCGGTGGCGAGGTCTTTGCAAACTCCCGTGTGCTTCCCTATCTTCGGGAGTATGCTCGGACGTCCTGTCGACGGCTCACTGTCCACGTCTGTCCATTGGGACCCGGTGCTAGCCACCTCCCAGGCTTGCTCGTGCTCGAGCTCCTCTGTTCCGGGTGTTTCCGGCTCTTCATCCGAGTCCACTTCGCTGGGCGGAGCGGTCGAGATGACGATGCTGTACGCCTCGTTCCGCGCCGCCGCGGCGGGTTTACTGACTGGTGACACCGACGTACTCGGGTTTGTGTCTATTTGTGTGTTATCTTCTTGTGTTTGTGTTGGTGGTGTGTCTGTATTCGGCGACAAGATGGAGTCCTCGAGAAGCGATACATCTGCCACTTGCCTTAGGTAATCGAGTTCACTCCTTCTTGCCGCCTCCCGCGCATTCTTCAGCGAGACCGATCTCCTCAGTCCCCCTGTGTGTACCGGATAGTTGTCCAAAATTGACTTAGCATAAGCCTTCCCCACCTCCGAGGGTAGCCCTCTCTTGAATTTCAAGCTGGGCTTCGTTACTTTCCCCGGAGCTCTTTTGGTGTCCTTAGCTGTTTTTGTCTTTGTGCCTTGTGATTGTGTGTGTTCAGTGGTAGAGGTTGTGTCTTGTTGCGCTGCCGCGGTCGCCTCCATTGGCTGATTGGCGTTTTCACGCTCCTCGGAAGCGCGCCCAGACTTACCTGCATTTGATGACATTTTTTTTTTTTTTTTTTTTTTTTTTTTTTTTTTTTTTTTTCGCCTATTTACTAAGCCCGCTGGAAAGTACTCCCCGAGCCCTTATCAGCGCTGAAAACCGCGTGGTCGCGCGACGTATAGTTCCCGAGATAACCAAGGTCGAAAATCTGGTTTTTTTCTGGTTATTTTGGTTAAAACGTTATATCTCGGGATCCAAGCACCGCACGAGCACGGGACCTTCGGGTCTCTGCAGAGCACCTCAAACCCCACCTCGCCACGGAGTCAGATTTTTTGACTTTTTGAGGGTGCGTGAGGGTGGTTTCAACCCCTTAACTTGATTCTAGTGGCTGGGGGAAGGTCTCTGAAGAAAGCCCCGCTGTTCTAGGACTAATAGATTGGGAGATATGACCGTTCAAAGTTTTCCAAGATGGCGATCCAAGATGGCGGACAAAACTTTGAAAAATCACCTCTCCCAAACTATTGTAGATAGACGGGGGGTTCTTGGGCTTGTTGGGCTTGTCTTCTCGAGGAGCTCCTCCTCCTGGGGTCGGTTTTGTTCCAAAAATGAAAGTTGACTTTTTTAAGTTTTTCCACCCTGGGGGGGCCCTCAGTTGTCAATCCGTGCGTCCCAAGAAAGTCCCGATCGATTCTGCCCACTACAAGCCGAGTTATATCAATTTGAAAAAATCCAAGATGGCGGATTCAAGATGGCGGCCAAGATTAAACAGGCTATATCTCGGGTCCTATTGGTCGTAGAGACCTGCGGTTTTCTCTGGAGTGTTTTGCCCAGCTTGGGGGACCTCGTACGCGTGTCAAAAGCGGTCGTTTTATGCAAAGTGGAAATTCCCAGTTTTGACGCTGGGAATCGATAAAACTATTCGGTCTCTATCTAAACTTGAAAACCCTGGTACTCCACGACAAATACTTTCCGAGATATTCACAAACAAAGTTTTCAACCGAAAAAACCAAAATGGCCGCCGGACCTAAAATTTTTAATATAAGGGCTAGGGGGGTGGTGTTTGGTGTTAAACAATGTCCCCTATGGTGTCTAAAGTCAATGAGGTACTCACCGTCCCCTTTTTACACCCCTATTCTTTACAATGTAAAATTTTGACTTTTGAAAAACCCTAACTTTTTGTCTATATGATGTAAAAATAATCTAACAATTTTAATTCACTCTACTAATATGCCTGTATATAATATAATTTTATGACAATTTTGGTTTGCTTAATTCTATTTTTAAACCGTGGGGGTAGTTTTTTGCCAATTTTCAAAAATTTATATTGGGGCCAATACCCATCCGATTTTGATCGTTTTTTCGGATATTGGTGTGTTTTATGTATCTCTATAAGATATATTTTTTATGGTATGTGCCCCTATACAAATTTTTTGATTTAAAAATTTTTGAAAACTTTACTAACTTTAAAAATCTATTTCTCAGCTTGCAGCAGTCCGATCCCCGTGTTCGAAGCGTCGATCTTCTTCTCGTCGCGCTGACTACCCGGATGCACCCTTCGGCAGGAACTTCTCCCTCAGGATCACCGACCACGTGTTTGAGGTTATTTTGGAAAATCCAGAATAACTTTATGGCCCGTGAATATTTTCAGGATCTGTTTTCGCACTTTGGTGTAGGTCGCCAAGACGCTCCGAATGACACTTCGTACTTCACTGCACTCACTATATTGTCTGTTTTATAGCCTTTTTTCGGCTTGAAATTTTGAAAACACGTGTTAATTTCACTTTTAAAATTAAATAAAAAATTGAGTACCGCACTGACAGAACCAAAAACGTTGCCGGCGTGTAGATGGAATTTTTCCGCAACTTTTGATGTGCTACACGACCGGGTGGCCGCTGGATTTACCACGTTTTTGATTTTTTATGTAATTTAGACGCCGAGCGAGCGCGTGTTTATGACCGAGATCTGATTGGTACTGGGTTAGGTTTTTTTTTTTTTTTTTTTTTTTTTTTTTTTTTTTTTTAATCCTACTCCTCTAACATGGCGTCAGAGCCTTTTTATATCCTTTTCCTTTTTATTTAACTCATTCACTCCAGTTCTATCTTTTATGCTTCTCGTACTTTTATTCCGCATACTTTTTCTTTCTTTCATACTTCTCTATCATTCAAAAGTTTCTCTATTCTACTATCTTATTATTTTCTCTATTCTACTATCTTATTATTTATTCTATTTTCAACACAGGGGTGGGGTTGGGTGGGAGTTTGGGTCGGGGTGGGGCTTTGTCTTTATTCATTCTCTATTTATTTCATTACATTTTTTACATTTTCTTATCTTATCTTTACATTTGCTTCTTATGTATGTATATTATATTTTATTTTACATTTGTGTTTCCATTTCTTTCTACATTTCACAATTTATCATCTCCTTAGTAATACTATTACTACATTTACATATCTATATTTTGTCTCTATTTCATTTACTTTCACATTTATTTTCTTGTTTCTGCATTTAGCATCTTGTCTATATCTTTAACATGTTTTCCTTATATTTCTAATATACACTTATTTGCTTTATTTTACAATTCATAGCTTTTACTATAGCTTTGGCTTTTATATTTCTTATCTCTTATACATTTCTATCACTTTTATTTAACTTATTAACATAGTACTTTTCTATATTATTTTTAGTATTACTTTCACATTTATATATATCTTTACATTTACATTTTATACATTTCTTATCGTTTCTCCTCTTTTATGTTACAGTTTGTGCTACTTTTATTTCTTAGGTGTCTAATCCGGGTTCAATCCATTTGTTGCATTCACGTCGCCAATATACTTGTTATATTGGTTTGTGAATGCACTTTATGGAATTAGTTGTCTCCTATAAGATCCATTTAGAATCTTATATATTATGTTATTCTATCGAATACTTAATTGTCCTTTCCAGTTTTATCGAAATTGGGTTTGCTGCATATCTTATATGCAGCCGACCTATTTATTTATTTATTGTATTGTGTTTTTGTGTTTGTGCTAATGTTTTAGTTAGTCTATTGTGTTTTATGTATCTTTGCAATTTGGATTTCTTTCTCAGGAAAGATTTCCAATTTGCTTAATTATCTGTTGTGTGTGTGTGGTGTGTGTTTATTTGTGTTATTGTTGTGTATGTTATTTGCCCTCAGCTATATGCCACGGCTAGTCTGGCCAACCTATCCCATTTTTGCCTTACCGGGCAGTTATAGCTGAAGGCATTGTGTCTTGAGTCTAATTTTGTGTCTTTTGCACAGTTTGTGCACTTGGGGGGATCCTCCCTTTTTGTGCAGTCCTTGGAGTGGTGTGGTCCCTCACAGTGACTGCAGACCAGCCCCGGCGCTTTGCAGTGTCCCCGCCCGTGGCCATAGCCTAGGCATCGGGAGCACTGCACCACCGGAGACTGGTCTGCCACCACTGATTCTTGGTTTCCGATGGTTACTGTGCCTTTTAATGTAAGTGTTTTCCAAGTTTGTGGTGGGACCCTCAGGATGATATTTTGCCGGTCGCTGTTTTTTATTTGTTTTTTATATTTAATTTCTATTTTATTCTTTTGTGTGTCTGTTATTTGTGAGTGTTTGGTTATTGTATCGATAATTTGTTGATCTGTGTTATGTATGTGTACGCTTTTGATTAATATCTGAGGGTCCTTATTCTTCATTTTTGTAATATTTAGCCCTTTGTCCCCGTCTTCCAGCCTTTTTCTTAGCTCCTCCACATCTTCCTCGCTCTCACACCCTATTATCACCTTTTGATCCTTCGCCTTCCTCATCCTTTCAATCTTCACCTCACTCTTGCTCTGTCTCAGCACTCCTTCAATCTTTCTTACAATTTCCTCTCCCGTTTCCATTCCTCCTTTCGTTGACACCGCGATAGAGTGTAGTGTTCGGCCGTTCCACACTTCCTTGGTGGTCTGGCTGGCCGCCACTTGCGCGTATGTCATTCTTCTTTCGTTCCTTTCCTCTTTCATTATTGTCTTTAATTCACTCATCTCTTTCATTATTTCCTCACTTACTCCTGTCGCTTCCGTTGTCTTGCATCCTTCTATTTTCTTCTTCAGTTCATCCATTCCTTTGACTCTTTCTTGCTTCTCCTTTTTGCCTTCTTCCATTAACTCTCTCATAATTTTTGTGGCCTTTGTCAGCTCATTTTTTATTGCTGGATCCTCCTTTCCTTTGTTGGCCTCCATTTTCCCTTTCATCTCTTTCATTTCTTTCATTCTTTCCTCCCTGTCTTTCCTGCTCTCTGCCATCATCGTCTTTACCATTCCCTTCAGATTTTCCATTTCCATTCTCCTGTCTTCCATTTCTTTCTTCTTTTCCTCCATTTGTTCTCTTATGCTATCCATCAATTCTTCCACCTCTTTCTTTATTCCTTTTTCATTTACCAATCTATCTTTGAACGCCTCTGCCTCTCGGAGGTTTTGGTCTCTGTAATTGTCTATTATCTCATTACTCTTTTTCAATTCTTCTATGTCTTCTTTCATCTCCTCGCATTTTGGGCATTCAGGCAGTGCTTTCCCTTCTCTAAGTAGATTGTATCTTTCTCTCCACTCGTCATTCCACGCTCTTTCGGTTTCAATCTCTTCTTTCAGCTCTTCTATCTTCCTTTCTCTCTCTTCCGCTTCCTCCTTCATCCTACTCATTCTTTCTTGCACCTCTCTCTCTACTCTTTCGCTCAATCTTTCTTCCACTATTTTCTCCAATTGCTCTTTCTTACATACCTCCTGGTCTTTTAGTAAGGGCCCGGTTAAGATATATTTTGAATCCTCGCTAATCTTTAATAATCTTTCTCTGATTTCCCTTTTTATGTTCCCTGACTTATTCACCAGTGGGGCGATCTCCTCTATCATTCCCAGTAGTTTGTCTCTGGGTGTTTTTATTATTTTATTTGACAGAGAGTCAGTGCTAGCTCTCCGTTTTTGACCAACCGGGGTCCTTGTTGTCGCCATGTTAGGGTGATTTTTGACTTGTGTGTATGTGTGTTTGTTTTGCGCGCGTGTGTGTGTGTGTGTGTGTGTGGCGCTCTTGTCAGCTCCTCTAGGATTAGTCAGTGCGCAACGAGTGTGTTGTGTGAGTGTGTGTGAGTTATTTTAGTTTGTGTGTTTGTGTGAGTTGGTGGGTCAACCTGTATGGGGGTGTCAATCCAACTCTATGTGCGTGCGTGTGTTTGTATGTTTGCTGTGTCGGTGCCTTGTATAGGGGTCAATATATTGTGTCAATAAAAGATTTAATAATATCTAATTAATTATTTTCTATTCAGGCCCTGTATATGGGGGTGTCCTATTCTAACCCTGTATATGGGGGTGTCTTATACTAATCTAAACTATTTTATACTATTTAAACTATTTAAGGGGCAAAAAACAATTTTTTCCCAGTTTCTGCTCTACCCACTCTATGTAGAGTTCCGTCTTATGTTGTGTCTTGTAGTACTTCCTAAGACCTTTCGTTCGACACCAAGTTCGCTTCTCTAGCTATTATAGGGGCGGAGCACTCTTAACTTTAAAATTTTCAAGATGGCGGTCAAAATGGCGGCCGATATCTTTGAAAATTCGTATCTCTGGTTCTGTCGAACGTATTTGATCGCGGTTTTCGGTGACAGGGAGTACCTTTGGAGCTCTACAATCCCATCCGAGCAGTTTCGTGAATGTAGAGTGTCTCTCCTTTTTTTAATTTAAGTGGTGGGGCGGGTAGAGACTGATGGGCGAATACCCCCAAAGAAAACCGCAGTCTTCTGCGATGATTCTCGGCCAAGTTACGACCACTTTTCTGTCGGCGTGATGACGTTTCAAGATGGCGGCCGAAACTTCGCCGAGCGATATCTCCGGAAGCACTCGTCCCACAGTGTCGAGAGAGGACTCGTTGTAAAGGGCCTCGCGAGCTCTACCCGGGCATAGTCTCGGTTCAGATAGTCAGATCGCTGATCTCTACGACGTGACTCTACATGAGTCAGTTGCTCGTTGCGATGCCCTCTCCAGGAGCCCACTCCCGAAACTCCACCCCCTGCCTCAGACTCGACCGCAGAACTCTATTTCCTTATGTGCTCTATGTAGAGCACTCGGTGTAAGAGCAAATTTGTAGCTCTCGGGAAACTACTTTATTTGCCGAAAACCCCGTCTAAAAAGGCCTAATATTTGCCGAGATATTGATTTTAATAAATTTTTCCAATTTTAGTTTTTCGTAATTTGAAACCGAAAATCACCCCCCCGAATTTTGAAGTTAGAGTTTTGAAATTTAGAATGCCGGTTAATTCCTGTGAAAAAATAGGTTCTGCGGTCGAAAATCCGAATTTCACCCCTAATTTTCTGATTTCTACCCCAACGAAGTTTTACATGTTTTAAATTTTTACTCAATTATTAATTTTGATAACTTTACCCCTTTATAATCTAAAAATCTAATTTTATTGCTATTTTAAAGACCACTTAATGCGCTATGTTTTAGGATTTTAAAAATTTTAGAAATGTGATATTCGCTATTTATTATTTAATTTTGAAAAGTTTTTTGCTGTTTTGCGTAGTTTTTTGTCAAAATGTTGTGTGAAAATCTTATTTAAAGAAATTTTTTACAAAAAATTTTTGTTTTCTGTAGTTTTAGTCTAGTTTTATCCTCCTGTGATGTTTTTTGATTTTTAATTTTATTACTGCCTCTGTAAAAGGGAGTTTATGTTAGGGGTAGTTTTCGCCTTTTTAATTTGTAACTCAAATATCTCTCTTTCTATTTATTTCGCGAGGGTCGGGTTTTTTGCATTTAATAGAGTATTAGTTAGGCTATCTAATTATATAAATTTTTTGCTCGCGTTGCTAATAGTCCAGGAGCCAGGACCTTCTAAATGTCATACACATACAATTTTTCTTAAAAAATATACAATAAATTTAAAATTAATAATTATTTAGATACAAGATTTGTTAAAATATGCTAAAAATACATTCCTCCAATTGCACAAATTTTTTGGGAATTTTTGAGCGTGTCCTTGATCAATTTTGAATTTTTGAGGAAATTTCAAAATTTTCTAACTCAAAAACTACCAAGTAAAATCTTCTAAAATTTTTAGGGAGGGTTGGGGTCACTGTTAACTTAATTTTACAATAATAAAAAATATATGTAGTCGATAGTTTTTTGACTAGTTTTTCACTTTAAAGTTTTTTGGACATTTCAAATTTGAATTTCTCCTGAACCACTTAACTTTTCGGGGTGCTGGAACTTTCTCCCGGCTGCTCCCGACGTCCTCTTCGTTGCTGCTTAGTCAGATCTCGTCCAGCTCTCGTGGATCCAATTTTGGAACCACGTGTCAAATTCGGAAAATCCGCTATAACTTTTCCGGTTTTCACCGGAAAATTCTTGTCGATAGCTTGGAAGATGCGTCTTGGAATTGCCCAACTTTGAGCAGTTTCAGAAGTTGGTGTCACTGATCTGATTTCGGAGTTATCTCCAAAAAACACTCACTTTTCACCACACTTTAAGGTTATTTTGGGGTTTTGTTAGGAAAATTTTCCCCAATTTTCACTTTTTCACAAATTTTTATTTTTTACTCGTGTAGCACTTGTTAAATGATGAATTTTAATACCACTCTCGTTGTTCTAACACTAAAACTGCCACTTTGGCGAATTTTTTAGCGCGGAGTAGGCTATTTCCGTGACGCTCGGGTCGGTGCGGAGCCGAGTACTCACTGGGTTAGGTTAGGTTAGGTTAGGTTAGGTTAGGTTAGGTTAGGTTAGGTTAGGTTAGGTTAGGTTAGGTTAGGTTAGGTTAGGTTAGGTTAGGTTTTTTTTTTTTTTTTTTTTTTTTTTTTTTTTTTTTGGTTACAGTCTTTCCTCAGACGCGTAGTCCGAGTTTTTGTTTTTGCTTGACTCATTCATTCCAGTTCTCGCATTTGCTGCTGCTCGTACTTCCATTCTGCATACCTAGTCTTTCTTGCATTCATCTCATTCGTGCTATTTAGAATTTACTGTGTACCTATTGTTTTATAAATAAGGGAACTGCTCGTTTTCTTTATTTGTAATAAATTTTTCATTTTACTTTTAATTTCACATTGTTTTTACACATTTCTGTTAATACTTATTCGCTCACATAGTCATTTTTCTTACTCTAGTATACATTCTTATTTATTATTCTACGTTGCTTAATCATAAGTTTTTATACAATTCAAAGTCGCCATATTATAATTAAATTAAATTTCTAGTTTTTGTTTAGCGTTATTACATCCTATATTTGTATAATAATATAGTTTATTGTGTATACAGAATAATATGATATGTATTATATAAAGTTAAAATATATTGGTAAAATGTAAAAATACAGTCTTATCTTCTAGGATCTTACTTACTAATATCACAGTTCCTTATCACTAGCTTTTATTTCTTTTTATTACAATTTTGGCTATTTTGTCACAATAGTTTAAGAATATTTTACATTTTTCTTTGCTTCTCATTATATTTGCAATAGTCCCCATTTCTATTTTAGTGTCTATTTTCATTTCTGTTTCATACCTTAACAATGAGAGTGCTGGACAGTTTGTAATGAGGTGTGGGACGTCCTCCGTACTATCTAAGTCGCAAATGCACGCCGGACTCTCCCGACACTTGAACCTATGCAAGTATTGGGAGAATCCGCCGTGCCCGGTAAGTACCTGTGTTATTATCCCTGTAGGTTTAATCTTTCTAATTTTGTTGTACGCTTCTATCGGATCGGGGAAGAACATTTTAGTTATCGACGCGGTTTTTCCGCTGTTGTATCTTTGTGCCCATATCCTTATTGAGTTTTCGCGGATGCGCTTTTTTGCGAAGGATATGGGACATTTGTCGTATTTTATGTTCCTCCCCGACCCTGCTGCCGCCTCCTTAGCCAGGAGGTCCGCCCGCTCATTGCCGGGAAGGCCGGCATGCGCTCTGACCCAGAATAAGGAGATCTCCTTACCCTGGCCCAGAGCGCGCCCGAGTTCCTCCCTGGCCTGGACGGCGAGACGGTGATGGGAGCCTTGGCACACAACGGTCTCGAGGGCAGACCTCGAGTCGCTGTATATGCCAAAGCTCCCCTCGCCCCTCCCGACTACCTCCTCCACGGCCCGGCGTATGGCAAGCAGCTCGGCTTGATATACCGTGCAATAATCGGAGAGCCCGAGCTTGACGGTCTTTATTTCAGTGCCCTCTTTCCATATGGAGAGAGAGGCACCGACCCGTCCGTCAATCCGGCTCCCGTCGGTGTATATTTGCACCCTTTGCACGGCACATCGATCAAGACCTTCCTGGTCTTCAATCTCGCCGAAGCTCCACTCCACACGCCGGGCCGGGTGAGGCAGCTGCGTGAAGCCCACCGCACAGTCCATCTCCCTATCATCCGGTATATCCACGCATTCTCCCCTCCTCGCCTTGTACAGAGATGCCGCTTCATGTACTCTGAGATCTAGGGGAAGAATGCCGGACAGCAAAAGTGCCGCGTTTAAGGATACTGTGCGGTAGGCTCCACACAGCTTTTGCGCAAAACCTCTCTGTACTGAGTCCAATTCCTTTCTAGCTGTCAGTTTGTCCACCGAGTGCCCCCATGCCGCCGCTGCGTACGTTATTATGGGTTCCACTGCGGACGTATAGATAATTCGCGTAATTTCCGGGTGGAGACCCCAACTTACTTTGGCGGCAGTGTTGAGCTGTCTGTATATATTAAGGGCTCTTCTGCAGACATTACGCACGTGTGCATTGAAGGTAAGCTTACTGTCAATCGTTAATCCCAAAATTTTTAGTTCGCTTTGGTTGCAAACGCTGCTTCCCCCCATGTGTAGGCGGGGTTCGTCGTATTTAAGCTTGTTTGTCATGGTCATTGCGCCGGTTTTATGCGGCGCGAATCTTAATTTATTCTTGGATCCCCAGTCCCACACACGTGAGAGAGCAGCATTTGCAATCTTTTCTATTTCCCGGCCTGAGTTTCCTTTCACCAGAAGAACTATATCGTCTGCAAACGCCTGAACATGCACCTCCAGGGTATGTAAATCCACCAAGAGGCTATCCAACAGAACGTTCCATAGGATCGGCCCCCCTATGGACCCCTGGACGCATCCTTTTTCGGTATTTCTTGTGGCTGTATTGCTAGCATATCTGACTGTTACTTGTCGGTTACTTAAGTAGCTTTCCAAAACTGATTTTAATTTTGTTGGGCAATTTAGTCTCTTAAGACCCACCATAATGGCCGGCCACCAGGCGTTGTCAAAGGCTCCCTCTATGTCCAGCGAGATGATTGTCGCTATTTTCTTTTCTTTAATTGCGTCTTTGACTGGACACAGAGGGAGTCCTCTGTACTTTTTTGCGGCATAAACCCGTACTGGCTCGGATGGAGTCGCGGCACGATGTGGTGCTTCACCCTGTTAATTAGGATTTTCTCGTAAATTTTCCCCAAAACGGGGAGCAAGCCTATCGGTCGGTAGGATTTTGGGTCGGTATAATCGCTTCTGGCGGGCTTTCTCAGGACAACTATCGTAGCCTTCTTCCAAATTTCGGGGAAGTATTCCAGTATTAAACATTTGTTTATTATTTCCTGGAATACTTCTGGATTTGCTTCGATAGCTGCCCTGCAAATGTCCGCCGTGAAACCGTCTGCTCCTGGTGCCTTCTTTGGGTTGAAGCTCCGTGTTGCGTGAAGCATTTCCTGCTTTGTGAAAGCCGGTTCGCAGGAACCATCTTGCTCGTCCGGTTTCTTTGCTTCAGCTCTTATTTGCTTGTGTGCCTCCGTATCCTTTGCTCCGTCATCTCCTGGGTAAAACACCTCCGCTAGCCATTCTGCCGATTCCGCGCCATTAAGTGTTCGATCTGATTTTTTCAGAGGTAAGTCTTCTTTTCTTTTCTCTATTCTTTTGATTATCCTATATATCCCATCCCATACAGTTTCTCTTTCCTGTTTTTCGCAGAACCCCTTCCAACTTTCAATCTGTGCCTTTTTTACTTCGCTTTCATACTTTTCTTTTTCTTGCAGGTAATCTTCAACTACGAGAGATCTACGGACCTGTGCTGCGCAGCGTATTCTCCTCTTTTTGGTAAGTACCGACCTCTTGAGCCTCGATAGTTCCTCCGACCACCATGGTATCACTATCTTTTGTTTATTGTTTTTCTTGTGTAGTGTGCTTGTACATGTGAGTGTTATTTGTTGTGTGTATGTTGTGATTGTGTTTTCTAGTGTCGGTGTATCTGTTATGTTTTTTATTTCTGTTGCATTTATGTTACTATTTGTGAGAAGCTGGTTGAATTCCTTTTGGAATTCTGCCCAGTTTGCTCTTTTTGTGCTGTATATCCTTGTTGTGGTGTCTATTGTTTTGTGTGTACTATGTGTGTGTATGTTGAATGTGATAGCATTGTGGTCAGAGTGTACCAGCTCTCTATTCACCTTCCAGTCGGTCACTCTCCCGAGGAGGTCTTTGGAACAGATGGTGATGTCCACTACGCTGCTATACATTTTACCGTTTCTGATTACCTCGAAGGTGGGTTCGTCTCCTACATTTATTACCTGCAAGTCTCTTTCATTCATCATTTCTATCATGCTTTCACCTCTTATATCCGTTTTCACACTACCCCACCAGGTGCTCTTTGCGTTGGCGTCTCCCCCTAACAAGATATTATTTTGCCTTGTTGCGTCTAAAGTTTTTTCGATTTGCGTTATATAAGGCTCTATTGGTGAGTTCGGCTCAAAGTAAAACGACACTACGTATATCCATTTGGTGCCGCTTCGGATCCTCACGACAACGATGTTGGGTGTCGTGAGTACCGGACATAGTTCAGCCTGCAGTTCCTGGTTAAAAATCATAATTGCTGCTTTTACTGTGCCCATTTCCTCCTTAAGACTCTGGTATGTCCTCACTCCTCGGTATCCCTTTGCCTCCCATCCATTGCCAACATAGGGCTCCTGGATCAGGGCCAGCGTCGCCCTACTATTCACTGCTTCCATAACTAATTCATCCATCGCTCTTTTTGCTCTCTGTACATTCGCTTGTATGACGGCGCTGGCTCCGATCTTGGGGTTTCCTTTTGTTCTGTTATGAGTCACCTTGGCTCCTTTTAACAATATGCCACCCTTGACCTAGCAATTTTGTCCCACCTGCTTCTGATCGGGCATTGGTGATGAAATGCATTGTGTGCATTATCGCCAATTTTCGCCTTTGTACAGTTTATGCAGCATGGTGGGACCCCACTCGTTAAATCCTTACAGTCCTTCTTCTGATGTTCCCCGCCGCAGTGACTACACCTTTCGCATTCTTCCTTGCAAAACCTCTTTGTATGGCCGTAGCCCAGGCACATTGAGCACTGTGTCAGGGGAGATTGATCCTCCACTCGTACATTTTGTAGGTCGACTCTCATTCTTCCCCTCTCAGTCATCCTCTTCCATAGTGCCGGGGCTACTGCCATAACAATATGGCTAGTGAGGGGGTTCCTTGCTCTTCTCTGGAACTTGAACTCTATCCTCTGCTGTTCTTCATTCAGCCCTTGGAGTATATCCTTGTTTTGGGTTTTCAAAGCTCTATATATGTCTTCCTTTGTGTTTTTGTTTAAGACATCTTTGATAACTACAAGGGGATCTTTATTTTCCATTTTTTCTATTCTTAATCCGTTCCCTTCCTGCTGAATTTTCTGAATTATCTTTTCCCTTTCTTCGTTATTTCTACATCCAATTATCAGTTTCCTATCTTTCGTTTTTCGTAGTCTTTCTATTTCGATTCCCCCTTCTTGCATGTTAGCGACTTTTGAGACTTTCTCTATTATCTCCTCTGAGGTCTTTGTTTCATCTTCATCTGTAATTTTGATGGATTGTAGCGTCATTTTCTCTGGTCTTTTTATAGAACTTTTAAGCGCGTTCGCATAGGTTAGTCCCTCCTTTCTTCCTTCCTCCATTTCTGTTTGTATCTCTTTTGTACTCTTTTTGATATCTTCACATGTTTTTTCTATCATATTTATCTTTTTCGTTTGTTTCTCTATTTCCTTTAGCAGAGTATTCATGTTGTTTTCCATCTCCTCTTCCCTTTTTCCATCTCTTTCCCATGCCTTCTTATTCTCTTTTTCATTTTCCAATGCCCTTATCCGATTCTTCAGTTTTTTATTTTCTTCTGCTAGCGTTTTGTCTTTTCTCTCTTCCATGTTATTTCCACTTCTTTTTCCTTTGTCCTCGGCCATCTCTTTTATTATTTCGTATAAGCCGTCTATGCTCTTTCCTATTCCGGCGGCTATTTCCTTTTTAAGGTTTCGGGATTCGCTTATAAATTTTTTCCCACTCATTTTTATTCTCTGCGCCCTATTAATATAACATCCCTGGGGTGCACTTGGCGGCGTTTGCAGCTGACTCTCTATTTTCCCTATACTTGATCTAACTGACACCTGTGATACGGGGCTGTCGTCAATGTCTAGGTCTATTAGTGCAGCAGCTTTTGATGGTTGTGCCGGTGTCCTGACCGTTGCCATTTTTTATTTTTAAGTTAACGCGAGTTAGTAATAGTGATAGCAATAATTAAAATTAAATAATTTAAATTCGAATGAGTCAAAAGACAATAATTAATAGATTTCAATTCTTTATTAATAAGAGTAATTTTAGTTAATTTAATTTCGGGATGGGTCAATAGACAATAATTAATAAAATGTTAGTTAATAAATAGTAGTTTCTTATGTTTCAGGTTCGGGGTAAGTGTCTTGGTAGGTATACTACGGTAAGGTAAGTATACTGTGTTATTGTAAGAATGGAAATATGTGGTCTATTGTATATTGTGTGAGTATGAGTGAAGTGTGATTATTTGTGTATGGAGTTGTGTGAGTAGAGCTGTCGTCAGCTTGTAGAGGGAGTCAGTTTTACAGCTCTACTTAGTAATGTGTGTAAGTGTGCGTGTGTTGTAAGTTTGCGTTCGTGCGTGGCCGCTTGCTCGCACAAGTCGGCTTCAACTTGGAGCCCTGCGGTTTGGCTCAGCTCCCTGCGGTTTGGCTCAGCTCTACAACTAGAGTTACAGTCAACCGCAGAACCCACGCCCGCAGCTGTCACGCAATTTTAATCACTTGCCCCTTGCGTCCTGTTCCCTTCCCTATTCTATCCCTGTATATGGGGGTGTCCTACTCTAGCCCTGTATATGGGGGTGTCCTATACTATCCCTGTATATGGGGGTGTCCTATTTTAACCCTGTATATGGGTGTACTAACTTAATCTTCCCTGTATAGGGGGGTCTTAGACTAAACCTAGCTTATTTCCTATCTATGGCTCTACTCACTCTACCGACTCTACCTCGGCCTCGCGCCTTTTTCCAGTCCTTGTCCCTATTTTTCTTAATCCTTTAGTAAAAACTCCAGGCTTCTGAGGCTAATACTTTAGGAGATACGCTAGGGGGGAGGTTTTCCGCAGGTGGGGGGGGAGTGGATGTTTTGGCGCGGATGTGGAGGTGCTGAATTTATAGAGCTCGCCAAGACCTATTCCCAGACACCAGTCACGGCTCTCTAGGACCCGCGGTTCGGGAGCTACGCACTGGGCGATTTTTGATAGGAGTTGGGCGGGAGATTCGCCCAAATTTCGCCCTGGCGTTTTTTCGGGCCCCAGGTGTCGCAGAAAGCCGGGAAAAAGTCTGGACGGGGTACCCGGTGGTGCTCTATCGAGCGGCTGTGGTGATGGGGTTTTCCCAGGTGGGGGGTTTGGGGGGGGGTGGGGTTAGTGGTGGTCTGAATTTGACCCTATCCGCCTCTAGTCCTCGCCGGGGGAATCTCGACGCCGAAAACCGGAGCTCTGTGCGGCTACTGGTCTCAATTTGGCGATCAGTTGAAATTTGCCAATATGGCCGCTCCAACTGTCAAAATCGGTTTTTGAGACCTGATATCTCGGGTTCCCAGAGTCCGATCCGAGCGTGCGAGAGTTCCCCAGAAAGGGCGCGACTGGATCTTTCGTGCGCGCTATTAAAATCCGGTGCGAATTTTTTCGCCCCTTTTCGCCCTACAACCTTATGGGGGTGTTGCTCTCCTACTACAGCTCCCTAGAACCGAAATTCCCGTCTCGATACGACCAGTAGTTCAGGAGTTATAGCTGATTTCCCAATCCAATATGGCCGCCACTAATGTCAAAACGCGGCGGGAAATCGCTATAACTTCCGTTCCCGACGTCGTAGGAGTCCCGGGTTTTCTCCTAGGGGTTGCCCCTGACCTTAGGGAGCTGTCTCCGTCCTCTATTCTAATATAAATCTTAATTGTGCGTTAGAGCAATTTGATCACGCGTGTCGCCTCCGCAACCCTAATTCAGTAGTAGTTGTGGAAACCGCAGCTCTCTGGTCCCAATAGTTCCCAAGTTATGGCCCTCGAAGGAATTCCGCCCAAAAAGGGAGAAGTCCTCTCGGGTCCGCCCTACGCAATTTTAAGCCCTACAGGGCTGCGGTTTTCTGCTCGGGATGTACCGGGGGGTACTTAGAACTGCTCCTGCGACCTGTACTGTGCTATTACACCCCCTTACCCCTTAGTCTTAGATTTAAGATCTTAAAAGTCTTATAACTATTTTATTATTAAAGCTATTTTTAAAAACTAAAATTCTAAACAATCGTCTCTCTTATCTCTATTAATTCTATAGTTTTTTAAAACTAAGTCTCTAGTCCTTGTATTTTAAAAATGCGGGGGTAGTTTTCCCGATAATTTCAAAATTTTGTATCTGGGCCAATATGTGTCCAATTTTAAAGATTTTTTCGAGTTATTATAGGGTTTATTAACCTCCTCAATATCTAATTCATCACCTATTGGGTCCCGATACAATTTTCTGGAATTATAATTTTTCAAAATTTTTTAATTTTTAAAATTCAATATCTTAACTTATATTGCTCCGATATCTTCGTTCTTGGTGTCGCGACGCTCGCCTTCGCACCCTGCACCCGGCCGCACCCTTTGCTGCTCCTTCCTCCCTCGGGATCACTGACCTCGTGATGGAGGTTATTTCAGGAATTTTGAAATAACTTCAAGGTCAGTGGGTTTTCAGGTTGGCTGAAGCTGCTGTCAGGTGGGGGGCGCACAGGCGCTTCTAATGCCGTATCGCACGTTCTCGTACGCAGCACCAGGCGGTCACAATTTGTATTTGTGTGGTGATTTTCACAAAAGCACGTGGCACAATTTCACTTTTAATTCGATATAAATTCGAATTTTCCACTTTCACCAAAACACTTTTCACCGTAATGTGGAGCGTATTTTTACGCATCCAACGACGTATCACATGACCCGGTGGGCTTTGGATTTACCACTTTTGTAATTAATTTTGTGAAAATTTTAACTAGCACGCGCGCGTTCTCTAGGACCTGGAGTGTGCGACTGGTTAGGTTAGGTTAGGTTAGGTTAGGTTAGGTTAGGTTAGGTTAGGTTAGGTTAGGTTAGGTTAGGTTAGGTTAGGTTAGGTTAGGTTAGGTTAGGTTAGGTTAGGTTAGGTTAGGTTAGGTTAGGTTAGGTTAGGTTAGGTTAGGTTAGGTTAGGTTAGGTTAGGTTAGGTTAGGTTAGGTTAGGTTAGGTTAGGTTAGGTTAGGTTAGGTTAGGTTAGGTTAGGTTAGGTTAGGTTAGGTTAGGTTAGGTTAGGTTAGGTTAGGTTAGGTTAGGTTAGGTTAGGTTAGGTTAGGTTAGGTTAGGTTAGGTTAGGTTAGGTTAGGTTAGGTTAGGTTAGGTTTTTTTTTTTTTTTTTTTTTTTTTTTTTTTTTTTTTTTTTTTTTTTTTTACACTAGAAAGCACTGATGACTTTGCTGGGTCATCATCATTGAAACTTTTCTTTATTTTTCTTTTCGTTATCATTCGTTTTCTTTTTCATATTTTCTTTTCTTTACAATATTTCTTTACTTTATTTTTCTTTCTTTCTTTGTTTTATTTTTCTTTTCTTTCGTGCTTTCTTACACAATTCACTAACTCTATCACATGCAATTTTCTATTTTCCTTGATCAAGGGGTCCAACCGGCCTCTTTGGATCCCTTGTTCTTACAGGATTTAGGGGACTTAAATTATCATGCATTAGCCACACAGAGGATTTTTTAATAATAAGACTAATTACAGTGCATAAGAATTAAATACAATTACATAAAGCGAGGAACAGTTGATTAGGTATAAACTTGTTTACAATTATCAAGTTGATTCTAGGATCGGATTGAACACATTCAAATAATATTTTTTTTTTTTTAGTAATGGGGCAATAGCCAATATAATTAATTAATTAAATTTCACTAGATAATTAAAATCATAATTTGCAAATGAAATAAAATAAAATCACATTCAAATGCAATTTTGGCAATAATGAGGCAATAGCCAATAAGATTAGTTAAATTACATTATACAGTTAAAACATATTTAGCAAATGAAATGAAGTTAAGTAAAATCACATTCAAATAAAATTTTTCGCAATAATGAGGCAATAGCCAATAAAATCAATTAAATTATTCTATACAATCAGATTATAATTAAGAAATAAAATAAAATAAAAACCACAAACAATTATAGTAAATCAGATAAAAATTACACTAATAAATTAATGGGGCAATAGCCTAAAAATTCATCAACTAGATAAAATTAAAATCATAATTAAAATAAAATAATACAATATCACAAAATCACAGTCAAATTGAGCAAATCAAGTAAAATCCAATGAGGCAATAGCCAATAAAAATAATTTATATAAAACAATGGAATAATCAAATGTAATTTTAATTTTCTATTAACTATCCTAGGCTTTTGGCTCCATTTGCCTTCGCCGCCCTGCGAACGACAGTCTCAGCGAAGGCAAGGAAATGGGCCCGGGTGTGGTTGTCGTCGATATGTTCGCACAGAGAATCCGCAGTCAGAGCCCGTCCAGCCCTGTGCTCGTAGTCCATTCTATAGTTTGAGTATCGAGGACAGTCCACCAGAATGTGTTGGACTGTCTCAGGTGTGGATTCATCACAGACACAGAACTGGGCGGGCGCCAGCTTAAACCTGTACAGGTAGTCCCTGAAGCCCCCATGCCCCGTGAGTAGTTGGGCTCGCAGGTTTGTCATCCCCACGTCGCACAGAACCCGGTGGGCCGCGCGGACGCAGCCGAAGAATAGTTTGGTGGTAGCTCCTGTCTCCGATGACTCGTAGCGCTGCTGCCAGATTGCCAGAGTTTTCTGTCTGATGGTGCGTCTGGCGAAAGACAGAGGGAAACAGGAGTACCCAGGTGCGGTCTTCATTTTCAGGGCTGCAGCCTTAGCGAGTTCGTCCGCTCTCTCATTCCCCTCGATGCCGACATGTGCCTTAACCCAGTAGAAACAAACACTTTTTCCCCTTTCCCTAGCCCCACTCAGCATCTCTCTAATGAGAGAGGTGATAGGATTCAGAGAGTTTGGGTCGCAGAGGGCCTCAAGAGCAGATCTGGAGTCCGATATGATGCCGAAGTCCCCTCCGTATGCGGTTTGGTTCACCATCTCCACCGCCCTCCTAATCGCCACCATCTCGGCCTGGAAGACGGAGCAGTAGTCCGCAAGCTTAATTTTTGAAGATTTTAGCTCTTTGCCTTCTCTCCTACTAGTCACCGACGCTCCAACCTTTCCCTCAATTTTGCTGCCGTCGGTGTAGAGGCAAGTAGCTTGGTGCTCCACGTTTGTTGCCTCCTCCTCGGTGGTGATAAACCCGAAATGGATCCTATATCTCTCGGCCGGGTGCGGGAGTTCGGACGGATGCATCCTTCTCTGGATAGGTCTACCCGGCAACTCCTCCAGTGTTCCGCTTCTCTTGACCTTGTAGAGTATTAGTTGTTCACTGATCCTCAGGTCCAACGGGATGATTCTGGCCAACAGGGCGGCCGACACCAGCGAGGTCGTGGAGTGCGCTTTAGAGATCATTATAGCAAAGACCCTTGTGAGCCTGTCCAGTCTAGCTCTAATGTATTTCTTCTGCACAGACTCTGCCCATGCGCTCGCTGCGTACATTATTGTGGGCTCGACGACCGATATGTAGAGGGTCCTTACTATGCTGCTGTTGAGTCCCCACTGCGCGCGGGCCGCCCTGCTGGTCGCCCTGTAGATGTTGATGGCCTTGTTAGATGTTTCCTCGAGGTGCTGTTTAAAGGTCAATCGTCGGTCCAGCGTTAAGCCAAGGATGCGTACCGTGTTTCCCAGCTGCAGCCTTACGCCGGCGAGCTCTATACGGGGTGGATCGTATTTAAGCCTATTGGTGAGGATCATTGCTTGGGTTTTTGCGGGGGCAAATCTCATTTTGTTGCGGCAACCCCAATCCGCGACTGTCTCCAGGGTCTTATTCACTACGCGCTCCAAAGTTTCGGTATCTTTTGCCGATGCGAGGACCGCGATGTCGTCCGCGAATGCCTGGACTCTAACTCCCTCCTCTGTCGGGGTTCTGAGCAGCCTGTCCAGCTGTATATTCCACAGCAGTGGTCCCCCTATTGATCCCTGAACACAGCCTTTGTTTGTGTATCTTGTCACTTTTTCCCCCAGGTAGAGTAGCTCAACAGATCTATCCTGCAGGTAGCCGGTCAGAATTCTGATGGTTCGGGTGTCGACTCCCATTTCCATAATGTCGTGCAGAATAACCGGCCACCAAGCATTATCGAAGGCCCCCTCTATATCGAGGGAAACCAGAGCCACGATCTTCTTGTTCTTAATTTCCTCCCGGAGAGCACTGGTCAGATCGTAGACCGCGTCCTCGGTACTCTTCTGGGGGAGGAAACCGTATTGCATCTCGTGGAGCTTGCAACGCCGCATAAGGTCCCAAGTGAGCCTGGTGATGATGAGTTTTTCCAGGAGCTTTCCCAAAACTGGCAGCAGCCCGATAGGTCGGTAAGATTTTGGGGCTGTGTAGTCCGTTTTGCCAGGCTTGGGGATAATTTTAATCCTTGCTCGCTTCCAAATTTTTGGGAAGCAGCCCAGAGCCAGGCATTTGTTTAGGAGAGCGCGGAGGACCGGACCCGCCTCGTTCGCCGCGGCGCAGATATCCGATGTGAGCCCTTCGACACCCGGGGACTTCTTCGGGCTCATAGCAGAGAGGGCCGTTCTGATTTCTTCCTCCGTGAAGGGGGGTGATGCGGACTCTTCATCCTCCGCCGGACCCCCCATTGCCTCCAATCTTTCCAGCACCCTCGCCCTCATGGCTTGCTGTTGGTCGGTCTCAGTGTCTTCGTCATCCGGTGGGTAGAAGGTATCCGCCAGGAGCTCCACCGACTCCAGTGGATCTAATGTGAGCCCAGTATGTGGGTCCTTCAGCAACCTCTCCTCTCCCACTCTGGGTTTTGACATAGATTTGATAATTCTGTAGGAGCACCGCCATAGGTCTTCGCCTTCCTGTCTCGTGCAAAACTGCTTCCAGCTGTCTGCAATGGCTGCCTGGATCGCTTCCTTGTAGGCCTTTCTGGCGTCCAGGTAGTTCTGGATGACTGTTGGTCGCCGTACAGCATTGGCTCTTTTAATTCGTCTGGATAGAGTGATGGCGGTGCTCTTCAGTTTGGCGAGGTCATCATTCCACCATGAGTTCTTCTTCGGGGGCAAGGTTAGGTTAGGTTAGGTTAGGTTAGGTTAGGTTAGGTTAGGTTAGGTTAGGTTAGGTTAGGTTAGGTTAGGTTAGGTTAGGTTAGGTTAGGTTAGGTTAGGTTAGGTTAGGTTAGGTTAGGTTAGGTTAGGTTAGGTTTTTTTTTTTTTTTTTTTTTTTTTTTTTTTTTTTTTTTTTTTTTTTTTTTTTTTTTTTTTTTAATCTACTCCTCTAACATGGCGGTTAGAGCCTTTCTTTATCTATTCTGTTTTAGTTAACTCGTTCACTCCAGTTCTATCTTTTATGCCTCTCGTACTTTTATTCCTCATACTTTGTCTTTCTTTCATTCTTCTCAATCATTCTTAGATTTATTTATTTTATTACTTATTTACTTTATTTTCTCAACACAAGGGTAGGGTTGGATGGGTGTTGGGGGTTGGGGTGGGGCTTTGTTTTTATTTGTTCATTGCTTATCTCTTTACATTTCTTTCCTTATTATTTACTTTACAGTTCTGATTTTCTTCTTATTGTTTTCTACACATTTTAACTTATGTTAACATTTACATTTATTTCTTAGTGTTACTTTTACAGTTATATATCTTATTTTTATTACATTTCTTGCCTTCTATTGCTTATTATTTAACATTTCATGTTCTATGTTTTATTTGACAATATTATTACACAATAATGTTACATTTCCATGACATTTATTTATCATATTATTTTTTCTTATATTAATATCTATATCTTATTTCTATTACATTTCTTACTTTTCCATTGCTTATCACTTAACATTTCATATTCTATGTTCTATTTTACAATATTGTTACATAATTATGTTACATTTACATTCATTTTCAACATTTTCAACATTTATATTACATTTTTATTTCATTTATTTACCTTATTCTGTTTTATTGTATTAATATAACATCTTATTCTAAGTCATATCCGGTTTCAATCCATTTTTTGCACCCACGCCACCAATATACATATATATTGGGTTGTGTAATGCACTTCATGGTTTGTTTGTCTCATAAGAATCTTTTTCTTATTTTATATTCTATGAATATTTATTATTCCACTTTGTTGTTTTTATTCGTCTAATATAAGTTAGCAAAATCTTTGATTTTGCCTTCCTATTTGTTTATTTTTTGTTCTGTTGTGTTTTGTATTTGTGTGTGTGTGTGTTTGTTTGGTCTATTGTTGGATTATTTTTGTTTTACAACTTGGGTTTCTTTCCCAGGAAAGGTTCCCCATTTGTTTTGTTATCGGTTTTGTGTGTGTCTCTAGTGTTTATGTCCGTCTTCAGCAGTACGCCACTGCAGACCTCGCTAACCTATCCCATTTTTGTCTTGTTTGGCAGTATCTGCTGAAGGCGTTGTGTCTGTTGTCTTGTGTTTTTTCTTTTGTACAGTTTATGCACTTGGGGGGGTCTTCCCTCTTAGTGCAATCTTTTGCGTGATGTGACCCTTCGCAGTGGCTGCAAACCAATTCCGGCGCATTACAGTGTCTCTGTCCATGGCCGTAGCTTAGACATCGAGAACACTGCACCACCGGAGATTGGTCCTCAACCACAATCCGTTGGTGTTTTATTGTTATTGCACCTTGCTCAGTAAGGACTTTCCATACCGGTGGTGACACTCTCAGTATGATGTTTTGCTGGTTGTCGTTTTTCAACCGTTTCTTGTATTTAATTTCTATTTTTTGGTCTTTTATTCCTCGTGTGAGCATGTTGTTTGTCACCGCTTCTACAACTTCCTCATCCGTCGCTTGTACTTGTATGCCTTTTAGGATTATTAGTGGGTCTTTGTTTTTCATGTATGTGATGTTGAATTCTTTATCTCCCTCCCCAAGTCTTCTCCCCAGCTCCTTAATATCATCCTCCCTTTCACATCCTATTATCACCTTTTGGTCCTTCGCCTTCCTCATCCTTTCAATCTTCACCTCACTCTTGCTCTGTCTCAGCACTCCTTCAATCTTTCTTACAATTTCCTCTCCCGTTTCCATTCCTCCTTTCGTTGACACCGCGATAGAGTGTAGTGTTCGGCCGTTCCACACTTCCTTGGTGGTCTGGCTGGCCGCCACTTGCGCGTATGTCATTCTTCTTTCGTTCCTTTCCTCTTTCATTATTGTCTTTAATTCACTCATCTCTTTCATTATTTCCTCACTTACTCCTGTCGCTTCCGTTGTCTTGCATCCTTCTATTTTCTTCTTCAGTTCATCCATTCCTTTGACTCTTTCTTGCTTCTCCTTTTTGCCTTCTTCTATTAACTCTTTCATAATTTTTGTGGCCTTTGTCAGCTCATTTTTTATTGCTGGATCCTCCTTTCCTTTGTTGGCCTCCATTTTCCCTTTCATCTCTTTCATTTCTTTCATTCTTTCCTCCCTGTCTTTCCTGCTCTCTGCCATCATCGTCTTTACCATTCCCTTCAGATTTTCCATTTCCATTCTCCTGTCTTCCATTTCTTTCTTCTTTTCCTCCATTTGTTCTCTTATGCTATCCATCAATTCTTCCACCTCTTTCTTTATTCCTTTTTCATTTACTAATCTGTCTCTGAACGCCTCTGCCTCTCGGAGGTTTTGGTCTCTGTGATTATCTATGATTTCATTACTCTTTCTCAATTCTTTTATGGTTTCCTCCATCTCCTCGCACTTTGGGCATTCAGGTAGTACTTCTCCTTCTCTAAGTAGGTTGTACTTTCTTCTCCAATCATCATTCCACGCTCTTTCGGTTTCGATATCTTCTTTCAGTTCTTCTATCATCCTTTCTTTCTCTTCCGCTTCCTCCTTCATCCTACTCATTCTTTCTTGCACCTCTCTCTCTACCCTTTCGCTCAGTCTTTCTTCCACTATTTTCTCCAATTGCTCTTTCTTACATACCTCCTGGTCTTTTAGTAAGGGCCCGGTTAAGATATATTTTGAGTCCTCGCTAATCTTTAATAATCTTTCTCTGATCTCCCTTTTTATGTTCCCTGACTTATTTACCAGTGGGGAGATCTCTTCTATCATTCCCAGAAGTTTGTCTCTGGGTGTTTTAATTATTTTATTTGACAGAGAGTCAGTGCTAACTCTCCGTTTTTGACCAACCGGGGTCCTTGTTGTCGCCATGTTAGAGTGATTTAATAACAATTCAGTAGTAATAAATAGTAATTTCTCTGTTTCAGGTTCGGGGTAAGTGTTATGGAGAGTGTACTTCGGTTTGGTGAGTATAAATATGGTTATTAATGAAAGTGTGTGAACTGCTGTATATCTGTAAGTGTGAGTGTGAGTGATGTACGATTTTTGTGTGCGGATTTGTGTGTGTAGAGCTGTCGTCAGCCTGTAAAGGGGGTCGGTTTACAGCTCTACTTGGTGATGTATGAGTGTGTTGAGTGTGTGCGTGTTATGTGTGTGCGTTCGTGCGTGGCCGCTTGCTTACACAAGTCGGCTTCAACTTGGAGCCCTGCGGTTCAGCTCAGCTCTATAAGTAGAGCTACGGTCAACCACGGGACCCACGTTCGCAGCTGTCACGCAGTTCCTGTCACTTATCCCCTACGTCCTGTTTCCTGTCCTAATCTATCCCTGTAGATGGGGGTGTCCTATTCTAACCCTGTAAATGGGGGTGTCCTATGTTATCCCTGTAAATGGGGGTGTCCTATGCTATCCCTGTAGATGGGGGTGTCCTATCCTAACCTTATATATAATTGTCCTAATTTATTTTTCCCAATATGGGGGGGTCTTGTGCTAACCTAACTTATTTTCTATTATCGGCTCTACGCACTCTACCCACTCTACCTCAGCCTCGCGCCTTTCCCCAGCCTTAGTCCTTGTTGCCCTATTGCCTTAGGTGAAAACCCGGAGCTTCCAGAGCTAATATTATTGGAGATACGCTGTGGGGGGTGTTTTTCGCAGGTGGAGGGGGGAGGGGTGTTTTGGCTTGTGTGTGGGGGTGCCGAGTGGATAGGGCTCGACGAGACCCCTTCCCTGACACCAATCACGGCTCCCCAGGACCAATAGTTCCGGAGATATACGCTGGGCGGTTTCCAGTAGGAGTTGGGCGGGAGAATCTCCCAAATTTCGCCCTGGCGTTATCTCGGGCCCCAGATGCCGCAGAGAGCCGGGAAAAAGTCCGGGTGGTTTGCCCGGTCGCGCCCTATCGATCGGCTGTGGATATGAGAATTTCCCAGGTGGGGGGTTTGGGGGGGGGTGGGGTTGGTGATGGTCTGGGTTTGACCCTATCCTCCTCTAGTCCGCGCCGGGGGAATCTCTACGTCGAAAGTCCGGACTTTCTACGACCACTGGTCTTGGTTTGACGGCGAGTTGAAATTTGCCAATATGGCCGCCCCAACTGTCAAAGTTGGTCTTTGGGGCCTGATATCTCAGGTCCCCAGAGTCCGATCCGAGCGTGCGAGGGCTCCCCAGAGAGGGCGCGGCTTGGGCTATCGGGCTCACCCCTAAAAACCTACCCCTAAATTTATCACCCCCTATCCCTTTTTCACCCTATGGGGGTCCTACTCCAGGCTCTCAGCTCCCCAGAACCGAAATCCCCACCTCAATCCGACTAATGGTTCGGGAGATATAAGCAATCCCCTAAAACAAGATGGCCGCCGCTAATGTCAAACGGCGGCTGGGAATCGCTATATCTCCCGTTCCCGATGTCGTAGAAGGCTCGGGTTTTCTCCTGGGGGATGCCCCGGACCTAGGGGAGCCGGCCCTACCCCTAATTTGGGTAAGAAACTCTACCTTCAAATTTCCCGATTTGGTGGCCCACTCCACCTTCGCTATATTATTTTAAGGCACACTGCGCAAACCGCAGCTCTCCAGCACCAATGGGAGCCGAGTTATGTTCCGAAAAGGAAATCCGCCCAAAGTGGGAGATCTCCTCCTGGATCCGCCCTACGCCGATATAGGCCCTACAGCGCTGCGGTTTTCTGTTGGGGATGTGCAGGGGGGTACTTGGAACTCCCCTTTTTATGTATAGTGTGCTGCTGCACCCCCTTACCCCCTAGTCTTAAATTCCTAATTTTTAAAATCTTATATCTAACTTATTACTAGGACTATTTCTATGGTTAAAATTTCTATTAGTTGGTCACAGCCTGAAGTTTACACTAAGATTTTTTCCAATTTAAAAATACTCTTATTTCTATTTTTATTTACAAGGGGTAGTTTTTCAAAAAATTTAAAAAATTTGTATCGGGCCCAATTTCCGTCCGATTTTGATGGGGTTTTCGGATTATTGTAGGAAATGGTTTTATCTCCAGTTTTTATATCATCGGCTTATTGGTTCCGATACAAAATTTTTGAATAAAAATTTTTTCCAGATTTTTTAAAATTTAAAAATTTAAAATCTTATCTTAGAGTAGTCCGATTTCGGTGTTTTTGGTGTCGGGTCACTCGCCGTCACTGCCTGCACCCGGCCGCACCCTTGGCTGCTCCCTGCTCCTTCGGGATCTCCGACCTCGTGTTTGAGGTTATTCTGGTTTATCCAGAATAACTTCGCAGGCAGAAGTCCCTCCTTGATGCTGAGGCCGCCGTTAGGTGGGGGGCGCGAAGGCGCTTCTGGCAACGTATCGCACGTCTGTGCGCGAAGTCGATTTTCGTCACTATTTAAATTTTTGTGTCGATTTTTCGTCAAAACACGTGTGTAAATTACACTTTTTTATTGATATAAAATCAACCACTGCACTGACACTCTCAAACTTTTCACTGCCGTGTAGAGCGGATTTTTGCGCATCCGCTGATATGCGTCACGGTCCGGTAGCTACTGGATTTACCACCAATTTGAATTTTTGAAACTTTTCAAAACGTGCCACGCGCGTGTTTTCAACGAGTTTTGGCTTGTGACTGGTTAGGTTAGGTTAGGTTAGGTTAGGTTAGGTTAGGTTAGGTTAGGTTAGGTTAGGTTAGGTTAGGTTAGGTTAGGTTAGGTTAGGTTAGGTTAGGTTAGGTTAGGTTAGGTTAGGTTAGGTTAGGTTAGGTTAGGTTAGGTTAGGTTAGGTTAGGTTAGGTTAGGTTAGGTTAGGTTAGGTTAGGTTAGGTTAGGTTAGGTTAGGTTAGGTTAGGTTAGGTTAGGTTAGGTTAGGTTAGGTTAGGTTAGGTTAGGTTAGGTTGGAGGCAATACTGAAGGTGTCCAAAACATCTAGCCATTTGAAGGGCACCCACCAGAAGATCCTCAAGGATTCGTCGGCGAGAATCAAGAATTTCACGCTTGGCATTCTTAAATGCTCCGTGTCGTCGGAAGTCGCCAAGCTTGAGAAGGAGAACGCTCAATTAAGGAGCGACAACGAGCGCCTTGAGCGTAACTTTGCGGACGTACGCAAGGAAATGGCTGATATGCGCCTTGAATTTCAGGCGCAACTCAAGGCTGCAGTAAGGGCTCAATCACCGCCCAAGGACGGGAGTGCACTGCCGACTGCCGGCTCATCCAGCGCGGCGCCTGTCACTAGGGAAGAGATGGACGGGTTGTTCCGGCAATATATGGCGGCAGCCCGGAACATGGTTAACGCCCAAATCGAGGGCGCGCTTCTTCCGGCACAAAAGGTTCGGCCGCCTCTGGCCGCCGACAAAAAGAAGAACACGACACAAGCCCCTAAGGCCAGTGACGCACCAATAGAGAGGATGATTGTAGATAGGCCGGTATCCACAACTGTTTCGAAAGGTAAAAAAGGGAAGAAAGTGGCTCCTGCCCCCCTTCTGGCGAAAAAAGTGGTAGCGCGACCAGCCCAGCCTGCATCCCGTCAGCCCGAGGCGTCCACGTCTGCCGAGGGAGAATGGGAGTCGGCAGAGAGTCGCAAAAAGAAAAATAAGAAGAAAAAGAAGGAGGCAGAGATGAATCCTCAACGCCAAGCATCGCAGACTAAACCCCAACCGGCGGCAAGAAAACCTAAGGTGACACGTAGGAGAAGGCTTCGCCCTCCCCGCACTCAGGCGGTGGTTCTGTCCCTCCCGCCTGAGGCCGAAAACAGAAGAAAAACCTTCGCAGAGGTCATTGCGAGAGCCCAAAGTTCTGTCGAGCTGGCAGACATCGGAATAGAAGGTGGTGTTCGCTTCAAAACAACAGCGACCGGGGATAGGCTAATGGAGCTCCCAAAAAGTCTCTCTAAAGAGAAGGCCGATCTTTTGGCGGAAAGATTAAGGTGCGTCATGCCAGAGGGGGGTAAAGTGGTTAGGCCGGTCAAATGTGCCGAACTTCGACTGACATATCTCGACGACTCAATACAGACGGAGCACATAGTCAAGGTCGTTGTCGAGAAGGGTGAGTGTTCTCCTGAGCACGTAAAGGTGGGAGATATTAAAGATGGACCAGGCGGCATGGGAATGGCATGGGTGCAATGTCCCGTGGATGCAGCCAAGAAATTGACAGATGGTCGCCGACTTCTCATCGGTTGGAGTTCGGCTCAAGTTAGACTCTTGGATCGTCGCCCATATAGGTGTTACAGGTGTTTCGAACAGGGTCATTCTAAGGTAAACTGCATGGCCCCAGTCGATCGCAGTGGCAACTGCTACCGCTGCGGTAAAGCAGGCCATAAGTCGGCTACATGCACAGAGGCGCCGCACTGTGTTTTGTGTGCTGAGGGAGGGAAATCAGCTGGGCATATTATGGGTGGCAAGAAGTGCTCTCCGCCCAAGTCCAAGAAGAGTAGCGTGGCCCGAGGGACCCAATCTGCGTCAGTGTCGGTGCGTAGCACGCAACAAGAGGCTATGTTAACTGATTCCAATGGATAGTCAGTTACTACAAATTAATTTAAACCACTCTGCTGCAGCGCAGAGTTTGCTGCTTCAGCATATGGCAGAGTGGGCAATTGAGGTGGCAGTCGCGGCCGAGCCATACACGGTTCCTTCGCGATCAAATTGGGTTGCAGACTTGGATGGCTCGGTTGCAGTAATCGGTTCGTCTTGTTCGTCAGCGTCACCCCTGTCTGTTATTCACAGGGGCAAAGGCTATGTGGTTGTCAAGTGGCGAGATTTCTGCATTATTGGGGTTTACTTCTCCCCCAATAGGCCTCTTGCAGAATTTGAAACTTTTATAGGGGAATTGGGATCTGCTGTACATCTTGCAGCCCAAAGAAACATCGTTGTTCTCGGGGATTTTAACGCAAAGTCTACGTCTTGGGGCTCCCCGAGAACAGATCCAAGAGGGGAGGTGGTTGAGGATTGGGCAATTATGACTGGGCTTGTTCTCCTTAACACTGGTGCTACGTTTACTTGTGTGCGACAGCAGGGTGGGTCCATAGTGGACTTGTCTTTCGCTTCCCCTGCTGTCGCAGATAGGATTCGGGATTGGAGGGTTTTGTCTGAAGAGGAGACTCTCTCAGATCATTCCTATATTAGGTTTAGTGTGTCCCTTCATAACTCCATTGAAAGGAGTAACAGGAGTGATAGTTTCTTCCCGCGCTGGTCCATCACGCGTCTTGATAAGGACAGTGCTATTGAGGCGGCAAAAATTAACGCCTGGGTGACAGACTCTGCCCCAGATTCCGGAGTTGATGCGACAGCGGATAGATTCCGTGATGCGCTTACCGCTGTATGTGACTCGGCTATGCCTCGTGCTAAAAGGCCACCACCGGACAAAGCCGTATATTGGTGGTCGCAAGAACTTGTGTCCCTTCGCGAAGGTTGCAAACGGGCCAAAAAGTCAATTTCGCGCTATCGCCGACGAAGAGTCCGAGATCCGGATACTGAAATCAGATTGATAGAGTCGTACAAGGTTGCCAAAAAATCTTTTCGGGTGGCAATCATGCAGGCCAAACAGCTCGCCTGGGATGAGCTCCTCGAGAGTCTAAATAGGGATCCGTGGGGGCGCCCATACCGCATGGTTCATAATCGTCTGCGAAACAAGGGCCCCCCTGTTACTGAAACTCTTGAGCCCCAGCTTTTAGAAGCCACGGTGGCGGCTCTGTTTCCTGAGCAGCCGGAATTCAATCCACCTCGGATGCCCCCGAGGAGAGAGACAAGTTACGAGGAGGCCTCTCCAATATCTGATGGGGAGTTTGACAAAGCGCTGGAGAGACTTCGGGGAAAGAAAACTGCCCCTGGCCCTGACGGCGTCCATGCATGTGTATTGGCCTTGACCATCAAAGAAATGGAGATCACTTTTCGGTCGTTGCTGAATAAGTGTCTTACGCTCGGGCAATTTCCGAAGATTTGGAAAAGAGGGCGGTTAGTGCTGTTGAGAAAAGACGGTCGTCCAGTTGATTCTCCGTCGGCGTACAGGCCCATTGTACTGTTGGATGAGGCCGGGAAAGTTTTCGAGAAGATCCTGGCCTCCCGTATAACAGACCATCTTTCCGCAACGGGTCCAGATTTAGCCGCAAATCAATACGGCTTTAGGGAGGGGAGATCCACAATTGATGCGATTCTCAAGGTTAAGACCCTATCTAGTGAGGTAACATCAAGAGGAGGCGTGCTCATGGCGGTGTCTTTAGACATCGCCAATGCATTTAACACGCTCCCATTTAGTACTATCTTGGAGGCGCTCCAATACCATGGGGTGCCCCAGTACATTTGGCAAGTTATTGCTGACTATCTGCGGGAGCGTGTTATCTTATATGAAGACCATACGGGTAGAGTGCGTCAACGCATTATGAGTCGGGGCGTTCCTCAAGGGTCAGTTCTCGGGCCCCTATTATGGAATATAGGATTTGACTGGATGCTCCGAGGAGCTCTTATCCGCGGGCTGCACCTCGTGTGCTACGCAGACGATACTCTGGTGCTGGCTCGCGGAGATACATACAGAGAGGCAGCTTTATTGGCGACGGCAGGAACTGCTCAAGTGGCAGCCAGAATTGGCCGTTTGGGACTTCGCGTTGCACTCGAAAAGACGGAGGCGATTTGTTTTTATGGGCCACGTGCAAGGCCGCCTCCAAGTGCAAGCATTATCGTTGGTGGCGTGACAATTGAAGTAAGGGCCCATATGAAGTACTTGGGTCTCACGTTGGACAGTAAGTGGGCTTTTCAGGAACACTTCAAGCGGTTAGCTCCAAAGCTTGTAAACACTGCTTTGGCACTCGGGCGCTTGCTTCCGAATGTTGGTGGTCCAAGTAGTTCCTGTAGGAGGCTGTTTGTAGGAGTTGTGGCGTCAATGGCCCTTTATGGGGCGCCGGTGTGGTTGGACGCCCTAAACACTCGGAATAAGGCAGTGCTGCGTAGAACACAGCGCATCTTGGCAATCAGAGCCATAAGAGGGTACCGAACTATATCGTTTGAGGCCGCCTGTACCCTTTCTGGGATCCCACCTTGGGAATTGCAGGCGCAGGTGCTGACCTCAGTATATCGGAAACGCTGTGAGGCGATAGAGAGAGGAGAGAGGCCATGCCCCGAGGAGATAGAGCGTTGGCGGGGCACTGCACAGAAATCCATGTTGCGGAAATGGAAGAGGAGTCTCCGAGAGCCTCGTGCTGGCTCATGGACAATTTCGGCCATCGCTCCAGTCCTACGAAAATGGGTGGAAAGGAGGTCGGGCTCGCTTTCCTATCGGCTTGTGCAGGTTTTGTCGGGGCATGGTTGCTTCGGCAAATACCTGCATAAAATAGCCGGTAGGGAGGAGACCCCGGCTTGCCATGATTGCGGGGCAATAGAGGATTCAGCCCTCCATACGCTAACACTATGTCCAGCGTGGGAGGAAGATAGGCAGGATCTTATTTCTGTCGTTGGGAGTGACTTATCGTTACCTGCTGTTGTGCGGGCTATGTTAGGGTCGAAGAGGGCATGGCAGGCGATGGCCACCTTTTGCGAGCGGACTATGGCCGCAAAGGAAGATGCCGAGCGCCGCCGTGAGGAGGATCCCCTCGCCAATGCGAGGAGGCGCCGGAGGACAGGACGACGGAGGAGGTGGTGGCACCAAACTCTGCCGTCCTAGTGGGGACCAGCGGGTGGTTGTCTGCGGGGCGACGACTGCTCGCATTGCACTGGTCCCTGCGACGGTGAGGAGTTCTTGAGTTCGGGACTCCTCATGCCTCTGGCAGTGGTGGGCTCGCGCTGTATTCCATCTCCAGCAGCGCGGGCGAGCGTCTGAGCGGGTCTGACGGGGCCAAACGCGCTATGCGCGATACCCCCTTTCCCGCTTTCTGGACGAGACGCGGAACTCCGGGGTTAGGTTTAGTGGGTAGGCTGGCGGCTATCGCTAGAGTCCCACATAACCCTGCTGCCCCCCAGCGGCAGGGTATGCATGAGCATTCCCCCTCGAGAAAAAAAAAAAAAAAAAAAAAAAAGGTTAGGTTAGGTTAGGTTAGGTTAGGTTAGGTTAGGTTGGGGTGGGGTGCCTGGTCAGATAGCCTCCTCGTGGCGCACCCCGGGCAACCGCCGCTGACCACTGGATTGGATTTCCCCCAAATCAGTGGTCAGCGGAGGGCTAATGGTCTGACGTGGTTGAGGCGGCGGAGACCACACCCAGATGGTCCGCCGCCGGGCTTCAGTGCCCGTTGATAGAGAGGGGCTTCAGTGCCCGAGTAAGGTAGACAAACAAAATGGACGCGCCAAGCAAAAATACACGTCCCCGGGAGGGTCTCCGTGAGGAGGAATCCCTCACCGGCCCTGCGGGGGAGTCGGAGGCCAAGCGAATGCGCTTGGCACCCGAATCTTCCGCTGAGTCGGTCTGCCCCTTGTATACGGGGGGGGCAACTTTGCGCAACCAGGGTGGTGAAGCGGATGTTCCGGCTGATGCCGACGAGCCTGCTAAGGAGTGGAAGGAATTAAGGTTCACCCGGCACTGGTTGGACCCAGATTTGGAGGTGCTCAGTGATCTTGCCGCTGGCGTTGGAAAGGTAGTGGGGGATTTCTGGGTTGAAAACGACGATGCCATCGGCAACAAAGTGGGCGAGCTTCGTCACCAAATTAGGGTGATTGATAACCGGGCGAAAAATTTCTACGAGGCCGTGGCGGGGGAAATCCAAAGGCTCCTGAAACGGGACGCTAAGTTTCAGGGAGAAATCAAGGCCCTCAAGGCTCAATCGAAGGCGCGTGAGATTGAGCTATTGGAAGAGACTGTGGCTCTTAAGGCCGCAATCACGGAGTTGGAGGAGGCTTCAGCCACCAAGGCTGATTTCGCCCGGTTGGAGAGCCGAGTGGTGGATGAACTGGGCCGCGTAGTAAAAGAGCTCGGGAAGCAGCCGACCCCGCAGCAGGACCCAGTAGCTGCGCCGCGTTCATACGCGGATGCGGCTAAGAAGAAGACTCTGAGCGCGGCTCCCGCGCCGAAGGAATTGTCGAAAGCCAAGCCGAAGCCCAAGGCCAGGAAGGTGAAAGTCAGGGCGCCGGAAACGGCTGCCCTGACCATTAATATAGTGCCGGAGGCGGCCGCGCGGGGCGTGACCGTGGAAGAGGTGATGGGGCGAGCGCAGGCGAGCTCACAATTGAGACCGGAGATGGCGGCCCAGCTGAGATGGACGAGGTCCGTCACTGGGGCCACCATGTGCCTCGTTTCGGGGCCTCAGAGGGAGGAATGGGCCAGTGAGATCGCCCACAAAATCGAGGCGGCTGCCGAAGGATCCGTCAGGATCGCCCGGCCTGAAAAGCGGACAGAGCTGGTCCTCTCGGGACTGGCCCATGCGACGACCGGCGCCGACATCGCTGCTGCGATGAGCGCGGCGGGTGGATGCCCGCTGGATAGCATAAAGGTGGGGAATATCCGTCCCACCGGCTCCAGGGGCCTTCGGGCCTGGTCCAGCTGCCCTAGCGGTGCAGCCAAAAAGCTGGCGGAGGATGGCCGACTCCAGATCGGTTGGGCGGCGGCGTTCGTGCGGGTTTTGCCCCCGCGCGACGTCCGCTGTTTTAAGTGCCTGGAGTCGGGTCACGTTAGGGCGATGTGCACCTCGGTGGTCGACCGCACCGAGGTGTGTTTTCGATGTGGAGGCACCGGCCACAAGGCGGCGATGTGCAGAGAAAAGGCCCACTGCCCTCTCTGCGCAGAAGCGGGGCGAGAAGCCAGCCACCGGCTGGGCGAGTCGAGGTGCGGCGCCCCAAGGCGCCGCGTGAGGGCGGCCCCGATTGGCGGCCACAAGTGCGACCCTCCTCAGGCCGAGCCCATGGACACCCAATCGGGGGTCGGGGGGACTGGCGGAGAGGGTGCGCCGAGTGCCGCCGGTGTTGCGCCTATGGGCGCAGGGATGGTGACGCCCGGGATACCTGGTGCGTCGGCGGATGGCCGACAGGAGTCGGCGGCCCGGACATAGTGTGATCCGGGCACTTTAAACAGCCCTTTTTAGGGCTAGCGGACCCTCAGACGGGGGGTCGTGGGATGGCCGGCCTGCAAGGCCGGCGGGGGCACTTGTGCCCTGCAGGGTAGCGCCGTGCCCTAGCGCCCACTTCTCTTCGGAGAAGTGATTGACTGAGGCTCGGCCTTGGTGGTGCTGTGGGTTCTCCTCCCGCAGTCTCGCCGAGTGGTGGGATGACACCCCCGCATGGCTGGGGGGTGTCGTCGTGGTGTGGCACGTCGCCGCGGGCATCACTGCTCTTAACGCGGTGCCGCCCGCGGCGGCGTCCCACTCGTGGGTCGTTTGCCCGTGTTGGGCTCTCCGTTGGGGAGCGTAGGCTGGGGGGTCCCCAGTTGCAATATTTGACCCTGGGGCCCCTGTCATGCCTGATGGCGGCCATCGCTGGGGTTTTAGGTTAGGTTGGGGTGCCTGGTCAGATAGCCTCCTCGTGGCGCACCCTGGGCAACCTTCGCTGACCACTGGATTGGATTTTCCCCAAATCAGTGTTCAGCGGAGGGCAAATGGTCTGACGTGTTTGAGGCGGCGGAGACCACA
This sequence comes from Parapoynx stratiotata, assembly GCA_910589355.1. NCBI lineage: Eukaryota > Metazoa > Arthropoda > Insecta > Lepidoptera > Crambidae > Parapoynx > Parapoynx stratiotata. The sequence continues at coordinate 13,049,821 of OU342481.1, forward strand.
TCCAGATGGTCCGCCGCCGGGCTTCAGTGCCCGTCGATAGGGAAAGGGCTTCAGTGCCCGTGAGGTAGAAGCAAAACAAAAAAAAAAAATGGAAACGCATTCGGGAAAAAAGATTCCCCGGGAGGGTCTCCGTAAGGAGGAATCCCTCACCGACGCTGTGGTGGAGTCGGGAGCCAAGCGCATCCGCTTGGCACTCGGATCTCCCACGGAGTCGGTCTGCCCCACGTATACGGGGGGGGCACCAGTGCGTAGAGGGAGGGGAGAGGCGGATGTTCCGGCCGTTCCGGCCGATGATCCCGCTGGTAGTCAGATGGAAGGGGCATATGTGCAAAGGTCTTGGATGACCGGAAGCACCAAAAAGCTTCGCGAGCTGGTTCCAGAGCTCCGTGAGCTGGAAAGATTGGTACCGGAGTTCGCCCCCAATATCCGGAATTTTAGAGAGGAGTTTCGCCGGATTATTCGGGAGGTCGACACCAATGCCACCACGTTTTTCGACGTTGTTGAAAAGGCCTACGAGGAGAGCGAGGAGCGTATCAAGGCCCAAAGTGAAGAAATTGACGCTCTTAAGGCCTCAATCAAAGAGTTGGAGGAGGCATCGGCCACTAGGGCAGACTTCACGAGGCTCGAGGAGAGGGTTACGGGTGACCTTGCCCGGTTCGCGCAGGTGCTGGAACAGCGCCCGGTTCAGCAGCAAACTCCGGAGACGATCTGCTCCTACGCGGAAATAGCTAAAAGGCGAAGTGTTCCAGGCGCGGCATCTACGCCACCGAAGCCGAAACCGAAACCGAAGAGGGTGAAGGTCCGGGTGCCGACTACGACAGCCCTGACACTAAACGTGGAGCCAGAGGCGGTAAAGCGCGGTGTGACGATTGAGGAGATTCTGGGGCGCGCACAGAAGAACTCGAAGCTGAGTGAAGAGGTGGTGGCTCAGATGAAGTGGTCGAAGACAGTCACAGGGGCCACCATGTGCCTTGTTTCGGGGCCGAAGAGGGAAGAGTGGGCAGACACAATAGCCCAAAATATTGTGGAGGTAGCCGAGGGGTCCGTCAGAATCGCTCGACCCGAGAAGAGAGCTGAACTGGTCCTGTCAGGTCTGTCCAGCGCTACAACCAGCGAGGATATCGCAGAAGCCATGGGCAAGAAGGGCGAATGCCCATTGGAGAAGATTCGGGTAGGAACGATTCGTCCTACCGGTTCGGGGGCCTACCGGGCCTGGACTAGCTGCCCAGCTGAGGCGGCTAAGAAGTTAGCGGAGGATGGCCGACTGCACATTGGGTGGGCGGCGGCGTACGTGCGGGTTCTACCCCCGCGCGACGTGCGCTGCTTTAGGTGCCTGGAGTCGGGCCATGTCGTGGCGACGTGCACCTCGGTGATCGACCGCACCGGGGTGTGCTACAGGTGTGGTGGTACAGGCCATAAGGCCGCGGAGTGTCGAGCCAAGGCCCACTGTCCACTTTGTGCGGAGGCCGGACGAGAGGCCAGCCACAGGCTGGGCGAGACGAAGTGCGGTGCCCCAAGACGCCGCGTGAGAGCGGCCCCTATAGGGGGCCATAAGTGTGACCCTCCACAAGAGCCTATGGAGGCTCAAACAAGCGCCCAAGGGCCCGTTGGGGGTGTTGGAGTTGGGCCAACTGGCCTTGGTGCAGGCACACCCTAGAATCCTGGGGTGTTGTCGTGCGTGGAAAAGCCCTTTTCAGGGCTAGAGGACCCTATTGGGGGGTCGGTGGATGGCTGGCCTTCAAGGCCGGCGGTGGCGCTGGTAACCCTTATGGTTACAAGCGCCTTGTGGTAGTAGCCATTTCTCTAGGGAGAAGTGGTTCACTGTCGCACTAATTGGTGCAACGGAGTGCCTTGACAGGCGAGCGACGGGGCCGGCCCGGAGAGTGTTAACACAACGAGCCCGGGTCCCCCCGTATAGCGCAACGGAGTCAGGCCGGGGGGGATGTTTAGTGGGTAGTCGGGAACGACTTTACCGGAGTCCCACATACCCCTGTGGTTGGCACCACCCCACAGGGACGATGCGTAAAGGCATTTTACCTCCTCGAACCCAAAAAAAAAAAAAAAAGGTTAGGTTAGGTTAGGTTAGGTTAGGTTAGGTTAGGTTAGGTTAGGTTAGGTTGGGGTGCGGGCTGGCAGACCTCCTCGTGGTGCACCCTGGGAGGGGGGTGGGAGTAGCTTCAGTAGCGGCTGCTCCCGCCCCTCTGCGAACTGTCAGCGGAGATGCGGTCGAGTCCTTTTCCCATTGATTCCCGCGGGAACTTCTGAGTTCAGTGCTTCGGTCGAGTCCTTACTTATTTGATTCCCGGTGATACTTGGTTGTTTGGAGTTGTCTTGCGCCTTCTTGGCGCTTGGTGGTGTACCATCCCTGGCCCGTATGTCTGGGCCGAGGGTGCGAGTGTTTTGACGAAAGGGCCCTTCTCAGGGCCAGCGGAGCTTCGGCTCGTTGTGTGCTGGGTTCTAAGCCTGGCGTTCATCGCCTGTTCCGTTTCGGAATCGCGCGGCGGGGTGTCCTGTGTGACAGGCCCTCGTCGGGCAACTTGTTTCCCTCACTGAGAGGACCAAGGGGCTCGGCCACTGAGGTCGGGCCTGAGAGGAGCACACCTCAATAAAAAGCCCTAAACTCAAGTTTTTGACGCGTGACGAGGAGTTGTATGGCTAGCAGGAAGCTGGTCCCAAGCGCTTCACGAGAGTACCAACTCGTTATTTAAACGGAAAACATCATGTCTGCACGTTCCCTAAACAAAATACCCCAGGCCGGTACCAGCAATGCTGGAGAATCCGGCCCGGTGGCTTCAGCCGCCGGCAGGCCCCACGTATCTGGGGGGGGCCAGAACTGCGGCGTGTCGGGTTCCGACACTCGGTCATATGACCCCGTTGACCACGGGCGCTCGCTGCGTACTCGGGCAGCTAGTGTTAAATTGGCTACGAGCGAGGAAGTAAGGGAGTCAAGACGACTCTGGAAGAGTGGAAGTGACGATTGTGCGTCTGACGCTTCGGCATATGAAACCCCTGCATCAGAGCGGCGTCTCAGCGCCACCTACAGGAAAGGCGCCCCAGGTTCGGATAGACCAGCTCGAAATACACGCAGTCGTAGAGCGCGGAACGTCACTGTAATTGAGAGAAGAAACAGTCGTAGTCGCAGTCCGTCTCTGTCCGGCCCTGAATCTTCTGGCGACTCTGTCATACTCAGACGTACGCCCCCAAACACAGGGACCTCCTCCAAGAAGGGGAGAGGGAGACCCCCAACCACAGGTGCGTACATAGGGTACGGCAAGGCCCTCAAAGCCAGAGAGAAGGAGCGCCTTGATATCGCGGAAGACATTTCAGCCCGCGAAATTGTGGACCTCGCCCGCGCGTTTACGGGTGGTGAAAAGGGCAGAAAGATTCCGGAGCGCCTCGATACAGACACCGAAGATACCACCTCACCAGGACTCATGGAGCTGGGCAGGCAGGGCGTCAGGGTCTTCGAGTGTATGCTCGACAAATCTGCTCGAATCAAGGGCGATGTGCGCGGAGAAATGAAAAGAGCGTGCGGGTTTATGGAGAAGGTCATCAATAGGATTGAGGTGGTGTCAATACCGGACGAAGTAAGGGTGTTGCACAAAGAAAGAGATGAGCTAAAGGCCGCGCTCCAACAACAGATAGAGCGGGGCGACAGACAAGACAAAACCATTGAGGAGCTGCGGTACCAGGTGATGCGACTCACGGTAGCCGAGGAAACAGCCACGAAATCACTGGCCGCTGATCCGCAGCGAGACCCAAGGCCTGAGAGTAGCGCTGAAGAACGGCTATTAGTTAAAGTCCAGGGGATGATTGAGGCAGGCAACGCGGCGGTCATCAACAAGCTCTTGCCTATGCTTACGCCTGCTCCGGCACCTATAAAGACGGTTAGCGTGGAGGAGCCTATACCTACAGTTGACCCCGTTGTCGCCGTTGAAGCCAATCGAAACGATATGGAGGTGAAAAAGCCGAAAAAGGCCAAAGCAGCCAAGAAGGGCAAAGAACACCCACCTAAGGCCAAAGGAGAGAAGAGTAGCGTCACTCCCATAGAACAGGCAAGCCAGCCGTCGACGTCGGCCGTAATATCGGAGGCCGTAAACGAAGACGAGGAATGGGAGACGGTGAAAAACAAAACCACGAAAAGAAAAGAAAAGAAAGCCCTGGAAAAAGAGAAAAGGGTGGGGAAAGTCAACTCTGGAACGCTCGAAGAAGCCAAAGGCAGAAGAAGAAGGAGGAGGAAGCCACGCTTGCGGGAACGAAAGACGACAGCGGTAGTAATTGATATCCTCAAACCAGAGCTAGAAAAGGAGGGTGGTCTGACCTATGCCGAGGTCATGAGGCAAGCGAAAGCGAAAATCGACTTGAGAGAGATGGGTATTCCCTCCATCAAATTGAGAAGATCGCAAGCAGGAGCTATAATACTAGAGCTTCCGAAGACTGCAGGCGTGGCTGAGGCCCAAAAACTCGAAAAGAGTTTCAATGACAATTTTCCAGTTGGAGTCCGAGTCACGCGTCCCATCAAAAAGGCGGAAGTGAGAATCCTCGATATGGATGATGCCGTAACATGCGAAGAGGTTGCGATGTCAGCAGCAGAAGCGACAGGTTTACCGGCTGATGACTTCTTGGTGGGAGAACTACGGCCCAATAGGAACGGCATGTTTTCGGCTGTAGTCAGATGCCCAGTAAGCGCTGCTAAAAAACTCGCAGAACAGGGACATATCCTAGTCGGTTGGTGCTCCGCAGCAGTCGTCGCGCTGCACCCACGTCCAAGACGGTGCTTTATTTGCATGGAGCTAGGGCACACTCGTCAGATGTGCAAAAGCGCTGTGGACCGGAGCGAATTGTGCTTCAGGTGTAGCGCTCCGGGCCACATTGCAGCGGATTGTACTGCCAAACCAAACTGCGCCGCCTGCGCAGGTCTCGGCTTACCAGCGGGACACGCTATGGGGGGCAAACTCTGTCGTCCTTCCCAGCCAAAGGGGAAGAAGAGTCGAGGACGTGGTGGCTCGTCGGGTTCTGTCCCGAAGCCCGCTAAAGCTGTAGAAAAGACAGCAAGTGAGACGGTGCCGGCTGATACTCAGGTCACGCAAGGTGCAGTTGAAACGGTCAATCATGCCTAGGTGTAGTATTATTCAGGGTAACCTCAATCATGCGAGACATGCCCAGGACTTGCTAGTTCAGGTTATGGCAGAAGAAGGAACAGCGCTGGCGGTTATGGCTGAGCCATACTCGGTGCCGAACCAGCCCCGCTGGGCGGGGGATCGGGATGGCTCAGTCATAATTATAGGGGGCCAAAATTCCGCTCCACTCACAGTAAGATCCCGGGGCCAAGGATTTGTAGCCGTCAATTGGCAGGGTATAACGGTAATAGGCGCGTACTTTTCGCCAAACAAGCCAATTGCCGATTTTGAATTATTTCTAATGCAGCTAGGGCACAACATCAGTTCCGCTCACCCTCATCCCGTTCTTTTGATGGGGGATTTCAACTCAAAGTCGTCTGCATGGGGTTCTCAAGTCACAGACCAGAGAGGGGAGCTCCTAGAAGATTGGCTGGTGCAACTGGGCCTGACAGTCCTGAATGCGGGCGGCGATTGGACATGTGTTCGGCAAAACGGTGGATCGGTCGTAGATATCACTCTGGCAACCCCTGCGTTGGCGGACAATATCGAAAATTGGCGTGTTATGGGCGATATAGAGACACTATCGGATCACGTCCACATCAAATTTGATATCTCTTCGTCCTCACTGGGAACCGCTGTTAGTCAACGCAATGCAGCTGAGTCGGATGTTTTCCCGAGATGGTCCCTCACAAAGTTGGATCGGGAAACTGCCGAGGTTGCGGCTATAGCGGCGTCGTGGATCCCCACTGAGGAATCCATCGAGATAGATGAAAGGGCGGGGCGACTGAAAGAGGGGCTCATGGAAGTCTCAGATGCAGCCATGCCGCGCTCGCGTCGTCCACCACCAAGAAGAGAGGTATATTGGTGGTCCCGGGAACTCGCGGCTCTTCGTGCGGCGTGTAATAGTGCCCGAAGAACGTACACGAGGTTTAGACGGCGTCGCAATCGTGATTTGGAAAGGGAGGCATCTCTGTGGTCCGCTCATCGTGACGCAAAAGAGGCTTTGAAAATTGCGATCTCCCAGGCCAAAGATGCCGCCTGGAAAGAACTCCTTGATGGAATCGATGCAGATCCGTGGGGGCGCCCATATCAGAGGGCGTGCAATAAGTTGCGCACTCATGGCCCCCCAGCGGTGGAAAGTCTGGAGCCGGAGTTGCTCGACAGCGTAGTGGCAGCCCTATTCCCTACAAGACCAGAACACTCCGCCCCACGAATGGGGAATGAGCAGATCGAAGGTCCAACAGAGTCTCTTCCTCCGCCAGTAACAGAGGCTGAGATTGAAGCAGCTATAGAGAAGATGACAGCGCGCAGAACTGCCCCAGGCCCCGATGGTATACATGGACGGGTCCTGGGTCCAGCGTTAAAGTACCTCGGACACGACATGCGTCTCCTATGTGACCAGGCATTGCGAGAGGGCAAGTTTCCCACTCTTTGGAAGCAAGGTCGATTGGTTCTCCTACATAAGCACGGTAGACCAGCTGACGAGCCGAGCGGGTATAGACCAATCGTCCTGCTGGACGAAGCAGCAAAAATGCTCGAGAGGATTCTGGCGGGTCGCATCAACGAACACTTAGCGGCCTGTGCGTCTGGGCTCTCCGACTCCCAGTATGGGTTCAGGGAGCACCGTTCCACCGTTGATGCAATACTAGACCTCAAGAGTTCTGTCATGGAGGCTCGACAAAAGGGAGAATCGCTCATCGCCGTCTCGCTAGACATAGCGAATGCTTTTAATACTCTCCCTTTTGCCACAATATCTGAGGCCCTCCGGTTTTTCGGTGTCCCGGGATATTTGAGGCGGATAATAAACGACTATTTATCGGCTCGGGAGATTCTTTTCATTGGTCGAAATGGAATCCTTCAAAGGCGACGCATGATGTGCGGTGTTCCACAGGGGTCTGTCCTCGGTCCGCTCCTGTGGAACATCGGATATGACTGGGCCCTAAGAGGCTCGCGGCTGCATGGGACACAGGTCATTTGCTACGCAGACGATACTCTTGTCACAGCTAAACATAAAGACCCCTTTCAAGCGGCGGCGCTAGCGACAGCCGCCACCAAGATCGTCACTGAGAGAATCAAGAGGTTAGGGTTGACTGTTGCCGCCCACAAGACGGAAGTTATTCTGTTTCGGCCTCCCCGCACTAGAAGACTGAACAATGTTTCGATCTACGTCGAGGGGACGAGAGTCATGACAAGTCCAACGTTGAAATACTTGGGTCTTACTCTGGACGACGCTTGGACTTTCAGAGAGCATTTCAGCCTGCTTAAAAGGAAACTGGTTGGTACGGCGGGTTCGTTGTCACGGCTCCTGCCAAACATAGGAGGCCCCAGCAACACGTGTCGCAAGTTGTATGCTGGGGTACTTCGCTCCATGGCAATGTATGGTAGTCCCGTCTGGGCAGACGCCCTATCTAGTCAAAACTGCGCACAATTGCGGCAAGCGCAAAGGATAGCGGCGAATCGCATAATAAGAGGCTACTGTACTATTGGTTATGACGCAGCATGCACTCTGGCAGCAACCCCGCCGTGGGAGCTAGAGGCAAAAGTCCTGGCTGAAGTTTACTTCGCCAAAGTCGAAGCAAGGCGAACAAATGTGCCGGTTGATATTGAGAGACTCAGGCGACGCGCAAATAGAAATCTCTTGAATGAATGGGCTGATACTCTATTGTCACCAACTTATGGCGCAAGAACCATTGATGCCCTCCGCCCTGTTCTGCGTAAATGGGTTGAACGGAAATCAGGCACACTCACCTACCATATGGTGCAACTGCTATCGAACCATGGTTGCTTTGGAAGCTACCTGCACCGTATCGGTAGGGAAGTGACCCCTGCATGTGCCCAATGTGGGCAGGCTGAAGATAGCGCGCAACACACGTTGGAGCACTGTACATATTTTGGCCGGGAACGCGCTCAACTAATGCGCGTGGTAGGGACAGACCTCTCACTCCCCAGCTTGGTCCAAGCCATGATCGGGAGTGAGAGGTGCTGGGACGTCGTGGCATCCTTCGCCGAGAGTGTTATGTCGGAGAAGGAAGCGTCGGAGCGGGCTAGGGAGGATGACCCCCTGGCGGATCCGCGTCGACGCCGCCGCGGCGGGCGAAGGAGACGCCTGTATCAACGGCAGGTGTCTCCCTAGCCCTGGATCGCAGGCACCGGGGCGGGGGCCCGGAGGTAGGTTGGCGGTGTCTGCACCTATGATCCAGTCGGCTGCCGAGCCCGTTGCTCAGGCTTCGGCAGTCCCCTTCAGGGGAGGTTGATAAGAGGGAGGGCCATTTACACCCTCCTTCCTCCAAATGAGGAGTCCGCAAGGACTGCCGCGTTCGCTCGAGTGCTTACCTGAGATCCTTGAGCGAACCAAATGCGGCTGACGGGAGCACCCTGGGTTTTAGTGGGTTCGAGTCCCACATAACCCCCACCCCCCCGGGTGGAAGGTATGCGCGGGCATTTCCCAGGGATAAAAAAAAAAAAAAAAAAAAAAAAAAAAAAAAGGTTAGGTTAGGTTAGGTTAGGTTAGGTTAGGTTAGGTTAGGTTAGGTTAGGTTAGGTTAGGTTAGGTTAGGTTAGGTTAGGTTGGGGTGCGGGCTGGCAGACCTCCTCGTGGTGCACCCTGGGAGGGGGGTGGGAGTAGCTTCAGTAGCGGCTGCTCCTGCCCCTCTGCGAACTGTCAGCGGAGATGCGGTCGAGTCCTTTTCCTATTGATTCCCGCGGGAACTTCTGAGTTCAGTGCTTCGGTCGAGTCCTTACTTATTTGATTCCCGGTGATACTTGGTTGTTTGGAGTTGTCTTGCGCCTTCTTGGCGCTTGGTGGTGTACCATCCCTGGCCCGTATGTCTGGGCCGAGGGTGCGAGTGTTTTGACGAAAGGGCCCTTCTTAGGGCCAGCGGAGCTTCGGCTCGTTGTGTGCTGGGTTTTAAGCCTGGCGTTCATCGCCTGTTCCGTTTCGGAATCGCGCGGCGGGGAGTCCTGTGTGACAGGCCCTCGTCGGGCAACTTGTTTCCCTCACTGAGAGGACCAAGGGGCTCGGCCACTGAGGTCGGGCCTGAGAGGAGCACACCTCAATAAAAAGCCCTAAACTCAAGTTTTTGACGCGTGACGAGGAGTTGTATGGCTAGCAGGAAGCTGGTCCCAAGCGCTTCACGAGAGTACCAACTCGTTATTCAAACGGAAAACATCATGTCTGCACGTTCCCTAAACAAAATACCCCAGGCCGGTACCAGCAATGCTGGAGAATCCGGCCCGGTGGCTTCGGCCGCCGGCAGGCCCCACGTATCTGGGGGGGGCCAGAACTGCGGCGTGTCGGGTTCCGACACTCGGTCATGTGACCCCGTTGACCACGGGCGCTCGCTGCGTACTCGGGCAGCTAGTGTTAAATTGGCTACGAGCGATGAAATGGGAGAGCCAAGTCGATTTTGGAAGGCTGGAAGTGATGAGGAGTGTATGTCTGACGCATCAGGGTATGAAACCCCCGCTTCGGAGCAGCGCTTAAGTGCTGCCTTCAGGAAAAACACCCCAGGGTCTGATAGACCAGCCAGAAATACACGCAGTCGAAACATGCGGAAAGCCTCAGTCATTGAGAAAGGAAACAGTCGCAGTCGCAGCCAGTCTTTATCTGGGCCTGAGTCCTCTGGCGACTCTGTAATATTTAGACGTACGCCCGTTAACACAGGGACCTCTACCAAGAAAGGGAGAGGGAGACCCCCAACCACAGGCGCGTATATAGGCTACGGCAAGGCCCTTAAAGCCAGAGAAAAGGAGCGGCTTGATATCGCAGAGGACATCACAGCCCGCGAAATTGTAGACCTCGCTCGTGCGTTCACCGGAGGAGAAAAGGGTAGAAAGATACCGGAACGCCTTGATCCCGACGTCGACGATTCCACATCACCCGGGCTCATGGAACTGGGTAGACAGGGGGTCAAGGTCTTCGAATGCATGCTCGACAAATCTTCCCGAATCAAAGGTGACGTACGCGGTGAGATGAAAAGAGCGTGCGGCTTCATGGAGAAGGTAATCAATAGAATTGAGGCGGTGGCAGTATCAGATGAGGTTAGGGTACTGCATAGAGAAAGAGACGAGCTAAAGGCCACGCTCCAAAAGCAGATAGAGCGAGGCGACAAACAGGACAAAATCATTGAGGAGCTGCGGTACCAGCTGATGCGACTCACGGTTGCCGAGGAAACAGCCGCAAACTCAAAGTGTGCTGAACCACAGCGAGACTCGAGGTCAGAAGATAGAGACTACGAGAAAAATGAGGAGCGGCTTTTAGTAAAGGTCAAGGAAATGATTGAGGCAGGCAATGCGGCAGTTATCAACAAGCTCATGCCTATGCTTACAACTGCTCCGACAACGACAAACGAAGGTTCTAATGAGAACACTCAGGCCCCACCTTGCCCTGTTATTGCTGTTGAAGTTAATAGAGACAGTATAGAGTCAAAAAAGGCAAAGAAGGCTAAAGAGACGAAGAAGAGAAAAGAGCAGCCGTCCAAACCCAAAACGGGGAAGAGCGATACTGCTCCCACAAATCAGGCAAGCCAGTTGCCGTCGACGTCGGCCGTAATCTCAGAGGCTGCAAACGAAGACGAGGGATGGGAGACGGTGAAGCATAAGAACACTAGAAGGAAGGAAAAGAAAGCTCTGGACAAAGAAAAAACTGAGATCACTGGGAAAGTCAAGGCTGGAAATGCAACAGAAGCCAAGAAGAAGAGAAAAAGAAGAACAAGGAAACCACGCCTACGAGAAAGAAAGACGACGGCTGTGGTAGTCGACATCCTCAAACCAGAATTAGAAAAGGAAGGGGGTCTGACCTATGCCGAGGTTATGAGGCAAGCGAAAGCAAAAATCAACTTGAGAGAGCTGGGCATACCCTCCATCAAGCTGAGAAGATCGCAAGCGGGGGCAATAATCTTAGAGCTCCCGAAGACAGTTGGCACATCTGAGGCCCAAAAACTAGAGAAAAGCTTCAACGACAATTTCCCAGTTGGAGTTCGAATCACGCGTCCCATAAAAAAGGCGGAAGTCAGGATCCTTGATATGGATGATGCTGTGACATGCGAGGAGGTTGCGATAGCAGCGGCAGAAGCAACAGGACTACCGACGGATGACTTCTTGGTTGGAGAATTGCGGCCCAATAGGAATGGCATGTTCTCAGCTGTAGTAAGATGCCCAGTAGGTGCTGCCAAGAAGCTCGCCGAACAGGGGCATATTTTGGTCGGTTGGTGCTCTGCAGCTGTCATCGCTTTACAGCCACGTCCAAGACGGTGTTTCATCTGTATGGAGTTAGGGCACACTCGTCAGATGTGCAAAAACAATGTAGACCGGAGCGAATTGTGCTTCAGGTGTAGTACTCCGGGTCACATTGCTGCGGACTGCACCGCCAAACCAAGTTGCGCCGCGTGTGCAGGTCTTGGTTTGCCAGCGGGTCATCCTATGGGGGGCAAATTCTGTCGACCCTCACAACCTAAGGGTAAGAAGAAGAAAGGACGTGATGGTTTCTCGGGTTCCGTCCCTAAGCCCACCAATGCTGAAGGAAAAACAGCCAGTGAGATAGTGCCAGCTGACACTCAGGCGGCGCTAGGCGCAGCCGCAACGGGGAATAATGCCTAGTTTTAGCGTCATCCAAGGTAACCTTAACCACGCGAGACATGCCCAGGATCTGCTAGTTCAGATTATGGCAGAAGAAGGAACAGCGCTGGCTGTTATGGCTGAGCCATACACGGTACCAAACCAGCCCCGCTGGGTGGGGGATCGGGATGGCTCAGTCATGATTATAGGGGGCCAAGATACCGCTCCGCTCGGGGTAGGATTCCGTGGTCAAGGCTTTGTAGCTGTCAAATGGCAGGGAATAATGGTGATAGGCGTATACTTCTCGCCAAATAAGCCAATCTCAGAATTCGAGGCATTCTTAATGCAACTAGGGCAAAATATCAGCTCCACTTATCCCCATCCCGTGCTTCTGATGGGGGATTTTAACTCCAAATCGTCTGCATGGGGATCCCAAGTCACAGACCAGAGAGGGGAGTTGCTGGAGGACTGGTTGGTTCAATTGGGTCTGGTAGTCGTTAATGTCGGTGGTGATTGGACCTGTGTTCGGCAGCGCGGTGGTTCGGTCGTGGACATCACTATGGCAGCTCCTGCATTGGCGGACAATATAACGAACTGGCGTGTCATGGGTGAAGAGGAAACATTGTCAGATCACGTCCATATAAAATTCGACATCTCCACTGCGCAAAGAACCACAAATTTACACAATGCAGCTAGGGTGGACGTTTTCCCACGATGGTCCCTTGTGAATCTTGACCGAGAAACTGCCGAGCTTGCAGCTATAGCAGCGTCGTGGATCTCGTCTCCCGAAGGAACTATTGGAATAGATGAAAGGGCAGGTAGTCTAAGGGTGGCGCTCACGGAAGTTTCAGATGCATCCATGCCTCGCTCGTGTCGCCCACCACCAAGAAGAGAGGTTTATTGGTGGTCCAGGGAAATTGCGGCTCTTCGCGCGGCGTGCAATAGTGCCCGAAGAGCGTATACGAGGTTTAGGCGGCGTCGTAATCGTGATCTCGAAAGGGAAGCGTCTCTTTGGTCAGCTCATCGTGAAACAAAAGAAGCGCTGAAGGTTGCGATCTCCCAGGCCAAAGATGCCGCCTGGAAAGAGCTCCTTGATGGAATTGATGCAGATCCGTGGGGGCGCCCGTATCAGAGAGCGTGCAATAAGTTACGCGCTCATGGCCCCCCAGTGGTGGAGGCATTGGAGCCGGAGCTGCTGGATAGCGTGGTGGCAGCCCTATTCCCGGACAGGCCTGAACACTCCGCCCCATCCATGGGAATCGGGCAGAGCGAAGATCAAACTGAGACTGTTCCTGCGCCAGTATCAGTTGCTGAGATTGAAGCAGCCATAGAGAAGATGATGGCGCGCAGAACTGCCCCAGGACCTGATGGGATACATGGACGAGTCTTGGGCCCAGCGTTAAATTATCTCGGACACGACATGCGCCTTCTGTTTGATCAGGCATTACGTGAGGGCAAGTTTCCCACTCTCTGGAAACAAGGTCGATTGGTCCTTCTACACAAACACGGCAGACCAGCTGAAGAACCAAGCGGGTATAGACCAATCGTCCTGCTAGACGAAGCAGCGAAAATGCTCGAGAGGATTCTGGCGGGTCGCATCAATAAACACTTAGCGGCCTGTGCGTCTGGGCTATCTGACTCTCAGTATGGGTTCAGGGAGCATCGTTCCACCATTGACGCAATACTAGACCTCAAGAGCTCTGTTATCGACGCTCGGCAAAAGGGAGAATCACTCATCGCCGTCTCGCTAGACATAACGAATGCATTTAACACTCTTCCTTTTGCTACAATATCTGAAGCCCTCCGGTTTTTCGGTGTGCCTCGTTATTTGAGGAGAATTATTGACGACTATCTATCGGCTCGTGAGATACTTTTCATTGGTCGTAACGGTGTCCTTCAAAGGCGGCGAATGATGTGCGGTGTTCCACAGGGGTCTGTCCTCGGTCCGCTCCTGTGGAACATCGGATACGATTGGGCCCTAAGAGGCTCGCGGCTGCATGGGACACAGGTAATTTGCTACGCAGACGATACTCTTGTCACTGCTAAACATAAAGACCCCTTTCAGGCGGCGGCGCTAGCGACAGCCGCCACCAAGATCGTCACTGAGAGAATCAAGAGGTTAGGGTTGACTGTTGCCGCCCACAAGACGGAAGTTATTCTGTTTCGGCCTCCCCGCGCTAGAAGACTGAACAATGTGTCGATCTACGTCGAGGGGACGAGAGTGACGACAAGCCCAACACTGAAATACTTGGGTCTCACTCTGGACGACACCTGGAGTTTCAGAGAGCATTTCAGCGTGCTAAAGAGGAAACTGGTTGGCACGGCGGGGTCACTTTCTAGACTCTTGCCAAACATAGGAGGCCCCAGCAACACGTGTCGCAAGTTGTATGCTGGGGTGCTTCGTTCCATGGCAATGTACGGTAGCCCCGTCTGGGCCGACGCCCTATCAAGTCAGAACTGTGCACAACTGCGGCAAGCGCAAAGGATAGCGGCGAACCGTATAATAAGGGGCTACTGTACAATTGGATATGACGCAGCATGCATTCTCGCAGCGACCCCGCCGTGGGAGCTAGATGCAAAGGTCCTTGCGGAAGTTTACCATGCCAAAGTGGAAGCCAGGCGAACAAACGTGCCGGTTGACATCGAAAGGCTAAGACGTCGCGCATATAAAAATCTTTTGGTTGAATGGGCAAACTCTCTATCATCACCAACATACGGTGCAAGAACTATTGATGCCCTGCGCCCTGTTCTTCGCGAATGGGTTGAAAGAAAGTCTGGCTCGCTCACCTACCATATGGTGCAACTGCTATCGAATCACGGTTGCTTTGGAAGCTACCTGCACCGTATCGGTAGGGAGGTGACCCCTGCATGCGCCCAATGTGGGGAGGAGGAAGACAGTGCGCAACATACACTTGAGCACTGCACACACTTTGGCCGAGAACGCGCTCAACTAATGCGCGTTGTAGGGACAGACCTCTCGCTTTCCAGCTTGGTCCAAGCCATGATCGAAAGCGAGAGGTGCTGGGACGTCGTGGCATCCTTCGCCGAGAGTGTTATGTCGGAGAAGGAAGCGTCGGAGCGGGCTAGGGAGGATGACCCCCTGGCGGATCCGCGTCGACGCCGCCGCGGCGGGCGAAGGAGACGCCTGTATCAACGACAGGTGTCTCCCTAGCCCTGGATCGCAGGCACCGGGGCGGGGGCCCGGAGGTAGGTTGGCGGTGTCTGCACCTATGATCCAGTCGGCTGCCGAGCCCGTTGCTCAGGCTTCGGCAGTCCCCTTCAGGGGAGGTTGATAAGAGGGAGGGCCACTTACACCCTCCTTCCTCCAAATGAGGAGTCCGCAAGGACTGCCGCGTTCGCTCAAGTGCTTACCTGAGATCCTTGAGCGAACCAAATGCGGCTGACGGGAGCACCCTGGGTTTTAGTGGGTTCGAGTCCCACATAACCCCCACCCCCCCGGGTGGAAGGTATGCGCGGGCATTTCCCAGGGATAAAAAAAAAAAAA